>OU426917.1:9982054-12382054 GCA_911387795.2 Apamea monoglypha
TATACAGTTTACAATAAAAAAAAATTGCAGAAAAAAACGTAAAAATTAAGAAAAATCCGACGACAAATTTCAACGCAGGGGGGTCCAGAATCATGTACTGAATCCATGGTAACCCTGCCATGCCAGCCTGTATAGTCTGATAAACAGTAATTATTGTAAAGAAAAGCCTGTTAACAAGGGATGTCACGGCAGAAAACCTCCACGTGTGCCCGGGGACTGGGGTTCCTTTCTGGATACGTCCAGGGGAAGACCAGTGTTCGGGCCGGTACATCCTGGGGTGCGGGCAGCGATTTCCCATTGGGATTATTTCCCAGTGGGATTTCGCTGTCCGCATGCTAATGTTCTGCCAAGAGGATCGCCCCACACAGGTCGCTCTGAGTAGCAGAGCAACAACTGTGGGGGGTCAGAGCGGGCCCGGTGTGCACTTACCCTGCCGCCGGGCAGGCAGGAGGGGCAACCCTTCTGCCACTGCTGCCAATCTCGTAGCCCCGGAGACAGTTAAGGTCATGTCTCTGGCTGTTGAAGGGGGTCGAGGGTCTTGGCTTAACCGCCCGGACCGCGAGGAAGATTAACCTCTATAAAAAATTCCCCAAACTTCCAAGCGGCGGCGCACCGTGAGGGAGGTTGTAAGCTTGGCTAATGGGTAGCTTGATTTAGTCGCTAGTGCGGACCATTTATTTGAGCAAGTACAACATGAAAAATACTCGTGGGAACAATATGGCAAACTTATTGAAACACCAAAACACAGAAGAGACGGGGAGTGATGCGGGGTCGGAGTCCGACGCCGTATCTGGAGGCGCGAGCATGGGAGGCTCAGAGAGCCCCTGTCGTGCCAAGGAGGTGGCCGCTGCGAAGAAGAGCAAGCGGCCAAGGTCAGGGGACAGCCAGAGGTCGTCCTCCGACGAAGAGCTGGCCTCGGCTCGGAAGATCCCCACCAGTAGGCGGGGTGGAGTCCGAGAGCGAGGCAAGGGGAGGGGGCTCACGGCTCGCGAGGCAGCCGAATTCTCGGAGGAGTACGCCTCGGGGCCCTCGGGCGACGAGGCGGACGCGGTTGGCGCCCCCAACCCCGAAGAGGACCGACGCAAACCTCGGTTTGCGGCGGTCGTGGAGGCCGCGATACGGGACGTGGCCCTGAAGAAGCTGCAGGCTTCCAAAAACAGGGCCATAGTCTCGGCGACGGCCTCCATTATGGCGGCAGCGGAGGCGGCCAACTACACCGGCCCCTCGGCCGGCGAAGTGGCCGAATTACGGGCGCAGGTGGCCCGCCTGACAAACGCCACGGAGCTTCTCCATAAGGAGAACGAGAGGCTCCGGGCAGACCTGGCCGGCCTGCGGGTCGCCGGGGGCGCGCAGGCGAAAAGCCAGCCCGACCCGGAGGAGAACCAGGTCCTCAGCCTGGTTCGGCGGGAGCTGGCGGCCTTCCAGGCGCGGTTTTCCGTCCTGGAGGGCATAGTGCTGCGCCCCACCCTGGCGGGGAAAGCGGCCCCGGGGCCGAAGGCGGCCTCGTACGCGGCCGCTGCGGCAGTTGCCGCCCCTAAATCCGGGCCGTCTCGGGCCCAGGCGTCGGCCAAACCGGCGTCAGCCAAACCGGCGCCGGCCAGACCGGCGGCGGCAGGTGGAGCCCCGGCACAGGCCCAGAGGAGGGGAAAAACGGCGCGGGAGGCGAAGGCCCCACAGCCAACGCCCCGCCCGCAAAACCCTCCCACTTCTCCCGCGACCGACGCCGAATGGCAGGTGGTCGGGGAGAAGAAGAAGGCGGCCAAAGCGGCCAGAAAGAAGGCGCAAAGGCGGCGCCGCAAGGAGCGAGCCGTAGCGGCTAGGCTTCGCGCCCCGAAGACCGCGGCTGTAGTGATAACACTACAGCCGGACGCGGTTAAGAGGGGCGTGACCTACGGCGACGTCCTCACAAAGGCGAGGGCGACGGTGGACCTCCGAGAGCTGGGGATCACCGGGGGCCTCCGGCACAGGGTGACCGCCACTGGCGCCCGCATGCTGGAGATCCCCGGGGCTGCTAGCGGCCCCACCGCTGACGCCCTAGCTGAAAAGCTAAGGGCGTCCCTTGATGCGGAGGAGGCTCGGGTGTCCAGGCCCGTCAAGTGCGCAGACATGCGCATCTCGGGCCTGGATGACTCCGTAACGGAGGGAGAGGTGATGGCCGCCGTCGTCAGGACGGGCGGGTGTCTGGCCGAGCAGGTGAAGGCCGGCACCATACGGCCAGACTCCACGGGCATGCGTACCCTAGTGGTAAGCTGCCCCGTGACGGCGGCCAAAACGATTGTGGAGGGCCGAAGGCTCCTGGTGGGCTGGGTTTCAGCGCAGGTCAAACTGCTGGAACCCAAGCCTCTGAGGTGCTACCGATGCCATGTGGGGCACCACGTTGGCGTCCAGTGCACCTCGGAGGTAGACCGCAGCACACTGTGCTTCCGCTGCGGTCAGCCCGGACATAAGGCCGGCTCGTGCGACGCCGCGCCGCACTGCATCGCATGTGCGGCAGCTGGCAAGCCGGCCGATCACCGGGCGGGGAGCAAACCCTGCGCTCCGCCCACCGGAGCGAAGTGGAAGGGCAGGCCCTCTGCCGCCGTCGCCACCGCCACCGTCGCCGCCGCCGCCGCCGCCGCCGCCGCCGCTGCCATCTCTGGCGAGGGGCCCTCACAGGGGGCCCGGGAGGGGGCTGAAATGGAGGAGTAATGGCTCCTCCATTACGCCTCCTCCAGGCGAACATCAACCACTGCGCCTGCGCTCAGGACCTGTTGCTCCAGAGCGTGGCGCAGTGGTCGATTAACATCGCCGTGGTCGCTGAGCCGTACTTTGTCCCGCCCAGGGATGACTGGGTGGAGGACCTGAGCGGCTCAGTGGCCATAATTTCGTCGGCCGCCGCCGGCACCCCGTCCCTCGAATGCGTCACGAAGGGACAGGGGTGCGTAGCAGCACGGTTCGGAGAGATTGTAGTAGTGGGAGTGTACTTCTCTCCGAGCCGAACTCTCGCCGAGTTCCACAACTCTTTAATAGAGTTGAGTGTCGTCGTCGCCGGAAGCCATCCCTTCCCCGTTCTAGTGCTCGGGGACTTCAACGCCAAGAATTTGGCCTGGGGTTCCCGTTGCACGGATGTGCGGGGCAGGATGGTGGAGGACTGGGCTCTGGAAACAGGCCTGGTCGTCCTAAATCGGGGCTCTGTTCCCACGTGTGTGCGGATGCGGGGGGAGTCGGTGGTGGACATCTCGTTCGCCAGCCCCGCTCTGTCACAGCGTGTCATTGACTGGCGCGTCATGGAGGAGGTGGAGACCTACTCCGATCACCGGTATATCCGGTTCGACGTCTCCACCCAGACCTCTAGCGCGCTGGTCCGACAGGCCCCGAGTGGTCCGCGGTGGGCGCTGAAGCAGCTGGACCGGGAGCTCCTCCTGGAAGCCTCGATCGTGCAGGCCTGGGTGTCATCACCGGACAGGCCTGCCGATATCGACGATGAGGCGGAGTGGTTCCGGGAGGCCATGTCCGACATCTGTGACGTGGCAATGCCCCGAGTCCGGCCGGGACGCGCCCGGCGTCGGGTGTACTGGTGGTCGCAGGAGTTAGGGTCGCTACGCAAGGCGTGCGTCGACGCGCGACACCGGTACACCAGGCACCGCAGGCTCCGCATTCGCCCTCCGGATGCGGAAGCCACGGAGGCGGAGCTGTACGAGGGGTACAGAGCGGCGAAGACCGCCCTCCGAGAGGCTGTCCGGCGGGCCAAGGATATGGCCCGCGAGGAGATGGTGGAGACTCTGAACAGAGATCCGTGGGGGCGCCCTTATAAAATGGTGCGGAATAAACTCCGCACCTGGGCCCCCCCGCTGACGCAGAGTCTCCGCCCCCAGCTGGTGGAGGAGGTGGTGAGCGCTCTGTTCCCCTCACGGGGGGTGCACACACCCCCGCCCATGGCTCCGCCAATTGCGGTGCCCGAAGCGGACCACGCGGACGACGACGACATCCCTGAAGTGACCGGGGTAGAACTGAGAGTGGCGGTAGGAAGGCTGAAGGCCAAAAATACCGCCCCAGGACCCGACGGCTTGCCAGGTAAAGCCTGGGTCCTGGCCTCGAGGGCTCTCGGGCCTCGACTGGAGGCGCTCTTAAGCGCATGTTTGGAGAGAGGCCAGTTCCCGCTTCGTTGGAAGACGGGGAAGCTGGTCCTCATTCGGAAGCCAGGGCGCCCAGCGGACTCTCCGTCCGCATACCGGCCCATCGTGCTGCTCGACGAGGTGGGCAAGCTCTTTGAGAGAGTAATTGTAAACCGCCTCGTCGGGCACTTGGTGAGGACGGGGCCGGATCTTGCGGACAGCCAGTTTGGCTTCCGCAAGGGGCGCTCGACGGTGGACGCCATCATGCGCGTGAGAGCCCTCACGACGGGGGACGCGGTGTCCCGGGGTGGGGTCGTCGTGGCGGTGTCACTCGACATCGCCAACGCGTTCAACACCCTGCCCTGGAGCTGCATTGTGGAGGCACTCCGGTATCACCGAGTGCCGCCCTACCTCCGTCGAATAGTCGAGGCGTATCTGACGGACAGAGCCGTCAGCTACCCCGGTCACGATGGGGAGTGGAACCGGCGAGAGATGTCGTGCGGTGTCCCGCAGGGATCGGTTGTGGGGCCGTTCCTGTGGGACATCGGCTACGACTGGGTGCTGCGGGCCGACCTCCCTGATGGCGTCAGCGTAGTTTGCTACGCTGACGACACGCTGGTCCTGGCGCAGGGGAGGTCGCATCAGGCGGCGGCCGACGCGATGACACGCGGGGTTGCGATAGTCGTGGAGAGGATCCGGCAGTTGGGTCTCGAGGTGGCATTGCACAAGTCCGAGGCCATGACGTTTCATGGGCCCCGGAACGCGCCACCACCGGGATCCCAACTAACGGCAGGAGGGGTTCACATCGGCATCGAGACGACGATGAAGTACCTGGGTCTCGTCCTCGACAGCCGGTGGAACTTCGTCGAGCACTTCCGACGTTTGGCCCCCAAACTGGAACGGGCTGGGGCCGCCTTCAAGCGGCTCTTGCCCAACCTGGGGGGGCCAAACGCCTCCTGCCGGAGGCTTTACGCGGGGGTCGTGCGGTCCATGGCCATATACGGGGCCCCGGTGTGGGCGCGTTCACTGCGGCGGCGAGCCGCCCACTACCTGAACGCGCCCCAGAAGGTGGTAGCCGTAAGGCTAATCCGGGGCTACCGCACGATCTCGCGCGAGGCGGCAAGCCTCCTTGCCGGACTGCCGCCATGGGATCTGGAGGCGATAGTCCTCGCGCGCCTGTATGAGTGGCGCGCGGAGGCACTACGCCGGGGGGAAAGTCCGCTCCCGCGGCAAATTGCTGCGGAGCGGACGGACCTCCGGCTCGATCTCATGGCGACATGGAAAGAGCGACTGTCGCAACCCAGCGCAGGGCACGCCGCGATAGCGGCGATAAGACCCCTCTTTGAGGAGTGGCTAGAGAGGCGCCACGGCGCCCTCACCTACCGCCTGACGCAGGTCCTCACCGGACACGGAAGTTTCGGGAGGTTCCTGCACATGATCAGGCGGGAGGAAACGCCCGGGTGTCACCATTGCCAGGATCGCCCAGAGGACACGGTGGAGCACACGGTGGAGGTCTGCCCCGCTTGGGCGGAGCACCGCCGTGTCCTCGTGGAGGCGATCGGCAGCGGCGGCGGCCTCTCGCGCCCGGACCTGGTGCAAGCCATGGTCCGGAGCGAGAGGGAGTGGGAGGCAGTCGCCTCCTTCTGCGAAGCAGTCATGCTAGCGAAGGAGGTGGCGGGACGGATGAGGGAGAGAGCCTCCCGTCCAAGCCGCCGCGGGAGACGCCCCGGGCGTCGGGAGTCGAGAGACGACTACCGGCCACCGTAGGCGCGGGCCTGCGGGCGGAGAGCAATGGGTAGCTCACCGCCCGATCAGGACCAGGCCCGTGCCGGACGGCGCGTAAGTGTTCCACGCGCGCCTCAAAGAGATGTCAGCATAACGAGGGGCCCCTCAGGGCCGAAGCCTGCCGGGGCAGCGGGATTGTCCGAAAGGGTTACCGCTGCCCCGGAACATAAAGGGCGAAGGAAGGAACATGGGTGGGTTTTAGTCAGTAAGAGTCTGACACTCCCTTCCGCTCCACCCAGAGCGGGAGGAGTCATTTGATGATTTCCCATCCCAAAAAAAAAAAAAAAAAAAGCCTGTTAACAAAAAAAAAAAAACAAAAAAAGTTAGTGGTATTTAGTTTAGTCTGTAAATTAATACCAGCTTGTAATTTAGTTGCTGTAAAGCTAATGAATTCATAAAATACATTCGACAGACTGAGTAGACTTAGGTCTATCCAAAAATGTTCGAATGACACAAGATATTTGGATAAAGGCCAAAATTATTCCTAGAATAACTTACCCCACCAGTATAAAAGTAGATTTCCCAAGCAAAGGCTGACTATTTGAGTAAAGTTAGTCGCAGCGTCATCTCGAAGACGTGTCAGAAAACCGCTTCCGCTTCCTCTCGTTCACAAATCACGGCCCCAAAACTTGGTAGCAGAGCAGTCGCGACAGAACGTGCCTTGCATGTCTAATGTCGGGAAGCGGATTGAATGAAAGTATTGTGCAGGAACAGATAAAATGAAAAAAAACCAACTACTAGGTGAATGGTACACAGTGCCTTTCAAACCGAAGAGCTGTTGTCTCTTCTCTCAAATTGAATAAGTTTTCCCGCAGTGCTTTGTTATCAGGCATTCCATCGAGTATTTTTGTACTGAAGTGCCTGTACAAGATTTCACTTATACTTTTGAATGTTGATTTTGATTGTTATTTTGTGAAAAATTTGTTGTTTTCGTACGTAAAATATGATGGACTGTTATTTTTCTGTCGGTAATCTGGGTGCGGAATATTTGTTGCTCATTCACCCTGTATAATCCTTAAGTAGCTATTTACATATGTTGCGATATGAGATGGAGGGATATAGAAAAATATGTGGACAAGGCAATGAGAGTTGAAACCATAGGTAAGTAGGAACCTATGGTCTCAATTCTCACCATCATCTGCCTAGCCTTTTCCCAACTACGTTGGCGTTAACTCGATATCGAGATGAGTTAGCTCGCCAGAATTGAATGGTCACCCATCCACGGACTGACCTTGACAAGCTGAGCTTATATTTTGATCGTCCCGTGCTGCTGTTATTGTTTAGCCACGAGCCCCTCAACTCTCAATGCGTGTAATATAATAAATGTACGATCAATATGTCGTGTTAAGCACCTTCAACCTATTTAAAATAAAAAAGTTAATATGCCTATCATACATCAATGCCTTTATAACCGGTACCAAATCTATTTTAAGCACGAACCAAATCTCATCATATTTTACTATGTAATCATTTACTTTGTAAGGATATCGACATAAGAAAGGTATGTTGTTTACTTGATTACTTCAAGTTATTGCGTTGTGAAGTGAAAGTGAACCGGAAAACTGGGCAAATAACTGGTTGTACCAGATTTCAGAGATTTCTATCATGATTTAGAACTCATTATAGATCGTTTACATTAGTCCGTTTGACTGCAGAATTTGTAAGTGTTGGTACTTTATGTGGACACCAACTGTTCTATGTTCTGGATATTCGAATTTAATTAATATATATTAATTCTTATGATTACAAAACCGCTTAGATAAGGTAATATCTTCAATTGGCTATCAATTCAATAATTTGGTGACACAGGTAGTTTCAGTAACATTAAAATATAGCTATGTACGCACGGCTACACATCAAGCTATACAAAACCAGTATAAGCTGCCTTCTGATTGTACGAAAAACCTATACAATACGAGGTCAGCTAAAACTGGAAATGCATAGCTTGATGTGTAGCCGTGTGTACCTATTCTTTTATAACACAGTGCGTCCTTTTTGTGCAGAATCTGCATATTTTCCTTCAACTCTGTTGACATAAATTACTCTATTTTTTATAATTCCTCACCACCTTCTTGACCATGCCATGATGGTACAGTGGTTAAGGTCTCGCCTCTCACGCATGAGGTTGTGGGTTCAAATCCAGACAAAAGCCAATGTGACTTTTTGAATTAGAAGAAAAAGAAGAAGAACGTAGAAAATACGTTTATTTGCGGTAAACATGAAGCAAAAAAACAAAACAAACACAAAATCACTTTCTGACTATATTGGACATTACTGACTTAATTGGAGGAAAAAAATCGTGAGGTAACCTGGACTTATAGTTAATAAAAGTCTGAAATCGCCAACCCGTCTTGAGCAAGCGTGATGATCAATGGTCGTGACTTATCTGTATGAGAAAAGGCCCTGCACTGGGACAATTATAGGCTGGTATTGTTATAACCTCCCTCTCACAGAGAGGAGGCCTGTGTCCCAGCAGTAGGAACATTCATCATCATCTGCCTAGCCTTTTCCCAACTATGTTGGGGTCGGAAACAATAGGAACATTATAGGCTGTTTATGTATGTATAGTTATAACTATATAAAATCACTTCCCGCAACGGTAAGGGGAAAGCCTTTCAAAACTCACAACCGCCCAACTAAAACCGGAACATCCATAGCAACTCTCTTAGTCTGTACCTAGTTCCTACCCAATAAAATCAAAACCGCTTCCATCGATGTTAAGCAGCAGCTAATGATTCCTAAAACGTTTAAAGTCAGCCACTAATGGGCCCAGTTTCACCTGTGACCCGGAAAGTTTGAGCGTTAATTGCAAACACTTCGCCCGCGGGTAATGAAGGCGAAAGTGCATATCACTGTACATTGTACGCGCTTTGTAGGGCTGGCGATTGATGAGATATACATAAATCCAACACAACATAAACATATCATGCCTGTAATCTCTAAAGGGTTAGGCAGAGGTGTACCTATAGTACACAAACATTTCGCCAGTTATGTTTAAGTCCTAAAGAGCCTATTACCATCAATAGGGCACAAATCCAGGCTACGGGTTGCTACTGAGAAGTTCCTAATGGAAAAACCCAATATCACTTTGTCCAATCAGGGAAACGAACCCAGGATCTCATACTCAGCCGTAGCGGCAGTGACTACTAGACCAACGAGGCAGAAATCCAATATCGTATTAAAACTGAAAAAAATCATCCATTGACCCAGATTTTCCTTCATTATGCACTACCATCTGGTCAACCCCCCCAAATGAGACGGTTCCTCGTGTAACTAAACAATTGATCAACAACCTGGATTTTGAAAATACAAACTTTAAAGTAAAGCTTCATGGAGGAAGAAAAAAAAAACTTCAGTAGCCAGTGTCAAAGAGCCAGGCAAAAGAACAAGGATATAACTCAATCGCTGTTATTATTATGACATTAGACCTTACCTTTTCACCTGTCCCGGAAAAGTGTTCCAAAAATATATCACTCTGCCCCCGTAATATTTTCTCAGTTCAGGTGCCAGCCCTAACGTAACCGGATGGTTAGGGAGGCAACTTCCCTCGTTATTTATTATTGAGCCGTTGTCCCGTAACGACTTTAATATGTTACGGGTCATTTCAACACTTTAATATTTCGTACTTACGTTGCTATAGTTTTTTGCTCTAACCTTCGTATTAAACGGAGCGATATTATACTGAAATTATAGACCGGTCAGAGTGTAATAATGGTCGTAGTTCATTATATCAGCCCGTAAAAGTCTGCCGCAGAATAAGGGTCTTTTAGGACCGCTATGATGATCGGTCGCGAGGGAATATACTTATTTAGCTCAAACATTGAAACAGTCTGGAGAGTTTGCTACCGATTTTCTGTAAAGACGAAGGTTTTTGCTACATTTACAAAGTTTTTAATAATTGAACAACTTGTGAATAAGTACTTGTTTAGGTATAGCATAATCAGCCTATAATGTTTCCACTGCTAGGACACAAGCCTCCATCGAGAATGAGTGGGCTATAATTTATAAAGAGAACCCAGTGCGCGTTGGTAGATGTCACATGTCTTTGAATTTTTGGTTCTAGGACATGCCGGTTTCCTCACGATGTTTTCCTTTACCGTTTTTAGAACAATGGTGATAAGATTGATTACACAGAGTAAAGCGCCTGCCTGGGTTCGCAAGTATGGGCTGTAAGTTGCCATTGGGACACCACTGCTCTCTATTATATTATATTATATTATATTATAATATATTATTTTATATTATATTATATTATATTATATTATTATATATATTATATTATATTATATTATATTATATTATATTATATTATATTATATTATATTATATTTAGGTATATTATTTATTATTTTATATTTTCCTATATATTATTTTCCCAATCTTCATGAGAGAATGCAAACGTAAAGTGAGCTGAACAATTTATAAAAACAACTCATATTCGTAGATAACATGAAACATTTGTGGACTAGGAACACAGAATAGGAATTAATTTACTTTTATCATTTGACGTACAAGCCTCTTCATCATTCGCATTAACATCAACACTGGTAATACGAATCTGCTGTATTTCGGAGTTTAGTATAAGATTTAGATAAGCAAAAGCGTCAGGGGAGCTCGCTAAACTCAAATGTTCTTACGTTTTTTGCAGTTTATAGGTCAGTATCAGGTTTTATGTTGATTTAAATATGATTCGCGGTCCTATCAAATATCTATATACATAATTGTAATCATAAAAATCATCAATACAATTATCTAAGTTCATATTACTCTATTGAATGACGGTTTCATGAAATCATAAAATTTGAGAATAATTCTAACTTAAGAAGTTGTATTGTTAATTCTAATGATTATAATTATGTAAAGCCATATTTTTTACGGTCCCGAATCATATTTTAATCGACATACAACCTGCCACTAACCAAAAAATTGCAAAAGATGTAAATAAATTTGAATTTTGCGGGTTACCTTAGCGCATCCTCCTTAACGTCTGAAGAGCAATTCTTACGAGAAATGCTCCTCAGGCGTTAAGGTGGATGCGATTTTAAGAACTTTCACAGTCTGAGGGGCAATTTTCATAATTTTAAGAACGTTCACACTCTGATCTCAGTCTTAGTCTGTCAAAAATACCTCTAATTTTCCTACATTTTTGACAAGTTTTTGACATTGATTGTCGCAGAGATGAGATTGCGACTAGATCTTGAACGATTTTAATTACGAGAATTGACCTTCTGTTCTCTTGGCAATATATATAGGTAATATTGGTTTTTTTTTTTTTTTTTCTGGGTGGGAAATCATCATATGACTTCTCCCGCTCTGGGCGGAGCAGGAGGGCGTGTCAGGCGGTAAGAGATAGAAGCACTAAGTGCATACAAAAGTTATATTTAGTTTATACTGCAGTATCATTAGCGTAATATATTAAAGTTACTTAAATTTTGTTTTAGTTGGTATAAGTTTACTGCTGGTAGCTGCGCCTCGCGGTTTCACCCGAATACGTTTCGATCCCGTAGGAATATCGGGATAAAAAGTATCCTATATGTTAATCCTGGTTATAAACCATCTGTGTGCCAAATTTCATCCAAATCCATTCAGGAGTTTTTGCGTGAAAGAGTAATAAACATCCATCCATCCATCCATTCCATCCATCCATCCATACAAACTTTCACGTTTATAATATCATTAAGTTGGATACCGGTCAGGCGGTAACAGATAGAAGCACTAAGTGCATACAAAACTTATATATTTAGTTTATGCTGCAGTATCATTAGCGTAATATATTAAAGTTACTTAAATTTTGTTTTAGTTGGTAAAAGTTTACTTTTAAAGCGTTTGAATTAAGTGCCTTTTTAATAAGCGACACTTCCGTGAATGTTAATATACTTTAGACTTATCTTTTTATTATGGAGCTAAGTTTGCGACGAATCTGTTTATATAAATCGCTTTTGCCTGAACCGAGATCAAGAAATCTGTGTCTAGGAATAAGATTGGCCTTAGGTCTGTTACTTACTGAGTTAGTTCCATTCTATCAGGAAAACAAGGATCTCTACCTGACTACTTATTATGGGATCCTGCCGAAATGCCAAAAAAAATTTTTTTACAAAATTTCATTAACCAAACAAAGTGTAGCAACCTTTTTCATAACAATGCAGTATTTGGTATGATTTTAGTACCCACATTTTCATTTACCCAAATTTTTACGCGGCAGAGTATTACCAAGGATCATTAAGGCATTTGATCGTTAATCAAATGATTTATTACAGCAAACAATCTTTAGACAATAAACATTTATTCAAATGATTTATTATGAAAAAAAAATATAAATAAAAAATAAGATTTTTTGGGAATGATATAATTAAAAATGCACTTTTTTTTTTATTGACAGTAATAATGATACATGGTTATTCGCAGTACATGAAGGGCTAATACATTCTAGAAACAGAACACAACAAGAACATGTAGTACATACAAATACTTGGGCGAGGCACTGATCTCCTAGCTAGATCACCAAGTGATCTGTGTTAAGGAGAAACAGATTCCACTCCCTAGTAGAGTAACAATAACATTGCATGTTTTTGAACCTATAATATGGACCCATTGGGACTATCAATTAGCCACGTGGTTACAAAAATAAGTGAAAGAAAATCAATATCAAATGAGAAAAAACAAGACATTAGTATTCTAAAATGTGTAGTTAATATAGTGTGTTGTATTGTTGAGATGTGGTGTGCTGTGCTGTGCTGTGGTGTGTTGTGTTGTGTTGGGTTGTGTTGCGATGTGCTGTGCTGTGGTGTAGTGTGGTGTGTTGTGTTGTGTTGTGGTGTGGTATGTTGTGCTGTGGTGTGGTGTGGTGTCGTGTATTGTATTGTAATGGGATGTGATGTAATGTGGTGTATTGTGATGAGGTGAGGAAAGGTGGTGTGCATGCCAGTAAGTATGAGTGTAAGTACATTAATTAAAAAGTCGAAAGATATGTTTCAGTCTCCTCCTCCTCCTCTTTGTAAGTTTATATGTTTGAATTTGTTTGAAACAAGTCAAATTTATGGTTACGAACGACGATCGAAATCGAACTGTTACCAGAACTGTACGTTAGGGTAGAATCCATTTTAATATTATATAATATTACTTAATTGCCATGTATAGTTTATAATTTTACAAGTTTAGTGAAATTTGTAAAGTAACACGCTTATATATTTTTTAAATCGAAACAGCTAGGTTAGGTTAGATTAGAACTGTGACCACACAACGCACTAGCCGAGCGAGCGAAGCGATCGTGCTGCGGCAGCAGCCGGCGAGTGCCAGAAACATATTTTTTAATGTAAAACCAAACCAACAAAACACATTGTAATTTAATTTGTATATTTTGTGCAACTGACATAAAGATGCAAATATTTTATCATTGACAAAGCAATTGACTGAATAGAAATGGTAAATTGAAAACTGACGATAGTAAATTGCAAAGGGAAACTACGACTTAATTGTATAAACGTATTTACTTTCTTCCTTTCTTTCTAAATATTTGGCTTATTTTATTTTGCGTAAAATATGGTATACCAACTGAAATATTTGATTACATTAAAATTGGTAAAAGTACTAGTTGGTAAGCAAGTTATTGTTTAAACGTTCACTTGCCAAACATTAGGTTTGTTTTACAATTATTTGTGAAGAGTTTATTTGCTGAGTAATAATTTGGCAAATTAAATTATGCGGAAAATTGCTTGGGAAGTGATAATTTGTCAATTTTTTTTTTGATGAAAGATGGAGACCCTCTTATTATAAATACCTACAATATTTTCTTACATATTTTAATCCGTTGTTTTCAATTGAAATCGCTTGTGGCTAAATAATAAGAGCCGCACGGGTCGATCTTTAAGGTTAAGCAACACTTGCTGAGGTCGGTCCGTGGATGGGTGACCATTCATTACATACCGAGAGCCATCCGGCTGTCATTTGTAGATCTTTGATAGTTGTTACGGGTAGTCAGAACCCCGAAAGTCTGAAAACCAGTCTTACCAAGGGATCGTATCGTATTACTCAGTTACTGGGTTGTGGAGGTCAGATAGGCAGTCGCTCCATGTAAAATCAGCTGCATCCGGTTAGACTGGAAGCTGACCCCAACGGCTACGCCGACCATGATGATGATTTCAATATTTTCAGTCCAAATGCCTTACGAGTAAGTAAACTTTGAAAGAAGACTCTAAACGTTATGTCATAATGTCTTCGAAACTTTCCTAGCTCCTTCACTTTAACAGTCGACTTGAATTATGAAAACTTCGGAATTCAAAACTTAACAGTCTTTACCAAATAAGTACTACAAATTACTAGCATTTTTTTAAATTCAAACAGAATAAAAAAACATTGCTCATAATATTTATTTGTTCTCCAAATAAGATCCTTTTACTTAATGGTCATCATTTATCATAATTGTTCTACTCTAATACCAATTTATTCGGGGTCAATGCAATATGTCTTTTTTTTCCATATTAATTGTAAAAGTATCTGTGTCATCACAAGAAACCTAGTAAATATTTATTTTTAACTCATTAAGCTTTTATTAAGACTAGTAATGCCTTCTTGATAACTCCAGTTAAAATTTAACAACAGAAAAAATTATCACGATGAACAGTCAAAAGTAACTAATACTAACTAATTATCATCATAAAAACTTTCTTCTATTTTTGAGATCTTTTAAATAGCTCAACATTATCCAAAGTTGCCCTATTTATTTGAGAATTTCATTTTATAGATATCCGTTTTTCAATAACAGTCTTAGTGAAACCTTATCGGCATGAAACTATAGTCCAGTGCCGAACTACTTTTTCAATGGCTGCTACCATTGTATCTGCTGAAAACTACAAAATGGAAACTGGAAGCAATGCTCGTATTTTTCCAATACCACCGATACTGTGTCATCAGGCTGCTCGGCGTCAAAACACGATGATATATAAACGAGAACCGTGGCTTCCTGCCAGACCTGACTACTGGGAGACACACGGACGCATCGATCTGTTTGTAATTAGATTAAGTGAATCGTATGACACCTCTGTGAAGATATGGCAGCCTGGTACCTGGTTGAAATTATGCTTTCTATATTGATATTGTAGGGGAGATATGTTTATATGGTTTATTTGTGGTATTAAGAGTTAAAATATTATATATTATTTCTTCAAACACATTTAAGGATTGGATTTAAAGTCAAACAATTCATATATTATTTTAAACGAGATGGCGAAATATCATGACGCATATTCACGTAGGTATACGTTCTCTATTTGTTCATTTGTTATAACTATTTATGCTATTTATTTATTTAAAATGAAACGGCCAAGACCAATTAAATGAGTTAAGACAAAAACGATAATAATATAAAGTATACAACTATACGACAGTCGAAAGCTCATCTCACAATACTCCAGGCATTTTGTACCTATGCAAACACATTAATTAGTAATGTAGAACCGATCTTTTTCTTTGTGCGTTTCTTTTGAAGTCTTGTTTGTGCCTACACAAAGGAGAAAAACCTGTGTAGGTACAAATTCAGGAAAATGTAGGTATAAAGAAAAAATTGCAAATATGACAAGGGTAAACGTGTTTATTGTTTATCCTTTTCAGGTATTCCAGCTTGCTCACGTTTTTTATCCCAATGTCTGTGTGTCCGTTTATGGATTCAGGCATAAATCCGTTTGCGAAACGCCAGTCCGTACCGTACGTACTCGTAGTACGCGGAATCGATGCGTAGTTTTGGCGCACCCGACCCTTGTAACTCATAACGAAATGGCGTATTGCTATCCCTTGTTGAGCATATTGAGGGGTATAGTCGGATCTAATTTAGATTATGAAGTAAATGATACTTCATAGTCTGATCATTTTTCGATTATTACTTTGTTACTCAAATAAAATTATTGAAAATCTTATCTACTTATGGTCTATATTTATTTATTTATTCGAAGTATTTGCTCAAAATACTTTTATCAGAAATAATTAGTCTGATGCAGGGGCCTGTGGCTAAGTAATAACAGTCACACGGGTCGATCGATCAGATTAAGTTACGCTTGCCGCGGTTGGTCCGTTGATGGGTGACCATCTGCACATACCTTGACAACCGGGACTAACGGGTCCCGGTTGTCATTCGTGGATCTTTGACAGTTGTTACGGGTCTTCAGAATCCCGAAAGTCTGACAACCAGTGTCTTACCAAGGGGTATCTTATTACCCAGTAACTGGGTTGTGGAGGTTTCAGCTGCATCCGGTTAAACTGGAAGCCGACCCCAATATAGTTGGGAAATGGCTAGGCAGATGATGAATTAGTCTGATATTTTAGACACCAACGTCATTTTGGGTACCTTTGTTAGGGACATCATTAGGATTTTTTTTTTGTCAATGACGCCCCTGCTATACATTTCAGAACAAGGCATCTCTAAAACGCATATCTTTGAATACTTTGAATACGTTGACAGTTAAAAACATTAACCCATTTTAAACAAACATTAAGCGCAATTCTTTTTTGTAATGCGGCTCAAAATGGGCAAAGAACGTGACAACGGACCAATATTGTTTTTACCTCTCAAAAAACATCGTTAAAGGCAGTTAACATGGTATAATAGACCGGATCGGACAGTGCGAACCGGACGCAGGCGCCGTTTCTGTTTATGTTTGACGATCCGGTTGTGTAGGGCTGCCCAATCATTGGAATTAGGGTAGAGTGAATGTTGGTCACTCGCGGTTTGTAAAAAACTCACAATGTTTTGAAAATGGTTACGGTAAAGGGAAAATTAGGTTATTCTTCAATTAACTTACTCAAGTAAAGTAAGTATAGCTACATTCACGATCGACATAAAACCATTAATAAATCATTGCAATGTGACTCTTATCTCGGCAAGGTTAGGCATAAATCAAAATGAATGCCGAGAGTTTGATCAAACTCATTGCATTCATTCTAATTTATACCTGATTACAATGAGATAAGAGTTACATTGTTGGTTCGTTTGATGTCAACATTGATCATTCAAATTTGATCGTCAATGTACTGCGAAGGCACCCAGACGTACGAATTTGGGAAAGAAGGAATGGAATTGTTTATGATTCTTGACTTGAGTCGACTTATTTTGCATTGGTTTATGGCGCAAACCTTATCATGTTATGAAATGAAGCATGAATAAATAAGAATAAATCTTCTATTTACCGCCAATTTTCAAGACGATCACTGCCTAATTCTACCATTTACTTACAGTATTCAAATATCCTGGTATATTACATTTCTGCTTGACAACCCTAGCGGTCCGGCCGTCCTCCGTCCGGTTACCATTACCATACGGCGGACGCTTTTATTCAAATCGCCGTTTGTTCCGGTCAACGCCTAAAATAATGTGAAATTGTACGTGAAATTTTACTTGAGAATGATTTAGTTTGGGATTAGTAATACTAGGTGGTCGACTTGTTAGTGAATGGAATCGGCAATTTGTTATAATTATGAAAGCACCATTGTTACCAATAGCAGCTACTACTCGTATATAAAAATATGTAGAAGTTGAAGAAAATAAGACAAAATTAAACAAGCAACCTGGTAATTTATAGCTAAGCATATCTTAATAATATGCTCCTTATTTTGCTACTTACGTTCTAAAATTTTAGTTTTTTGCATCACCTACCCACCTATTTCAGAGAATTTTGTTACACCTAGATGGACGTTTAGTATCATCAGCTTTTGAAAGCTCGTTTATTTATTGATTGCTACAAAATACAAAAGTCGAACTGTAAATATCTGAGTCGCAAGACACTTCGCAAATTGTACATTTATTATATAAAGGTTATTTTATATAATAGGCACTTACATATCAGTCTACTCAAGTATGTATACGTAAAGACCACTTCAGACATGCTATACAAGTTCGATCGAGAGTAAATCAACTTGATGTCAATCAGGCATGTCTGTCTGATACGATCAGACGAAAAAGGGATAAATAAGCGTCTAGTCTGAAGATGGCTTCACAGAAAATGTAGTACGGTATTATTAAATGAAAAATAGTCCTGTCCAAACAATATTCTTACGTCTTCTGAGTAAAAAGGAATACTGTGTAGAAACTACATAATTTGATTTCGATTTCTTTGAATGGTTGTCAGTCCTGCTATTGCTTTTAGCAAAAATATTGCCTATTGAACGTATATATTTGTTTACGTTAATATTTTCTTTGTCTTTTTGGCGTACTATATTAAATTCTATATATTTCTATCTATCCATTAATTCGAGCTTACGATCTTCGTAATCTTGTCCATCGAAATTAATCGCTAGCTTATCTGATTTTCAGCGTTAATAGTTTCCTACTAGTGGGGTAATTTCGTAACACACTAACAATAGGAATGGCTTTCATTTTTTTAATTCAATAACATTCATTGCGTTATTGACGTTGTTGAGCAGACAATTTTTTTTTTAAATATGATTCAGTTTGTGACTGTGTGTTACGCCATTAGGGTGCTGCTCCAAAAATCACACAGGTATGCTTAGTACATAGCCTTTCTCAGTTTAGTCTCTACGAAAGGTTCTTCAATTTGATTACCTCACTCCAACGAAAATTCTGCCCAATTTCACCTTTCTGAAATAGGTACCAAGAAAGTCTTTTAATCCAAACTCACTTACATAGTCTAGCGAAACTTACATGCTTGTATTAGAAGCGAATCATCTTAGATGGGCTAATAAAACAGCAATATAAGGGTAATCGGTTGTGAGCCATCGATAAACGAATCGATTTAAGTTCCCCGGGAGTGACTCGCAACTCGTGGTAAGTTTAAATTGCTACACAGGAATTTTGCTTTGAAGGACTTCGCTTGACGCCGAGCATTTATGTAAGTGTACTCTTATATTCCTAAAAGAGTTATGTTTTGTTGGTTTTTGAAGTTTGTGAGAGATCTATATAATGTATTATTGTTCACGTATTGGGGAGAGAGCAGTTAGGGAGCTGACTGCCAAAATTTCTATATGCTTTATTCATGTGGCAGACATTATTTATATCGATGATTATGCCATAAGAAACATTAAAGACCGCGTCTGCCACCATGATGACAGCCATGAGTTGTTGTGTAATGGACAGCGCCTCAAAATAAAAATAAAAAAAGGGTTACTAAATATTTTGTTCATGTCTGCCTTTTAGACTGATGGTCAGTTAAAAAAAAAAACTAATAGTAGGCAGACCGCCTTTGGAAAATATGTCTGCCTTTTCAATTTTCTTCGTTTTCAGAAGGATTATGAACAGCAGCCCTAAAAGCAGACATGAACATATGATTGAGTACCCTTTTTTACATTTTTGAAGTGCATAACTCAAAAATGCAGCGACATGCCTACTACTAAATTGACTGGACCGAATCGATTCGCATTGATCCCTATCTTTATGAAACATGAATCAATTATAAGCCAAAATGTCAGTTGGCTCCCTAACTATATTTTTGCAAAAAGAGAATCCATATACCTATACGTGTTATCGAAATTTCGCAGGATTTTGAGGGTTGACAACTTGGCACAGAAGAAGAAATTCACTAGGCAGCAAAAGCTAGAGTCGTTTTTCTCTTAGTAGAACTATTCCGAACGACTTTCATTGGTTTATGAGGAATAATCAAATTCATTGCTCCCTTCGAACATGGCCTCGTATTAACTCCGTCGCGAACATGACTTCGTTATTCCTAACTTTACTTATTGCTTTCCCCAAGATGCTAGTCGGGGTCAGTCAAGATATAATAAATTCGATCTACAACTCATAACGGGTTTAAAAAGACACTTAACGAAACCGAGAGTATATGTACTCCCTGTCAATTTGATATTTTTTTTGTACCGGACCATACCTGGGAATCTTCTGGTTACGAAGGTATTGAATGTCAAAGTTGTAACTTTTGATGTTTTTTAAACGAAAACAAGTTTTTAATGTTAGAACATAATGTTACAACACAACTTTAAATACCCCCACGACCCCTGTACCCTTGCTTGCACCCATAAGCACAATGTTTTGCGTGAGTTACTTTGCGCACTAACGCAAACAGAATGTTCTCGCATCAAAAATAAAAGTCATTTCCCAGCAATTATTTTTATACAATGTTACTTTGTTTGATAAACAGAATTCGTAATTTACGGCGACGTGATGTGTCTTTTTCCAACCTGTATAATGTTCTTGGTACAGACGCCAGCACATCAAGCTACTACAATCTGTCAAATTTCTTTAATAGATTTTCAACTTTGTCGCTGAATCATTAAGGTTCAAGGTTGATTGGGAAAATTTAACAGTTTCGGGTAGCTTGACCTGCTGGCGACTGTACAGTACCCACATGACAAAATAATTATTTCAGAGTATGTAAAGCGGATTGATTTCATCAATTATAATGTTAACTGGAGAATTCTAGGGTTGCCTGGATCTGACACTGATTGAATTACCGATTCTAGGGTAGAGATCCTTAATCTTACGAGATATATCCTAGCTCCATCTCAGGTTACCGAGAATTTACCCAAGCTAAATAGAATAGGTACTAATATTTTCCTTATTCTTATATTATTTTGTTATGTAGGACGGACGTATCAGAGATTAATATACTCGTAGATAATTTGAACATTTAAAATAAAACCGGAATTTTTTTTTTGCTTAATCTTAGTTTCAAATTGCAATTTTAACTTTCTCTAACCGTTGCTGTGTAAAGTAAAATGTCCTATCTAAGAGAGCAGGAGGGTTCTGGAACCTATGACAGACACCTTTCTACCTATATTTAAGATTGTGCATTATATTACCAGTGCCTGTAATATGAGAAAAATAAAGATTTATGATTATAATTATTTTGTACATCAAATATTGTTTCAGGGACATAACATTAAAGAAAGGCTTTTATTAAAAAAAAATACCTAAGCCACAAATCATCATTTTCGTATCACCCATTTTGCATTTTAGTAACAGAAATAAAAAAAACAAGGTGATAATAATTTATTTATATGAAAAACAACAGCAGTTTTCAAATAACGATTGCAAATGCATTAATTGCACGTACAGTGTATTGCGAATATAAAATTCACAAATCGTAGTCAGTTTACAAAGGATTATTTAATGGCAGGCTGCTGAAAGTAATTCGAACTAGCATTCATATTGTTTAGTTGTTATTATTTCACGGCTAACAGCAAAATTTTATTTAAATTGCTGACCAATCAATGCGGGTTAAACAAAAATGTTGTAAACTTATAATTCTACCTGCTTTTTTTTAATAGTATTTTTTAAACTAAAACTGTTGCAGAATCAGCATGCGATGTAGTGAAACAATAGTTTTTATTAAACTTGGTTTCATATTAAACCAGAAAGAACAAACTATCTGGGGGTCATACAACGAGTGGCTTCGTATGGGAATCGAATACACGATACGGTATATACATAAAACAAAGCATCATCTCTTCAAATTGACCGTCAACAATCTAGAAATAAATAGGAAGGTAGCAATCTACCTACGTATATTTTTTTATTAGCTTGTACATTTAATATTTATTTATTAAAACTTTATGCACAAGTATAAAAAATACTGTACAGAGGCCGACTTAATGCCTGGGGTATTTTCTACTGGTCAACCTGAGGGTGATGCAGAGATAAAACATGGCAGGTGTGCAACCTAAGGGTTAGATAACTTGAAAAATAATAAAAACCAATCCTTTTCTACTAATATTGGATTATGGATGGATGGATGAATGGATGTCTGTTACTCTGTCACGCAAAAACTACTGAACGGATTTGGATTAAATCTGGCAGATGATAACCAGATAACCAGGATTAACCTATAGAATACTTTTTATTCCGATATTCCTACTTGATCGAAACTTATGCGGGTGAAACCGCGGGGAGCAGCTAATACAAACATACATATAACGAAAATAAACTTTGTCAGGAGAAATAACGATACATAGAGGAGAAAATGAATCCAGCAAATCTACGCTGGGATGATTCTGCCAACGTCTCACGAATATGCCCACGTGCCTTTACTTTAAAAGAATAGTAAGTACTGAAGTTTACCAATATTTAGGGAGGTAGGTATACCTTCTTGTAGCATAAACTGCTCCATACTTTTAGAAAGCACTGTAAAGTAAAACCTTTGTAAGGTCAAATTCAAACTGTAACGAACAAGATGAGCAACATCCACATTTTGTTCATGCATGACTGGCTTTACTTTGCCCTGCAGTATTGGAAATCATAATATTATGCACATACAATACCTACGTGACGTGAGAAATAAAAATCTCTGAATACTGTGTCGGGATGTTTAGACATCGAGCTTGAATGTTTAGGAATCTAGAGTGCTATGTTTAAACATGGTATGCGATTTACATAAACGAGTATGCGAGCTAAGAATGTTGTAAAAGTTTAAAGCGAAGACGTGTAGGTAGAGGTGTACTTATATGAATTCATTGTATATGAATTTTGAGACGAAGATCTCAAAGCTTTTGTTTCAGAGAATATTTTAAAAGATATTCATACAAAATTTAATAGAAAGAAAGAAAGAAAGAAAGAAAATGCATTTATTTGGCACAAACTAAAAGACACACAATACACCAGATACATACATAGAATAGAATAGAATAGAATAGCTTTATTTCGGACACAAATATCCATATAGTGTTAGTAACAAAACAAAAAATAACTTATTGCCTAGTGTTAGTAAAAATCAATCTCCCTAAATATTGGTAAGTCCTCAGCATGAGGTAGGGATGAGTTTATGAGGTAGAATGTTTCAAAATAATTGCGGCTTTCTATCCAGTTTAAAAAAATCTCGAACAAGGTACTACATTCGTTAACCACAAAAATCAATTTGATCAAAACAAGAACATTCGTTCCGACCAGTTTCATATCCAGAAGCGGGCGCCTATCAAATATTTCATAGCAACGTACCTCTGCGCGACAGCAGCGAAGACATCTGGCAGGACAGGCGGGCAGAATTCAATTATAGAAAACGATAACATCGCGACAGAGCTCGCATTAAAACAAACAGCGTTTCGCAATAACGCATCCCGGCTTATGCTCTTTGCATTTACATAGCAAGGTGCACATATGAGTAAATATTTAGTTCTCTTGAGATGCAAAATGGGAGTATAAAATATATTTAGCTATAATTAAGTAATTCAAATAGAAACAACTGCAGCTTTTATCCGTGCATTCATAGATAGCTCAGTGCAAATACAGTAATATAAAGTGCAGCTCCACAGTTAAACAAATAAAAATAAACTGAATATAGAACACACGCTGAAAGCTGCAGTGGGATGTGTGCAGACTATTGTGAGGTCTCCGGTACTTCCCACATTGTGCGGGCTAAGATTGGATTTCTTCAGCAAACCTACGTGAAATGTGATCTGCCGCGCTATCTCAGATAAATAGGGGTAGCACTCGTGTAAAATAAATATTTACATGAGCTAGTGCAAGATGCCAGACAGCTGATAGAGCTATTGAAATGTCTGGGTAATTTAGAACGAGCTGAAGATTAGATTATATATATTTGCAGAGTTGCCAAAGTTCGATTCAATCTACCTACTGTTGTAACCAAAGCATGCACAATACTTAATTATTATCGAAATATTTGGAGATACTTAACTGATTTAAATTAATTGGCAAACCTTACCAAACTGTAACAGCCTGACCGTGAGAGACTGTGATGATTTTACTGTGGACCTTATTTAGTACATGTTGCTATGCTAATAGGTACCTTTTCAATCCAGCCTTTACATGCCCAACAACTTTAATATCTGCGAGTAACGAGAGAAAAGTGAGCAGATTTACATTCTGCACTTATTTATTTCCTCTAACACCTTTTAAAATGTATTTCCCTCTGAAGCATATCAGTATTATTTATTCAATAAACACAGAAAGTTGAATCATGTCTGTAAATCCAATATTCTTCATTCGAATGTCAGCGAGTGCCTATAATATTCGTTTACCCTTCGATCTTTTTTGACGTTTATTTTACTTCCGTCTTGCCGCGGTTGCTCGGAAGTTTACGTGTACCTGCTTATAAGGTTTCAGATAGTGGGTTAAAAGGTTGGTATGTCTTAGTAAAGCTAAGGATTTTAGACGTCGAAAACATTAGAAGTAAATACACTACACAAGAGTTAACTTGAACACCTCCCGACCCCCGCACTGTTACCGCTCTCGCCATAATCAGTACCATACGCTTACGTCATCGGAGCGAAGTTAATCTCATCAAGTTAACTCTTGCGTGTTGTAGTTTATGTGTTTAAAAGTATTTAGGTAATCGCATGACCGCGCCTTTGATGCGACACTACGATGTTGAAAAAAGGGCAAAAACACCTTCATAACTTATAATTTTAATTCGCTCCTGAACTTATTCTATCGTTGTCTTGAAAATGACAAATATACCTAAAACTGCAGAGTCCGTCCATTCTAAAAATTTCTCCGTAGGTTGTCCAATTCCAATTAATTAGTCTTTGGCAAACTGTCAACACCCGTAAATGAGAGTGTTAGCATCTCTACTAATTAACATTTATCGCTCAGCTTTAGAACTCACTAATAAAAGTTAATATCTCCCCCATTTGGCCTTAATATCGACACTTCCGAAGATTTATTTACTCTTCTATTATTGCTGATTGAAATAGATACGACGTTTGAAAAATGTGTTCCTATTTCGGTATACATTGCTGGTATCGCTGTGAATAGGGGAGTGTTATGCTGTGTACAGCGATTAACGAATGTTGATTTGTGATGTATGGTCGTCGAATTCGAAGCAATTAATTTGTGCGTTGCTATTTGTAAGTTATGAACGTGCGCATCCCGCCCCCTCGTCGCACGGACGGCGTGCATTTGGGTTGGCAAAGAGTAGATCACGTAGAAGGGACATCAACAGTTGAACGTTCTGGTTTAACAATTTTATATATTTCTTTTTCGGTACGAATTATGAAGTTAACAATCCCTTTTTACCTTATCTTATTGTATGCTTTCAAATCCAAAGTGTATAATAAAATTATGAAGATTATAATATCTAGGTACATACTAAAAATCCTAAATTCATTTAATGACAGAAAACGCAATGCCTAACCCGCTGGGTCTAGACTCATGAAGTTTTACACAAGGGGTACTTAAATAATGAAGCAGTAAGGAGAGCTTTTTGAAAACTCATCCCCTATAGGGGGGCATGCATAGGGGATGAAAGTTTGTATGAAAGTTCGTCATTTTTGCCGATGGAAAATTCCATCGGGCACACGGCTCGTTATGAAAGAATACTCATTACTATTATAAAAGCAATTGCTAAATGCCAGTTTTATTTATATTCCACTCCCAGGTCTTACCAGGGGACGTATTATGAAGTATAAACAACCTCCCGTGTAACTTCCGTGGTACACTTGGAAATCCCTGAACCGTCTCCGGACACAAGTGGGAAGATGTAAGTCCAACCTGGTAAAGTGGGGCTACCTTGACGGAACGGCAGTAGGGTGTGATTGTGGAGCTATGTCGCAAACCATGCTCCACCAATCCTGCCGTCTGTGTCCCAAAACATGCAGTCAAAGTGACCTCTGCGCTGCCACTGTCGAGGCCGTGGAAGTGGCAAAGTTTTGGGTCAACAAGATATGAAAGTCAGTCGTGCCAGCGACACGAAGAAGAAGAAGAAGAATACCATTATGATTGCAGTCCTTAAAAGAGATGGTGCTATCGGTCATGTATAGGTCCATCTCTCTCTCACACTAGAATCATGATGGCATTAAAACGTCTTAATAACTTATCTGGCTAACGACTTAATTGTGAAATTAATGGTTGCGTGGGTTGTCTGTTTTGTGTAGTGTTGTAATATTTGTGAAATATAGTCTTATATCAGATCCCAGAACTTTAATTCAAGAGGAAAAAAGGAAAAAGGAACCAGTCCAAAATTAAAAATCATACATTTAATTTATAGTCTTTGCCTTACCGATTAATTTATTCGGTCCCATTTACTTGCGCGTGCGCACGATACAAATATATCATCGTCGACGCTTTGATGCGCCGCGTGATATATTCACTTTTGTATTTGTTTAATAATTTCTCAGCTTGGTGATTATTATTTTTATTCCAAACGAAATGGGTTATAATTTACGGGCGTAAAATATTTTGCTTAAAACCATTTGTCATGTTTATTATTTAGATTTTTAATGAAGAAACTTTTACAAAGTGTTGATTGATATTTTAAGGCTTAACAGTTAGGTATAGTCAGGTCGGCGTCTAAGATTAAAATTCAAGAATACATGAAGTTGATGGCGGGATGCGCTGGACTCCTTCAAACAAGAACTGGTCCTTAGCAGGTTTGAACAGAGAGAAGTGGAAACAGAGTAGGGAGGCCTTAGCCCTGTAGTTCCGACATCACAGACTAATCATACGAGTAATACATGAAGTTAAATAATGAATGTTTTGATAACAATATTACTATTATAATATCACACAAGACTTTTATTTTACTCGAACTCTACTAACTTTTCTATACATCACACTATTCTGTATTCACAAACACCCTTAAATAAATAGTCTCACAAAAACCACAACATAATCTCAAAACTTAAGTGATAACCCTTTATTATCGCTTCTAAAACTGTTTCCAATAATGCAACCAAAACTGTAACATACATAACATTGGTCCCAGTTGTAATTCAGGCGGGTGTTACTCTCCGTCAACGCTCGTCCTTTTAATCCCCCTTTATGGGTTCAACGTTATAATTTTAACCTGTATTATTTTATATGTTGGACCATTATCATGGATTAAGTTGAATATAGCGTATTATTTATGTGTTCCGCATGTTGGTAACACGTGTTTATCTGTTTTGTGGTTTATCGTTGAATTAAGGTGAGAATGGTCGTGTTAAATTCGATTGGTTAAGTATAGTATTACTGAGGTGTTCTGCCGTTGTTATTTTGTATGAATTTTATTTATATCTGTCCAAAATACCAATGTGATTTGCACTTTGTGTAAGAAACTACTGAATTAAAAATTAAATATTTGGGTCGTTAAAACCCAAATGCGTATTTAATTTTCATACCTATTAGGTTTTTCAACTTAGCTTTTGCATGATCCAAAAATTTTAGTACGTGGATATGACATAAAATCTCCTGATTGACTGCCAAGTTATAGAATCCCAAAATTTGAATTTAAAACGAAGTGTGAGGCACGGTGAGACGCAAATCTGAGAATTTATTGACTCTAACTCTAGAAATATATTCTACAAACTCAATTGGGATAGACTCTCCAATCTCAGACTCGCAATTGGGGATAACCTGTGGGACATGCTAAAAGATTTGAAAACTGAATTTGAGAATGTCGTTCTATCTAAGGATGTATTTCTAAGACTTCTGCGGAAACCAACTTTCCGTGTGTCAACACTGGATAGAAATAATTCAAGTATATATATCTACCTGAGCGCAAGATCACCCAAGGGAGTTAAATCCAGTTGGCAAAGAAAGTTCGCCACGACTACTAAGCGTGGGATGTATTCGGAGCTAATAAGCATATTATTCAGGAATATATCAAACATATTTGCCCATTGTAAATTACCTACCTAAGGTAGATTATGAAGAGTCAATTATAATTGAAATGTCAAATGTCATTGTAGATTTCGAGTTAGATCAAAGTGTCTGACAACGCATGAAACCGTTTTTAACAGATTTGATGAATACTTTTATTCTTTATATGAGATCATATAATATGAATGCCCGTAGGCAGAGCTTTAATAAAATAATAACAATAACAACAGTGTATAACAGTTTATTATTTTCCTAATAAAACTCATTTGTTAACGTACCTACCTAGTTATCTTGATTGATTACTGTCTTTGTAGTTCCAATATGGTAATTTAGTCAGTAAACACAGAGTTTCGCCTTGACATAATTAGTTCTACAATCAGAATAGTATTAGTGAGAACATAAAACAGAGGAACATGCTTATATGCTTTTAATCATCATTTTCTATAAAATTTCTAACAAAGCATGCATGCGATTTTTATTGAAAGCCCTGTCTAAAATTTTATACAAAATAAAATATTTCTGAACGTACACTTTACTACTACAAACATTTGAGGTACAGACGCCAGCACATCAAGCTACTATAATCTGTCAAATTTCTTTAATAGATTTTCAACTTTATCGCGAAGTTTTAAGGTTCAAGTTTGATTGCGAAAATTTGACAGTTTCGGGTAGCTTGATGTGCTGGCGTCTGTACTTTCCTTTCAGAATTCCAGAATTATGAAACATTTTTGCTCCAATCATTGAAATATTTTCGACACAAACGTTGGAGCAGACACTATTAGCGAAGGCCTATTTTAAACTAGATTCTACTAAAACCTCTGAATTATGCATATGGAATTGTCGAACAGGGTAGGCGGGTAGGCATTTCGCATTATTTCGTTACAATTGATTTCGATTGTGTGCCTTCTAAATAAACACAGGACTACCTTGACACTAATTGATATTGCAATCAAAATTATATTAGTGGCAACTGGAATTAGAACAAGAAAATATATGTATATCTAAAATATACGCATATTGACAAACGACGTTCATTGAATACATAATGCAATTCACAAGACAATTTGTCATGGCGCATTTATAAAATTATAATACAAAATCATTTTAGAACATTCACTTGGTGATAATAAATCTAATTATGATCCTGTCACATTTGATCTTGAAAAGGATGAAAATAATTATGCTGATACAATATTAATAACGGTGAGTGAAGGAGGAATTCTGTCTTTTGATGAGACAAATGTAGTATTAATGAGTCGTTGGTAGATGATTGTAGCATGTAGGTTACTGTGAAATTATAGAGAATACATGCGAAACGTTCACTTGTGGGTGTTGAACCGTTGACGTGACGCATGCGTGATTAATACTGTGATGTGCTTTTAGATTTGTTTCTTAGGAATATACAGGAGTAACGTTGCAATTTTTTTCGGGTTCATTAGTTAATATTGCTTTACTATTTGTTGTCTTTATATAATAAATAATATAAGACTTTATTAATAAATTTGAGCTTATTTTTATTTATTAGCGCCTACATTTATAACAATATTTTAGTGATTTTATTATTATAGAATATAGAGGATAGTGTTTTTTTTTAATTCCACGTTTTCATTATTGTGTTTAACTTTTGTGCCTCTGTGTACATTTTTAGTATTTTCATTTATCTGCCTAGTTTTACCAATTCCATTTTCTGCCTAATCCATCACTTCTTAATATTCATTCCTACGATTCACTATAATAATATTTCTCGCAACAACAAGATTCTCTTAAGTAACCTCTGTATCATCATTAACCTGCGCCACACGCGTCCACTCCGAGGTCCGGGGTCCAACACGCGTGTGACGTTTAATTTTGTACCCCTATGATTGATGGCCCACCTCGTTCATTTTCATACTTTTGTTATATTCGCGAATCTAACTGGAAGGACTATGTTCTGTATGTATTGTTGGGAATTGATTTATGAGTTTTGTGTAGAGATGTAATGTAGTGAGTATGTTCTGTTTGTTTATTAGTACTGATTTTGTGCGGTGTTTAAGGAAAAGGAGTGAGTTGTTCGCGTTTATTTTTAGGATATTTTATTGTATTTAGTATTGATGTTTTACTTATTGTCATACCCTTTTTTTTTTTTTTGGGATGGGAAATCATCAAATGACCCCTCCCGCTCTGGGTGGAGCGGAAGGGAGTGTCAGACTCTTACTGACTAAAACCCACCCATGTTCCTTCCTTCGCCCTTTATGTTCCGGGGTAGCGGTAACCCTTTCGGACAATCCCGCTGCTTCGGACAATCCCGCTGCATTGTCATACCCTTCAGGTATGACAATAAGTAAAACATCAATACTAAATATTTACATGGTAGGTACTTACTATCTACTCATAACGTTTCTTCTTTTGGCTGCCCATTGGCGTAGAAAGTGCATGAAAGTTTCGTCACTTGATGATCATAATCACGGATTCGTAATACAGTTGTCACTGTATTACGAGTCCGTGATTACGAGTTCATCTAAAGTATAAAGCATTATTTTTATAAGTATTTGTAGGTATAAATACACGTGCATAAATATAAATCAATCGTACCCTGGCAGACAGGACGGACAGGTTCATACGGCTTCTCTATAAATAATAATACTTACGACTGTGGAAACCTTACAAATTCAAACAACTTTGTTCGTTTGGCAAACCTACAAAACGACTATAATGAACTTTGACGGTACTTCCTTTGTTTTTATAGAGGAAAATAATTGCAAAATTTAAACATATTTTTTTGAACCTGTCCGTCCTGTCTGCCAAGGTACGATTGATTTATATTTTTTTGTTTTTTTGGTTATAATAGATATAAATTACTTCGAAACATTATAATATAATACCTTATTACAGTTCGTTTTTTAATCCCTGATACTAATCTGACATTTAAGTCTTTTGTGTTTGCGTTTTTAGTATTTGACATTACACCTGTCAAATTAGTATCTGGGTTTAAAAAACGAACTTCAAGAGACAGCCAAGGGCTTTTTTCCAAACTCGTTTTAAAGCACAGGCACAATCATTTACGCAAAAAAGGTATAGTTATATAGGTCCTAAGATTAATTTGTGGTTCCCACGGAAGTTGTGGTATTATTTCCTTGCCAGAATCCTTTTCGCTACGTAAAAACATTGAAAAAATAAACTAACCCAACAGGATTTTTTAACCCTGTCCTGAAATTAAACAACCAGTAACCGTTTCCCAAACCCAGGAACTTTCAAAGCAACACCAAAAGACATTATCAATACATACATTACATTGTATTCATTCGTGATGCGGGCTTGTCAGTCATACAACTATTATACAGCCAATAAGCGATTGTATTGAATAGCAGAACCTGATGTTGACATGACGGGGGGCATACGGGCTTGCCCGTCTTATGTCTCATTATACCTTGTTGTGTTTGTCACAGAGAAGTGGCGAGTCCAAACCAAATTAATGGTAATCAGGAGGTGTTTAAGCCAGTCGTATGAGAAACGTTTAGAAGCAGAGGGTTGTAATGCAAAGTGACGTGTGTTTCATTGGTATACATATTTACTCATGTTATTTTAACGCTGCACTGATTTTTATTGAATAGATTTTCTTCTCTTCTGGGACTACATAAATGGTGAGGTGTATTTAGACATAGAAGACAAAAACAAAAGGAGTAGGTAAACATCGTAGCAGGTGGCGTTGTGTAGTTTCTGCCGACGCCCTTGGGAAGAAGGTGTGAGTTTATCTATGTATCATGTAGGCTTTTATTATCATTTAGTTACACGTGTTTTCTTCTTTGTAAGCAGTGTCAACAGTCACAGTTCACCGAAAACAATAAGGAAACCCCATCTTTATTTAGATACCTAGACTTACATAATTTCAAACACAGTGCCTACCTCTAAAGATTTCCTAATAGGATAACTCGGGTACTGTTTCCTCGACTTGGAAATTAAACCTTGTTTTCAAAGGATAAAACTAATGATGCCTTATGATCACAAGATACATCAAGTTGACATCATATTACCATACAAATACAGCCCAAGTCTGATGTTGTTAAAACAAATGAGGTTCTTGTTACTGATTGGTTAGCAAGAACCGAGAGCCAACACGAAAGCAGAGATAACGTACGGCAGAGTACCGTAGCCAATCAGACATGCCAACCGAACGTCGCCCTGCTGATGGATAGCTTTGCAGCCTGGCTGAATAATGTGGTAACTGTCTTCCAGTGCCTACGAAAGTCAGTGAGCTTTTCTGTTGAGATCTTCAGTAATAAACAGCCTTGTCTGAGATATGTACAAGGGAAAGTGTTTAATACGGCGGATCATATGTATTTAAATTATACGTCTGTAGGTATATCTTTCATCATCATCTGCCTAGCCTTTTCTCAACTATGTTGGGGTCGGCTTGCAGTCTAACCAAATACAGCTGAATACCAGTATTTTACATGGAGCAACTGCCTATCTGACCTCCACAACCCAGTTACTAGGTAATACGATACTCCTTGGTAAGACTGGTTGTCCGACTTTCAGGCTTCTGACGACCCGTAACGACTGTCAAAAATCAAACAAATGACAGCCGGTACTGCAACCGGTTGGCTTAGCATGCTTTTCGAGGCGCGGACGGGCTTGGTATATAAAGGTGGTCTTGGCACCCATCCACGGACTGACCGCGGCAAATGTAACTTAACCTTATCGATCGACCCGTGCGGCTGTAAATACTTAGCCACAAGCATCTATGCATTTACAAGTATGTATATCTCTATATTATAAAACAAAGCCGTCTTTCCGCCTATATAAACGCTTAGATCGATAACTTCACTATGGATTTTGATACTGTTTTCACCATGATTAAGAGCATTTATTGTGGAATGTATTTAATAGCTTTGCAGCCTGACTGAATAAATAAATAGTGTCTACGAAGTTCAGTGACCTTTTCTATTGAGATCTTCAATAATAACAGGCTTGAGTAAAATATCTTTGTAACACAATAATGTCGAACTTACTAAAGTGGATCAAAAGGAAAGTCAGGAAAATTCATTGCTAAGCAAATTGAATACCAGCTTATATTGCCGTATAATCAAATCAAAACTTTCATTCTCTGACATTTGTATGAACTTGCTATAACACGGCAAATTGCAATTTAAAGAAAAAGATATTTATTTTGCAAATATGGGTACAGTACATGGTGATATTGGTTCAGCGATATTTTACCAATAAGCATGCAAAAGTTACAAAATTATAAACTAATCCATTCAACTAATGTAGGCAGTGTAAACAAAGTCATTTATTCAAACTACGCTCAGAATTAGCACTTTTTGAACGTAAAAATTACATAAGACAGTCCTCCAAAACGCCCGCCCTTCATCACTTCCTAGTGCTTTAGCTGAGAAGAAGTGGCGCAACAAACTCCCCAGCAGCACAGCTGTCTGTTCAGTTAAAATAACTTGATTCTACACATATACAATAGTAAGTAATTACCATTACGAGACACAAAACATTAAATTAAATTATTTCACACAATGTCAGCTAGCACACGCCAATATATCAACAAAAACATGTTTTTACTTACATTAAATTAAATTATTTCACACAATGTCAGCTAGCACACGCCAATATATCAACAAAAACATGTTTTTACTTATACATTTACAGTATTCAATGGACTCCTACCGTAATTCCTACTAATCATCCACACTTGTCACAGTATAAATTGTCCTTAACTCAGGCACGTGATTCACATCAGTCATCCACTGAATACCTAAATAGGCCGTTTCAATGAATACTAGCTCGAGGATAATAAAGCTACAATCAAGAATGGTAGATAGATTGGCGATTGTAGTACCTACCTACAACAAGTAGGTACATTTAATTCTGATCACTAACTAATTACATGAAATCACACCTGTATTCCTCTTAAGGGTAGCTAGAGGTTTTCGCCAGGTATACGATTATTTTTACTATAGGTACTGTCAGCAACAAATATAACACTTTTATCATAATTTTATTTACATAGATACATGACATAAAATGACAATGCCAGATCCTGCCCCAGCAATTTACAGAAAATGTAAATTAATGAAAATAATTGTAATGAATATACAATCTTTTCATGATAAATTGTTTTTCTTTAGAAGTAGCGAATTACAAATCAATGATAAAAGGAATTCAATCCCTGAAATTCCTTTTTGCCATTTCTTATTTTCAAGCGACCATCTGCGTTATGCATGCTACACAACAGATAAAAGTTTGAAATACCTATAAAACAAAAACTCATATAATGTAGGTACAGACGCCAGCAGGTCAAGCTACCCGAAACTGTCAAATTTTCCCAATCAACCTTGAACCTTAATGCTTTAGCGATAAAGTTGAAAATCTATTAAAGAAATTTGACAGATTGTAGTAGCTTGATGTGCTGGCGTCTGTACTTAAATGATTATTTAAGTATTATAGTAATTAGGTTAATGCGTAACGTATTATGTTGTTTAAATCATTTAAGATTATTATGCGAATAGTTATGAAAATGAAATAGGTTGAATTATAATCATAGTTTCGCATTAATAATGGATTTTTTGTAACGAAACGTTATTGACGCGCGCATATTAAACTCAAAGTGTCAATGTCAGTCATTTGCTCTCTGTGTTCCTGGTGTTCACGTTGTTTGCGTTCACGCCTCACTGTTTTACTGTGTTTTTTATTATTTTTCCTTACCGACGACTTTTGCTTTTGCTTGCGGATCTCGATTCTCGCTTACTGGCTGACTTAGTGCTACTTACCACGGATTCTGATCATTGCTTGTGATTTGGTGAACAATGTTGTGGTGCATAAATTTTTACCCGAGTGTCTACAGGGTGTTAAGACATGTTATATCTTCATTACAATCTTCAATGCAAGCTCTCCTCGATTCATGGGTATTGTTGCAACAGGTACGTATAGTCAATAGTTATTTTTAGCTAGCATAGTACTGTCATAGCTGCTGTTTTGCTAGTAACTAATTTAAAATTCCAGTAAAGAATACTAAATAAATAGCATACGTAGCGTGGTATATAGATGTGTGGGGTCACCTTAGGGTAGGTGAAATGACGCCCTGGACGTCGGGAGTCACCAGCCGACTCCCGGCCACCATAGGCGCGGGCTTGCGGGCGGCGAGCAATGGGCAGCTCGCCGCCCGGCAAGGACCAGGCCCGGGTCGACGGCGCGTTGTGTTCCATGCGCGCCTCAACGAGAGGTCAGCAAGGTCTGACGGGGTCCGCAAGGGCCGATGCCTGCCAGGGCCGCGGGTTGTTCGAAAGAGATACATACGCATAGGCCCGTGGCATAGGCAACTGAAGGAACACGGGCGGGTTTTAGTCAGTAAAAGTCTGACACGCCCTCCCGCTCATGAGAGAAGTCATATGATGATTTCCCACCCAGAAAAAAAAGGGTAGGTGAAATGCTAGGCAGGTATTTGAAAACCTAGTAAAAATAAGAGGGTCGTCTTAGGGGTAACCCTAATGAAGTAAATCTTTAAATCAATCAGTTTTTTAAACCAACCCTTGCTGTTGAACGATAAGCACTGATTAACACTGATGGAATAATTCTAGTCATACTTTGTTATTAGGATAGGGACTGACCCTAAATAAGTACAGTGTAGTGTAGTTTCTGTAATCGCAGGATGCCCTCGTAGGGATAGTACTATAATAATAACACACCAATCATTTATTTTGACAACTAACTAACTAACTACCCTAACATATAATCAATGTCTTTAGTTTTTAGATTTAAACAGAAACCGCAAGTTCTACAGGCATTAGGACTAATGTTTATTTCTCAGTAATACAAAAGCAATAAGATGCTGCATATTGCATGATTGTACATAAACATTTTATTGAGTGGTGTAAAGTTCTATAGAGTTTCCGGCATTGGCCTTTACATACATAAATAAACTCACGCCTGCTTCCCATGGGGGTACACAGAAACTATAGAGCGCCACGTGCTACGATCCTTACATCATACACATATACGCATACACATTTTAAAGAGTATTAACTCTTATCAGCTGTTACATGTAATGCTGAAAAGCAATGCATGGAGCCATTTTGTATCATTTCAGATGATATATAAAAGTGACAATGTTAATCGACTTAGTTGCTTGCTGCATCCACCTAAGTGGGGGATGAGCTTTTAAACCTGTTTTTTAAACAGAGACAAATCCAGACTACAGGATAAACGACATTGGAAAAATAATGCTTTGCGTTTGCGACCACTAAGTGTGCATACACACGAGTGACACGCGTCAACGGCAGAGGCAACGGCAACCCTCGACAACGTGCCGCTTCTGTTTGAGTACGGTGCTTAAATACACGAGCGGCTTGTTGTCGACGGCAGCCGCCGACGCGTCGTCGTGCCGCCGACAAACGTTGACGGCAGTCCTCGACACTCGTCATTGCCACGTGCCGCTCGTGAGTATGGGCACTAAGACCAACGAGGCAGTCGCTAGATGCTAGCGACTGCCTCAGCCATCAGAATTGGTCTTCAATCCTGGGGGTCTACTACCAAGTGCAAAATGCGAATGATCGGATCGGACCGACACATGGCCGAACCGAATATTATTGAAAAATGCGAAAAAAGTTCGGATCAGCTCAGTTGGGTCGGGACTACAGTCAATATTCGAAAGAGTGTACGAGTGTAGGATCGGGACCGACCGAACCAAATACATAGTAACTTCGTAGCAGGAAACGGCCGAACATTCGGCCGATACCAATTCGGAGTAGACCCCCTGATTGCAGCAATAATCGGCTAGATAATCATTATTGCCACAACGAAGATTACCATCGGATTAGCAATCGCAGTGTTGTAAGTACATATACTTTTATTCTGACCTCTCTACAAGATTAGATCAAAAGAAACAGCACCCATTCACAAACCATTTAACCTCATTGCCTCCTTAACTTCAGTTTAACAATACCCAAATTCATGGCACCACAGTGTAAATAAACAGTTGTAAACACGGAAGCGTTAACCTTAATTCAGAGCTAATGACTAGTTCATTAAACGTTAGCCATGTATTAAACTGTTTAGTCGTTTGGACACCGATGTGGGAAAGCAAATAGTGTTCAGTGACGTCATGGGATTGTACAAGGTGTGTTTTGTAATCAAACTAGCTTCAGTGGTGATTGTTTTTGACAGCAAACTGAAGATAGGAAACCAAGACGTTTGAACTTTGACAGACGGATGATATTTCGCTTTTCAGTTAGAGTTAGTTTTTGGTTATGGTTGAATTGTTTCCTATTGTGATGCTTATTTTAAATATACAGGGTGGCAGGGACTTTTACGCGCAACCTGTTACCATGGATTTAGTACACACGGCTACACATCAAGTTATGCATTTCCAGTTTTAGCTGACCTCGCATTGTATACGTTTTTCGTACAATCAGAAGGCAGCTTATACTGGTTTTGTATAGCTTGATGTGTAGCCGTGCGTACATGATTCTGGACCTCCAAGCGTTGAAATATTTCATCGGTTATCAAAAAAAAAAATAATAGCAGTTCCATACATTTTGTTCGCGTAGGTATACCACTTTTCTACGAAACAGTTGTTTTTTTTTTGACAACCGACAATTTTTTTTTTTTTAAATGTTATAATGTAGTAGGTACTTGACTGCGATCCCGCCTAATGGAAAGCAGTGATGCAATCGTAGATGATAAAGCGTACTTATTTATTATGAGCCTATTCACTCTAGCCTTGAAGACACTCAAATTATAATCGGACGGGAAGACCGCTGCAGGCAAATTCTACTCTGGAGGGTCTAGAATCATGTGTTGAATTCATGGTTACAGTTTGTTCACTTACCTTCGAAGATAAGAGTATACAGGATAGCATCCCGACATCGACGTGCAACCTGTCACCATGGTTTCAGTATATGAACATGTACTTAGAATTCCTCTCGAAATTTTTCGCCGGTTATTAAAAAATAAATGTTGCCATTACATGCATTTTTAACGCGTAGAAATTGCACTTTTCCAGATCTTTTCTTTCGAAGCGAAAAACTTCTACACTACCCCGGGGGTGTCTAAAATCATGTGCTGAATTCATGGTTACAGTTCGCGCGTCGATTTCCCTGCCACCCTGTATACATTCAATGTACAAATTAACCTCATGAAAATATAGCACCTAACTAACTAGTTACCTATCTATGTTTCGTGATAAATATATAAAAAAATAGATAAAAGATAAAATATATAAGATTTTTATGTAGATTATTTTAATTTTTTAAATTTTTTATTTTACTATCTTTTGATTGTTGTGCTTAACATGTCATCAAAATGTGTCTAAATAAATTTATTATTATTATTATTATTTATTTAGATTTATTTACAATGAATATTAATTTACATTTAATATTGTAAAAAAATATTTTGCCCTTACAGGGTTCATGTCAAGTGCTGGATCCTCGATTTGAATTTGAATACTACACCTACACCTCATTTCGAATCGATTTCCTAAGCTTTGCCAATCACTGAGTTAAACTGATCCGAAGCCAATCTCTCTGCTATTCCTGAATAGTTGCCAGAATCTCATCTACAAACAAATTAACAAGAAATGCCATATTAAGAGCCGACAAACGATCGCAAACCGATCATATTGCCGGCTGAATAACACTTCATTATTAGACTCGTCTAACTAAACGAGCAATGAAAAGCGAATACGATGTTCATTTCAGAGAAATGGTTGTTACGATTAGGGCTGATAGTCAACGACGCAACTCAAAAGTAACGTATTACAAACTCAAATGACCAAAAAGTTGCCAGAATATCACTGTACGACGCAACCAATAAGAAACTAGTTGACAACGCGTTAGTAAGTCGTATCGTGGACGGACCACTATTGAAATAATAATGCTGTGACATTCAGGTTATTGGAGCGTCGCGCGTCGTGAACGATGTGCCTAACTGTCCTAAAACATCTCATGCCTATCGAATTTATAGACAGATAAAACTTTTTTTTTTCTTTGTTTTAAAAACGTTGCCTCACACTAGGAATTGCTCCTGTATCGTGGGTGCGTTTACAAACATTTAAACTCACATACCACAAACAGCCAGACCCGGAACAACTACCTGTAGGCAATACAAATATTTGTTTCCTGCGGGAATCGAACCCGCGACACGCAGCGCAGCAGTCGATCACTCAGCCACTGCGCCAACCGTGTCGTCAAAACTGAGAGTTAACTGAAGAAGAAAATCCGTTAAAGCCTTAGAATTAAAAGATTTTAGTATTAATTGGAGGAAAGCATCGATATTTTGTGCAATCACTATCAGCCGGCACGGCGACACATCAAGCTATACGTTTCCAGTATTGGCTGATTTCCCATTTTACGTAAAGCTTATACGATGCGAGGTCAGCTAAAACTGGAAATGTGTAAGGTAGATGTGTCGTCGTGTGTTCCTACTGTTTTTGATGCATAATTATGTCTTTTATTGACTTTTTAGTCACTTTCGTCAAAACATCGCACAGTGACTAAAAACGTAATATCCCAAGCTGTTCTTGTGACTAAAAGGGACTGCTCAAAAGAAAAGAACATGATTACAGCCAGAAGATCTTTTATACAAACCGAAAAAAGATTTTCCAAGAATCGTTCTCCCAATTCCGACGCGGGCCACTAAAAAACGGACGAAAATATTCAGAACGTTAAATGAAAATCTGTAGCAGTAAATTTGTCGTCATTTAAACAGATTAAAAGAAAATGTAGCGTGATATTGAATGGCGAATTCATTTGAACCTTCCCCGCTTCGCTTTATTTATAGCGCCTTTGACGATCTGACTTACTGAGGAGTTTTTAAGATCTGTGCCATGGCCCTTTACACAGTGACTGTTGCTGGCTTTTTACACATCATTAAATTAAAGCTGATCAGCTTGTACGCCCAGGGTTTGGTTTTCAAGACTTGGTAAGCTCTCGCAGATTTAATTACAGTTTGTGGTAGAAGTACCGACATACTTATTAGTAGTATCTACTAGGTTCCGGTTAGGCGAATACAACACACACATTGAGATGACATTTGAGTTTTGGGTCTGTAAACACACCCAATCTGCTATTGTTGTGGCCACATTTTTCTTGGGTCAATAAATCAATCAATCAACTCAGCCTATCGCAGTCCACTGCTGGACACCCTGTCTTCCGCCTTCCGCATCCAGTCTGTTCCAGCCACCTTCTTCAGCTCGTCGGCCCATCTAGCTGGGGGGCGTCCCACACTACGTTTGCCGATTCGCGGTCTCCTCTACAGGGCTCGCCTGCTCCATCGGTCCATCGACAAACATGGCTATGGCAACATGGCCCACTGCCACTTCAGTTTGCTTACGTTGCAAGCTATGTCGGTAACTCCGGTTCTTTCCGGTTTCTTGGGTAGGTATGCCTATCTATTATGACAAATAATAATAGTCGCTGTTAATCGTTTCAATAATAATTCTAGTTGCAACTCTCGATCATCGACAAAATACCAAAATATTAAGAAACTTGTCCGATAGATACATCACTAAGAAATTCCATAAACTAAACATTTTCATTAATGAACGAGTATATTAACTCACTTCATACTTTACAGTACTTGTCATAACGAACGTCTCTATCTCGTAAACATTTCAGTACAAATCTGTCGTCGCCTTTTTCTGTTCTTCGTATTAGCGGTTATTAGCTTCATAAGTTTTCGTTGGATCAAATAAATTGTTTGATTCTAGAAATTATAATGTTTTAAGATGCTTGATATATAACATCTTATGTTATTTTAAAGCGATTGAGAAGAAACGATGAAAGTTTGTCATATCAATAACTTAATTTGAAAACGAACTTGTTGGTAGTGTTCAAATGATAAATTACTAGCTGTTAGTTGTTAGATGAAAGATGAAAACCATGAGGTTTTCATCTTTCATCGTTTTCATCCAAATTCGTTCAGCCGTTTCAGAGTAATAAGCAACAAAACTAAAATAATATTGTAAAGAGCAACGATTTGAATTTTTGTATTCAAACGTACAAAAAAAAGAATCATTTCTCGTTATAATATTAGTTTAGATTATCGTGAGAAAGCATTTTTCCTTAAAAACTTCCAGAAGTGAAACTCTTTGGTTATTTTATACTTACATTTATTTTGTATGTACCAATATTATTTTTGTTTCATTCACAACTGTTCGACGAAAGCTGCCAAACAATTGTTACACTTTCACGCACAATAAATACCAATAACTTCACTGAGTAACAAATAACGATATTGAACCATAAAACCGATTCAATAATTGCATAATACCGTACAAAATCCATTATGGCGGGCAGATGCGTCTCACCGTAACAGTATTAGCACGATCGCAGTCAAAATGACGTATTAGGAACGTGTCGCTAACAATAGGAACAGAAACTATTGTCGACGATCCATCCGTTGGTAATAAGTATTAGGTCTTAATGCTTTACAGTACAAGTGAATCACGTTCTGAAAATAGTATTGGAATCGAAATATCATGTTCCAGTTGTAATATGAATTAATGATGAATTAGAGCAAATGTTCTGATTTTTTTTTTCTATTGTTGGCAGATGGCGAATGAAGACTGAATACAAATAATACGGCACGATTAAAAAGGCCTATGTTCAACTGAAGGGCGTGTGGCTAAGTAATAACAGCCGCACGGGTCGATTGATCAGGTTACGCTTGCCACGGTTGGCCTCTGGGTGGGTGACCATCTTTACATACTAAGACCCTTCCGTGCCTCGGAAAGCACGTTAAGCTGTTGGTCCCGGCTGTCGTTCGTGGATCTTTGACAGTCGTTACTGGTCGTCAGAAGACCGAAGTCTGACAACCATTCTTACCAAGGGGTATCATATTACCCAGTAACTGGGTTGTGGAGGTCAGATAGGCAATCGCTCCATGTATTCAGCTGCATCCGGTTATACTGGAAGCCGACCCCAACATAGTTGGGAAAAGGCTAGATTGATTTTTTATTTAGCTGAGGACTGTGATCAACTGATTAACTGCTAAGTCCAGCAGTACGGTTCTGTAACCATCTCACCGTGAAAACTTAGGTGAAGTGAGCGCGGATTGAGTTGTCATTCCAGCTAATGTTAGGGATTGACACTATTGACAGCTCACTCTAACCTCACTTGACCTAACTTTTCACGGTGAGATTTTTACAGAATCGATCGGCTGGACTTTCTGGTAACTGGAAAAAGTCTCAAAAATAGAAAAAATCTTATTATGTCAGACAGTTTTTGCAATGAGTTAAACTATTTTAACTCAATATCAACTGGCACTCTGGCAACTGGTACTCATCATCATTCATTCTCCTGCCCTTATCCCAATTTATTTGGGGTCGGCGCAACATGTCTTTTTCTTCCATACTTCTCTATTAGTCGTCATCTCGGTAGTCACCCCCTTTCTAACCATATCATCATTCACACATTCCATCCATCGTTTCTTGGGTCTTCCCCTACTCTTATACCCATCGACATTCATACTCAAAACTCTCCTCACGACATACTCTACTACTCTCTCTCTCTTTTTTTTAAAATAATTGCATTGTACATTTTTATTCATCTATATGAACAAAAATATACATTTCATTTTTTTGTTTGAGGAATGGCAAGACATAAATAACCTAGTGGATTGAAAGCATCACTAAACCAGTTTATATGCACCTTACAGACATTAAAGGCACAATAGCACAATATTTAACTCTAACTGTATACTTGCACAGCTATTTTAAGACTTAGTGTGCCCACCCTCAATAGAAAACATGTATTTATGTTACGAAAACTTCGATTTATGATTTTCGGTTGCTTCGATACATAACGTTTATAATTTTATGTTTGGGTTATGCTTCGGGATCGTAAAATCGTTTTACGATTCTATAAATGTGCTCAAGTATCGATTCTTTTTTTAGGGAAGCGGTTAAATGAAACAATAAGGAATTTAGAGCAAGCTCGTGATCGATGAAAAACTTGGAATTTTGGTTTTCTATTTCAATAAGAGAAGCGGCTTTTTAGGGTTCCGTACCCAAAGGGTGCTAACGGGGCCCAAAGCCTTCGTTGTTCGGTCATCCATCCGTCCTTCCGTCCGTCTCTCTATCAGCGGGCTGTATCTCATGAACCGTAATTAGTACACAGTCGTGAAATTTTCACAGAATGTGTATTTCTATTGCCGCTATAACAATAAATAATAAAAATATAATAAATTAAAAAATTAAAGGGGTCCATACAAGAAACGTGTTTTTTCGGCGTTGTTTGCCTTGTAGTACGGAACCCTTCGTGTCTGACTCGCACTTTGCCGTTTTTTAAGGTCATTGAATGTCACAACTCCCTAATCAACATAGTTTATCAAAGTCATTTCTGTAACTGTAAATATTTACATTAAAACCGTGCCTAACGTGGAAATTTATGATTATTGAATTAATTTCGTGCACTCTAATCTAACAAGGAAACAAACTCACGATAACCAAATTACAAAACGATCAAATTTACCTAAAACGTTTATATCGTGATCGTAAATATTTACTCCGATAAGATACACAAAGAATCGAAGTATAAAATCTTGATTCGGTTCTTGTTTTCTTGAGCTGATGGAATTCCAATCACAGTCCTAGATACTAGAGCAAGATTTAAACTTATCATTTCCCTTTAAATAATGGGTCAATTATCGCTTGCAACTTATCAGGCTGCACTTATCAAATACTCAAAGTTGTAGGGTAAAATATTTCAAAATTTGATTATCAACCTTATCTTAATGACATTCGAGCTTAATTTCACTTGTGCGACTTACAACAAGGTAAAGAATTGTCTGACCAGAGTACATTATCTACTTAGTTTAGTTTCGATCGACACAAAACTTTATAACTCGGGCCATGAGATTTATTGTAATGAAATCGTAAGGATAGCATTTTCCTGTTCGTGAGTTATAGATTGCTGTGCGAATCGTAAATAGTACGGTTTGGTTTAATAAATTCTTTGGGTCCCTTGATCGTAAAGCGAAGCTGATTTGCGGAGGTTTAATATGTTTCCAAAGTTGTCATTTAATGATAATTCTAAAGTTTTAAGTACGGCTGTAAAATGATGTGACGACATTGAAGTTTTGTTCGCAATTTCGATTCGGTAATTTGACCAGTCTTGCCGATGTTATGACATGCCTTGACGTTAAATCTTGTTATGGCTTGTGTCGTAATTGAGGTTAAACTTTGATGAAAATCTATCTAACGTTTGAACACCGACCATCTGGAAACAGGAAACTTATAAATTGAGAGACTATGTATGCATAACGTGGCACTGGGCCTGACTTTGTAATGCAATTAGAACAAGAAGTCAAATTAAAAATTCTGTGGGATTATCGAAATCAGAGTTGTGTAAAAATTAGTTTACACAAATCGGTATTAGTTTTTGTGTGCAAATGGTAACAAGCACGAGGTAGAATTAGATTAATCCTACTAATATTATAAACGCGAAAGTTTGTGAGGATGGATGGATGTTTGTCACACTTTTACGCAAAAACTACTGAACGGATTATGATAAAACTTTACAGTAATATAGCTTATACATCAGAATACCACATAGGATACTTTTTATCTCGATATTCCCACGGCATCGACACTTATGCGGGTGAAACCGCGTGGCGCTGCTAGTATATAATTATAATACATTAAATGAAGCTAGAGTTTATTATTTGTAACTAAACCCAAACTTAAACAATCCAGCGTAATTCAGTTACAAACTACGAACTCAGACATAATTAAGTTATCAACAATATTGCAACGATAAATTCAGTGGGAGCTACTTTACGAACATCTAATTCATGTGTAACTTTATTCAAACTGTCAGATTGAATCCGAAACTACAGTGCACAAATCACAGCTATATTAGATTCCACAAAATTTATCGCCTCGACGACTGCTAAAGGAGACGGATCGTGTTTCTCAGAGCTCAGTGAAACGCTGTATCGTTCACTTTTCAATCCCGCCACCAAATTTCAGATGTTACTATTTCTGCCGATTTAAATTTGAATCCAGACTTGACAGTGCAATTTGGACTATTAGAAGACATCCTCTAATGGTCCAAATTGCACTGTCAAGTCTGAATTTACCAATTTAGCAGTTGGAATCCATCAAGTCACCATTGACTTGCCATCAAGTCAATGGTGACTTGATGGAGCTCTCGAATTTACCAATTTAGCAGTTGGAATCCATATTCCAACTGCTAAATTGGTAAATTTGGGAGCTACGGTTTGCGAATCTGGTGGAACTTCTTTGTTTATAGAATTGCTATAAGTTTCTCGGCTGAATTTTGTGGGTTGGAAAATCGTGGAACACTAATTGGGCGGCTAGACTAAATTCGAAAAGACTAAGGCAAATTCTCGAAGTTATTTCGGCTGTTCAGCAGCACTATTCAGAATTAAACCATTAAGCTATAATTTTTTTTCATTATTAACTCATACATTTGTAAGTAAGTTTTTCGTATTATTTTTATTCTCTATACTTTGGTTTTGCCTCATTACGATTAGGTACCTCTGATTCAGCTATACTCATATTTTGAATTTGCTAGACTGTAATGACAGTTGCGATTGACCTTTTTTTTGTCAACATGACAGCCCAACTTCACCCTCTGCTGAGCATACGCCTCTCTCTTCATGTGCCAATTCTGCGCAACGCTCCTGTGTTTAAAAGTTCGTTAAGTAGGTAAGAGAAATTAATCAGACGTTTTAAAACAAAAGAGAGCATACTATACCGTGATAATTATATTTCCTGCAATTTCACAGCCTTAATTTTGGCACAAACGTCAGCATTAATTTGAACTGACAGAGATTTACGACATAAAAACAAGTATAAAACATGTTTTCGGAAAGCTAATTAATCACCTACATAAAAATTAAGTGTCATTCGATACTGAGATAATATGGAGCAACAAATTATGCTCACACCAAAATTGGTCATGATACTATTAATTAACACCTCGATAATTACTCTAGTGAACGAAGTCACACCTAATTAGCTTCCGCTTTAAAGGACCCATTCATATTATGATTATCTCCGAGCGAGTTGAAATGCTTCCAAGACATTCGATACTAAATCAACTCCTCTCAAATCAAAGTGTAAAACGAACTGTCATATTTCCTAAAGACACACGAAATATTACTGGAACACCCGCCTTTTCGTCACGTTCCACGATCATTCTTCACGCTTTGTGACATTTGGAACGTCTCACAAAAACAAAAAACATCACTTCGGTGGCGCTGTGTACCAAAAAGTCCGGTAAACTTGGCCACAGTCTAAAAATATTCCACAGAATTAATGTTGGTTTGTAATATTTACAGTCATGAATTTTGTAGGCTGTGGCACACCTTTCTGTGTGTAACATTATCTCCAAATTATTCATGTCAGTAGGTAATCGTCGAGTCAGTGATGACAAATTACTGAAAGGCGATTGTTTGAACTATCGTGAGACTTTGGAGAAAGGTACGTTTATTTTTACAAAAAATCAAACACCGTTTTTATATTTTCTTGAGAGTGGCATAGTAGTGTCTAAACGCGGCGGTTAATTGCTTAAATATTTTTTTTTTGTTTTATCTCTCCAGACTACTTTCATTTCTTTTCATTTTGCAAAACATCTGTCTTTTAGGTACGTTTATAAAGAATCTACTAAAGAAGAACATAAAAATCCGAGTGAGGTAAATATTTAAAAAGGGTGTCCATATTTTAGCGTGTGTGTACCACAAAGACAAAGGTATTGTGGGAGTTAATTCCAGTGTGCAAGTTTTTCTAAAACAAAGCATTACTATGGTTATGTATAGTGAAAAATAAAAATACTCCCTGTGGCGTCACCACTTAGTGCTATTACAAATTCAGTACTAAAATTATACGCGCGTTGGGTTTACCCCATCACTTTTGTGTTTAATTTCTGCCAATGTTTCCTATAGTTCGTTTTTTAATTCCAGATAGTAATCTGACATTTAAGACTTTTGTGTTTGCTTTTTTTTAGTATAAGAGTTTGACATTACACCTGTCAAATTACTATCTGGGTTTAAAAAACGAACTTTAGCTAGAAGTTTTAAAACAAGATTAAAAACACAGATAGGTACCTAAAAAGCAGGAAACGATGTATGCAATAAACACTACGTTTCCTAAATCAGTGTCCTCTTGGCAATTTAGGGGGTCATAAAATTTTTAACACCCGGAGTCTCCGGGCTACTGCAGGCGTTTAAAACATTTTGTTCCCCTTTATTGACACGAAGCTAATTCGTGCAAAGCTCTAACTAAGAATTGACGGATGTTTTAATATAATTACGGTTTAATTTTCCACATTGACACATTTCTTTATTGTTCCGAGTAAGCGGCTATAAAGTGCTTTTACGACGTCACACTATAGACCTTGGCAGGATTTATGCTTTGAAAATTTATTGACAGCCCAATTGAATTTATTGTCAAAACTAAAAGTTTTATTGCAAAAATTTACATGCATGTATTTGCGAGACGAGAGTTTTTAACGAGCTCTTTTTATTTATGACTAGGTTAAATTCGGCGATTCATCCGTATTGTTGGTGGGAATGTGTCTTTTATTGACTTGTTCATCTTTTAATGGAGTTTAACGGATGTTAATTTGGGCACTTTAGTTAAAAACAACTCATTCACCTACTTTTTTGACAGGTGAGCAATTATACGGACTTGATAAGTGATTACGGATATTTGGATTGTACAGGCACGAGAAATAATTACAATGAATATGAATAAATAAATTTAGCAATTTTTTAAAGCGATTTTTCCTGTTGTATTCACTGTAATATCATGTTGTTACGATCAATATCTACTATTGATCTCATCTCACGAGAAAATCGCAAATTGAATATTCCTAATTGTCAATTAATTAATCTGCCTAGCCTTTTCCCAGCTGAAGTCTGAAGTCTCTGCAGTCGCTACAAAGAGCGACTGTCTATCTAACCTCCACAACCCAGTTACTGGGTTACACAATACCACTAGATACGACTGGCCGTCAGATTTTTTGGGGTTCTGGCTACGCGTAAGCGCTGTCTAAGATCTACGAATGACAGCCGTGACCAACGGCTTTACGTGTATTCCGAGGCACGGACCCCTCCGTGCCTCAAAATCCTCGATATTTATATGTATGTAAATATTTGTACTCGTGAGTGTACTTGCCGTTTTGGGGCGTTTTCATAACAGTTAAGTAGTTAGTTTAGACACTCATAATACTTATTGCAATCTCAAACCAAAGACAGGAAATAAGATTTTTTTTTTAACTTACACCGGTTTTGTTAGTTACAAAACCCGATTCTAGCCCAGGACCCCTCCTAAATGTTTCACATTCAAGGAGCATGTTTTAGAGTTTAAAAATAGCTTAAACATATAGCTACGTTAGTACGAACGGAAGAAGCTTATGAGACCTTTTATGAGAATATAATATATAGTGAAATGACTTCCTTAGTTTACTTTTAAAGCTTGCAAACGACAAGTACCTTGGTGATAACCATCATATTAAAATACATAGGTCCTTGCGGAACTCCTGGATACCAAGATTGCATACTATAGCAGTGTTCGTAATCCTACTATCCTATTTAATATTTTATACGTGAAAGTTTGTATGGATGGATGGATGGATGGATGTATGTTTGTTACTCTTTCACGCAAAAACTACTGAACGGATTTGGATGAAATTTGGCACACAGATGATGTATAACCAGAATTAACATATAGGATACCTTTTATCCCGATATTCCCACGGGATCGAAACTTATGCGGGTGAAACCGCGGGGCGCAGCTAGTCTCAGATAATTTACATTCCATCGCCACATAATCAGAGGGCAATTCTCGTAATTTTAAGAACGTTCACGGTCTGATCTCAGTCTCAATCTGTCAAAAAATACTTATAATTCCCCTACATTTTGACAAGTTTTTGTCATTTTTTTGTCGCCGAGATGAGACTGCGACTAGATTTTGAACGTTTTAAATTACGAGAATTGGCCTTCGGTTATTTACTTTAGTAAAATGTATTCTAAGTTGATTTTTGAGTGACCGTTTGTAACAAAAAGGTCTTACAATTTTTTGGTTACAAAGGAATTTGAACTTTGGTATGTATGACATTCAGTTTGTTGTTCCATAACTTGAAAATTATCTCAAATTCTTAATTCAAATATATACAGACTACATTATTATTTTTATTTAAAAATCGAGGTCGAATTTAGGTTTTAGGCAGTCTGCTACCCGACAACCGGTGTAACCCAATATTCGATGAAGTGGAGGTCCTTTGTGTACATTTTTAGATCTCAGTATGTAGTTAAAAAGGTTGCGTATGATTCCGACCTATTACATGGGACTTAAATATAACCCGCAAAATGAGGGTATACTATCAGGTACACCTCTACCTAACCCTTCGGGGATTATACCCGTGTGTGTTGATTATACCAAGGATAATCCGTGGATTTCAAGTAACTAACTAATAATGAAAAAACCAAACAAACATATTTATGTTTAGGTAATTGGGTTGTTAAAGTTTTGATTCCAAGAAATGAAGAAGAAGAAACGAAGAGAAAGAATATGTATAATTCTTCTGTACGTGTGTTTGTCACCTAACTCCTCCTAAACGGCTGGACCGATTTGGATGAAATTTTGTGTGTATATTACAATGGGTTCCTGGATGGTTTGAAAACACAATTGGACCCGGTAGGTGGCGCTGCTTTTCGTCGACGACGTCTGCCGGCTCCGCCTAGTAGAAAAATAAAAGTTAAATTTAGAAAAGATTTTTATCAATGAGATAAGTTACTGATTTTATTTTGACGGCACGGTTGGCGCAGTAGTTAAGCGATTGACTGCTGCGCTGTGTGTCGCGGGTTTGATTGCCGCACGGAACAAATATTTGTATGACCTACAAGTTATTCCGGGTCTGGCTGTTTGTGTATGTGAGTTTAAATGTTTGTAAACGCACCCACGATACAGGAGAAATTCCTAGTGTGGGGCACGTTTTAATAAAAAAAAGAAAAAAATAAAGAATGAGATAAGTCAACTACAAGTTGTATCATGTCGTAAACTTTATAGTCATCATAATTAGCCTATAATGTTCCCACTGCTGGGGCACAGGCCTCCTCTCTGTGAGAGGGAGTGGGCCGTAATCCACCACGCGGGCCCAGTGCGGGCTGGTGGATGTCACATGTCTTTGAATTTTTGGTTCTAGGACATGCCGGTTTCCTCACGATGTTTTCCTTCACCGTTTTGAGAGCAGTGGTAATGAAATAATTTACAGAAAGTAATGTGCCTGCTTGGGTTTGAACCCACGACCTACAACTCGTAAGCCGAGGCCTTTACCACTGGGCCAGCACTGCTTTGTGCTTTAAAGTGCCTTACATTAAATTGATTTTATAGAAGAAGTTATTCAAATTCAATTTTGAGAGTTAAGTGATTGGATCATGTTTTGGACAATGTCATTTTAATGTCTTAATCAAGTTTTACAGCTTAAATATAAATCAATTTACCTATAAAGTTTTATATTTAATTCACTTTGATCAAGATAATAGGATTCGATTACAAGATTAAAATTATTTATTCAATGTTCACAGAAAAATGCATGACTAACAAAAAGTGACTACTTAAGTACATTAAAATCATTAGGGAAAGAATTTTAATAAAACGATGAAGGTTTAACTAGATTTATACTAATATCTTAATTTATTTTAATATAGACGAAAATAAACAAACTTAAATTATTTTTGTTTAGGTTACCTATAGATAAGCTATACAGCTTCCCAGACGAAGGGTATCCATGAGGATTTCCCCAAGTTAAAAAAAAATAAAGGGAGGGACATCAGCGTATACACTTTTGGTCGGTTATCAAAAAAAAACAGCTACTTCATAGAAAACTACTATTACTCAATCATTTGTTTTTTTTTTAATAACTGACGAAAAATTTCAACTCTGGGATTTCAGAATCATGTACTGAATTTATGGTAACAAGTCGCATGTCGATGTCCAACCTGTATAGACGGAATTATACAAACTTTAATTATTTCTGTATAAGTTACCCACAGATAAACCTATAATATACTGAGTAAACGGGACTGTAATTTGAGCACAAAATAAACTACAGATTTATCTAAAACAGGACGCACCTTTATTTTCTCTCTCAACGTTCTCAAAACCAATGGTTCCTCGTTACGTGATTCCAAAAGCAAAGGCCTGTAACAGACTATACATTAATTAGCCTACTGGGACTCGACAAAAGAACGTATTAACACAAGCAGTAACAAAGCGTACGAGTTCAGTCGTGTTTGTAAACCCAACGCTGGGCTGCTGAATCCAGCCTCATTGAATTAAGTGGTCAAAGTGGGGCCGCGAACGCCGCGGTCGCACGTGTGTGGAATGCCTTATAACTAGGGTAACCAGTTCCAGCAATGAGGTAGAATGTTGGGATTTTAAGAATTTTAAAGTTCAATGAGTTTTAAAACTGACATCTGAAGGGAAATTCTCGTAATTTTAAGATCGTTCACGGCCCGAGGGGCAATTCTCGTAAATTTAAGAACGTCCACAGTCTGATCTCAGTCTCAATCTGTCAAAACATACTTCTAATTTCCCTACATTTTGACAAGTTTTTGGTCTTTGTTTGTCACCGAGATGAGACTGCGACTAGATTTTGAACGTTTTAAATTACGAGAATTGGCCTTCTGATCTCAGTCTCAATCTGTCAAAAATACCTCTCCCTACATTTATGATAAGATTTTGACATTGATTGTCGCTGAGATGAGATTGCGACTAGATTTTGAACGTTTTGATTACGGGAATTGGCCTTCTGATGTTCAAAGGTTCTGAAGTTCTTAAATATTAAATTAGCTACGAGAATCACTCAAGTACCTAATTTTGTTGTGCCGAACATTCGGTAGCTATCTAACCTATAATTCTCTCGGGTTTCCGATAATTTAATTACGTAATCCCAAACATAGGACATCCGCTGCGGTAATGGTTTACCTACCCCAAGAGGTATCGATGCTATGATTCGTTTTAATTATTCGTAATCTAAGTATTCGTATCTACAGTACTGATACAGATTACTGACAAATGCTTGCACTGACTGGACTGGTCTACTCAAATCTGTGTGATACTTTCCTTAAAAGGCCATGTCAGATATCAAACTACATGATCTTCACATGATCTCACCAAGATTATGTCTGGACTTTAAAAGAGACTGTGACCTCTGAGTTTGTTTCGGCCTTTCTTCCTAGAATAGTCATATAGGAAATGCCGACCTCATCTAGCTTATTTTTTTAAATAATAAGACGTGTAAAAGTTATTCCGATATTCTATTTACAGAATAAACAATTTAATTTCAGTACCTATGTATGTATTGGACGAAAAAAAGCGTTTCGTCATTTAGCTTAGGTACAGTCAACAAATGAGTTATGTATGCAGGGTCGTCGGACATAGTAGAAGTTTAATAAGAAACGGATTGATGTGTTCGGATAAAATTTTATTTAATTAATAGAAAACAAGCAGTTCATTTATCAAACCAAAATTCATTCGAAAACATCCATCAGTTTCTTACTAAACTTCAACTATATAAGACGACCCTGCATACTTATCTCTTTTGTTGACTGTACCATAAAAACCTAACAGTTAAAAGTTATTTTTCAGTGTTTATCAGAACAATAGTTGCCGACAGATTCTGTAAAAATCTCACCGTGAAAAGTTAGATGAAGTGAGCTGTCAATAGTGTCAATCCCTAGAATTAGTTGGAATGACAGCTCACTCCACGCTCACTTCACCTAAGTTTTCACGGTGAGATGGTTACAGAATCGCACTGCTGTTTAGGTCGCAAGCTTCTATTGCCGCCATACAGCATAATTATGTTTCCTATAAGAAAAGGCCGTGAAGGTAAAGTAGGTGCCATTATAACCATTAAGTACCTTTTCCTATCATAACAAACCCTATGTATATTTTGGCCAGAGTGCCCTTTGCTGCTAATAAATGTAACCACGAATAAAAACGGCATATATTAAAGAAATTTACATATTGATGGTCACCCTGGTTATAACGTGTACAGTAAAAAAGTTTCGTCTCGATAGCCGTCCTGTACGTGGTCGTTAGCTCGGCAGTTTTGTGAAGAATATGCGATTAGCAGCTCCAGTTTTGCTCAGATTTGTTGTCAGATTTACTGGTGTGATGAACGAGACTTTTTGGTAGTCGTTTGTTTTTTAATATGACGTGTATTTGAACACTTTCAAGGGCGCTATACGGCTCTAGCCGTCTTAACAATAAAACTTCTTTTGTGTCTCGTTTACCGCGCCGAAACCTACTAGGGAGTAATGCAGCATCGTAGCACATGGCGTTCGGTAGTTTCTGCCCATACCCCCTTACCCCCATGGAAAGAAGGCGTGAGATTAAGGATGTATATAATTATGTGTATTTTAATGACGCTACTGTTCTAATTTGATTTGGACTAGTGATGGAGAAAAAATGGGTTGTACAAGAAGTAGCTCTTTATCTGCTTATGACGTCGGCCTAACAGTACGACTGACATCAAGAATGAGGCCTTCCAGAGAAATTGAGCTTGAAAATCAGTTAGGCTAATAAAATTATTGAAATCAAGCTGAAACTCTGTCATTTAAAAAAGCAGCGCAGTAGCCATTTTTTGTTATTTTAATTTAATGCTTAACACCTAATTCATCTTTAGCACTGATTGACCTTTTATCAAGTAAATATTATCGGTACCATCTTTTTTTTAAGAACTGAAAATCACCAACTTTTGACCTAAAACCCACAACAAGCCACATCAAGTTACGTTGACATGATCCCAAAAATAACAAAACACACCCGCAACAAAACTATTTTAATCTACCCAGAACAGTTCTGAACAAGTACACAATTACTCAACGAAAAGCTGCTTAACGTTTTACAAACAGAGCGACAGTTCGCTAGATAGTTCATTTATTCTAGTGGGTATCATCTGTTGAATGAAGCATTATTAAAACGTGTTCGCAGTGAGAACGCAAACAATCCCCGTATTAGTTGTTTTGAAAGGTACTATTTGTTCCAGTTCGCTCATTTCCTGAAGTTTATTTGAGATTAAATTTTATAGCAGCGACTGAGGGATTACTTTAGGGATTACTTTGTCTTCCACGTCTAGTGTGTCCCAGCCAGCATTTTTAGTTTATCTACTGATTTCGAAAAAAAAAAGCTCTTTTGTGTTTTTTCGTAACATCCATTGCTTACGAATGCTCAATTCTCAGAAGATCAGAAGGGCAATTCTCGTAATTTTATGAACGTTCACAGTCCGATCTGTCTCAATCTTTCAAAAATACCTCTAATTTGTTTATGACGTTGGTTGTCGCTGAGATTGCGATTAGATTTTGAACGTTTTTAATTACGGGAATTGGCTTTCAGGTTTACTCAAACTCACATTAGTAACTAGCGACCTCTTGGTCACAAGTTGCAATACACCTCTCGTGTTTACAGGATCAATATTTCCTCGAATAATTAGTTCACAAGCAGTACCTGCCCGTTAGTGACGAAGCGGGAAAGTTTGATAGGAGGTGCGAACTCCTAGTAGCACCCTGCAGTACTCCAAGAATTATACGAAAACACTGCAATGAAACACACAGATCAACAATTTTCAACGCGTTGTCTCAGAGGTTGATGCTCTTATATAAGCAGCATTTTCATTGTGTTTTATCTAGTTAAAAAACATTGCAATATTAATTAGGATTCTGTGTGCTTATTATGAACGTTTTGTGTTATATAATACTTAAATCCTTTGATAAATTAATTTGTAATTTAATTTGTTTCAGTCATAGTTCCTCCACGACATTTAATAATTGTAGTTGATATGGATTGTGGTAAGTATCCTACTGTATGCACATTATAGTGCTAGTTTCTGTATTAATAGCTTGACATTAAGATTACTAGCCTTATCCTTAAGAGAATTATATATCATTCTCTCTAGCGATTAACTAGGATTTGTCAATCAAATTCTATTTTGGCTTTATTCTTTGAACGGGTTATGTTGGATGTTAGGTATGCATTGAATGTAATAAGGAAGAAGTATAAGGTATTTTTAGTAACACCAATCAATATCAAGAATGATTTTATATTTTTCAGTATCCAAGCCTTGCTTTTAAGAATAGTAATAGTCCTCCAGACCGTAATATATATTGGTCATGGCGGCCAGTCTCAACGCAGACTAACCTTCAACGAGGGAGATATTATAGTGCAACCCGTGTGTGTGCCGACACAGGTACACTCTCTCTTCCCTCACTTTCATAGTCTGATGGAACGGCACTCAATCTGACACGAGCGGAGAGAGATGAGGCGCAGGACCAACTGCTTAACGTGCTTTCCCAGGCTCATGCATGACATGATTCTTAAAAGATACCCATGTCATTAAATCTCTATGCTCCTTGTTAATAATTAATTGCTGTCAGTTTTATATCGGACAGGAGTCGACCATTCACAACAACTGGCTGACATTTGACAAGACACTTACTATCCAGACAGACTTTGACTTTGACTAGACTTTCAGACACCGTGAGAGCCTTAAATAAACAGTAGGTAACCCTACCCGAATTAAACCAGTTCCCAGAAGTTAACTCCAGCAAAATGTGTGAGAAACACAGGAATCACAGAATTAAACACACTACACTAACTTGTTCTACGCCAGTGCTTTTACTTGATTTCTGAACTAAACTCAGGTGAAACAAGTCTCAAGTTGCAACGAGCTCAATTTCTAGATTACATTCGCTTTGTATACATACACTTAAAGTTTTGAATTGGATGCAGTACTGGACAGAGTTGTAAGGTTCTCTTGTTACGTTTGTAGTCAGGGGCGATAATTGTTGCAAAACATGTTAAGAACATTATTAGGCTACATTGTGGACAGACAGGTACTAGTCAACTACATTAGCTAGTTGTACGTACTACTTTTTTTTTTTTTCGGGATGGGAAATCATCAAATGACCCCTCCCGCTCTGGGTGGAGCGGAAGGGAGTGTCAGACTCTTACTGACTAAAACCCACCCATGTTCCTTCCTTCGCCCTTTATGTTCCGGGGTAGCGGTAACCCTTTCGGACAATCCCGCTGCCCCGGCAGGCTTCGGCCCTGAGGGGCCCCTCGTTATGCTGACATCTCTTTGAGGCGCGCGTGGAACACTTACGCGCCGTCCGGCACGGGCCTGGTCCTGATCGGGCGGTGAGCTACCCATTGCTCTCCGCCCGCAGGCCCGCGCCTACGGTGGCCGGTAGTCGTCACTCGACTTGTACGTACTACTTAGGTATACAATTAGCTTATATTGGTGGATCCATCATCATCTGCCTAACCTTTTCCCAACTATGTTAGGGTCGGCTTCCAGTCTAACTGGATGTAGCTGAATACCAGTATTTTACATGGAGTGACTGCCTATCTGACCTCCACAACTCAGTTAATGGGTAATACGATACCTACCCCTTGTTCAGAGTTTCAGGCTTCTGACGACCCGTAACGACTGTCAAAGATCCACGAATGACAGCCGGAACCAACGGCTTAACGTGCTTTCCGAAGCACGGAGGGGTTTTGGTATGTGAAAATGCTCACCCATCCACGGACCTAATGCGGCAAACGTAGCTTAACCTGATCGATGGACCCGTGCGGCTGTTATTACTTAGCCACAAAAACTTACATGTATTGGCGGAGCCATGTACTGAAAAACACCAGCCACCAGACGAGGAAGACTGCATGGACTTTACCTAGTTCCTAAATCGGTACAATTGTAGGCACCCTTTCGATTTCGAAACGTTATTACGTCGAAAACTCGAAATTTGAGAGCGCATAATCCTATTAGTCCGAGAATTGCGAATGCACGAATTTGGTTTACACTAGACTGAAAACTGACAGCGACTGAAAACTGACAGCGACTTCAGAATTTCTGAATAGAGTTTTGCTAAAGGTGATAGTTTTTTTTTTAATTATTTCTTCTCGAGAAACGCGAAAACTGAATTTTAGGATTAGATTGTTGCAAAATAAATAATACATTTTATTGTGTTTTGCATGGGTGCAAACTAAACATAAAAAACAATAACAAAACAATTTGAAACAAGTCCGTTGAGACTTGAAATAACATGTTTTCTATTATTTTATGGTAAGTCCTACAACAGCAAAAAAAAACGAACAGATCTATATATCATTTAACTAAGTAGGTATAAAATTCTATTCAACTTAAGTGCATCCTCCAATTTAGAAAAGTAAAGCTTCAGAAAAGATACCGGCTTCTCGATTTCCTGCTTTGCAAAGCGGAGATTCTGTTGCTTGGTCGGCAAAACATCTTGAACTGAAATGTGGTTTTGCTCCGTTTCTGAGTAAGACAGTGCTGTCTTATTCAGTAGGCCTAGCACGAATGCACGGAGTAAACGTAATGTAAATTCTAACGATTTCAAAATTATAAATAGTCGTTTCGCACACATTATTATACATACAATTTACTTAGTTTAAAAACTTTATTTAATAATTTAAGAAGAAAAAAAAATAACAGAAAAATAAGTACAAAGGTGATGCTTATTTCTAAAGAAATCTCTTCCAGCATACCTGCGATAGGATACTCAGGTGTTTGTTGCAAACATTTTAACCAAAGTGATATATAGTAAGTATAGTTTCATTTTCGATTCAGTAATCTTTTGCGTTTACCTTACATTTCAGTCACGCTCGTGCTAGGGCCGCAAGGTAGATACTGCCGACCTTACCAACATTACAGAAGATGTCTTTAAAAAAAAACATGTCACAAGGATTGCTTGTGTATCAACGATTTGTGTTTTCTTGAGTATAATGTAATAAATTAGTGGATTCGTTTCTTCATTAGGTATTTCGCAGCGACGTTTGTCGTAGGCGACTTATCTACTTTAAAAATATCATCATGGTACAGACGCCAGCAGGTCAAGCTACCCGAAACTGTCAAATTTTCTCAATCAACCTTGAACCCTAATACTTTAGCGATAAAGTTGAAAATCTATTAAAGAAATTTGACAGATTGTGGTAGCTTGATGAGCTGGCGTCTGTACAAGATACTAACATTTAAGTTGACATTAAACAATAAAAGTACGTACCTACATCTTAGTAAGTTTTTGTAGTTTTAGGAAGGTCACTTTGGTGTTTAATTACTATTTGTGACTATATAAGTAGGTTTTGTGTGGGTGTGGTATATGTATATTTAATGTTTTAAGAATTATAGTATTAATTAATGTATTTATTTTTATTTCAGTCCCGTACTAAATCGACGATTTCTTTTTTGTGTCTTCAGTTGTTGTTTCTTTATTATCATGAACACTTGCAATTCGAAATTCACTTGAGACCGGCAATATGGTCGACATCGGTTTGCTTGCCATATAAAAAATAGAAAAGACTGTAAGTAGAGTTCGTTTTATAAACCCAGATACTAATTTGACAGGTGTAATGTCAAATTTTTATACAAAAAAACGTAGGTAAACAATAGGTAACCATACCCGAAAAGAAAAAATACTAAAATGTCAGATTAGTATCGGGGATTAAGAAACGAACTTTAGTATTGAATAGACTAAGTAGGTCAAAAGTCTCATGAATAATAAAAACCCACATCAAAACAGAACACAACATCGGAAACATTTAATTGTCACTACACAACAATTTACAGGTGTTGTCCTAATGCCGATACCGTGGGACAGCACAAGCCCGGAGTGGTAATCAATCAAGTGCTGTCCCAACTTGGAATACAATTATGAACTTGGTCCGTGTCACTGCAGTAGTGTTGGGCCGATGTGATTAATTAGTGTTCTGTATAAAATTATGGATGTGTGTTCTGGTAGCCTGGTAGGCTGTGTTGGTTTTCGTATGATTTGTTAGAATTGGATAAAAAGTGTGTTTAACTGATTTGTGCTAGTTTCGTTTTAAATTCGCTCGTTTGTTGTTATACATTAAACAATAAATTACTTTTATTATAATACTTGTTTTCAAAGTAGGTCTAGGTGACGTCTTTCTGATTTAGTGCACGAAAAATTTACATATAATTAAACCAGGTCATCTTTGTAGCAAAATAATAAGGCTAAAGTAAGACCAGGCTGAGTCTGTGGAACAAGCAAAAATATTACTTCATTGTTTCCTTTTGCGTCATGAAAAAGTAACAGTTTCAATTCATAGTTCGATCCTGTTTTTATATCCGAAGAAAAATTGAGCATTTATTTTATCTGTTTACTAGGTTCTGCTCGCGACTTCATCCGCGTGAAATTTCTTGTTCCTGCGACCTATTCCGTCGCATCGCATCGCTATTAGGTACTTCGTTTTCGCTTAGCATTCTTTCCGACTTTTTTTTTTGCTCGACGTCCACGGGGCCTAGCTTGGTGTTAAATAGCGAGCCTTCCTCAAGAATTGGGCAAAATAATTAATTATTTTGCCCAATTCTTCATTTGATTTTTAAAAATCAAATGCAAAAATATTTTTTCAAACCCGACTGGTAGTTCCTGGGATTAGCGCGTTCAAAAAAACAAACCCTTCAGCTCTATTATTATGTATAGATTAATTTAACCCATTTCACATAAATATTATGTACTTTAACTAGTTCACGCATCGAGCGTAAAGATACATAGGGACACTATTTTCTGAAAAAAAAAATTATATTAACCGATTTTGGCCGAGTCCTATAACTCTGCGTTTTTGTCCAAAACAAAATCCTGGGGATTAAACGACGGGTTTAAAACAATGCTCACTGCAACTACGCTGACAAAATAATAAAAGCAAAAACTATATTTATTTCCTAGAAACAACGATATTTTTTTAATAAATCCTGTGACGTAACAGTTGCTCACAAAATGTTCTAATCTAATTTCTGACCAATTTTCCACGAACGATATCTAAAGCTTCAATACCATTGGGCTTGATAGCTTTATAAAGATCTGTACACACGTAAGTATATACTACTCCTCAATTCTTACAATAATACTTCCCTTCCTTTTTATAAGTCAATTGGGAGAGGAAGCTTTTATCTGATATTTTGTGCGATACAAATCCGTGTAGACCTACCTTAACTGCCGAAACGGCACCTCAATAACGAGGATTGGGAGCAAACGCTGGTTTGCAACACTAACTTGATATTGGCTAGTCCAATATACACGGCGTAGGATTATACATTGTGGGGGAACACACGATCGTGCATAGAGTTAGCTAGTGTACTGGATGTGGTACGAAAGGCTTTTCTTGATTTAATTTCAGCAAAGGATTGTATTCCTCTCTGGTACAACTTTGTATCATTTGTATTACGCTCGTCGTAAACTGAACAGCCAACTGTGCTGCTGGGGAGTTTGTTGCACCACTTCTTCTCCCCAGCGAAAGCACTAGGGTGAAGGGCAGGCGTTTAGGGGGACTGTCGAAAAGTGCTGATTCTCAGCCTAGTTTGAATAAATTACTTTTGATTTTAATGAACTTGATACCACAGAATAAACGACCGAATAATTCTCCAAAAGAGTTTCCTAAGGTTTGCCAAAGTTTGACCTTTTTACATTTCTTCTTCCGTTTTTCTGTGTAATTACAATTACTTCCGACTTTAAAGGGACTTAACCTTACAATAAGTTGAAAATGTAAGTTGTTTATTTACTTAAAAGGCAAACACATATCCATTTTATAAGACAACCATAGAAGGCTCATAGTTAGACTTTCTGATACTAACAGCTTTCACGCAGTTATGAAGTTGCTTTCAAATGGATTTAAGATATTTAATAAACTACCAAAATCAATACCAATAAATCGTTTTAAAACAGAACATATTCAAATGGCTTATAGAATATATTCACACTGATATCTCACGATTATAATTTGACAAATACTTGACATTTTATACTGATATTTTTTTTCTAAATTGAATGCACAATAATTTGAATGAATGAAATTGAATGCATAATAATTTTGCATGCTAGTTTTAGCAAATTGTTTTAGAAACCTTTGAAAAAACCTAAATATCTGTAATGTGCTACAATTCTTGCAAATCACTCTCATTTCATTTCATTGCATCATCATTCCATTTTCTGATTTTGTTCATGTTTGCAATTTCCTTTACCATCATTCACTGACTATTTTGTGCCCCTTATTTAGCAGTTATGAATAGTCTACATTGATTTCGTGTCATTACGCATTCACTAGTACATAATTACCTGCGTTCGATTCCAGGAATCGTCCCGAGGTCATCTCGTCCTTATGGGCCACGTGTGTGTTCCAAACTAAGTAGTTTCTGATTGAAACTCGTGAATATTACTAACTAAACTCTGATATTTTTTTATTTGCGAGACTAAAATGACAGCTAATAAAACAATAGGTTACGCGTCGATGTCCCTGCCACCCCGTATTTAAATAAATAAATAGTTACAACATCGTAGAAAGCATTAAAAGTCCCGCTTGATGGGTTCTGCATATCATTGCTTTACCACTAAATCAATAACCTAGCAGTCATCGTCAATCATTGCCCATCACTAAAAAACATGGCTTCCTACAAGACCTCAACAACGAAAGGTCGCAAACGTTCGACATGAAAACGACCAGGTTTATTATTACTAGTAATTGCATTCTATATTATTATGATTTGTGACCTAATTCCGTCCGCTGACTTGTTTCACATTAATGTCATGCCTGAGGCTTCCAAGTACTATTGTGTGCATTATTTTAAGCGTTAATATACGATCATTTATCAAGATTGGTTGTTGTGCTACGACACTATTATTTGTACTATAATTACTTTAACTAATTTATGATTGGTATTATTTTGATTATTATTAGTGCTGGGTTAGATAGCATACTCTTTCTATTGTTAAAGTTCGAAACGACACCTGCCTGATAAACATTAAAATTAAAATAATTTTACTCGCTTGTTTTATTAATTCTCAGTATAGATAATCCCAAAACTAGTATCAACTAATTATAAGTAACCTAACACTGCTTGTCCCATGTACATTGTACATATTGGATTTTAAACCTCGCAACTCTAAACAAAATTTAATTGGTAATCCCTGCAGACTTTGTCTAGCAGTCTACACGTATAGAATACCTACTCGTGTGTTACATATCTCTGCCACAGGGGCGCTGTAAACCTAGACGTTGAGAAAATAAAATTGAAACAATAAAAGTAAAATCACTCGTAAATCTGGGTTTATTTCTGACGGGACTTGAGAATTATTTCTTTACAATTTTATGCCAATTGTTAAGACCGTTTTGTAATAAAATTCACGAAATGAAAGTAGCTCTAATGAAAATATACATTGTTCTCTTCCGATTATGTTGATGCTACCATAATCATTTTAAAATATAAATCAACGATCAATCATACAGTGCAGAACCAACGATAATTTTGGCAAGCACCAGCTTACTCGTAAATGAAATCAGATGGCTCGACGGTCATACCACCCAGTGATCAAAGCCTAATCCAACAAAAATGAAAATAAAATCTATTAGCACCGGTTTCATTTAGAATTCTAGAAAGCGTCCAACCTTACATTTTCCAACAATTGAGTTAGCAGTCACTACAAACAACGGCCACCTTTACCCTTTCCTTGTCATTTCCAATTACTCAAAAATCTTTGTACGTGTATGCTTATATGACGCGAGCAATGCTGAGTCGACAGTATCGCGCCCGCCAGAAACAATATTTTAGCGGTTTAAAAGTATAAAGAGAAACGTGTGTACTTTGTACACAGAACTACGCTCGAACAGAGAAGGCAACTCGGCAGTATTGTTGGGGTTTCATTGGGTAATGGTTACAAGCACGCTATTTTATCGCCGCCATTTTATGTCTGAGGTCACTAGGACTTTTGTTAAAAGAAAAGCTACAAAAATACTTTCTAGGTTTGGATTAAATTTTCAGGCTAGATTCGTCTCGAGGAAAATTATTGTTCGTTCCAGTTCTTATCTGTTTATTATTGAAGTTAATCTTGAGAGAGGTTAGGAACAATAGAGGTGGACATAAGGTTTGACTGCTACAGTGTCAGTCTACAATGAGCTTTGCTACCTGTTTAATAGAGGGTTTAAGTGTAGACAGAGAAAGATTAAGTACGAAATTAAGAGCAGCGACAGCAGTTTTGGTAATCACTTGATAAGTGACTTCAGGGAGAAAAGACAAGCTTAGACATAGGATTGCAGAAGGATAGAAAGGGCAGAACCGAAAACTATTTTTTTCGGTTACCAGTTACCTCGAGTTATTTTTTTTATAGATTTTAAATAGCAGTGCTAATGCTGTGTTCTTAAAAAATCCATAATCAGTCTATAATGTTTCCACTGCCGAGTGCCGTGAACTGTAATCCACCAGTGCGGGTTGGCGGATGTCACATGTATTTGAATTTTTGGTTCTAGGATGTGCCGGTTTCCTCGTGATATTTTCCTTCACCGTTTTAAGAGCAGTGATGATGAAATATTTTACCACCTACAACTCCTCTGTAGCGGCTGTATCCACTAGGCCACCACTGATCTGCAAATAAAACATACATTGAACCATAAGAACATTTCAACATGTTACGTGTTAGACCGAAATACGGGCCTCAATCACTGAAGTGTTCCTTTGAAGGCTCGAAAATACCTAGTGACAGGTTTGTTACCTCTCCATATACGGGTAATTGTTTAACAAGAGAGTAATTAACCGGCTATTGTCTTGTTCATACAAAAAGTTAAAGGGTCAAGTAGAACATTCCCCACAGTTGCTCCGACATCTTATGCGGGTACTTCAATTAAATTGCACTTTAAACGTGGAACTTCTATAAGTTCATAGAACTTAGTTCAAAGTATATATCTAACTTGAGGTACTCGTTGTAACCGAGCTTAATAAAAGTATAATGCAAGTTTAACTCCGCCCATCTTAAGAGGAATTGCACGAGGTGAATTTAGGTCGATTGGGAACACGGGAACTTACCAAGTGTCTTATCAAGACTTGGGAGTTTGGAAATACATTATGTTGGGTAAATCTATTCAGAATAGAATAGCTGGTATGCCGGTTTCCTCACGATGTTTTCCTACACCGTATTGAGCAATGGTGATGAAATTATTTACACAAAGTAAAGCAACTCGTAAGTCAGGGCCGTTACTGATCTGCCTAATTATAATGATATGCTCTGTCTAAATATTGAAGTAAGAAATAAATATGTAGTGGGATTCTCTAAACTGATTCATTAAAATTTCATCATGTTATTACTTAGTTCAGAGCTTTGAGTATTTTTAAGTCTAAATAAATGGTAAAAACGTTATTTAATTGAGTTGTAGACTGGGGAAGAATTAAGTATTTAGCGATGGATAATTCAACTTTTACTGAATTACTTTTCAAAGAAACTATAACTTTAAAGTTGTCATAATGGTTTATTTTATTTCTCCTCTAAAAGTAAACCAATTAACAATTTATATCTTTGATTAAATTTCAATGCATACAATTTATTCAGTGTCCAATTTGAATTTAAAATACTGAATATAAACTTTACTCCGAGTTTATAAGGTCTGGAGTTGACTGGCAATTTATAACTGATCCCATAATCGTATATTCATTACACTTAAAAACCTTCGAGCGTTTTCTAATGAAGCATCACTGAGGAATGTTAACAGCTACTAATATGGTAAACAACCAATTTACGAAGACCTACGCTGTTCTTCGTCATTCTTAGAAAGTTGTTCTACCGCCAAGAATGGTGATGAAGTTCGGGGGTTCATTTTAAACTGGTCCTGTTCAATGGGATATCAGTATTTCACTTGGAGATGAAAACAATCGGTAAATATTAAAAGACCGAGTGAATTTTTTACGCCCCCAATGCTCTGATTTATTTTAAGGCCGTTATGAATCGATGCATTCGCGTTCTTTAATAACATGTATCGATTCTGAATGGATTGCTCATGAATTGTTCATGTATGTTGATTCGTTATTGTCTTTCGCTGATAAAAACGCAATTGTGATATTAAATTAATACGGGTATTTATTCAAATTTGGTAATGGTAAACGATTTTTAATAACGAGACGTTGTTTTTTTTAATGTATTGAGTGGCGCTCTCGTGGTGCTCATACATACGAGCGATATATGTCAACGGCAGAGGCAACTGCAGCCGTCGATGGGTGTCGTCAGCTGCCGTCAACTGGTGGTAGCCGTCGACGCGTTAGCAGCTGCCATCGACAACTTGCCGTTCGTGTATTTGAGCATCGTACTCAAATAGACGAGCGGCATGTAGTCGACCGCAGGCATCGACAGCTGCCTTCAACCCTGGTCGACGGCTGCAGTCTCCACCTCTGTCGTTGACGCGTGTCGCTCGTGTTCATGCACACTTATAGAAGTGACACAAAAATACAGAAACATATTTTCGGTTGTCTACGAACGGTAAGCCTTAAGACAACAAACAAAGTTTTAACAAATCAATGGGAATAAACAGGTGTTAATTCTGGTTTTAATAAGTAAGTACAATGTTTTAACATTCAAGTAGTGTTAAATTAAATAAAAGTTTCGCCACCCTTTCGGAGGATACGACCCCATACCTACGGTGCTAACAAGTGCATTGGTACCGATACCAATCACGCATATCATTATTATAGATACCATGCGTGACACCCCTAGTAGTTTTATTGTACGAGTTGCGATTACATATCTGTCAAAGCACTATATGTAATGTAATCTAATAGTTTTACCCCCTGGGTATTAAATCATGGCGTGCCCAAAAGTGACGCTAATAATAATGCATTCGTCAGAACTAAAACTATATAGCTACCTTAATTTTGCCCAAACACACTGTTAACAAGTACCAAATAGATACTCGACGGTTATGACGTAGTAGTTGCTTAATTATTCTTAAATTACTTTCAAATCTTCTCAATAATATCTAAATAATATTCTTTGTATTTATTTTCAATCATTATCATTCAAGTATTTAAACAATAATTTAGTATTCATAACATATTGAGTAATTAACTGACAGTTGATTTGATTATGGCGGGAAAGTGTAGAGAAAGGGAGGCAAAATCTTTTCTAACGGGTATGATATTGTGAACTAGTGATAAGGACGTTGCTCTGCCTAAATACAGACTTGAGTATGAATTATAGTTCGTGTTTAATTGTGTAAAATACATAAAAAAATCATTCGAATTGAGAATTTCTTTCTTATTTGAAGTCGGTAAAAAAAAACTAGTTGAGCTATCACAAAAATACGGTAGGTACCTTCTTGCTAAATCTTTGTAAGTAACACACGCACGTACATAAACTCACGCTTTTTCCATGGAGGTAGGCAGAAATTACAGAATGCCATCTGATACAATCCTTACATGCTTTGTAAGTAAATCTTCTGCAAACTATTGCTAAATATTTTTTTTCCCAATTGAAATCCTCTGAAAAGAAACGCAAACTCTGAAGTAAGGTCCCAGTTTAATAGAGTAACAGTGAACTACGATCGTTTTCTTGATATATTTACCGAACAATAGCCTAAATCAATTAGTTACTTACCTGTCATCGGGCCCATTTTATCTGAGCTGCCGGCTCAATAATATAACGTCCAATTGCACTATCCAACATCGGGACCGATAGTTAATCGATTGTGTTGTGTTGGGCATTAAAAACAACGAGTCTTGGATGAGCGATTTGGAAATTTTACAAAAAAGTTAGAAACAGTTGCAAGAACCTAAAAATTTTATAATCATGCTACAGAAAATCCTATAGTTAAAAGAGTTTTACTAAGTCTGACAACCATTCTCACCAAGGGGCAGTAAATGGGTTGTGGTGGCCAGATAAGCAGTCGTTGCATGTAAAATACTGGTACTTAGCTGCATCCGGTGAGACTGGAAGCCAACCCTAACATAGGAAAAGGCTAGGCAGATGATGATGTGTCGAAAGAGTTTTACTTAAAAGTAAATTGGCATCAGATATTTATTTAAAACAATGCAAAATGTATGAGGTGACCTTAATCATAACCTAACCCAAAACTTGTACATTTCAAAGTTTATGCTTTCGCACGATGCAGAGTTAGTAAGTTTTGTTGCGCTAGAGTATGTGATGTATTCAACCGACTTTCACTTTGTAAATGTTCACAGAGTTGACCTGTGTTCTCTGAACTGAAACTATCTAGCAGTTATCTTGTACGATGAAACTTACACTTAGACAACTAAAGGATCCCTAGGCGTACACAACTTCAGTCAATTCAGTAGGTGGACATTACATAATTCAAGCTTTGTTCTTAAATAATCAAGACAAGCGGTATCATTATTCATTCAGACAAACACCTGCAGAAGAGTAGTAGGCGGCGTTCTGTAGTCTCTACTTACCCCCATGGGAAGAAGGGGAGATGGTAAGCTTACATTATGTTAATAAGACTCGTCGCTGTCTGTCTATATCCAGTTTATCACAGGTTCACCTTTTTAAGCGGAAGAGATAGCTAGTTAAAATGTTCACAGAATGGTGTTGAAGATCTACAACGCCACATGCGAACAACGCGTCATACTACGACGTCACGCAAATCCTGCATCTCGCAAGCAGAGTTTACCGCGCAATTAGCATAGATACAATTTCCCAACATCAATCGTTGGGCAATTGCCCGCCAGACACAACACCCGTCTGGTCGGCGGATCCTCCCTTTTCTATGGAGGATGAGTGAACTTTACACCCTGTTCCTCATACCTCTAAAAAGGTAAACTTTAGTAGTTTTGGTGGTATTAAACCTACAGTGTGCGAAAGTTTGAATATTACAAGAATCGCTGGTTTCATAGCCAAACTCGGGAACAAACGTCGTATTCACGCGGAGGGACGTTATCACGTCCCGTGTCCCAGCGGGCAGGAGGGCCGGTTGTGAGGGTAGACAGGTTCAACTAATGATGCTGGCTTGCACACATTTTTTTTGTTATGTTTTCTTTATGTTGGCAATGTTGGTATATTATAGGTAACATAAAAAGCCTTTCTTTGCAGTGAAGTATTTTGATACAGTATTAAGTAAGATAATTCTTATCTAATAATATTGTGATAGAGCCAGCTTAGCAGGATATGGTAGGTAGTACAACAATTAAAATAAAACTGGTAACTGATAACTGGCACTGGTGCGCGCAGGATCCGTTGTTCTGAAGAAGACTTAAAGTAAATAAGTACAGTACTTACGTAATTCAAACTCAAACTCAAAGTATTTATTTCAAATAAACCAATTACAGGCACATTTGAATTGTCAAAGGGTCGGTCGGTCAGAAAGATGAAGCTAGTTGCCCATTCCAAAGCGTAGGTACCTATGGAGAAGAACGGGCAAGAAACTCCGCGGACACTCTTAAATCATAAAATTGTTAGAAAATATTGATTAAATCATTCATATTGCAGTTATCCATGTGAGAACGATGTAAAAAGACGTACTCGTTAAAAACGTCCGTATACATATATAGAATACACCATATCGTATTAGATCAGCTGTTACAGTCGAATCTTTGGAGCTGAAGTACATATGTGTGAAATTAATAACAATTGATTTGGTTAACGTTAGTGTTGGAGGCATTCCAAGCTGGCAAACCAGATTTGAAATCAAAGAGAAAATTAAATTATTCTAAATTCAGAATAACTAATGAACTTGATAATTAAAAGGCAGCGATAAAGAGAATGCAATTAAGATGCCACAGCTATCAAGAAAATAAAATACTAAAGCATTAAGTTTTACGTCAAATTTTAAGGTTACCAGACAGTTAAGAGGCCTTAGGCGCGACCTACTGTTCATTATGCTCTATAAAACAAAGTGAAATTATAAAATTTTGCGAAAATTGCAAGGTTTGCACGAAAGGCTCGGGGCTCAACTACCGAGCGCTGACATACTGGTGGCAAGAGCCACAAAATTTAAATATTATTTTGGAGGAAAACATGGAGCTCTCTAGATTATCAATTTCTTAGTACTCACCACTCATAATGATGAATGGACGAAGATTTTATTGGCACGTCAGAAGTACTGTGAGAGGGATTCATGAAAGTATTGTTAAATTTTATTTTTTTACTTGAATTTTATAATTTCTTTTCTATTTAACCGTGTTAATTGTAAAGTTAAATACAATGAACCAATACACATACTAGAATATTTGATACTATCAACAAAAGTTCTTTAAAAGTTCTAGATGGATCTCGTTTACCTAGTCCTCTCTGACATACAAACTTTTTATGTTACAATCCTACACATAACAAGCCGTTTTCCAGCTAATTAGAAATTAAAATTAAATACAACTTTTGCGATGTCCCTAGAAATTTGGTATGTACTAGATTTTATGTTCTTAATATTTTTGTATCAGTAGATATTATTTATTAACTAGCTTTGTTATGAACAAAAGTTATTTAATTAACAATATTCACATTTCAACGTGTTTTTCATGAACTTGGCTTATGTCTATCTAGTTGTCTGGCTATAATCATTATGACAGATCTCAGCGACAAGTGACAGTCCAGGAATATGAGGCCTGCTTTGGGTGGAATCCCGATGGGTCTCTTGAACACATAAGATGTCACAATGCGGTTTGTGAGATAATTCGGAGCGAATTTCTGCTTTATCCGCAGAGAACCCTTCGATGTTGATCGAGATTACACACAAGATTGGTTTGGTCAGTATACTGTTAGGCCCTGGGAAGGGCCGATAAGAACTTATATTTGCCATCGTGGAGAAAGGATGAGTCAATCGACAGAAGCCGATTGCCCAGGGTGTGTCGGATGTAACAGAAGGTCTGAGGGTACGTCGCACGGAGAGGCTCCTTTCATGCACCCCATCTCGTCACCAGACAAGTGCGTATGCGGCGTCTCCCCATAGACAATAATCCACCTGCCATCTTGCGTCGCATGCCCTATTACCGGGGGGTCTACTACGAAGTGCAAACTGCGAATGATCGGATCGGACCGACACATGGCCGAACCGAATATTATTGAAAAATGCGAAAAAAGTTCGGATCGGCTCAGTTGGGTTAGGATCATAGTTAATATTCGAAAGAGTGTAGGAGTGTAGGATCGGGACCGACCGAACCAAATAGTAACTTCGTAGCATGAAACGGCCGAACATTCGGCCGATACCACTTCGGAGTAGACCCCGTGTGCACTTGATGAACTTATGACTGCGTCAGAGAGTGCAGTTCGCATAGCTGAATTTTGGGGCAAATATGTTATATAAACTTTTTGCCATCAATACACTAAGAAGAAGAATGATTATGGATTGGGTACGTACATATATACATAATCAGCCTCTAATATTCCCACTGCTGGGACGCAGGCTTCCTCTCCGTGAGAGGGAGTGGGCCATAATCCATCATGCCGGCCCAGTGCGGGTTGGTGAATGTCACATGACTTCGAACTTGTTTGGTTATGGGACATGCCGGTTTCCTCACGATGATTTCCTTCACCGTTTTGAGAGCAGTGGTGATGAAATTAAATACACAAAGTAAAGTGTCTGTCTGGGTTTGAACTCGCGACCTTAAAGCTTGTAAGTCAGGCCCGATACGACTGGGCCACCACTGCTTTCTGAATTGTATAATTTCCTCTATTTTTGTTTTTTTTTATCCTTCCTTACCATATTCAGTCACATCTACTCCTAACTAACGAATTTCCGGCTTTCCATTCTCCGCACCGGTAAGTATCATAACTGTCGTCTAGGGGAAGACCAGTGTTCGGGCCGGTACATCCTGGGGTGCGGGCAGCGATTTCCCATTGGGATTATTTCCCAGTGGGATTTCGCTGTCCGCATGCTAATGTTCTGCCAAGAGGATCGCCCCACACAGGTCGCTCTGAGTAGCAGAGCAACAACTGTGGGGGGTCAGAGCGGGCCTGGTGTGCACTTACCCTGCCGCCGGGCAGGCAGGAGGGGCAACCCTTCTGCCACTGCTGCCAATCTCGTAGCCCCGGAGACAGTTAAGGTCATGTCTCTGGCTGTTGAAGGGGGTCGAGGGTCTTGGCTTAACCGCCCGGACCGCGAGGAAGATTAACCTCTATAAAAAATTCCCCAAACCTCCAAGCGGCGGCGCACCGTGAGGGAGGTTGTAAGCTTGGCTAATGGGTAGCTTGATTTAGTCGCTAGTGCGGACCATTATTTTTTTGAGCAAGTACAGAATGATAATTACTCGTGGGAACAATATGGCAAACAATAATAAAAACAACCTTACAGAATTGATGGGGAGTGATGCGGGGTCGGAGTCCGACGCCGCATCTGGAGGCGCGAGCACGGGAGGCTCAGAGAGCCCCTGTCGTGCCAAGGAGGTGGCCGCTGCGAAGAAGAGCAAGCGGCCAAGGTCAGGGGACAGCCAGGGGCCGTCCTCCGACGAAGAGCTGGCCTCGGCTCGGAAGATCCCCACCAGTAGGCGGGGTGGAGTCCGAGAGCGAGGCAAGGGGAGGGGGCTCACGGCTCGCGAGGCAGCCGAATTCTCGGAGGAGTACGCTTCGGGGCCCTCGGGCGACGAGGCGGATGCGGTTGGCGCCCCCAACCCCGAGGAGGACCGAAGCAAACCTCGGTTTGCGGCGGTCGTGGAGGCCGCGATACGGGACGTGGCCCTGAAGAAGCTGCAGGCTTCCAAAAACAGGGCCATAGTCTCGGCGACGGCCTCCATTATGGCGGCAGCGGAGGCGGCCAACTACACCGGCCCTTCGGCCGGCGAAGTGGCCGAATTACGGGCGCAGGTGGCCCGCCTGACAAACGCCACGGAGCTTCTCCATAAGGAGAACGAGAGGCTCCGGGCAGACCTGGCCGGCCTGCGGGTCGCCGGGGGCGCGCAGGCGAAACCGCTGAGCCAGCCCGACCCGGAGGAGAACCAGGTCCTCAGCCTGGTTCGGCGGGAGCTGGCGGCCTTCCAGGCGCGGTTTACCGTCCTGGAGGGCATAGTGCTGCGCCCCACCCTGGCGGGGAGAAAGGCCCCGGGGCCGAAGGCGGCCACGTATGCGGCCGCTGCGGCAGTTGCCGCCCCTAAACCCGGGCCGTCTCGGGCCCAGGCGTCGGCCAAACCGGCGTCAGGCAAACCGGCGCCGGCCAGACCGGCGGCGGCAGGTGGAGCCCCGGCACAGGCACAGGCCCAGAGGAGGGGAAAAACGGCGCGGGAGGCGAAGGCCCCACAGCCAACGTCCCGCCCGCAAAACCCTCCCACTTCTCCCGCGACCGACGCCGAATGGCAGGTGGTCGGGGAGAAGAAAAAGGCGGCCAAAGCGGCCAGAAAGAAGGCGCAAAGGCAGCGGCGCAAGGAGCGAGCCGTAGCGGCCAGGCTTCGCGCCCCGAAGACCGCGGCTGTAGTAATAACGCTACAGCCGGACGCGGTTAAGAGGGGCGTGACCTACGGTGACGTGCTCACGAAGGCGAGGGCGACGGTGGACCTCCGGGAGCTGGGGATCACCGGGGGCCTCCGGCACAGGGTGACCGCCACTGGCGCCCGCATGCTGGAGATCCCCGGGGCTGCTAGCGGCCCCACCGCTGACGCCCTAGCTGAAAAGCTAAGGGCGTCCCTTGATGCGGAGGAGGCTCGGGTGTCCAGGCCCGTCAAGTGCGCAGACATGCGCATCTCGGGCCTGGATGACTCCGTAACGGAGGGAGAGGTGGTGGCCGCCGTCGTCAGGACGGGCGGGTGTCTGGCCGAGCAGGTGAAGGCCGGCACCATACGGCCAGACTCCACGGGCATGCGTACCCTAGTGGTAAGCTGCCCCGTGACGGCGGCCAAAACTATTGTGGAGGGCCGAAGGCTCCTGGTGGGCTGGGTTTCAGCGCAGGTCAAACTGCTGGAACCCAAGCCTCTGAGGTGCTACCGATGCCATGTGGGGCACCACGTTGGCGTCCAGTGCACCTCGGAGGTAGACCGCAGCACACTGTGCTTCCGCTGCGGTCAGCCCGGACATAAGGCCGGCTCGTGCGACGCCGCGCCGCACTGCATCGCATGTGCGGCAGCTGGCAAGCCGGCCGATCACCGGGCGGGGAGCAAACCCTGCGCTCCGCCCACCGGAGCGAAGTGGAAGGGCAGGCCCTCTGCCACCGTCGCCACCGCCACCGTCGCCGCCGCCGCCGCCGCCGCCGCCGCCGCTGCCATATCTGGCGAGGGGCCCTCACAGGGGGCCCGGGAGGGGGCTGAAATGGAGGAGTAATGGCTCCTCCATTACGCCTCCTTCAGGCGAACATCAACCACTGCGCCTGCGCTCAGGACCTGTTGCTCCAGAGCGTGGCGCAGTGGTCGATTAACATCGCCGTGGTCGCTGAGCCGTACTTTGTCCCGCCCAGGGATGACTGGGTGGAGGACCTGAGCGGCTCAGTGGCCATAATTTCGTCGGCCGCCGCCGGCACCCCGTCCCTCGAATGCGTCACGAAGGGACAGGGGTGCGTAGCAGCACGGTTCGGAGAGATTGTAGTAGTGGGAGTGTACTTCTCTCCGAGCCGAACTCTCGCCGAGTTCCACAACTCTTTAATAGAGTTGAGTGTCGTCGTCGCCGGAAGCCATCCCTTCCCCGTTCTAGTGCTCGGGGACTTCAACGCCAAGAATTTGGCCTGGGGTTCCCGTTGCACGGATGTGCGGGGCAGGATGGTGGAGGACTGGGCTCTGGAAACAGGCCTGGTCGTCCTAAATCGGGGCTCTGTTCCCACGTGTGTGCGGATGCGGGGGGAGTCGGTGGTGGACATCTCGTTCGCCAGCCCCGCTCTGTCACAGCGTGTCATTGACTGGCGCGTCATGGAGGAGGTGGAGACCTACTCCGATCACCGGTATATCCGGTTCGACGTCTCCACCCAGACCTCTAGCGCGCTGGTCCGACAGGCCCCGAGTGGTCCGCGGTGGGCGCTGAAGCAGCTGGACCGGGAGCTCCTCCTGGAAGCCTCGATCGTGCAGGCCTGGGTGTCATCACCGGACAGGCCTGCCGATATCGACGATGAGGCGGAGTGGTTCCGGGAGGCCATGTCCGACATTTGCGACGTGGCAATGCCCCGAGTCCGGCCGGGACGCGCCCGGCGTCGGGTGTACTGGTGGTCGCACGAGTTAGGGTCGCTACGCAAGGCGTGCGTCGACGCGCGACACCGGTACACCAGGCACCGCAGGCTCCGCATCCGCCCTCCGGATGCGGAAGCCACGGAGGCGGAGCTGTACGAGGGGTACAGAGCGGCGAAGACCGCCCTCCGAGAGGCTGTCCGGCGGGCCAAGGATATGGCCCGCGAGGAGATGGTGGAGACTCTGAACAGAGATCCGTGGGGGCGCCCTTATAAAATGGTGCGGAATAAACTCCGCACCTGGGCCCCCCCGCTGACGCAGAGTCTCCGCCCCCAGCTGGTGGAGGAGGTGGTGAGCGCTCTGTTCCCCTCACGGGGGGTGCACACACCCCCGCCCATGGCTCCGCCAATTGCGGTGCCCGAAGCGGACCACGCGGACGACGACGACATCCCTGAAGTGACCGGGGTAGAACTGAGAGTGGCGGTAGGAAGGCTGAAGGCCAAAAATACCGCCCCAGGACCCGACGGCTTGCCAGGTAAAGCCTGGGTCCTGGCCTCGAGGGCTCTCGGGCCTCGACTGGAGGCGCTCTTAAGCGCATGTTTGGAGAGAGGCCAGTTCCCGCTTCGTTGGAAGACGGGGAAGCTGGTCCTCATTCGGAAGCCAGGGCGCCCAGCGGACTCTCCGTCCGCATACCGGCCCATCGTGCTGCTCGACGAGGTGGGCAAGCTCTTTGAGAGAGTAATTGTAAACCGCCTCGTCGGGCACTTGGTGAGGACGGGGCCGGATCTTGCGGACAGCCAGTTTGGCTTCCGCAAGGGGCGCTCGACGGTGGACGCCATCATGCGCGTGAGAGCCCTCACGACGGGGGACGCGGTGTCCCGGGGTGGGGTCGTCGTGGCGGTGTCACTCGACATCGCCAACGCGTTCAACACCCTGCCCTGGAGCTGCATTGTGGAGGCACTCCGGTATCACCGAGTGCCGCCCTACCTCCGTCGAATAGTCGAGGCGTACCTGACGGACAGAGCCGTCAGCTACCCCGGTCGCGATGGGGAGTGGAACCGGCGAGAGATGTCGTGCGGTGTCCCGCAGGGATCGGTTGTGGGGCCGTTCCTGTGGGACATCGGCTACGACTGGGTGCTGCGGGCCGACCTCCCTGATGGCGTCAGCGTGGTTTGCTACGCTGACGACACGCTGGTCCTGGCGCAGGGGAGGTCGCATCAGGCGGCGGCCGACGCGATGACACGCGGGGTTGCGATAGTCGTGGAGAGGATCCGGCAGTTGGGTCTCGAGGTGGCATTGCACAAGTCCGAGGCCATGACGTTTCATGGGCCCCGGAACGCGCCACCACCGGGATCCCAACTAACGGCGGGAGGGGTTCACATCGGCATCGAGACGACGATGAAGTACCTGGGTCTCGTCCTCGACAGCCGGTGGAACTTCGTCGAGCACTTCCGACGTTTGGCCCCCAAACTGGAACGGGCTGGGGCCGCCTTCAAGCGGCTCTTGCCCAACCTGGGGGGGCCAAACGCCTCCTGCCGGAGGCTTTACGCGGGGGTCGTGCGGTCCATGGCCATATACGGGGCCCCGGTGTGGGCGCGTTCACTGCGGCGGCGAGCCGCCCACTACCTGAACGCGCCCCAGAAGGTGGTAGCCGTAAGGCTAATCCGGGGCTACCGCACGATCTCGCGCGAGGCGGCAAGCCTCCTTGCCGGACTGCCGCCATGGGATCTGGAGGCGATAGTCCTCGCGCGCCTTTATGAGTGGCGCGCGGAGGCACTACGCCGGGGGGAAAGTCCGCTCCCGCGGCAAATTGCTGCAGAGCGGACGGACCTCCGGCTCGATCTCATGGCGACATGGAAAGAGCGACTGTCGCAACCCAGCGCAGGGCACGCCGCGATAGCGGCGATAAGACCCCTCTTTGAGGAGTGGCTAGAGAGGCGCCACGGCGCCCTCACCTACCGCCTGACGCAGGTCCTCACCGGACACGGAAGTTTCGGGAGGTTCCTGCACATGATCAGGCGGGAGGAAACGCCCGGGTGTCACCATTGCCAGGATCGCCCAGAGGACACGGTGGAGCACACGGTGGAGGTCTGCCCCGCTTGGGCGGAGCACCGCCGTGTCCTCGTGGAGGCGATCGGCAGCGGCGGCGGCCTCTCGCGCCCGGACCTGGTGCAAGCCATGGTCCGGAGCGAGAGGGAGTGGGAGGCAGTCGCCTCCTTCTGCGAAGCAGTCATGCTAGCGAAGGAGGTGGCGGGACGGATGAGGGAGAGAGCCTCCCGTCCCAGCCGCCGCGGGAGACGCCCCGGGCGTCGGGAGTCAAGTGAAGACTACCGGCCACCGTAGGCGCGGGCCTGCGGGCGGAGAGCAATGGGTAGCTCACCGCCCGATCAGGACCAGGCCCGTGCCGGACGGCGCGTAAGTGTTCCACGCGCGCCTCAAAGAGATGTCAGCATAACGAGGGGCCCCTCAGGGCCGAAGCCTGCCGGGGCAGCGGGATTGTCCGAAAGGGTTACCGCTACCCCGGAACATAAAGGGCGAAGGAAGGAACATGGGTGGGTTTTAGTCAGTAAGAGTCTGACACTCCCTTCCGCTCCACCCAGAGCGGGAGGAGTCATTTGATGATTTCCCATCCCAAAAAAAAAAAAAAAAAAGTATCATAACTGTGCTTTCATTGAAGTGATTCGATCTAAGTCAATGTTTGTCCGTAGATAATACGCTGTTGAAAATCTCACGGCTTGTTGTCGAAGCGAACGCCGCCTTCAACGCTTAAATAACACGCTGCCAACCATAAAATATGAGTACCTACCCATCAAACCACTTGAATTATTCAAAAGGTATACTTCCGTCATCTTCTTCTCTTTATAAAGGTACCTACTTATCTTCAAACAGTAGGACAGTATTGATTTTCAATGTCAGTTTCTATAAAAACATCGCTTAGAATATGAAAACATGATTTCCATTTGTAATAAGGTTAGGTAAAGAAGTGAAGGGTTTCTGTCAAAATATTAATGGATTGTAAAAGCTGGCATCGTTTGGTTTAGAAAATCTAACATGTTTGTCCTTAGTTTACAATACGAAATTTCATTACCAGCGACTGGAATAAGAAAATCAATTATTGACAACAAAATGAAATGTGAAATGACATTTACCGCCAGGGTTAGGGACGTTTTTACGTTAGTTAAACATTTACTATAAGATATATATGGAGATACAATAGAAATGGGCATTAGATGGAACATGATCATTTGGTTCAACATCAATCACATTTTCAGCAAAAAAAGTCACGAATCCCTAGAATAATAATCAGCAGTATCCCTAACTAACCAATCGGATATCATAACAAAACAAATTTCCTTAAATCAACGCCTGTGATTGATCATTCCATCGGATATGTATCAACCAATACCTATTAAGGAAGTATTGGAGCTAGATCGTAGTCTTATTCAACGAGGGGGCCAGACATCATTAGGTTAATTGAATTGACGATACTATCGTAGAATGGATAAAGCTTATCACAAGTATCGCTGTCACGACGAGATCAATCGTCTGCCTCGTTACTGACTCTAACGATAGCAATCAGAATAAGGGCGTTTTTTGCCCTTTTTTAAAGAGTTTTCTTTTTCTTTAGAGGTGTTATTAAAGCGACGTAAACGCCAAAGGTGCTATTAGAAACGAGTTAGCTCTCAAGCGCTCGAAAACTTTTGAATAATTAAGTATTTGTATTTAAAAGAAATGGAATTAAGACTGGAGGACTAGTTACTATGTGCGCGCAAATCATATCCTTCAAGCTTCTCTCTCTCTCTTCTCTTATACATGATTGGTATATTGATATTTTATTTTATAGCTACAACTATCCGTATATAAGGGCTACTAAATAATATTACCCTTTATTTTGTACCGGTATTGACAATTCATGTAATTGTTGATCAAAATATTATATCAGCTTTTTTGTTAACTGTACTTTAACTTCTTTTTTCTTGTCGTCCCAAAATACTACTCAAAAATAATTATTGCATTTATATGTGGAATCCGGGACCCACCCACCCATCATGAATGATCAGTACCGGTACAAAATAAAGGGTAATATTATTTAGTTGCACTTATAATACGGATAGTTGTAGCTACAAAATAAAATAACAATCTATCAATAATGTATCCCAAAAGCCCCCCGACCCGCATCATCGTCAGGGAGAAATGAGTGACATTTCAAATAAGTACTGCCGATCGATTCTGTAAAAATCTCACAGTGAAAAGTTAGGTGATGTGAGCTTAAAGTGAGCTGTCAATAGTGTCAAGCTGGCATTCCAGTTGATGGACAGCTCACTCCACGCTCACTTCACCTAAGTTTTCACGGTGATATGGTTACAAAATCGCACTGCTGATGCATTGAGAAATATTGTTCTGCCAAAACTCTGGATCGTATACAGTTAAGGATAGATTCTTGTGAGTGACATTATAAATAGTAAACACTAATAATACTACATTTTTCTTAAGCCTAATGGTCTTGTCAAAATCTCATTTCCATTATGTCACAACACAATAAATTGATTTGACCTTTTTAAATATTTTTTAAGATTTCCAGACCAAATATTAAAGATAATGCTTTTCGCTTCAAGCTGAATCGACGTACATAGCGCTTAAATCGCTTAATCCGTAAAGAAAAGCAGCATCAGGATACATAACATAACAGTTAAAAGATCAAGTTATGTGTAATCTTTGCTGTCGTTTCATGTTATGACGTCATATTACTTGTAACGCAGAATTCTGTTTAGAATTTAGAAAATACTAATATCTAACGACACTCCTTCTCTTGTATCGGCACGAACTTTAAAAGGGTGTCCATGTCGTGGTAATTTTTTTAATCTGTCAGTAAGGTACAGTCAGGGAAATTAATTGTTAAGCAAATTGACTCCCTACGTGAATTGTTATTGCCGTGTTATTGCCATTTCATGTAAGGATGACAGTTGTGATTTGTATATATGGACAATTTAAATTTGTGGTCAATTTGCTTAACAATTAATTTCCCTAAATTTAGATATCGGAGCCGACTGCCCAGGGTGCACGTATGATTATTATCTTTTCGAGTCCTAGAGTGGAGACCGCGTATCGGCAAGCGTAGTGTGGGTCGCCCCCAGCTAGATGTGCCGACGACCTTCAAAAGGTGGCTGAGACAGATTGGATGCGGATGGCTGAGAACAGGATATTGTGGTGTGGCCATTGAGAGACTGTGTGTCCAGCAGTAGACTTTGTGATATGCTGAGCTGATTGATTATCTTTTTAAAATGTGGTGTCCAGTAGAGATTTCTTGCCATTCGCCACGATTCGTGACTTAATTGCTTACTGACCATTAGTTGGATGTAATATCAATATGAGGAACCTTGAAGACCACTAGTTCAAAGATCAAATTCGTGAGAAAACGGGGATAGCTAACGTATTTCTTACAAGTATCACAGCGACCAATGCATTAGGTTAATCATTGTCTTTAATTATGCAATGATATTTTATTTATCCATTTATTTCAGGCACCAAGGCCCATGGTATGCTCTGAGCATAGGCTTTAATTAACTGCTTTTAGTATCGAACCTGAGGTTATACTCTCTAAGTCCGTCAGCGAAGATACAGGCCCGGTCAAAACTATGTAGTTGATCAGTCAAAAAAAGTGTAATTTTTTTTCGGACGGGAAATACGTCGCGAGTATGGTAAATCGTGTTGTTTTTCATACTTACCGGCCCCGACTTACTCTAATGTCCGTAAGTGATACGTAGTGCAACGCCCGTAACTTCGGCAGAAACTACGGACTTCGTGCTTTGGGATTAGACCCCTTGTACCTACTAATGAAGGCTTATTTTACTGCTGACGGCTGCAGTTGCCTCTGCCGTTGACGCGTGTCGCTCGTGTGTGTGAGCACTTAGATAGAAACAAAATAAAATCGAAATTATATTGATTTTTTCACATCACATTTTCGGACCATCCCTTATTCAATATAGAATGTGGTTTGTCGGCTGCCCATATTAAATATCTTGAGAGACTCTGAAAGCAGTACCTTCGTCAAGTGGGGCTACTCTTGACGTTGCACAGAATCTTTTCAGTTTGATCCGGGACCCTGATCAAACCTATATTAAGTCTCTAGTACCTGATTTGCATGAAACTTATTAAAAATAAAGTTATAAGATCCCTCGACCTCAATATGAAGAATAAATTATTCTGTGTTGATTAAAGATTTATTAAGGTTTTGTTTGATTAATTAAAATTTATTATGAGAGATTTTTGTATTGTTTAACACGTATACGAATACAATTTTATTACTGTGTAGTAGTAAAATTTTATTCATTCATTTTCAGTATACATAAACTGAAATTATATGGCTTCTACTTAAAATTAACGTTACAAAATATATGACAGTTCAGTTTCTTGCAGGCTGAGCAATATTCGAATTTCATACAAAGCTTTGCCGGTTTTATCTTAGAGGAGTTGATAATCTCGACACAGTTACGTTCGAAGCACATCTTTATCGCTTTAGATAAGTTTGAAGCGAGCACAAATTTTCTTCAACATGGAGGAAGCTGGGACTTGCTTGAGGACAAAACATAACGGAGAAATGATCAAAGTTAAGTCTAGAATCCCGTGTATAATGTCGACCCAATGACTTGAAAGTTTTCAAGGTGACTTATCTTCGCACCCTTACGGCGTAATCTTACAAATATTAGGCCATATATGAGTTTAAATGTTGCAAACATAAAATACTCGGCTCATCACAAGGCTTACACCGTAAATTTAAAAGGCTTTATACGTGGGTTTGTGGGGCACCCCTCCATTACCATAAAATTACGTGATATCACTTTCTTTTGATGTGTCGTAAAATATAAAAACGTGAACTGCACAGTGAACTTTTTAGGCGTATATTGCGGCGTTGTTAATTAAATTTAATTATGTTTCCATGTGATTAAGGTGTACCTTTAAATGATAACTGAGGAGATACTTAGGTATTTTTGCTGGCTCTTTGCTAGCAGTACTCCAATCAGATTTGTTTTAACTTTTTGACCCAATAAAAAAAGCTGTTTGCTCTGAACATACCACAGAAAACCCGATTAATCAAGTTAATGCATAGGTAGCTGTTGACTAAACCGCAGTGTACCATATTTACACAAGAATTATTACGTAGTATTGTTTACATAATGCTCGTATATAAATGTTATAACATTATTATGTGAGACCAAACTACACAATAAACTCGTAGGTCATCTACGTCATCAATCATTCTACATATAATTCAGATCAAAAAATGATACTAACAAATAAATCATTTTCGACAACCCAATTATTACAGTGAAATGGTAATTTGTCAGTCGGACCACGAATGCAAATAGAACACGGAGCTGCGCACGCGCTGCGCATAGGGTCCTTTAAGTGGGCGTGCGTGTCCACCAAATGTGTTTGATATCGTCACCCGCATATTGTATTAGGGTTTGATATATGAGAGCACGTGGATGGATTGTAGTAAAAGTTATGTTGCAAATACACGGCGGAGAAGAACACGTGACGGTTGGTTGGTGGTACGAGTAGGTACTCAATAGAAGTATTCTTTTGTGATAAAAATATAATTATGAATGAACGCATCATTCATATTTATCAGATGTTGTGTCTATAGAGGTCAAACAAAGTGTTGTTTGCTAAGTATTGCCGATATTTTGTATCTAGCTCAGACACAGATGTTCATAGAGAAAAGCATCATAACGTGTATTACCATAGTATTAAATTGTTGTATTTTTTTGAACAAAATTATACGTATTATTAATGAATGAATATGACTTCAGAATGTTTGGAACCTGCTTGCGTCTCCCGGGAAAATCTTTTGATCGGTTTTTATTTCACCCTGTATACTTCTGTACACGGTGTAATATTCTTATAGGATTCTTTTAAAGTTTTGTACGCCAAAAGCTTTTATGGGTAACTTTATGCGTACCTGTTTTAAACGTAATTGTACATAACATCGTTGTGTAATACATATGTGTGGAATGTAAAGTAATTACGAAACATGTTTACTATGCTTAAAACTTTTATGTAATTTAGCAGCTTGTGGTTAATTTGGCCGTGATGGGTTTAGCTTGGGTTCCGTGGATCCTAATTTAGCTTTTAATTACTTTACGGAAAGGCCAAGTACACAAAAAGTTTTAATACCTACTAAAACAGAATCTAGATTTGTGCCCGGTTGACGGTTATAGGTTCGCTCCTATTACATGGGACTTAAACATAACTGGTTAAATGTGGGAGTAATATAGGCGCACGTCTGCCTAACCCCTCAGGGATTATAGGCGTCATATTATGTTTTATGTTGTAGAAAAAGGATAAGTTCGAGTAATTCAAAGAAATGTATTTTCCTACCCTAACGGGATGGTTGCCGAGAGACGGTAGAGCGTTGGCAGACCAACGGCCAAGTGAGCGTCGGCTCACCTGGCTGACTTTTCTGTAGGTCGTCTGACCTACAGAAAATCGCGGGGAAGACCTGGGTGAGACTCGCACAGACATATACCAGGGAAGCATGGCAAAAACGATGGAGACCTGAAGACTGCCAATGAATAATTGACCTACGTAAGTGGTTTTTGGATATAAACCACTCCCTAAGGCTCAAAACTGAAATGGGTACTATGAATTCAAATAATTAAACACATTTCTATCAAAATTGTACGAGTATCCTAATATCGTTATTTTTTATTAATAATTTTAGGTCACGTGTCAACATTTTATGGGAGCGGTGACCTGATGATAATATTTTATTGACACTTCGATGCCAAATCGTTATATCGTTGTAATGTCAATTTATGACTTGAAATAAACTTTTATGAGCGTTACAGCCACCAATATTTTTAAAGGTTGCTGATGTCGCAAATTCATACAGTTTTTCTTAAACTAGCTTACGCTGTTGCACTCCTGGGTAAAGGCCTCCCACCACTTCTTCCATCTTTCTCGAGCCCGTCATCCCATCATCTCCTACGTGGACTGCCACGACCCCGCCTCACTGTCTCAGGGCACCACTTCTGTGATTTGGGCCCGGTTTAGAATAAAACAATTAAAAAGTTCACGGACAAAGGCTCACAATGTCAACTCCATTTTAATACGATTTGCTTTTGAGAGGGGCTTTTGTTCAACAACTCCCTCTCACAGAGAGGAGGCCTGTGTCCCAGCAGTGGGAACATTATAGGCTGATTATGTTATGTTTTTGTTCAACTTTGGACTGCGTTACGCTAAATTAATCGAAACATCCTCATCCTACGCCAATTGTATACCGCCTGTAATACTATTGAATTATGTTATCTATACACCTACCCTAGGTACTTCAGTACTTGAAGAGTGCTAACAGTAGAGCAATATTATGTGGGGGCGTAAATAAATAATTAATAAAATTATATTTATTCCGTTTACTTCAAGAAAACGTATTCACTTCCGCACGCCTATTATATACATATTTTATTTCGAAAGATCTAAATCGAGAACAAAAGCGATTTTTCCATAATCGCTTTAGTTTTCGAATGCAACCAAATTTATTTTTGTACCGACTTGAACGACGTAAGGTCGCCTTTTGCAGACAACCTTTACTTTTATTAGTATTGAAAGCATGTGATGGACATCACTTGCTTTCTACAACAGCTAAGATAGTATAGATTTTTTTTTATAATAAGCTTGTGTTGTCCCACTGCAGGGCAAAGACTCCCTATTCTCTTTACACTAATCTCTATTTAAAGGACCAGTTCTTGTAGAAGGAGTGCTGCTCATCCTGCCATCTCCGTCTGGGCCTGCCGCGATATCACTTGCCATTAAGAGGGAAGCAACCTTTACAGTACCTATAAATAATATAACGTACAGACCTATGCTCATAACTGTAAAGAAAAAAATATACTTAAAACTTAATTAACTGGCGTACATAACATTATTTTATAGCTAACAATACCTATAATTGTTGGTATTCACTCACACGCTACCCCGACCATTATCGCCTGTTTATACAATCCTCGAAAACTGCCATACAACGACTGTTTGCATCATAAATAATAATTTGCCAAAGGCGAACGAATAAAGTAAAAATTTCGTTTCGTTTTAACATTTTTCGACTAAACGAAAAATAAAAACGTCGCCAGTAACGCAAATAAAGGTTAACTTAAAATGGTAATTGGAATGCTGACACGATATCCGCGAGTAAATATTGTATGCAAATATGTTAATAAAATTTTAAACTTTCAGTTTGAAAGGACAGTTTTATTTGGCGTTTTCAGATGACTGTGACACGCAGGATGTAGAATACGTCATATTTTTTCCGTTTGTGGAATTCACAGAATTGTATTCCATGACACAGTTTTCTAGCTCTCGATGATGATCGATCTATTCTGTAAAAATCTTACCGTGAAAACTTAAGTGGTGGAGTTAGCTGCCAATAGTAATAAGAGAAAAAAATAAAGATTATTATTAATAGCGTCATTCTCTAGCATCAGGTGGAATGACAGTTCATTTCCAAGCTCACTGCACCTAAATTTTCAATTAAAAAAAAAATATTTAGATAAAACCCAACTATTACAGCAGATCAGATCATTTTAATTCATATTATTTTTAGGTAATTAAATTAACTCTTATCCTAGGTAAACTTTGCTGATCGAAAAAAATATTCGTGAAAGTTTATCTAAAACTCCGACTGAACTTTAAAGCTACTTAAGTAGCTTATTACTATGTATCATTAATTATGATGTTTGTTGTTGTAATTGAACGAAAAGTAAATACGATGGTTAAATTAAAACTACAAGAGCGAGATCCTAGAATCAAACACTCGTTAACCATGGTGGCGACGAGTTGTATAAAGTCAATTGATATAGGTATAACCAATATTGATTTAGGTGCCCTATTAGCATTTAAATATATAGTAATAATAGCTAACAAAAACACATTATTACGTTCTCAAAGCCCCCCGTCCCCCCTTGCAAGGGCTGAAGAGCTTATCATACACAATACCATTTAATATATTTTATAACACTGTCAGCAACTCCAGTTTATCCCTCTAGAAAAACAATAAAATCCATACAAACACTAGCAGTCTGTTTTCCTATAAAACCCAATATATTTCTTGAAAACGGGATTTATGTCAATGAAGTTGAAAATCGTCCCCTCGGCATCGCATATCAACACGTCAATATATCAGATCGGGCCCGCCATTTGTCAGCCATTGCTATTTATAGGGTAGATACGTTGGCAATCGATAGGCAGCGATGTATAGGGAATATGTTCAGTACATTTGTACTGGATAGTTTGGATGTTCAGTGCTAGTGTGCTTATTGGTTTGATTGGTTTAGTTCTTAATGTTTCGCAGATTTTGGAAATTTTAAATAGATAATATAAACATTAATAACTGAAAGCTACGTAACTTAAACATTGATAACTCAAAGATACATAACTTAAACATTGATAACTCAAACATACACACCTTAAGCGTTGATAACTCAAAGTTTATTACACAACACTTTTTGTGTTTACAGGTACCTAATACCGCTCGATAGGTTATCTAAAGCTTAATAAATAATTTCACAAGTGTTAGAAGGCAGAAAAATGCAGAGACATCAGTATTAATAAGGAAACTCGTGGCTAAGAAAACCGACAAATATCAAACTATAGAACAGGACTAACTACAGCCAACTACTAAATCTGCCAGAATCCATTACAATAAACCAATCACCCATACATAAAACATAAGATTTATCATCCCGAAGTTCTTGTTATCAGCAAACTAATACACTCCACGGAGCACATAACAGCAATAGTTGCTAATAGCCATTATCACGTGCCTGGTGCATTAATCTATCATCTAAAGTAATCCACTATACCAAGATAGGGTATCGGCAATTCTGTTGAGGCGTGCCGGACTACTAGAGTCCAATGCCGGAATTGGGACGGTTTCATAATGGCCGATGTGTCATTTTCGATTGTGTGCACGCGATCTTTCGTATGACTCTGGTGAAATGCGGAATGTGTCTCATAGTCGATTTTGAAATAAACATCGATATAAAAAACTTGAACTACAGAATATGGGTTGGTTTAAAAATATGATTTCCTTCATTTCTGAAATATCGTTGTTGCTAGAGACCAACCAAGCCCATAATGATCGCCTGACGCAGGTCCTCACCGGACACGGAAGTTTCGGGAGGTTCCTGCACATCATCAGGCGGGAGGAAACGCCCGGGTGTCACCATTGCCAGGATCGCCCAGAGGACACGGTGGTGCACACGGTGGAGGTCTGCCCCGCTTGGGCGGAGCACCGCCGTGTCCTCGTAGAGGCGATCGGCAGCGGCGGCGGCCTCTCGCGCCCGGCCCTGGTGCAAGCCATGGTCCGGAGCGAGAGGGAGTGGGAGGCAGTCGCCTCCTTCTGCGAAGCAGTCATGCTAGCGAAGGAGGTGGCGGGACGGATGAGGGAGAGAGCCTCCCGTCCCAGCCGCCGCGGGAGACGCCCCGGGCGTCGGGAGTCAAGTGAAGACTACCGGCCACCGTAGGCGCGGGCCTGCGGGCGGAGAGCAATGGGTAGCTCACCGCCCGATCAGGACCAGGCCCGTGCCGGACGGCGCGTAAGTGTTCCACGCGCGCCTCAAAGAGATGTCAGCATAACGAGGGGCCCCTCAGGGCCGAAGCCTGCCGGGTCAGCGGGATTGTCCGAAAGGGTTACCGCTACCCCGGAACATAAAGGGCGAAGGAAGGAACATGGGTGGGTTTTAGTCAGTAAGTACACTCCCTTCCGCTCCACCCAGAGCGGGAGGGGTCATTTGATGATTTCCCATCCCGAAAAAAAAAAAAAAAAGCCCATAATGATTCGCTAAGATGGAGATTAGAAACATCCTAGTTTAGGCGTTTTTGAAAGAACTAATTTACGTTCCCCAATTTATATTTGTTTATTCAGCTTTGTTCGTATATATGGCAAATCATTTCATTTAATGTTCTGTGTCTCGTAATTGTAATTACTTTGCATACCTATTATTGTATACAATCAAGTTGTTCTAACTGAACAGACAGTTATGCTGCTGGGGAGTTTCTTGCGCCAATTTTTCTTCCCAGCTTTAGCTACAAATTACATAAGACAGTGCTAAAGCACTAGAAAATAGTGTTGGGGGACTGTCTTATGTAATTTTAACGTTCAAAACGTGGTAATTCTCAGCCTAATTTGAATAAAGTTCTTTTGATTTTGGCTGTGAATTTTTTATCGCCATTACTTATACTTATACCAAATCTATGATATTACTAACCAGAAGATCCCTTATACAAATAACGTCTAACACTACTACGTTCCTAATTCCCACATATAAGTACTGAGATACAATACACAGATATCGTTTATGGTCGAGATGGGTGCTCCGATAATTATACAGAGTCGGTAATTGATCACAACTCATAGAACGGTCGTTAGTCTATTTAGATTTGGGTCGCATATATTATTTGTGATAATAACGTGTGGAATATGTTTTGTTCGATACCTCTTATCGTTTCTATTGAATGTATTGGGTTATATTATATTTGGGGATGATTTTATCATTTGTACTACATTCGATTAGTACAAGTTCGTATGGCCATAAATTTTATTGGGCTACACTTCAAACTTTTAGTTAATTAAGCTTTGTGATAATGTTGCACCTTTAGGTAATCATCATTAATCATAATTTATAAGAAATACGACATTATAATAATTATGTAACTAGGTAGGTACTGTAGAAATATCAATCCACTTAGCCTTTTCTCAACTTTGTTTGGGTCTTCTTTCAGTGTAACCGGGTGCAGCTGAATACCAGTAGTTTGCATGGAGTGACTGGTTTAACGTGCTTTCCGAGGCATTGAGGGTGTCGATTTTTAATGCGGCAACCTTCAATTGACTCGTGCAGCTGTTATCGTTTAGCCCCGGAAATAAAGATCATCATCATCTGCCTAGCCTTTTCCCAACTATGTTGGGGTCGGCTTCCAGTCTAACCGGATGCAGCTGAATACCAGCATTTTACGTGGAGCGACTGCCTATCTGACCTCCACAATTCAGTTACTGGGTAATACGATACCCCTTGGCAAGACTGGTTGACAGACTTTCAGGCTTCTGACGACCTGTAACGAAAATAAAGATAATTTTAATAATATGTTATAAGGGGCAAATGCTATCGCCCGGAGAACACGGTGGAGCATACGGTGGAGGTCTGCCCGGCTTGGCGTCCTCGTGGCGGCGATCGGCGGTGGCGATCTCTTGCGTCCGGCCCTGGTCCAGGCCATGGTACGGAGCGAGAGTGCATGGGAAGCCGTCACCTCCTTCTGCAAAGCAGTAATGCTCGCAAAGGAGGAGGCGGAGCGCGTGAGGAAGAGGCAATCTCTGCGCCCTCACGCCCCTAGTCGCCGCAGGAGAAGCCCTGCACGTCGGGAGTCACCAGCCGACTCCCGGCCACCGTAGGCGCGGGCTTGCGGGCGGCGAGAGTTGTGTTCCACGCGCGCCTTAAAGAGCTACCAGCACGAACTGACAGGGTCCGCTGGGGCCGATGCCTGCCAGGGCCGCTGGTGTATGCCAGGGCATAGGCAACTGAAGGAACACGGGTGGGTATTAGTCAGTAAAAGTCTGACACGCCCTCCCGCTCCGCCCAGAGCGGGAGAAGTCATATGATGATTTCCCACCCAGAAAAAAAAGGGGGCCAAATACTAGACTGCAACTCGTCACAAAAAATGAATAATCAAAATATAATGATATAAACTATTAATTTGAATATCTACGCTATACAGCACTCAACAAATTGCCTCTTACTTGCCAGATATAAATCGAATTCTTCAAAAATATAATATTTATGTCAGATTTTTATACGTCTACCTATGTTATTTTAAGTACGTGAATATTGAAATCAAATATTATTCCGATTTTTTTTTTGGGAAGTTTTAAAATTTTCAGGCCAACCCTGTTTTAAATGTTTACATTCACACAGGCCTGTAGAAATGAGTCGGCTTTATGAAATGTTTTTTTTAAACAAGATAATACCAATGTAAAATTGTAAAACACTAGGGTACATTTTACGAGTAACTATGTTTCGAATAATACCATCCAAAAATTTTGTTCTTGAAGACTCTCTAGTCTAAAGACTTTATCGAGCCATTTTTTGTTTATTTTCTACATCGAAAGCAAAATGTTCAGGCCATATTAATGGGCAGTATACTCCTTTACCCAATAAAAAACAACAACAATACATACGTAAACCCAATAAAATACCGTTACAAAACACCAAAAGACGGTAACATTCGTCGAAAACCAACAAGTCGCAATTACAACCCTAAAGATTAATCAGGAAACGCCCAAGTAAGCGTTTAACCAGTCCAAATTGCTGCAAAAGGTACACCAACATTGTGATCAATTAAGTTGATAGCCGATTGAGTACCCCACTTTGCTATACCTATGGGTACCTATGCGTTGTGGGTGCGACCACAAGAACCCCAAATTCCTGGCTGGTACTTGGAACGGAACTTTAATTGTCTCGGTAGTAGGATGTAGTTTAACTACAGTTTTCGTTTAAGTAAATAGGTAGTCTTATTGTGTTGTTTAATGTAGAAAACATAGTTGCTGTAGCGAATGGTATGTGAAAGGCTTTGTTTCTATGTAAAAGTTAAGCGAGGTAAATATCTGCCATAAGTGTAACTGCAGTGCATCATGAAAATCTGCGTCCGGTGATGGTTGACACATGGCGTCCATGTTTCATTCAGTTGACCCTTGTTTAATAGTGAACACCGACCTCTTCCAAATTGCACTGTGTCAACCGTCATGTTTTTGTGAAAGAAAGAGGATGAAAGCTGGAGTTGAATTATACGGTAAATTCTTACTAACAGACAGGAGAATTCTGCTGCCAATCGTCTTGACAACTTAGTTGCTTTTACGTCATCCACTAGTCACCAGACTGAAAAGACGGATTTCCTGGGAATTTCGCCCTTTGTATACACACGTTTTCCTTGCCGTCAAAAACTACGGTTTGTTCACCGTGTGTATGCATGGTCGTCAGTCTTGTATGGATCACTATGGAAGTTTGTAGACGACACGGCTGCACTACGGCACGGCTTCTTAACCTTATACCATAGAACCGTGTCATATACAAGGTCACACGATTTTTCTACAGTACAATTAACACGCCGTACCGTAGAAACCGTACCGAGAAACCGTACCGTGTACAAAGGGCCTTCACGGCAAAATTCAGGTAAAGTAGCCTACACAAAATATATTAGGTAGGTACAGAAAGACAATATGCATCCCGAATAGTAAAAATTTGATTACATTAACACCTTCACGGTACATTTCCTCCGACATTTTCTTATTCATAGAAAAATTCCTGATCTGTTCCTCTGTTGTATTAAAGTGGCAAGTCATATATGCCTCCCGCCATTAAGGGGTGCAAGTAGCCGCGGTGCCAATTACTCTCAGGAACACCAACATCCTAGGGGTGGGCGAAATAAACCATAACATTCATAAAAGGGATAGTGTCGTAGTACATACAATCGGTGCCAATAAAACAGCGAGACCCCACGCAATAAGCAAAGGAGAAATAGCGCGGAAACGGTAGGGGAAACAGTATTAATACTTATGGTTAATTGTGCCGGGGTTACGCGGGTGTAAGATGATGCTGTTTGGAGTTACGGGAATAATAGAAGTAATTGTGGGTTACTTACAGAGAGGTATGGAAAAAAAGACATATTACGTTGACCCCAAATAACTTGGGATATGGGCAAGGGAATGATGACGATGATTTGACATGGCTAGCTTTTTGGCAAAGTTTTAAAATAGTTTTAAAATTCAGTTAGAGAAAATGGTGTAAAATATTTTTTCTTAAAGAATAAATCACTGTTCTAACGAAATCACAGTATTTGACTTGAATACTTAAAAACGTAATAAAGAAAGTTAATAATAAGCTCACGATAAACATTTTAGATGGTAACAAAAAACTTGGCACGTACAAAACTCTAATTCGACACTATCGGGTTGATATTTTTGTAAAACGTTGCGAAAAAAAAGCTTAAGAACTGGCAAAAAAAGAAAGAAAAATCATCAATAAAAATTAATAAAACAGACACAAGGCTACTCTAGCGCAATTTTAGCGCTCATCCACTGAAGGGTGACTGTGCTTCCCTTAAAGACGTGTTCGGACTAGAGAACGACTCTCCGAGGTGAGATGCGCACAGTTCATTACAAATACTGCGAACGAACCAAAGAATTTGATGCTTATCAATTGTGTTATCGTCTTCAAGTGTCGCAATAGCGGCGCCATGAAAATAATAATAGTATTTATGTGTTGTAGGGGTTGTGTTGACAATGCATGTTGTTAAAGTAAATGTGGTTTATTTTGGGAAAGATGTTGTCCTGTTTCGTTATTCGTTGCTAGTCTCTGTCTATTTTCGAGTAATTTACATTTTATCTGTCTGGTTTTTATTGTATTCTTTTGAGATCTTTGGCCGTTATCTGCTTGGTCTTTTAACTTACTTCTATGGCCAATTAATTTGCTCACATGTCATTAATTTTCATTAATAACAATTCTTATAACGTCCACTGTTGAACAGTTGCAAATGGCTATTACAGCGATAGATACAATTTGCTTTAATTATAATGCTTCTTAGAGTGGTGACCTCATTTTTATAACCGTTGGACGGTTTGGATTTCAATTTTCAACTCGAAAATCTTTTGGGGTGTTACAAGTGTCATTTTAATACAGGTGCTATATGCAGTGCCGACAATACAACCAATTATGTGGAGGTGTGTCTTGCCTACGATACGGTACAGTACAGGTCCCAATGCAACGCCTTGCGTAATACAATGTCATATCGAAGTTTATATCGGTTTAATATATAACATGACACTAATACGTCCAACTGTTTAATTGTTTCAACGTTAGTCTGCCATGAGGCTAAGGTAGATATTAGGTAAAGGATAATATGGATAGGAAAGAAGTGAACTCTGTGATGACGGTTAGTAGAGATGCAACTATACAAGCTGGCAGGCACATCGACGCTCAACCAGCTACCATGAATTCAGTACATGATTCTGAGAGAACCCCGTTGAAATTGTTCGTCGGGTGTTAAAAAAATACATCTGCTATACATTTTGATCACGTAGGTATTGCTCTTTTCTATGAAATAGCAGCTATATATAACCTCTATGCTAGGGGGTCTAGAACTGGGCACGCCACAATTGCGACGATAAGTCCCCTCTTTGACGAGTGGCTGGAGAGGCGCCACGGCGCCCTCGCCTTCCGCCTGACGCAGGTCCTCACCGGACAGGGTTGTATCGGGAAGTTCCTGTTCAGGATAAGGCGGGAGGAAACGCCAGGGTGTCACCACTGTGTGGATCGCCCGGAGAACACGGTGGAGCATACGGTGGAGGTCTGCCCAGCTTGGGCGGAGCACCACCTCGTCCTCGTGGCGGCGATCGGCGGCGGCGATCTCTTGCGTCCGGCCCTGGTCCAGGCCATGGTACGGAGCGAGAGTGCATGGGAAGTTGTCACCTACTTCTGCGAAGCAGTAATGCTCGCAAAAGAGGATGCGGAGTGCGTGAGGGAGAGGCAATCTCTGCGCCCTCACGCCCCTAGTCGCCGCAGGAGACGCCCTGGACGTCGGGAGTCACCAGCCGACTCCCAGCCACCGTAGGCGTGTGCTTGCGGGCGGCGAGCAATGGGCAGCTCGCCGCCCGGCAAGAACCAGGCCTAAGTCGACGGCGCGTTGTGTTCCACACGCGCCTCAAAGAGATGTCAGCACAAATTGACGGGGTCCGCTAGGGCCGATGCCTGCCAGGGCCGCGGGTTGTTCGAAAGAGATACCGTGGTCCCTGGCATAGGCAACTGAAGGAACACGGGTGGGTTTTAGTCAGTAAAAGTCTGACACGCTCTCCTGCTCCGCCCAGAGCGGGAGAAGTCATATGACGATTTCCCACCCAGAAAAAAAAAAGGGGGTCTAGAATCATGTGCTGAATTCCAGGTTTCAGTTTGCGCGTCGATGTCCCTGCCAACCAGTATATGAAAAAGACGTGCTGCGCTGACCGCAAATTAATTAGGTTAAGGTCAAGAGGACGATGTCATTTTTGCATATTATAGTGTCATTTATGAATTAATTTAGTTTTGCTTTCTGATATATTGAAGGAATGTTCTTTTGTAACTAGCCAGTACTAAAACCAAACATGATGTAACTACGCATCAATGCCTCACATCACGTACCAGAATCATTAGTTTTAACAACACACAGTACTTATAAACGATTAATTATTCACTGTGAACCTTTTCCCACAACTTTCGGCTCCAAGAAATGTTCGTAACTCGGCCCTAAGTTCATACAATACGTTTTAATTTCTCAGAAGAGTTGCACTATGGAAGAGAGAGGGGAGTCTTGACAATGTGTTAAATTAGTTGTCTACGTGAGGCTCATCTATACAGCTTACATTAGCTTTAGGACGTGAGACGCACTCGTAATAAGAAATGAAAATAAATAGTTGATTATGTCATTCTTCATAAAAATAAACTTGGTTATTTAGGTCCAGTTTTTTGTTCGTATTTTTCGAGATTGTGTTTTGTTTTTTTTGTTCCATCAATGTCTACTTCAGTCTCGGTGAACATTCGACAGTAAATAAAAAGGCAACATTTCTGCTGAATTCTTATTTTTTTTAGTATATTATAGCTACCATTTGTTTTCTAATATTCTATTTAGACCAATTACTTACCTGTTATGGTAAGTAATTGGTCTAAAACCAATAAAGTATAAAAGTTGACGCAAAAACACAATTTAGGTTCAACAATACTTTGCTTTTATTTAGTCTACTTGTGCATTGTTGTCTAATTTCATAAATTGTTACAAATTTGGAAAACAAGCTTTTCATAATTGTTAAAAACTTTGGAATGAACCATATTCTATGCGAAAAGTTAGTAAAAACCAAATTAGGTATATACCTAATTTGGTTTTTATTTTGGTTTTTTATATAAAATAATATTATATTGTATAATATAAAGAGAACAGATTAAATTTTTCTATGTTTCTTTGTTACGCTTTCATGCTAAATTGGCCGAACGGATTTGGATTAAATTTGGCACATGGGTAGACCATGACCTGGATTAGGACATATAATATTTTTTATGCGGGTGAAACCGTGTGGCACATGTAGTAGTACTTTATAAGTACTGAGTAAAACCAATATTAAATGTGTGTTCAAATTGGTAAATACTTTGCCTCATTTGTCACAAGGCACATGATTTGGTCCACGGAATAGAATTTTCTATTTCGTGATTTGGTCAATAACTTGGAACAACTATTTAGTGAAGTCGGTCCTTCTCGATAGAACACACATGATTCGGGTGTCACGTGTCTCATGTTCATAAATGTGAACTCTATCGGTAAAACTGTCGATACAACCAAATATCGTGTTGTCGGCACTGTCAAGCAGTTAATTTAACGAAGTGTCAGGCATCTGCTTGTAGTTGCTATACAGGATGGCAGGGCCATCGACGCCCAAACCATGAATTCAGCACGATCATGTGCTATGTGTGCCTATGTGTGTGTGATTCTTGAATCATCTAATTTTTTTTTTTTTTAAGTTATTAAAAAAAACAGCTGTTTCATAGAAAAGTGCAAAACCTACGCGATAAAAATGTATGGGATAGCCTTTTTGTTTTAAAAACCGACGAAAAACATCAACGGAGGAGGATTCAGATAAATGTACTGAATCCATGGTAACAGGTACCCTGGTATGAATTTGTACGAACGACTACAGGGGGTCTACTACGAAGTGCAAAATGCGAATGACCGGATCGGACCGACACAGGGCCGAACCGAATATTACTGAAAAAAATTCGGATTGGCTCAGTTGGGTCGGGACCATAGTCAATATTCGAAAGAGTGTAGGAGTGTAGGATCGGGACCGACCGAACCAAATAGTAACTTCGTAGAAAAAAACGGCCGAACATTCGGCCGATACCACTTCGGAGTACACCCCCTGTTCTGAACGAGAAACTCTTTTTACCACGTAAACAATCAACAATAGAATTCATGGAACTGGGACCTCGTCTCAGTCAGCAATAGAAAAGGAACTCGTAGACAAAAAAAGTCCAATTAAAACATTTTCAACCAAACTAAGATAGCTTCAATTCAAGTTTCATCTATTTTCTCATCAACTTTTTTATCTCTCCTTTGATCGCAAAACGCAATTCCATCCCATTTATATTGTGAAATTGAAAAAAAAAAATCTTTCTTCCCCCAAAAATGTCGGGGCTAGTAAAGTTACATGTACACATAATGCGCATAAAATAGACCACTCTGTCTCGTGAACAATATCCATTAGGGAAATTTTATCTTTGAGAGCAATAAATTATGTGGAACCCCTCTTATAAAAAACAGAAACGGAACGCCACCGGAAAGTTGTATTTAAACAAACTACATTACTTTATAATGACCAATTCAGTCGACAATAACTCGAGTTATGTATGATAATTTGATCAGGTGGTAGTCAGGGGGAGACCCTCCTAACGCCCTCAACAGTTATTAGGCGAACTAATGGCAGCTTAAGCAAAACAACTCCCGATATTGCACCATATAAAGGTCTATTGAAATGGGTACGCACCCCTTCGATTATTTTAAATTTTCCATTGTTGGGCTCATTTCAATGCACGAAAGAACAATGTGGAGTCACATTCCCGTATGAAAATTTAAAATGAATGCCGTCATTATTTGCTTGGTTTTTTTAAATGAATCCCTTCACAATTGTTGATCTTCGATAACCTGTACCTACCATGCGTATTTGACGAGGCGATTATTAATCCCTTTTTAATTAATTTGTGCAGTGTGTGTGAATAATTTGCAGTAGGTAAATCGTGCCGTATGATTCTGATTAAATACAAGAAAAAAAAGGTAAAACAGGTATTTAGGTCTAGTTAAAACAGGTAAAATTAAGTAGTTTGACGAGAAGCATGTAGTTTTAAAATCGGAATCTGGTACTACGCGTCGAAGTTTTGACATATTTTAATGACTTTTCTGTCTATTAAATTCAAGCAGAATGTTTTCCCTAAAACGAAAAGAATAATGGCTAAACAAAGGAACCCTGAGCCTTTTCTAACACGACAACCAAAACGGTGACGCTTTCAATTCCTTTTTTTCACTAAAAGAAAAATGCAACAGTTCCATTCACGTCCAAAGGACGATAACGAAGGATAAATATGCAACATTTATCAGTACTGTAAATATGCTAAGTGTCGCGTATAGAAGTATCGCTCCGTCCCTACTTCCTGGCTAGAAGGCGTCTGTAATAATGGATTACGAGTCTAGACGCGAGACAAAGCCGTTTCGAGCCCTTAGAGGTGGCTGTGTATATAATAATGAGCGGAGCGACTAGAGGAGCGGGGAGCGATTAGTAAATAAGATTTTCCAGAAACAAAAAATAAAAAAAACTAGGTCAATAATACGTTTGAACAACGATAAATAAATAAAAGTCTGACAATCAGTCTAAGGGATATTATAATTATTTTCCAGTAGATTGGTTGCTTGTAGAGGTCATATAGGCAGGTGCTCCATATAAAATACGAAGCTGCATTTGGTGAGACAGGAAGCCGACCCAAACAAAGTTGGGATTGGCAAGACAAATGATGACGATGAACGATAAACAAGTGAAAGCTTACTTCTCTAATTATTTAATAATTACTATACAATTTTGGAACATTAAAACCGTGAAGTACCAAAAGCAACAATAGGTTCGTTTATCGTAGAAATGTCCATGCCATACCTACCAAAATTGCTACTAAAACTAAATTAACGTAGAAACTAGAACACAATTTAAAAATTAAAACTCATAACCGAATTACTCACCGAACAGCTTAAAACTAAAAATTAACCCTAAATAAAAGCCACCCAACGACTTTAAAATACCTGTTTCCGTGTCAAATATCAACGTGAAATGCTCGTTAACTTTTATACGCGTCGTCTGTGAACAATTGTTATTTTGGGCACATTTTAGTGGCAGTATTTTATTCGCTGTTTTATAACCACTACAATCCGAGCCTTTGTTACGCTGTGCGTGCAGCCAGCGACCGGCCTAAGATTGATGGTAGGTTCACATGACATGGTTCGCCCTGAGCAGAGCTACCCTTTTGATGACTTCACTAACGGTTATTTATGGAGAGGATTTGCTCTGATCCCCGTTTAAAATCCGAACTCTCAAATTTTTAAATCTACTTTTAAACAAAGCTTTCTGATTCGATTGAGTTTATATCTTTTTATTTTTGGATATATTTAAATTTTTGAGGATGCTGGTGGATCTTGCAAAAATATTCTTGACACTTGATTTTAATTGTCATTTCTACCTAATTAATAATACGACAAATCAGCATTAGTTATTCAGTAAAAACTTTCTACAGTCTGACTGACACTTCATAGAATAGCATAAACGACATGTATATATGTATTTTAAACGACAAATATAAAATGTATACCCTGTTCAAACTCCAAGTCGTACATTTGAAATTCGTATCACAACACTGGCGCACTTCTGCAGAAGCATAAACAACTCACTTTAATTTTATTTCACAATCAACACAACAAAGTTGTACGTTACAAATATTTCTTTATATTGGTACGAAACATAACTTATTAAATGCGCCAGCGAAACAAGAACAAGTTAGAACACCTAGCACATGCAGTTGGAAAATTTTAAATTACAAAGAAAATAAGCTTCCGACTTGCATACAAGTTACAAGTTTCTTGCGAACTTACGTAGGATTCGTGGAGTTAAAATATAACCGCTTTGTTTACTATAGGTACCTAACTTTATTCCATGGAGATTTGAGTTTGAAAAAAATTACAGAGCAGCATATTAGCCCGCGAAAGTTATACGAGATCTGGCTACTGAAATATTTCTTGCATCACATTATAATTTAAATTTAAAAAAATATTATCATTATGTAGGTAAGTGTACCAATTTTGGGGGGCCCTAAAAATAGAAGCTGAACTTTAAATCCAGTAGTAGATATTACTGGATTTAAAGTTGTACTATTAAGCGTCATAATCATAAAACAGGGTTGTAATAAAGCCTTGTACATAAGTGGGAGTTACCACATTTACACGTTAGCAAGGTACTCGTAACACGCGGACCGATGTCTACATAATTACATACCTTGTTCGTCAAAGGGTCAATCAAAGTTGTTAGCAAAGGAGTTATGAACGTAATTACTTGACAAAACACCTCTTGTAACACCACCCTTGCACGTAAGCTGGACAATGCCGAGGGAATCACTTGCATTGCTATAATTACTAGGTCAGAGGAATTCCTTGGAAGTCTGCATTAATAGAGTTATTACCTACATAGATGAGATTTGGTAGTGTTTATAGCTGTGGCTAAAGAAATTATTCGTAATTTTTAGGATTTACTTACATATTATGTGCCTGTATAGCTATTATGCTATTATAGTAAATACTAATTCCATGCTTTTATGCGATTGCTCGCTGCCAAAATGCAATCAAAGCCTCAATTTTTTCTGCCAATAAATATAGTCTTGCATGTAAAATTCCCTAAAAAACAAACTTTCCCAATTTAAAAATACAATTCGAGGTTCCATGTTTAAATTCATTGCGTTTAAACGGTCGACGGGGCTGTGACGGCCAGTGACAGGCGCGCGACCAACGCGATAAGTCCACGATGACATAGCACGCGCCCTTTCACTGTGGGGCCCGAAATAGAATAATTATATTCAGTATTGATTATGGCAGACATTAATTTTGTAACTCGAGTACAGAATATTAATGCAGATTGAGCAAATCACAAAAAGAAATATGCATTGGGTTTGATTGGAATATTAATTGGTTTGATTTTTTTGCGCTGGAAAATTTCGTCGTTTTAAAACGAATATGTAGGGTTTCGCGTTTGTTAGAAATGTACGAGTCATCAGATTGATGAATTTGTAATACGGTATGATGATGCGTGATCTTGAACCTTACATTGTTGTATTTGTTACGCCCGTACTGCTAAAAATAACTATCTATATGGACATAAATAAAAATATCGGTAACGCCCAAACTTTTGTATTCCATCGCCCTTTGATACCAACCGCCATGTTTCAAAATTATTGATATCACATCAGGACCACCCTTCCAAATTACAGTGCAGTACTGTCTAGACCGCAGGGCGGATTGGACGTGTGTACGTGAATAGCATGCTTTCACAGCTCGTTTGGCCAACAGAATTGGCGTGTTATAGGAACCGAGGCGATTTCAGATTGTACACGTAGCAAGACAAAGTGTAGCTATTGTTATTGACAGCCGCCGCCGAGATTTCTTGGCGTTGTGTTCAGTTTTTTTCGCTGTGCCCCCATTGTTGAAGAAAGTGAATTTTAAAACTGTTTAAATATTTTTATAGGTGTTAGTCGTTACGATGTTGAATTTATTTCGTATCCAGTACAAGACGATACTATGAATATGAATATGAATATGAATTGCACCATTCCCAGCGTGGTTTGACCAGACTCGATTAATCGAATGAACCCCAAGATTCACACTAGCTCCTGTAGCCTCATGTTCATGGTGCTACAGCGACCATTGTATATCAAGAAGTAGACCGGGGGGCGCGGTTTTTGCAGGGAAGACGTGCCCGTTAGGAAGGATAGGATTTAAGAGCCTACCGGATATGCATCCTAGAGTAAGCATTGGACTAGTGGAGAGATGGGTGATATTTGTCTATGGATGGGCATCTTTTAAAGACTTCGCGGCCAGGTGTTTCAGGTCGAGCTTTACCCGCGACTCTTTTGGCCGGGTTCTACTGCTTTCTCGGTTCTTTTGTATGTCGTGTGTTAGATGTTGTTGTTCTCAATGTCGTCGTCGGGGTTCTCGCTACCATCCGTTTCCGGTTTTTTGTATATCTTTGCTAGCAGCAATCCTGATCTTCTTTTTGTCTTGCGCCGTATCCATCCAAAAATCGATTCCCTTGTCGAAGTACTTCATGTCCTGTTTTAGGTTGTCGTTCCATGTGTAGATGGGTCGACCGACCTTCTTGGTTTTGGCCTTGTACTCCATTGCTGCCTGCAGCGGATGTGGTACGCGGCGCCTATAGATATGTGCGAGGTAGCACATCCTGTGTTTCTTGATGCGTTTGGTTACTGTTTTTCCGTCTAAGATTGCATGATTTTCTTTTGTCTTGGTTTATTCCTAGAGTGGTTTATCAAGTCTCTCATGATAACTCGCTCATATTTTCGAAGTCTTGACCTGTTAGCTTTAGTAACTGCCGATACTTTTAAACCATGTATCATGCACGGAGCGATCACCATTCGATACATAAGTCTGGCTAATTTCCAGTCCATATTTGAGTGTTTTATGAATGGTAGTAACGATTTGGCGTTTCTTATGGCCTGTTTGCAACGTTTTTTAATAGTGCATTTTCTGCTTAATGTAGATGTTATTTAAGTACCTAGGTATTTTATATCTTCACATGTCGGTATGCTTATTCCATTAAGGGTCACGTGGGTCGTTTTCTTTGTAGCTAGCGGGTCCCTAATTAGTATTTTTGTTTTTGTTTCGTTTACTCGGAGGCCTACACTATCTAGTAGGGGTTTAATATGGTATAGGATACCTTCTAGCTCTTCTAGGTCATCTGTAATAAAGATGAGGTCGTCCGCGAATGATAGTACCAGGGGGAGTGAGATTTCACGATCCTGGTCAAGTTTTATTAATTGGGTTTCCTCCTCCAGGGTTCTAAGGACTTCATCGATGACCAGTGTAAACAGGCGAGGGGACAGAGGGCAGCCTTGTTAGACTCCCAGTATCCAGTACAAGACGATACTAAACAAAAACTTCGAAACTATCTTATTACACGTTTGATTTCCTAAAACATATTCGAAATAAATCCCTTTTCACTTACCGTAGTTACACTTGAATCCATAAAAATACATTCCCACCGGGTATACTTGTTCGAGTCAGATTTGTGTCCGCAAACCACAATTTTAGGCACCCCTTCTGGATTTCGGTATTAAAAGTTCTACACTTACAGGTATAAAACCACTCAGTTTAGAAAAGCAAAAGATTAACGCAACAACTTAGAGATAAAAAGTAAAAACACAATCCGATTGTGGTACGAATCAGCTTATTCTCCCTCCGTTTTTTCGTATACGGATATAGCAAGACTTTTAAGGGGCTGGTCCCGTTGCTTATAAATGACTGCGAAATCAGGGAACGGAAAAATTACGGGACTGACTTTTTTTATAGTTTCTTCTTAAAAATATTTCAGTCATTATACTGAAAGATGGTTTATTCCAATTAGTTTTCGCAAAAAGTATGGTTTCGAGGATGTTTCAGGAAGGTATATTCCAAAGATATTTATACTTAGGTATGCATATTACACAATAGTATATCTGTCATTTCCATAATTTAGTTTCTTTTGTACAAAAATTAATTTGCGTACCCTTTTTCGCTGTGTCTATTTACTGTCTATATTCAAATCTGCCTAGCGTTTTTCCAACTATGTTGGGGGCTTCCAGTCAAACCGGGTGCAGCTGAATATCAGTAATTTACATGGACCGACCGCCAATCTGTGCTCTACAATCCAGTTACTGGGTACTACAATACCCATTGCTAAGACTGGTTGTCAAACTTTCGGGCTTCTGAAGTGATCCATATCGACTGTCAAAGATCCACGAATGACAGCCGGGACCAACGGATTAACGTACTTTCCGAGACGGGTCTTGGTATTTAAAGATGGTCCCATCCACGGACCAACCGCGGCAAGCAGAGCTTTAACGACCCGTGTGACTGTCATTATTTAGCCACACGCCCCTTTAATGTCTATAATATTATAGCCAATAACTGTTCAAAAAGGAAATTTAAGATCCACGAATTTATTCGACCTTGCTACAAACCCCAGTGGGATAAACCTTATACCATTGTCTGCCATAAACCAGGATTGTGCGGTGCATCGCAGTTGAGGGCAACGGTCCGTGCGATGTTGAGACGCCCTCGACTTGCGACCACGAACATTAATACACCCATTCATCATACGACTTCATAATTTAATGTCGTAACATTTTTGGCAATGGAATTTGTTTGTAATTTGTTCTTTGGCAGTTCTGTATTTGGGTGTAGTAATTGATTCTTTCTTTGCAGAATGTGGGGTAGGTTGATTTGTAGATACTATTGCAAGCTGGGGTGGGTTTTGGTGGAACACAACACCAACTACCTTAATAGCGAGGCTGACTGCTTATAGTATGTATTTATTCCTCAAGAAAACTGGTCATAATTGCAACAGTCACTTAACAATTTACCATCGACTCGAAAATTAAGAAGAATAATTACACTAGCGTACTCAACAAACGGTGGAGATCCTCGTTCAGTATCCAATCAATGCTTAGCAAAAATCCCACCTACATCCCTAAGTGCACAATCTATTCAGTAAAATAACCTCTTATTCAAAAGTCTACCTAAAAATCTTCTATCAAATGTATTGACAGATAGGATTACTTCAGAATTAAACACATCGGGCCGAGAGGATTTAGTACGCTTATCAGTAGAGCCTTTCGCCAAATGTTGAGAGATTCTGTCAAAAATAAACCAGACCTGCGATGTAACGGCAATTTTGTGTGAAATAGTTCGAGCGGGAAATAAATCTTTAAGTAAACGGATAACTATGTGTAGGTAGGTATCTGTATCTGCTCAGTAAGATGTATTGCTTTTTATTGAAAGATTTGGGAGATCAGGCATGATTCAGTTGGTTAGGGTCTGCAAAATGATTATGAATAATTTTAAGGCCACGAGAGTGTGAAGTGTTCATGTTTTTTTACACTGTTTTTTTTTACTTTGACACCATTATCTTGTTTCTATTTTTTACTGTCGAAATATCAAATACAACTGACGTGTATGATTTATTCCGATCTTTATTAATTCAGAATTCAAAATACATTATGAACGGTATAGAAAAGTTCTCTTAAAATTCTGTACCACAAATATCAGTTCGTCTCATCATAATAATATGACCTACTAGCAAAACTGCTCTACAGCAGCAGCTTCCCTCGGACACTTAACTTCCGTGATTATCGCGATGCTGCCAGCCTTAAAAATAACACTAGAAAAAGCTAAAATATGAATACGGTGCAAAACGTACGACTTTGTAGAAAAAAAAATCTGAACACTGTTGCAGAACGGAAGGCCAGATGTTCTATAAATTGTAAGTTTCTTTGTTCTTGGCGGAAAATTTCCGAACTGTACTGCGTAGTCGGCATTCATTATTGCTTGGAAATATTAACTAAACTTTACTATTCACTCCACATGGGAGACGGCGCGGTTAAGGGAGGTTTTCACTTGGTTAAAATAATTTTTATATTCTAACAATGCCTTAAAATATGAATATAGTAACTTTTCTCAGCGCTTAGTTACTTACCGAAACATTATTCTGAAAATTACTAGGTATTCCAACAGTCTGAAAATCAGCTTTAAAAGTGTCTGGAAACTTCAATTTACTAAATGATTATAAGTTGTTGGTAAAAGGCTTTTACTAGAGTATATTTTTTTTTGTATTTTTATAGTAACTTACTTGATGGTAATAATGTTTTTGCTTAAAACAGCAGTCCACTGAAAACCAATTGTTGAGTTCAATGTCCTGTACTGTTTAAAAAAACCTTCCCAGACACAGATTAAATATTCCATTGAGATTTGTCTGCGGTTTACCGAGTTACCGGACAAACATGAGGTAAATACATATATGCGCATTCCAAATTAGGTGCAATGGTTACATAGGTACCCTCAAAGCCTCAAAGGACTACCCCCATCAAATGTCACCGCTTTACGGTGTACATAATATATTAGATTGCTTACTCTTGAAAATGAGAACCTTGTTTCTTTAGGTCGGTTATTAATAAGGACAACAGACCGTCCAGAGTCTAGATTATCAGAATAGGTACCTAGTTATGCTTACAAAAAGGTGTTAGGTTTTTTAAAAATTATTCATTATGTATGTTACGACAAGCTAGTGTAAAAACCCCATAACAAGCTCCAGACTTTTGTTTAAAAACTAAAAAAATACTAACTTACATTTCGAATCCTGGTGAGTTTAAAGCAAATCCTCTTAGACAATATTACCTTGCAGCCGCTGTATTTTATGTAAAGCGAACTTATTTAAAGGAAATGAACACGAACATTGAGTATCGTATTGCAATGTAGGACAGCGCTTTAGCAGCTGGAACGCAAGAGGATTGCGTTAGACATGAACACCGGCAGTATATTTATATCCCTTTGTGAAAACAGACGTATTCAAGCCATTAGCGCGTACGACTCGCGAACTATTCGTATTAATTAAATTTAATTGTGCAGAAACGGAGTACGAGATACTCTCGTAAATGTTGAAATAAAATAGGGATACTTTATCCCCATCGTAAATTATGTAGCAAAGCTGAAAATATTCATCTTCGTGTAATCGATGTGATTAAATATAAATAAGCGTCTTGCGCGACGAAGATGATTTTTGCCGAGAAAATTATGGCCATACTAGCTGCGCCCCGCGGTTTCACCCGCATAAGTTTCTATTCCGTGGGAATATCAGGATACAAAGTATCCTATATGTTAATCCTGCTTATAAACTATCTGTGTGCCAAATTTCATCCAAATCCGTTCAATTTTTGCGTGAAAGAGTCAAACATCCATCCATCCATCCATACAAACTTTCACGTTTATAATATTAGTAGGATTTCACCAGTTTGCATAGATATTGGATTCTTACGCTGTTCTCAGGATCTTATAATTTTCGAATGAAAATACCTCCAAGTAGTATGCACAATAGTAATTATATGCTCCACAATTTGGTGAAATAAAAAATGAATATTTTTTATGAGCCTCAAGCTCGGTAACTGTCCAAATTTTCTCTTATTTTTTCCACCTAGGTTTTCCTTTGTGGGTTTTACAGTCTTATGCTGATTAAGATAATGGTATCAATGTCTTTAATCATAGAGCCATGAATATTATTGTGCTTCCAAGCTTAGATATAGGTAATTATTTATTTAAATAACACTAAAAGATTGACGAATAATATAGTTTAATTCACTGACTTAATAAAGACATGTGTATTGAAGTGTCAGTTTATTCTACAGATATTTTACATACACGCCTGATTATCAACTAATAACACTGCACTAAATTACCACCTAATATCTCCACATAAAGTATATTTCATCTTAACACCATAATCCACCGAATATTTTAAGTCACATTTAGGGGATCAAAACTCAATTAGTATTGTTAAGGGGAATCGGCATGCAACATCTGGCGAGGAACACTGATGACAAGTTAGCGCCTTAGGGAATGGGTGAATGAGTCAAATATAACTTTGTTTTCAATAGAAAGCACATTATGAAGGTTGTGTTTTGATTTGAGAAAGAGGAGCTGTAAATGAGATAGATTTAATAGACACTCTGTGGGTGATTAGCAAACGCTTTCGCGGTAGCGGATTTACCGCAGCTAAGATAGTATGATATTTTTTATTATAAGCCTGTGTTGTCCCACTGCAGGGCAAAGGCCTGCCTTCCGTCCTTCCACTTTTCCCGGTCAACTGTGATTGTGGGCCAATCCTTTTAGAAGGAGTCCAGCTCGTCCTGCCATGTCTTTCTGAGCTTGCCGCGCAGTCGTTTTCAGCCATTGGGGATCCTGGATAGTATGGATAGTGTTGTCATTCGTGGAGACTTTTAATAGGTACAACCTTTTTTCAACACAGATCAAAAGCAAACGCAGAAACCAAAAAAAGGACTTTTTGTTGCACTTGCGTTTGATCTGGCTTCTGTTTTTATAGAACAAAGTTGTTGATTGAATGAAGAAAAATAATAATCTGCAGGTTCAAAGATCTAAATTATTGCACTGAAGGCTATACTATTACTTAACAACAACAACTTTCCTAAAAGGCTTCGTCTATTTTTTTCAGTGTATAAGTAGATACATAAGCCAGTTCATACGTCAACGTCATTATTCGTTAATTTATATACAACGGTAAGTTACTTCCATTATTGGCAGGAAAAACGTATAAAGCCATTGGGTTTTATATGTTTATCCTGTCGGTCCAAAGCCACACACGAAGTCACGTGTATTTTTGATCTGAAATAAAAATAACTGTGTTTACTCTAGCTCAAATGGAAAATAAATACGAGTATCATGATACGCTTGTGAAAACAATTTGAAAAGTTTGTTTTTCTCAGTTCACTGAAAGTGTAGTGTGACATCCTTTTGATTTTTTGGTAAAAGGAAAAGGTGCTGAAGATAACTTTGTCTTAAACACGTTTATTATATGTATTAGTGCGCATAATATGGCATCACGCCTGTTCCCCTAAGGATTAGGTAGAGGTGACTGTACTGTTTTTTAATAAAACTATTATGTTGTATAATATGTTTAGAGTTCTTTGGTTGTTTGTCATATGACTTTTATGTAATTTTTTAGTATCACAAGCCCAGAGTTTTACGCATATCATGTGTGTTCCAAGCGCAATTTTATAATAAATCCAAGGATTATACGTGCATATTTTGGCTACGATACTTAGAAAGATTGCAACCACCCGGGCTTATTTCAACAAGAACCCCTATTTTTACGACTAGGGCGAGGTAAAAAGCACCTGCTATCTGCATCTTGTTGGATTAACAATATAGCGTATTGTTTACTTACCTAAGAAAGTAAGAAAGAAAAATGCATTTATTGGCATTTAGACTATCCAGCCTTCTGCCAACAATGTTGTTATCAGCTGTAAGGTATAAGTGGCTACCTATTGGATAGGTTAGTCACTTACACGATACCTCCGCCAACCAATTACTACTTACTTACGAAGGAAGACTGATAACCTGAGGCTACATCCGATGGCACTGTTGGATTTCTAACTGTCTGTAACAATTTCCATAGGTATTAAGTTCAATTCTCTCTGATGTAAGGAGTAATCAGATCGCGGTCGTTCACTAATATTGACCGAGAATATACGATCTATGAAAGTTATTTGATCGACAGGTTTGAATCGTTTGGTTCGATCGGTTTGGTTATTGTTCATAGATCGCCTGTCGATTCAGACATTAGACACATTTTTGGCCGATCATCTCACGGTTTAGTGGTCACAGCCGTCTTTAAATAACTGGAACACCAGAGGCCTCACAGATGCGAAGTCTTTTCTGTCCTCGTTCCTTTGACAGGAATCTCTGTTTATTTTCATTTGAATCTATCTCTTCTGCAACTCCGCTTCTGGCCATTACATATTTAACCAGAAGCTCATTTACATGTGTCATCGAAGTTACTTTAATAACACATCCAGGACCATTCCCAGCATCGAATGTGTAGTCGGAAGATATTAGTCGTGCAGTGTAAACCGTCGGAAAATTGGACCTCGTGCGATATGCTTTATTCATGACACAGCCATGTAACCGTTGCGTTCTGCAATTGTATTTCGGTACATTCTGCGATACAAATTGGAATTTTGATGTGGAATTTACTTGACAGTTGGATATTGAAACACCAGCCTGAATAGTGACGATAATGAGATAGCGTTAGCAGTAGTGTTTAGTGAAAGTTGATAGGTGCTCATTTTTGTTGTCAATTTGTCCTATCAAGCGGAAATATATGTGGTTATTTACTAGTAATATAGTGCTATTCAAATTATATATAGCAAAGTTAAATAGATAGGTACAGTCGACCGCAGTTCAGTGGTAAGTAGCACTTTGAACTTGAGCTGGTATAGCGTAGAATGGATTTTCTGAAAGAATATGAGGCCAGCTAGTACTGGTTGTGTTACCAATGTCGTGCAGTCGACTGTACCAAAAATTTCTACGTAAAGTAGGTAACCCCTTTCTTCTTTTGAGCCATAAAGAACACAAGATGCCTAATCTAGTTTAATACACAGACATTCTTGCAACGAGAAACTGAAAACTGTTATTGAATAACATTTGATCCATCATCAATCATTGAGTTATGTTAAATTTCCTGGTTCTATAACCAGGAAAAGAACCAAAACTATGGTTATAATATAAATTACTGTTTTGAAAGTAAACTGGGTCTATGGTGTTACCCAGTTATCGTAATTTACGACGTCATTTCTATCATTTATTTTAGTTAACCTGTGTCCAACTGCTGGGCAAAGAACTCTCCCATACCTACTTTCAAATTTTCTTCTTCTTTATTTTGTGCCTTCTCCGGCCAATCGGTCAGGAATGAGACGAAATCGTCACGCTAGTGTTTTAAGGCCTATCTCGGTAACGACGCTCAGGTACATAATATAATATCACATAAAATTATTTAGTGGTCTACCTCGACGGCGATGTCCTCCTTCAGGCGTCCAGTGAGTGGCGATCTTTGCCCATCTCTCCGGATGCATTCGCGTGACGTGTCCGGCCTACTCTACTGTTGAGGTAGACCACGTCGAAGGTGGTATGACGATCTAATGAGGTTTGCAGGGCCAACATGGTCAGAGATCGCTCAAGACAGAAGGAAAGGGGAAGGAAATAGGGGAGGCTTGTGCCCAGTAGCGGTACACAATATAGGCTAAAGGAAAAACCGACCGACCTCTGCGCTGCCACTGTCGACGCCGTAGAAGTGGCAAAGTTTTGGGCCAACAAGATATGAAATTCAGTTGTGCCAGAGAAACGAAGAAGAAGAAAGGAAAAATAAATAGTTAAGTAAAGAAATCCAGCATTTAAGTACTAAAAGTCTTATTCATTTACCTAATATAAATCCCAAAAGTCAAAGTGAATGTCTCATAAACTAAACTGTAGTACCTAAGTGTACAACTAATTAAGACATAATAACGCACATTAGAACTGTAATAAAAATTGCATCACTACCATTACCAAGCTAAAACACTAACGTTGTATTCCGAATCATAAAGAACTTTAATTACTACAGAGTGCACACAAGGGGGGAAAAACATAAAAATGTTACCTCAAAAATTGTCAACGCCTTCTAAGGTTGGCCCCCATATATCACAAGGATTTATTTTCACCTTTGCCCCTTTCTCGATTTCTACGTAACGCCTTAATTCAATATTACATTTTGCTCCTTTTCCGTTTTCATACACGAACAGATGTCTTTACGAGTTTCGTTATTCATATTTCGCTTGCACATTACATTATGGATGTAAAAAGGGGTGTTGAGCGTAGTATCTTTAGGATATTGAGCGTACGCAATGAAGTTGTTTTGAATTAGTAATTTTTTAATGTGTGAAAACAGGAATGTGTGTCTTTTTCATGTTGTTTTTTGTTGGGGAAAGACGGCAATGAAACATTATCTAGGTGAAATGATGGTAAGGATCATGTCTGAATTAGAAAAATAGAAATTCGTAAAAGAATTTGATATCAAACATTAAAAAGATACTGCCGACCAAAACTTTGTCAATTAGTTGCATCAACCCATAACTATCTACTGAAATATAAAGATCAAATGTATAAATAAATATGAGTAGCTATAAAACAGACGTTAAAATAAACATCACATTGAATTAACATCGAATACTGGTCAAAGTTAGATGAGGTTCATCCGAGCGCTAATAAAAGTGAATGCTCGTAAAAACCGCATTGGTACTGACCTGCACAGTAGTGATACCTAGACAGTCCTGAAGCAACACGTAGCTGCAACTCGGTCACACGTAAATAAAGATGTTACGTTAGATGAGTACCTACATGAAGTCCTTGGCGATGAAAATCAATTAAATAAAGTGGAAGATATTACCAATGCAAAAGCAGATTCCAGCCTTGACTCTATACATGTATCAGATGTGGAAATAGATTATTCTAATGCTCCTAGAACCTAGACTAGTATCAATCTGTCGCAAACCCCAATATTGAAATGCAAATCATAATACAGATTCACAGCTTGCCCACGCTTATTGAGTTACTTTGAATCCTACTGAACCCATTAAAGAAAACAACCCAACAATGTATACCTCCAGTAGACGTTTCATACGATTACTGTTTATTTTATTAACATTTTGTGGCATATCCATTAAAATTTCATATCTTTACCCGTTTCCTTCACCAAACTCGAGAGTTGATTACGCGGCGCTATCTTTTTGTATCATCTCTTACCAGTTTATTCCATTAAGAACCTTTTATATATGGGTAAGAAGGTACAAATTCAGTTACCTTCAAACAAATTAGCGAGTTTTTGGAAGACGACGGTTTGGTCACAATGGTAGCCACCCAGAAGCGAGAATTAGGTCGAATCCTACCAATATCTTCTCACAATATTACGATTCTGGGTATAACCGAATATCGTGGAAATATAAATGTAGCAAATTGATCTTCTTAAAGGAATTGTTGAACACAAGTGATAAAGATTGGTGAAAGTATAAAGAATTTACTAAAGGAAAAGAGTGTCTACAAAGACAAATTATACGTTACAAAAAACATTATACCTATTTATTTCTTGGCCAACCAAGCTTTCTCACACAGCGAAACAAAATGTCGATTTAATTGCTGTACCCTCAAATCTGTACGCACCGCTAGTATGTAAGCAACATGACATAAATCTATACGACATATCACTTACCTAATAATAGAAACAATTAGATCGTTAAACAATCTACCGCTTCAGTAACTCACAGATCTAAATTTTAATCAAAACCAATATATATTGAACCTCGACATAGTAGCAAGGCCACCGAATATACACTATAATGGGAGGTCTGGTTATACAAGCAGGTGTGGGCTAAGGCGTGCCGTATTGTATCTCTCATTATATCGTTCCGGTTGACTGTGACACTATCGCACACCGGGCCTGTCAGTAAACAATCAATGTTAGGAAAAATCAATGATAAGAAACTGTTTGAAATGCCCTGATTGACGGAGCGATAACGTAATGTTTAGGGATTGTTTGTGCAGCCTATCTACGAAGTGTGTTCGGGCGGAATCGACTTTCATTTGATAGGAATTGATTTAGTTTGTATTGGAGCTAGAGTGCTTTACGTCCAGGATATAAAATTGTTTAAAGGTAGAGTGAAGTTGTTGCAAAATTCTAACCAACTTTAGAATGCAGCTCTTCGTCTATTAAAGGGCACTCAATCAATCTTCCTAGCCTTTTCCTACCTAAATTGGGATTGGCTTCCAGTGTAACTAGATGCAGCTGAATACCAGTATTTTACATGGAGCGAGTGCCTATCTGACCTGCACAACCCAGTTACTGGGTAATAGGACTACTCTTACACGGAGTCGTTACTAACATACACTAAATAATAACACACAACACACGCTACCCGTCATACACACACACACACACACACACACCCCCACACATGACACGGACATCACATCACATTACACCACACCTTCCTTCTTTTTTATTTTTTATTTTTATTTTTTATATTATATAGCTGCTTCTTTTATTACTTTTTATTTTTAATTGTTTTTACCGTTTTGGATTGTAAGTCAAACGGTAGACGGGCACAGTCCTCTTGCTAAGTTTTTGTTGTTCATGTCCTTGTATTACCTCGATCAACCACTACCTCTTAAGATACAGGTGAATATCCTAGTTTAAGAGGCATAGTGATCAACCTTTTTGTACAGATTTGCAACATGAACTCTGAATGTGAACTTTTAATCTGTCAATCTGTATTTTTTGGCTAAATAAACGTTATTATTATTAATACGATACCCCTTGGTAAGACTAGACGCCAGACTTTCGGACTTCTGATGACCCGTAACGACTGTCAAAGATCAACGAATAACAGCCAGGACCAATGACTTAACGAGCTTTCAAAGGCATAGAGGTCTTGGTATGTAAAGATGGTCACCCGTCCACGGATAACCGCGGCAAGCGTAGCTTAAACTGATCGATCGACCCGTGCGACTGTAGTTACTTAGCCACAAGCCCCTTCTAGTCTATTTATATTTTCTCCCACAACTGTATTTAAAGGCACTGTCTTTTTAAATTCTCTAGACCACTCTTCTCTATCTTCATAAACACGTCCATAATGCCATAATAATTACTTCACTATATCAACATGCACTTTAATCACTATATTCCTCAACTGTGACTATATCTATGACTAATGGTTTTACAGTAACCATTAACTATATTGAATCTTTATTACTATTGATCATTTGGTATAAGGAAATCCATTTGGTTCCCCTCATATCACAGGACTTTAAAACACGCAAAGCGTAAAATTCAATATTGAAAAAGGCACTGCATTTTAATCAAAATGGCATTAGTATAATCTTATAGGAATGTGCGTAACGATTGAATGAACACACAGATGGTTGGATTCGCGAACTAGCTGTATTTAAAGTCCCGAGTTGATACACTGCACTTTTCTTTCGAACGATACAGTTTTCTTTTGAACACCCTCGAGCTTTCGACGTATCAAGTGAATCAGGAGGTCTACTCTCTAAGTCCATCAGAGAAGATACGGCCCCGTCCGAAAATAGTTGATCCGACAAAACAAGTGTCAAATATTTTTTTTTTACATCGGGCGTATGGTCCTCTCTCAAATCGTGTTGTCATTCATTCTCAGTACGCAAAACAACTAATTTTATGTCCGTAAGTGATAAGGAGTAAGAAACACCCGTAACTTAGGTCTAAACTGCGAACTTCGTACTTAGGGTGGAGACCCTCACTAATGTGTCTCCATCAATCACAGCATCCAAATTATGTTTCCGTGTAAATATTATTAACATTAAATATGCCTAGTTTACATTGAGGTTTAAAATAATTTTGGGATGTAAGTTCCTACCAATGAAGCAGCTAATTTGAAAAAGAAGGCTGAATAACTACTAATTAAATAATCAGTTATTTTATGTTTTTTAGTTTTTTTTATCCCATTTTATTCTTCATCATCAATTCAGCCGAAAGACTTCCACTGGTGGACATAGGCCTCCTCCAAGCACCGCCACTTCGTCCCGCATCCAGCGGATTCCTGCGGCCTTTACAAAGTCATCGGTCCACCTTGTGGGAGGCCTTCCAACCTAACCAACGCTAAGTCTTCCGATAAGCGGTCGTCACTCCAGAATCTTTTGGCCCCATCGGCTATCAGTTCTGCGACTAATGTGTACTGCCCACTGCTAGATAAGTTATTACTACTTTACTACTCATTTTATTCAACTTTCTTTTTCAGACTGTATCCGAGAATGCTGGTGTAACAAGTTTGTCGTTCGGCTCGCGCGTGTGTATCAAACATTACTAAAGGGTGCCACGTGGCTGATCGTGCCAACACTATTACGTAGGGACGTGAAATCCCTGAATTTTACTTACAAAATTGAATATTATTATATTCGTTTGTTTGTACCGATTTTGCAGAATATTGAACAGAGTTCGTTCGAGAGTCTAGACAATTAGAAGTGCTTAATTTATTGGAATTGGAAAAATTGCTTGGTCAGTTTTGATGTTGTTTGCTTTTATGTCGAGTTATTAGGTAGTTAATCGAGTTACAGAAATTATTCCATTTTACGAATTGATCTGTATTTTCTGTAAGTATACAGCATGTATCAAAAAGGTGTGGTAATACATATTTAAGGGTGTGGTGGTACAGACGCTAAAACTGAACAACTTTCTCCATGAGAACAACATCGTAATCGCGACGCTGTCTAATGCATTTGAGTCGAGTAGGTATTGGAATTTTGTATGGGACAGTTGATCGTTTTTTTGCGACTATGATGTTAGTTCCGTGAAAAAAGTTGTTCAGTTTCATGTTCTTTACCATAGCCTTAAATAATGACCACACTTTTTTTGTTACATGCTGTATAAGTGAGTATTTAAAGTTAGTTATAGATTTGTGTTATAATTTAACGGAGCTCTAATGTCAATTTAGATCCAACAAAAAATGTAGTTATCTCCAACGATACAATACACACACCCATTTCGATTTCATTTTTCCACACAATACAAAATTTAATTAAAAAACAATTTCTAACAATACGTAACACAACGTAAGCTTTTACTCCACACGAAAAATGTTAATTAAAAAAATATTCATTAAAAATCTTTGTCCGTACATATCGGCATTTCAAAGGGGGGTTTAATCAGAGTTACAAATTCAATTTAGCCCGTCGGAGGCCGATTGGGGACGATATCGGAATAATTTGCATAGTTATTATAAACATGGGTCAGTCCTGCATAAACTGTGCTCGATGACAGCTACCGCCTCCCGAATGCAAATAATGTACACGAATTAGGGTTGATGGATATGACAATTGGATTGGTTCATGTGGCGGTAGGACAGGTTCGACAGCGTTAGTGATGTAAGTAGGTGTAACATATTACACCTTATTAAATGATATTTAAACTACACAAAGGACATAATGTCATAACATTATGTCCTTTGTGTAGTTTAAATATCATTTTATTTTAGGTAGTTTTTTTGTGGTTTAACTCAAATTGTGTTTGATTTGGGATTCCCTAATTAGTTTATCTTCTCCGTTCAAGTTCGAAACTTTATCGTGTAGGCCCGAAACATGGCACGAGTCACGTCGTCCTTAACATTAAGGGCGAATTTCACCAACGAAACTGAACTCGATCGATCAGCACACCGCGTTTAAGAGCTGTCATTGCTAAGGAATGACACTGACAGCACTTGATCGCGGTTTACAGTCCGGCCGTTGAGAGAATGCGTTCCTGAGACCTGTCAGTGCGATAATTCTAGTAGCTAATAAAGATCAAATTCGCAAGACACGTAGTCCTTTGTATGAAACTGTAGATGTTTCTATTGATCGTGTGTAGTGGGACTACACACGATCAATAGAAACTAAAATAGAATCAATTGCTTAAATTCGCACTAAGATGGCAATGCGACTAGCTTTCTCTAAAGTGCCCGGTGCATTGTTTTTTAAAGCACCTACTAAGCATTTTTTTTCTTCTAAGGATTTCACAAAACTAAATGACATTATTTTAATGGTGTTACGTGTGTAATTTTATATGGGTTGGGAAACGTGTAAACTTTTGTTACACCTTCTATATATTAACACTCAGTACATTTAGGTGCATTGGAAATTGTAAAGGTTTAAAATGCAGTATGTGGTCGCATCTTATTTCTTTGATATTATCTAAGAGTTCAATCGATAATTTTTTGTTTCGATAATGTCGAATTTTCATGTAGTTAACCCTTTACTGGTATGCTAAGCAGGTACTTAATTCAGCAGGATATTGATGCAAAAAAAAGATTACTTAAAAAATAATGTTCCGGGCGTGACACATCCATTACTACTATATTCTAAACATAAAGGGTGCTTACCAGTACTCCAGGTAAACACGACCAATTTAAGTAGAGCCGCGATGAAGCTTTCAATCACCCCTTAACCCTTTGTAATCCAAAGAAGTGAGAGGGGTGCCAGGGGTCTTATAGTTTGGTTGCGGCTTACACCAAAGGCGGGAATACAGAGTAATCGGGGGGTGTGTCAGTCTTTGTATTTCATAATCAAATGCATCACTAATATTGAATGTGAATAAACTATGCTGAACTACATAGATTACTTTACTTAAGTAGTTTAATATTATTCATAATGGGAATTTAAACAATTTTGTTACAAGGAGAAATTGACGGTAGGTTACTAAACAAAAGTAATTTCTTAAGACCTAATTTATCAATAAAGTAAAATGGTATTAAATTCCAAAATAAGTCCTTTGTTAATAACAAAGTTAGGTAACATAAAATATTCATTATAATCATTTGAAACACAGTCCTTAGATCTAATTTTAATATCTTTTATATATTGTATGTATACATTCTTTTCAAATGAACAGAATAATAATTTAACTTTTCAGATCGAGCGATGCTTTCAAAAAACACAAATAAAATAAAAATACATATTCATTTTGATGAACTCAAATCTAATCGTTCGATCTGAAAGAATTCGTTCACTAGATACTGTAAATGAAAACACAGTAAAAAGACAACTTAAGCAGTGCGACTTTTTTCTGTTGGTTTTGCAGTTAAGGACGGCGACACACCACAATTTGATTTGTGGCATCAGACGGTGTGATTGAAAATAATATTAATAGAGTACATAATCAGGTGGTATTTCCTGGTATCGTCTTCGTGAACTTCTAGAGGGGCTTGTGGCTAAGTAATAACAGTCGTAAGCGTCGATCGATTAGATTAAGCTACGCTTGCCGCGGTTGGTCCGTGGATGGGTGGTGACCATCTTTACATACCTCCGTGCCTCAGAAAGCACGTTAAGCCGTTGGTCCCGGCTGTAATTCGTGAATCTTTGATAGTCGTTACGGGTCGTCAGAAGCCCGAAAGTCTGACAACCAGTCTTACCAAGGGGTTTCGTATTACCCAGTAACTGAGTGGTACAGGTCAGATAGGCAGTCACTCCATGTAAAATACTGGTACTCAGCTGCATCCGGTTAGACTGGAAGCCGACCCTGACATGGTTGGGAAAAGGCTAGGCAGATAATGATGTCTTCGTGAGCTTCTATGGAGGTTCTAAAGCACTGCAATGGTCTACGTACGTTGATTGATAAGGTCAACATCACCAACATGAGCTTAGGCTCAGGAGTTAACTTAGGTTAATTCATAGCCTCTTTTTACTTATGCTGGTTTGTCTAGAGTCTTTGCTGACATCTTCTTAGCATCAGTGTGGTTTTAAGAAGAACAAGCCACGTGCCCGAAGCATTCCTACTTTCAACTCCTATTTATGCCCTTTATGGGATGAAGTATCAAAAATCCTTCCTCCTGTTATATAAGTAACTCTTATGCAAAGTTTTCATGCTTCCAGTTTAGGCTATGCGTTGTTTGTCTGTGAATGAATTTAAGAATTTTATTAAGTAGAGGCATCGTCATTAGACGATCAATGGGCCAAAGTTACGACCCAGAGTGTCCCGCTTAATGGCAAATGGCATCGCGGCTGGCCCAGACGGAGATGGCGGGATGAGCTGGACTCAACTGCAACTAGCTTCATCTTTCTGACTGACCGAACCTTTGATAATTCAAAAGTGCCTGTAATTAGTTTAAATGAAATAAATTATTTGAGTTTGAGTTTGACTCCTTTAATAAAGATTGGTCCTTGGCAGCTTTGGACACAGAGAGGTAGAATGAGAGTAGGGAGGTCTTTGCACAGCATTGGGACTCTAATGGCTAGTAAAAAAAGGAGGCATTATCATCTCTTTCATCCTCTAGACCTCGCCTCGAGTTGCCTTCAAAGATATACAAGCAGAGTCAACCCATAATAGGATAACTTTGGCAGTGCTTTTAATTCGTGAAAGTAGGTACGGAAAGTTTTTGTAGTTCAAGTGTTACTTCGCCGATCTATTCTGTAAAAATCTCACCTTGAAAAACATAGGTGAAGTTAGCTTGAAGTGAGCTGTCAACAGTGTCAATCTTTATCATGAGGTGAAATGACAGATCACTTGACGTGTCATGTCATTACAATACGTGAAGTTCAAACACACTATATCTTGCTCACCAGTTCGAATGATTTACCTTTGGTTTATTAAGGCTCGACCTATTTCAACCGTGGTCATTTCTCTACAACCTCAAACCTTTTGTGATTTCACAACGAAGGTATATTTTAACTGTATGCAAGAATATGGTAAGCCTGAGCTAAGCCTAAATTACTACACAGAATGATTGATAAAGATACAGTCAAAAGGTCTAAAATGACTAAACAATTGTGACCACGAAGTCTTGTAGACGTCCCTTACATTCATTCATTTTTAGCTTCTGCCGCGACTTCATTCACGTGGAAGTTGAGTAAGATACACAGTGCCTATACTAATAAAAAACCGAGTGTGCTTATGACCACACGTGACCACACACCTGAAGTGAAACTTCTTTCTCAAAATATTAATTCATTAAAGTGTTCAAATCGAAATAGAATTACGAAAAATAACCAAAGAATCACCGTTCGCGTAACGCTAGTAAACTCGCAAACGAACTACTGACTGAGATATATACATATTTCACTTACTAGCTATAAGAGAAAGAGAGAAAGAAAAGGTGAGCGCGCACTGCTCTCTCTTGCTCCTACACTGTGATACAGACAATAGGCCTGCACTGTGCTTAGATATACGGAACGTATTTGGCTATGAGAGGAAGAGAGAAAGAAAATGTGCGCGCGCACTGCTTTCTCTTGCTTATATCCCCCACTCAACTCCCGTTCGCCTCGCCCGATCACACTTTTCGTAACGCTTACGTCACGCGTTCGCTAGCTTACCCCCCAAGTCAAGCGTGCGTAAAGAAGTTTCACTTCAATAACAGCCATATTTTTATAAAACTCCCCGTCGCCATTATTACGTTTTCACTTAGCGTTCTTTCTGAGTTTTTTTTTCTTTTTACTCGGCTCCTATCAGGAATTAAGCAATCAATGCAAAAATAATTAATTTTTCAAATCCGACTGGTAGTTCCAGAGATTAGCGCGTTCAAACAAACAAACAAATTCTTCAGCTTTATTATGTACCTATTGTATGTACGGAATTTTGTTTTACGATTTTTTTTTAATTAATATTGTGTTCAATATTGTGTCTGTATTAATCGGTCTTTAGTATTGAGAGGAAAATGATAACTACGTCATAGCTCATCGCAAATGTTTACTGTTTTTGAAGATTGCATCGAATTGTTACCGTCAGTGTGCATAGAAAGTACCACGGATGACATACCTTGGCGGTTACACATGCTAAGAACTCTGTTGAATGATAATCTTTTTACTTGAGCTGGCGCTGTGGTAAAGACGCAGTCGATACAACAGAAGCAGTTTCAATGGAGAACCAAGACGAATCAACACGAGACGAGAACGAAGAGAATAATTATAAACGATCCCCAAGTCCAACACACAACTGTATCGAGTTAATGGCGTTCACTTTTTTTATCTTAACCAGTTAAACAGTGCCATACATAAACAAATTACGATGCAGCTCATTACACAAGTTGCCTATGACAAACTGAATCCCAATTAAGCCAGTTACCGTACAAAGCACGAGTGAAATGAAACTTAAAATTCAACAAGCCATCCTTCGGACCGCTCAAACCAGGCAAAGCAAATTACTTCCAAATCCGAAAACGAGGATAAACCTGATTCTTATCGTCGATTAGATCGCTTGCCTACCTATACATAGACACATTGTCGTGTAAATTGGAGATTTACGCACGCAATAAATCAGTCAAGGGATCGTGTGTAAGCCCGCCAATACGTTACGCTCACCGACCGCTGTCCCCCACTGCACTACCTTTGTAAAAATAACTATATCAAACGTGATCTGACGGGATGTGGGAATAAAAATGTTCGAAAGGTGATTTTGCGGGTTGTGAGTTATGGGCTTTTGTTTTAGATTGTTAGGGTCGGGTTACGTTTTAGATCTGTTACGTAACGTAACTATGGGGATAGAGTTCTGAGTTGGAATTTTTAGAGCACCTGTCAGTTATCGACTCGCCCGCTCTCAGGTACTGTACTTTCTAATGAGCAGTGAGTAAAGTAGCTTGGATTATAAAGTCAGGTTTTTTAATTGTGAATTTGTTATTAACAGCCCGGAGTTTGGAAGTTGGCGGTGTGATACCCCCGTGCCTCGGAATGTACGTTTTGTCGTTGGCCCTGCGCCTGATCTCTCTCCGTTCGTGTCGGATTACCATCCCATCGGACAGTGAGAGAGTGACGGAAGAGAGAGTGCACTTGCGTCTGGGTCACCGCTGAGATTGATCGGCATGGCCGAAATTCGGTCTGGAGGACTTTATTTATATATTTATTTTTAAGTATGTCTATGGTAACATTTTGAAAATGACAGCGCAGTAGATGTAAGGGCTCCTTGAGCGATGCAGTTGTTATAATGTGACAGTCTCTGCCTAAAGCTCATTCTAGCTCTAGGGTACTGTATGTACTACATTATGCAAAGGGTTAGACAGCAAAGCGTTGTTTTCAACATTGTCTCTAATGATCATTCATTTGAGATCTTATCGCTACGGGGATATCGCATATTACTTATCCAATTAACGCCAGATGAGCTAAACTTTCTCAGAAAGTCACAAGAGGTGACTCAATGCAGAAGCCTAGCTATGAGTCATTTTCTCAAGAGTGCGCGCAAAGTAAGTCTGCGCGCAGCCGAAATCGGAAATAATCGTTTGCCGCCATCTAGTGTCACGAGAGTGTTCTGTGTTCCGTATTTTCCAAAGTTAATAATCGCCATCATTGTGCCAAAAGTGATTAAAAGTACTGACATGTTTATCATCTTGAAGGTCAAACGTCGCGCGCAGAATTATCTTGCGCGCACTCTAATCCAATTATACTATAAAAACTGAAAATATTATCCATGGTTTAGATAAGAAACTAATAGGCTTTGTGGCAGATTTCAATTTGGAAATGATCGGGAAACGCCCGTGGCAAAATTAGGTTTCAACCGTCCTACCTACTGAAATAAAAACTCAGTATATATTTTTATGATTAAAGAAATAATAAAATGAGATTTGATTCTATTGATAAAAAAAACGTACAATTTGCATCCCTTCAGCATTAATTTTGATTTACAAGAAAACTTTTCATAATGTTTGTTTCTCTCACAGAGCTGAGATAAAAATATTGAGAAAGTTCATCGTCCTGTCATATGTTATGGTCCACAAAATAAACGTAGGTACAGGAAAGAGCACTCTCGAACTCATTACGGTTTGAAAGCATATCGCTACATATTATTAAGTTTCCCCCAACTTTGTGGGGTGAAGAAAATATTCTTCAAAGTTTTGTAGTGTGCATTTGTTTTACTTTTGTTGTATATGCATTTCGTTCATCGAATCCATATAAGATATGAGTTGGTTTCATGAGCTTTGGAAAAAATCTTTGAAATCCGTCCTGTATCACGTTGGAATCTAATCATAACAAAGTCAAGATTCCAGTATGATGTAGCTAACTTATTGAAATTCTTAATATTGAAGATCCGTAGATACTGGTTGCCAAGCATGGTGCTCGTTGAACAACTCATATTAAGAAGAGGCCTGTATCCTGCTTATGGTGCACCTGGCTAAGCAACTTATAATTTATGAGCCACTTATTTGTTTATCTTACCTAATAAAAACAGATAAGGATCTTGAGCTAGAGAATTAATCCCGAGCCAAACAAGATTTCCTGCAATAACACTAACTTTTAATTTTCCAAACCCGTATAATACTGAGCATAAATAATGCATCCAGCGCGTTTAATGGTAATTACTTCATAATGAGTGCCAGAATAATTATTTATTATTCCATACTTGTGTTCATCGGTCGTGTAGTGCGTGACACGGAACGATATTTTAAATTCCATGATACACAGACGTATTAAAGACTCGTGGATGCATTAAAAGCGGATGATTGTTCGGCTAAAAATTGTTATTACGTTTCGTTTCGCGGTTTAATTAAACTTTTAAATTAAAATATTCTGCAGAACTTTGCAACTGTGTGCGTAAGATTTTTTGGTTGTGTTATAAAAAAGGGCCGTTTTAATGAAACAGTCGCCGATTTTTAAACAAAAGCTGTTTCGGCGGACGCTATCGTTCGCGATAAAATGTTTAATTTAAGGCCTCTCCAGTCTCACTTGTAACTCAAAATTTGCTCTTTATTGTGATTTAAATTCGGTTATAAATAAGAATTGTTGTCGGAAAACTTCAGTTCGTGGTACAGTTAAATTGAAAATAAAATAGAAAGGTTAATAAAATGATCATGAATGTTCTAGTGACCATCGCAAATCATTCAAATAAATTCAAACATGTTGGACTGAAGTAGGTATTATGGCAGGTACCTACTATTACATAAAACTCGATCTATAAGTAATTCTTCATTTTCATTTCGAGTTGAACCAAAAGAAAAAATATTTTACTATGTTAGATGAGTTGTGCCCAGTATCAAAAGTTTTGAATATCACACAAAAGCAAGAATAACCATTCAGATACAATATCCTTGTGCCACATATTGAAAACGCCGTAAACATCGCTCGCGTGACCATTCTTCTGCCCTTTTGTCACGAGACACTTTCGAAAGTGGGAGCTGTTGCTTCAAAATATCACTTTATGGTAAAATAATGACTTGAATCGAGGAGTGAAATTTTACCATATTTGTGTTGTATTTTCCTGCCCCGTATATTGATTTGTTACCTTATTTGTTGAATGAATTTATGATGAGAGTAAAGACGTGTGTGTTTTCAATATTGAAAGAGGATATAAAATATTGCGTGTCACATCTGTCTGTAATATGGAAGCTTCTTGGTAATATTGTCGTTTGTGGGTAGAGTTGGTCTTGAATATTCTTTTCCTTAATTAATATGAGAAACCCAAAATCCAGAAGGCCTTAGCTTGACTCTGCGGTTACATAACATAATCAGCCTATAATGTACCCACTGCTGGGACACAGGCCTCCTCTCTGTGAGACGGAATGGGCCTTAATCTTCCACGCGGGCCCGGAGCGGGTTGGTAGATGTCACATATCTTCGATATTTTGGTTCTAGGACATGCCGGTTTCCTCACGATGTTTTCCTTACCGTTTACGGTTGATTCTACGTTATCATAACCATCATGGACAGCTCAGCATCACCCACTGCTGCATGAACAGGTTCAGCATTAGGTGAACTCGTGTCGTGTCTCTTTTTGCTTGTATCTACCAATCTCCACGCTCCTAAACTAGCCTGCTTTATGCCATTAATAATTCGAATAAAAGCTGGATAATACAAGGATCTTATCTTATCCTTCCTTCATGTTTTACCCTCTTGAACCCTTAGGAGAAGATTCTCCGTAAACATTGCCATTCCAGTTTGTAACCCTTAGAAACTTAACCAATTATAGATAAACTTTGAACAGTCTCACCATACGCAACCCCCATAGAATTATATACTTAAACGGCTTGGTCAAAACAGTGGTTTATGACGTATAACTCCATATATACTTATATTTTAACTGTTGTCTTATTTGAACTTCAGTTAAGCCAGCTGTTCCATAAAACATGTATTTGTACATGTCCTAACTTTGTTGATAATGTATTAGATTGAATTATCGAGTTGTTAGCCTAGATTCGTATCTTATAGCCTATGCAGGTGTTTTAGGAAAAACATTATTTAATTAAGTCACTTTATTTAGATATTCAGTGTTAATAGAAGTGATAAAAACGACTCAAACATAAACGTCGAAATGTGGGTGTACTATGAGGTACGCCTCTGCCTCACCCGTCGGGGAAAATGATGTTATGTTTTTTCCACGATGTAATTTTTAATCCACGTCTATGTTGTTCTTTAGTAAGTTTTGATATGCTTCTGGAAGCACCACAAACCCGGACTGGTCCCGCTAGATGCGATTGAATGTGAACGAAGTGTAATCTCAGTGTGTACCCATTTATTGACCGCATAGCGCAGTATTTCCCCTTAACTATTGATTAATCGAGTTCATAAGTAGCTACGAGCAATTTTATATTTAATTTTTTTTTTAAATATAATAGTTCAATGGATAAAAGAAAATAGGTCAATTAAAAATGGTGACACAAAATAAAACGATCCTGTTTAGAAAACAAAATAAACCGTCTAACAGCCTCATTATTTTTGTACTCGATTAGATATTTTGATAGATACACAATCTCTTTGAAATGGAAATAAATTGTACCAAATTTGACTGAAATAATTAGGCGTGGATAAAACGCTTTTTAAATATACTTTTAACTACAAACATTTATCAAAAAGACCAGACGTAGCATTCTGAACTATAACAGCAAGGTTTTAAGGTTGAAATTTGGGAAGATTACATTGTGGAATCTCGACATGCTCTTACGCATTTGCATAAAAATTATGTTCATCAAGGAGGCTTGACCAATTCAAGAATGGGGTCGTCAGAAGAAATTTCGCCCACACATGTTTTATTTTTTGTTTGTATGTAATCGGATATTTGTACAAGTCATCCTGTCCGTTTGTCCGTTAAGAATTTATGTCATTCGCTTTCAAATTACATCTGAGAACGGGCTTGTTTCTTGAAGATCGTGAGCTTAACAAAAATACCTTTTGTATTGTGACAGCAATCGTATCGTAAACTGTTTTTTTGTAGTTGAATGGACATATACGTTTTTTATAAATTAAGATATTCTTGTTTGTGTACATTATTATATCGCAGGAGTTTCTGTTTTATACTGTACTTGCAGATTACTGTCAAGTGGTCTTTAAAATAAATGTTGAATATCATGCCAAAATGTCAGTTAATCCCGTTATGGTAAAATTTACATTATTATGATTATTTATTATCTACTATTTTTATGAGTCGTACTCAAATAAAAAAAAAATCATCCAAATAAAAAATACTTTATCTGTTTATAAGAGACCCTTACCTTACACAGTTCCAATTTCGCGAGTTTCCTTTTCAATTTGACTAAACGCTGGTTTATTTTTTCCAAGAATCAAGGTTTCAATGAAAAGTCGAACAAAAAACAAGAAAGTAATACTTAGTATTTTCTTAGATTTCATTTCTCCCACAATTTATACGTATGACGACTTGTGCATAACGACATAATTATTTCTTCGTTGAAAACAAAGGAATTATAGTTCACCGTACCCCACATTTCATAACAGAAATCAATAGAAATTGCGTAGTACACGATTCTCATTAATAAAGCTGTTCACATGCATACATTTATTCTACATAGTACTATTCATTTTATGCTTTTTGTTTGAATACACGGTTCATATATTCGTGAAAAATATTTTCTAATTCTTTATTTATTTCTTTAATAGTTCAAGCAGTTGTTTTGTGCAGAGGCGGACTTAATTCCACAGGCATTTTCTACCAGTCAACCTTTGGGTGATGCAGAGATTATAACGGTTAATTCTATATAAATTGAAATGACAAGCTGCAAATGCATCACTTGAGAACGGCTGCACCGGTTTGACAAACAAAACAATGCAAAACAAACAAAGCAATAAAACAATTTATTGCAAAGAAATATTGGAAAAAAAAACCCGGAATTTGTTTAAATTCGGGAAAAACTGAACGTCCTTTTTGTATAAGACTTTTGGATAGGACAACCTCTACTTGTTAATGTAATTATTGTGGTTTAGTGGTCTAAATATTTAATAGTAATTAGCAATAAGTAGTCAGAATTATCACATCCATGATAAATAAATCGAAGACCTTGTTGTTATAATTAAATTTACTTGATAAAACCATAAACAAAATGTCAATTTGGTACCGACTTTAATTGCTAGAAATATCCTACCATGTTAGACCACTAACGACCATTACCGACCATCAAAGATGGATTCCATAAAGAAAGGAATTAGCATAGATGCATGGCAATCACATTGGAACGGTTAATCGTTCATGCTAAATGAAATTTCAATTCCAATTTTTCAGTCCATTTCCAAAGGCATTAAGTGGGAAGACTTAATGGAATGCTATCAGTTTTATACATAAAGTTGCAATTAAAAATTCTTTCACATGAAAAATTAGAGAAGTTGTAATTGAGATTGAATATTGGAATCTAACTATTGTATTATTTTTCGCTTTCATTGTAATTGTTATTTTTAATTATAATATATTAAAAGCAAGCAAGCAGGAGATGCTGCCGGAAACAATTATCTTCCTGTCTACTAAATTAATATACCTAATAACTAAATGTGATGCCCAATCTAGTAGCCGAGTTTGGTGGTTTTGGTATTATTTTTAATCCTAATTAATATTATAAATGCGAAAATGAGTTTGTTTGTTTGCTACGTTTTCTCACTAAAACGGCTGAACGGATTTGGATGAAATTTGGCAAATGGGTCGACCATGACCTGGAAAAGGACATAGGTTTCTTTTCATCCTGGATCGTAGACGAAGTCGATGGCAATACCTAATTACTGATATTTCTTGTTACCAATATTTTTCAAGGGAATATCAACAAGGGGCCCCTTAGGGCCGAAGCCTGCCGGGTCAGCGGGATTGTCCGAAAGGGTTACCGCTACCCCGGAACATAAAGGGCAAAGGAAGGAACATGGGTGGGTTTTAGTCAGTAAGAGTCTGACACTCCCTTCCGCTCCACCCAGAGCGGGAGAGGTCATTTGATGAATTCCCATCCGGAAAAAAAAGGGAATATCAACAACAACAAGAATATATAAAACACAGAAAGCTTATACTCATTTTCCTCATTCTTAAGGACCCAAACTTTAAGGACATAGACCAGTAAAACCTAAACGTAATTATAACAATTAGCATCCCCACATAACCATATTTACAATAAGACAATGATTCTATTGACAGACGCCCTCATTCAGACACATTTGAATTAACACAATTTAATTAATGAGAAGCGAAAAGTAAACTTTACGGCGCAGATAACAGTAGGTTTTCTTAAAGAAGAGACAGATCGTGATTCAGTTAGAACTTGGAGACAAAACACAAAGCAGCAGCTGGGGCCAAAGATTAGTTAGAGCTGTTTTGTCATTGAATATTATTACCTACTTGCCCCTTTTCAAACATGAACTTATCTTCAGGCGATATCAGACGCTTCACATAGTGTTCATCTTTAGGATTCGGTACTCCAGAAGGAAAAAACCGGCCAAGTGCGTGTCCGACCACACACAATGAAGGGTTCCGTAGTTGGGAAGAATTTATCCAAAGTACCAATTTAACTTTGTAGTTGTAAAAATGTTCTCATCGATATACGTCACGGTCAATTCTCTAACTGCAAATGTAGTTTGACTGCATGGTTGGCGCAGTGGTTAAGCGATTGACTGCTGCGCTGCGTGTCGCGGGTACGATTCCCGCACGGAGCAAATATTTGTATGACCTACAAGTAATTGTTCCGGGTCTGGCTGTTTGTGTATGTGAGTTTAAATGTTTGTAAACGCACCCACGTTACAGGAGAAATTCCTAGAGTGATGCTAAATTTTAATTAAAAAAAAAAAAAGTTTGTAATCTCAAAAAAATATTTTTTATGTGATAAAACATTTTTTCAACTACACAAGTTAAGTTTTTTATTGGGATAAATTCATCCCAACTACGGAACCCTTCATTGTGCGTGGTCCGACACACATTTGACCGGTTTTTTGCTTTTCATTTGGCAATTTTCACTCAAAATGAAAAGCCAGAACACAAAATGAATCAAAATAAAAAAAAAACAATTCATTAGTGAACCGATCCAACGGTGTTGGATTTCGGCACTTGGCGACTTTCACTCGCCTACCGAATGATCGAAAAATGAAATGAAAGAAGCAAATGAACGTTCACTCCTATTATAATTTTGTTGGTGACTTGTATACGTTAAAAAATAAAAATTCAATCGGGTGAAGCGTCTGATATCAGCTTTATGCAGCAGGTTTTAATAGTTAACACTGGCCTCAATTCTAACACCTACTAATGCAAAACTATAGTACTGTCGTTACCGGTACTATTGACCCGATAAGTAGGGGTCAAAAGCCACTTGAACATTGGCTAGTTGACCGCCTTCCTTGGATGTTTGTTAGGACCACATATAGTTTAATGAGAAATGAGTAGCAGCAGGGTCTTATAACAGTCTGTGACTGTGAAAGATGATTGTTATTGCCTCAGGTATATCAATCAGATTTTTTTTAATTTGGCAATTGTTGTGAATAATTGTCCTATACAGGTATGCAGAAAAGGGTGTAAAGTTCACTCAACCTCCGTAGAAAAGGAAGGACCCTCCGACCAGACGGGTGTTGTGTCCGTTGGACAACTGTGCGACGATTGATGTCGGCACATTGTACATGCTAGTTGCACGGTAAACTCTGCTTGCGCGTTGCAGGATTTTTCGTGATGCGTATGTAGTTCGCATGTGGCGATACAGATGCCGCCACAGTCCTGCCCTTATAGTAAGTTATTTGAAGTTCATGCAGCTTGACTTCTTTTTCCCTCACTAGCCTTTTCATCTTCAAACAATGCATCCTTCGTTTAAAAAATGATGATAATTATGGTTAACTTATATCAATAACGCCCCTGCTTCGCATGGTTTTTACGACTTGATAAGACATTGAGATTTATTTACTATATGTAAGTTTAATATTAATGTATAATGCACATAAAAATTCCGGAATACATTCTCTAAATGATGTTGAAAACCGCATAAAAATTTGTTGCGTAAGAACAACATGGTCGCATAGAGACACGAAAAGCGACTTTAATAAGATATAAATAAATTACAATGGAAAAATGGTATAATTATTATTGTAGCGAATACACGAATTATGCCTAACCACCAGTCTGCGTCTCTAATCATTGCATTTAGTAGACAATCGTGTCGTAAAGTACGGAGACATCAATTATTCAACGACGATTCATTTCGAGATGCTCCTTTTGAGTTTGCCTCGCTCGCATCCATTGAATCATAAGGTATTCTGCAATTAGTACCATGTAATTATAAATTGAATGGCATTAAAATAATACTCATACATTTGTTTTGTTATAGAATATTTTCAATGTCTAGTTTTCGATTTTAAATTGACTGCACTTACTAAAGGGAATGTATTCTGATACCTGAACTAAGATAAGAACTTATTTGATTGCTATGTTACTTACATGTTAAGTTTTAGTTGGGCAGTGGTGGTCCACTGGTAACGACCGCGACTTACGAGATGTATGTCATTCAAACCCAGCCAGGCGCTTTACTTTGTGTAAATTATTACGTCACCACTGTTCTCAAAACGTCCCTCGTCGTAAGGAAACGAACCAAAAAATTCGAAGACATGAAATCTACCAACCCACATTGGGCCCGCGTGGTGGATTACGAGACGAAGCCTGTGTCCCAGCAGTGAGCAGTGGGAACATTTTAGGCTGATTATGCTAAGTTTTAGTTTATATACACGTTTGATTTGTATCTAAGTTGGTTTGTGTCTGGAATTATTTGCGACTTCGTTATAATACATTATCGATTTTGTAACCATTGCCTGCACATGTCGCCCCTTCTTCCATAGTGGGATAGGTATCTAGTAAAACTCAATTAGTGACAATTTAATACTGACAATGAGGTACAGTTAATGAATAATTCAATTCACTACTCATCAGCCAGACATTTTTAATAACCCCGGTCCGGTGACACCGATCACAAAGTTAACAAATTGTAAATCGAATCGTTCGCTAAACTTGTTTCTGGGCTCGTTCGCTGAATACTCCGTTGACAGTTGTTCGATAATTGAACTGGGGACAATTAGCCAACGAGTGGTTAATATCCGTGGCGCTGTCACTACACGATTGGGTCCCTTGGCAATGGACTCTCAATAATGTCGAGTGTTAATCGATTCCCCGTTCGAGATGTAAGTGACGAGAGATTTTGGACTGTCACTGGACTTTTAGATAGGTGAAGTGGGTTTTAATTTTTTTTTTGTTGGTATTATTTGGAGGCAGCGGTTTCATCAATGTTTTTCCTTTTATGTGGATGAGAACCTTTTCGGTGGTAAGCAGCAATCAATAAAACGTATATGTGCTAATAAAAAGCATACCAGTTTTAAGTATTGATTATAATTCGACACTACGGACTGAAATCCTTCAGAGGAGTTTCTAACAGAATTTACAAGTTCAGACTTTTTCAAGTTCAGACTTTTTCACTTCTCAGCCCATCTTATCTGTTTAAGCTAAAACAACAGTCCGTTAAACCGACTATTGCACAATCCAGGTCAAAATTTAAAACTTCCCACGGAGAATCTTAAAACATTATTTCTGCATGAATAAAGACTTCTTCAACGTTAACAAAAAAGTAATAAGGACTTATCTAAAAGTTTTAACTTGAGCAATTTTTCATAACTTCAAGCTACTGGTCTACACAGTGACCTACTAGAGAGTCTCACGTAACAGTCATTTGTAAAAAAAAAAAACCCTTTTTTCGGGAATCTACTCTTTTTTGTGGAACCTCTTTATTTTATTGGCTTGCTGACGTTCTATTTTTTTAGCCATTCAACGAGCGTTTCCTTTTACCCCGTTTTTGCTACGTTTTTATATATCTGTACCTAAGTATATTTTTTGCTTCAACGTTTAATTACTTTTATTTAGACGGTCTTTCGGGATAAAAGGATAAAATTCGGTACGAATACGTGGCAAGTATTCTCATTAAAAAATACTTACAATTACTGCAAAATCCTAGCTCATGATTAAACAATGTATCGAAAATTCCTTAAATTAGAACCTGATCTGGTTCTCAAACAGAATTGCTGAGTAATTATTTTATTGAATTTGACTGTGTAGTAGAAAAAGTTATCATAAAATCCGTTGATTTCAATTCATTTGTGAAAACAATAACATAGTGAGAGTAACATTCCGAACGTTGTTGTTTTCACGATGGCTGTATAAAAGACGTACGATGTATCTAGTTGCCTGCTTCTTTGTCGGTAATTTACTTGGTAACTTTCACACAAACTAAGCAAAACTAAAAGGATCGCTAAACCTCATTACCAAACGCAACGTTAAAACCTAAAAAGTTAAAACTTCCCAGTTAAACATACGCTGGCATGTACGAAGCGTTACGTGAACAATGAATACTCCTCTTTTTCTGCGCGCCCGGTGAATGCCGTCGAGTTGCGAAAAAATACAAACAATAAAAGACCAGCGGAGGATACGAGAGACGAGTTTTCGCCGCCCTTGCCATAAAATTAAATGGGTAGAGGGCTTTTTGTGGAACGGCTCGCGAACGCGACTTCGGTCGTGAGTTCGGAAAAACGCGTCGGGTTAAAACTCCTCCGAGGGTTGGCTCGCGTTTCGGAGGTTTGGCCGAGTAAGGACTTAAGTGACGTCGTCGCTTGTTGTGGTTTGGCACGATTCTCCGTTACGTAAGTATGTGTGAACAAACTCGTGATGCTTTGAGTTTTTCTTTCATTGACAAACAGAAGAGCGTTGGTAAATTTATTATGCAAGCGAGCGCGTCGTTATAAGCTTCGATTCTGTTGAGACCGAATCAGATATTCATGCAGTATGAACCCTTGGAATACTCATGCGGGATTCGTTTTTATAATATGTACGTTGTTGTCTTTAAATCTCCAATGTGTTGACGCTGCCACAAAGTTGACCTACAAGACTACACAATATATACGTAGATCTAAAATACTTACGATTTCAGTAGCCAACTGGAAAATTTGAGCTAATTTTAATACCGCCCAACAACCGATCCTACTAATTTTAAACCCATTTTGCGTTCGAAAGTAGACAGACGGGTGGCCAAAATTATCGGTTGTTCCGTGACTTATCGAAGTAAACATCGATTAACGCAGACCGGCTAAGTAAATTACACGTTGTAGGACCACCTGCAAGGATGTCGGCAATAAACGCATGTAATCATATGTCTGGGCTTGATTCCCTTGGCAAACATTTGGTGCGTGCGCTTCGGATCTCCCCTTTATTGTGATTTGGCCCTCTTTTATGTGTTCTTAACAAAATCAGGGTATGAAAGAGCCGGCGGCCAACAACCAGATGTTCTAATCAGGAATGTCTATAACTATATGCCTCTGAGTACCTACATGTCCATCAGCATTCGTGATCCTTGAGGTTACCAATACAAACCAATAGAAGTACCTAGTAAATTTCGTTTCGATCAAACATATAATAATAAAAAAACAAAATAACATTCTATGTTCTTAGTATTTAATATAGATAAACCCCTCTGCAAACTACGAAAGCTTCAGATTAAATTTCCATACGTAATTAATTGTATTACTTACTAGTATGATAGCGACTGGAGATTTTGATAACATAATTATTCGTAAAACTATTATCTGATGAAGTCTGCGGGATATTTACCAACCTACTTCAGTAATAAGTACATGAAAATTCTAAATCAAAATCAAAAGTCATTTATTCAAATTAGGCTGAGAATCAGCACTTTTCGAGCGTCAAAATTACAAAAAACAGTTCCCCCAAAAACGCCCGCCCTTCACCACTTTCTAGTGTTATCGCTGGGAAGAAGAAGTGGCGCAACAAACTCCCCAGCAGCACAGCTGTCTGTTCAGTTAGAAAATTGATTGTATACAATACTAGGAACCTATGTAAGGTAATTAACATTACAAGACACAGAACTTAAAATTAAATTATTTTCTATGTGTCAGCTAGCCACGCCAATATACCAACAAATATAATAAAAACTATACGTACTCAAGCTAAAAAATAATTAATTAAAATTAAAATGTAAATAAAAACTTACTACCTAAATAAAAGCCTCCAGGCTTAAAGGGCGTGACAGCTTACATATTTACGCATTCTTGGATTCTGTTCACATAGCTGTCACTTGAAGTCACAAATGATAAAATAGGACCATAGAAGTAAAAATAAATAAATAAGTTAATACTAATAACAATAACCTGTCAGTAAGCTAATTCTGGAGAAAGAACATAAACATTGTCTTGCGATAACTAAGGCAACCAACTATTCTTATCGTGTAAGTCACTAACACCAATTACTAGGAAAACTCATCAAACCTTTTACAACGAACGCGAAGAAAATAATCTATCTACGTTTTAAGTAGAAAATAAATCAATTAACAGATCTTCAGGGCCTTGCTAAAGGACTAGATAAAATTCATTTCAATGGCAGTCGAAAGATAAATGCCGTTTAAATTATCCAAGAAATAGTTTATATCCTCCTAATGGCATTTGTACTGGTTCATTTATGCCAAGTTCAACCACCCTTGAGAAAAATATCTTCAGCCTGTCTCATAAACTTAACTACAAAATACTTACTAGCAAATAAATCAAAGTACCAATTACGACCACAAACTTAATTTTCAAGCTCATTTCAATTGCAATGAGCTTAAGAAAAACTGTATACATGAACATTTAAATATTTATTATTGAAAGCGTAAGTTTACGCAGAAATTATGGCACTTTGAACGCATTAACATTCCGTTTAGACCACCTGTGAGTGCGCTCTGAGATCTGCAATTACCAAGACCTTGTCGATGACTTAGCTTCGGACATACTGTTTATTTGTTTCTCGAACTTTTTTACTTACTAAACTTCTCTCTTCTTCTTCATGATGTAGCAATAACTGTACGTAATCAAGTCTATGATGAGGAAAACTATATTTGAATTAAGAATTTGAGATAATTTACAAGTTATGGGACAATAAACTGAATGTCATACTTAACAAAGTTCAAATGCCATTGCAGCCAAAAAATTATTACGACCTTTTTGTTACAAATGGTCACTCAAAAATCAACTCATCTACCAAATAAGCTGCCTAGATTGGTTGATAAACATAGGACTCGTAATTATGTGGAATTAACAAAGACGTGTGTTCAAATTATAAAGGCGTTAGAATCGCGAAAGTATTAGGCGAAACCTACATTATTACATTACATTATTAACCTCATTAAGCTACCACTTAAGGGGAAGAGTGAGTGTGGGCGCGTTCACTGCGGCGGCGAGCCGCCCACTACCTGAACGCGCCCCAGAAGGTGGTAGCCGTAAGGCTAATCCGGGGCTACCGCACGATCTCGCGCGAGGCGGCAAGCCTCCTTGCCGGACTGCCGCCATGGGATCTGGAGGCGATAGTCCTCGCGCGCCTGTATGAGTGGCGCGCGGAGGCACTACGCCGGGGGGAAAGTCCGCTCCCGCGGCAAATTGCTGCGGAGCGGACGGACCTCCGGCTCGATCTCATGGCGACATGGAAAGAGCGACTGTCGCAACCCAGCGCAGGGCACGCCGCGATAGCGGCGATAAGACCCCTCTTTGAGGAGTGGCTAGAGAGGCGCCACGGCGCCCTCACCTACCGCCTGACGCAGGTCCTCACCGGACACGGAAGTTTCGGGAGGTTCCTGCACATGATCAGGCGGGAGGAAACGCCCGGGTGTCACCATTGCCAGGATCGCCCAGAGGACACGGTGGAGCACACGGTGGAGGTCTGCCCCGCTTGGGCGGAGCACCGCCGTGTCCTCGTGGAGGCGATCGGCAGCGGCGGCGGCCTCTCGCGCCCGGACCTGGTGCAAGCCATGGTCCGGAGCGAGAGGGAGTGGGAGGCAGTCGCCTCCTTCTGCGAAGCAGTCATGCTAGCGAAGGAGGTGGCGGGACGGATGAGGGAGAGAGCCTCCCGTCCAAGCCGCCGCGGGAGACGCCCCGGGCGTCGGGAGTCGAGAGACGACTACCGGCCACCGTAGGCGCGGGCCTGCGGGCGGAGAGCAATGGGTAGCTCACCGCCCGATCAGGACCAGGCCCGTGCCGGACGGCGCGTAAGTGTTCCACGCGCGCCTCAAAGAGATGTCAGCATAACGAGGGGCCCCTCAGGGCCGAAGCCTGCCGGGGCAGCGGGATTGTCCGAAAGGGTTACCGCTGCCCCGGAACATAAAGGGCGAAGGAAGGAACATGGGTGGGTTTTAGTCAGTAAGAGTCTGACACTCCCTTCCGCTCCACCCAGAGCGGGAGGAGTCATTTGATGATTTCCCATCCCAAAAAAAAAAAAAAAAAAAAAAAAAAAAAAAAAAAAAAAAAAAAAAAAAAAAAAAAAAAAAAAAAAAAAAAAAAAAAAAAAAAATAGGGGAAGAGTGAGACAGCTCCGACACAAGGACTTTTGTAACTTACTGGAGCTGCGTCAGTTTATGTATGACACGATGTTTAAGTTGACATAAACATTTTTGTATTTTATATTATTAATGTTAGAATGGGACAGAATATTGTTTATTAGGTTTTTAAGCTATACCATCATGATTTAGCCTATAGTCCACGTCTTCCACTGCTGGAAATATTCCCCCAAGAATTGGTGATTGTTGTTATTGTTGAATTGTTGTTTGTCGTTTGGTGTTATTGTTGTTTTTTTATTGTTGTTGTAGATAGATGTTTGTATATTCTCCCTCATGAATTGTTTCTCTATAAAGTTCACCAGAAAATAAAGATGACGTCAAGGTTGTCCACTGCAAAAACAATTCTTGGAGGAGACATAATATTTAAATAATAATATTTTCAATATTATATCTCACCGTGAATTGTTGCTCTATCAAGTTCACCAGCACATTCCATCTCACCAATATCTACATTTGAAATACATACCGAGATTTTCTGAAATTTTCTCAATCTGAAATTCCCTGCGTTGTAAGTTCAACTTTGGGGCTACGCGGCGCTATCGAGTCACGTTTAGTCCCCATCGCTCCGCATTCAGACAAACATTTGTTCCTAGTCTGGATGTCGCTGAATTTGATTTGTGTATATAATGATGCTGTTTGGCGTTCTGTTCAGGTTAAAGCGTATGGAGAAATAGTGGATGGAAGTGTGTTTTATTCACATAGGACTAGCAAGACATTTGTGTTACTCATTTGAGATTTTGTTTAGTTTCCTTTTTCTGCATGTGGCATAATAATATGGTATACTTAGGAGGATTTCTTTGCAGGATGGCTGGTGGCAGCTGGATGAGAGTTGCCGAAAATCGCGTTGAATGGCGTGCAATAGGAGAGGCCTATGTCCAGCAGTGGACTGCTATAGGCTGATGATGATGATGATGAGAAGGATTACTTACAAGGAGCCCGTCAAGGGGCCAATCGGAGGTTAAGCTACGCTTGCCGCGGTCGGTTCGTGGTAACATATCGAGACTTCTCCGTTCCTCGGAAAGCACATTAAGCCGTTGGTCCCAGCTGTCATTTGTAGACCTTTGACAGCCATTACGGGTAGTCTGACGCCTGAAATTCTGAGAACCAGTTTTACCAAGGCGTATCATATTACCCAGTGACAGCGTTGTGGAGGTCAGATAGGCAGTCGCTTCATGTAAAATACTGGTATTCAGCTGCGTCCGGTTAGACTGGAAGCCGACCCCAACATAGCTGAGAAAAGGCTAGGCAGATTGATTGATTGACTTATTAACTGCCATAATTAGTTCAAACATAGGTACCTACATGTACTTACCACAGGCAGTAATCATATAACCCGTATCAGCAAACTCTATGATGTACGATGCTTTCGTTGAGTTTCCAGTACGCCCATTTAACGTTGCTACAATCCAACATACGTCTCGATGACGACAAATTAAATGTAACGTGAACTCAACTTCACCGAGATTAATAAACGTTACTTAGCATGTGCCTAGGCTTAGTTATTTTCCCGTCTCTATCTTCTATCTATCTTGCACTTTTAGTGTGACAGTGACAGGAATAATACTAAACTAAAGCGCCATGCTAAGTAACGACTCTTAATCTCGGCCCTACATTTCGCGGTAGGTATATAGGCTAGCTACCGGTCTATTCTGTAAAAATCTCACCGTGAAATCTGAGATAATGTGAGCTTGAAGTAAGCTGTCTTTCCACCTGATGCTAGGGATTGACGCTACTGACAGCTAACTTCAAGCTCATTTATGGCCTAACACTGTCTCCTAAGATACAGGACTACCTAGTTTAGGACGCAGGGTTACATAATCTGTGTAGATTTATGTAGGTATACTGTGTTATTTTGTGTATCTGCTCTTGTGTATCATGAATCTTGTGTGTATCATAATAAAAATTATTATTATTATTACACCTAAGTTTTCAGAGCGAGTTTTTCACAGAATAAATCGGCTGGTCATTTGTGTAATTTACTTACCGCCCTTAGCAACCGTGTGTATCAAGAGTCCAAGACGGACAGGTTTCTTCATGTTTCTTTTTACCAACTAATGCAATCCTAAGTTAGACTTGGACACGCTTTTACAAGTAGAAAGTCGTGGGTTTCCAGCAGGATGGGATACTCATTTAAATTACAAGTAATAGGTAGTCATAACCGTGGGAAGTAATTTTATGCTGAGCTGTATTGAGTTATTATCTTATTTCTTAGTTATGACGTTTCCTCGTGTCTTTAACCTCTACAGTGGCGATATTTTTTTTGTTACTTTCAAGGTACCCCAGCATGTCATTTGTCAATCCTGCTACCTTCTTGTTAATATTTTACTAAGGCAAGCATAATCAACCGATAATGTTCCTACTGCTGGGACACAGGCCTCCTATCTGTGTGTGGGGGGTGACTGTCACATGCCTTTGAATGTGTGGCTCTAGGATGCCGGTTTCCTTACGATATTTTCCTTCGATGAAACAATTTACGCAATCTGGGTTCGAATCCACGACCTAGAACTCGTAAGTCGCGGCCGTAACCACTGGGCCACCACTGCTCACCTGCTGCTTATAGTTCTTATTGGGTAAAATAAAAAAGAAGCCATTTTCTCGTTCAGTAACGTAGTTCACAGTGCAGCTCTCTCTCTGAATCTAAGTACTACACTTTGAAATCCGATTTCCCTTGCGATTACTATGACTAACGAAGTTTTGAAATTTCAGAATGGTAGAAGTGAGTTCGTCGTTGTTAAAAGGAAATCCTAAATACATTTTGACCCGACCTGGAAATAGAACAACGCTGCTTACATATTTTTTTTGTGTTTTTCCCTTTACGTTAGGGAATGATATGTTAATTACTAGGGAGTTATACTCGTATTATTCATCAAACAAACCATGTACGGCGTGTTCTTGAGTGGAGACGACGAATGGGTAAACGTAAGGTAGGACGCCCTCAGGCTAGGTAGAGTGCCGATCTTCGCAGGGGGGCTGGTAGCAGCTGGATGAGAACTGCCGAAAATAGAGTTGAAAGTCGTGCAATAGAAGACGCATATGTCCGGCAGTAGACTGCTGTTATCTGATGATGATGGTAATTAAACTCTTCTCTTTTCTAATGATTTCGATACAACTATGCATGTGCTAACACAGCCTTAATACAATCAACAGCAAACACAGACCAAATCAGGGCTTCGTATTAATTTAAACCACGAAAGCTAATTCTAATCTGTAACTAGGTAGTTATTAGTCGGAGTAGATGTCGTAAAACACTGTTAATGTACCCACTACGTCGATAGCACAACACTAGGGAGTAAGGATTTGTGTACACCGGGGTATTTCGAGACTACAGTATGAATTTTGAATATAGAGTAAAGCCAGACCGATTTCATCTTGATCAGTCTATCTAGCTGACTGCTCTAGCTAGGCAAGGAAATGGAGGCAATTCTAGGTTAATTTTCTACATTGTAGACAAGAGCAAAGAGAATACACGAATGCAGCCGTAGACACGAGACAAAGAACGATCAAGCTTTGTATGTTGGCCTACCAAAATTCGTAGAATATGAGGCGCCTAAATCTGTGACAGGTAGGCGCCTCATATTCTACGAAATCAGTAATATAGACTCAAGCCCGTGGTTGAATCAGAAATTATTAGATATCTTACTGCATTTATTTTTCTTCGTAAAACCTAACAGCGCACGCATACGAAGTGCACTCCTTTGCATCAAGAACTGCAATGCTTCTAGTGCGACCTAGCTTTTCCTAAGCGTCTTACAATGTAGATCCCTACTCGTAAACACATACATTTCCTAGAAAATTCTACGAATGTAGCTATGTCACTTACTCGATGCTTGTTTCTAGAAATTATGCACAGGTATTTAACACAGTGGAAGGCTTCACCGGTTTGTATCTATACGAGGCTTTAACTAGAAATATTTTCAATTAAAGGGACGCAAGTTTTTTGTGAAGTAATTTAATTCCAGAAAATAGTTTATTACTCATTAAAATCTGTGTATTACTAGAGAAATGTATTTCTAACTTATTTTTCCTATCCTTAGTGTGCAACCAACCCAACGCTCGAGTCCTGTAAGTATTTAAAACACCGACCATTGCGCTTAGTTTTGTAAATCGAGTGCCGACACTGTGACGAAGCACAATACATTTTGCACGTAGTTGGAAAACCTACATTACACTGTTTCTCCAGTATTACAGTCATTGGCATCGTAAACTAACTTAAGGGCGATGTTAAGTGGCAATCTCCGATCAGTTGAATGTTTTCTTAGCATAAACATAAAGATGTGCACGCATTTGCTGGATATACTCGCTTTATGTGCTTGGAAAAAGTTTATAAGCGAAATAATATGTTCAGTTGAGTTTGTTTTTCACGAGTATTATAATTATATGATTAGGTGTGTAATTTGGATATAAAAAAGCGACATAGCTACATTCGTAGAAAAATCGAAGTCAAATGTGCAATAATCGGGTTTATACTTTCATCTAAATATATGACAGTGCCTACAAATGAGTACAAATAAAAAAGTGTTTAATATATGTGTATTTAACAACAATTCAACTTAGCTTAAGTTCTTATTTATTTATTCACATAATCAGCCTATGATTTTCCCGCTGCTGGGACACAGGCCTCCGCTCTGTGGCCGTAATCCACCACGCGGACCCAGTGCGGGTTGGCAGATGTTACATGTCTTCGAATTTTTGGCCCTAAGACATGCCGGTTTCCTCAGGATGTTTTCCTTCACCGTTTTTGAGAGCAGTGATGATGAAAATAAATTAGACAAAGTAAAGCGCCTATCTAGGTTCGAACTCACGACCTACAACTTCTAAGTCAGGCCGTTACCACTGGGCCACCACTGCTCTATTTAGAAAGAATGAAAGAAAAGAAAGTAAAAAAAAAAAAAAAATATTTACGATTTACCAATTACATTTGTTTTAACAGATGGGTAACCAATACAACAATGTAGTCATTTTATCAAAGACAATTTCACGTCTTTTCAAACGCATAACACGATGAATTTCAACAGACGTTTAACAAAGGACTCTATCAAAATAATACCTCTATTCCCCCTAATATTTATAGCAGCTACAAATTGCCTATTCGCAATTCCCATCCGGCTATTCAAACGAACCCGAGCCGGTGGTCGGTCGGTGTGAAAATAAAAAGTTAATTACAGTGCACATACCTCACCCAGGTAAACATGTCTGAACACCCATGTTGCGCCGCAGAATGCCACGATACTGTAAACTGATATGCAGTTAGCTAATACAACGTGTATGGGCGTTGATGCTACTTTTTTACACTGTGTGTGTGTGTTGGATCTTTCAATGATGTTTGAATCGTCAAATGCGGTGCTAAGTGTTGAGTATGGGTTTAGGAGACTTGTTTATCACATAGTACAGACGCCAGCACATCAAGTTACCCGAAACTGTCAAATTTTCCCAATCAATCTTGAACCTAATGCTATAGCGATAAAGGTGAAAATCTATTAGAGAAATTTGACAGATTGTAGTAGCTTGATGTGCTGGCGTCTGTACATTTACATTATTCTCCATTAGGCCGACCAGCATCCTAATTGTGTAACACACTATCAATCACAATCTCAATATTTTTTAAGGATATTGCTAATCCATTGCTTTATATGTTCCAAAAATTTGTCTGCTCAGCAGCGTAAATAACGCAATGAATGTTTTTGAACTGTCAAATTAAAAGCTATTGCTACTGATGCAATTACCCTGCTGTCTCATCTTTACGACGTTTATGAAATGGTTTCTGTAATATGAAACTTCATTCAAGTGACGGTTTCCATAAATAACTTGATTTATGCCTATATTCTAAGACATTTCTGGCAACTTTACATGACTAGGCTTTTAAGGCAGGATTTGATGTACCTGCCTAAAAGTGGTCAGTTATTTCCTCCCCAATTTTACAAGAAATGTGTCAGGTTGAGGATGTCATACAATAATAAGTAAAATTCTGATCTGTCGTACTGACGAACATTAGATTTATTTAATGTTGCAATGTAAATGTTGTTGATTATGTTTTGACTAGCTGCGCCCCACGGTTTCACCCGCATAAGTATCGATCCGAATATCGGGGTAAAAACTATCCTATGTGTTAATCGTGGTTATAAACCCTAGTTGTGCCAAATTTCATCCAAATCCATTCAGTAGTTTTTGCGTGAAAGAGTAACAGAAATCCATTCATCCATCCATCCATCCATACAAACTTTCACGCTTTTTTTTTTCGCATGGGAAATCATCAAATGACCCCTCCCGCTCTGGGTGGAGCGGAAGGGAGTGTCAGACTCTTACTGACTAAAATCCACCCATGTTCCTTCCTTTTCCCTTCGGCTAGGCTTCGGCCCTAAGGGGCCCCTCAAATTAAACTTTCACGCTTATAATATTATAAGTAGGATTTCACATTATTTATTAGAATATCTATAAGTGGTATAAGTTCGACTTTATACGTACATATGTATGTAGTCATGGGAATTGTTAATATTCGTATGCCGCTTTTAGCGACGAAAATATTCTACGAATGACTACCTTTGACTTTTGTCTTTGTGTTAATGAAGACGAAATTACTTAGAAATGAGGTTGTCTGCATTTTAAAATTATCTCTTTTGTAGTTAAAACATTATTTTAATTTTGGGAATTTTGCGCTACCCCATCTTCCTGGCTCAGCGTGCTGTGCTGGCGCTGCTGGTGCGGCTGCGGAAAACCTCAAGCGGCGAAAGTATAAAAACCTTATCAGAAATTATATTTTCGAGGCGTTTGGGGTTAAAACCCTCGGGCCGTGGGGTCCGAGTGCTCATTGCTTGTTCAATGAAGTCTCTAAACGGCTGGTTGACACTTCCCGTGACAAAAGGGCTGGCTTTTATCTTGGCCAAAGGCTAAGCATTGCCATACAACGTGGCAATGCCGCCAGTCTCTTGGGTCCATTACCAGTCGACAGCGATGCGGAGGAATATTTCGACGCAATATTTTAGATTTTTATTAATTTTAGTTAGTTTAGGATATTATATTTTTATTTTATTAATTTGTAGTTTAGTTAGAAGGTTGTAAAAAAAATAATAATAACATAATGTTTTATATCGATATTTGTATTTTATGTTTTATTAACTGTGTCCAAACAAAAGTTATTATTTGTTTATTTCTTGCTTTAAATCATAAAATTATATTAGTATCATTAAATTGTATGCAAAAACTAATTGTATCATTAAATTACTGACGTAATACATGTAAATTTATTGATAGCCAGATATTGTACGTCCATTAACGAATTCATCGTGTGTTAATGTCTGGATTAATCAACGTTCGTGGAATAGGTGAGGGCAGCTTATTAATTATGAATCGATGAATTACAATAATAGTTTGGTATGTGTTAAATTAATAGGTATGACATGAATTGTCAAATATGTATTAGAGATACTTACGGGTGCAAATGCTTGTCTATGAAAATGATGTAATGATTTCAAAACTATTTAGTTGACTTATTATACAGGCAGGAACTTCGACGCGCAAACCCGTCGTGATTATAGATACGAGTATACACATTATATAGGTATATTGTTTTTATTTTTCCTTCTTATTAGAATTAATTTTTGTGTTTCTGTGACAAATAAACCTACTTTTATTTATTTTCTTTCAGGATCAGGGTCAGAATGAATATGTTGAGATCATAATCTGTCGCATATTGCAAAGCAGCTATTAAAGCATCGTTCTGCAAACATTTGTGACATTTTAAAACCTTTTCATGGTGGTGTTTCTTACCATGGAAGTTTAGATATAGTGGACGCCAAGGGCTAGAAAGTTTACGTCAAGGCTCCTTGTGTGAAAGAAAGTGAATTAAGCCATAAATATACTTGGCTTTATCGGCTTTGAATACTTTATAAAAGAAAGAAAAAAGAAAGAAAATACATTTATTTGCGGCAAACATGACGCATAAAAAAGAACACAAACACAAAAAAAAAATAACAAGTGGGGGTAAACATGCGTCACATCTACACAAAACGGCCATCGCTTAGCATAATGCTAAGACCTTATACGAGACAGCCTCAGCGCTGGTTTTCAGGGATAGCCGGCGTTGACGTAAAAGACCGAAGTTCAGCAATACTGCAAAAAAACTTGGTCGAAATGGTTTAGAATATAACCATCGAAAGAATCATTAAAATCTGTGGAGGTAGGTAGGTATATACCAATTTCGCTTTACATTTTTTTCACAACGAATTTTCATGAATTTTAACGAGACCAATTCGAGGGCATCCTCTTTCAACTAAAATTGAATGACGCAAATATATCGTACCATTTTTTGAGTACTCAACGTAGGTAACTCAATAATTCAAATCACTGGGATCAAACGTTTAAAACTATACTTTTTGCTAAAGTGTTATTAGAATATTCATTTTTGGTTATGGTTCAAAAAGTTCACATCTGAAAGTTCGTTAAAATATTCAATACAATTATTATTTTTCACTTTTAAGACTTAGAAAGTTGTTAGTGTTTGGAGTAATTTACTTAGAACATCACACCCACACGATATACACAAATTATGTGGAAAATTCATAAAATAATAGCCATTTTGTTTTTCTTCTGGCTTGGAGTAGTATGCATATCTTCCCTTTTGCACCTCTCAATAAAACGACTGCAAATCCACACTACTCAATACTTAATCCCCATTGAAATATTTATCGATATTCTACAAATAAAAAACATATAAATAAAATAGGGCCATCCAAAATTTACGACAAAGTGAACGCCTTTAATTTTAAATTTTACTATTCGCGTTCGGAGTCCCCGTCATACAGTTTGCATTCGGACGTTTATGGACACCGTAAATTTTCCGCCAGTCGTAACTTGGTTCCTGTGCCTTCAGAATTATAAATGTATGTGCTGTGTCTCGTACAGTTGGCTGAGTTAATGTGTGTGCGATATCGTGTCTTGAGTAGAGGTTAGAAGGTCGTTTGTGCGACGAGGTGAAAATCTAACAAAGGTTTTTGTTAAATACCTAACTGTGTTTTTGTGTGGGCTCGTGGCTAAATTACAACTGCCACACGGGTCGATTGAAGGTTAAGCAATGCTTGCTGCGGTCGGTTCGTAGATAGGTGATCATCCATTAGATATCGGGACCCCTCCATGCCTCGGAAAGCACGTTAAGCCTTTGGTCCAGGCTGTCATTCGTAGATCTTTGACGTTACGGGTAGTGAGAAGCCCAAAAGTCTGACAACTAGTCTTACCAAGGTGTATCGTGTACCCAGTAACTGGGTTTTGGGGGTCTAATAGGCAGTCGCTTCTTGTCAAATACTGGTATTCAGCTGCATCCGGTTAGACTCTAGTCTAATAGTTGAGAAAAGACTAGGCAGATTAATTGACCTAACTGTGTCAATTTGGTTGATATATTTCCTATCGAACCGACTGGTGTCTAAAAAACCGTGGTAGTTTATGAAATATCATGAAATTCTCACGCCAAATGAAAATTTTTACTACCGTACTACAATTTTTCATTTAATTGCAAGATTCGACTTTTCGTAAGTTCTTGAGTTTTCTGTTATTACTAGCCTCTGCCCGCGACTTCGTCCGCGTGAAATTTCTTGCCCCCCCGACCCACCTCGTCGCGTCCTTCGCCTGCCCGTGCTATTATTTCGTATTCGTTTAGCGTTCTTTCCGACTTTTTTTTTGATCAGCTCCTAAGGTGCCTAGAGCGTGATGTTAAGTAGCCTATCTCTCGCTTTTCTCAAGAATAGGGCTATATTTGATAGCCCTATTCTAGATTTTTTTTAATCCGACTGATAGTATGAGTAACAGGGTGTAAAGTTCACTTATCCTCCATAGAAAAGGGTCCTCCGACCAGACGGGTGTTGTGTCTGGCGGGCAACTGCCCAACGATTGATGTTGGGAAGTTTGTATATATGCTAATTGCGCGGTAACTCTGTTTGCGAGATGCAGGATTTGCGTGACGCGTTGTTCGCATGTGGCGTTGTAGATACCGCTACAGTAGTTTTAGAGCTTAGCGCGTTCAAACAAACAAACTCATCAGCTTTATTATTAGTATAGATAGATACTTACCGCCGTACATTAACATCCAGTTTATCATTTTTATCTTTTAAAAATAAAGCGAGAAATTCTCATAACTATTGCAATATACTTCCACAGTACAACATGACGCCATATCCCCTGGGTTTTGTCGCAAGATTTATTCGCGTGCGAACTAAAAAAATGTGCAAAGGAACATGATATAAGGTCCTCGGTGAGCCGTCATAAGTCAAGTTGTATAATTATAGGCGCTTTGAGATAGCACACTGGCTGTGAATCGCTGCGATTTGTCTATGTTTGTGGTTACAAAAATGACTACTTGTATCTGTCAGTTGGGAGTAATGCGTAAGTACTACAATTAAGAAAATAATTACGTGTTCCATAGGTATGTAAAGATTCTTGTGATAAATATATATTAATGACTTTACTCAAGGATACATTATATTGCCTAAAGGTCAGCTCTAGGTTTCCGTTACGTATTACATTTGAAAGATAATTCCTAATGTTCTGTTAAGCCGTTACCAGAACTTCAAAATAAATGTCCTGATATATTCATTTCTGTGAAATTCCCATTACGATTTCAACATTGAAATAATGAAGTCGTTAACCAGAACAAGTGAGCACTCTCCCCAACATTGATGTACTGTCGATATTTATTCACTGCGCCGTGAATCTGCTTGTTATCTCTAAATAAATACACCAATGCACTTGCTTACAGTATTTAATCCTTATCTTCTATAGATAAAGTTTAGAATGGTCTGCAGTAAAAAGACTGGAAGCAAAATCAATTTCACCGACTCGAAATCGATAACGAATCGGCGCAACAGAAATACTGATTTGCAATCAATTGAAGTAATACTTTGACTCAGATTAAGTACTCCTCATTAATAACTTGGATAAGATATGAATGCTGGTGTAATAAACAAGTTTTGTTTCTTTGAGATATTTGTAAATACTTAGATATGATCTATGAATGAGTAGTTTTACTGTAGCTTGGGGCTTTTAGATTGAGGGAGATTTATTGAGCAAATAGTAGTCATCTGAATTCCTGCTTACTTTGATAACTGGAAGTAAAACTCGACGGTATTGGTGTTATTATTACCAAATATACTGAGGACCTCCTCATCATGATCCACAGCCCGACTTCACCCGCTGCTCTTCTCAGACCTTTCTTTTCTGGTGCCAATCGCCACGCTCCTGTGCCAGTCTCATCCAGATTTTGCCCGCGATGGCAACAATGTCGTCTACTGAGTACCTAATTAACTCTTTGATTGTAGTAATTAGAGACACAATAGAAAGACAATTGCTTATGTCGGACTGTGTAACATAAGACATTCGAGAGGTTAACCTTTTTGCTTCGATTTTTCAGGAGTCGAAGGAACTGTCATCAATTTGAAAATTCATGGTGCACCGACAATAACGAAGCTTCTAAATAAGTTGAAAATAGATATTTGAAAACCATAGATACTTCATCAATACATAAGCCGATAAATTGTTCAATTTCCATACTCTACGAGTACTCATACAAATCGGCTCCATTTTGACTCTATAATTTACCCATAATAACTCAAACTGTTCCAGGTAATAAACTGATTGTTCTACAATCCTGAATTATTGCTAGGTTATAATAATGTAAATTGTAGCTTTATTTTAATTTATGGCATACCCCTTCCCGAGCATTTAGATATTCATTTTAAATTTTTGTGTATGTGTTATTTTTTCAATGTCATTGCAATTGAAAATATTTTTTCATTTCATGTTCCTAGTAATAAATATGTTCGATATGTGTGTATAGATTTTGAGTAAACTACTTTGTAAATAAAAGAGCAGATTAAATTTTTGGATTTATTTATTTAGAATCCATGTTTGTAAACAGATTTGTTAACTTACACATAAGGTCTGTTTAAAAAAAATATAAATATTGCTACAAAAAGTACGCACAGTTAATTATGTATGGCTAACAGAAAGAAAAAAATAAGTGAATTATACAGCTTAATTATTATAATCACAAGTCTTAAAAACAACGCTATAACCACAAAACCTATGGATACGTTCAAATCTACCTGAGCATCGTTAACATAATTTTGATTATAAATAAATTATTTTTTTAACATTGAATTTTAATAAAGAATTAATTTTATTGAATATACAATTGTCAAAAGAAATATATTCTATCTACAATATACAAGTAACAAACATTTAACTATGTACATTCAATAGTTCGGACTAGTTCACGATTGTATTCGAAAAGTGTGTAAGATTTCTTTTTTACAAAATTTACAAGAGGAACACCACGGACAGTCGGGAGTGTCCAATTTTGACACGAATGGCTGAGCTTATACAAAAGAAGGGCAAAACTCTTCAAAAACATTAAACACAAACATTCAGGCATTTCACATTACTCAATTACTCTCTAAGAAAAACAAAATTGAATATTGGATAGTAAACTGACGTAAGAAGGAGGATATTAAACATTTTATTGAAATAGAACACGGAGACTTTTGCAACCACAAGATCGGAATATAAAATATTCTACTACAGACATACATCGATATGTATAACGGCACACATTGAAGACAGTTCCACCTTATCCAACAATATTAAAAAGAAAATCATATTATGTAGTACAATATGAAAAACGTAATATTATTTCAACAGGGAAACGTGACACATTTCCCGGCCTGCGAAACCTAATATTGTTTTGTTCCCGTCTGTAGTTTGACAGTAGTTACAATTTTACGAGAGCCCAGTCACAAGTGTGAAGATCGTAAAGTATGTCAAATTGCTTTACCATGACACGGAGGATCGCGGGGTGAAATTCAAAATTTCACTGTTTCATTACATTATCTGTACAAACGGCATACCGCATAAAGCTCTCTTAAAAAATTACAAAAAACTTTTTTATCAACATATAATAATTATCCTATCTATAATGTATTTACAATTATTGCTATTGAATGTTGCGCTTCCAACGCCCAAGTACTTTTACACAAACTGGCATATTGCCTCCTCTACTAATACCTAAATACAGTCATAAATGCTTTTTTAAATACTCTGTTCAAAATAAACGAGAAATGCTTTGAAAGTAATGTATTTGTATTTTCACTTCAAAATATCATCCTCGTACTGGGAAATGCGGACATTACCCGGACATTTTATGTACTGTGTACGAATGGACAATATTAAAATGAAATCTAAAGGAAATGTACTTATGCGAATTTTTAGCCAAACGGAACCATTGCAACATACAAAACAAGTAGTAGATAAAGCTGAAATATTATAGTTAGTATTTTGAACAGAGTAACGAATCAAAAGCCAACTAAAATTACAATAAATTGCTGCCATCCATGATATGCTTTTCAATTTATAACGGAATGATAAAAAGCGATTTCAAAATCCGCATGTGAAATCGTAACAAGCAACCTATATAAATATCTACAATTCATTATAATATTCCGTACTGAACTCTATGTATTTTACGATTGAATCTATTAACATCGATTAATTTAACTTTTTCCACATTGTATTACTTGAATATATCAAAGAAGAAGAGTTATCATAACCTTTACATTATTGCATTTTAACTGTTAATCGTTTCATAAAAATTACAGCACGCACAAGTGCTTTGAAACTCAAGTCAGTCTTTAAGTAACAAGTTCTTACACACAGAATGTTTGTGGGTTTGACATCGTAAATCATGATATTTTAAAGACAATCGTCTAATCAGACACTTAATTGCTTCAGTAGAAGTCAAATAGAAGTTTACCCACACTAATCTATGATCGCACCGCCCAAAACAGTTACCTCATTCTCCTCATTCTTAAGCAGAAAGTAAGTTTCAGTCTTATTTTGAGTTGATTTAAATACTAAAATGTATCTGAAAAAATGTGACATAATGAACTCATGTGATAGGAATACCTCGTGCGAAGGTTAAACATATTGGCAATGCAACGCTTTTCTTGTTCGTCAAAAAAATGAAATATGGGGTTTTAGAATTTGCCTAGTTCATTCGTTCTCAGGTTCGGGCGGCGCGGATGGTTCAGTGTCGGCGGGGGGAGCGGGCGGTTGCGCGGCTTGCGCACGCGCCCGCGCCAGCGCCTAGGCAAGCGCGGGCGCGGCAGGCCTCGCTCAGGGACGGTGGGGGTGAGCGGAACTTAGTGACGAACTACTCACCCCCGAATCGCTACTTTTCTCCGATGCACATGGCTCCCCGCCGGCTACAAACTTGACTACATTGAGTCGGTGATCGGATTCACAAGTATCATCTCTGGCACCGCCGGGAAGACCGCCACTGCGCACGGTTGTTCGCTCCGCACCTGTGCCTGGATAGCGTTCGATTCTGTCACATTCAGCGTCATCTGGCTGTCGTCGACGAATGGACCGCTTAGCTTGCGGTGCTGGTTCTGGGGGCCTGTGTGTCGGCTCATCAGCTCTGTGGACTAGTGGTGAAGTCCGAACTCGGACGCCTCCAACTCCGACACTGGCTTCATAACACCCCGAGTCTCGAGGAAATTGTCTTCTGCCGAAGGGAGAGTCACCACCTTCGGAGCTTGAGCCGCCGCCGTCAGCTTCTGCTTCGCCTTCGCCACCTACGAGAGTTGATAATTTTCTTAGAAGCTTCATAACATAGATTACTTTATTTGAGATAAGTGGTCAAAATTATTATTCCAACTCACATTCAAGCTGGTGCAGAAGTTGAACAGCAGCGAGAATACGCGTACGGTGTTCAGGAGTCATTATACCCAAGTAGTCCAAATCTGATGGTTCGATCTCCTTGAATAGTTCTATGTCTTCATATCCATTCCTTGCAAAGGCTACAGCATACTCTAACAAATCTATCCGTCTCAATAACTCTTCTACTGTACGTGGTCGGGTTTCCCAAAGCCTTTCGCGACTTTTGCACCATTTGGACGATCTTGAACGGACTGTGTCCCTTTCAGATAAAACTTCGACGTGGGCGAACTTGAAGTTTCCAACTTGATTGTTCAATACGCCTCGCCATATGCCGGACGCATTCATGTTTATCACCTCTATGATGTCTCCTTTCTGTTGACAAATAACACGTTATTAGAAATTCCTTCCTAGATGCAAGCAGCGGGTACGCTTTGGTATTAAGTCGTCTTACCTTATATCTCAGGGCATCTTTCTCATAAATATTGGGTACGTAATCGACGAGGGCCCGAGCTCGACACAGCATTTGCGGCACGAGTAAACTCCGCCCGGCTGGACTTAATTCTATGTTTTCTTCTGCCGAGAGAGATGAGTGATTACTACCGGCGCGAACCAACGCTTGTGTGCCTGTACATAAATATTCTAGGCTCAGATAAAATAAATTTCAATGTCTATGACCAACACATTGAAAGTAGAATACCTGTATATATTTTGTTGGACTGTGAATAGGTAGTACTTTTAGTATTTCAATGCGATGCAATTAGTAGGGTTAGGTTACGATGCAGATAAAATTGAGAATTACATAAATTACAAGAGGGTATCTGTAAGTAACACATGGGGTGTTATGGTACAAAGAAAGGAAAGACCAACTTATTTACAAAACCATTTATATTAACACAAACAAAATAACTCAATAAATCCACTCACTACTGCCTGATCCGCTGGGAAGACTTTCGAAAGAACTATTAGAACATGGAAACGCTTGGTCACCACTCGTCCGCCTGTCACTGCCTTCGGGGCCCCTTTCTTGTCTTAACCTTGATATCTTTCTTTGGACGTCTTGTCTGAGACCTCTTACTTTTCCTGCCAAGTTTGACACACCTTCGCATTCTTCGGCTGACTAGAATTAGTGATAAAATGGTTAATTGGGCAAAGGAAATCAAAATCAAAAGCAACATTTGTATCAGCAAATTTATTAATTTACGCTAACTTGATATTGTAAACAATTTTCGATTGCAAGGAAATGGCAGAATATTTTATTGAATTACCTTATGCACGGTGGCTATGTGCTGTGAATCTGTTTCACTTTCTTGATCCTCGTAATCAGACGAAGCAGGTGATAAAGGATCAGCACCTATCCGGTAGCCCGACATTTGCCTGTAGCCCCTCCTGGAATCTCTCTCCGACCGGTTTGACTCTAAAGAGATGCCAGATAGTCTTGATCCTATAGATTGGATATCAGATGCGGCGTAATCCCCACTCTCCCGATCTCTTGCCGTTCGCAGGGGGATCACGGTGGTCGGGTAGGGGCCACTCTGCGGAATAATTAATCCCCGCCGAGGGGTTCTCGCTAAACTTATATCGCCGGCGCTTCTTAGTGATATTACGCCTTCGCCTCTGGATTCATTTCTTAGGTTGAGAGTAAAACAAACACGTCCATTCTGAAATGAAGCCGCTGGTGCTCCTCCTCCCATCAAAAAGTCTTCAGGGTCACTCTCGTATGGTGGTTCGTCGTACCAGTGCCCTCGCCCTGATAGCCCTCTCGCTTCGTCGTCGTACATATACGTGTCGTCTGTAAACGAGCCTTCTATTAGACCAGTGCAGCTCAGATCCCAGTAATGCAAATAAAAAAATACGTGCTAACAAAATTGCCAAAAAAGTTTACCGTAAAAATGCCTTCCATATAGTGGCGATTCACTGACAACACTGCAGTAAAGCTGTGTACGAACATCGTTAAGCCGTGCGTGGTTGCAAAATATTGTTTATCCAAAACATGCATTCAGCATTTCTCGCAAAAAAAACATTGATTTGATGAATGATAATAATGGCTTTGATTTTATTAATTAACTTTTCTATCAAAGTCTACCGCGCTGATGGTTTCAAGCTGTTGCTTACGAAAAAAATCCAACAATAATAAAAATAATCGTTTCAATTGAACACTCGAGTGTGTTCATATAATATAAGTAACAAGAAATAATAAAACGATGAATGACTGATGCACATCGAAAGCATACCGAATGATCATGATGTCGAACGTGTTATTACATCTTCAATATAAGCATTCCGCACAATGTTGATCAAAAAGGTATTCAAAAATCGTGCAAGCATCATGCGTAATCACGGGAGCTCAACAATAAATAGCCAAATCTGTTTGTTTTAATACTTTAGAAATGTCAAAATAGCCAATTATTTCAACAACTTCATTTTGCTCATCATTTTTCAATCTTTCCCAAAATACCAAAAACAATCAGATTACAAACGTAAAACTCAGGTCAAAAGCACATTTTAAATTGTTTTTCAACTTTGTCCAAACATTAATAAAAACATGTTTTTGGACAAGGTTATGCCCGGAATTAATTACGACATACCTCCGAAGGGTCCTCGGACACCGTCTCTTCCCATGTTCATAAGACCATGTCTTATATCTCTAAGGATCTGTAACAACAGTGAATTCTTGCAAAAATATTTAACACATCAGATATGAATATTTTAGGGAACTTTTTCTCCCTAAGTAGATAACATTATTTTAATTTTGGAAGGAAACTGAGCTAGCTATTTGGTAGGGGAGTGGAGAAACAAGATAGGAAAATTTTAATTTTAAAAATAATGAGCAATTTTCACGAGTCCGTTACATTGTGCCTAAACATTTTTGGATTTTGCAATTTTTCCCACCCGCCGAGTTCATCCCAGTTTCTTCGTGTAAAATAGCAATGCCTTAAAACCTTTATGGTGTTTATAAGGAAATGAGATGCTTTTATTTGCCTGTGTTGTGTGCACGTACAATCGCACACATAGGGGTAGAAGTATTATTATTTAAGAATAAGGTAGGTAGTAAAAGACCAAAACAAATATATAAAGGTAAACATTATTGATAAGGTTCATTTTGCAGGAATCTAACTCAGCAGTGCGTTTATCAAGACTTTTTACGCGCTTATTTTTAAACATAAATCGTACGACAAGCGGGTCGAGAAATCTTTTAAAATGCTTCCTCACGAAATATTTTCCTGAATGCGTGAACACGATAATAAATATTCAAAGGGGGCAATAAAAAGACCACTTTCTCGTAAGTAGAAAAGTATTGAACATTAACTTAATTTATGCACACTTAGTTACCAAGACGGCGCAGTTTATACACGAAAGGGATTTACTTGTCGCACTGTTCTAGAAAATGAGATTTTAGCAAAATTTTACGGGAACACGCCGTAAGAATATGTTACATGAAATTCTTTGGTAATAGAGTTGTAATTTAGCAGTTTGACGCTTACTAGCAAAACGTTTACCTAAACATAAACAAAAAAAAACTTAATTTAGTCACGTCCAATATTTTCAATAAACACCCAAAACTCTGTATCACCAATTTCAGTATTACCGAAATTGCGGCAAACAGTTTATTGGAACAGTAAAATTTCAATGTTCAATATTCCGAAGTTCGACCCATAGTTTTACGAGCGAAATGTGCTGAGCAAGGGGCTTCCGAAGTTTCGTAGGGAAGCGATACAACTGCCTCTAATAGGCTTAGTCCGAGATTAGGGCACGATTAGCTTGCCTCGGTAGGTGCGTCGAATGGTTGAGCCAGTCAGGAGATTACACGTTGGTGCGAGGCTGGCATCAGATTATTTTCGGATGTAGGCTTTGTGAACGGAGGGAACTTTTCGATTGCATTAATGCATTGTTTTCGGGCGTAGTTGTGAATAAAAAATATCTGATGGAAGCATTTTTGGGAACGCGTTTTGTTGTAAAGTTACTGTATAGTTTTGGAATATTTAAATTTTGACAAAAAAAAACAAAACACTTCTAACAATTCTAGTTTAGAATTCTGTGCATTCTTTTCTCTTTTTATGTTTAAGCAATTGAGTTGAATTTTATTTCTATTTTGAATTTAAATATGCACGATATAGATATAGGTAGACACAGGTATCATAGTCACTCATAACCTTTAAAGTAATAATAATATATATAGATATATATTACCTCTTCCTGTTCTCTTGCTAGTTTGTCTTTTTTCTTCATTGCTTCTTGGACTTTTAACTGCAACAAGAAATAAATGAGTTTAATTTTCAGTTAATTCACTGTTATGAAGATTCCTTTTTTCTTTGGTTCGTTAAAATAAAAAAAAAACACTTATATGTTTTTTTTTTGTGAAGGTTTTTGTGAAAAATAATTAAAATTGCAACAAAATGTGTGATAAATAAGGGACGTTTAACGAGATTGGTTGTTTTATGGTGTCCTTAAATAAAAACATGAAGTCTATCGTGCACAACATGCATTTTTGTGTAATTAACTTACCATGCATAATATTTTCTTTTCGTGCAAAATAATGCCAAACTACGGAGCTGTGCAAAAATAATAATGTGATTTATATTATGGGAAGAAAACATAATAAATAAAAATGGTGAAAACGTGAGAGTAATAAAATATAATTTTATGCGATATTATACGATTTGTAGAGCCACCTCCAATTCTTTGAGCATGCCGATTAAAATAAGCCAAAAGTGTTTGATGAGATTTTGAATTTTGAAACCTGTTAATACTCTGTTTGGCAAATAAATATAGAATATCTGAATACATAATTACATTTTCGACAAAATCTGAATAATATTGTTGACAATTTCAATTTTGAAACACATTAACATAGCAGTATTTTAAAAGTAGCATAAAACAATGAGATGATACATAAAACTTGATAAATAAACCAAATAAGCAGTAATTATACAAATAAAACGTAGCTATATTTTAACATTATAAAAACATTTAAAAAGCTAAACGTTACTATAGTTGAAATGTCTAAACAAATAAATAAAAAAACACGTCTATACATGGACTAAATATTTTGCCATCCAGAGCATAACAGATTGTGGCATTTTCCTTCAGCACCTTTGAGTCAGAGCTTTTTATTGCACAGTTAACCAGAGACGTTAACAATACAATGGCGCCGATTCCCTTATTCACAAATTAAACTAAATTTAAGTTCAGTGCATCTCTTTCTTTCTATTTCATTAAGAAAAGGACAGAAGATAAATATTAGTTTAGTCCTGTCAAATTAAGATACTCCATAGACAAATTAGACGTGATTAAATGGCTACTAAAAATACTTCAATTTACGTCAGGCGCTGACTAATTTGACAGGACTAAACTAATATTTATCTTCTGTCCTTCTCTTAATGAAATAGAAAGAAAAAGATGCACTGAACTTAAATTTAGTTTAGTATGTGAACAAGGGAATCGGCGCCAATATCTTTTACATAATCTCTTTTTAAAATGCCATGTTGGAACTGCTTTCATTTTTTCAGCCTGAATTTCATTATGAATGAAAAGGGACTAAAGTTACTGAAACCTTTCTTTACTTGGAAAACATAAAGCTCTGGTCGAACTCAGGTTAATCCCGTGCGAGATGCAGGACGAAACTCACTCGCGCCAATTGTGTCAACTGACTTGTATGGAGGTGTTCAAACTGGCGCAAATAGTCGCGTGACTTCCTAATCATTAAAACAATCGACGCGCGCAGTCGCGTCCCGCATCCCGCACGGGATTCCCCTCAGTGCAGTCAGAGCTTAATAGTGGTAGTAATTAAAAATAATCAAAGGTGATTTTTCCATGGCAATTTAAAACAGCTCTATCACCCATAGATGTAGAAGGAAAACGTGCTGAATGCTCACCCTATGTATAGTTTCTTCGAAGGTGTTTGGTTGGGCGGCACTCATTTGAAAGAAGCGGAGGCGGTCATAGTCTCTCGGGTCAACCATGGACCTTAGAGCCGTGTCGGGTCCAGGCCCTAGGCCGAGGCCACTTTGTAGCACGCTGTCCGGTGTGTCCACCTGTTGGAAAGTATCCCTTGTAATTTTGAGGCCAAAAGCTGGCTTTTCTATCAAGTTTTTTTTTTAAGTTTGTGTCCCATTTTTGGAGCTCGAAATTTTGTTCTGAAAAAAGTTGCGGCGCTGTTCGTGTAAATGTTGTCACATATATTAATAAAGTTCGTAAACACATACATATTATTAAACGTTATAAAATACACAGAATTACACATATAATAATTTAATAGGACAATATTTTGATATTCGTGTCGCTAATCATACACTCATAATACATACACAGTGCGTACCGTCGAACGTTATATCTGCAGTTGCAACGGATACTAAATCTAAGTTCTACACAACTTAAATGTAACACAAATTAAGTACCTTTTCAAAGTAAAATTTACATCATTTATCTTATGATCGGCCAGTCATTTTTCTCATAAAGATTTCTCGCAAATACACTAGCAAGCTACTTCGGTAAGTCTAACTTTTTCCCGAATCACCGTTGCCTCGGGCGATATGATAAATTATCGCCTGAAGTTGGCTGAAGTTTTCAACCATCATAATTTTAGTGCAAATAAAGTTTTGTAAGCGAAAAAATTGTAGGTATATGACATCAGTAGCTACTAGAACTTCATTAATGGCTGAGTTTACGATAGACAGATAACTTTTACTTAAAGAATAAACAAGGAGATTTGACATATTTTAAATACAAAATCTTTCAAACCGCCATTTTTGTTAAAAGGATAAAAATTATCTGACGATAAAAAACGGCCTTAAGCATATTATATAGAAATTTTGATTAATGTAGCTTTTGAGCGCGAAATTATTAAAAAAAACTGTCTTCATCATGAATTCCTTTCCTACTTTTAACGTCAATATGTGGGTAATATTTTTATGGGCTTGCGGCTAAGTAATAACAGCCGCACGGGTCGATCGATCAGGTTAAGCTACGCTTGCCGCGGTTGGTCCGTGGATGGGTGACCATCATTACATACCAAGACCCCTCCGTGCCTCGGAAAGCACGTTAAGCCTTTGGTCCCGGCTGTCGTTCGAGGATCTATGACAGTCGTTACGGATCGTCAGAAGCCCGAAAATCTGACAACCAGTCTTGCCAAGGGGTATCGTATTACCCAGTAACTGGGTTGTGGAGGTCAGATAGGCAGTCGCTCCATGTAAAATGCTGGTATTCAGCTGCATCCGGTTAGACTGGAAGCCGACCCCAACATAATTGGGAAAAGGCTAGGCAGATGATGATGTGGGTAATATTTTTGTACCATTTAATAAATATTTACAATATCATTTTTTTCCCCATCTCCAACGGAATGGGGATATTAGCGTTTTTATTAGAAACGTCGTATGATTGAACATCAAAAAGACACCGATGAAATATCTAAGGCGACCTTTTTTAAGCCGAAGGCCAAATCATTTTTTATACGGAGCTTAACAGACAGGTACCTACTTACTCCATATTAATATTATCATTCAGTATTCATTCCTCTTACAAAATATGACTGAAGTAGTACCAAAAACAACAGCCTACAGACGAACTACGAAATTATCATCCAATATTTACCAAAAACTCAACTTCATTCATAATTCACTATTGTCTGTGCCAACAACGACAAAACAAACGAAGTAAACAAACAATCAAAATCACACCGCGTATGCTAATTAGAACGCGCATATGCTCATAACGTCACAACTACTAGTACAACAATGGGTTTTCATTTATCATTTTCACTTAAGCAAGGAAAAAGCTAAGGATATCTGCATCACAATGAAAGCATGTACGTACGAATCAATTAATCATAGGACCAACAATGCTCGCCCATTAACTCCCACTTGATAAGGGAATAATGCGAATAGCCTACAATAGGTGCTTCTATAATGCGACGCGGATGCCCCAAACTCGAACCTCCAACGATTTATTGGCCCCTTATCAAAGTCACACACGTTTTCTTTATGCGGAAATATCGTTTTAAATTGTGTTTGAGCTATTGACGGCTTTAATGGGTTCGGTTTTAAGGACGTTTTTGGGTGCCATCGTTTTATTGGAATTACAGTCAAGTTTATAGGAAGAGTTATGTTATGGTATCGATTTTGGAAACAAAACCTTTTCAATATTATTGGTTACTTTTATTTTTATTAAAGTACTAGCTGTGTCCGCGAGTTTCAACTTTTGTTCGCCTGGATGTCGGAAAAATATATCTAACAATGTATCTGTGTACCTACTATTTCTTTTTTTCCAGTCGGTTTGGAGATTAGCCGGAACAAACAGACAGACAAAAATTTTAAAAATGTTTTTTTTTTTAATTATATGTACTTACATAAAACTAACATAGCAAAAAAAAAAACAATTTTACATTTAGTAACAATATATGCATTTAGTAAAAAGCTGTTATTTTGACATTACAAATAGACACTTCAATTTTATTTGTTTGTATAGAAAATATTTATAAATACATATTTTAAGATGCAACCCCTCCCTACACACTGCTCGAAGACACACAATGTTTGAACATTATTAGGAGTTTCACACTCAGTTAAATTAAGATTTATACCGCCAAAGATAACACTTGCAATGTAGCACTAAATAATTTACATCATAACAATAAATCATCTAAGGAAACAAATCAATTTCACAATTAACATTTAACTTGACACTAACATGGTTTTCGCTTAGAGATTGATCTATCTATGAACGACGATGAATAAATAACCTATTTGCACCGCAATTAAATTTAATTTTGATTGGCAGGCTACAGTGTAATTCAGGGCTGCAATTGACATGATAATTGGCGACAAGCATTGAGAGATATTGGATTATTAATTCATTTTATCCATTGTCTATGTTTGACGGCTGAAAGTGATTGGCAGGTATGCATTGAACAAAAACAAGTGTGAATATTTACCGGTATCGAGTTTCTCCGTACTAGATTGGTGTTTAAATTGGCGATAGATACGTTCAATTTACGGACTTTCCAGCACCTTAATTTCGTGACACACTTTCAATCTTAATCAAAATTATTTTGAAGGATATTCATAATCCATTGCTTCATATGCTCGAAAGAATTGTCTGCTCAACAACGTCAATAACGCAGTGAATGTTGTTGAACTATCATTGCTACTGTTAGTGTGTTACGAAATTACCCCGCTGATTGAACTCGATATTGCTACTTGTAAATACTACTTTCTTTTAATTAATTTCCTAACTGTATATCCCTGTGACATAATATAAAACGTGTGTGTCGAATTTATAACCTCCTTTTTTTGTAGTCGGTAAAAAAAAAAAATTCCACCAACAACGAAACAAGATCAAACTTTAACTATAAAGGAATATTCCAGTAACAGAACAATAAAAGCTTTCTTTGTACAAAACCGCAAACTAGGCGCAACATTCAAGTCATTTAGTAATGCAAAAATATTCAAAACAAACTTGCATACAAGTTTCATTGCTAAACGTGCTAGGAAAGTAATCTGCGTCAAAAACAATGGTTCTGAATACATAACAGCGGTAAACTTGATAAATGTGGTGCGCTAGGGTTGCCCCGCGTACGGGTATGGACTAATCTGGTATATTGTTCTGTCAGAGTGAAAATAAAAAATACACGACAGAAACAGATTGTCGTTTTGAAATTCGCATTTTGTCGTGTTTCAGGACTAAATTACCTAAGATCCACTGATACTGGCGCCGATAGCCTTGTTCATAAGCTAAACTAAATTTAAGTTCAGTGCATCTTTTTCTTTCTATTTCAATAAGAAAAGGATAGAAGATAAAATATTAGCCCTGTCAAATTAAGATACTCCATAGACAGTTTAGACGTGATTAAAAACATGGCTACTAAAAATACGTCAATTTACGTCAGGCGCTGACTAATTTGACAGGACTAAACTAATATTTATCTTCTGTCTTTTTCTTAATGAAATAGAAAGAAAAAGATGCACTGAACTTAAATTTAGTTTAGTTTGTGAACAAGGGAATCGGCGCCAATACAAAACTTCCTAAAAATATCGTCCGGCTACTAGGTGGTGATTGACACAAGAGAAGAGAGGCCTATGTCCAACAGTGGGTGGAGTCGGGCTGTGTATGATAATGATGACTAGGTAAATGACCAATAATTAAGGTTTTTTTAAGTCTATCTTGTTTATTTCGAAGTAGGTATAGAGGTACAAGGACCAGGGTGTAAAGTTCACTCATCCTCCATAGAAAAGGGAGGATCCTCCGACCAGACGGGTGTTGTGTCTGGCGGGCAATTTCCCAACGACTGATGTTGGGAAATTGTATCTATGCTAATTGCGCGGTAAACTCTGCTTGCGAGATGCAGGATTTGCGTGACGTCAGTATGACGCGTTGTTCGCATGTGGCGTTGTAGATACCGCTACATAGGTATGGTATGGTGTTGGTGGTTGTGGTTGTGGTAGTGGTGGTAGGTTGGTGGTGTGGTGGTGGTCTAGTTGGTTTCGAGGGGGTGTGTGGTATGGTGATGGCGATGGTATGGTGTGGTGTGGTGGGATTGGAAATCAAAAAAGATTTTCCCATTTAATAGAGAACTATTTACTTTTCCAGCAAGATAGTTCATTCGATTATCTAGCGTAAAATATGACGCTAACCTGTCCATCTTTAGCTTTAGATTTATATTCAACTGCAATTGAAACAAACGAAAGTAAAGAAAAGCTTGTTAAACATGACACCACTCGTGTATTCCCCGAATGGTTAGGCAAACAAAAAAAAAAAAAAGTAAAACCACGTTTTGCCGGTTTTGTTTGAGTCGCATATAATAGTATATTGCCATGATCCGGACACAAATCCAGACTCCGGGCTGCTGCTTAGAAATGTCAGAGGAAAAAAAACAATAACACATTGCTCGACCCGGGAATCGAACCTAGGACCTCATGCTCAGGGGTAACCCTTGCGTCCACTAGACCAATCCATGAGCCTTGCAAAATATTCCAAATATTTTGTTCGCTAACCCTAGTAACAGCGAATAACTTCGCTTACTTGTGAAACTTTAATATCGGCTACGTTTTAATCTATTCTACACGAAAATCTTTTTACGATTCATTTGCATACTTCGCGTTTCGTAGTTTGAATTAAATTTTATTTAGTGATACACAATTTGCGACTAACTTCGGGAATTTGTTGAAATCTTTGGATACAGTTATTTGTAACTGCTCTAATACAATTTGGATTTTAGATAGTAAGAGGAATTTTCGTGTAGTGAATTTTTGATTTTGTCCAAAACGAAAATCTAGGTATTCTAATTTAGGTATACGAATACCTTTAATGTGAATGTGCCAAGGGAATAATGCGAATAGCATATACATATAATAAGAACATTTGAATTTCGTGGGCTACCATGACGCTTTCGCCTCGTTTCATTTTTTTTTCAAGCCTTATAAAACTGTCAATAAAATAAAGTGCAAGGTGGTAGATAAAGTAATGTTAGCTGCTACGCTGTTCAAGTACCCATCATTAGCAAATCCAGTTTTATCTCCTTCTTTATTACCGGCGAAGGTGAAATGGGCGCCTAAACACGCAATATACTCGACCACTAAATTGTCCAACAATGCAATGTGCAATACTATCGGTACAAGATGCTCGTATTTACGGTCTTCGAAATGCTAAAAGCGCCCGTGAAGCAACTATAACGTTTTATTACCCTCTATAGAGCACAAACCATACACATAAACATGGACCAATAATACCTCCCACAAGAAGTATCGGAGGCAACGTGCCAATGCCGTGTGAGGCGAATTGTATGATTACTTTGTTCTTACTTAAAATGAGCTGTGGTTAAGTTTAAAATTGTTGTTGGCGAAGAAATGTCTTTAATTTTGGTGATATTTTTTGGTTGGTCATTTTATCGATGTAGCAAATAGCTTTATTGTACCAATCCCGATAAATATGTAGTAAAGCTAGTAAAATATTTTTCTTTCATCTATGTATTTTATTTTCTTCTCCAAGGATACATATTCGTGCAAAAGAAGCTGGCCTTTCAGAACCGGACACTAATCTTATAAATAAATATTTTATCGGTAGTAACTTATGTCTTCTTAGATATAAAACAATCACAATTTTTATTTTCTTCTAAACTGCTAATTCCGCAAAATAACAGCAAAGGCTAAAGAAGTTTATTCGCGGATTTGCAGGCGTAATATCAAGCGACGGGGCATGGGACTAAGCAAAATTTAATTTACCCGAGTGAAAATTGGCTGGACTTACGTTAAAAAGGAAATGCTGCTTGACACTGCAAAAGTGATTTATGTTAGCAGGACATGCTAATTTTGTGTGTACGTAATTATAAACAGCTAACTATGATATTTTATATATATTTAATTATTAACTACAATACTTTGATGTACTTGCATCACAGGGAATATAGGTTATTTATGATTGAGTAATTTGTTTTTTTTTAATTATTGATGAATTTTGGAAATTGATATGCAACAGCCCTATCTCAGCTATGTTTAAAGGCATTCTTAATACCTATCAAATTTTTTTTCGTTATCATCAATATTTTGTCCCCATCCATCATTCAATCCATAATCTCAACAAACGTTCATATCGAACCCAACTTTTTAAAGTAATGGCCTACTTACAAGCATTACAAATAACGCCATCCACTTCTGATCCCCTAATCACAGCTGGACACGGCTTGGTCAATAAACCGAAAAAGGCGACTTTTGACAAGACTAATCCTAAGTGCAACTTGGCCGATAAGGATTATACCGGGGCTCTAATGGCCTTTATCCCTTGGCCCAACAAACGTTCATAACTCACCGTCTTGGCTTGGCTCAACCGACTTAACTTTGGCAGGCGTCATTTCTCAAAAGGCATGCGGTGACGTACTACCCTGGGGGGGTGTTCTTCACCCCTCTCGTCTGGAGATTAATAAATATATAGGTGGACGTGGAAAAATGTAGCACTTAATTTGGCTGAGATGAGTTGCGTATTCGAAGCGTGTATTTCTTGTGTGAGGATTATTGGTATGTTGAGGAATTCATATTTTTCATGTCATTTCATTGTAAGGTGGACTAAGGACTCGTATTTATTGTGTGTATTTGTTCTTGTTGATGACTTCACAAATTTTACGCGATAAAGCAAAAAACCCACACAACACGCTTGTGGTACAAATTTGGTACCACAAGCGGTACAAAATTTGTACCAGCTCGTCCCTCCTCTGACAAAACCCTTTCATCACTATCTTACTACCGAAAACTCGAAAAAAACCCAGACTTAAGCGCAAACATTCCAAAAAAATTAAGCGTCGCAAGTACGTATTGTACGTACGTTGGTACGTACACACGACGCGTCATACTAATTGCTCAGAGTGCATGTCAAAGGCGTACCGGCGTCGCGCCGGATCCACATAATGGTGCATGGGGGGGTTGCAAAAAGGAATGTATGAAAAAACGCGAGAGACAGACGCCCTAAGCGTGTACTCAAACTAAGATTCGGTTACAAACAGTTGTTGTTGCTAACGAGAAATCGCGACGACAATAGCGGTAGACTCGTATGTGGCGAACTTTATTGGAGACTCAATTGTTTTCGATCTAATTGTGTTTGACCTAAAATCTGGAGTGGTCTGGGAGCAGTTCAAGTAGAATTTGACGACGACGATATACTTATCTATACGTGGTATTTTTCTATCAAAATAAAAGCTTTCTTGATTTCATCGAGTAATTGTTATTCGATTCCTTTCGAAATAAGGTATGCTGTATTGTTAATGGTAGATTGATTATTCGATTATCAATGAGAACTAAATGAGGTCTGTTTAGCTATGGATTGCACTGGATATTTTGTTTACAACGAATGATTCTTCGACACTAACTAGAAAATGCTTTATAATACTTTAATCTCCAGGCTCGAGTACAGCCAGAGAAGTATATATTTCTCTTCATAATACAGGTATATGCAAGTAAATTATAGTACATACAATCCTCTTATATTGCGTGTTCAATGAAAATAATTACAAAACTGTATGCAGCAGTTCTTCTAATTAAGTGTACGTACAACAGCTAGTTGTTAAGTGTGAAGTGCCAAGTTATAGGCAGTACTTTTCACGGCATAATCGACCACCCACGCGACTGTTGTAAACTTTACACTTATTATAATTGTTATTTTCTTTATTACATTTACATATATAGGTATTAATTATATTTTGAAATATTTTGATTTAAAAATAAAAAAAACATGAAGAACTAGCTGCGCCCCGCGCTATCACCCGCATAAGTTTCGATCCCGTGGGAATATCGGAATAAAAAGCATCCTTATATGTTAATCCTGGTTATAGACCATCTGTCTGTCAAATTTCATCCAAATCCATTTAGTAGTTTTTGCGTGAAAGAGTAACAAACATCTATCCTCTATCCATCCATCCATACAAACTTTCACGTTTATAATATTAGTAGGATATAAAAAATTATGGCCCTTCGGCATCAAGAACAGGGTCCAAACGGCCGGTGGTCAAACAATTGCCTAACGAGGGCCTCGAGAGCCTTTCGGCGATCAGGCCACTGGCCGATACGACAATCGGCACAATAACAGCCGAGCTCACATTCCGCATGTCAACCTTGCATGCTAAGTCGAGATAATTGCTCTGAAATACTGCCTTGTCGAATCTGAGGTGCCGTACTACAGGTATGTGCCCGACCCAGTTCTCGAAAATGGAAATATCACATTGTACTGGGATCGGTCCATCATCACTGGCAGGACTATTGTTGCCAATAAGCCTGATATAGTGGTGGTGGATCGATCAGAGCGGCGCGCAATTTTTTTTTTTTATTGTTGACATAACCGTCCCGCATGATGAGAACCTCGTGAAAGCCGAGAAAGATAAACAAATCAAGTATCTTGACTTGGCTCGCGAGGTTGTCGACATGTGGGATGTGGACTCAGCAATCATTGTGCCGATAGTCGTGTCAGCCAATGGGTTAATAGCCAAGAGTCTCGACCAACACCTGAGGAGGCTCTCGTTGGGCAGCTGGATCAAGGGCTTGATTCAGAAAGCGGTACTTTTGGACACGGCTCGCCTTGTCAGGAGGTTCCTCTCTCTGGAGCCCTGACCGCCGGTAGCTTGGACGCTGTTCCCGATACCGGTGGGCTACTATTTTTTATATTTTTAAATGTTTTTTTTTTTATATTTTTGTTTACAAAAATATTTAAAAATGTAATTTATATGTACTTAGTTGAAATAAAAAAATATTAATGGACGTTATTAACATTATCTCAAACTTTTTCTTTTATACACACAAATAGTCTAGTTACATGTATATAAAGTAATTCATGCTTCAATCTAGAATATTTGAATTCGGTATTAGCTCAAAGTTTATTGGTAAAACGTTATTTGAGATAACACTCTTGGCATTACAATTAATTACCTCAGTTCATTACAGATCAAACATTTAGTGATGGCATTTTCAAACAGACACATTGTGACACATCGCTAAAAAGATTCTAGTCGACCTCTTGAAACCAGAAAAAAATTCGTCAGTTAATATAAATTCATCATCATAAAATACATGATCTGCCTGTTTTTATTTTAATGACTGAGTCTTCACACAATCCTCTTAATAAAACACACAACAACATTTTAGCAGAGGCATTACATAGGTACGAGTAACTAGAGGCCTGATATGTTCACAAATTATAAATAGGTACCCTTCTACTACTTGCATATGAGAGAACAGGAAGTTAGAATCTCTCTTTTTATCTGACTCCCGATAATAGACCAAGTCTTGTTGCTCAGATTATACAGACTAGCATGACTTTTCTGTAGCAATTAACTGATCAGACACAGGTATAATTTGGCAAAAACATCAGGTCACCGTTCCCATCAAGCTTGAAAATACGAATGAAATACTTACCCGTTGGGGTGGCAGTACTTGTCGAGGACTATGCGTGTGCTTCGGCGAACAGGATCCGTGCTTCTCTTTCCTATGAGACTTCAAACCTCGCAGCAGCCTCGAGAACGTTGTCACCTTCTTCTTGGCAGTGCCCAGGCAGTTGTCTACGAAAAGAATGCCTGCTTAAAATTAAATTGTAACTAACTACAAAATAGAGAAAAATAATTTAATGTTCTAACTTAAAATAAATAACTGACGAACGTAGTAAGAGCTGTCGTTTTAATTTTAATCTGAGTCTGCCTATTTAATAAATTATACTATCAATAAAACTGTCAACACGAGAATTCAGATGTATTACTAAAACTCAGAAAGATTTGTCTGCTAACAGACTCTTCTCAGAAAAAACGACACACTATAAAACTCCTATTAATTTTACTAACAAAATTACTTTTCACGAATTAGGTCTAAAAAAGCAAGTCATGACTCGACACGTCTAGCCAACATTAGAAGGTAATAAATCAAGCTCTCAAGTGCTAGGCATATTTTAGGTTTTTTCTACATTTGTGGCGTGTTTTCAAAGGTCTTTTAATTTATCGTTTAATTGAGCGACGTGGTAAGTAATAGGAGAAAATATCAACAATGACATTACAGCTGCATTTATTTTTGTTGCGTGTGAATTTCCCTGCTTATTTTTTCCCATTTTCTAAGTCTACTTATATAAATTGATATCTTAATTTTTTGTTCTACTTATATTAATGTTATAAAATATCACTAGAACATATCAGGTCGAATCTTTGAATAACTTAACTTATCTTTGGAAGCTTTACATTACCTGGACAATGAAATATTTTTATTTTTTTCTATTTCTATTTTTGTATCTATAAAATGAGAGTCAGCTTAATCGCAAAAATGATCTAAAAGACTTTACTGAGTGAATTAGTCCTACGTGTTCAATAAATTATATAATATTATTATATATTGATAAAGAAGGTAAACGTAATCAGAACAACAAACTTCATTCTAAAGTAAATGACAGATACTCACCGCTTGGCGGGAATTCGTAGAAATACGCTGATCGTGGACTTAGGCAACTGAAACAAAAGAAATTTAACATTAGTCTATAAAAAATATTATAATGAATAATTATTTACACTCTTTGCATCAACAAATAAAATAAAGTATTTGGAACTATCGTCTTTTTAATCAACAGCAATGCACGGTACTGCATTTTGTTTGCATAATCCATACACAATGCTCTTAATAATTCCCAAGCTCCTGACAATTCTCACAAAGTCCATACATAAAAAAGAATAATTAAAAAAACATACAAATCCGACATCCCCCGTAAATAGAAATACACAACACGGATATTGCGGAAAACGGAAAAATATCGGACTAAGCAAAACATTCGGAATTCGGAAAATGGGAAATTAATCGACTTCGGCATTAACAATGCTCTGCTAATGATGATTGTCCGCAAAATGAGTGGCGGTTAATGAAATCGTAAATTTTGTAAAGAGTTCGTTTTGATGTGTCCGCGCCCTTAATCAGCTCTGATAATTGAACGTTTAAACCTACGTTAATTTTACGAGTATAAAATTAATACGTCTGGTATTTTAAATGTTATTTCAATTTTGTGTTATTGAATCTGAAATTGTGACTGTCAGCAGATAATTGAATATTAATTGGTTTTGACGGAAATGGAAGTCGTTCTTTTCACGGGTTTATTATTGCGTATTGACTTTGTCAATAGTGGATACAATTTCACTATCTGGGAAATTGTATCCATTACTGACAAAAAAACTCTGATCCTTTGATTTCTTGTTTTTTTTTTCTTATATCCTTAACTGCGTTTTATAGACAGATAAATAAGTGTTATTTGTCAGACTAACTTACTCTAAAAACAAAACATACCAAAACTGTATAATAATTATCGAGTTTCAAGACGCGTATTTTCAAACAATGGTTCAATATCGCACATGTTTCAGTTCGCAAACCCAATATAAAGTTGGGATCGGGCAATAAATCAGAATGAGTATCATATCGGCACCATGCAATGCCGCGGATGCAATGAATATTGATTTTCTCAACAATTTAGTTCTACGTAGGTAATAAATTTATATTAATTCCGATTTTGTTGGTATGTTCACACGCATAATCAAAAACTTGCTGGTTCGTTAGAAATATGATTTTTGATTTATTTTCCAATAATAATAACACATTTTCATTAGTATTCCGTGTAGCTTGAATAGTTTAATCTGCTTATTAATAATTATGAAATTATTTTACACCGGATTTAACTACTTAAACTAAAATGAAAATTTTATTATCTTTGCAGAAAATTATTTTGTTACATAATAATTTCTAAACTTAACCTTTTAACTTTCTATAGCGACACGGTAAATACTTCATTCCACGAGCTATAACTATTTAATTGCCGTTCAACACCACAATTTCCAAAGCGGTCTTCATTTGAAACCCATAAAGTTCAATTTAAAGACGCACGTTATAACTTTCACTCGGTCATGACAAAGCCAATAATTGTCAGGCGACTCATAAAAGATATACGAAACCGGACCTATGTCGAAACGTAATCGAAACCAGCCAACAAAGCTGATAGCGAATCAGAAATAACGACGCACCGCGCATTCTATAGCACTTAGATAAATTTCGTCTAGTTAGGCCGCGTATCACGGCGTTTCTCGCGTTTCCCGTGTCTCGGCGCCCGTAATCGCGTACCTTGTTAGTAGGATTCCCGTCTGTGCGTAGCTTTAATTGAGTAACGAGTACGTATATCTCCCTAAATGCCTGTACACGCTATACAGACTGTATCTTGGTATTTTATTGATTTAAGTAGTTAAACACTGCTTTTGATTACTTGCTAGTAATGTTTATTCAGTCGGGTAAATATTATAAGTACGCTGCACAAAGACGTGTGCTCGAAACATAAGAGGACAGGTTATATTGTGTGTACCTACGTTATTGCAGTTCCTAGGATTTTCTTTGATGTAAACTTGTTGCATCTAGCAATATTACATAGAGAGTGTATGTATAGTAATATTGAACCTACTCAGCTGTTTTTATTGATTCTACATTTATGAAGAACCACGGAACTAGGGCAGGCAAAGTAAAGAACAAGTTTCAATAAAAAAGTAAGTATTTTCTTTCGCCTGTGGGTATAAATAGTTTTTCACAAGACTTCCTTATTATAGTAGATCGAAATTCAACTTGGAATAAGGTTGCAAGAGATCTAATTTCAGTAATATTACATTGATAGATAGAAGTGGTCATCGTATTAGTGGTTCAGCAGCTTCAATACCGTAAGAATTGTGCCGGAATATAGCAGTTCGTGGACGTGGTACGACAGCGGCTCCCCTGACATCATCTCTGTCAACAGAATACAGCCGCCATGCAACCATCGATGCGACGTTCGCTAGAGCGGCTGTCACCAGCCAGCATCACTCATAACCGACCTATTCGCTGATTCCAGTAACTTCGTAACAAAACAAGATGGCGCTACTTGTCGCGCCGTCAGATACAATAACAAGTGTAATACGATTATAATATTGTAATATTCAAACATTATATCAGTTATCTCTTTACGTATGTTAATACCGTAGTGTTAAGATCGTTAGTCTCGGCGCTTATTCTCATCAATTTACACAGAATTATGAATGGTATGTATAGAATTTACATAATGTATCGTAAAGGTTCGTTAGTTCGTCTGTTTTACTTGTCATATGTAGGCGTATGTTTATTGTATTTAAACATTGAAATTGTTAGTCGTCAAAGTATATTGGGCTGATAAAGTGGTGTATTTTCTTGAAGGGCACAAGAGGTGATGTTTGATTTATTTTCCGAGAAGATATTTTAGATTATACAAGTGTATATTCAAATGATAGTATTAATATTCATATTATATTGTATTTATTACTTGCAACACCTTTATACATAATAGTGTTTGTATGTATGTGTTAAATAAATTGCTATTCCTCTAAAAAGTGATTTACTTGTTGAATTATTATGTATTGTTAATGTTCTACATTTCTGACACTAAGATTGTTAACCTGATGACCTGCGTTTGTAACGTCAAGAAAATTAACTGTTCAGCATATTTACTACCAACTTAAATTGTCCGTATATTCAAATCACAGCAGTCATTTTGACAGTTGTAGGAAATGGGCACATCACTGCAAATTGACGTAGTGTCGATTTACTTAACAATTAATTTCTGAACCCAATCTTTAAATAATTAAGTAATACACCACGACCAGGCCATGTTTTGTCTCTGGATCACCCTAAAGTTGAGTGGTGGAAAATGCATTAAGCATTCAGTCCGCCTTTGTACAGTATTTACTTAGTTTTTAGTATTTTTTTACTTGTGCATAAAGTTTTAATAAATAAATAAATAATACCCACAGTCATACTTAGTGTTGATACACGTTTCTCCGTATTATACCCGTAGTTATGAATAATTTTCTATAAATTTTGTCATAATTATTATTATTAATTTGCAACATTTACATCAAAACAAAAGGGTAACATTATTTAACGTTACAAGATAATTATATATCGAGTTGAGAATTCTCCACCGTAACTTTGTTCACACAAGTACGGAGGGTATCCTTATATTTTAATACTTTAAAAAGTCGCAAGCTTTGATGCTTGGTCGGATGCAAAGTGTTCAAGGTTCTTCTAAAGGGATGTCGTTGTTTAGAAATTCGTTCATTTATATTTCAGGAAATGAGAGAAAATTTGCAGTTACCCCTAAAACTTTTTGCACATTAATCAGCGGGAAGCAAGAATTTTTTATGGAGGGGGCTGGCTTATTTGATTTATGATTCATATTTCCCCTTTTTTAGTGTTGATCTATGAAAAATTAAGCGCAAAATACAAAAAAAAAATGTTTTTGCATAACTGCAGAAGCAGAAATATAGGTTTATTTTCCCATTGCGCGCTAGAAGTCGCATTTTTGTTGTGTCTTACCTCTATCCTGCCCTTTCTGTATGAAAGAGGACTTTGCTCTGCAGTGTTACAATATTAAGATTTAGGCCTGATTTTTCCAACGCCAGATAACTTTATCGGACGAATAATTTTGAATTGTTGACAGTTCTTCCATACAAAAACTGTCAGACGTCAATTTTATTCCACGAATAAAAATTATCGGTCGATTGGAAAATCAGCCCTTAGTATTATAATATCAAATCCTAATATTATAATATCTCCTTTTCGGCAAATATTCCAAAACAACTGCCTCGTTGCTCTAGTGGTCACAAGCGTTACTGCTGAGCATGATGTTCTGGGTTCGATTCCTAGGTCGGTTAAAGTGTATTGGGTTTTTACATGAGGAAATTCAAAGTAGCACACCCAGAGTTTGGATTCGTGCCCGGTTGATGACAATAGACTCGCCTCCTATTACATGGGACTTAAACATAACTTAAACATAACTGGCAAAATGTGGGTGTACTATGGGTACAACTCTGCCTAATCCTTCAGGGATTACAAGAGTGATGTTACGTTATCTTATGGTATTCTAGATAACATAACAGAACATTACCTAGTCCTTCAACAATCTCATATCAAAACAACTGCTTGCGAACATGACCTACTTTACCTTCGAATGCTCTCAATTCTCAATCAGTCCAACAGTTAAATTGGTACTCAGAATCAATTTCCCTAGGAATTAGCAAGCCGCGGTGCTCGTAAACGTTGAGTTTACAAACTAGACGTTTTTATTACTGCTACAGATTGGTTAAGCGGTGTTAATGTGACGGTATGGTATTTTGGTAAATATCGCAAGATAAATAATATTTTTTTAAGTAAAACATGTAGAGTATTCGTAAACCCCGAGTTTTTATTTTAAATATTATCATGTATTTTTACGTCATGATTATTTTGGGGATTTGCCTTGCTTATAAGTATGCATGATCATAACTAATTCAAAGCTGCAACTTGTTAAAGCATTTTTTTTATTGTGCTAGGGATACGCACGTACGTATGACGTATATAGGTACATACATAAACTCAGGCCTTTTATTCCAAGGGGGTAAGCAGAACACCACCTGCTACAAAAGCACTAACAAAGCTTTTAAAGTTCATAAAACTTGAATCCAGGTTGACTCTAATTGCATGCCAAACGGTAGGTGTATACCGTTTACGAAAATGACCAAATAAACTCTTATAAACCTAAGAATTTAAGCAATAAAAGCTAACGTACACCTTTAAAGTAACTATATTATTATAAGTAACTAGAATAATGATATTATAATAATTTATTTAATTAACCAAACGTCTGGTTCATTTAATGGCAAACTACTGCATATTATAATTTTTATTGCATAAGCAATAAAATATCTGGATAATGCTGAAGCATTCCACTTTAATGGCAATAGCAGGAGCTTTTTGTGGAAATATTACGACACCTTTACTATGCCAATATTTCTATGCTGTACAATAATTGTCAAATTATCAGCCCGTAAACACCCACTGCAGAATAAAGAGCAAGCCTCCTCAATTCTACGTAGACCGGATGGGAGACTATTGCTTGTAATTACAGACTTGGTAAATGTATGGATGGGTAGTTACCATACCTCGTTACCTCTTCCTGCTACATCGGAGAAAAACATAATGAGCATTTATATTATATGAATTCAGCGAGCGCCTCGCGGTTTAACCCCGATCCCGTGGGAATATTGAGATAAAAAGTATTATATGTATTATTCTGATGTATAAGCTATATCACTGTAAAGTTTCATCGAAATCCTTTCAGTAGTTTTTGCGTGAAAGAACTACAAACATCCATCCATCTTTTTCTTTTTTTTTTTTTTCTGGTGGGAAATCATCAAATGACCGCTCCCGCTCTGGGTGGAGCGGAAGGGAGTGTCAGACTCTTACTGACTAAAACCCACCCATGTTCCTTCCTTCGCCCTTTATGTTCCGGGGTAGAGGTAACCCTTTCGGACAATCCCGCTGACCCGGCAGGCTTCGGCCCTAAGGGGCCCCTCGGATTATGCTGACATCTCTTTGAGGCGCGCGTGGAACACTTACGCGCCGTCCGGCACGGGCCTGGTCCTGATCGGGCGGTGAGCTACCCATTGTTCTCCGCCCGCAGGCCCGCGCCTAAGGTGGCCGGTAGTCGTCACTCGACTCCCGACGGCCGGGGCGTCTCCCGCGGCGGCTGGGACGGGAGGCTCTCTCCCTCAACCGTCCCGCCACCTCCTTCGCTAGCATGACTGCTTCGCAGAAGGAAGCGACTGCCTCTCACTCCCTCTCGCTCCGGACCATGGCTTGCACCAGGGCCGGGCGCGAGAGGCCGCCGCCGCTGCCGATCGCCTCTACGAGGACACGGCGGGCAGACCTCCACCGTGTGCTCCACCGTGTCCTCTGGGCGATCCTGGCAATGGTGACACCCGGGCGTTTCCTCCCGCCTAATCCATCCATCTTCACAAACTTTCGCGGTTATATTGGTACTAAGTAGGATAGGAAGTAGGATTTAATCCTTTAGCATACACCATAGCACCGTACATAGACTCACACACTCACTCACTGATTCTCGTCACTTTATTAACAGGTAATGGTCTATTTTAGTGTGAAACAATGCAAAAACACTCATCATCTGCCTAGCCTTTTCCCAACTATGTTGGGGTCGGCTTCCAGTCTAACCGGATGCAGCTGAATACCAGTATTTTACATGGAGCGACTGCCTATCTGAACAATGCAGAAACACTGTTCAGAAATAAAGTTATCACAAAACACATGTCTTCCATAGTAAAAACTAGCTTGTGTTGATAACAAAGGTTTTAATATATTTTAATCATGCAATCCTATATTACTTAAAGTTATATGTTTCAAAATGTAGAAATACGCAGTAGAATCTAACCCCTCTTAATTTAATATAATCAAATCTACAAACTCCCGGACTACCGATTAACGGACGCCCACATCTATATTACCATAAATAGTCACTATTTGCAATCGAATAACACTTTTACGAGTAATTCATTAGGCAAACTAGTGGTGCAAATATCTAATTAGCATTGTAAGACATGCTGGATTGGATGCGTGGGGGTAGTGACGTGGTTTTCCTGGTACAAATTTATGAGAACACCTCCGCTTGGTCGAGAAAGCAGCAGATTTTCCTGGCTGTGTTTAGAAAGGTGTTCAATTTTATGTTATTTAGATGTAATTAGGGATAAAAGTTTAGTTTATGACATTCGTAAACTTAAGGAGGATTGACGTAATTAATAAGTAAAACCTCTGCGTATGTGAACTCTTAGGGCTTTTGTACACGACACGGTTTCTTCTTCACGGTACGGCGTATAAACTGCGCCGAAGAAAAACGTGTCCGTCAAGCTTTCATAGTTAATAAAAATAAAAATTTCACGCGGGCGAAGTAGCGGGCAGAAGCTGGTCAATCAATGTAACCTACATGTGACGGGAACATACATGTTTTCGTATTCTGGGCTATAGCCCAGAATACGAAAACATGTATGTTCCCGTCTCCTCCCTATTTCCTATTCCTATTTCTATTTTGGGTAAGGTACCCAAAATTGGGTACCTTCCCTGCCTATTTCTTACCGACCTTTATTATATTTTGACTGCGATATTGTAGTCGTCATCATAATCGACGGATAAGAAAAGCGAACTCACATAGCCTTTTTCCTTATGGGTATCGTAAAAATCTTATCAAAGACCACCCTTTCAGGTGTGAAACCAGAATTAATACGCTTGACAGGTGTGCTGTGATCCGTACTTAACGTGGTCATTAAGCACATGCACGAATGAAGATACCCACCATGCATCAGGCGTCCACCTGTTATAATCCCTTAATAGTTAACTAACACGGGTAGCGGTGTGGGTGGCCTATTTTTCGCTGAAGGCTACTCGCCTCATTTAAGGACCAATTTAGGAGCTAAATATAGCCTAGTGGTAGTAGCTACTTCGAGGATTGATGTTTTCTATTTGCGGATAATATTTTAGCACAGTAATAATATCAAGCCTTTTTAAAATAAACTTATCCTTTTTTGCATCGCTTGTAGCACGTACGGTCACCAAAGGAGATAAGTAACCAAGGCCGTCATAAAACTTCAACTATATCGTTGAAGTTTTGTAAGAAACCGATGGATGTTTTCGAATAAAATTTAATTTATTTAATAGAAAACAAACAGTTAATTTATCAAATTAAATTGCATTCGAAAAAATCCATCGGTTTCTTACTAAGCTCGAATAAGTCAAGCAAAGACAATACATACCTATTCATAAATAAAGACGAATTATATATTATTCTTTTTTTGCAAATTGACGTTCAACTTCAATTGCCCGTATATTTAAATCCAAAACACAATCGCTGACGTACGCAAAAAGCAGCTAAGCTTTCCTAAGTGGAACTGGGCCGGACACGTATGCTGCCTGTCGAACGAGTCATTTATTTATTGTTCGGGGCCTCCTAGTACAGGTATATATTTTACTTAAAAAGAGGTCCCTATGTAAGATTTACTGTAAAAGTTGTACAAGTTTCTGAAATAAACCTTTTTATTTATTATGTCCTTTATTTCATTTAAATACCTACAAATTACATTTTTAAATATCTTTATAAACAAAAAGATAAAAAAACATTTAAAAATATAAAAAATAGTAGCCCACCGGTATCGGGAACAGGGTCCAAGCTAACGGCGGTCAGGGATTTATTATTAGGTGGCTTTAAAACAATGAGGTCACTGTTTCTTTACAATTTGTACATTGCAAACATAAGTCATGGGCCTAATCTACCACCTCGTCCCAGAATACGTCTGGCGACCCCGAAGAAGATGGTGGGTTGAGCTTGACGCCTACAGACAGGATTAGTCCACACTAGCTCACATCAGAGAGAAGTGGAAAGGATAAAGGAAGGCCCTGCAGTGGAACAACGTCGGCTAAAAATAAAAATATTATTTAAATTACAACTGTCACTGTGACAGTTGTATGGCTATAACACGGCAAATTGACCGTAGTGTGTCAAATTGATAAACAATAAATGTTCCTGACTGTATACCCAACTTTACATAGGTAGGTACAACATTAAAAATCAGTAACAAGTAACATCTCTTCGCATTTTCCGAGACAGAATTTACAAAACCCCACGCAATATGCTGTCAGTCAGTCAGACGCGACAGGCAAACAGCAAATAAATAACTATTACTTGAACTATTCCCAAGTATAACAATACGCTTTTGAAGCATAATATATTCATCACAGGCTTACATCATGACTATTATGATGTAGCATTTGTATTCTTCGTGTCATACTCGAACCATTTTTAATCCGTCATCGGAGTTTTATTTTTCTCAAAAGTATTACAAACAATGTGTGCTGCACATTATTCATGTTTAACCCTCCGACTACGCTGTTTGTATTAATATCTGTTTTATTAGAAACTAGGTTCCGCCCGCGGCTTCGCCCGCGTGGTATGTCGATAAACAGTCTATGTTGTTCCCCGGGGTTCAAAGTATCCCCATACCAAATGTCATCGAAATCAGTCCTGCTGTTTCGGAGATAAGCCGGAACAAACAGACAGACAGACAAACAATTTTTTTTTTTATAAGTACCGGATATACTTTCATATGCATTTTGTAAAAAGCTGTTATTTTGACATTACAAACAGACACTTAAATTTTATATTTATTTTTATAGAGTATAGATGAAAATAATTGATAGAGCTTTAACTGAAACAACTTCATTTATCAATGACTGAAAAGCTCTTCTAGTAATTTTTGTTATTTCATTTGTCGCAACATATTTTTTAACCCTATTAAAGTCGCTGTAAGATTTAAATTGCCCCATCTCTTAAACATTTATTGAGACTGAAAATAAACCATTTTTCGTCTATAAATCGTCGACTACAGTTACCTTATTAGTTCTAGTTTAGTAGCCAATAAAGATTGTCCTTCATTTAAATACGGTCTTAACACAAATTTCTTCGTGCGAGCGCCCGCCCCGGATATATCCATCAGTAGTTAATTTGAATTTATTTTACAGCAAGCACCGGTGTAATGAGAACTTACTTCAGCAAGACTCAGTGTTGGGACAATTGACGAATATTTATGCGTCTGCTGGGTTTTTGTTTGTTTAGGGTTAGAGTTATGTTAGCGAAAATAGCAGTGGTGGCCCAGTGGTAACAGCCGCGACTTACGTGTTGTAGGTCGTAGGTTCGAATCCAGACAGACGCTTTACTTTCTGTAAATTATTTCATCACCACTGCTCTCTAAACGGTGAAGGAAAACATCGTGAGGAAACCGGCATGTCCTAGAACCAAAAAATTCGAAGACATGTGACATCTACCAGCCCGCACTGGGCCCGCGTGGTGGATTAAGGCCCACTCCCTCTGGGAACATTATAGGCTGATAATGTAGCGAAAATATGTGTTCTTTGTTACAGTAACCGATATTTACCTGCGCGTACTTTGTTTTTCTTAAAATCTTTTAGAATCTGTAACATTATTTAACTTTTTGATTATAAAGTAAAATTAGCACCTGAGGGCCTGGACAGTGGCAATAGTTTTCAAAGCGCTTCGTATTTCTACAACGACTTTCAACAGGATTGACATAAACTTGTCGGTAGCTTATGTCAATCCTGTTGATATTTTTGTCTTTTCCATCATCGTTATCGCTGATAGAATATCAATTTGTCCCTTTGGACTTTGGTGTTAGTTAATATCAAGTTAGCACTTATAGGCCGACCACTTAACTCAGACGTTGCCTGAGGCAGCTGCGCGACGCGGGTGGGGTGATGGTTGTCACAAGTTGACGAATCACTGAGCACTCGCGTCACGTCACCACACCCCTCCCGCACCGCGCTGCTACCTCAGACATCGTTTCAGTTAAGCGGTTGGCCTATAGTTGACTAGTTGACAGATTCGGATACAGGTTTCAACTCTATCCTATTTTCTATACCCTCAAGAAGAATGCAGTTTGCCTCTCCCACTAACCGTGCATCACTTCGACTATTCTCAACGCGGAGGCCGCTTCTGTCGCCAATCGAATGTCTGATTTCAATTTAGATTAGCATTTAAACATGCAGCGCAAAAGCTTATCTAACGAGTACACCTGTTAAAGTCCAAATAATTTATGACTACGTCCCGTGCTATTCTCGTTATCGTTAACATTTCGTGTAAGCCGACCGTGAATTTCCTTAGACGACTAAGGATAAAGCTGTTTCGGGTTGTTTCGGCCTGCGTCGGCATTCGCAGGGTTGATTGCAAGTTATTGTTGTAATAATCACCGTTCGAGTGTTCGCAATACTACCGTTTTATTTTATTTTATTATTAGTAGTTACAGTTAATTGGATTTTTAACAAGCTGACTTGAGTTGTAGATGTTTTAACCGATTTTAAAAAAGGAGGAGGTTCTCAATTTAGATGTTTATATACATTTTTTTTAATTGTTAAGTATTAGTTTATTATTATGAATAAAGGAATTCCAGCTCTTGAAAACCCCACGTTGTAATAAGTATAACTGCAAAACTATATATTTATGTAAACCTAGTAATTTATTGAAAGTGCAAAATATGATTATTGATCGAGTTTTGACGTGCTTTGCATATGCAATTGCATTAAGCTTGATATACTCTGACGTGTAGGTACTGGCAGCTTAATGCAGTTGCCAATCCCAAATGATTAAGTTTTATGTGCAGCTTCATTCGCTTAACATGTTCATAAAAGTTATCGACGCAATAATAAACAGCATTAACAAGGTGCATACACGAGAAAACAAAAGAATTTTATACCTGGTACAATGTTACACAGCTATTATACTGCGTGCTTCGTTCTCGATATATGTTACTTTAACATGCAGCATTCTCGAGTCACTCGGCAACTACGCAATTTTCAGAGCTAAAACTAAACGTAAGTATTAGTATGCATGCGTAATCTGTGTCCTAGCGCGATCTGTCATTATTTTCGTTTGCGCGGCAACTGATACTGTGTTCTTAGAAGTATTTAAGTAAATTGGAGTTTTTTAAAAGTGAAATCTTGCTTAATTTAACTGTGCCTAAAAGGCACCACGAAGAAAAGGATTTACTAAAAGAAAATAAGAAAAATTTAACGAAAAATGAAGCGTTATTGTCGTCGTCGGGATAACTACGAAAGTGGTGCCTCACTTTCGAGTATTCCAGGTAGCAAAACGTTGTCTTGTGATTGCTATTATACCGGTACGGCTACTGGCTTTTATAGCAGTTAAGGCCACAAGGTTTTCATAACCTTTTGTACCGGTTGAGACGGGTGGTGTACGAGATACATCGACGTGCTCATTGGACTCGGGTCGTATACGAGATGTACGGACGAAATCCTTAGACTCGGGGCGTATACGAGATATACGGACGAGATCTTTAGACTCTTATGAGAAGTCCGTGAGGCTTCAATAAGCAGTTTTTATCAATCACTTGTGTACAATTTTTCTGTGGTATGTTTATTATTTTCCTTTTCAGATTTTATTATTGATGACACTTCGAACGAAGTAAAAATAATTGAAACATTACCACGAGATATGTCACCAGAAACTATGACAGACCCGGTTCCAGAACAACCTGAACCAATGGTTGATCCTGAGCCTACCTCAGCAGCACCAACTATAAGTTCAGAGGTACTTTTAGCACTGGGTGATCTCATGCCAGATGCACCTGCATATGATCCCTCTATATAGGGACTTGGCTCGTATTTGGAGCAATATTATGAAAAAGGGTCTTATTAAAAAGACAAAACAATATCTAATGGAACAATTGATTCCAAAAAATCACCCTTTATTAAAGGCACCAAAGCTAAACCCAGAGATTTCTGCTTCGGTAAGTGACATTATTGTCAACAGACACAAAAATATAGAGTTGGAACAAAACCAACTAGGCATTGGACTGTCTATAATAAGTAATGCAATATCATTGTTGGTAAACAATGATACAGGAGACCGATTGAAATTGATCTCACTACTTAGTGATGCTGGAAGGATCTTGACTGATTTACATTTTGTCCAAACAAAATCAAGGAAAAACTTGATCTTCCCTGTGATTGATAAGAAGTTTTTCAACATCATTAAAGATGTTGAAAGAGACGAGTATACTCGTATACTATATGAAGCTAATTTTAGTGAAAAAATTAAAGCTTTGTAAACTTGCCAACAAAGTGGCCAGTACATCAATAAACCTACATTCAATCAGCATACATTAAATAAGGGAAACTTACAAGGTCCCCCTCGCTACAATCCGAGGCCAATAACGAGGTACTGACACAAGAAGACCCAGTCCTCAATACAAGCCCGGAAACATCACGGGCACTTTTATCAGTCCACGGCCAAAAAAGCCAAAAGCCTCACAGGAGAAACCTCATGCTCGCACATAGAGGTAAGTCATGCTGGAAAGCTCACACTTTTTTTTTACTGTGCTGGAACAAAATTTGCAAAGACAAATCCATAATTAATTATATCAAAGGATACTCAGTTACCTTTGTAAAGAAACCTCATCAGAATTTAATAAATAATAATAATAATCTTTATTGATTCAGACTACAATGGTCTACAGTGTTAGTAACAAAGATAGCTTAGCCTATGTGAGTGCCACTTCCCCCTTCAGTGAAATCAACTATGGAAAATACTGATATGCATACTGCTATCACCAAATTATTAAAATTGGAAGCTATATCCCCTTACAAGTCTTGTAAAGACCAATTTATCTCTTCTATATTTTTGATTTCAAAACATAATGGTACAAAGAGATTCATACTAAACTTAAAGTAATTGAATAAATATGTAAAAACATCCCATTTTAAAATGGAGGATTATAGGACAGCAATAGCTTTACTTTCTCCAGGTGATTACATGGCAAAAATTGATTTGAAAGAATCATATTTATTAGTAAATATAAATCCACAGGATAGAAAATACCTACGTTTTCAATATGAAAAATTGTACGAATTTAATGCCCTCCCTTATGGTCTGTGCTCTGCACCTAATATTTTCACAAAGATCATGAAGAGTGTAGTGACACATCTAAGAGGAAAAGGGTACAAATCAGTTCAATGCCTAGATGACCTACTATGTACAGGATCTAGTTATCAATCATGTTTGCAGAATGTTCAAGAAACAATAGCTCTTTTAAAGTGCCTGGGATTTGTTATAAATTTTGATAAAAGTGTAATAGTACCATCACAGTCTTGCAACTTTCTTGGTTTTGTGTTTGATACAAAACATATGACATTACAATTGGCCAAATAGACAAAGTATCAAATATTAAGAAGTTGGTTCAAAAATACTTAGATCTAGATCTAGAGATAGTTGTTTTATACGAGATCTGGCAAAATTAATTGGGATATTAATTGCTGCCTGCCCAGCTACCACATATGGCTGGATTTACAAAAAAAAAAAAAAAAAAGAACATCATAAGTATAAATATTTATTTTAAAATAATGAAAATTATGTTGTGAAAGCAGACTTACACTCAGATATAAAATTAGATCTACAATGGTGGGCTAATAATATTAGTACAGTATGTAAAGTATTGCTTATCATAAACATGATATTGAACTGTTCACGGATGCCTCCAGGACTGGATGGGGTGCTGTTTACAAAAACAAAAGAGCCCATGGCTTCTAGAGCGAATATGAGAAAACATACCATATTAACTACTTAGAATTACTTGCAAAATTTATGACATTAAAGGTTTTTATAAACAATAAGGAATACCTTAATATCCTGTTGCGTGTAGTTAATAAGACAGCAATATCATATATAAACAGAATGGGTGGTATTTAGCTCCCACATTTAAATAACTTGGCCAGATCCATATGGCAATGGTGGGAAGAGAGACATATTTGGCTCTTTGCCTCCTACAATTAAGTCTAGTGAAAATAAAGAGGCTAATGAAGAGTCCCGAAAAATCAATCCAGACAGAACGGGTGCTAAGCACCGGAGCGTTTCAAAAAATTGTATGTGAGCTGGTTTAACCCGAAAATTGATTTATTTGTATCCCACACAAATGCTAAATGTATTCTGTCTATGTCTCCTAGTTTGTCCTGGACAAAATAATTTATTTTAAAAATATTTTTTTTTTTATGCCTTTCCTCCATTCAGTTTAATTATTCGAATTTGAAAAAGGTTTACAAAAAATTAAAAATGAGAAGGCAACAGGTAATCATAGTCATGCCTCGTGTATATCATGGATGTCATGCTTGCATCCCTATCACATAATACACAAAAACAATATAATGTTACATATAAAATTTGGTGGACCTTTTGCCAGAAGCATGGTATAAACCCATTCACTCCCATCTATACTACTTGTAATGTATTTCTTAACAAAATTATTTGACTTTGAAGCTGCCTATGGGACCCTAAACTCTCATAAATCAGCTCTATCTTTGATTATAGGCTCTAAAATTGGGGAGGATGATTGTATTAAGAGGTTATTTAAAGGATTCTATAACTCTATATAATAATCTATATCTATCTCTATATACTAATCACCGTTAGCAAAATACCAAACAACATCCAAATAAAGTTTTGGACACAACTGGACTCCCAATATGACATTGAGTTTTGAACGTATCTCAAAGAAACTGATGATTTTGCTTGCACTAAGCACAGCTCAACGGGCACAAACCTTATCATTAATAAAAATATCGAACATAACACTGAGTGAAAGTTGTGTTAATATTGCCATTACTGATTTGATTAAAACTTCGGCTGCTGGACGAACCCAGCCTAATCTTTTCCTGCCCTTTTTTGAATAACCTGAGATTTGTCCAGCCAAAACATTGTGTGATTATATGAGATTGACTAGAGATATAAGAGGTCTTAATGACTACTGGTTTTTGTCACATACAAAAAAAAAAAAAAAAAAAAAAAATCCAGTTTCTTCTACTATTAGTAGATGGATTAAAAATACTCTTTCAGACTGCGGTATTGATACGCGCGTCTTCTCAGGTCATAGTACACGATACGCCTCTACATCCAAGGCTAACTTAAAAGGAATTTCATTAGATGTAATCAGACAGTTTGTCTGATTACATCTAATGGCAAATGCTGGTTGGACAAATAATTCATTAACATTTGCAAAATTTTATAGAAGGCCAATTCTCAATTCAGGAGAGTTTGCCTATGCTGTGCTTAATGCAGAATAATATATTTTTAGTTACACTATTACTTATTATATTATTGTAATGTCACGATGGATATTGTGATCAAAAATGTGTCATTATTAGTTGATAAATAACGGATGGTTACCTATGTACCTACCGAATGAGGCTGATTAATTGATTGTTAATATGATTACTGATTGTTAATTAAGTTTAATTATAGAGAAGAATTTAAGATGTCAGTTTTGACTTAATAAAAATATTTATTTTAAAGAACATAATGACTAAGGAGTCAGGGTTATCTCAAGTTTACCATCTCTCTAAACATCTGCATGTTAAAGTAACATATATCGAGAACGAAGCACGCAGTATAATAGATGATCAAACGAACTTACCTGTGTGAAGTTCGATCATTATTATACGAAGTGCTTCGTTCGAAGATATATGTTCCCTACCCATCCCACCCCAGGTAAAATCGAGATAACCTTTCAAGAATCTAAAAAGAATGACAGATCGCGCTAGGACACAGATTACGCATGCATACTAATACTTACGTTTAGTTTTAGCTCTGAAAATTGCGTAGTTGCCGAGTGACTCGAGAATGCTGCATGTTAAAGTAACATATATCTTCGAACGAAGCACTTCGTATAATAATGATCGAACTTCACACAGGTAAGTTCGTTTGATCATCTATTATGTAGTTCGATATTTTGTTGCAAAACATTTAATTATAGATTAAACTGTTATTTTAACTTAATTTGTTTTAGTAACTATGTATTAATAAATACTTTATTACCTACTTACTAGTTACGTTAATTTATATGTATATTTTAGTAATAAATAATTTTGCTGGCTGTAGCCAGTCATAGTTGGGATAGAACATTGGCAGGTAATTCAATTCTCTATTCTGACCACAATCGGACATAATATTATGCTCACTAAGCATCGTCATCATCAGCCTACAGCAGTCCACTGCTGGACATAGGGCTCGACTTGATTCTCGACAACTCTCATCCAGCTGCTACCAGCCACCATTCGAAGGTCGTCGCTCCACCTAGCCTGATCCAGCAGATAATCAAGCTACAAATATTTGTGTAAATATTAAACGCTCACCTTTGATAGTTATGTTGCGTGTTGTGCATGAGCGGTTGCGTCGGTTGTGCCAACAACAGTTGTTTTTGTTGCTGTTGCCGTTGCAGCATCTGTTTGCCGAACACGCCGTACCCGAACCCGTATATTTCGTCCTCTTCTTTCTCTGTGAGGCAGCTTGAGGGCTGTTAAAAAGAAACAAGTTGTTAATAAAAAATATCTTTTAATTCTAAATACTAGAGGAAGGGGTGGTAATTTGGAACCCGTTGTTAATTTGGAACCCCTTAATATCTCAGAAACAGACAGCGACATCTGTTAAAAAACTATGCAATTACGTTGAACTGGTATCATAGAATGTATTCACTGCCACTAGCGCCAGTTTTGCATCAAGTTTGAACCTGTCATTCAAAGTTGAAATTTTATGTCACCGGCAAATGTTTTTTCTTTTATTCGTTTATATTGTTAAAAGTTTTTATTTTAGTCTAAAACTAATACAGTGGGTGTTAAGGGAAGTACTTTACGCATAAGTTCAAATTGTCACAGGTAAGTTTTAAGGTTTGTTTTAACGAGTTTTAGTTTTCTTAATTATTTGATAACATAGTAAGGTTTTGAATTTGGAACCCCATAGGTGCGGGTAATATGGAACTGGGTTCCAAATTACCCGCAGTGCATTAACATCACTTTTTTCCTGATTCCAGTCATGCCTCGAACTCAATTGTCACCAAAGCCGAAGTCGAAAAGAAAAACTTGGGAATAAAAGAATAAAGAAAGAATAAAAAATCTAACAGAGGCCGCAAGTCATCTGCCGCTACTTTATTGACCGGATCTCCCTATAAACAGCAACTCGAGGAGTCAATCAAGTCTATAGCGCAGAGAGGAAGAGGCCGGGGAAGAGCTCGTGGACGTAGTGGTAGGCAGAGAACAGCAAACTCTTCTAGAACTCCTCCGAGCAGACAGGAATCTACATCATCGGATTCTCAATCATCAGTTTCTTCAGGTGACACTGTAGTGTCAGAAAATGCTACCCACAAACGAAGATGACGCTTGTTGCCGCTAGCCCACAAACGAAGATGACGCTTGTTGCATTTTTTGCTCTGAAAATTACTCCAACGATCGACGTGGTGAAACTTGGATTCAGTGCCAATCATGTGGGTTGTGGGCACATATTGAATGCTCAGGATGCGACGCAGAATATTATATTTGTGATTTTTGTAAATAAATTTATTCCATACTTGTAATTTGGAACCCGGGTTCCATAATACCAGCACCAGAGCTCCGAACACATTTTTTTCAATTTTTCAATAAAGCAAATTATTTCCCTTAATGGGTGGTTTTATTTCATTAATTCGTTCCTAATATAAAAGTTAATAAGTTTTTTAGTATATAAAGTAATTTTTCGAAATGATTAGTTAAATAGTTTTGCTAAAATACTTAAGAAACAAAGTAGGGTTCCAAATTACCACCCCTTCCTCTATAAAAAAAGTGTAGGTAGACATCCTAACCATCCATCCATACTATTTTATTTTGACCTATATAATACAATGTATATCTGCTCCACCAAATATTTCACTTAAGCATATCAATAACACTAAAAACGAAATCAATTCAAAGTCTACAAAATATGATAAGTATTGAGTGTAATAAAAGTAACCTTTACCCAATAAGTTTCAGCAAATTAGATTTATCTGAGACAGAGAAAAGAAAATACCTTTTGACAAAAGCCATAATAGGTGTCTTTACAAAAAAATCTGTATTAATATCAGACTTGATATAAATGCGAAAGAAACCTTCTGAAGGCAGGTAATCCGCTTTACCTACTCAGAGGTGTACTCACAAAAAAAAAATTAAATCATATTCATAAAAACGGTTCAAATATCACTGGCAATGTTGAAAGCCTAATATTCCTGGCTAATTTTACACAAAGCGACGATTTGGCCCGCTTAGTCTGATTACATGACATGATCCTATTATTTATTCAGGCCGTTTTATCTGTGGGCCTCCGCGGGCCTCATCCTTATGACCTTGGACAGTTGTCTGATGGTCGACTGTGGATTTACGTTGAAGTTCATCACGTGCTTTCCAGTTTGTTTTTGCAAGGTCGTTTTTTGGCTTAGGTTGGGAATGTTTTATTTGATATTTTTGCATTTGTTAGGTACCTATAAGGATTCAATATAGGATGAAATGAAAGTGACATGAGATTTCATAATTGCGAAGGTGTTCTGAGCGTCACGTGTGTGCTATGCTATTATTTGTACTGATTGTGTAGTTGTAGCAGGTGGAAATGACATATCACTGTAGCCAAAAGTAGAAGTAGTGAATATCCCGAGAAAACGACCACGATATCGATAGTAGAACGTTTGAAACTATGTCAAATAAAATTGGTACAGATACCAAGTCTCGCATGGAGCCAAAAAAGTATGCTGATATGGTGCCAAATGCGTGTTACACTCCAAAGTGTTTTTAATGGAAAACTTTCCAATTTATAGCTACATAAGTAGTTCAAATTCACACTCGTTCATGCAACAATAAACTACAGAAGCCAGCAAATTATAAAAAAAAAATACAGACTTTAAATCTACAACTGAATATTTCGTGAAATTGATGACCATTCCCAAAAACAAATGAGAATCTCAGTCAACTCACCGAATACTTTCCAGGCACATAAATGGGCTGCGAATGCGACGTGGTCAAGTTATTCAAAGCTAGGGAACCAGGACTTGCCGAAGGTGGAGTTTGAGGTGTTCCAGGGCCTCCAAGCACCCTCATTCGAGGAGACATCTCGTCCCATTCGTGTCTTCGCAACTCTTCCAGGTGGTCTAGAACGTCGCCATAGTGCGTTGAGAAGAGGTCCGCGTATCGGGAGGCCAGACCTTCTAAGTAGCCCCGGTCTCCGTCCTGTGGAAGAAATAACATAGGTTAGTTTACAGGGAAAAAATATCTTAAAGATGTTATGAGTAAAAGAGTCCGTGGCTAAATAATAACAGCCGCACAAGTCGATCGATCAGGTTAAGCTACGCTTGCCGCGGTTGGGCTGTGGATGGGTGACCATCTTTACATATCCCCTCCGACTCCGACCCCTCCGTACCTCGGAAAGCACATTAAGCCGTTGGTCCCGGCTGTCACTCGTGGAACTTTGACAGTCGTTACGGGCAGTCAGGAGCCCGAAAGTCTGACAACCAGTCTTACCAAGGGCTATCGTATTGCCCAGTTACTGGGTGGTGGAGGTCAGATAGGCAGTCAGTCCATGTAAAATACTGGTATTCAGCTACATCCGGTTAGACTGGAAGCCGACCCCAACATAGTTGGGAAAAGACTAGGCAGATGATGGTATCTTATGAGTGAAAATGTGACCACTGTCTACCACAGAATAGATGCTTTCTAAACCTTTGTGTTTAAAACTAGCTGACTTAGAATTTGTGAAGTTATCCACCTGACAACAACGACGCTCAGCTATTTATAGTAATGCATCATGTTTTGACCTTTATTTTTCATGAGTAGCTAATAATATGCTACTGCCTTTTAAACTAACATTCACAAACGCTGCGAAACACTTGTCATTCAAGATTGTCGCACGATAACTTTATCTGATCACATAAAACAACACATCTTTTTATATTCCTGACACTCACGTTTTATATGTGGCTATAAAACGGCTAAGACAATAAAGAACGAAACATTAGTTGAATAAATTAAGTGCTAACGGTTTGTACCACTCAATAATTATGATGTATCATTCAGGTACCATCTAAAGCACGAAGTATTTCCCACGTTCTGCAATGAGAACAAACAATGTAGCAATGGGAATTAAACATACCATGACACATCACACCTGTACTCTTCGAAGGGTTAGGCAGAGGTGGTCCTATACTAATACGCAAATTTCCCAGTTATGTTTTAAGTCCCATGTAATAGGGGGTAAGTCTATTGCTATCAACCCGGAACAAATCCAGAATCGAGTGTATTTTCTTTCTTTTATTCAATATAGATTCTGCACGTTTAACTGAAACTCGATTTATTAAAACTAATATAAAGGTACTCAAGAACCAATGTCGTCGTTAAGTCACCATAAACACGGCATTCAATTACACAGTAATTACAACTGACACGGCAAAATTAACGAAATTGAGAAAAAAAAAACTCGTAATTATCCTACCTAGACCTATTTGCTTTAAGTGACTTTTCCGAGCAATTTCCGTTGAGTCACAAAAAAGGGGAGAATCGACGTAAAGTAAGGTCATTAAGAAGCAGAGAGAATTAAAGTCTTAAAGTTTAAGGTGTTTGTTGATGTATAATAGTTCGGCCTCAAGCTTGAAATATGTCAGACGGATGTACTGTATTTTTCCGACAATTTGTTACGACGGCCAGGTCATAAAAGGTCACAGATTATCCCGTACTTTGTGGATTTGTTTTGACAGTTGTGTAGTGTGGCTTTCGGGCAAAATAGAATTGCTGTCTCAATTAGTGAATGCCAAAACAAGAATAAACTGTGTCCAAAACAGTTCTGGATAGAAAATTCATAAAACTGAATTTATAGCTTGCGTATTTGCGATGCTCCAAACTTTCAGCCACATTGACAAGTCTTTTTTTATCACATTGTACATCCTCATTTGTAGTTAATTGAATGTAAATATACTCTCCTTACACAAGAGTATTGACAATTTACGCAATAAGGCGCGATAGAAATTAAATACAAAAGTTACTCCCGCGGACGGAGGATTGTGCGGAAACAAAATAAACAACTCAAAATAATCTCGCCGCAAAACTCTTTCATTAAGATGGGAAAGCTAAAGACGAGGACTAAGGGCGGATAATTTCTGAAATTCCTTCGGCTATAGGAAATAAATTATCCGGTAATCTGGTTTTTGAAGATTGTTTACGCTAAAATAAGTTCTGATATCTTTAACTTCGAGTATATTTTTAATGTTGAAATATTCAGTGTTCAAATTTGTAAGTGCTAAAAAAGCAGTGTTATTTTTTTGATATAAAATCATTGTGAATATTCCACTTATCTCAGACATAGGAACGCTTATTTCAGGTTATAAACATAGTCTGGCCATAAAGACTGTTACAATTAAAAATAAGAAAGATATTACATTTGAATTTGGAATCTATTATTTTTATACGATTGTTCATTGCGTTTTATAATTTTGGCGCCAATACATTGTACAATATTTTGCGATATTAAAATGGAGTGGGGTGATAAAGAGAATCGGATCGCTGTGATTGCATTACACAAAGTTGGTATGGAGTCAAATGCAATTTTTAAAACTCTCCATACGCTTGGTATTAGTCAAATGTTTGTGTACCGGGCTATTAATAGGTACAATGAGACCTCCTCTGTTTGTGACAGAAAAAGATCTGGCCGTCCAAGTAGTGTTCGTACCAAAAAGGTGGTCACAGTAGTAAGGGAAAGAATTCGAAGAAATCCTGTCCGAAAGCAAAAGATTTTATCTCGGGAGATGAAGATAGCACCCAGAACCATGTCGCGTGTTTTAAAAGATGACTTAGGACTTGCAGCCTATAAGAGACTGGTCATTTTTTAACTGATAATTTAAAAAAGAATAGGGTGGTAAAATCGAAACAACTACTGAAGCGGTACGCAAAGGGAGGTCACAGAAAAATTTTGTTTACGGGTGAGAAAATCTTTACAATTGAGCAACATTTTAACAGACAGAATGATCGTATTTATGCGCAAAGCTCTAAGGAAGCTTCCCAATTAGTCGACAGAGTGCAACGTGGGCATTATCCGACTTCAGTGATGGTTTGGTGGGGTGTTAGCTATGAAGGTGTGACTGAGCCATATTTTTGTGAAAAAGGCTTCAAAACATCGGCACAAGTGTATCAAGATGCCATTCTTGAGAAGGTAGTTAAGCCCTTAACAACATGTTCAATAACCAAGTATAGTCCTTCCAACGAGACTCGGAGCCGGGTCATAAAGCTCGGTCCACGCAGTCTTGGTTGGAAGTGAACGTTTCGGACTTTATCAGAGCTGAAGACTGGCGGTCATCTAGTCCCGATCTTAATACCATAAATCATAATCCAGCGGATTCTGATTTATGGTTAGTTTTAGAGAGTACGGCTTGCTCTAAACGCCATGATAATTTGGAGTCCCTAAAACAATACATACGATTGGCAGTGAAGAATTTTCCCATGGAAAGAGTGCGTGCTTCTATTGATAACTGGCCTCAACGTTTAAAGGACTGTATTGCAGCCAATGGAGACCACTTCGAATAAGCTTTTTATGTTTTAAATTGTTTTATATTTATGTATTAAACTAACACACTGTAAAAGTAATAAATATTATTTCCAAATAAAAAAGTTTTTTTTCTTCGTGACAATACATAAGGCAAGACTAGGTACATCTTAAAATAATACTAAAAAAAAGTAGTTACAGTTCATAACAGTTTTGCATGAGGGAACAACATCTTACACAATTATAAAACGTTTACCCATCGCTTTCTTAAAAAAACATTGCAGATTGAATGTTTATCTTTGCGGTTCATAAGAATTTGCCAAGACAAACACTAAGTCAGTTAACACTTTCCCGTACTAACCACTTCGGTGGTCTAGCTTTCATAATGTCAATATGTTGAAAGTTTCAATGTCTTGCATGTGGTAGTCGCATAAAGTCTACAGTTTCCTGTACGCGGTTCAATGTCTTGATATCCTGTATTACTATTTCCTTTATAATTCATTGAAACCGCGCAATAAATTAAGGGCAATCCATCAAATGGGTAAAAAATCGTAGCTGTATCATTGAAGACCGCACTTAGAATTCCACTAGCGGTCGCATTGAGTCAAAGATGGCCGAAGGTTTATTTCCATTTTTAAATGAGAGCGGCTGAGAGCTTTGTCGGCTCGGAGTTTGTGCTCTGCGTTTTAAGTGGATTAAATCGCTCCACGCTCGTAAAACCGACAAGTGCTCAAGCTAAGAATTAAAGTAACCGTTCGACTTTTGCATGAGAAAGTGCTCGCGGGACCTTGCCTCGTAGTCACTCCGCACAATTTGATGCGGCCGATTTTTATTTATTTTCCCCCTGAAACCTGGAAGCTGTTCAAATGAACTCTTTGCGGACTGCGACTGCTTTGTGAATACTCAACTAAAGAAATTCATTAACACTATCCGAATGGAGTGCTGCTGATTATCGATGTTTCTCACGCCCGCTCTGCTTCCGTCGAAATGGAATAGTCAATGGCAAAGCTTTTGCTGACTGAAACACTTAAAAATACAGCGGACTGGGCGAACTAAGTCAAAGAACCGCCATAAAAGACAATAATAAATAGCTCATGATGCTTCAGTAGAAGGCATAGTAACTGCTCTTGAATTTAAATGGTATATTTAGACCACGACCAGTCGTTTAGAGCATAGAAACGGGTTCATTGAATGGTTTGCCAACGGCAGCTGGAATGTTTACGAAAAACAACCAAACGAAAAGTTAGGTAATAGAAACAGAACATGGCATTCGGGGAATTCTTTTATCGTTTTGTTTCAGATTATTCGTGGAATAGCATTAGTTGTCTATACGACCACGAGTATCTCCGAGCTGTTGTTACTAAATAAATTAATGGGCTGCATGTAAATGTTAATTACCGTGTGTTAATTTTTAAATTTATTAGAATGAGTGGTTCTTTTCCGTGTTTTCATTAAATTAACGTTGTGTACGTTTTTTAACATAATGAATAATAAATTATTGTAATATGTTTACGAAAGTAAATGTGTGTATATTTTGTGTATAGGTACTTAAGTATATTACCTACTACCAGCGATAATAAAGAGTACTCATTACAAAAATCTAATGATACATAATACCTACTCTACGTATTTTGAGCATTTTCCAGTGAAAAGAGTTAAACAGAAATTATAACCGGGATATTATTTTTCGAAGCAAAATGTCATCTTAAAATATCAGATTACCCAACTCCTTGGCTTAAATTAAACTTGAACACAACAAGTAACAAGGAAGACGAAATTATCAAGTTGAAAAGATCCGGAAAGCGTTAAAATAATCAATTCAGGTCGTGGGTTACAGGAGGAACGTCTGCGCCATCGAACTCAACTTTAAAATGAGTATAAATTGCAAAACTTGGGAATTATTTGCGTCGTCTCTTCGCAGAAATTTACTCAGTTTTTCCAGAGTTTCATTATAACAAGTTTAATTGAAGAGAGCGTCCGGTACATAAATTTAAACTTTTGGCATGCATTTTAATCTGCTTACCGGTAGTTAGTTGGAGGTAATGGCCACTAAATGAGTTTCTAGTTCGCTTTAAATTGTCGGCTCGTTAATAAAATAGGTGTAGTGTAGGCAGGAGCGTTTGTGGTCGAGCTTGGTTGTTGCCTTTTAGCAACTTGTGTTTCATAGGTGCTCTGTGCGCGGACATTCTTGTTCGTAGGACAGTTTACACGTGTCGGCTCCACCGCATGGGAAACGCTACACTAGAATATGTAAATTAAATATTCAAAAAGTTTCAGCTTTGCATAGTAGTGTTTGAATATTCCGCTTTATTAAAACATAACCTAACAGCTTACCTCTAAAGGTATATTTGTTTCAATATTTACTCATAAAAATACGCTCTGTTTTTATAGACACTTCGGTTTTATGTTTTATTTTAATAAGTTAACATACTACCTGCATACTTATCAGTACATATTTTACTACAACATTATTATTTTCAATTTAAGTTAAACACAGAGCGCAGTAATCACTCAACATCGCATGAGTCCAATTTTAGCGCATAATAAGTCTACAAAAAATCTATAAACGATGCACTCCCAGAGAATAAAAGTACAAAATGAATGTAATAGGCAGTAAAATACTGGTTTAATCGGTAATTTATGCTCATCAAGGAACAGATGCGGACAAGCTAGAGTCACCATTAAGGCTCTGTCATAAAACTGGTCCCGGACGCTGTGGTGTAAGTATATGGCTTGGGTGCACTCACGATATTGGTAAAAAAAATACATTGGCATTGTCAAGATTTATTTTCTTTACATTTTGGTTTTGAAGATTGGGGCTTGTGGCTAAGTAATAACAGCCGCACGGGTCGATCGATCAGGTTAAGCTACGCTTGCCGTGGTTGGTCCGTGGATGGGTGACCATCTTCACATACCAAAACCCCTCCGTGCCTCGGAACGCACGTTAAACCGTTTGTCCCGGCTGTCATTCGTGGATCTTTGACAGTCATTACGGGTCGTCAGTAGCCCCAAAAGTCTGACAACCAGTCTTACCAAGGCGTTTCGTATTACCCAGTACAGTTACTGGGTAATACGAAACAAGTGGTTGTGGAGGTAAGATAGGCAGTCGCTCCATGTAAAATACTGGTACTCAGCTGCATCCGGTTAGACTGGAAGCCGACCCCAACATAGATGGAAAAAGGCTAGGCAGATGATGAAAGCTAAAGGATTTGTTTGTTTAAATGCGCTAATCTCACTACCAGTGGGATTTGAAAAATTCTTATGCCATTTGATAATTCTTGAGGAAGGCTATTTTAAACATCACATTCGGACCCTTAGGAGTCGAGCAAAAAGAAAAATAGTCAAAAAGAACGGTAAGCTAAAACGAAGTAATAGCGGGTGACGGGTGATGCAATGCGACGGGGTGGGTCAGGGCAACAAGAAATTTTACGCGGATGAAGTCGCGGGTAGAAACTGAGATATATTTTATCGATCAACACAACTAACCACATTCAATTACTGGAAGAGTTTTCAATGATGACCCAAAATGTGTAAAGAAATAAATCTTTTGGGAAACCTTATTAATACGCCTTAATGTGTCAAATCCTGCTAAGCGCTTCTGACTAAGCTTTAGTGACGTGCCATCAGAACCTAATTGGATTATTGCAATTCGATCTGGATAACTACAGATTGGACTACGGGTTAAAATCATTGCTATTATTTTACTTGGGTATTAGTTAGTTTAGTTTAGTTACCGGGACCACCCCTATGTGCGGATGGTGATCAACGGGGCGGTTTTAGTGAGGTAAAAATCCCACACTCCCCGACCTCCCTCCCCGGAGGTCGGTGCCTTTTGAAGATTTCCCCCCGAAAACAAAAAAGAAAGGTATTCGCTAGTTTATTTATCAAATTCACTGTTTTTTACTCGACGTGAGTCTTTTAATATTTATTTTCTATAATTTCTAACATTACTTTAATAGTCATATAATTTCAGACCGAGACATTTATTGCAAAATTATTAAAACTTACAACCGTACGAGTCATGTAAAATACTTTATTACCCGCTCATTAAATCTCTAAGACATTTACAACTCTCCGACGGTAAACGTTTATTTGGAATCAAATGGCGCTCTTTATTTTATCTCTTTTTAAGAAAAGCCAGACAGACTTCTTCTTACGCTAAAATATCAATTTGTTGTAAATCTACTTAGCAAAAAAAAAAAAGAGAAAATTTGAAGCAACGTAACAATCATAGTCTCCCAACAGTGCCATCTACTTACTACCCAGCTTCCCTAGTTAGCCGCGGCGGTCTGTGACAGTCCAAGCCTTTGTGAGGCAGACGCCTGTCGGCTCATGTTGTGCCATTACATCCATTGTATGTTGGGTTCAACGGACCCCAAGGTATTCGATGCAGTATTAATTATCCGACCAAGAAGCAGGAGAGTTATGTTTTCTATCGCGTAAGCTTTGAGTCAAATTACTTATATTTTCATTGTGTTTTCTTTTACTAAAACATTTCTACATGAATTTTCCATTTCTTATTTACTTTTCAGAAGGGGTTGTTAATCATTTCATGAGACGACAGAATAGACAAGACTTGAATTTCTTAGTTATAAATTGGAAGGAAACTTTGTCTCTAAAACAATTGCCAATAAGCAATCGGTGGGTGCAGTACAAACACAGGACGAAGGTGGCACCCCATATAATCCCTAAGTCGTTTGATACACTAGCCGTGGGAAGAGAAGGGGTGGTATTTTCGCCTCGCTACAATAGGTATTAACAGTGTAACAAGATTAATTTATCCCAGAAACACGATAGCTAAGAAAGGTTTCACATAAGTTGTACCAGGTATGTAGTAGAGAGAAGAGACGTTTGTTTTAGTGATCGTGAAAACTTTATGCTGCGGACTATCGATTTGTATTGTGCCTTTACGTTCCGCCTTTACGAAGCTGAAGCTTTAATACATTTATCTGCTTGAGAGAGGAGCATTATTTTGTTTTGTTAAAACAATTAGGTTTAATCTTATTTTTTTAGATTCGCTATTTTGTAAACACAACATTAACAAATGAGAAGTACAACAGTAAATTAGATCATAGAGACGGTTTCTACGTTTGTCTCGATGTAGATACTATTAGTAAGCATTTGCAGCACCTCAAAGATTTACTAAGCTTTTCCCGATGTTTAATTTTCCCTATTACCTACACTTAGCAACGTCACTCTACTATTACTATTAAAAAGAAAATAAAACGCAATCGAACTCAATAAAAAAGACGTCTATATTAGCCTAGTATTTTAATGATGATTGATTCAAAACCAGTTTACAAGATTTAAAGCGTCAAAGATTATGCTGTTACTTTAATTCCTCACTTTAATGACGTATAATTAACATAATTAACTTCAAGTTTAGTAAAGAAATCATTCACAGGTAATTTAACGATTAGATTTCGTGTAGGTTGAATGCTGACGACGTGTTTGTACGGACGCCAGCACATCAAGTTACTACAATCTGTCAAATTTCTTTAATAGATTTTCAACTTTATCACTAAACAATTAAGGTTCAAGGTTGATTGGGAAAATTTGACAGTTTAGGGTAGCTTGACCTGCTGGCGTCTGTACTTTTAAGAGTCTTATGTAAGAACTTAGCATAAGTATATAATGTTCCCACTGCTGGGACACAGGTGGGCTGTAATCTTCCACGTGGGCCTAGTGCGGATTGGTAGGTGTCACATGTCTTCGATTTTTTGGATCTAGGACATGCCGGTTTCCTCACGATGTTTTCCTTCACTGTTTTGAGAGCAGTGGTGATGAAATTATTTACACATAGTAAAGTGCCTGCCTGGGTTCGAACCCAAGACCAACGACTCGTAAGTCGGGGCCGTAACCACTGGGTTTTCATTGCTGCACCAATAAGGACTTAGAATTCAGGAACTAACGTCGCGCATCGGTAGAATAAACAATGAAAGAATTTACAGTCGTACAGGGAGCTGAAAGACTACCATAATAAAATTTCGTATAGAGTTTCCTCCTTTTATTGTTATGCTAGCTGCGCCCCACGGTTTCACTCGCATAAGTTTCGATCCCGTGGGAATATCGGGATAAAAAGTATCCTATATGTTAAACCTGGTTATAAACCATCTGTTTGCCAAATTCCATCTAAATCCGTTCAGTAGTTTTTGCGTCAAGGAGTAACAAACATCCATCCACACATCCATACAAACTTTCACGTTTATGATATTATTATATAAAAATATAAATAACCTACCTACTTATATTCATAAATATGTATATATATATGTTACAGTTAAAACCCGTTTTTAGATAGAACGCGTTTTCCCTAGTTAGAACTAGTTATTTCTAAATGCCTTTGTTAAAACTAGAAATGTGCCGCGGCAGCGGCCGGCGATGTGCCAGAAGCGAATCGCTTTTGGAAAAGGAAACAGTTAGGTTAGGTTAGGTTAGAGTATGACAAACAACGCACGAGCCGAGCGAGCGAAGCGAGCGTGCCGCGGCAGCGGCCGGCGATGTGCCAGAAGCGAATCGTCGGGAATGAACGAGCGCACAGCGCGTGGATGGCGCTCGGAAAGGGATTCTCCCGCACTTGTCGAAACTTGTCGAATCAGGCGATGTCTCGCGATCAATGAGAATAAGGTACGATCAATTTTGAGAACAGTTTTAACTGACTCACTTCGGAAAAACGCGTGTTGTCTAGTAAGAACTAGTTTTAACTGATATTCCATTTCAAGTATTAGTTAATTCTAGTTTTAACAAAGGCATTTAGTAAAAACTAGTTCTAACTAGGGAAAACGCGTTCTATCTAAAAACTGGTTTTAACTGTAACATATATAAATATAAGTAGGAAGTTTGCCAAATTTCATCCAAATCCAACCAACAACCATCCATCCAATCAAACATCCATCCATCCATACAAACTTTCACGTTTATAATATTAGTATTATTTAGGTACTGCTCATTTTCTGTATCTCTAGGAAATTAAGTCAATGATGACTGTATCTCGTTTGTCGGACAATACCGAATAGGAGTTCTAAGAATAACAGTAAACTGATGTTGCTGAATAATTATGGAACGCCGATATGTTATTATTAATTGTTGATGTTGTTATTGTATTAGTAGCTTCTGCCCGCGACTCCGTCCACGTGAAATTTCGGCCCCCGACCCATTGTATAGCATCCCATCGCTCGTCCATGCTACTACTTCGTTTTTGCTTAGTTTTTTTTGTCTTCCTATTGCTCAGCTCCTAAGAGTTGTAGCATGATATAACATAGCCTATATATAACCTCCCTCAAGATTTGGGCTATCAAATGCAAAAATATTTTTTCAAATCCGACTGGCAGTTCCGGAGATTACCCACTTTTTTTTTTTCTGTTGGGAATTCATCAAATGAAGCGGTCATTTGATGAATTCCCAACAGAAAAAAAAAAAATGTCAGACTCTTACTGACTAAAACCCACCCATGTTCCTTCCTTCGCCCTTTATGTTCCGGGGTAGCGGTAACCCTTTCGGACAATCCCGCTGACCCGGCAGGCTTCGGCCCTAAGGGGCCCTTCGGATTATGCTAACATCTCTTTGAGGCGCGCGTGGAACACTTACGCGCCGTCCGGCACGGGCCTGGTCCTGATCGGGCGGTGAGCTACCCATTACTCTCCGCCCGCAGGCCCGCGCCTACGGTGGCCGGTAGTCGTCACGCGACTCCCGAAGTCCCGACGCCCGGAGCGTCTCCCGCGGCGGCTAGGACGGGAGGCTCTCTCCCTCATCCGTCCCGCCACCTCCTTCGCTAGCATGACTGCTTCGCAGAAGGAGGCGACTGCCTCCCACTCCCCCTCGCTCCGGACCATGGCTTGCACCAGGGCCGGGCGCGAGAGGCCGCGTCCGCTGCCGATCGCCTCTACGAGGACACGGCGGTGCTCCGCCTAAGCGGGGCAGACCTCCACCGGAGATTACCCCCTACATACATACAAACAAACAAACAAACAAATTTTACCCCTTTATAATATTAGTATAGATTTGTTTTTGTTGTGATGTTAATATTCTATTAAATTCTATTCTATTTACCAATCTAATATCTTAGCTAAGTCTTGTCGCATACAAGCATAACCTACTTCGACCATTATGTATGCAATATCCTACGGGTCAAATACTGCAAATGTGTTACTGAAATTCTCGAGGTTGACATAGGTAACAGGCGATATGTAAAGACTTATTCCCGCTTTGAATTATGAGGGCAATGAAGAAAATTCCTGCGGACCCGGAAATCCTGCATTCGATTCCCGGGTCGGGTAAATGTTATTGAATTTTTTCATATGGCAATTCTCAGTTGTTGTCCGGAGTCTGGATTTGTGTCCGGTTGATGGCAACAGGCTCGCCCCTATTACATGGGACTTAAACATAACTGGCAAGGAATGTGGGGATACTATAGGTACACCTCTACCTAAACCCGTCGGAAAATATAGGCGTGCGGTCATGTTAAAGAAAATTATTTAGAAGTAGCACCAAATCATTTGTACACTCAGTTGTGATGACGAGCTATAACCAATTTATCACAAACGGCATCAGCAAAAGAACCCGTCTAAAGCCATTTATTTCCAACAAAGATTTTCTATGCTCCTTTATGCAGTAGCAAGTATTGGAATAGCAAATACTATTAAGAGATCACGAATCTAAAATAGCATTACACGGCAAGCGAGATGAGAACAAAACACAACATACGAGACAATGGACTATGTGGCGCTACTTAACTTGCATTACGAATGAGAATTGCTGAAATAGAGTCAGCGAAATAAGGTGAAAAGAATGAAAATTTATTTGGTTGCGGAATACCAATTCTGTTTTATTTTTAACTAGCTGCGCCCCGTGGTTTCACCCGCATAAGTTTCGATCCGATAAACCGATAAGCCAAATTTCATCCAAATCCGTTTAGTAGTTTTTGCGTGAAAGAGTAACAAACATCCATCCATCCACTTCCAAGTTTATAATATTGGTAGTGTTTATTATCGCCTATCCGGATACTGAGAAACTACCGCAAACAAATGACTGTCAATAATACTTTCTTAGAATAAATCTGAGAAAATATTCCTGACTGTAATTTGTTGTTCTACAGAATGCAATAAAATTGGTTTACGGTTTAAGATAATTTATTTCACTCAAACAAAATACAATTATTCAGTCCTATGAGGAAAAACATAACAGTTACGATAGGCCACGGTTTCACTGGGTTATGTTTTAAAATGAAGTTATATAAAAATAAAATAAAGAAGAGTACATACTTACAATTCAAATATTATTCTGAATATTGTGCTTTAATAGCCTTTTAAAAGTTGGAAGTGATTTTGATTCCTTAATTACTTTACGTAGGTATAGAGTTATAGTGTTGTGCCGTCTCATATACGACAGTCTTTCTACCGTAGTTTGCTTCGGTGCTCTTAAAATTATATGGTTAGCCTGCCTCGTCACTCGCTTTTGAAATTGCATTGTTTTTGTAAATGTTATTTGTGTGTGTATATCTCTATTAATTATTTTACGTACAAGTATGCAATATAATAAAATCCTTCCTAGAAACCACCTTCCTATTATATTTTCCCAACAATAGAAAGTATCTGAGCTGATAGCTGTCATGTGAGTTTTGAATTACTTGCATATACTCGTACATGGGTATCTACATGTAGGCGAGAGTTCTCGTCTCAAAACTCTCGGGATTCCAACTTCTCGTTTCGTTCAAGCAAAAGTTTGCAAGTGACGACTTTTAAGAAAAACGGTGTGTCGTCGTTGCCTTGAATAATCGACAAAAGAGATATTTGACTGTTAGTTATGTGGCTGAGTGAGAACATCTTATCGTATTGATCACATTTAAATAACCTGAAGAAGCTAATCACAAACCTCGTATCTTCTCTTCCAGAAGAGTATTTTTGCAATAAAAATACAAGTCAGTAAATTGAAGAAGGAAATACACCTATGAAAATGTTCATGTAAATATGAATACTAACCTAACAGATGAAGATAGTCAGCAGTAGGTATACCCATGTTATCCTATTCTAATTGCAACACAAACCAAATCTGCAATTAACAAACAAGCAGAGCTCGAACATCGAAGATGGCGAATCTAAAATAACGCGTCCCGTCTGCCGCTAAACAAAACAAATGGGAGCACAATAAGACGAGGTTCCGCGTGCCACAGAGCCGATGCGACGCTGACACGATTTATACACAGATTCACTTGCCCCCCTCACTTTGTGGCCAGAATAGGCAGAATTCATTCATGCTTTTCTTGTAGAAGCTTCTAGATGTACGTGGAGTGAATCACAGGTTGATGTTATTGATAAAAGGATCGACAGTGGCAACCCGATCGTTATGATTTTTGACGAAAAGGTAGCCTAGAACCTGGAAAACGAGGAATTGTTGTAAAACAGGGCGCAAAAGCTTGTCTGGGAAAATTAGGGAAAATTTTAAAATGAACAGTAAAAAAGAATGAAAAATAAACATAACTTTATAAGAAAGTGACCAAAACTGTAAAGAAAACATTTTCCTGCTAACAATTTCTGAGAACTTACATATTTAATAATGTTACAAAGTTCCAGGAAAGTCTTACGTTAATTTTATTATCGCTTATGATACAAAAATAAGAACGACGAAGCTTCGATCAGCTTACTTGTGAAACGAATTTAATTAATATTCTAACCTTAGTATTAAAATTGTATGTACATGCTAAAATAGATTCGACAAACTGCTTCAATTCGTCAAACAATTTAGCTTTGTCAATTAATTTAGCTTGTAGACAGTTATGTCAATATTGGTTATTCATCATTTGATAGGCATAGATCGACAGGAGCTCTAAAACACCACACAATTTTAGGATTCCTAAATCAGAAATTTAGGTTTGCAAAATGTATTCAGAATTCAAGCAGAACCATTTAGTGAAGCATTTAATTTTATGTTGTTGCAAATATTGGGTGTCTGTTAAACGGCCATTAGGAAAGTAATTGCTTTTGCAATGAGTGTATCGATAGTGAAACTGCAAACTAGAAATTCCCCAATCTATAAACAGCGCGCACAGTATATGCGCAAAACACGATATGCTATTACCAGAAGATTACCCAAACAATAACCCATGAAATAAGACTACCATACACTCGTAAAATTTAATGCCAACTAGTATTGGAAAGTCGACTTACGAGTTGTATTTCAAAATATTTATCGTGGCAAATGGCACAGCAAAGCACTTTAGCCAAGACGGAAATGTGAAATCTATAACAAATGTACCGAACGGATATTGAGTTTTGATGTCATAGATGATGCGTGTCTGGAGTATTCTCGAGATAATAAAATACTACGCCAGTCCCATCTCGTATTATATTCTGCGAGATATTGATATTGTAAAAAGAAACATAAACGACGACGAGACTCCTCTTTTAAAGTTTAAGCTTGGGAGCAAAGTTTGATCTAGTTTAAATTTGATATTGGGAGTAAGCTTTAAAATAGTGGAAAAGAGAATTTTAAATGTTAGCGACACTTAAAATTATCCTGTATTTTTAGCTGGAGAAAAATTCAGTATTTAAGTACCCACCTTATGTAGTAATGTCACTAGTATGTTAATGATTTTAGCCTTTCTTAAAAAATATTTCAGAACATAACCGGCTATATATTTAGAGCTACAAAAAATAAGTTCCGGTCATTTTAGTCCCAAAAAAATCTGATGAACTACAAATTAATTACAAAATAAACACACATGACGAAACCAGAATATTTATTGAAGCAAAAGAACGTGATGAATTTGAAGTAAGAAAGCATTAATTCGGTGTGACAGCCAAAGAAATTACTGACAAACCGGAGGTTATTTATTTAATTGGTCGAGTGAAGATTGACAATGACGTATGGTTTCCTCAACAGTTGAACTTGCATAGAGCATGGGTAAACATGGCCCACGCTAGCCCATGGTGATAATATCGGATAATAACACAGTTGTGAAATAACAAGGGATTACGTGTCATGAGTCATGGGGCTTACGCCGTGATATATACGGCTGGTTAGATCAGATAGAGATGGATAAAAGAATTACGTAGATAAATAGAAGACGCGTCGCTAAGATTTTTCTAGTTTTTAGGGTTCCCAGAGGGTGCCAACGGAATCCTTCAAACTACTTCTAAGCTTCCGCTGTCCGTCCGTCTGTCTGTCAGCGGGCTGTATCTCATAAACCGTAATAGGTAGACAGTAGAAATTTTCGCAGGGTGTGTATTTCTATTACCGCTATAACAACAAATAATAAAAATAAAATAAAGAGTTAAGCTAAAGGCGTCTCCATACATACAATCGTGTTTTTTGCCTTTTGGTACGGAACCTTCGTGTCTGAGTCTGGCGCAATTGGCCGGTTTTTTTAAACTTTAGATTACTTATTAAAATATTATTGGTAGATAAATAAACATTCCCACGCGGTATCATGTCATAATTATTCTTCACGTGTATTTAAAGATACTAAACGGAATCAATATCTTAAATAACTTGCATCGGAAACTATTTCTGTCAGACACAAATCAAGTGTATACCGGATTTTAAACGTTGATACAACTCAATTCAATCAATTGATACATTGACGGTTTAAACTAAAGCCATGTTTTGCTGTAGGTAAACCATTTTGGTCACGTAATCATAATTTATGAGATGTATTGTAATTATATTCGCTTGTAAGTACTGTTTAATTCAACGCACATTGACAACTGTAAACTTTCGTTTGAACTATTAATTCAATTGAAGGCTGATTTTTTAATAGTCAGGTAACTTTTATCTGCAGAATAAATATGACAGTCTGACATAATTTCTATACGAAATCTGTCAAACCACAATATTTATTCCTCAGATAGAAATTATTAACTATTGAAAAATCAGGTCTAAAAGGACATAATGTTTCAATAAAACAAGAACAAAAACATTACATTCATAACACTAAAGATATCACAACTCAACTTATATATTTTTGTTATACGTTCTGTCGGTATCGAAATCACAAATTCCGGGATTCCTTTAATATTTTGATATTTTGTGGCATCCAATAACACTAGTGTTCCAATATTACGAGTTGCACTACTACAACGCTGAGTCATAAAATATTATATGGGCAAAGGCAACGGATTCAATAGACATTATGAAATATTTTACAAAAGATAAGCTGTTGTAGAATCGCGGGCGTATTCCGTTGTCCATAAACCACATAATGCATAAACAAAAGCATTTGAATAACACGTGGGTAGAAAGTGACAGCCGAATGGAAGCATGCTACACATTCAACAGAAACTCAATCGTTTGATCGTAAATATTCCCCATTCGTATATTTTACCGCAAACATCGAAACAGTGTCAATGGAAAACACATATTGAAATTGATAGTATTGACATCGGAAGTCGAAACTCGTTCCTTGCCGTCACTTTTTATAAGACTGATAAAATCGACATCTTAGCTTTATTTGCATCAAGTTTTCTTTTTAAATCGTGTCATTTGCATGATAAGAAAACAAAAACATTTCTTGGCTTGTTGACAAATATGGAGAAACAAATCATGGTACAGCAGCTGAACAAACATAAATAAACATTAAAATCGGCAGACTATATTTCATTAACGGTTCAAAATAAAGGATGGTTGTTCTAAATATAAAACGTCCAATCTGTCAACGGTCGAGCGCGCGTGTTGTGCGACGACGAATGGTTGCAAACGATACCTACATCTGTTGTCTATTTTCAGACACGTCACAACTGAGTCGACTGTCTGCGCCGGAACTCAAGACACAACTCTTTCTTCACACAAAACCCCCTAATGATGAAAGGAAATCACGCAATTGACACTTCCCAAACTTCGATTCGATTCGATAGCGCGTCAATTCAGAAAAGTTCGACACGATCCCCAAATGTTTTGATAAAGATATCTAAGCGATCTGTCGGAACGAGCAGCTTCCCGGTTTCCACGCTTATCGCAAAGCTTTGTGCTCAACGCATTAAGCTAATTTGAATGGTGAAGGGCCGCTCAAAAAGCCGTTGTTTGAATTCTTCTCTTTAGTCGGGCGGTTGCCGGCCTGATTGTGGGAGCCGACGCTGCATGGATTGCATTCTGTTCGTCGCACAAGAAGACAGGCGCATTGACGGCGGCTTTTTGATTTAACCAACGCTCGCTGGGAGCCATGTATTTGAGTTGTAAATTTAATGCGCTCACTACATTCCTATGTTTTATATAAGTTAGACACTGCGGTGCAATTGCGGAACATTCATGGTACATTTATGACTTGAGAAAGCATTCTGTCGGCGGCTTTAAAATAACCAACGTTTGTTTAAGATAAAAATAAGTCTTTCAAGACGATGAAATCAGATAAGCTGGTAATCTCAGGTTGTCATCACAAGAACTAATAAGCCGAGGTTTTCCAATAAAACCCCTTATGCAGAGTTGGCTAAGGTTCATAATGTATTTAAAAAGTAACTGTGTTGACGAATGCCCAAGATGTAGCGCCGTGGGTGAAACCATTGACAAACGACTTGCTCTGACACACCGGTGATAAATAACTGATTATGTTACACAGCATTTTGCCTTCATAATTAATTGACAACAGCTATCTAAGCGGCATTAGCGTCTCAAACGGCTTTGATTATATTAATCGGACCACTTACAACCACATTTCATAATTTACACTTCCATTACAAAGTAACTGACAATTATCGCCCAGAATGGAAGCAATTTAACCTCTCCACGGTTGAAACATGCGCCCCGTTGAGTTGAATACATATTTTTATTGCTTTATTATTTTATTGGCATTGCAAGTGCAAACTGCCTCTCGTTTTTACGATTTACTTTTCGACTGGCTTATGGACCATAAATCTGTGTGGTTTAAACGAGCATACGCCTCGAGCTAGAGAAGCTACTGCATTAATATTGGCTAAGATCATTTGTTATTTCTTACAGACGTTCACACACTCAGACATTAATAAGAAGCTAGAATTAAACATGCTTTGAATGAAGTTGTTTCGAATAAAGTAACGATCCAACATTGTCTACAAAGTATTTGCCTTTGAAGTTTTATAGAAGCAGCTAGTTATAATTTGTATGTTCCCACCCTAAAACTATTTGATGACAAAAAAAACGTAAACAGTCCAAAATAACGAGCGAAATGATCGTTCACCCGAAATAGTGATAGTTATTCCGGTACCGTCGTCTGGTAGTTAATTGCTGCATTTTTTACGCGGCCGACTGCCACGGATTCCGTAATTTGTCTTCTCAGAAATGAGTCGCGTCGTCGAATGCAAGCGACATGTAGATACGGCTCGCTTTTTTGTAGATACCCCTCGGATTTCGGCTGGCGTAAATTACGTTTTAGTAGAATACCCCGGGGAAACGTTAGACGGGTTCTTTCGTAATTACTGTTTTAACTGCTGGGACAGGAACGTCAAACGTAACTTATTTTTGTGGGTAAAATTTCCGCTGATATTCTATCTTTGGTTTTTATTTCATGACAGCTCAGCCATGTTCTCTGCACGTGAAATTCCCGAACATAGGGTGTGATTAAAATTGTAGGTGGCAAGTGAATAATTAAAATTGGGGGCCACAGCATTGCGGTCGCAGTGTAAGGCATTGTAATGCAATCGATAAATTGACATCCACAGCGCGGTTGTGCTTAACGATCGCTCAAAAGATTTACGCTTACCGCTTGCGCTATTTACGCGCACCGCTTTTCATGTTTACGATTACGCTCACGCATATTACGAAACCCTGTCCGTGACCCCGCGATGGAACCTCAAAATACGATAGTACAAAACCACAACCTGGTTGCCAATATTTCTCGAAAGCTTTGTTATTCTAGCTTAACAACTGTGTAATGTAGCCTTAGGACAATCAAAAATTGTAAATGAGTAAGTAAATTCTAGTCTTCTTTGTTTTAGTACTTCTTCTTGTTGCTTAGTACAAGTTTTCATGTACTATTACTACTTTGTATTCTAATAAATTGTGTTATGATTCACGTGCCAGAACAAATCTGAATTACAGATGTCACCAGAATAGCTCTCAAGTGTTTTGCAATTAAAATATTTATGACTTTTGTCTTTGATGTATTATGCGGTTTGTTTAGATGGAGTACTTGACAACGATGAGTTATTACCGCTATTTGTAGTGTGTGGTTATCTAGAAATGCATTAAGTCAAAATAAAAAGCCATTAAGATTAGAAAGATGAGTGCAGTTTAGTGAATGGGGAGATAGGTACGAGTGTATATTTTAGTCCAAATAGTAATCAATATCATGGTTACCACATCGTATAATATGATCGTGGAATAATTGCTGTGAACACAATGCAGATTGTGGATAAACAATTCTCATATTTATCCAATTTGTCAATGAAATGAATTTATCAAATCAAATTAATGATTGTTTGCTTGAACAGTTGAGTCTCAGTCGTTCAAGTATAGATAGATAGGTAGGCGTAGATTCATCACTCTATTAAAAGTCTGTTACACGACATCTAATAGACTGTTAACACTTTGTTTAGTAAAGTAACAAATGCCTTTTGAATTGGAAACATGTAACTATTAACAGATTAAAAAAACCTAATTTATTTACTCTAGTAAATAAATTAGTTTTTTAATCTGTGTTTTCTGACGGTAAAATGACTAGGTGTCTACACCTAGTCATTTTACCGTCTGCACTTTAATGAAAAAGTAAATAGAACATAGAATATAAAATAACCAATTTAGAACGGACCAAATAAACTGACAGAAAGACCGACACGTCATATTAAACCTATTATAGCAATACAGTTCTGTAAATTACAGTTTGAATTGTACGACTAATAATTACAGTTCGCTATCAACTGTAATAATCTAGACATCGACGGGTTAAAATTGTTTTACGTACTTTCTATGATGGATGCCTTTAGACTTCGTGTTGATAGATGTTATGTGGCAGAAAATGAAATGAAGCAGTCATTAAATGTCGATTCAAAGTTATTGGAATGAGTAGAAAGGAGGAAAGTTTTTTCCATAATCACTTGAGGAGAAGATTGATTTACATTATCTTCCTATAACATTCCCACTACTGGGACACAGGCCTTCTCTTGATGAGAGGGACTGGACCACGCGGGACCAGCGGGTTGGTAAATGTCACATGTCTTCGAATTTTTGGTTCTAGGATATGCCGGTTTTCTCACGATGTTTTACTTCGCCGTTTTGTGGGCAGTGGTGATTAAATAATTTACTCAAATTAAAGCGCCTGTCTGGGTTGCGTGGATTGAATTAATGATACTTGATCAAAGAATGTAGTAACTTCCTTTAATTTAGCTTCAGTTCGGTTGAATTTCTCAAAGACTGTCATAAGCAGAAAGCTTCAGAAAAAAGATTGGTAAGTGTAGCTATATCAAAAAAGTAACGAAATCAAGCTGTACAATAAATATCTTTGAAAAAAAGTAATTGCTACGAAGCGTAGGAATGGGTCTGATGCCTAAAATTATTTTTTAGAATTCTTGTCTGTTTGTCTGTGGGTATGTATGTTCCGGATTGGCGCAAAAACAGCAGAACGAATTTTGATGCTGATGCAGCTGAAGAAATTTGGCACACAGATATTTTATAACCTGGATGAATACATTCATTCAGATGTACCTCACTCGTAAGGGCCGTAAACTGGTAATGTGAATAATTAATTCAGTAGGGTACTTTTCATCCCGGTAATACGCTCCCGTGAGCTATTTTCCGACATCCACGTGGGCGAATCCGTGAGCAAAAGCTAGTCTTGAATAATTTCTTAATCCACATAAATCTATGAAAGTTTCAAATGTAGGTACTCGTACCTACGCTCAATAATCGTATCGATTATCGATTCCAATCTGTAAATGACATCAATCGATTCATATCTCGTACTACAACAATAATCTAATATCAATAAATTCGTAAATGTATGTGTTTTAATTTAAATAATTCACCCATAATGCCACACCGGTCTATAATACGATAGTAATCTCATTTTTATCACATCTACATGTTCAAAATCCCAATGTTTTTACGATTATAACGTCGATTGTTATGTAATATATTTCAATAAAATAGTTTTTATTCGAAATGAAGTGATCATTGAGATTGAAAATATTGTGTCAGCCGAAGTTCTTTCATTTAAATATTCATTAAAATGTCGAACCAAATCAATTATTTAAGATGATGTAGTTTGACAAAATAACTAACAAGGAATCATTGGGACGGTACTAGCTATGCTGCGAACATTCCATTTTGTTTCTGCGTTTTCTGCAGCAAATTACAGTCAGCAGTCTTACTTTAAGTATTTTTAAATGCATGCTTATGTAAATCAGATAGATATTTAGTTCATCCGACAGGCTAATGTACATCTTTAAAATCTAATGTAGGCCATAAAAGCCTCTACAACAACTTCTAGTAAAGAACAGCAAAACGCTTCTAAAGGAAGTAAAACCACGAGGCGGCTAGACACATAAAATATTGAAATATATCCATTGGTCGTGCGAAAGAGATAGCACACCTGCCTACAATATTCAGGACCTTAGCAAGTCTTGGCAGACACCTTAGTTTGTTCTGTACTTTATTTAAGCTGAGGTTCTACTGAAATAGTTTCGTGACTACGACGAGGTATGTCTGGGGTTAGGAATGGAAGTAAATGGTATGTCTACTGAATTATGGGTCTGGAAAATTGTAAGGGCCTTTAGAGTAGGCTATTAAATTTAATAAAATATGGAATAACTTTTTAGTGAGAAAAGATGTCGAAGTAAACAGAAATGCATAAATTATGTTTCAACGACTACAGTGTAAGAACTATTGTTAACTAAAAAATTCAAAAGACGTAAACGTTAAAAATGCATAAAGTTAAATCAAGAAAGTGCGTAACATATTGTGCCGATGTAATCTTACTTTCGCGCTCCGTTTCCCTCGAAGGATAAATTGGATCCCAAGCGGTATCACAAGTCAACAGTAAGTAAATACATTGAATCCCTTCAAAAGGACGAGTATAAATAGCAGTCACACATTTAAGGACTTCAGTAGCTTAAATAACTCTTCTGACAAACATTTCTACAACACAAATAGGTGCGAATTTTGCCAAGTTACTTTTGCCCAAGTAGGCAAAAATACATTATACCAGTTATTTATTTCAATACTACTTCAGTTCTGAACGTCGGTCGATTCAAAAAAACATTTGCTACTTAGTTATGTTAGTCTATCTTCTGCGTGGGACCAAATACCCCTATATAATATTCGAGACCCATACCATTTACATTTTCTTCTTAACTTTATTCCCATTTCAATACATTGACAGTCCATTCCTCCATTCCCTATATACTCATACTGATTATACAATTGTTGGCACGGTCCAATATTGCTACTCCTCAGGAGCTAGAGTTAACCAAACTCGGCGAAACCTTTGCCAAATATCTTTAAGTTGTTTTGTAAGAGTAACTACGTAATAATAGTCAGTGAAGCTACAATATTATATTATGAAAACAATAGTAAGATTCGTGTAAGAAGTTTAAGCGGTGAAGTTTGGCAATTGAAAATAAAATTGATGAAGAATGGACTTAGATTAAATAAAGTTAGTTTGTGGATTATGTTTTGTTTACTTTGAAAGTGTTTTACGATAAACGGGATGATATATTTTGTTGTTTTCATGACTGTCATCGTCAATTTTGTCAGCCGTAAACGAAAACAAACTAATTGATTGTTTAAAATCAGCATTATTTTACAGATAAGTAAGAACAGTAAATTACCTATGTTTTTTTTTTTAAATATTTCAATTTTGTTACAAAAAATTCTACGTCAGTATCATCTTTATTTTTGGTAGGACACAGTAATATGCATGAATCAGCCTCCACTTACCAGCTATCTAAAATAACCGCCTGTGTACTCAATATTCACGTATAATTACGTACAGCAGCCAACCTAATTCCCACATTAGCTAATTTCCCCATGCTAATGGTTCGGGGACTGCAATAAAAATAGAACGTACACTGTACAGGCATTGTGTAACTGTTTGTCCCAAGGGATTCTACGGACTCGACCGAGGGAAATGTTACTTAATAGTGCTTCGAGTTACGGTCTAGTGATCTGTCACTTACAGGACAGTACAGGAGTACAGTGATCAATATCCATTTAGTAGTCTTGTAAGGAGTTTCTGTACCAACTATATTATAAATTTTGCAAGTTACTATCAAGTTATTTAATGAAAGATTATATAGGGGCATAATTACGTGAGTGAAGGTAACCCAATTTATTAAAAAATCCCTGTGTAGTCAGGGAATTGATTATTATTAAGTAAATTGATACACAACATCAATTTGCCGTATTATAGCCACATACGACTGTCAAAGAACGACAGTCCTAATTTTAATTGGTTGTCATTTGTGGTTGGTAGTCAATTTGCTTACAATGAATTTGCACGACTTTATATTAAGCTTAGATAAGAGAGAGATAAGAGTCCTAAGCAGCGTATCCTATCTCCTTGAACAAAATATTGGCAAACGAACGAAACTATCTAGCTAGACCATAACAAGGGATCTATTTGAGGATCAATGTTCCTGCTCAAATATTATATTCCGTGAAAATAGTGAAGTCTTATTGCACTAAGCCGGCCCGGGAATTGCTGCCAAATTGCTTCGCGTTGCCTTACACGCGTCATTTAGCCGCCGCTTGTACCCGCCCGAAGGAGACTAAACGAAAAGATTAAGCATTTAGAAGCGTTACGACGAACATTGCTCGTAAGAAGTCGTGATTGTCACTTTTCAGAATAGGCACATTTATATTTGCGTAGATTGTTCTGAGAATGGGGATGAATTTTGTTTTGGAGGTGTGTAAACGGTTGATATACATAACATAATCAGCCTATAATTTCCCCACTGCTGGGACACAGGTATCCTCTCTGTGAAAGGGAGTGGACCGTAATCTACCACGCGGGCCCAGCGCGGGTTGATGTCACATGTCTTCGATATTTTTTGGTTCTAAGACAAGCCGGTTTCCTCACGATGTTTTCCTTCAATCGGTAAATATCATCATTCTCCTGCCCTTATCCCAATTTATTTGGGGTCGGCGCAACATGTCTTTTTCTTCCATACTTCTCTATTAGTCGTCATCTCGGTAGTCACCCCCTTTCTAACCATATCATCATTCACACATTCCATCCATCGTTTCTTTGGTCTTCCCCTACTCTTATACCCATCGACATTCATACTCAAAACTCTCCTCACGACATTTTCCTCATTTCTCCGTAACACATGCCCATACCATGACAACCGATTTCCACACAACTTTTCAGTTATCGGTGCCACTTTCAGACTTCCTCTTAATCGGTAAATATGTTTACAGGAAATCCAGGCCTGTACCTACTTACGCCATTAAGCTATAACTCATAACATTATCCCACGAATACCATAGCTTTGTCATAATTATTACGTTTAACAACAATGCGGGGTGACAAAGCATTCACAGCTCCACAATATGACGTAATTACCGTCACACAACCGCTTACGCTTTTGACTAATTAGTAAAGACGTTCAAGGACCGTACTCCCAACAATAGGCCGGATATGCGCCTCGACGCCGCTTCCTACCGCTACCAAGAATTTATCGGACCTCTCACCTCTCCCTCATTACTCAAGTGTCAAAAAGAGAAGGATTACTTGTCAGGTAGATGGCTAATTAAATTTTTATGCCTTAAAACGATTCAATGTTAAGTGAATCGATTCAGTACGGACGTCAAATGTTAAATTCCCTAATGTCTGACGTTTAATTAAAGGGCTTGTTTCATCCGTTTGACGTATCAACTGCGAACTGTAGTTACCTATTCATAGCCCTGTATGCGAGAACCGTGTGTTTTTATAATGGCTTTGAGTTTTTTTTTTTGCGCAAAATTGCATAGTGTGGCAAATTAATACGTCTTTGTCGGCACTGTGTGTTTTTCATGCATAATTTTTGTTCAGTTTTTCTTTTGTTTGACGTTTTTTACTTTACTTTTTCCTCTTTTTGTCGGTTTATGAAGGATTAATGTATGTGTTTGCTGAAGTAGCTTGGTAATAATTTTGTTTGTATTTTTTAAGTGAAATTGTGAATCGACTCAACTAACAAAACTTTTTCCAGACCGCTCGTAAATAAATAAACGTTTTCTTTTTATTAACACATCGTTATCCTGTTGTAGTTAATATTAATTCGCCCAATTCCGATGTTATTTCACCCACTGTCCAAACCCTGGTCCCCCACATCGCCCCAGACAGCTTCATTAGCTCTCGTGTGACGCAAATTGCGTGAACAAAAGATACAAAGGAAGTTGTTGTGATAAACTAACGATTGCTGAATTGTCAGCGACCAGGAGGGTCGATGAGTACCAAGCTGCGTGGCTTGAAAAAATATTGTGGGTACGTATTATGACGAACTTACAAAGAAGCTTTCATATACATAATATCGACGTGGGGTACTTATGAGTGTTAATGACAGAATTATTATCAGTTTACCACACTGCAAATTTGACAGTTATTACCTACACACATTGTCTTTGTCATAAACCATTAGCATGGTGAATCTATACATGTTATAAATTAAAGTCGGTTTTCGTGTTTTTCTGTGTGGTCAACGGATTCTGATGCGAGTTTCACCATCATTTAGAGAATGTATTCCGGAAGGTATCTATCACTTAATTATGTAAAATAAATAAATCTCGAAGTTGAGTCGTAAAAACCGTGCGAATCAGAGGCAGATGGGTCGCTAGTCAATTAATAAAAAAAATAATCAACATCTATTGATGGCAACACCATTAAACTGAAAAGCTTTGGAAAGTTATTCTTCAACGTGCTCTATGATCTTTATTCACCACAGACCACAGCTGAGATTTATTTTCAAAATGTTTACCAATGATGATTTTAATCTTCACTCGTTTAAAAATCGTTCATGTTTCTCTATCTGTAAATAGACAGTTCTCGAACGGATAATACGCCCCACAAGTTAACTGTAGAACGCATACGCTCAATCATTCACTGAAACCCACGGCACCAACCACGAAAGCCTTCATTAAACTTAGAGATTCTGAACAACTGACGCAGGCGTGGGTGAAGGCACGCTTTGCATGCGAAATGCATTCGAGCCGAGGAACGCGTGCCGGTGGCGTTATGCGGACATCGTGTGTAGCATGTGCGTGAGTGGCTATACTGGATATAGGTGTCTTGTTAGAGGAGATACGTAATTGTGCCGTACACGTGTGCTTTAGTGAGTAGCAACACTTATACGGAGTTTTGGTATACGATGTAACGACGAAGAGTTTTTGCAAGCAATGACGCTGAAAAATTACTGAATTGGCAAAACGCAGGTATTGAATATACATATTATGTAAGTTGTGCCCCGGACTTCTTTCGCGGGGATGTCGGCAAACATGAATGTGTCTCTTTACTAATTATTTTTCTATAACAAAAGTAAGCCTAGTTTACCTTTTTCCAGTGAAAATCGGTCCCGTCAAAATCGGTCCAGCTATTTTGGAGATTACACGGAATGACGGAACGAACAAACAGACAGACAGATGTTTTTTTTTTTAATTACCGTCCTTATATACTTTCTGATACATTTAGTAAAAAGCTGTTATTTTGACATTATATAACATTTTAAAAGTCTTCTCTTCCCGGAGACAAGCAAGACAAGCAAGCGATGAGGGGGTATGAATATGAATATTTTTCTTGCAATATTTTAAAATTTCAATAGCATTTTCCTCCCGTTTTTCATTATGTTGTAAAACGTTATCAGATTATCCATTAAGCATAGTAATTACTCTATGCTTAATGAAGAATCAGATTAATAGTTTAATTCCAGTTTCATGCACGCTAGAGGACCCACTCTGTTATTAGTTTGAGCTATAATTATATCATTCCCGTGACCTCTCATGTTACATTTTTTGTGCGTGTTTGCTGGACAATTAGGTAATCAAGTCAGCAGGTGGCTTTCACGCTACTTAGTGTAGTGAGCGTAAAAACTTTAATTTGGCTATTAGCTGTCACGCCTGGGGATGCCGAAGGGTTAGATAGTGTGATGAAATATTTTATGGTCATAGTTCACCGAGCACGCTACTAAGTGCTTATATACACGAGCGATACGCGTCAACGGCAGAGGCGACTGCCGCTGTCGGCGGACGGCTGCAGTTATCACGCAGTTGTTGGCGCACTATCATTTTGTATCCAAGAGTAAATAAATAAATATAACAAAAGAAAATAGGAATAAGCACACTTGCTTATTCCTATTTTCTTTTGTTATATTTATATTATTATTTTATGGTGCACTCACCATACAGTGAATGAACTTTGTTAAAGTACAAAAAAGAACAGAAACTTGAATCTACAGTCGTTACAAACGACTTCTTCCGTGATTCAAAACATATGACTGCAGAGGCAGAGACAACAAACACAACATCATTCTTTATTCATAACACACAAAAATAGACCAGCTCGATTACATTGACTAATGAGTTATCACACGTAATACTACTATTAAATTAGGTACGGTTGCTTAATAATGCACAAAAGACATCATCAATTACGTCGCTTCCCTGCGTACCAAGTGTCTCTTTGATCTTATAACAAAAGGGATAGTTCTGCGTTCGGGAGTCTACGCATGTTATGGTCCAAGATTGGGGACCGAGGCGATTACATGTCATTTTTGGTACGAGGGTGGGTCCTCTGTCAAAATGCAATGTAATCACAAATTAGACGATCGTTAGGCAGTGAACATTAGCAATCGTGTTGGTTCCTATAATTGGATGTCATGAGTGTAGGAAATTGTAGTACTTAGTTAGCAGGTCAACTAATTTGCTTCATCTTATTACATAACATACATACATAATCAGTTTATAATGATCCCACTGCTGGGACACAGGCCTACTCTCTGTAGAGCGAAGTGGGCAATAATCCACGACGCGGGCCCAGTGCGGGTTAGACCATTCTGAGAGTCGTGGTGATGAAATTAAACTCACGAAGTAAAGTGCGGAGTGCCTGGGTGGGTTTAAACTTACGACCTTCAACTCGTAAGTTCCATCTTATTGGACACTGAAAATAATGTTATGAAAACTAAAATGAGGAAGCAGCTGACACTTAGGATGCGAATGATTTATGTTAGCCTGTAAAATAACAAAGCTTTAATGTTACATATCAGAGTAAAGCCCGATTCCTCTTTGTATAAGTCCCCTTAATAGTTAGGATTACGACCTTTACGAAGCAGAAATACGAATCTTCTGGCAAAGCTAGTTATTTCAGAACCTATTGGAAATATACTCGTTCTGTCGGGTCCACATTTGTACAATTTCAGCTATCAAATCTCCGTCGTGTGTCACCAACATGTATCTAGAGCGGAGGCTGATTCACAGAAATGTGGACCTAACATTAGTTAGCTCCCAGTTAACTGTCACATCTACCATATTTAGAGCAGTTTGCATCATGTACAATTTGGTTTAACCACAGCTAAAGTCAACCGACTGTAAACGGGGTTTACGGGCATATTATCACTATGTGCATTTTCCCAAGGAAATACGCTGAATATTCGCGCCACAAGTTTATGGCTTGTAGTATATTAATAAGCCAGCGTGCCTACCAGGATCAATAGAGCATCAAAGTAAATGACAATGAATGGGCAGCTGGTGGCACGCCGTGACGTCACAGTACCTAACGAGCTATTTGTTTGATCAAATTTATGTTGCTCATGTGCTCCTAAATGCGCACTTTAGGAAATTATAGGTTTGCATTTCTGTTGGACAGTTGACGATGGATGGGCGTAATAACAGTAACTGCTGTAGGTGTATGTCATCGCAGTTTTTTTGGAGCTTTTCATTTTTGCATTATTTAGTAGGCACCAAAGCTATTTAAATTTTATAATGATTTTTAATATTTGGATGTATGGAAGAACAGGACATATTGCGCCGACCCCAAATAAAATGGGTAGGAGAATGATGCTGATGAATGATTTTTAATGTTTAAATCTTGACGACGTTTTCTAACGTGTATGTATTAGTATGTGCTTTACGCCTCGATACACTAACCGATAAACGCCAAATACGTAAAGAGAAGCCTAAGCCCTCCTATATAAACTTTGCTGGCCAACTCTTTTGCATTACTTGTGTGTTCAAAACAAACATAGGGTCCCCGTTATCTAAATCGATATACAATATTAGATTTGTAAGCCGAACACATTGATCACCATCCATTCGTCACCTTTTAACCTTTACAAATTCTGCTGGTCAAGTTTTACAAGGTCAGCGATGTTACAGATTATATCTAGATATATAATCCAGAAATTAGCTTGTTCACGCACTCTCTAAAATTAATTCAAAATAGGGTTCAATCAGAGCATACGCTACGCAGGAAACAACCCGTATGTTCCCTCGATGTTCGCATATAACGACGGTAATATTGGCAAAATTAACACGCTCCACCGTGAAATCACATAGTGCGGTAACATCGATACGCAATTTACTGTCGGAAATGCTACGTAATGGCGTACTTAGTGGTACGTGTCGTACTACGAATACGTAAACTTGTTATTCGACATCTGCGTGGTAGTGCTTTTGATGTTAACTTTTGAAATTATAATGTAGATTGCTTATGATATTATTAGTAGAGTTGTGAGATTACGGCGTTAGCTTATTAGTCTTGTAAGGATATACTTTGGCATGCGATAATTCTAAACTTTATACAAAAACAATTATCGAAATGAAAATATTTTTGAAGTTCACGAAGTCAAAAGGCCAAACGCTATTAATTTAATATCCATCAAAAAGGCATAAAAAGTTCAAGTAAGTCTCGACGAAATCGTCAAAGAAGTAATTTAAAATAACTAACAAAATTATTTATAAATACTGGCCTTATATACTTCAACTGAATAAGTTCTCAACTATTTAAATCTCCCCAAGTTTATTCGAAAGACAAGAATTCGACATTAAATTAAAAAGCAATTTCCATATTTCGTTGGAAACACAATTAAAGTAAAAATAAAAGGTCATTTTAAAAGTCCCCAGTCACATTTACAAAAGGTGTTTCTGAATTAAAACCTCATTACGTAAAAGCAACAAAATGACGTCCAATTTGGGTAAATTTCGGATGAAACAATGGCAGCTGTCACCCTCGTGTTGGTCATCAAATGCTTTTTTTTTTACCCACAGGTTGTCAAACTTTATTAGCTGCACTGAGTAACTTTTGTTCACTATACAAGAGCGGATTTCACCAATGACACAGAATGCGATTAGCACATCTAAACCGTGTTTAAGAGCTGTAAGTGTCAATATTCCACAACAATAATATTATTGACTTTTATTTTGTTTTACACAAGAAAGAATACGTAACATAAAGCCCACTTAAGAGAAGAATTAACATACCCATTTATAATAGATGTTTGCTCTGTTCAATATTCAACATAAGTAGCTCAAAAGTAATGATACCAACTCCATTGAGCACTATCTTAATGTACAGAAGCAACACACCATTAATACCCGTCCGGTAGTAAGTAGTAATATTTGATGTTCAAGTAAAAAAGAAACCCTATCATATCTTTAAGCACTTCGTCACGAAATATGTAAAGTAATAGGAAAAAGAGTACTTATATTCTGGAATGAATTTCTAACAGGCTTGGCTTGAAAATAGAAAAAGCGTTATACCTACTTTATAAGCATTACCACCTTTGCGTGTTGAGAGGCTTAAAAACGCTGCTCAACATTTTTACGTCCAAGTGAATAGGCGAGGTTACTTTGCGAAAGGAGGCAACGGTTATGACTGAAATTCCTATGCTTTATTCATAAGTTTTTTGGCGTATCAAAAACCTTTTTAGGACATCGCTATCATAGATTTTCATTTACAATATGTTGTACGCAGTTTTACTGATAAATGGCCTATATTGGTAAGCACTGAAAAGCAGCTTTATGAAGCTTTTCCACGAGTATTACGAGAATTTATTAACGGCTTCAGCAATTTTCATTCATCAACTTCAGAACTCCAGTTCTGAAGTCCGTGAATGAATATGTAAAGATCATGCTATTTACAGTGAAGTTAAAACTTTACAATGTTTTATTAAAATATAATTACCACCATAAATATCCCCTTTGATCCCCATACGAAGGCGACGTTCATATACGGTGAAGCGGCCATCATAACAGCATTATATCACACAAAAAACCACGCTAAGTAAGGGATCACACTGAAGGACAACTGCCCTCACCTTTAAATGGAAACCGTCTCCTTATAAAGCCGGAGTCACCATCCTCAGAACGAGCTTCCCACACTACTAAACAATCATAATAATTGCTCCTACAGTTTTTTGTCCGGCCACTAATCGCGGCACATAAAATATTTTGACGTGACGATAAGGAGTAAAGGGGCCGAACTTGGCTTATCTTATCGGTCCTGAGTGTTGGGTCGCTAATGACCGGCTGCCCTACCGCCCTTTACTTATATACTTCCGAACGCAATGACAACTTCATTACTGAAGGTGAAAACTGGTTATTTAGATGTAGTACCATTTCCTTGAGTAACGATAAGTAGGTTTAACGAGCATACTCAACTAGGTACGGAAAATTTAACAAGGAAAACTGTAACATCATGTTAATCAGCACATAAATCGGCTGTAACATTAATTTATTACCACATCAGACAAGTAACGAAAATAGAAATCTCACATCAAAACAACCCACCAAAACAGTCCAATAAGGAACAATAAATTGATAGTAATACAGCTAACAAAATAAAGTTGTAGATAATCTTCAAGGGAGAAGGTATTTCCCGGCAAGATTCAGGATTCGTGCAGCGTAAGTCGGTCGGCTGACATGTGATTTATTCCTTTTATCTTAGAGAAGTCGGCTTTTCATCTGAGATAAGACGGTACCTACGTAAATCAAAGCCGTGTGTGATTGTTCGAGCGATGAAAATTGTAATGCAGCTTAGTATTTCGCTGTCGGAATGCTCAGTAGACTATTCTAATTTGGTTTCCGACTTATTTGTAGTGGCAGTGTGGCAGTTGTGCTTGTCTTTAGAATGGCAATAATGGCTATTATATTTGCGTCGCTGCTGCGTACACTGTGGCATTAATTCAAAATGAATTGTGACAATCATACAACAGCTGTAGGACGATATAATTAATTAATAACGAAGATGTCACATATTATGGACATTATTTCAGGACGATGTATCTACGTTGAAATAACGAAGATGAGGCTTTCGTTATGTTCTTTAGAAATTAGCTGTCTATCTACTAATATTTTTATAAATATTCAGAAGTAGTTTTCAAGATAGGTAAGTACTTCATTGCCCAAGAACCCTTGTATCAACCACACAAATATTTGGTTTACATAATACAATTCAACAAAGGAGCCGAGGACCTCTTAGTTTATCTAATCGCGAAGGAAACCTGTCATACTCGACTTAATTTAAAGTCAGCACTTACCGACAGTTTCATAAAATAACTAAAGTTAGAACAAAAGACACTCTAGTGGTCGAGTAACTTGAATAGTGTAGGTAAACTCCCACGGGAATGTTTGGTGACTAATATTCGTGTCAAAGTGGGTGAAAGGATATTTTTTATGGGACCGTACCGTAAGTAGTAGTAATATGGGATATTTAATTATTGGTGGGATATTTTGAAAACACCAACGGTTCGAATGAATTGATCCTTCTGACTGTTGTCGAAAGAAAACGGATAGAAAGAGACAATTCAAAGTTCGAAATAATCACGGAGAAGGTAGGTAGAGTTAATAAAATTAGAATAACACTGATTCAATAAATAAATCAATCTACCACATAAGACTTTACAACAACCAACAACCAAAAATTTACAGCATTTCAAAACACAATGCAACCAAGCTACATCTCAAACATATCCGTACCCATCGGTATGCTCCAATAAAACGGAGTAAATCTTATAATAACTATATCAAAATGTAAACAATAGACAAACACGTCCATGCCCTCATAAAACGCCAATTAGTACACAGTTTCCGTGTTCTAATAAATCTCATAATCTTAACACGTTATCACAAAAGAGCCGAAAGACTCAGCTTAGCCATTTAATTTATTATATCAATTAAGAAATTCTTCACACGCGCTATTACAATTATACGAACGAATAATTCTCTGAACGCTTGGTTTGAGTCCTGTATATCTGTAATTTAAAACGCATTAGGTTGTAAAATGATCTTGCAAGGATAATGGTTTAATCACCAGGACCATGAAGATTTGCCACTGCAATTTGGAGTGTTCAATTTAAAGATGATGGTGCCTCACTGACTACTAATATCTACCAACACTTAAAGTTATTCAATACATTGCTGCATGATACATGTAAGAATCCCTTGATTGCCTCACGTGACACCCACGGCTAGAGGGATCCCGAAAGGCAGTCACTTTTATTAACACTAAAGCAAGTTTTATCTCCTTTAAAACTGAAGAAAATATGACTCTAAACTGTTATACAACAAATAAAACCTACTTAATAAACCACTTTATGGATTATTGCGTATTTAGTTTTGTTATAAGAAAATAGGGTCTATAATATTTTAAGGTCCAATAAACTTTAATTAGTATCAAATATCAAGCCATCAAGCTGGTGATTAAACCAATCACTTTGCAGATAAAGTATCCTTTTCTGCCATCCATTACCTTCGTTAGCCATTAATAAATAATATTTTAACACAACGGGGTTATAAATAACTCAATATTAATGGAGTAATATGATAAAATTTATAAATTATGACAGATTTCTACTGAACACAGGCCGTTACGAAGGCATAATAATAGCTATTATTTATAACTCCTTTCGTTAGTGCACTTACTGAAATTAATTTGAGAAAACGAAAGTTATGATCAAAGAGTTCATAAAATTCTGAGATCTACTACGTTATGTCATCATATCTCGGTTAATGGCGTAAATTAACGAAAAATGTTCAACAACCTTCATTTAATTACGGAGACAGAAATAGATTATTTAAAGAAATCATAACTAGAACAAATTTCTATATCAAGAAAGTAGTTCAAACTACAGAAAAGATTGAAGGTAGAAGTACCTACCTCCATAGATATTTTGCAGAAGTATTGTTCAATTTTCCGGTTTGCTTTGCGATACGTTTAAATCTATCATATTACTTGATAAAGACTAACTGTGGCCAAAGATTAACATTTCTAGGAATACCCACTAAGATGACGTAGTCACCATTGGCATTTCAAATAGTGTTGTACCTATTTCGTGACAATACATACATACATAATTATTTAAACTTCTTCATCCTTCTTCCCATAGGGGTAGGCATAAACTACAGAACGCCACCTGCTACGATCCTTACATACTCCTCTTAATAATTACATTAAAACTCATTTCTCTTCACATCAACAAGTTGCCTAAATTAACCCATTAACAGCCACATGTAAATCCGGATAGTAAAAGTTTTAAGAGATATAAAAATTTTATTATTTGAAATACATCAAAAATTTTATAGTTCAGTCTCACAGTGCCACTTTAATACTAATCACGTGCACAATCGTCTCATCACTATTATGTCATTTCAGTTTGTTTATTATAAAGTTAAGAGGAACTAATTCAACGTCACATTACGTCGACTGGCGCTGACGTCTATATACGATACACTTTTTACGAGTTCCCAGTACGGAATTTATTACATTTGTCACTAGAGAGCAGTTAAATCAAGTATGTTTTTATTTTATTCAACGACGATAGGAATTGTACACGTTTACGATTACTTTGAAGATAATTTATTGGGTAGTCATTCGACAGTCGTTGACAGCTCGACACTATAATCTGAATTAAGTGTCATACGCAAACTGTGTTTTCGAACTGACTATAACAACATTTAGTTAGAACGAAGTTTAGTGACTCTCTGTCAAAACGGTACACATAAATATGATTGTAGCAAATCGAATAATGTTAGTCGATATAATAATAAGTATCTATATTTCGTGAACAATGTAATCCGCTCTTCGTAAATGGATACACTAAAAGATGAAAAAGAACTCATCAATACAAATACACTTTGTGAAGAGAGGTTCTGTAAGTGATATCATGTTGACTCGTAATAGAGAGGGCCTACAGCTTGTTTGCTCCTGCCACAATCTCAGTTTGGTAATAAGATGCGACACATGTATTATCCCGATTAAATCCCCCTGGAAAGGGGCTTAGATGTAGTGATGTCTGTAGGTGACATCCCTTCCCGATCGGTTGCGGCGCATCGCTTATTAATAACATCAGAATGCTCTTCTTCAAAATGACTAAAATATTTCAGTTCTTTATGATGCTTCTTTTGTTTTGTTTGACATTTTCGATACCTGTACCATTTGGATGTAATTATAAATATGTATACAAACACTTCCATCATTCAATATCCACAACATTTCCCTCCTATCATAATTACCAACAAAAACCCAACAACACGAACCTCAGTTCCGATTCCTATCGATATCGGCGTCCGGATCGACGAATCGACAGTTGGCACGTCGCCCGAACGTACCGCACTATTCGATGATTGATCGGTCGGCTTCCCGCCTGAGCTTGTCAAGGCAAGAATAACATTGTAACGGCTCTTGTAAACGTCTCACTGCCGCGAAATCCTCTTAAAGCAGTGACTGACTACGAAAATAGAACCGGAATTGTATTATTAATATTTTACAGGAGCAAACCCGTACGTGGGTAGCAATGCAAAGAGAATACAGAAAGGATTGGATTTGAAATTTAAAAATGTATACGTTTTTTCATTGTTGCGTGTTTTAGTCCGCGTTTGGATTAGCAATTGTAATTGATGTGCTACTGGCACACGTCATATGGGTCTAGTCACGGGATAAACATTTATTTTTCCATTTTCTGATCAAAACAAACGATTGAAAAGCTTTCTATAATTGTTACGTTTAAGGTTTCTTCTCCAAGTTTCAAAAAAAAAAACAGGATTCTATGAATCTTGTTTACGTAACTAAAAGTAGAGTCTCGCCTTCACTTGTTATCATAATATTTGATATGCTAACATCAACCGTAATCAAACATAATCTATGTTGACAACAAACATCACTCCCCAGAAACAACTTCATACGTTTTTCTACCGTCATAAAAATACGGTCGCCAACTAAATAATGGTGTAATAAAGTAATATAGAGTTCGACAAACTGCTTAGCATAATGGCCTATGATCCTTTAATGGACAATGCGAATGGACGGAAGCTGAGATGTGAGAACAAAAAGAAACTGTAAATGTGGACCACCGACCTAGCGGTGGACTTCAAAGGACATTCCCTCCGGTGTATAATCAAAGGCCGTGGATTTACAAACACTGGAAACGTTTTACGGTTTTCGGATGACGTATTCAGTTTTAGTGACTTGATATTTGATGAAATAAAATGTTAACACATTTTAAAATGCTTTTAAGTTTGCGCTACGTAATTCATCGTTAGCATAAAATTATTATGTATATAGCTGGTTCACTGGTTTCATAAATAAAAAAAAATATTTTTTATTTTATAGGCCTTATCTTCAAATCTTAATTATTTATTTATCTATTATTTAAATATACTTTATTGTAAAAAAAAACATGACAAAAAACAATGAATACTACAAAACGCTTTTTGCGATCTCTAAAACTTGAATAAGGAGTAGGTAATGTTATTTATATTTTAGTAAAATATGATTTTGAAGAAAAACATGTTTTCAAAACTATCAACAAGAGGCCACAATTTTCTTGATAAGTAATGCATTTTCATTTTCCTACCTTCAAGTACACTTCGTTAGCATTTCACTTTACTAAATGCACGCGGCAATTATTGCTCCTAGTCCTAACACATCTAGGGAGCACGCATCATTGTATACTTACACGCGTATTAGAATGAAGCATCAAAGGGCGTATGAGTTGAGCTTGAACTCATATGACTTACCGTATTCGTTGAGAGTTAAAGACTTTTGGCTTTTTGTGGAATGCTTACCTGAAACAAAAAATATGAATGGTCAGATTTATTTTTATAGAAAAATAAAGGGTTTTAATAATAAATCACAAAATGCCTTTCGTTGAAACACAAAAATACAATAAAAATAATCACAAGACTCAATTTCCTGCAGCACTTAGAACGGAAACGCTCTAAAAAGTTTTAGAGAAAAATTATAAATGCGCCACATTTGATTTGTATTGACGAAGCTAAAGTTAAAAGAAATTCCAGGTGTTCAATATTCTAGAAACATTCATATTGGAAAATAAATATTTTCTTCCAATGTATTTCATCCCTTCCTCCGTCGTTCGTTCCCCTTGGTTCTGCGCCTGCCGGTCGATTCTGTAAAAATCTCACCGTGAAAACTCAAATGAAGTGAGCTTGATGTGAGCTGTCAGTAGTGTCAATCCCTAGCATTAGTTGGAATGACAGCTCACTCCACGCTCAATTCACCTAAGTTTTCACGGTGAGATGGTTACAGAATCGCACTGCTGATCTCTCTCCGGTCGTGTCATATGGCGTGCCTTCCAATTGGACTTATAGAGTGCGAGAACAGAGAGAGTGCGCCTGTGTCTGCGCACACACTTTTGCACTAATTACATACATGATGAGAGAGAGAGAGATGTATAACAGAGAGAGATGTATAACATCTCCCGCGCCGAAGGCTAGTCTCCATCGAGATTGGCTGCAATGGCCGAAATACGCTTCGTAGGACCATTTTAATATTATTTTTTCTACACTTTTGAGTTTTTTATCAAGTACGTACTTACTCAAATCCCATGAGTACAATAATAGTAAAAACTTGTACCTAACACTCAAACTCAGTACGGACCTCCGATAAAGCTTATTTTTTACTAAAATCTCACTTTACAAAATAAAGCCACGCACACAACGTACGAACGTGATCCATTGCGTTGATACGTAACAGGTTTTTACCTTTACTAAAGGGTCGAATACAGGGTGTTGGGACATCGACTAGCAAACTGTTACAATGATTAAATTATTCTAGACCGAAAAAAATCAATAATAAATAATAGAAATTTCATATATTTTGACAGTGTGGTGTGTTGTAATTTTTTTAATAATCGACGAATTTCAAAGCTATTGTGTCAATAATCGGCGGTACGGTTGGCGCAGTGGTTAAGCGTTTGACTGCTGCGCTGCGTGTCGCGGGTTCGATTCCCGCACGGAACAAATATTTGTATGACCTATAAGTAGTTGTTCCGGGTCTGGCTGTTTGTGTATGTGAGTTTAAATGTTTGTAAACGCACCCACGATACAGGAGAAATTCCTAGTGTGGGGCAATGTTTAAAAAAAAAAAAAAAAAAACAATCTTGTACTGAATCCGTGATTACAGTTTGCGTGTCGATGTCCCTTACACCCTTTATACAAAAGGGGGAGGATTCGCTAAAGCTATGCCGCATGCCATCGAGTCGCACCTCTACGTGTTATCGTACAGCTCTAGCGCCTTTAGTGAACTGCAATGGCATGTAGTCGGTGCAGTCAGTAATCGGGAATCATAGGCCACGCTGCCACGCATTATCTTATCTAGTCGAAGGAACTCTCCGCGGCTGTATTCTGACGAGTTCTTAATTTTTCACTAACGCCGTATTCTGTAACGAATTTGTTTTTTCTTTTTTTTATACATATATGGCATTTCGTAGGGCAATTTAAATGTTGTCTGCTGCTTAACCGGGCTTGCCTAACTACACGCTAAGGGCACCCTCTGTGGGATACGGACCTCGGCTTAGGGTGTCGCTGGGGGCTGTAATTACATAACACACTATCAATCACAATCTGATTCATTTTGAAGGACATTGCTAATCCATTGCTTCATATGTTTGAAAAAATTATCCGCTCAACAACTTAAATAACGCAATGAATGTTGTTGAACTGTCACAATGAAAGACATTCCTACTGTTAGTGTGTTACGCAATAAAACGCTCATTAAGTAACGAATCTCAAGCATGGCTCTATTTGTATGAAACTGACAGTGTTATCCTGTTAGTACCTACAGGATAACACTGTCAGTCAGAGCCGAGAATTCAAAATTTCAAACTTTTAAAGTAAGCAACGTTCTAGAATACCTATGAGCGTTGGTTTCAGTAACTGATAAGTGAAGCATATCTAGTTAGCTATTCTAATACTCTCTTGTATAAGAACTTATACACTTTGTTAGCTGACTTTATAGAGCTACTTTACAGTTAAAACGCATAAAACTAGTTAAGAAAATTCCTACGGATAGTTCTTTAATTAAAACTGCTGAAGACGATATCATGCTTCTCAGCTATTTCCTTCAATTATGTGCATTCCTATTATCTTGAACGGTAGAAATTCTTGTTAATAATGTTGTGACACGAACTGCGGTAGGTAATCGAAATTTTAATAGTAGTTGATATTGTCAATTGTTATTTACTATTTTTTTCGATGAAATAAAAAGTCTATTTACCTTAATTTCCTTAAAAGAAACAAAATAATGTTTCGTATTTTTCACCCCTGATTTTTTGGCTTATTAGTCGATTTTTTTGCAATTAAAATAAGAAAAAAGTACACGTTTTATAATATTTAACTCTTATCACTGTGCACGTCTGTCCTTTTTCTATAATTTATTGCATAAAATTCAAAATGTGCCAATTGCCTAGCAGCCTAATACAATATATCTGAAGTTGTCGACTCGCCCACAAATAAACTAACTTCGTGAGAGGCACCTAAAGAAAAAACAATATTATTTAAAAATAACGATTCGCCCGCTTCGAGTAAAATTATGCGAATCGACTATTAATAAGCTTTTCTCTCTCTCTAAAGATAAACAAACTACATTACCTCCTAGAATTTGAGTAACATACAGATTGCTCAAGGTACAAACTAAGCTTTTCAATTGCATTCAATTAAATGAGAATGCTGGGTATATTGCTCGGCGTACATTGTTGCGTACACAAGGCAGCGGAGTTACATTGCATGTTTCATGACGAATATAAAACGATGTTATGCTGTTATGACCTTCTAAAACTCGTCTTCAATTTGATATACCATCTTTCCTACCATTCGGACTGCCACAAAGATTTTTATGTGCACTGTCGTTCAAAACGTCATTTGATAGTTTGTAATAAGCCTTATCTTTAATGCAAGGTATTGAATTGTCAACGTATCAAGTTGGTTACGAACGGTCGAGCACTCCCAGGCTTCGGTGGCTAGCGGTGACCGCTACTCGCGATTAGACTTGAAACGATGCCGCTTGCGACTCGAGTTGGACGTCGGAGTTATTAAAATTCTATTACCGTGTAGTGTAGCCGCTTAAAATTGTAGAAATCGTGTTTTGTGTACTTATTTGTTTTTAAGAAGTATAAGTATGTGTTACTCTGATAAAAAGTTTATCTATTATAAAATGTTGTGCGCAATAAAGAATATTTTTAATAGAATGTTATATTTCCATCATAAATTCTAAAATAAGCTACCTACACTTTTTATTTCTTAAAAGTCATTTAAAAAACTCATTATAAATCCGGTTTTTCTGCGATTCGAGATGGATGCTGTAGTCGATAACCAAAACTAAAAAAGAAAAATATAGAAATAATAAAATAAGAAACTTCATGTTTTTTTCACAGAAAACTCATCGAAGCACTAAATAACTTTCCTATAAACTAGCTGGGATCAAAATTTAAAATACCTGTCACATGGGTAATAATAAAACATGAAAATATTAGTCGCAGTTTCCTTTAAATTCATAATCTGGTTAGTGAATTTCGTGACTGGACTTTACCTAAATAAAAAATATAAAAAATATTGCACCTTATTCTGGATAATTCGGGGCGGAGCCAGGTAGTTACGGCTTGACGTTACGCATGCAAATTGCCGATTCAGTGAATGGAGCACGCATTTTTTGGAACCTTAATTTTGTTATTGGACACAAAGCGGGTACCGTTACCTTTTGTCAAAAACGGTTTATCGATTTATTGGATGTAACTTTAGATTATGGGACACTGAAGTTTGCACACGTAATCGAATAAATTTACTAAAAAGTTTATAGTACCGCACTTTGCTGGCCAAATTTAATAACAATCGACCAATCAACTGCATTTTACCTCAAGGAAAATAGACGGATAAATTAATGATAGTGAAATTGCCCTCAATTTACAGTTCAACCTTGGTTTGAACAGGGTGATATGAAAATGGTAGCTCGACGTTGCGATTGTGGTTGCGTTCATAATCCGATTGTCGATACTGCAAACGCGAAGTCGAACAATCCAATGCAAAACAAAGAAATAATAAAGGTGCGTTTTATACACCGCGATAGTCTTGCCCTTTATTGCTGGCTGGAGAGGCGACAAGGCCAATAAAACATTTTCTCTGCGGAACGCTATTATGGAACCCGATATTCGTGTGGGTACCGAACGTACACGAAGTCGGTTCGGATTATTCGATTTTTGAAATTAAATCTTCATAGACGTGGGTTCGGGAATTGAATGTTTCGTAAAAGATTTAAAACGTGCTTTGTAATCTCCGGAGGTTCACGGTTTGAATCAAATAGGTATTTCTAACTGAAATGGTAAATTGTAAAACCGTTTTCTCTACCTTAAAATATGTTCTACATTCTCCTTCAGGTAGGTAAGCTACTAACTAAATTAATATACGGAATTTGGGCATGCGTGCTCATTATTTAAGTAGTTCGTTGACCTCTTTCGGTCATTTAGTAAGTATTAAAAATAAAACACCAAAACGGACTTTTATAATTAAGCCTTTCGAATACCAAAACTCAGATCCCCATTTTATTGTTAATACTGATATCATCCCACAGCTCTAAAGTAGCTTTAAATGTTAATCTTACATTAAAGAAATTCTTTTAAAATACCTATCAGACGGCGTAAGTTAGTGCCGACTCAATCCGCGTATCGTGTGAGCAATAAAAACAAAACGAGGGTAGAACGTGGTTTAATTGGCGGCAGTGCGAGGTAACACGATCATGAATTCTGAGAAACGAAGCGTTTGCCTCTTATTGTGAATACTTTAGTTCTGCAACAGTGTTAGCGTTAGTGCAATACCCAGGAAATCGACCAGGAGCTCAATAAATAAACGGTCCATTAAATTCTTATTAGAGAACATTAGATATTAATTTATGAGAGAAAGGATTGTAATACAGATTGAAAATGTACACTTCCAAGGAGCTCATAAAGAGCGAAACAGTCAAAGGCCACTTTGATTCTACATAGAATACAAAGACATTTCATTATTCTTTCATTAGCAATAAGTTTTTTATCCGCAAACAGCCGATCTTCCGTCCGCCTCGGAAACGTACGAAAAAGAGACAAACGGTCCGAAAAAAAATAAACGTACGGAGAAAATGTGGCGAACAAAAGGCGAATGGAACGCGGTTTAATCCTGTCCGGCCGTCATTTCGCCGGCTAGGGTGAGGGAAAATTGAATTTATTATCGTTTGTATTTGAGTGACGTGTTATTTTCACACGAAGAAGAGCGCGGCGGAATCGAATCAGTCAGTCGACGGATACGATAGCAACTCGATAGTAGATTACGGATGCGCTGCAAATGGCGTTTTCTATTCCATGTGCCGTAAGGTTTTTACACGGCGGTAAAAGGATGATGTTTTCACGCATGTTTGTAGATTGATGGAAATGGAAGTAAACTATTTTATGCTGGGGTTTATTATGATTTTCTTTTTCTTGAGCTGCTCCAGTTCCTCGTCACGCTTTAGCTTCAACAGCTTTTGTTTGTTTTGGTTACGAAAACAAAGCATTACGCACCAAATACATACAATTGATGCCTTATTTTTCATTTTGATTTAGGGAGATCTGAATGTCAAAATATTTATCAACATAAAGCTGGCCCACATAATGTACAAATACATAAAGTACAATAGCAGTACCTACTGTTTATGTATTTGTGTCAGCCACCACAACGGTTTTATGCAGCCATGATTTTTTGATCAAGGGTTATATTACCAAAGGGTAAAAACAATAGTAATTGTACTCCATTATTTAGTTCTCGAACTGAACAAAGAATAAGGCGGGGTTATATAGAGGGGGTGGTGACTGCATGCATTGCCCGCTAATTGGTTCAAATACCTTTAATATTGGTGTCGTAAAACTTATGGGGAGCTATAAGACTAGGCTATTTCATTAGAACATTCCGAAGAAAGTAATTTGTTTATAACTAGCGATGACCGCAGCGTTGATCGGCTTTTGAGCTATCTGAGATGTTTATTGGATAACTTAATTAGGACGCAATAATATGTTTTATTTCTAAGGCCAAACAGGTTCCCAATAAACTTGTATTTTATTCTAGTTTTAACTAAAGTAATCAGTACAATTTGACGTAGATTAGAACTATTTCATCGTCTACCTGGCCTTTTTCCAACTATGTTGGGATTGGCTTCCAGTCTTACCAGATGTAGCTGAATACCAGTATTTTCCATGAAGCGAATGCCTATCTGACCTCCACAACCGATATTGGGTAATACGATACCCCTTGGTAAGACTGACTTTCGGGTTTCTGACGACCCGTAACGACTGTCAAACTCGGTTCCGTCGTCTGTCTGTGGACTATAACTATTTAGGAATATCAAATTGAAACAATCATGATTTAGGACTTTTATTTCTCTCTTCACTTGATAAAGATATTTTCATCCCATACACGCAATTACATCACGAAATGATACTATCGTATTTTACTACTCGACTAACCCTTCAATGAAAATATATACGTCACAGGGACCGAGGCTAGCCACTAATTTATTAGCCGAAAAGGCATGTTCCGGGCGGTTCAAGGTCGCTAAATGGTATTCAAAGTCAATGTAGGTATTCGAATGTTCAACCTCATAGAATTAAATTGCTACTGCTTTTTGCGTCTTCATCTCATTGGTTGATACTGTAACTGACATTTTAACGCGCTGTGATTGGCTGTTTTTTAAATTAATTCGAATCACGTTTTCCATTAATCGAATTGACGCCTCTTTTTTATGAATCATTGTTATTGTTTTGTTTTGCAAAGAGCAGACCGAACGTCTTTTAAGAGAGCTTCTTCAACCAAAAAGTAATTTATATTTACTTCTTTTCATATTAGACGAGCAGTTATATTTTCTGGATTTAATTTACATAGCCAACCTTCGATCAATATATTGATCGAAGTAGCCAACTAAAACTTCACTCAAATATTACACGAAATTAAGAAACCTTCAGTAGAAACTAATCTAAAAAGTGATGCAATTTCAAAGAAAGCAAGCATTTCCAAGCGAGCGATCACAAAAATGAAACTGGTTTTATCCAGTATGATTTACATAAAACTTGTTTAAATGTTAATCTTTGTGCTTGGGTGGATTATGACGTGCCCTCTGACATACACTGATGTATGTAGGTATGTAGGTACATGTTCGTACATGTGCTCACTTTAATCATTCAAGCCCTTTGTAGGGTGGTGTTTCGGAATAGTTGGAAGAGTAAGCTATTTTGAAGTGTATAATGTCTGGCGCCCATTTATTTTTATGTCGAAAGGATGCCCATAGAAAAAAGTTTGATGAGATTTTTCGTTGGTCAAACTTCACTCGTAAATTATAATTTACGATACTCGAAAGACCTCGATACTCGTTAATATAAGATACTCGAAATGACCTTCTAATGCATAAACAGAAAAGGTGCTCGATTATCCTTGCAGTTTTTGTCAGGAATCTGGCAAAACAATCTCCTACCTAATACTTAGTCCAAACATTAATTGGTATGCAAACGCATGCAATTCACACGACTTAATTACCCTTCACCGTAGTCAGTACAAAATCGATTCCCATGCATCTAAATTAACCGAATACATTCCAAGAGTGCAGTTTTTGTCCGCCATCAATTTGACCGTCTACAATTTATTCGTCACCCGGATGCTACTTATAATGGAATATTACAAAATGCTAAATTACTGTGATCTTCGGACAAATTATGGTAGGGAACAACGCGTTTCGATGTAATTGGGCGCAGTCCGCACTTCTGTTTCGGTGCAAGGGAGAGGCAACCGCGAGTAACGGATGTGGACACATTAGAATTGGTAATGTTTGGGTGTTGTTATTACCTGCTGCTATATTGGTAACTTTGGGGATGTTTTTTATATAACGCTGTGGGTTTAGGGAAAAATGACGTATGCCATTGTTATTACAAAAACTTCGCTTAGTTTGACACAGACAGATTTCTGATGAAATTCGTATTGCGATTAGGTTGTGAGAAATATTATACGTAACCAATCAAGTAAGAGACAAGATCATAGTTTATTTACTTAATTATTAATTACTGTGCCTCGAAAAAATTATGAAAGGGAACAACGCGTTTCGATGTAATTGGGCGCAGTACGCACTCGCGGTTTCCTCTCCCTTGCAGAGAGAGGAAACCGCGAGTAACGGATGTGGACATGGCGCTCACGTGATCACGACATTAGAATTGGTAATGTTTGGGTGTTGTGCCGCTATATTGGTATCTTTGGGAATGTTTTTTCTTTAACGCCATATGCTTTACCTACTGATTGGGGGATAAGACATTATATTCAAAAGTCGGATGATTAGTCATTTTGTAAAAAAAATGCTACCTTTGACAGCGACAGTTTTTTTTTTTTTTTATTGTTATTTGTACCCTATTATTATTTTGTGCAGATTATCTAACTTATTAAGAGACTGGCCACTTACATAGTTTACGATTTATTTACCCGATCATTTACTTTTGACATATTATGAGATTTAGACCCAGATGAAAATGAGGAGATGGAACTAGACTGTTTCTTGCAATATTTGATAAAAGACAGCGAACACAAGAAGTACAAATAATGGAGGGGAGGTTTTTACCCTGTGGGGCGGCAAGGGTTAATACAAGTGTAATCAGCCTATAATTTTCCCACTACTGGGCCAGTGGAATACGGGTCTGCTCTCAGTGAGCGTGAGTGGGCTGTAAACCACCACGCGAACCCATTGCGGTTTGGTAGGTGTCACATGTCTTCGAATGTTTGGTTAATATACTTACCTAAACATATAGATAAAGATATTTTATTTTGCAAATATGGGCATATTTTACCAGTAGGCATGCAAAAGTTACAAAAATAAAAACGAATCCACTAAACTATAACTAAATAACTAAACTTTTTTCCTACGTGGGTAGGCTTGACATATATATACGTAATTTTAGCTCTCTTATTTAATATTTATTTAAAAATAGTTTATTGTTTCTTCTTCAGTATATTTATGTGCTAATTAACTAGTAAACCCACCTTCGCTTGGAATTTCCTTTCACTTTTACTATTTACAACCACAACACTATCACTCCAACGAACCATGGACAGCAAGCTTGAGCACAGTATGGGAGAACTGGAGAAGCTGTTTAGCTCTCGCATGCGTGAGTACGAAGATAAGCTGGTGAAAGCTACAGCTGGAACTAGCCCTGAACACCCGGATATTGCTGCACTTTCCCTTGACTTCTCAGAGTTTAAGTCCTTCATATGCAAAACGCTTGCTCACTTTAAAACTCAGATTGAACTTATATCTTTGACTCTGGACAGACATGAGACTGCAATGCGTAGAAAGGTCCTGCTATTTCACGGTATTCCTGAGAAGCCAAATGAAAAGCTGTGTGATATAATTCTCCTTATGTTGTCAACTCAACTATTGATAGATGACATTAAGTTGGATCACTTGGATGTATGCCACAGACTGGGAGCCCCCCAGGGCAAAACTAGACCTGTGTTGGTGCGATTCAAGGACATGGAGTATCGTCGGTTGGTCTGGGACAGTAAAACTGCACTCAAGGGCAGCGGCATCACTATTTCTGAGTTCCTGACCAAGTCAAGACACCAGGTTTTTGTTGCGGCCCGCAAGCATTTTAGCATCAATAGCTGCTGGTCTGCTGAAGGCAAGGTTATTGTCTTAACGCCTGACAAGACGCGCCGGAAGATAGCATCCATGGGTGAGCTTGATAATCTTATCACGTTATTCCCCGCTCCGGTTAGTGCTGCCGCACCCAATGATCCCGTGCCGGCCGCGTCTACCTCGCCAGCAGTGGCTCCTACATCGCCTCTAACCGCAATCACCAAAAAAAAGGTAGTCAGGAAGGCTCGTCGCTGAGTTGGCTGTTTTAGACGTCCCCCCTTGCATGTTTTTCGTCACCGTTTTGTAATACATTCGTGTAATGTCGGTATACTTTAAATTTATATTCTCTTCTTGCAATTCTACCCAAAGCATATACTTTCAGTTAATTTTTCCTCACAACGTTGAGTCCGCCGGTAGATGTTTTTATTTTTCTGATGTACCTAGTGAATTGTAGTGTAGTGACGTCTATCAAGTGTCAGTGTCAGTGTCTTGTATTGACGTTACGTTTTGTTACACGTTGCGTTTGTTATGATTTGTTTGTGAATGTTGTGGCCGACATTATCGTTAGTTAACTTTTATTGATTTTATTAATTCTAATTTTTTTTTTTTTAATGTTAACATAATTCGTGCCTTAAGTATAATTTTTTTTTTTTTTTCGCTTTTTTACGTACCCAGTTTATAAATGTTGTGTTAAAATCTTTACCAACACCAGCGAATTGGTAGGTGTTTTATTGGTTATTATTGTTATTTTGCTTGTATGCACAGAAGCAGTTTTATTATTGTTAGTTCTTTTATTTTTGTTTTGCTTTTATTTTTTTATACATTTATTATTATTATTTTATTTTATTGCCAACTATGATCGGTGTCGACCTTGGTGATGACTTTTTCTCTTGTTCGTCCTCTTCAAGCAGTTTCCTTGGTGCGGCGAGTGGTTCTTCTTCTCCCCTTACCCTCAGCGATCAGATTTCCTCTTTGATGTCCCGCCTTCCCAACAATCTCAACATAGCCCACATCAATTCCCAGAGTGTTCCTGCTCATTATTCAGATCTTCTGGCTTCCTTTAACAGTGCACATATAGATGCTTTGCTCATCTCCGAGTCCTTCCTCAAACCCTCTCTCTTATCTGTTAATTTCGCCCTTCCTGGTTTTGTCCTTATTCGTAATGATAGAACTGGGAAGGGTGGTGGTGGTGTTGCCATTTACTTGCGTGCTGATATTCCCTTCAAGATTATCAGCACTTCACCATCTTCGTACTCGGGGTCAGCGGAGCATCTATTTCTTGAAATTTCCTTGCATCACGCTAAAATGCTTCTCGGAGTCGTTTACAGCCCTAACCTCAGTATCGATTACTTTGACTCTTTTGACTCGCTTTTGGATGATTTCTGTCCCTCTTATGACCATGTAGTCTTGATGGGCGATTTTAACACTTGCCTTCTTAAAAACGACTGTCGTACTCACAAACTTCAATCTCTCTTATCTTCTTATAACCTTAGTATTCTGCCTTTGTCTGCTACTCATCATTCTCCTAATTGCACCCCTTCTCTGTTGGACCTGATGATTGTTTCTAACTGTAACAATGTATCTGTCCATGGACAGCTCACTGCTTGCTTTTCTTACCACGACCTCATCTTTATGTCCTATAGGATTCGCCCTCCCAAGCGAAAGCCACAATATATGTTCCTTCGGAACTACAAGGGCATAAGCCAGGAGGCATTGATGGGTGATGCTGAGAGTATCGACTGGACCGACGTCTTGGAGAGCTCTTGTATCGATGATATGGTTCACAATTTTAACTGCACTTTACTCAGCTTATTTGACCGGCATGCCCCCATCCGTCGAGTCAAGGTAAAATATGTTCCGGCTCCTTGGCTTACTCCTGCCATTAAGGATGCGATGGCAAGTAGGGACAGAGCCAAAAGAAGGTTGAAACGCAGTCCTTCTGAGCGCAACTTGAATGCGTATAAGGTGCTGCGTAATCGCTGCGGGCGTATGTGTAGAGATGCAAAGAGACGCTATTTTCATAATTCTCTTGACAATCGTAACTCGTCAGAAGTCTGGAAGTTTCTTAAAACTGTCGGCATTGGCAAGTCTCCTGTCGTTTCCAGTAATGACATTGACGTGTGTGCTCTTAACAAACATTTCTCACACCCCCCTGTCACTTTTGATCCGCACGTCAGGTCAGCCACGTTAAATAAACTTTCTGGTCTGCCTTTGCCGCAGTGTTCCACTTTCGATTTAAATATAGTGAGTGAAAGTGAGGTCAAAAAATCTATTTGTGCAATCTCCTCCACTGCAGTTGGTAGTGATAACATTTGTTCAAGAATGATTTCTCCTATCCTCCCTACACTACTTCCTGTCTTGACCCACATTTTTAATTTCTCCTTGTTCTCTTGTACTGTTCCTGAGGCCTGGAAGCAAGCTCATATCATCCCCTTACCCAAAATTCCTAAGCCGGTCTCACCCACCGATTTCCGTCCCATTTCTATCCTCCCATTTCTCTCTAAAGTTCTTGAGCATATTGTTCATCAACAACTTTCTGCCTTTCTATCTGCGAATGATCTCCTTAGTCCTTTTCAGTCTGGTTTTCGACCTGGTCATAGCACAGTAACGGCTCTTTTGAAGGTTACTGATGACATCCGCTGGGCAATGGACCACAAATCTCTCACTTTACTCGTACTTCTCGACTTTAGTAGTGCCTTTAATTCTGTCGATTTCGACATCCTTCTAGGGGTCCTTAAATCTCTAAATTTCTCCTCTTCCTCTATTGGTTGGTTTAACTCCTATCTTAATGGCCGCTCACAGCGGGTTCGTCTTGACGAGTCGTCTTCTGATTGGTGCTCTCTTATCGCAGGTGTGCCTCAGGGTGGCGTTCTCTCTCCTCTTCTCTTTTCAATTTTTATTAACTCTGTCACCAGAGTCATCTCTTCTTACTTCCATCTCTATGCCGACGACCTGCAGCTTTACAATAATTTCCTAAGGGAAGATGCGGAGGCCGCTGTTTCAGCCATGAACAGTGACCTGGATTTGATTAGCGAGTGGTCGCGGTCTTTTGGACTGCAAATCAACCCTAGGAAATCTCAGGCCATTATTATCGGCAGCAGGTATATGCGGAATAGGCTCGATGTAGCGTCGCTGTCTCCACTCTGTCTGAATGGAGTTCAGATTGAATACGCACAAACAGTAAAAAACCTGGGGGTGACCATGGACTCCTATCTGTCGTGGACTGCTCATGTTGCTCAAGTCAGTCGCAAAGTGCACTATACGTTCCATTCCTTGAAATGTCTCCATGGCTTCTTGCCCTTGAACACCAAAATCTCTCTTGCTCAAACCCTTATTCAGCCCATTATTGACTACGCCGATGCCTGTTATTTGGATGCCACCGAGGAGCTTTTAAATAAACTTGAGCGTTTGCAAAATATCTGTATTCGTTTTGTTTTTAACCTTAAAAAGTATGATCACGTCTCCAACTTTCGCAAGATACTCAAGTGGCTCCCCATTCGACTTCGCAGGAACTCGCGGATTTTGTGTCTGTTATTTAATCTCCTTCACAATCCTAAAACACCATCCTATCTGCGGGAGCGCTTTAACTACGCCCGCCCTTCAGATGCACCTTGCAGGTCGCATCTTAAAAACCTTCTCAAGTCCCCTCCCCACTCCACCGACTTCTACTCCTACTCCTTTACAGTGCACGCGGTGCGGTTGTGGAATTCACTACCGCCTGACATTAGGGACTGCCAAACTGTTGCTGTTTTTAAAAGAAGAGTCAAAGAACACTATCTGTCCACTTCATCATAGTTGTGTATGTATTTTTTATTTTATTTTTTTTTGAGTATGTTATAATTATTATTATTCTAGTGATATTTATTTTAGTAGTATGTATGTATGTACGTTTATTTGTATGTATTTTAGTATATTCTCGGAATTTTTGTTTAGTTTTTAAGAGAAATGTTTTTGATTGTATGTATTATTTTTTGTCTCCTTTACAATTTCACACGCTGTCTACATCTCTATATCTATTGTCCTGTCTCAGGTGTGCTGGAAGAGATTTCTTGTGAAATAAGCATCACCTCTGTACCTACTTTTTCTGTTCTGTTTTTCTTGTCTGTTTATATATGTGTGTACATAAATGGTAAATAAAAATAAATAAATAAATAAATAAATACTAAACTTTAAATGAAAAATTATTTACATAATCTTTCAAACAGTTACTTCTTATAAATTCGCTTGTCGCCTTTACCTTTCACATCTTCCAAGGTTTCCGCACATAATGATGATGATCGTTGCCAAATAAATAATGGACGATCGTCAACGTTGCACAGATGATTTGCTGTGATGGATGAATATTTGACGACGGCTTTATTACTCCGTATTAAATGACAGGAAAAAGTCATTTAATTTCATGTCCGAGTAACATTATTCCTTGCTTTTGTGTGCATTTGTACTGGGTTTTGTTAATTTGGTAGGGAGTCACATTTAAATACGGCAACGCTGTAATTTCAGTGACGCTGAACAGATTTTATTTAGAAAAATACACATAAATACATAAACTCACGCTTTAGTAGGTAGTAGGGGTAGGCAGAAACTACGGAACGCCACCTGCTACAATCTTTACATAGGTATTCCTTTTGCCTCGTTTACGTTCATACATCTGGTCATACACGAACGCCGGTTGCGAGTAATTCGCACCTGCAGTGCGATTCTGTAACAATCTCACCGTGAAAACTTAGGTGAAATGAGCGTGGAGTGAGCTGTCATTCCAATTAATGCTAGGGATTGACACTATTGACAGCTCACTCTAAGCTCACTTCACCTAACTTTTCACGGTGAGATTTTTACAGAATCGATCGACTGATGTTTCTGAAGAACATAACCATTAGGGTCACTATATGTATAAATGTCCTCCTAGGGCGTCCCCTCCCGGCGTTTCTACTCACATCCCTCTCACTTCCTCAGCCTATCATTCATAGTCACACCACATACACTTTACCAGGAACGCATATCCACAGCATATACTATATATATATTTTTATTTCAACCGTAAATATCATACAGGGACAAGAGTAGAAAGATGATGATGACTATTCATAGTCGTCATTCATTTATTATTTTTATCCAAAATTTGCTAAACATTTATTTTATTTGTATTTTATATTATTTATTTCCGATTAATTTAATTTTTTTTTAATTTTTTATTTGACATTGTATATATGATTTGCTGACATTGTATTTATTTCTATATTGTGATTTGTATTTATCTCGTGTTTCGCAACTTGTGATTGTAATATGGAAGAACCTGAAATAAATAGATTTTATTTATTTATTTATATAGTTATGTACAATGGTTTATCATTCTTCATCGGGGATAGACAATATTCTAATGAGTTAATGCTACTTTTCATCCTATGTGAAAGTACACAAGAAATAAAAATGGCCACATACCAGGCTACCTTTTATTCAAGCTTGACCCGATGACCTGAGGTAGCCAGCATTGATAGCTCCACTCGCATGCCCCGAGCGATTGGAATCATTTAATAGTTTACTTGGATGTAAATGCATGCGTTACTGGAAGAGATTGACTACTTACGCGACTGTGATATACTATAAGCAAAAGATTTGAAGGATAACAAGATCTGTGAAATAACTATACGATAGTCTCATGAAGTCATGACACCTACGACGTAGTATAGCTAAAGCTTTTAAATTATAGGTAGCAAAATACACGATCAAGACCGTTACTATGCTAGGTACTATTGAGCCCTTGTTTATAAAATATAAGATACAAAACAAACATCGATTATTAATAATATCATCGATTACTACATTACATTAGGCATTTTCTATAAATAATTATAAGATTTATTTATTTTCTTATTTATCTTATAATCTGGCCATCAACTCAATTAAATGTATCCAAACAAATCAATCAAATATTGTGGATTCACTCGAAAGATTAATTTGAACGTTTGGATGTACAAATACGCAGCCACGTATAAAACTGATTAATTGTGTAGACAAAAAAGAAACCTGCTTGAAGTGCCAAACCGAATGTTTTTTCTACCTGTCTCGACTTGGATATATTGGTAGCCGTCTCACGCAATGAAAAGATAAAGTGTCCATTTTTTATATTTATTTTATATCAAGTTAATCAACTGCTCGAACTTACGTCGTAATTCATAAAACTTTCAATGTTATAATATTCTTTCGACGTTGCCTAACCTCAAGTTTGTAAACAATTTCGTAATTTTACTTTGTAGTTTTTTTTATTAGCCGTTATTGTCCCACTGCTGGGCAAAAGCCTCCCTTCTCTCTTTCCTACGTCCAAAGCTGCCAAAGACCAATCTTTTTACAGCTTGTATGAAACATCGAAGCCTGAGAAAATAGACGAAGATATATTTGCTTCAGTTGTAAACAAAACTTCTAAGTAATTGAACAACAAACACAAATCAAATAAACATTATTTGCATTTCAACTTTCAAGTGTCACTTCTTGCCACTTTACATCCGAACATTATTTACCGGCGACCGCAAACAATAAATCGAATTGGAAAGCTGTAAATCAATCAAGTGATCATGAAATATGATCGTCCGTAATGTTATCAATATCGGACTGCGTATCGATTTTTGTTGATTAATTTTCGGTTCGAGTCATGTATTGGTGACTCTTTGTGAGAAAATTTTGTAGAATGTAACATATGTAACATCACGCCAGTATTCCAGGAAGGGTAAGGCAGAGGTGTACTATCGCCAAAACCTATATTTGGCCATTTTGAAAACAAAATCCTGTGCACATGATGACCACAGCTGCGTCCGTAAGTAAACCAAAAGAGGATCCTTTTTATGCGCTGCAAGCAGGAATCGTCCTTACGGGGTGGTCAGATATAGATTTTGGCGATAGTACCTATAGTGCACCCACGTTTCGCTAGTTATGTTTACGTCCCATGTAATAGGGGGCGATTTTTATGCGTTTCTACTAATTTTGAACTAAGTATTATTTTCACAACTATAATTATTGGACCGATGAGCTAAGGCCGCAGGAATCCGAATGGAAGCACAGAACCGGCCGAAGTAGAGGTGCTTGGGGGAGGCCTATGTCCAGTAGGGGACTTCTTTCGGCTGAGATTATGATGATAATGAATTATTGATACCTACGTTATTAGTAAAGTCGAAGTCCAGTGCTGGATAAGTTTTCAAAGCTGGATAAGACTCCACTTGTTAGGTACAATAACACAAATAATCTTCAATATCATACTCCTCCAATATGCAAAGAAGGCATTACGCAAATGTAGATAGGTAGGTCATCATCTGCCTAGCCTTTTTCCAACTATATTGGGGTCGGCTTCTAGTCTAACCGGATACAGCTGAATACCAGTATTTTACATGGAGCCACTGCCGTATTACCCCCTTGGTAAGGCTGACCTACCCGTAACGACTGTCAAAGATCCACGAATGACAGCCAGGGCCAACCGCTTAACGTGCTTTCCGAGGCACGGAGGGATCTCGGTATGTAAAGATGGTCACCCATCCACATACCAACCGCGGCAAGCGTAGCTTAACCCGATAGATCGACCCGTGCGGCTGTTATTGTTTAGCCACGATGTAGATAGGTAGGTATTATAACGTTTTAGTAGGCACTTCGCAAAGAAAAAATAAAAATAAAAGAATGCCTTCTTTGCCTTTATTTTTTTTTAATAAGAAGACTAGAAACAGTTGTAGCCACAATGAACTGTGCATTTTTTTCTAGTCCCGCACTACCGGTAATTTGTCGGTAGGAAAAGTTATTTATCCACAATAATGACCACCTCGACTTATCTACGTGCAGTATAGTTCTGACGGTGCTCGGTAGTGGTGTGAGCCAAGTTCTGATTTATTTACTTTGCCAAGTTAGAGGTCTCGGCTCCGGACTGTTGCTTTTGTTATTAAACTAGTTTGCTAATGTTTTTTAGGGTTACCGGAGTTTTGTTATTCTTTTGTTGTGTTAATGAGAAAGTTTGATTGTTATACGCTTGAAGGCGTTCAGTTAGAGTTTAATTAGGTAAAGTAATTTTATGTTTTTTTTTTTTAATTTGATTAAGGTCAGATTCCATCAAAGTTTTATACATAGAATAAGTGTTATCCTGAGAATAAATTTTGATTTTTTGACAGTTTTTCGATACTAGAATTGTCAGACGTCAATTTTATTCCACGGATAAAAATATGATAGATATCTATATCTGGTAAAATCAGCCCTAAGGCATAATAATAACAGAAAATGAAACTTTTAATAAAAAGCTGTCTTATCTACGGAATCGTTGTTATATAATTATAATATATAATAGTCTGCGTTTAGATACTGATTTGATGTGATACTTTTACGAGATAACAACACAGATATTTCAGAAGCGTTGTGTGGGAATCCTCTACCTTGTTAGTCCCTTTTTTCGCGCTGAGCATCGTGATACGTGCCCCTTTTTGGGTTTCACTTCGTTTTAATTACGAGACTCAAACTTGTTATTAATAACAATGTAAAGTTTTTCACACACATAATTAAACAACTAAGTAAAACAAAGTGGGAACTCGTTTTCCTTTTACTTAAACCTCATGCTTAACTAACCACCATCGCACGGACAGGGAACGTAAAAACTCGCAAACCTGCCAAAACTTCACATACCGTAATTAACTGACTCGAAGTTTTTCCAACAAAGGGGTTCCGCCTGCAAAAACTATATGCCGTTACCATGACGACGCATAAATAAAAATGGCTGACCACAAGCATTATTAACAAGAAATATTGTCCGTCATATAGTTAGTAATTGAACCGTTATAAATGATAATATATCGGTTTTATTATTTTACAATTGCATTATTTTAATTGGGTCGCGGACTTGGCTCGTTGAAAACGTGGTAATTCCTTGATTATTAAATATCTCATACAATACCCACCGTATTGTATGAGATATTTAATTGCAGTAATAAAGTGTATGAGGACCACTCATTAAATTTTTTGCTGAAACTTTAAATTAACCTTTTTATTAAATTCTTTGAAGCATTGTCTGTAATAAAAATAATGTTTTCATTTAGCTGTCATTCAGTTTATCAAAGCCATAGAAATGAAAAAAACAGGAGAAGTGGCAAGGCGTGTCTGTGTCGTCGCGGCATGCCCAAAATGACCATGCACTGGGCAAATGGCCGTCTCCGCGAACTAGTGCGCTTTCGACCGTGATCGTGAAAAAATATAAGAATGCCGTGTTGTTCAGTGGTTTCTTGTAAAAACCGAAGCCAAAACCAAAATTTTGTAAATCATGGAATCGCTTACCATATATGTATAAATATAAGTATTTTACTATATTTGGTTTTAAAGTCTTGAAAAACAACAAAATGTAAAATATTTCTTGCTTTTACTACGTTTATTTTATTTTCAAATATCGCAACGACTGTACAATTTCCGCAGTAAATACATTGCTCCTTAACCACTGCCTAAGTATGTCACTAAGTGACTAGACAAGCAATGTAAAAATCGCATGGTACGACCGCTGCTGGTTGTGGCCAGTTAGTGATGTGGCTGTGCAGATCCACTAACATAGGCTATCGACAACAAGCAAATGGCTTTTGCATAGCACAACGATAGTGACAGATGTTTTTGTGGGAGTAAGTTGTACGGTGCATGGTAAATGCACGCTATGTTTGATGTGTTAAGGTTTATAATTGATTGTGTAGTACGTTCTGATTTATGAATTGCATGTGTAGTAGTGGCGCGGTAGTGGGATCGTCTTAACGACATGGAGTTCCGATACATTTTCAACTACATCTTATTACATTACAACTACATATCTCTTTTTATCCTATATCTATGATCAAAGCCAATATTTTATGAACTTGCAAAACTAAATTTATTTCAAACCAGATTTTATGAGAAAATGCTGTCATGTTTAATATAACAAACAATGTATGCATAAAATATGATAATTTAACATTGAATAACAAATCACTTGTTTATGAGGCAGACTATTTATGGACGAGATAATTACCGTTCTCAATTTATTAGCAAAATCTATTCTACTAACGCAATTTTCCAGTCGAATTCAAGATAATTTCACGCCTACTAAGTGGGTGTTTAAATCAATTGGACGGTAAGAAGTCGAGAACGTACTTGGATTATTGATAACGACGGCCAGGCACGAAAGCTTAGACTATTCGATTTATTTTTCCAATAATGTGCACTGAACGATGTCGCCACAGAACGAAACACCGCCCCTACAACTCAGACAATACGTTGAGATAGTCTGGGCGCATTACTAAGATTACTTTGCGGCTAAGACAATCCTTATTACGAAGGCTGAGAGTTCAAAATAAAGGATTTAATGTAATTTAATGTTGATGAAGTATACGTGCTTCGCAAATCAAGTGTGTTGAAGAGGATGGGAGAACCACGTCTATGAAAAATCGTGACGAGGGTGACACAATAAGTGAGGAAGGTGAGGGGGAAGTAAGGTGCTTTAATCGGAAATACGTACCCTTCGGAACTGCAAGGCTAAGGGCGCGAGCCGGAGACACGAATCAGGAATGTAAAGCGTCTAGCGGGACATCGACGACGAACGTCTTCATAAATGTTAGGGAGAAGTTTATTCAAAAGTTGACGATAAAGTAGCTCTTACAAGTTAACTAATCAAATAAACTGAATAAGGAGCCCAAATTAACAAGAAATCGCAGCACGCAAAGCCTTGGGAAAACCATGGTTTCGTGATGAAGGAAAGTTTCAGACAGCCCCGTGGACTAAGCTCCTTATCCATTAGTCACAATGCAGCTAAGGGTGAATTTTCCTCAACGGGAAACTAAAACATAACAACGCTATCCCTCACATACCTCCCATGTGTTAATGGCAAAATCAAATTTACGTACACTGTTAGCAAGTTAATATAGCTAGTGGAAAGTTTGTTAGACCGGGTAGAGAAGCGAAAAGCAATGGACCAATTACAGGCTTCGACGGTGGGCAATTGCGAAACCAATAAAGGCAAGGGAAGCGCTTGTGTTGTCTCTTTATTCATACGATTAGGACACAGTGGAGCTTTGTTCCCCTTTGCTTTAGATATACAGCCATCAGCCATACTAACTTTGAGATATTTTTGCGATGCTTTGGACGAATATTTTCACAGAGAACGTCATTTATGTCATATGGGCTTTTTCGAATACAGCTCGACAGGTAAAATAAATAGTCAGCACCAATGTACCATACATGGTTTTGTGCGGCATTGAAAAAGTATTTATGTATATGAAAATAAATTTTCCATCTTTCGAATAGAACTACACTTTAATGTTTTTATTTCGAGAAATTAGGGTTTATTACCAAAAATTAACAAGAAAAAAAACAATCACTGACCCCAAATCTAACGAAGCCTACACTTTGTGGAATACACGATGAGGTCAAATAAAACTACTAAAGTATCTACGAAGTAGACAAGAAGACAGTCGAAGTCGATTTAAAAATTCATGATGTTGAAGAAACGATTGAATAATCAACGATAACGCGTTGATTATTCAATCGTTTCTAAAGCAACACGCTGCAACAGTAACCAACAAAACTTTACGCTTATTATCATTTTAGTAACCGATTTTCCCTTCAGCTACTACCAAACTAACCCTTACATCGCGGACGGGTAAATAATTGACTGGCACGCTACATTATTCTCCATTCTAAGACAGGCAGGAAAAAAAAAAAATGGTTGGCAGACCTCTTACTCTTACAGTTAAGTAAAAATAGTTTTTCTGAATACTAGAATGGATTCGATTTGTCTTATAATTCAATGTCACGCGATACTGAGTAAGGATTCAAATTTTTCATGGACACGAACAAGGTGAAGGCTGTTCAAGTTCTTCAGTTATCGGTAAAGAAAATGGGTTTGGAGTAATAAGCTTATTTTTAGTCTCGACACTGAGTTCAAGGAAAATGGGAACATAAATTATGTTGTTTGGTAAAATTACATACAACGTAACGTTATTCTTGTGTAACATAACATTATGAGTTTTTTGTTGTTGACTTTTAAAATGATTTTGGAGACAGCGTTTGCTTTTCTTATATTTCGAACCAGTAATAAATAATAAAATTTCGTGACTTGAATGAAGATGCTCCTGTAGCACTATAGGAGCTTTAAATTTTGGAAATCTTTTTACCTAGCATTCTAAATTGAACTCTATATCAAAACTAGCAAGGTTCTAAATCAAATAACAGAAACATATGCATGCTCGCACTACCGTTTGCCCCCAGAGTGAAGACTAATGAATTAGCCCGTCAATAATATCAAAGCAAATGCCAGATGTCAATTTCGAGTGACAACCGTTTCAAGGGTTGATTTCCTATTATGCAATTTTACGCTTTATGCTTTAGAAGTTAGGGTTGTGATTTCTTTGTTTAATATTTATCACCCCTTTAAAATAGGTGTAAGGATTTAATTTGATTGATTACGTTTATAATGTGACAATTGCGTGTTGAAATATTTTAGGACAAAATATAAAAGTAAATACATTTTGGGAATAAATGATTATGATTCACCGAAATTAATTAATTCACACCTTTTATGAACAAAGCTCCAAACATTTACATGTTTATGAAATTATACATTGACAATTCCCTACCTACTCTAAAGGCAGCGCTGCTAGGTTCACCTAAAGGGGTGTTTGTTAAGTATGGAACAGTTTCTCTTACTAAGCCACGAGAACTTCATGTCTTAACAAAAAAAGATCACTCAATAGACATGGGAATCAAGCAAACAAATTGTCATGCAGCTATTTATTTATCCATCGCTACTAACTACCTAGAGTCAGCCTCAAAAAGACATAAACATCGTAACAAATTCATTAGATCTTCTACTATCACTGTTCCATCATATGTTAGCAATTTTTAGTCAGAAAACATATCATACATCCCACCTTCCCTCCCACCACCACCATCCCTTCTTCTTCATTCTACCTTCCTTCTATCTACCTAGCCTTTTCCCAACCATGTTGGTGTCGGCTTCCAGCCTAACCGGGTGCAGTACCGGGTGTAGTATTTTATATAAAGCGACTGCCTATCCGACCTCCACAACCCAGTACGAAACATATTACCTACATGAGTAGCTGTGCCCCGCGGTTTCACCTGCATATATTATATCGGGATAAAAGTGTATCCTATGTGTTAATCCTGATTATAAACTATGCGTGTGCCAAATTTAATTCAAATCCGTTCATGACTTTTTGCGTGAAAGAGTAACAAACATCCATCCATCTATCCTCACAAACTTTCGCCTCTAAAATATTAGTAGGATTATTAGGTATTATTTTTACACATTGGGTTATGAATTTAAATTTAAATTTAAAAATTCTTGTCCATGTTTTTTGAAGCTTTTCTAGTTAGATTACCTACCAAGGGAAAGCGTAAGGTTCTTTTAGGTATGTTAAAATAATTCAACTAAATTGTTTTAGAGAAATACATAGAGTAGACTCCTATTACATAAAAACGTCGCAACTATGCAAGTGGCCAACCAAGTCAATTTCTCGGTCGAAGTGGCGTGGCATGTGTCGCTGGCCACATGTTGCTTTGCCACCACATTAGCATGTCAAAGCTTAGACTAAGTCTCAATTACAGTCTAGGTACTGTAGTTAGCTTAGTTACTCTATTATGTAGTGTTGCTGGTTAAAGCTTGTTAGTTTTGGTCCTTAATAACTTGCATAGTTAGTGGTAATTTCGGTTGAGGTATATTTTTTCAGGATGCGGCTTACCTGCAGTTAATAACACTCTCAAATTACTGTAAAGAAAATTTTTATTTTAAATTCTTTCAAAGAATTAATATCGCCAAAAAAAAGACTTGTTGATATAATTAGAATCATTAAAATAATGCATGACTATGTGATCATTGGTCGTTGCCACTTGATATTGTAGAAATAAAAACACGATAAACATCTTGATTTCCCACAACACAATATAACGGAATTTCTATAACAGTCATATCTGTAACCTTGATTTCGCGATCAGAATGCAAGATTGTAACTGTTTTGGAAGAGAGAAAAATTAAAATGTCTTGTCGTGTAGCGACAAGATACTAAGTTTAAATTAAAGAAAGGGAGGTTGAAGTTAATTAAAGGTTTATTAATAAATAAAGGTTATATAAAAAATGGAGATGAACTGGTCAGTGGTGTATATTGTGTGAGTGAGGAAGGATGAAGATGGCTGATTGGTGGGTTGAGGAGGCTGAAGAGGTAGACGCGACGCGAGGCAGGTGTCGGTGACAGGTGCAGGTGCGGGCGTGGTGAGGTGCTGGTGCGTGTGCGGCACGGAGGATACCCGTAGGGGGCCCACGTGGAAGGAGTAGGTCGCAGCACGGCCACATGTGACAGCAGGCACGGCAGCACAGGAGAGCAGGCACGGCGGCGCGAGAGAACAGGCACGGCGGCGCGAGAGAGCAGGCACGGCGGCGCGAGCGAACAGGCATGGCGGCGCGAGAGAGCAGGCACGGCGGCGCGAGTGAACAGGCACGGCGGCGCGAGAGAGCAGGCACGGCAGCACGCGGTCAGCCCGCCAGGAGAGGCGGCCCTCGGTTGAGGCGCGGCCCAGTAGAGGGTGTTCCGGCGAGGCACGCCAGCGGTCCGACTGGTACGGAGGACGGAGGACGAAGGTGTAGCGCTAGTACGTCAGGTACCGGAGTCTTGAGGGGGATACGCCAAGAGTTCCCTGAATAGGTGACTCCGGAGTACCAGCTCTACTTTGAGGGTTCGCTATAGAGGCGAAACTCGAACTCCAACTCGAACTCGAACTGTCACTTGCGTTGCTTGGATTCCTCAGGTAAACTCGTAGAATAGCAACTTGAAGAAATAAATATGAATTTGAAATATGATGGCCAGTATTGATTTGCGAAAGTCTGAATATATTTTCAGCTAAAAGTTACAGGCTGATAAGAATTTATAAGCAAACTTGTCATGGCGACGTATTAAACGTCGTTGTCAGGACTGTCATAATAAAATATATTAATAAAATACAATTAAATATATAGTTATTTCGTATTAAAAGCGTATTAAAAGTATAGTGTTTATAGGAAAAATGATATCAATGAATGTGGGCGAAATTTCCAGCCCTTGGATGTTACTAAATCGTCGTAGTGTTATGTTAAAGTTTGATATGACTGTCTGTGTACTGATTATGGATTAAACGTGACCTGGTGTCGTGAGGAATAGTCAGATCAGCGCCTAACGGTGACGGAATGCTTGTCTGACCTGGAGGAATGAATGTAGATAACTGTGAGTATGTACATTACGTTACAGTCTACGTTTCACAAACGTGAAAACAATTTCAAAAACCGTCCCAAAACAAATATCAAAGCCCATTTCGTCCCTTCTGCCCTTATTATAATCATACACAAACTGCTTAGCACTGGTAAAGTTGGTCCCATAAATCAGTATACACGTAATAACATGCATGCAGTCGGATTCAGAGGCACCTTCGCCGGCCTCGGCTTGGCACGAAGCCACGCACACACTAGGTGAGAGGTTCCCAACCTTTTATTAACATACACCGCATACACGCCCCCCCTAAATTTCTTTTAAAATCACTACGCCCTACGAGTTATTCAGAAATGTTTGCACCCTTTCGGATAGATTCGACTTTATTTTCTAGTTTATTGTTTTACAGTATCTAAGCATTATGAAGCGATTTTGTAATCTAGCGTTAACCTTTTCTAACACAAGAACACAAAGTTGAATAAATTTCCAGTTGATTTTTTGAGCGACCCCCTTTGGTCACTACGCCTCACGTGGGGCCCGCCCCACTAGTTGGGAACCCATGCTAGGCCGATTCACACATCGCCGGCCGAACCCAGCCGCTGCCTCTGACGGGAATAAGTTACTATTCACATTTTCCGCGAGGTTAAACGCCTGGAGGCAGGTAAGGAAAACGGTTTCTCGTGTACGACATTCAAATTACTGCTACTTGAGGTAGTCTGTGTGATTTGTATGCTAATATCGAAATGGCGTGTTAGTTGTAACAAGTGTAATAACGCAACACAAATAAGCTTTTTACTTCTTTTTGGACATAATTTCATAGTGTTGGTTTACTTTAGCTCGTATCGTGTTAATTATATTTCAGGTCTGAATATGTGAATCGTCCTTTACTCGTGTGGATTTAAAGTATGCCGCAAATGCAGGCAGACCAAAGCAATGCATTGGTAGGCAAGATTGTAATGGTAAATTATGTTATGGAAATAAGCGAGCTCGTTTATGTTATTCAACTTAAATACGAATGTGATTGCAGTTGCAGATTTAAGTCAATTAATGCAAACGAATAAAATCTAATTGATCTGCAAGCAATTAACGATTAAACATTGATAAAAATGACAGGCAAACACGATTGCACTTGCCTTCAAGTTTATTTCAAGAGACGTCAAAATAAATAATACAAAACGTGTGCAGTAAAGGCTTACACAGACGATACTACTGGTGGCCTCGGGTGTTGCCACGTATCAATTCAATTTATTCCGACTGCGAGTTTTGCATGCAAAAACGGTGTAACAAAAACTTACACGACAGTTGAAGCGAAGCCCTACCCGGCTACGGTGAAGTCGACTTGGCGAAAGTAATTAATCGCAAGCTCGCGAGCTGTCGCCGCGTCACAACGCATCAATTGCTGGAAACTCACTCTGTCGGAAAATTGGAGCCACGACGCCGACTCGAGTGAGAAACACAATCGTCCTACCCTATCGTGTCCGAATCAAAAATAGATCAAAGCAACTCTTCGACTTTACAGAATACGTCCTTATATTAACGTTTATTGATTCAGTAGTGCCACATAACAACCCATGATTCACGGCAATAGAATTACTTACTTAACTCAAATAATTTATTTGACCATTGTTGGTCGTAAGTAATAAGAATTAAATAGGAATATATCTCTGTCGTTTTGTTATTCATATTACATTACCGTATCTTCCTTTTCCAGACGTTTTAAGCGTTGATTATTCAGCGCTATCGCGGCGTACCATCTGGTGCGACGATGCGCGCAAATAGCAGTTGTGTAGTTCTAAGAATAAGGCGTTTTTTCGGGTGCAACGGTGAGTGGAAGAAGGTTATAGTGAGGAGACATTATTTTGTCACAATGGTGGGTGCCGCCCACGCTACGGGCAGCAGCAGCGCAGTCTTCGGTGATGCACTGCTTTAGGGAACGAATAAATTACCCGGACCGTTCACAAGACTTACACCGCATACAGTTTCACAGTATCTTTAGAATACCCCGTAGAATAATATTCTTACGAGCGGACAAATGTCTCGGAGCTACTGTGAATATAAAATATTTTTTAAATGAAATAAAAGACGTATCTGGTACGCGGACGTATCTGAAGTAACTTTAGACCAACGAGTGCTGTTAGAGGTGTGGAAAAAACGTGTTAATAACACCTTCCGCTTGAAACAATAGTAGGAATTCGGATTAGACACGTACGAGCTAGGAGCAGTGCGCACCGTGAGAAGCTTTGTAACCACAATGCTCATGGCGTCTACACAAACCGCAAAGTAGGTAATCTAATACACGAAGCTCAGCGACACTGGCTTTCATGGCCGCAAATCTCGTATTACACGGCCGAGCTGTTTAATAATTTCCAATTTTTAAATTGCGCGATTATCGACCGAATTCCGAAGTAGTAAGTCATGTTATGAAGTTTTGCGCGTGCAAAGCTGTTGTGGGCAAGCGGCCGATTCATAGATTGCTTTTTTGTCGGAACTCGGGCGAATAAAAAAGTAGCAACAATCCGCTCCACTCCGCAACGTAGGTGGCTATCGTGTGTCGTGTACGTTTTTGCGTGAAACATTCACAAGAATCGGTATTGGCAAATTGAAAAATGATTCTTTTATGTCCGCTATACGGTGAGTCAAAAATTCTGCTACGGTTTATGGCTTTGATACAGTTTCTGAACTTTTGTGTTGATCATGAAAATGGACTTTTCCGGAATCAAGTTAGGCGAAATCGGTTTATATAGCGAGACTGTACCGTAGTAACTAATGGATGTCAGGCTTTTATGATTTATTGGGATAGAATTCGTCTATTCTGGTCGAATTTTCAGTACTTTTCCGATATGAGCATCCCTCTTACGTTTTAAGTCGCAGAATCTATCAGAATTATTTACTGTAGGTTTTCCTCCAAAGTAATCCTTATTGCTAAACAGTATACATTTAAAATACATTTGTTTCACGACAATAGGATTGACGCCCGTACAATACTCAAAAGCTTAGCTTTGAAATCACAAAAATCTTATTTTGCCATCAGTCGAACATAAGTAGCGGGGACGAACAATTTCTGTCTCGCGGTTAAATCTCAAGAGACGTACAAAACGTTTATTCTTCGTGTCTACTCAACTGAGTACGGAATACTTCATATTATTTCATTTAGTAGTTAATCTGTGTTTAAAGAGGCATATGTGAGGGAAATCTATGGAGTGCATATTGTGAAAGTTATTGTTGTTTTGTTGTAGATTTAGGAGGACAAAACATAGTAATGTAATTACCTGATTAATGTCTATATTAATATTCATTATTAAGTAACAAATAATGTTATTTTCGGTGTCGTAAAGTTCCCTTAAAATCATATCGACCAATGTATAAGGCTATGCCAATATAAAAATTCCGGGAAACTAAGAATTGGCTATATTTTTATTTTTCCAATAAAAGTTTCCCGCTGTCTATATTTATGAACACATTAAATATAATCACTAGTTCGGTTTAACTTAACATTCCTAGCTATTTTGTAGCTATAAAATTTTAGTGGTGCATATAATCGGTTGTATCTAAAGAATCGCATCATTAATATTGCCCATATAATAAAAATAATAATCTATATCTCTATAATCTTGGACACACGTCTAAACATACATGGCACATTTAATATTTTTTTCTATTCTAATTACTATAATGAGCGGCGTTGTTAACATTTTTAGCAATAATATATTCTGAATATGCAAAAACAATTACGTTTGTAATAAAATGGAGCTTTATATCATAGACATTTACATAATTAAGGTCTGTATAGAAGTGGCTTTGGATGTTCGTTATATTAACGGCTCCATGTTATACGCATGAATATTCGATTGCCCATTCAGCAGCCGAGTTGATTTATCGCATAAGGCTAGTCTAGTTTTTATATCGCTTGTTACACTATATTTTGCGATTATAAACTTATTTTTATTTCCAGCAATAATCGTAAAACGCGTTGATAAAGAGATAAATTTTTAAATGGAGATGCGTGTGCAACAGACACAAAAATCGCCATTGAAGCCATAAAAATAAATTGGCCAGTAGCCACACTACTTTTGATGTTAAATTACAGTAAAAAGCTCTCAAAGGTACCCATAATTATCAACTAGTAATAAAAACGCGACCAATAATTAGCAACGTAAACAAACAAAAAATTAGAGATGCCAATCTCTTCGCCACAAATCGAAATGCTTATAAACCACCCGACGCTAATTCCAAGTAAATAAACCCTTTCGGAATAACAAAGCCAAGAATTAGTCGAAATTATTTAACCCGTGAATTGGCTTTCGACGACTGTAAACTTCAAATCAAGGAGCCAATTCACAAGAAAGCCGCGCCCGCTTTAATATGCACTCCACAATAGTAAGGGGTTCGAGTTTTGAAGAGGTAAGTCCTTTATCTTCCCACAGGCGCGCTTCTATCGCGAGGGACGGATACGATTAGAAGTCTTAATCTTTAAAGAAGTTCAAGATAGTGGCAAAGTTTTTTCGACTGTTCCCGTTGTTAATAGTGAAGGTATTTTCAGCTATCCTTGACATGTTTGTCCGGTTTTCGTCAAGAAGCATAAAACGTTTTGAAGTACACCACACAAGTCGTCCCTTTTTTGCACACACTGTAAACTGAGCTCTGAGATAGCAAACATATGATAAGCAATGACAGATTGCAAACGCTTTTATCTACGACACTTCTTAGAAGCAATTTGTTTTCTGTCTCCCTTTCCTTAAAGTAAAATTTACTATTGTTCTCTATCTTTACAACGAAGAATAATTATTCTTGTTCACTTCGTATCACAGTTTTCCTATAAATTTAATTTGTCCGCAACGGTTAATACCTTAAATTCTTGTACTAAACTTTGTACATTTCGGACTAACAAAACTATCTCAAAATAACATTTACACATAAGGGTCTTTATCCTGTAGATGTTATACTAACTTTGAATAAAATACGTTACCCAAGGGTGTGTTCAAAATAAATTTCCGTGAGCCGGACAAAACAATGTGAAGATCAAAGGATATTTTGGCAACTTTATGGGGGTGATCTCAGTATGCGGTAACAAGATGCTAATGTAATCGTTCTTTTAAATTACGCGGGGTTCCGTTATCGTCTTGAATTGCTAGAGTAATGTTATTAGTATTTATCAGCTCGTAAATTGGGATCGTTTATTTTCTGACACGCTTCTTGAATGGAAATGAAGAGTTTTTGGTTCTGTCTGTAGTAAATAGTTTTATATGACTAGCCTGTTAGTGTACTGAGGGCACAAATATGTATGTACGAGTATATATTTGTCTTGTTTTGTTGCTCTACAAATATGCTTTTGCATCATAACTTTGCACCGATTGTTTATCCTCGTTGGTCGTTCGGCGGCGTTCGTCTATGCATCACAAGACAGCCTGCTGCGCTGCTGGGGAGTTTGTTGCGCCACTTCTTCTTCCCAGCGAAAGCACTAGGAATTGCTGAAGGGCGGGCGTTTTGGGGGCTGTTTTGTAATTTTGACGCTCGATAAATGCTGATTCTCAGCATAATTTGAATAAATGACTTTTATATTTCTGTTTAGAATATACTCCGGTTGCTTATATTGCATTGCTTTTATTTCAGTATTCACTTGATGGTCCATTTTAACTAACCTGACTTCCTGATACAACCGCCACTGACTAATTACAAATTGCTTAAGCTAAGCTAAGTCCACTTATTAGTCCACTAAACAAATCGTAAATCAACAGCTTGAATAGTATTTAGTTCACCAGTAGACAGCCCGTCATGTACTACTGAACAATGTTGACGTATTTCAACTATTACTTGACGGAAATCAACCAGGTTTCGTTTAGTACCTCTACTAACCAGATGCCTGACTGCATTGCAATTATTGTTGGTAACGTTATAAATTCTTCGAAATATGTTACTTGGAATTATTAATTGGCAAGCCTATTTCGTTGGAACATTAGCAATTAGAATAATTTAATAGTACTTGTAAGTTATTATTGTAGAAACGTTGCATGCATTGTTGTACAGTTACTGCACTCCACAATGTGGGTTGATTTACTATCAACACGGATACATATTATGAAATACTGACAGAATATTCTTCCACATAATCGTGGTTATCTCTTCTGGTATTATAATAAAAATATGTGGTTCTAACATTTTAAAAGTTTAATATATTTTTATTCTGACACACGTTGTATTAAAACGCAAAGAGTACGCCAGGGTTATTCATAGAACATCGTAAAGATATGAAAAGATCGAGGTACTGAATTATAGCATTAGCTATGTACTTAAGTACTACTTTATTAAGTTCAATACCTTAAATAAATGGAACGTTCTCCCTTATTTACTAACAAGAGTTTCTAGTATATTTTTCTTTTGAAAATAATAGTAGAGTGTTTACTTTTTGAAGAACTGAATAGTGTTTAAGTAACTCTACTATTAGTGAAGATAAATAGATACCTTGTTTGAGTAAATCATGAATTGAAAAATCTCCACAACGATGAATAATATAAAGAGTTCAATGGTAAAATGAGTCGAGAGAATTATTTAGCAGGTTACCAAAAACTTGAGTAAATCAAATGGATATTTTAAAGTCTTGAATTAAAAATGAATTCCTATCTTTTTACTTAGTTTCATTATTATGTTTCATTGGCTAGCTAAGAATAGTAGTAACAGTAGCTTGAAAATGTATCGACTCAGTGAGGAAAAAGAGTAAGTACATTTTGAACACTTACTACTTCATTGTTGCCAACTGTTTCACTCAATCGTCTCTAAAACGATTGCGAGAGGATTCGCAGCTGATACAAGCTCTCAAATCGCCCCTACTTTATCTCAATTCTCAAGTACTATCCTCAACTCCCTCCCTAGTGTCAGTAATCTGTCCATAACCCACTTGATTAAATGTATTAAATCAAAACAAATTCGAATAATAATTCAACAATCAAAGCGTCAAACCATTTTCGTAAACAAAAACATAAAGAACTCCATTACAATAAGCCGTATTGGTCCCGTTCAAGCGCAATATTGAAATGTTCCAATTTGCATAGTGATTATAAACATGAGATTGGGGATTTACACCATATGAGGGACAGAGACAGATAATAATAAAAATAAAGAAACAAAAAAGGACAGCAATAATAGCCAAACGATGACTGACAACGTGAAAGCCACCAATGTAGAAAGAACTGTACATCCTTTTATTTCATAGATAAACTTGTTAGTTGAAGAGGTCTTAAAACTTTTGCTGCCGCATGATTTAGTTCCATGAATGATCACAAAAATTATGAATTCACTTTAATTAAATATGTAACTAACATTTTTAATTGGCATAATAAAGCATGATCTGTTTAAACACAAACCGAAATTAACACAATGTTTAGATTTATTTACCTACATAAAATAATATTGCCATTATCGGTATCCCCTTAATGCGCATTATTAAACGAATGCTGAATAATAATTAATTGTGTGTGAATACAATATAATTGGCGTATAGATTTCACACACTAATAATCATTGTTCATAGCTACCACACGCTTGTTCTAACTTAACTAACTAAATGTATTGGATTATGGTTTATTATTTCAATTGGCTCAAAATTAATTGATATTTTCTAGTTATTATATCTTTGCAAAAAAAAAAAATTGTTTCCTGTTCAAAAAACAGATCATGTCACTATTCGTCAGAAACATCCTGATTCCTACAAACTATAAAGAAGAACGTTCTAAAAACTAAATAACACAAACAAAATATTTACATTACATTCTTGTACAAGAACATACACGGAAACCTTGCAAGCACCCTAAAAACTTGTAAATACTGCAGACGTGACGGGCAACGCTGCTCAAAGGCCGGCTCCAACATTCCGGCGGACGATCGATCCGGATTAGGCTTGCCCGACCGACGAGCGGACTAAATAAACAATGTGACGAGGCTGCTTCACCCTTTTAACGAATCCCTCTGCACTCGCGTAAAGCTAGTAAGTATTATTCGTTACTTTACACTGTGTGATTGACTAGACCTGATTTGGGTGCTCGAAAGTTCTGTCAGGTAGTGACGATTGCAATTTGACTTTTTTGCTGTCTTAATTGGTTCAATCCTATGGTGTAGTGAACTTACAAATTCTCCGTGATCTTGTGTATAAACTCTGGAGTCTTACCTGTAACAAACAAAATGAATTTTATCAGTAAGCATACAGGGAAAAAAAAGACAAGAGAAAAATTTTGATATCGACAACATGACAAGATGAGATTCAACCAAACATCAACTGAAGACTCACACAACTCGCACGACCATTGCAACTGCACTAATTGCTTACTAATTGCTTACTTCGCTCTCACTGAAGAGAATATTACAGCTCTAAAATAAAACTACATACAAGAAGAGTCAACTAGTTCGCAAGAACGCGACAAGATGTCCGTACCGTACCGTTGAACTATTCAAATGCGAGAGATATCCTAATGGCAGTATTAACTTCATCTTACCAACCGATCGGGGAATAAGGTCGGCCGTGCATTATCGGACCAAAAAGAACGTGGAACTAAATACGCATGTTATGCTGGATGTGGAGTTGTGGAATATACATTATTGAAGTCAGTATAGCATATATCCTTGTTTCTACTTCTGTTTCTCTTTTCTCATCTACTAAAAGAGATGATAGTGAGACAGCATTATCTATGTTTTCTGTTTCAAGAGCAAAGTCATCAACTCGTTTTAGTGTTACAAACAGTTTTTGCAAAATATCTCGATCATGTAGTGATATGTCCTCGTAAAGGCACTTTAAGTCACCGTAAAATATTATGTCCGAAAATTCGGCTACAAAATGTAGGATGCAATTAACGTGTGTCATAGAAAAGGGTGGCATAACCACTATCAACCGGGCCGGGGTTAATTTACCTTAAAATTATGGAGGCATCTACGACACGTTGCCCGTAAATAAACAGCCAAGCTGGCCATTGAATAACAGGACTGCCTCAGGATGTAATTCAGTGATACAACCGTACCGAAGGGTACTAATTAATTATATTTACTTCATTTTGTAGTTATTCTTGTAATCGAGTTGTATTGTTTTAAATTACAGGTAACTTGGTACGTTCATTAACTCTGACTGGACAGATGATGAACTATGCTCTCAGGTGTATGAATTAATACTGGTTTACTAAAGAATTCTCATGATAATAATAAAGTAACCAGTGCTATTAATCAACACTAGCATGCTGTCTCCGTCTATGATAGAAAAACGAAAAGCTATGTTATTAAATCTAGCCATTACATAAAAGAAGTCGTATCCATTCAACATATAGAGTAGAGGTTAGCTTTTTATACAACTTCTTGTAATAGCCGTAGCATTTTGCAATTCAAAGGCCCCTGGGCGACTTCGGATAGGCTTCGCTACAGTTTGTCGGAATACGGATGAGTGGTCGCCTTGTTTAATGCATAGTTTTTGTTCGCATTTCGATGTCGTCTCAAAGGAATATTTAGCAGTCAAATATGGGACACGAAAAGTGAATAATTTAGAAGCACATTAGATATGACGACGGTTGATTCAAACAAAAAAGGACGATATTGTTTATGTCTTTGTTTTTGATATAAAAAAGGGTTACACATGTGCGTTGTTTTGATGATGTGTACGTCCGTATTGTTTTTTTCCGCAACGGGTACAAAATTATTTAAGAGCAGGCTTTTTTGTTCATATATGATATACAATTTCTGTGTTACAAACAACTTTTCACAAGACAAAGCAAATACAACAAATATGAATTTATATGAAAAATTTCTGTTCTTCCAAAAGAGTTAAGAAAGAAGCTTTAATATTTAAAAGTAACAAGAAACTCTGAACACCTGAAGCCATAAAGCCTGACATAATGATGTTACAATACCGCCAACATTTTAGGACGGGTTTCAAACACAACAAATGGTCCACAACTTTGCTGACGCCCATCGCCAAAGTTGGACCATTACAAGAAAATATTCATCTATTAGAAAATATACCACGAGCTGCGAGACCTTCAGTGGCATGTTTATATTCGTATCGCGTGAGTATGATGTGCCCAGGCCTTAACACAACAATAAGACTACAAACAAAAGCAAACCCTAATGAAATGTAAACAGATGTCAGTTTTCAACGTTGATCACTTGACAGAGCCGCGAAGTTCCGGTACACCGTTATACCTGTCATAGATTTGAAATACTGGTATTGCTTTTTCATACTTTTTTTGTATGTATTTAAATGGGTAATCAAGTGAGCATTAGTTAGCGAACACACGTAATCGATACATTAAATGGGCGTGGAAAAGTAACTGTACGAGAGCCTCATTAGAAAGATAAGTAAACGGAAATTTGAAAGCCTAAATGGGAATGACTATTTATTGAACTTATAATTTAACATAATGGCCGCCAAGGAGGTGCCACCAGGTTAGGTTGTATACTATACAAGGTAGCGGGAACATTGACGCGCAACCTGAAGGCCAATTCTCGTAATTTAAAACGTTCAAAATCTAGTCGCAGTCTCATCTCGGTGACAAACAAATGTCAAAAACTTGTCAAAATGTAGGAAAATTAGAGGTATTTTTGACAGATTGAGACTGAGATCAGACTGTGAACGTTCTAAAAATTACGAGAATTGCCCCTCTGTTATCATGAATTCAGCACGTAGAAACTATTGAAAAATATCTACGCTAGGGTTCTAGGTGATCTTAGAACCCTAGCGTAGATATTTTCGATGTCCCTGCCACCCTATAATATACATACCTGCCTGTCCCCTGAAAATACTATAGTATGAGTTAACAGTCAGTCAACTAAAATTCTATCCTCTTTCATAAAAATCAATCTATCACCAGGAATCAATAAAAAACAAATCAATTTTTAAAATGAAAACTTTATGGAACTATCAATCAAACGTAACCGAGGTTTTGTCGGATGTTAGAATACACAAGCCGATTTAACTATCGCGGAATTATAGGTTGCGGTCAGATGAAAAAAATAGAAAAATGTGGAAAGCGCTGTAGATTAGTTTCGTTCATATTTTTCCTATCGTACTGCTTGCGTTCGGTTTATTCAAATGAATTTGTGTATAATGTTTTGCGATTGCGATATTGATAATAGAATTTGCAGGTTTTATCTGTTTTGTTAATAAAGTACAGTTGACTTTTCAATGTAACAATAAAATCATAAAGACATTAATTTTCGTCTCACACTGTCAATTTACTATAAGTAATGTTCAACGCATAATTTTCTATTATTATAATAATTTATGACGTAACTATCAACGAAATCTAAATGGTTTCTACGCGACAATAAAGCCCAATTATTCTTGATCGAAAACAAGCTACGTGACCGGTATATAAGTTATTTTGTACCTTTTATGTATATTAACTCTGATTGATTATTTTTTTGCCAATTTTCGACTACTATGGCAAACAATTATTTAATCGATCAACTCGAAGCATGACTTCACAAACCTATTGTCAAAAGTACCTAGCACAACTGATTGAATGATTTGTGTACCAAAATTGCCCATTTGTGTAGGCTAATCCCTAGAATCGTTTATTCAACCAATCAGCATATTTGTGATTAGATGCGTCACTGAATTGAAACTTATTATGGAAATTGGTAGATACTACAAACAAACCAAACTTACCAAATCATAATCATATTTTTAGTTAGTTAACGTTGCGGAAAGGATCTAATATACGTTGTGGGTTTTACCGCATGTAGTTGCAGGCCCGTAACTGCCGCAGAAAGTAGAATTTAAGTTTGATTTTTCCAGCATGGGTTCGTGTAACACAAATAAAAAGTTAATAAAAGTATGCGTAAGAAACATAAGCCAGTAATCCAAATAGAATCATTTACAATGTGCTAGATTTGTAACATTTATAAACCTAAGCAAACATAACCTCAAATTTAACACATCACCATTTCCGCGTTTAAAAATAATTACAGTGTCTCGAAGTAGCGGGAAATCCATTTATAGAATCGATATATGCTGCACCTTCACATGTACATACATATTTATACCGGCGATCCTCATATACACCTGTGTACTAAGTGATATAGGGTCGTTGCACTCAAGTTCAAAGCACACCGGCAAACGATGCAACTGTGGTTGCAGAACATAATAGTTCCATGTTGATTGATAGGTAGTATATGGTTCTGTGAATGGATGAAGATTTGGATAGCTATTGGGTATCGTATTTAAGTAGATTCATGGCTAACTTTGGATTGTGACCTCTTAGGTTCAAATGTTAACTAGTTTGATGAACATTGTTGTTATTTCTAACTTCATTAGAATAACCTAGGTGGCGTCCCTTGCGGCGATAGCCCGGGCCTTCGACCGCCTGGTTTGTGAATGAAAACTACCCCGTTTACAAAACCAGATTTCAATTTCCTTCTCTACCAAATCAATTATCACAATCAAATTAATCCGGATCCGGGTCGCAATTAAGGCTTGATTTGAATCAAATATCTGAATCTAAAGTTTCGATAACTTCAACTTCGAAATTCTGCTGTACATACATTTGAGTATGCCTGAAGGAATTCATTACGAATACGTTCTTGGCGTAATTTTGTTCTAAAAATAACTCTAGTGGAAAATGACACGAATTTCTTGTAGGTAAATAATTGAAACAGCACACGGTTTATACTGTAACTATATCAAACTCGAGTCTAATCATCCAATCTAAACTTATATTATAAAAAGAGAAAAATAAAATGATTTTTTGTATGTTTGCTTGTTACGCTTTCACGCTACAACGGATGAACGGATTTGGATGAAATTTGCCACATGGATAGACCCTGACCTGGATTAGGACATAGGATACTTTTTATCCCAATATTCTCACCGCAAAACCGCGGGCGGCGGTAAAACCGCGGGGCTCAGCTAGTCTTATATATTTGTAAAGAGAGAATGTTATTAATTGATTGACTGAAGTTAAATATTTATTTATAAGCAGCGGACAAACGGTGTCTTATTTATTTATTTAAATGCCTTAAAACTATCATTACAGGTCTTACTTAACCTAATGCGATAGCCAAGTCACACACACAAAATTAAAAATAAGTCACAAACTACATCTCAAGATCATAAAGATCATTGTTTGTAACATAGTGTAAACAATAGTACTTTTGCGAATTCACCCCAGTGACAAAAAAGTTTATAGTTTTTTTTTTTTGTATTTCTTATAAAGTTAAGCATAACTTATCAACATCACAGGTTGCCGCACCGATACTTTTAATAATGTATGAAGCTTGAACACACAATATTATTGGTATCCTTATCTTCCCGCGGAAGTAGTAAGTCACCTAAAAGGAAATACGGTTCCGTGAACTTGCTACTTAAGTAAGTAAGCACGATTTGAATGTTTGTGGGGCTACCTTTAACATGAATGGGGAAATTATAACTTCAAAATATACCTATGTAGATAGGTATCACAGATATTTACATCTAAGTTTTTTTTTGTGAAATTGCGTAGGTTTTTTTATCACTTTGGACAACAATTCCCATTAAATTGAAACTTTATTAAGGTAAACATCGAACTATTACATAGATAAATAGACCTTGGACATAACATACAAGTGTAATTTAACCTTAGGGCTATAAAGCAATTACGACATCCTACTTCCCGCTTTCCTACTAATATTATAAACGTGAAAGTTTATGAGGATGCATGTATGGATGTTTGTTACTCTTTCACGCAAAAACTACACAGCGGATTTTGATGAAACTTTACAGTAATATAGCTTATACATCAGAATAACACATAGGATACCTTTTATCTTGATATTCCCGCGGGATCGAGACTTATGCGGGTGAAACGGGTAGCTAGTCGACTATAAAACGTAGGATCTTACAGGATTTCATTGTCAGATTTTTTGTAGATTGCCTTTTTGTTTTTGAACGCAAGGTAAATATTCATAACAGTAATAGATTCATTACGTAAGTTTTTGACTACTGAGTCAGCAGTCGTGATTTCTCTATACATATAAGTAAGCTAATCAAATGCCTTTGACTGTATAAACTCTTACACACGATTTTTGTGTTTTGAAGTTCATTGAACTCGTTTTATGTTTTAGAGTACTTTCTTATTAAGTAGCCCGATTTAAAACAGAGAATTTATGGAATCTGTTACAATCAATAATACGAGTAGGTATACATAAAATGTAAGTGACTGTTTGTAATTTCAAATTAACAACTACTTTACTAAATGCATACGAAAGTAGGTATATATGGTACCTACTTATTACATAAAAACATTTTTTTTTATTCTGTGTCTGTCTGTCTGTTTGTTTGTTCCTGCTTATCTCCGAAATGGCTGGACCGATTTTGATAGGACTTTCATTGACAGTTAACTGACGTTATAAGGAATAATAAAGACTTTTTTCCCGGTAGCACGTTTCGTGGGACAATTTTCGACATCCTTGCGAGCGAAACCGGCGACAGAGACTAGTATACAAAAGTATAACTAGTTTCTGGATAAGCTTAGAAGATTTATTTATCCAGATTCCAGTAGGTAAAGCAAAATAGGAATTTCGAGGTTTAGAATACAGGAAACTAATTTCATTTCGCTCGACTGGGCCAGCACATGTAGGCTTAAAACTGAAATCAGACGGCGGTCTGGCGTGCCTTTGTCAGATGCTTGTTACTGACTGAACTGGACTGGAGCGACTGCCTGAGAGGTGTTATCAATGAAATTGTATTTGGAACTTTAATATACCGACTGATTGCTGTTAGAATAGAGTTGGTGGGAATATTCTAATACAATTGAGAAACAGCCTGTAGGATGACTTACCTATTTTAAAATATGTATGAGCTGTCATTTGTGGATATTTGACAGTTGTTACGGGTTGTCAGAAGACCGAAAGTCTGACAACCATATTACCAAGGGGTTTCGTATTACCCAGTAACTGGGTTTGTGGAGGTTAGATAGACAGTCGCTCCATGTAAAATACTGGTACTCAGCTACATCCGGATAGACTGGAAGCTGACCCCAACATAGTTGGGAAAAGGCTAGGCGATGATGATGTATGAGCTTATACTTGAGAGCAATAGTGGCCTAGTGGTAATGGCCCCGATTTACGAGTTGGCGGTCGTGAGTTCGAACCCATGCAGGCATTTTACTTTGTGTATTTCATTTCATCACAACTGCTCACAAAATGAAACATCATGAGAACAAAACGAAAATCACCCTAAACTAAGGCGTATTGTAGTCTAATTTGCAATGAAATGACAATTCATAAAATTCTAAAATCCAACACCGGTAACACTTACCGCATATCAAAGCATTTATTTTCATAAAATCCTAACTTAATTAGTAAAAGTAACAAAACTTGAAATGGCTATCATCGTAGTCGGACCGGCTGGTTGCTCGTTACAAGTTCATCAAAGAACCCGGCGGTTGCTCGCAAACCTTGAGATAAGAAAACACATTCCTCATCGAGTATTCGAATTATCTCCACTGTGTTGACACAGTTGTGTTTCGGATGGGTGGCGGAAGTGATGGGAGGAAGCGAGTGGTAAGGCTGAAGCGAGTTGCTGGTGAACATCGCTTGCGTATGTATTTTCAGGATGAAGGTTGCAGGATTCTGGTCATAATAGAAGCTGGTAAGACAGAATAATATTTTCGCAGGGGCTCTTATCGTATTTATTCAAAAACGAATAATAATAAACGGATAATGGATGTCCATTCGCCAAAGAAGAAGTTTGCGCGCTTTGACCACGCTTTTCTCCCTTCTCAACTCTCCCACTCCTCCTTCTTATCTCGTATCTCACTTCCAATATCTATGTTCTTCACACGCTAAGAATCTGCGTTCTTCTAACAATCTTCTCTTACTCTGTCCTTCTCATACGTCTGACTTTGTTCATTCTTCTTTTCATATTCAGTCCATTCTTCTTTGGAATGCGCTTCCTCTTGATATCAGGACGGCAACCAGTCGGTTTGCATTTAAGCGGAAATTGCAGAGTTATTTTCAAAACAAATAGCGTAGAGTCATCTCAACACCTCTCTCCCTTGATTTTGTATATATATATATATATATATATATATATTATAGTATATATTATAGTAATGGTATGTATGTGTATATAACCTATCTATGTATTTGTTTACCTAGTTTTAAGAGTTTTTTTTTTTTATCATTGTCCCTCTCAACCAAAGCACCTGCCATCCAATCTCTGCACCACCCTTGGTTGACTGGTAGAGAATGCCTAAGGCATTAAGTCCGCCTTTGTACCTTTTTGACGTCGAAATGAATTCTCAATATCAATGAAAACATAAAAATGTTTGTCAAAAACAAACAAAACAAAAAAAGCAAAATCGGTTCAGCCGTTTGGGAGCTACGATGCCAGAGACAGATACGTATGTATTGTTAAACTTATAACATTCCTTTTCCGTCGCGGGTTAAAAAACCTTTCTATTTATGACATTATTGTTGTAATACTTATACAGGGTGGCAGGGATATCGACGCGCAAACGACGTGAAAAGGTTACACCTGCCATATATAAAACTACGATAGTCGTTCATCTCGGAAAGTACCGGTTAAAAAAATTTTCATTTTTGAGTGCGCAATGTATTGCAAACAACGCAATCAAAACGCTCCGCGGATGGCGCGCGCGTGCGCTACCTACCGCGATACCGCGCGCTGCCCTTCGAGTTTTATTTACATTGCTGTTTCAAGTGAAACAAGTGAATTTACTATTTTTTTTATTAAAAATATCTTTGTGTTAGATAGAAATAATGATTTTATACAGTTTACAGTAAAACAAATAGCAGAAAAAAACCTAAAAAATTAAGAAAAAGCCGACGAAAAATTTCAAGGCCAATTACCAATCCATGAATCCATGGTAAGCGGTTGCGCTTCGATGTCTTTGCCACCTTTAAGTATATTACAACAATAATGTCATAAATAGAAAGGTTTACAAGAGAAAACGTACAATTAAAAGAATTTTATGAAAAAATACACCCTACTTTACTCAAATCGCTGTCAGCCTGTGACTTAAACGCAACGATCAAATGGAACCAGTAAGCCAGCATATCTGAGCTGGTATTTATATAGCGCTGATTTGGACCCGACAATGCTGTGTAAACTGAGGGACCGATAACCTACGACCGTGTCGCCACCTATTTGTTAACTAATTATTGTCTGACATTTGTATGGTTTACGATACTTTGTTTTTTGTTTTTTTAATTGACTTTTGTGTTTGTTTGGTTTAAATTTTTAATATTGTTTGTTTGCTTTAGCCGCATTTTTGTTGTTTACCGATAACTTTTGTAAGACTGTTGTATTTTTTTTTATTAATTTCCTGTCTTCGGTTGTTTTAGGTATATATGTTCTTGTCACTTCCAATTAAATAAAATCAGACGAAACAATCATAACGTTATGACTACAACTTTCCTGTTCCAAATAAGATGATTTATATTTCAATTTTTTATTTGTTTCCGTTTACGCAGTAAATGGAAATCAAGAAATACGCCCCTCATTATAATTAATAACAATAAAAAACCGACTCTAGAATATTCAATCACATAAATTATTAAAGATTTAATTTACTACGTTTGGCAATGGGAAGTTGAATAAAATATGCATAATAAAGTGTAGTGCCTCTATTAATCGCATTAGGGTCCAAATGCTTAATCGTGTATATAAATCTAAATAATGAGTCCCTGAAGCATGCAACACCTGAAAACATTTCATACGTAACACGGTTTAACTGCTATAAGCTGTTTATATTAAGAGGCACGCGATCGTGAGAAGCTTTCATAGCCATACTCTGTTTCAAGTCCGATGCGTTCTAGGATTTCATTCGTAAAACGATACATCAAATAATATAAAAGAAATTCTTAAATTCGGTACACCTAAGACCTTATTACCTTGTAGAAAATTGAAGAAAAAGCCGGAGATATTTTTTTTTACAAACTCCTGACATGTAAGTTAACGGCATAAACTAACATTAATTTATATACAGGCACGCCAGTTGCTAGTACTACGCTCCTGATCTTTCTAAAGAACATCACCAATGAAATCACTATATGTCAAGTTTCTCTGTCCCCTCCCGGCGTTTCCACTCACATCTGCCTTGTCACAAATACCTTTTGTTAGTCGTCTTAACATCAATGTATCAATGATAATAATGATTATACAACGTATTATTTTAAAAAGTAGTAAGAAATAGAATAAAGAAAGAAATCAATCACAAGAATCAATCAACTTGTAACGCAGTATAAAGTTGTGTATCTTCTTAAAATAGCAGAAACAGAACCGAATGCTTGCTGCTTATCATCTCGCACAAGTCGTAAAAATGCTACAAGGGGAAGGGTTACTGTTCTCGAAGATAAACGATGGACTGGCAATGTGTGTGTCGTGCAATTTAATAAACTTTTAACACTTCTAACAAACTAAACGGCCCCTGTTACTCTGGTATTCTAAATGTTGTTTCAGAGACAGTTTTAGCACTAATTAAAACTTTGTCTATACCATTACAGGGTATAATAGTGGTGTTTGAAATTGTGTTGTAAATTTCAAGACCGCTTTGGGATTGATAGTAGTAAAACTTACCGCTTTAGGACGTGGCTTCGCCCGCGTGGAGGTCGGGAATTATCCCAGGGGAACGTACTACCGGGATAGAAATATATCCGTACCCCATGTGTTAATCCAGGTTATGAACTATCTGTGTGCCATATTTCATGAAAATAGGTTTAGGCGTTTTTGCGTGAATCCGTAACAAACATCAAAATATCCACACATACAAAATAGAAATGGATGTATATTACGAGTAGTTTGATAAATACTGTTATCCAACATCATCATCAGCTGCAGTCCACTGCTGAACATAAGGCTCTCCAATCGCACGCCATTCAACTCGATTATCGGCAACTCGCATCCGGATCCATACGAGAGCGTAAAAAGGTTGGTAGTCAGGAAAAATTACCAAACAATGTATTAAAAAAAACTACAGAGCAGTCCCCGGCTAAAGTCTACGACAAAAAGAAGGAGAATAGTGGAAAATTTCTTTGCCAAAAATGGCTGATGCCATTACGATGCTTGTTTTGGTAAATTCTGATTAATGGTTTGTTTGAGGGGTACGGTAAATACCTAATTGATAGTTATTAATGACACTTCAGTCACATTCACGGTTCACGGTCAAGGAAAACATCGCGAGGAAACCGGCATGTCTTAGAACCAAAAATTCGAAGCCATGTGACATCTAGCAACCCAGCACTGGGCCCGCGTGGTGGATTACTGTCCACTCCTTCTCGAAGAGAGGAGGCCTGTGTCTCAGCAGTGAGACCATTATAGACTGATTATGCAATGACACTTCATTTGTTAAACTTGTGTTAACCATCGTTCTACAAATCTAAAGATCACATCACACCTCTCTCTATAAAAAGGTTATACAACTTAACTAGTGTGGTGTAAACCTTTTTTTCTAATGCAGTTTTTATTACTTTTTAAGCCGGAGGTATGAGATAACCACAATTGTAATTGAGAGTGTGATTTGAGGTTTATCACTTCGCTTGTTTTCAACGCAATAGTCAAGTTTCACGTTACATAGGATGATACAAAACCTGCTTACATTCTATACGTGAGAATTTATGTGAAGAAGTCGACAACTTAATCGTTCACTCTAACTAAAACATATCGAATATTCTACTATTTCATTTTAGTTTTCTTTTGTTTCTGTAACTGATCCTTCAGTAATATACGAGTAAGTTTTCCTAACAAAACAATATCATAGAAATACCGACATTACTCGTGTGTCCAAAATGAAATACCAGCCGGCTTCCCTTACATATTACGAACCCGAATCTCAACGAATCCGTTTTTGTTTTCCCATGAAAACAATTCGTCAAGAACGGGCCCCACTTTCAGCATTCAAAAGGAAAAATGGAAGGCCAAACAGGCGAGCAACGAGTTAGGCCGTAACAAAATTCCAACAAAGGGATGATTAACGATTTTTCCACCCCCAAAACTCATTCAAGCCGCGTCGATATTGAATCCGTTAGACGGCGTAAAAATGAAAGTTTTCCTCTTTTCTTTTCCAAACATGTGTGTTATACGGGCGGTGAAATTGACGTGCATGGTACTGTGACAATATCGTAGAAATATGGGCTGGATTTCTTAAAGTATACTTGAATGGATGTGGCATCTACTGGTGGATTACGGCCCATTCCCCCTCACAGAAAAGAGGCCTGAGCCCCAGAAGTGGGAGCATTATAGGCTGATTATGCTATGCTCGAATCTGTTCATCCAACAGAACTATGCATTTATCAGTGAGTCAGAAAGTTCACAATACCTAATGAAATTGAAGCAAATAAATCCATATGATAAAATAATGAATAATATAATTCAAAAGCTCCATACATACGAGTATGTATAGGTATGTAGACTGTAAATCGTTAAATTTCATAGGTAATGGTTCCGATTTTCAACGGGATTGTCCGAAAGGGTTACCGCCACCCCGGAACATAAAGGGCGAAGGAAGGAACATGGGTGGGTTTTATTCAGTAAGAGTCTGACACTCCCGCTCCACCCAGAGCGGGAGGGGTCATTTGATGATTTCCCACCAGAAAAAAAAAAAAATGGTTCCGATTTCAAAATTAAACTTCCTTTATTCCATACATATATATGTATGAACAGTACAACGACGTAGCAACGACGCATGACTTCGTCATTGTCAGCTACGGTACACATTAGCGCTCTATTCTAGGGCCCCGTGTGTCCCTCGCACAATTCCTTGCCGAATCGTGATGTAACTACTGTAGCAGTTTTTCCTTTAGTTAGTTTTGAAGTTGTTCAAAATAAATGACTGCCATTTGAGCGAAGTGACAAGTAACTCAAAGTTGATGTCGTTATAAAATTTTGAGAAAATATCCTTCTCATAACGAGCTGAAGCTTTGGGGATTGCTTTAATAGCTCTTTGTTGTCAGTTTTCTAAAGGTATTTTGTCTTTTTTATATCTAATTGACTAATGTACCTACGTTCAAAGCTTGACGGTTTTCCTAAGTACCGTACCAGAATAAATGCACCAATAAATGGGCCGGGTAACCAAAAAAAATGAGACTAAAATTTTATATAATAAGAAAGATCAATAGGTATAAGATTTGAGCCAACTTTGATAATGTTTCAGTAAAAAAAAACATCCATCAGCTTTGATTCTAACATTACATACACATTTTCCCATTTTGCGGCTGTTAAAGAAATATTTTTAGGTTCCAAAATACATTTCTGTGTCCGAATTTTCTCTTAGTACTTACCTATGTGATTGATGAATGTACACACGAAACTTGCTTATAAAAACAAAAGAGGTCCTCCTTCTTTATTCCTTTGATTACATTGAGAGTCTGATCCGGCAGAAATTCAATAGACCGTGAGTTAAGTGGCTCATCTGTCCTCCTTGGTCACATGAGTTATCGGGTTGCAAATTAAAAGGAATATAAAAAGAAAAAATAGCTCTCCATATTAAGTTTCGCGTAGGAATAATACAGCAGGTGTTCTTAATTCACCTGGCCAGCATGTGTTTTGAACACGTTAAGTTAATTAAGTGTATTTATAAATTGCTGAAATTTAAATTAGCGGAGCAAGCGCGCGCCCTGTCGCTAAATAACACTGATGTGGCCAGATTAAAAAAGTACCTACAAACTTGATTAAAGTTTTAATAAGACTGCGAATACCAGCTTACTAACACGTAAGTGTTAGATATACGTTGCTACCTTTTAATTAAACAGTATAAAGCTCTATGCTGCCATACAAGGAGCAATTCGTAGAAAATCTTATGAAAAAAGTGGAAACTCAATCATTTATTTGGTTTGGCAAATTCGAAATTAATTATTCAAGTTGAAGGGGTTTCGTAATAGAAAAGGGGAGATTAGTACTTAAGGCGATTATATGGTGAACTGAGATTCATAATCTGATCGACGGATAAGTTAGACGGTGCTTAATATTTTGTAAACCGTTTTCTAACAGGTGTCCATTCATCGATTTCAAATGAATAGGATGAAATTAAACTTGGTAATGAAAATATCTTATTGATTTTGAAATACTCAAACGGGAAATATTCCCTGACTTTCAATTTTCTAATTGCTATGCGTCTTCTTGCGTTAGGGGACTATCTGAGGGTTGCGATTAATTACGGGGTAAAGAATGTAAAGGGTTAACGATCTCTATTCAAGTTATACCTTCACTTTACATCACTGATTAGGTACAATTACTTAACTTTACCCGATATCGTGGTTTGTCGTGTTACCAAACCATATCATAGGGTGTTGAAACTTGGGGGATCCCCCACAGTGCATACTTCCTCGCAGTATCCCCCGGGCAACGCCGTGTCTGACCACCGTAACGGAGTGGCAGACCGGCGGCTAAAGTGCACTGTGACTTCGCAGATATCGACGCCTTCATCTGCGATCATGAAGAAAAAACCGACGCGTGACGTCTCTGGACGTTTTTTAACGAATCGCTCTCCCCAGGGCGATTCAAACGGCCCTTTTCAGGGCCAACCCAACGGCCCTTCTCAGGGCCAACCCAACGGCCCTTCTCAGGGCCAACCCAACGGCCCTTCTCAGGGCCACGCCGGCGACGCTTTGGCGTCGGACGCTGACCGCGCACCATCTGCGGCCAGCTTCATCAGCAGGACAGGCGAGTTGTCGGACTCCGACGAGTCCAATATGGACACGTCGGCGGCCGAGAACGACCGCCTCAGGCGGAAGAGGGCCTACCTGAGGCTCGGGTCCGGGGGCTCCTCGGAGTCGGTCGGAGGCGAGGCGAAGAAGAAGTCGAAGTCCAAAAAGGCTACGACTTCTTCTTCGGCTACCACCCACGATGTGGGCTTGGTGGACGCCGAGCGCCAGCTACACCTGGCCAAGAGGGCGCAACTCCAGCTGGACCTGGAGGAGAAGGTCGCCGCCAAAGAGCGTCAGGCGCAATCCGCCAGGTCGAGGGCCGGCTACGGTGCATCCACCGTGCTGTACGCTGACCACTCCCTGGCGGAACTGGAGCGGATGGCGCGGGAGGACAGAGAGGAGGTCTTGGAGGTCGCCTCAAAGTCCTCCAACCTAAAGGGGACCTTCCAAAAGGCCCTCAAATGCCGGGCCGCCAGCTTACACGGCATCGTCGTGGAGCTGGCAAAGAGGACGGCCACGGACGAGACGCGGCAGCTGCAGGCGAAGGTGGATCGCCTGCAGGCGGAGGTCAGCCAGCTTCACCAGAAGCTGGCTGAGGCCACGGCCCGGCCTGCCCAACCTGCCCCAGGACCGGTGGTAGGAGGCTCCTCCTCCCCTTCCAACCTTGAGGATATCATCCGAAAGGTTGTCATGGAGGAGAGAGCCTTCACCAGAGCCTGCCTGGCAGGTATCGAGGACCGGCTCTTGCCGGAAAGGCGGCTCCGCCCACCGCTAGCGGCGGATAAGAGCCGTCCACCGACGGAGCCGGAACCTGCGCCTGTGGCAGGCCCGGCATCGGGTGCGCAGACCCAGGCCTCGAAGCCCTCAAAGGGGAAAGGGAAGGGCAAGAGGAGCAAGGAGGCTCCTCAAACCCCCACCACAAGCGCGGAGGGAGCGTCTGGGTCGTCTGCCACTCCGGCAGCCCCCCAGAACTCGCAGCGGGAAGACGCCCTTCTTCCCTCCACCACACCGTCCAACCAGTCGTGGACGGAAGTGGTCAGGAGGGGAAAGGGGAAAGGTGCCCCCAAGCCCGCTGCGACTGCTCCCGCAGCCAAAAGGGCTCCAGCCGGCGGGAGGAAGCTGGTTCCTCCCAAAACCGCGGCCGTCGTGGTGACCATCACCCCGGAGGCCGCGGAGCGGGGCGAGACGTACGAGTCCGTCCTAAGACGGGCTCGTACTAATGCTGATCCCTCCCAGCTGGGGATCAGCAATATAACGTGCCGCCGAACCCTAACCGGGGCTCGAATCTTCGAGTTCTCGGGGGAGCAGCGCGGCACCAATGCGGACCTCTTCGCAATAAAATTGCAAGAGGTCATCGCGGACGCGGCGACGGTCGTCAGGCCCGTCAAGACCGCAGCCTTGGAGGTGGCCGATCTTGACGACTCGGTCACCAAGGAGGATGTGGTGGCGGCCGTCGCGGCGGCTGGAGGCTGCGACTCGAGCGCGGTGAAAGGCGGAGCCGTCCGGCCCGGCCGCCGCGGCATGGGCACCATCCGCGTCGAGTGCCCGGTCGCCGCGGCCGGGGCCGTCCTTGCTGCGACCAAGGGGCGGCTGCTCGTGGGGCTCGGCTCGGCTGTGGTCCGGGCACTTGAAGACCAGCCTACGCGCTGCTTCAAGTGCTTCGCGTTCGGCCACACCCGAGCCACGTGTCCCTCCAAATCCGACTGGGGCGACGCGTGCTACCAGTGCGGGCAAGAGGGACACAAGAGCGTCACCTGCCGCGCCACCACGCCACACTGCATGGCGTGTGCCGCCAGTGGCCGCCCCGCGGGCCACAGGATGACGGGCAGGAGCTGCAAGCCCCCCGTGCGGAAGGGCATAGTGCCGGCGCAGGTTCGCCCTGCTGCCACCACCGCTGCCGTCGTCGCCGCCGCTGCAGCTCCAGCGGCGGCAGCTGAGGATGCAGGTGCAATGTCGGAATAATGGTTTCCGACTACCGCATCCTCCAGGCGAACACCAACCAGTGCAGAGCGGCCCAGGACCTGGTAGTGCAGGTCATGGCCGAGTGGTTGGTGAACGTAGCGGTGGTCGCCGAGCCCTACTCGATCCCAGGCAGCTGGCTGGGTGACGAGGACGACTCGGTGGCACTAGCGGCGCGGTCTTCCACAGACTCCCCTCCCCTCTCGCTATTAGAGAGGGGACCGGGATACGTGGCCGCCGCGTGGGGAGACTTTGCCCTAGTGGGGGTATATTTCTCCCCAAACCGCCCCCTCCAGGACTTTGAGAATTTTCTCGGAGTCCTGGCCGCCGTGGTCGGCAGGGCGGTGCCGCGTCAGGTCTCCGTGCTGGGAGACCTGAATGCCAAGTCGGTGACCTGGGGCAACCGGGCCACCGACGCACGGGGGCGGGCGGTGGAGCTGTGGGCAGCCTCCTCTGGACTCTCCCTCTTGAACAGAGGAAGCGTCCAGACATGCGTGCGGCGTCAGGGTGGCTCGATAGTGGACGTCACCTTCGCCACCCCTGCGTTAGCCGCGCGCGTGCTGAACTGGCGGGTGGACCTGGGGGAGACCATGTCGGACCACCGCTACGTGCGGTTCGACATCTCCACCAGTGGCCCCGGAGTGGCGCAGCCCCTCTCGGGGCACTCACCGTTCCCGCGGTGGGCTCTAACCCGCCTGGACAGGGAGGCAGCGGGGGAGGCGGCGTTCGTCCAGGACTGGCTGTCGCCGCCTACCGCCGGCCTGGACGTGGACACCGTAGCGGGGCAACTGAGGGGGTCTCTAACCGAGGTGTGCAACTCCAGCATGCCTCGGTCTCGCCGACCACCGCCCAGACGCGCCGTGTACTGGTGGTCGGCGGAGCTGGCGGGGCTCCGAGCGGCGTGCGTGGAGGCGAGGAGGGCCTACACGCGGAGCCGGCGGCGGCGTCGACGGAACCGACCCGACGAGGACCGCCTCTATGAGGTATACACGGAGGCAAAAACGGTCCTCGGTCGGGCCGTCGCCGCCGCCAAAGACTCGGCGAGAGCCGAGCTGCTGGAGGGTCTCGACAACGACCCTTACGGGAGACCATACAAGGCAGCGCGCAACAAACTGCGCCCCTTCGGTCCCCCGGTTGCCGAGACCCTGGAGCCCTCATTTCTGGATGGGGTGGTTCGGTCCCTGTTCCCGTGCAGGGACCGCTTCGCCCCGCCAGAGATGGGCCCACCGCCAGACGACGAGGAAGAGGAGGCCCCCCCCGTCACGGAGTCGGAACTCGGCGCGGCGATTCTCCGCATCCGCGCCAAGAAGACGGCTCCGGGCCCCGACGGTGTACCCGCAAGAGTGGTGGCGATCGCCGCCACTCGAATGGAGGAGAGGTTTCGGGACCTCTTCAGCGCATGCCTTGCGTCTGGGAGGTTCCCGAAACCGTGGAAGGAGGGGCAGTTGTGCCTCCTTCGCAAGGAGGGCCGCCCGGCAGATTCCCCCTCGGCATACCGACCCATCGTACTGCTCGATGAGGTCGGCAAAATGTTCGAGGGGATAATCGCCGCCCGCCTAAAGGGCCATCTGCGGGACACCGGGCCGGACTTGTCGGACGCTCAGTTCGGTTTTCGGGCTGAGCGCTCCACGGTGGACGCGCTGGCCCGCCTCAAGGGCCAGGTGAAGGATGCGATGGAGGCGGGGGACGGATTGTTGGCTGTGTCATTCGACATAGCCAACGCCTTCAACTCTGTTCCCCACTCCACCATCCTAGAGGCGCTCCGATTCCACGGAGTGCCTCGATACCTGCGCAGTCTGCTGGCCAGCTACCTGGAGGATCGGGCGATCCTCCTGGTAAATAGGGCTGGCCAAGTCCGGCGGTACGCCGTCCAAGCCGGCGTTCCACAGGGGTCAGTCATAGGACCACTCCTCTGGAACGTCGGCTACGATTGGCTCCTGCGGGGAACTCTCCTCCGAGGCACGAGTGTCGTCTGCTACGCGGACGACACTCTCCTCACCGCCCGGGGGGGGAGTTTCAGGGAGGCGGCCAACTTGGCTTCGGCGGGCGGATCCTTGGTCGCGGGGAGGATCCGCCGTCTAGGTCTAAAGGTGGCGCTGCACAAGACCGAGGCCGTGTTCTTCCACGGACCTCGGCAGCGCCCCCCGCCTGACGCCCACATCTTCGTGGAGGGCGTCAGAATCGGGGTCAAGGCCCAGATGAAATATCTGGGCCTTGTACTCGACAGCAGGTGGCGCTTCGGCCCGCATTTTAGCGGGCTGTCGTCGCGCCTGCTGAAGGCTGCGGGCGCGCTGTCCTGGCTCCTTCCCAATTTGGGGGGGCCCAGCGCACGATGCCGGCAACTCTACGCCGGCATCTTGAAGAGTATGGCCCTGTACGGGGCCCCTATCTGGGAGGACTCCCTCCAAAGGAGGGAGAACGCCGCTGCCTTGCGGGCACCCCAAAGGGCCATAGCTCAGCGGGTGGCGCGGGCCTACCGCACGGTGGGCTCCGCGGCAGCTTGCGCTCTGGCCGGCACCCCGCCTTGGGAGCTCGAGGCGTGGGTGCTCGCCAGAGTGTACGAATGGACGGCGGGGCGGAGGGCGAGAGGAGAACGCCCCGCCCCGGAAGAGCGGGAGGCCGTCCGGCGGGAGGCGAGGGACGCCATCGTCGTCCATTGGACGTCGGACCTCGCCACCGCAGCCTTCGGCCGCCGAACCATCGACGCGCTTGCGCCGGTCCTGCGAGACTGGCTCGAGCGGTCGCATGGGTTCCTCTCGTTCCGTCTGGTGCAGGTGCTGTCCGGACACGGTTGTTTCGGATCGTACCTGCACCGGATCGGACGGGAGGAGACGCCGTCGTGCCACGACTGTGGCGCGGCGGAGGACTCGGCGCAGCACACCCTCGAGGTGTGCCCGTCGTGGTCCGAGCCGCGCCGCAGTCTCATTGCGGTGATCGGACAGGACCTCTCACTCCCCGGTCTGGTTAACGCCATGCTGGGGGATGAGGGGTCCTGGGCGGCAGTCGCCTCCTTCTGCGAACACGTCATGTCGCAGAAGGAGGCGGCGGAGCGCGCGCGAGAGGACGACCCTCACGCGGCGGCGCTCCGAAGGCGGAGGAGGGGTCGAAGAAGACGTCAGTTTGACGGTCATCTCCGACTCCTCGCAGGTGGAGGCCAGCAGGCAACGGGTGCGGGGGCACCCTTGCCTGTATTGCACAGGCCTCCACCAGTGTCGGACGGGAATGGCCAGGTGTTCCCGGCCATTCCCGTAGCCCCCCAACCAGGGGGGCATGCGGGGCCCGCCAGCTAGGCGGGCATGCGCCGGGAGGGCTGTGGAAGTAAAGGCTGAGCCGGTTTCCCACGGCCCTCCCATCACGGCGATGCGGGAACACCGCTGAGTTTTAGTGGGTATACTGTTCAAAGTCAGGAGTCCCACATACCCCGTATCGTCCCCCGAGCGAGCGGGCATGCATAAAGCATTTCTCAGGGAAAAAAAAAAAAAAAAAAAAAAAAAAAAGGGTGTTGAAACTTAAAAATTATATTCACTTAAAAAAGCGTGACAACCTCGTATACCCAACAAAACATATTAACGGAACAAAATTACTTCATGTAAGCCAACTTTCCACACTGTAACCCATAAATAAGGGCCAAGCGCGGCTTCATAGCTATAAAATTGCTAATCGGCACGCGCGTGCGTTGGTCCAGTTAATGATATAATTAAAAATCCCCATGCCAAGGTAGCGGTAAGTTCTCCGGGTTTAGTGGTCTGGCTTAGGCTTCGTAAACCGAACAAGTTGCCCCCATTTGCTAATCTCCTAAGCCAAATAATGACGCGGCACAAGTGATAAACTTTCATAGTAAAAGTAAGCCGCGGGCGACGGGTGCGGTCGTATTTTAGATGTCACCTTTGTCTATACCCGGTTGTGGGTGATTTAATGCGGGTGATGTTGTAAGTTACAGCCATAATATTCATTTATGTTCCAGTAAGTTACGGTGTTCCAGAACTTTTGTTATGAACGGACTGACTTAAGTGTGTTGTAAGTATAACGCTGTTGTTTGGCTTGAGATTATCGCTTAGAAAGTAAACTAAAACTGAAAATGTTTATCTATCGACTTTTGAACAATTACTTATTACCCATACGAAGTCATTTAAATCATAACTATCACTCATAATCTTTCACCCTTTCATTCAGGAAAAAAAATATTGGATAAATAATTTCCTATTGACGATCAAACGTGCCTTTTATGTGCCTATTTGAAATAAATGTTTTGACCTTTATTTGGGACACGACAGATCTAAATTCCCTAACATTCGCTCCCATAGACCTGGGAGCGAATGTTAGGAAATTTAGATCACCGCGCTAAGTCGTCACAACCCTTACAAAAACCGCTCTCGCTTCCACTTCACACCACCCACCCAACACGAGCTTGCCAGTACTCGCAGGTACGGCCACGAATAGCGCCGAGTAATGAGTTTTGTTGTTCCACAGTTACCGCTAGATTAAGGGACACTGGTAACGATATACGACCTCGCAAAGTAGCAGCACTGATGGTAAATGATGGCGTTCGAGGATGTTCAGCATACATACATATGAGATTACTGCGGAGATCCTTAACGGGTTAAGAACGGTCGCGGTTACCGCGGAACCGATAATGATGCTAGTTTTTGTGCGGATGTGGGGTGTTAAATGGTTTTATAGGAGCGGTTTAGTGACAGCATGAGAGTTTATTGCCTATAGACTTGCTAGAGCAGTACAATAATTTATGTTTATATTTTTGTCTTAGAATAATAAAGCCCTTCGTTTCCTATTAGGTTGTTATCTTTTAATTCAAATAAACCCAGACATCGATATCCAATTTCCCCGTATCATCGCTCCAATTTGGTTTCGAAACACTTGAGGGCACCAATAATTTCTAGATGGATGGCATGAAACGAACAACCGTTGTCCCGAAGCCTCGAACCGTTGTAGTTTTCCGATAAAATCATGTCCGCAAACAATTATGTGAACACCGGCCTGATTGGATCCCGAAGCGATCATACGGAGAGAGGAATGTTAATCGAACCCTTGGTCGGGTCAACACTGGAAACACAACACGTTTAGGCAATGTTATACACGAAGAGAGTTCCTTAATGCATAAAACATAAAGACTACAACAAATTGAATTAACATGAACGTATCTCTGAGAAAAAGACATGGCTTTAATTTTGTTAAGGAACATTGTGTCGTGTGAAGGAATCGCTGATTAATTCTGGTTCCGTCTGTCATTAACGATATAGATCGTTAAATCCATACGCTCGAATGACATTTTTATTCTCCGAACGAATCTATGTATACAGGGCGATGCTAAACATAGCAGCTTTCCATTTTTAGGTTGTATAGTCTAATCAGCCTATAATTATCCCACTGCTGGGACAGGTCTCAAAATCCAACCCGGGGGCCTAGTGCGGGTAGTTGGTAGATATCACGTATCTTCGACATTAATTTAGGTTTTTTATGTGGCTTGGATTTTTTTTTAGGTTGCATTTACTATTATTTTTGAAATGTTAGATGAATTCTGAATTTTCAAATGGAGTTATACTAAAAATAACTTTGACAATGACCACGATGACGTCATTGAAATCCATGCTTTAAATGCATTGATTTGAATACAACACTGTATACTCTTTCAGGGCTGTAGTCGTAAAATTAATCGTAAATGTTTAATTGCGTCTGCCTACCAAATTTATACTGCACGCGACATAATATTTAGTCAAGTTACAGCCGATTGTGGGCATGCAAAACAACGTTAAGTCGCATTTCTTAGTTATTTATTGTGTATACATATAGCTTATACTTTGTGAATAAAATCTTAACGGGTGTAATCGTAAAATTGAAACTGAATATTTTTTCTTTCCGTATTCGGTCAGGCTCAGAGATATTTTTGGATTTAATTGCGGTAGTAACTTTACCGGCGTTGCGGCAGACCCCGTAGAAGATGGTGGGACGAGCTTGAGAAAATAAACGACCAGTGATCCACTTTAGCCCCGGATTGAAAGAGCTGGAAGGCATGGCCTTTGTCCAGTAGTGGGACGATACAGGCAAGGTAACAGTAACTTTACTTGTATGGTTTGTTCGTGTTAACGGGAATCCGCATTCTGGCGCATTGCATTACAAACACCGCAGTGAGGTAAATTGTCTAAGAAAAAATTGCGAGCCATTAAATTACATTTTTTTAAAGAACTAGAACGGAATCCAAACACAGTAATAGTACAAACCTTCATGAAATAGAGCCTGAAAATCAACAAGTCTAAATCTAAACCAAACAAAAAAACCACGCTAAAGATTTTTTGCCATTACACGAATAATAAAGGTCATTACTGTTTCGGCTTTCGCGTTCAACGTAAAGCAAAATTGCTCGGAAAAAAGAAATAAAAACAAAATCAGCTTCCCTGTTTAATTTAGCGGGGTTGGCGACAAAAAACATTTGCTCTTGTTGCCTTTTTGTTGACCGAACGTAACAACAGGAATGCATTGTTCCCGTTACACTGTCCGGGCGAGCTAGTTGTAAAAAAAGATATATTCTACCCCGACTCAGTTTATTGGTAGATGCGTCACTTTGGGCCAAGAGTGAAAGAATTTGGGACAGTGATTCATCTTCGGCTTTTAATATTTGAGGGACTTTCCATGTTCCGCTATTTCTTAGAAGTAGTATTATTTTCTTCAAACATTGGAAATCTAAAGTTTTACTTAAGCACGTCCCAAAGTGATATTTCTAAAAACGTACCTATAATAACTGTCAAATCAGATAATAAAGAACAATAAGAAAGAAAGGCAATAGTATTTATTTCCACTTTATAATCTGCTGGGACACAGGCCTACTCTCATCGAGGGGGGGTGGGCTGTAATCTACCACGCGGGCCCAGTGCGGGTTGGTAGACGTCATTCGATTTTTTGGTTCTAGCACATGCCGGTTTCCTCACGATGGTTTCCTTCACCGTTTTGAGAGCAGTGGTGAAGAATTTTTTTACACAAAGTAAAGCGCCTACACTATTTGCGCTGTAGCATGGTGCGGGTGACAGTTGCCCGTATGACGTTGACATTTGTCAGTACCACATGACTAGGGATGTGAGGTTATGCAATTCATTTTTATCGCTAACGATACTCGCAGCGTGAATCTAGTTCTCTTTAATATTGTTATGAAAATTAGTGTATTATTCAGATTTGGATGATTTTGCTAAGGTTGCTATTAGAAATCATATTTATGATTATTATAGAAGAATGGAGCTACCCACATTGCTCAAGCTTCTAAAATCATTAAAAGAAGCTGACTTGTTCAAAGGAGGTATTACTTCGCTACGGCAAGTTATAAAAGATATTGGCTTTGTTTACAAAAAAGTTAACAAAAGAAAGATTATTATGGATAGGACTGACATTGCCCTAGCAAGATGTAGATTTTTAAGGAAGGCCAAAAACATAAGTGATTGGAGCAAAGTTGTCTTTTTGGATGAAACGTGGCTAAACGCCAACCACACAGTGGGTAAAAGTTGGACCGACGATACGGCACAATCGTGTACCAAAGTGCCGGAAGGCAAAGGCGAACGCCTTATTATTTGTCACGCAGGTACAGCAAGTGGATTCGTCCCTGATTGTTTGCTGGCTTTTAAGTAAAAAAAAACTACGGAGTATCATGAGGAGATGAATTACGAAAAATTTAAAGATTGGTTCATAGGTCTATTAAACAATTTAAAAGAGCCTATGACCATAATAATGGACAACGCACCCTACCATTCGGTGCAAGTTAATAAACCCCCAAACCAATCCAACCGCAAAAGCGAGTTGGTGAAGTGGCTGAGTGAAAACGGAGTTACAGCAGATATAAAAATGTTAAAGACGGAGCTTATTGCCTTAGTCCGACGCCATAAGCCACCAACTCCTACCTATGCTCTGGACGAGATGGCAAAAGAAAAAGGCCACCAGGTCCTTCGACTACCACCCTACCATTGCCAGTATAACGCTATTGAGCTGATTTGGGCCCAAATAAAAGGTATGCTTTTAATTTCAATTCCCATTTTGAAGCTTTATAAAAAAATCAGCTTTCCGATCGTAGCATGTACCTAGTTTAAAAACATTACCAGATACTAGATTAGGCTGATTGATGATTATTTGAATACTTTTTTTTATAAGTTCGTTTATTTTTAGGTTACGCCGCAAGAAATAATACTTCGCCGCCATTTACGGCAAATAAGATGTTGGCCCTATTACAAGAGGCCATCAACAATGTTCAACCTGAAGACTGGTCGAAGGTCGTGAATAAAACAAAAAGGGACATTATGTCTGATTGGGATCGTGACATACATATTGACAACATAATTGAGTCATCGTTAATAATATCCGTCACAGATTCAGATGATGAATTGAGTGACAATTCAGATGTTCCTGACTCTGATATGAGTTTAGACGAATAACATGTATTTTTTTTTAGCAACCTTTTAAGCAACCTTACCCTATAAATGTTCTGTTGTATAATTAGACCTTTTAAAAATAAAAATTGACCTACGCACAATATACGTTTTTTATTATAAAAAATATCGACTATCCATCGTAGCAGTACATCCCATCACTAAATACGTCTATGGCGTTACGTTATACGCATAACACTTTGCTTAATTTTTCATTCAATTTGATTTTATTTCTTGATTAGAACATTCTGGTTGGGTTTAATTTAATTTACTACAGTTATTAATTATTTAATATATTACGAATGTGGTACAACTGAAATACTAAGTCATAAATTGTAAATCGCGGCAACTTTCAAGAGTGAAACGAAATGTTACTGAAACTGTCACCCGCACCATGCTACAGCGCAAATAGTGTACCTGGGTTCGAACCGACGACCTACGACTCGTAAGTCGGGGCCGATACCACTAGGCCATCACTACTATTTTTACTGACTATGGCCATTTCATTGTTGTAGGTATGTAGGTATATATTCCAGGTCTATTTTGCTACAATATACTAGTATTATATCATAACAAAACGTCTCCGTACTGAATAATTTTATAATACAGTTTACAAGAAGTTATCTCCGGATTTCACAATAAAACTTTGGGTTAAATAACAACATTTCCTATTCCATTTTGGCCTCGATCAATTTCAAGCAAACTAAGTGAAAGTTTCAATTCTGATCCATTACGAGCCCTTCCTTTACAATTGGTTGTTGATAGCTTATAAAATGGTCGTTTTATTGTAGATATACATACATATTTATTTATTTCATGTACAGAAGAAACCTTACTCGAAGGAGGATATTTAAAAAACATTCCAAGTGTAGAGAATTAACGAGAACTATAATCTATGTATGTTCTCGACTATTGCAATTTAGACATGATCACATGAGGATATGCACAATCACCATGTATTAATATGCCACGTAACAAATTCGCATGCATGTGACATTTAATCATAATTTTTAGTTCCGACAACGTATTTGCCAGTTAGGTCTCTCGTAAGTTTATTTCAAATTAATATCAATAGCTATGCGTTCAGTTTTTAGATGACAATTGCATCCTATTACCCTTTAAAAGTCAATTGAAGATAATCATGTCTGTGGGTTTACAAGTGTCAAGTTGACTGCACGGAGAAATGGCTATATTTTAACTCAATACTTTTAGCATTATTTTAGATTCAAGGGTCACCCACGTAGCTATGTAAGTGCTACTTAGCTGTCAGTAGAAACTTATGGTAATTGAATACATAGAGTTTGTGGCACGCAGCCCTAACTATCGTACTACCTATCACTAGGAAAACTGGCGTGCATGCGTGGCACTGTAGCCAACTAGGGCATACCGCCCGCCTGGTCGGAAGATGGTACCTTTTAGTTAAAGGAACCAAACATCCTTTGTTCTTAAGTCCATACATCCTTATTGCTTTAAGAACGGATTCGTTAGTCATAAATCATAAACAACAGTAAGATTAGTTCCTGAATAACATGAAGCTAATTTTGGTTTGACGTGAAACGACTGCCGGTGGTCATCTGAAACTGACTCGTGAAACGTTCGATCTAATCAATGACGTCAACGAACAACACGGAGCAATAGGCTATGAAAATTATGTAAGTACTTACATTTAGAAAATAGGATTATATTGCGTAAAACAACAGACGATCGCTAAACTGTGAATATTAGCGATTTTGTTGCAACAGTGTTGCACAATTGGAGTTCCAACATACATTTTTTTTTTTTTTTTCGGGATGGGAAATCATCAAATGACCCCTCCCGCTCTGGGTGGAGCGGAAGGGAGTGTCAGACTCTTACTGACTAAAACCCACCCATGTTCCTTCCTTCGCCCTTTATGTTCCGGGGTAGCGGTAACCCTTTCGGACAATCCCGCTGCCCCGGCAGGCTTCGGCCCTGAGGGGCCCCTCGTTATGCTGACATCTCTTTGAGGCGCGCGTGGAACACTTACGCGCCGTCCGGCACGGGCCTGGTCCTGATCGGGCGGTGAGCTACCCATTGCTCTCCGCCCATTCCAACATACATTACATTACGTTTACATTTTTGTAGACATGGTTAGGGCTGCCATACCTCAGATAACTCTTACGACACCCTTGTAACTTAACCATAATGTAGAAGAACTAAGTACTAACGTTTCACAATTTGAAGTACCTCAGTGTGTAGAAGTGTGTAGTCAGAGCCGATGAGTAGGTACCTATGTTCGCCTAACTCATTATTAGAGGATATAAGGGCTTTTGACGATCGTCTAGACCTTTGGTCGACTGGTTTTTTAGAGCCTAGTAGGCATTACCACTGGATTATCGCTCAAGGGTCGTAAAAAACGAAGCAAGAGTCTCGCTTGAGAGCACGTACGGATCAACCATAAGGCTTTTATAATAGAATAATATAAATTATTTTATTTCTTTTGTGATAGCTTAGACCTCTCTACCTATTGTTTTCTACTAAAAGGAAGCTAAGTAGGATGAAATAGTAAGGTTTTCCAAAATACGAAAGTATCACGAGTATCAGTGCCATAATCTTATCGAAAACTTCATTAATTATGCCGCAGATTCTTTTAATATCAAATGTCATTCATTTTGGGTATCAGAAAAAATAAACATTCCTTCTCTATCTCTTCATTTAATTCTTCATCGTGCATGACCTTAACCCTCCATCATTAACAAAGATCCTAATCTCCCGTTAATAAAATACACCCAACAAAAGAGGTGTCCGGCAAAAAAGTATATTTCACAGTAGTGTAATAAATAAACGGAATCACAAACACCTATGGTAGGTCCCGCTGTGCCAGTCGTACTCAGGCGCCTTGCTTGATGGACATAAAAGTGAGACAAAAAAAACTTGCGTATACGCACATGCATGGTCAACCCACGCCGAGCTATTAAATGGGACGGTTTATCGTCCCATTCACGGACCAAACACGAAACCTGATCACTTTAACCTTTTGAAGTAAATCTAATAGTTCATGGTGTACTATTAGGTATATTAAGTTACGTGAGCGAAATTAGATTTGAAGCTCACATATTGCCTGGACGGAGGTTCTGTGTAATTAGATATAGCGTCAGATTGGAGTACCGTCGTAAAGTTTTTGACGTCAGAAATTTTATTCATGTTTGATAATTTTATTAGTTTTGTCAAGGATGTTATCAAATATGTTGTACATCAAGATGATAGCAAAAATAACAGTGTTTATGGACAAATTATATACAATTTTAAAAACTACGATAATCTAATTAAATTAAACGTTACATTTTAGGGTTATAAAATTTTAGGTTTTAACCTAAAATTTTATAATAAAACAGGGAAGCTGCATTGTTTTGGGCGGCCTATCATTATTAACCAATTTCGTTCGGGAACCAAATTTGTGTCCAGTGGTCTGAACCGATCACGAGTTAATACGAAAATAATAGCATTCGAATGTCGCTCATTATAGACGGAAACGTAATTGGTATCCTTATTTTATATTTAACGAAATTGGGGCAGGTAGGAGATTTCTTTATTCTTGGTGAAAAAATCAAGATATTGTGCTGCTGATTTTAAGCCCAGTCAGTTTTAAAAGGAATCTCCAATTAATAAAACACTACAAAAGAGGTTGGTGTGAAATGGGAAACTTTTGGATTTAGCCCAAAACTTCAACACAACAGAATTTTCCTGTTTTGACGAGAAGTGGTGACCCAGTGGTAACGACCGAGACTTATGAGTTGTAGGTCGTCAAAATATAGGCGCTTTACTTTGTGTATTAATTCACCACCACTGCTCTCGAAAGGGTGAAAAAAAACATCGAAGACACGTGACGTCTACCAACACGCACTGGCCCAGAGTGGTGGACTACGGCCCACACCCTCTCACAAGGGGGAACTGTGTCTGTGTGAAAATTGTAGGCTGATTATGTATGTTGAATTCGCAGAAGACACAACTCACTCGTCATCAGAAGGTCTCATAGTGATTTATTTTTAACACAGAACAATACTATCAAGGAGAAAGTAAAAAGCTTAACACAAACTGAAGGACATTTCAAAACTGGGATACCGCTCTAGAAACGAAAACAGAAGATTACTACAAAAAAAGTAGAACCAAAAACCACCGGAATAGAACTAGAGGTTTTTGTTATTTCCAGTGTTTGTTTGTTGTTATACCTATACTTTACACTCCACAGCCTAGCAGAATACATCGTACAGTTTGTAAAGCAATGTTTGGCAGAGCGGACACTAAAGCTGGTGGTATTAAGGACAGACTGTGGTACGGTACACGATGTAGCACGTTCAAGGTATGTGTAATATGTGTATGTTTGTTCAAGAAATTGTATATCAATATTGATAGGAATTCAGGGAATTTTCGTTCTTCTTGCGTATCCCTTGTCGATACGAGATCAATTTTGCACAAAAAAATTATTGAAACCTACGAAATTTATTATAAGGAAAACTACAAGAGCACTCAAGCTTGGGTTACAACCATTGGAGATTAAGCTTAAATCAGAGTGCTCTTTCGATGAATTTTTTTTTAACGAGAGGTTCAAGTAAATCCAATTTTAAAATAATGTCTGTTATTTTATTTTAATTTAAATATATCACATTATATTTGTGATACTACTTAGTGTGCATAACACGAGCGACACTCGTCAACGGCAGAGACAACTGCACCCGTCGATACCAGTCGACGCCTGCGGTCAACAACGTCGTGTATTTGAGTACAAGAGACAGCTGTACTGCGGGGGAGTTTATTGCGCCACTTCTTCTCCCCAACAAAAGCACTAGGAAATGGTGAAGGGCGGGCGTTTTGGGGGACTTTCTTTTGTAATTTTGACGTTCGAAAAGTGCTGATTCTCAGCCTAGGTTGAATAAATGGTTATTCAACCTAGGCTGAGAATCAGCACTTTTCAAAATCAAAAGCCATCTTTTGATTTTGATTTTACGATGCTCACATACACTAAGAAATAATAACGTAACATAGTTCTAAATTGTAAGCGACACACTACTGAGCACCAAGCTCCAAGCACCAAGTTAGACATGTAATTTAGTTGGTGGTAATTTTTCTCAGGTTGATATTACTGTTTCTTATAAAACTAATTATCTAGAAATCAAGTAGAACGAAAAAATCAAACTGCTAGATGAAAAAACTTTCAACGTAAAAAAAGTTGATGAGAATCTCTGTAGCATTTTTTTTCGTTACAGTAAATTGTAATAAACTACAAATATACCTAGTTTATTTCAAGCCTTATGGTCCTTTGTACACACACGTTTTTTTTCCGTGAAAAACTACGGTTATTTAACCGTGTCAAGGCACGGTCGTCAGTGTTCTATGGATCCCTATGGAAGCTTGTTGGCGAACACGTTTTTTCTAAAAGAAAGAAAGAAAAAGAAAGAAAAATATTTTATTCTGCACAAACAAAACGCACAATTACAAGTAAAAAAATAATAATAATAAATGTAAAAAAAAACGAAAAAGACATAAGATACATATAGTCAAAAGACACGTACTCATGCATAAAAATGTTGACACTTTTGTCCATTGCTCGCTGTCAAGGCCATGGACCAATGACAACTAACATTAATTGACAGTTGACAGTACAGATATTGGCAAATGACCACAAAACAATAACAATCACAATAAAACGACGCGGTTTATACGCGGTACCGTACAGAAACCATACCGTGTACAAAAGGGCCCACAAGTAGGCACCTACAACTAACACTTAGGCATTTCAAAGTTTTAAAAGAAAGTATGTTGGTAACACCCATGAATACCTTAGTTTTATTACAAAACTAAAGACCTACTTACGACAATTCCTTGGATTTGTAATAAAAGCAAAGTTCTTAGAAAGCAAGCCTATATTAGTTTACTGTTTAACGCGAAGTTAACAATAACATTGTACTGATAATATTGTTTCTTTCCCAGTAAAACTATCAGCAGTAAAATAACTATCAGCAATTTTAATCAGTTCGTCGTCGTTGAGCAATTTTGAAATGATTCTTGGTGATAGTAAAAGTATTTATGACTTTTGGTCGAAAATGGTAACAGTTTGAATGTTTCAGGCGTTTGTATGCCTGGTACCTTCTTTCTCCGTAACATTCGAGCTAATTTTAAAATTCAACATGGGCTATTAAATCCCTATAAATTACTTTACTTTTGTTAGGTAGGTATATAGGTAGGTAGGTACCTAGGTAGGTACCTACCCTAGGTAGGTAATTTCTGTTAGGATAAACTTAACCAAACCTATGTTTACATGAAAGTTAGCATCTTATGGTACCTAATGAAAATGAAAACCATGAATATTTTCATGACAAGATCGTTTTGTAGATCATTATTTTTCAGTAGCTTGCTAACCATGTAGGTTGCTGTTTTCCTTAAACACATTAGTTTTCCCAAATAATAAGAAGCAGACTCGTATTTAAGTAAAACATAATAAAAGAAGGTATGTTATGTTGCATTTCATTTCTTTTGGATTGGCGAGTTACTAATTAATTTATCATAAGACATCTGCTGTACCCAGTGCTGCAAAAAAGATTTTTTTTCCAAGCCTAGTTTAAAAAAAATACCTTTTTTTCGTGGAAGTGAAACAGTTCTACCGAACGATATCACTTGATTTGATTATTTGAAGATTGAACAAAACGTACATTCCCAGCTTGGTGTTTCTAATTCGATTTACTTGAATTACCGTGGAAATGTTCAATGTACTCAACCTATTAGATTGCGGCTCAACGGAATACGTAGGTAATCTACATCCTAAGATATTCTAGAATTCATCGAAGTATTAAGGAATCCATTAGTGGGATTTGAAGAGTGACCTATATAGGCTACCACTGTTTATTTGATCTGAAGGCTGATGGAATGGCAGATTGACTAGCTAAAAACATAGGAAACATATGCAATAGACGCCAAATACCTAACGAAGAATTTTTAGAAACTTTAAACAGTTTGAATGAACGGTTTGTTCGGGTCTGAATGAAGTTCCTGGAAATGGCTAGTTAATGTTTAATATCTATCCAAAAAACCGTACAGAATATTCGGAACTTCGAACAATCGACAAATATCAAAGGATATAACTATGAATATGCTTGTTTGCGACAAGCCAATATTTGATCGATGCCCGCACGAACCGTTAAAATTTAAAGCTAACACCAAAGTGTGAAACGGTGTGCAAATGAAAAATTCCGCAACGTTTATTTCGCTATTGTAACCAATTTGTGACGCTTCCAGAAGCGCGTCATTTCGATATTTTTTTTTTTTGAAAATTTTTGTGGGTGATCCTTTTTTAGTTGCGATCTAAAAAGCAGTTCATCAAGCCATGTGATTTGGCGTAACATTGGAGCGAGTTGCCTGGTGTTTTTTTTAGGATACTAAACAGTTTGGTGTAACGAAATAATATCCAAATGTTTGTGAACAATCCTTAATTTAAAAGATCTTTCTCGTCAACTTCATAAACATCGATCTTTAACCCAACAAAATTATTTACAAATTAAAAAAATAATTAACCACACCCAATGAACTCGACGTCTACCTATTTATATTGTACAAACTAACAAACTCAATACGAGAAAGCCACCTAAGAAGCCAAAACAAAGACTCAAACAGTTTATTTTGAGGCTCACCTTCTCGGAAGGCCCTTGTGTGTTTGATTAAGAACTCTTATAAATAAATCTTCCAGTGGACAGGTTATAGCTGAAGATCTATCACGATTCGACTTCGAATGTTTTTGAACCTGATTTTTACGAACGTTTCTTTGAAAAGTCAGAAATACTTTTTACTAGTTTTTATAAATTTACACCCTGTATTAATAAATACAGAACTCGTCGTTCATGTTCAATACTGGCATTTAAGAAATGAAATATCATACCCTAGATTTTAATTAGAAAATCTAACTGGACTGCGCAATACAGCAAATAAAGTCCTGGATTCAAAATTCTGTTTTTTTCTTCTAAATATCAAACCTTTTTTCATAGTAAAAGCCGAATACTATACTCATTATGTAGTCTACATTGTAATAACATTCCACATGACATGTTTTAGTAGACATTTTTCATCACTGATATAAACTATCACGTTACTTTCCATGTACCTACTGATAACTTCGTAAGTAGAACAGTGACTAATATAACAAAACCACGTAAAAAGTCAACATAACTGAATAGTGTAAAGCATATTCCTATAACCAGATTAAGTGTAAGATTATATCGAACACTAACCTTTCCCTGCATGACGACGACCTTCGGAAATCGGTTGTCTTTTATTACAAGTGATGAATTGGAGATACTTACGGCAGTTGTATTGAAAACGATATACTCGATCACAGTTAGAATAGACTTAACAAATTGGTACAAGTTTTCACCCGGCACAAAATCTTATAAAAATGTAATCAATAACTACAACACGCCAATGAACCCAATGAATGAATGAATGATGATGAATGAAATGAATGAATGATTAACCTACAAGAGTAATGGGAACCTACATGATAATAATATATTATTATACGAGTATTAGCTGAAATCGATGAATAATTGCATTAATTTTTGGACGAAAAGACTCAATGATAAGATAAGAATAAATAGGTAATTGATGAGTTCGAATTCTACATGTTTGACTTGTGATGTCACCGCTTACCTACCAAAAATTAAGTCACTGGTTGCCAGAATATACCCGTAGTCATGTGGAAACTACTGCACAAGATATCTTACGTACTAAATTAACGGTTATGTAAGAAAGACTCCTTTTGAAATGTATAGTGCATTTCAAAAGGAGTTTTGGTAAAGACCTTTCTTGGGAATGCATATAGTCGACAGCAGATCACAAGCACTTGTAAAATTAATGTAAATAATGCTACTAAATATTTTGATGTCAAGTTGACAGAGTAACAGCTACTGCCTACGCTATCGTTTAACAATAATAAATCTTTGATACTTGACCGTGTACCTTTGAAGAGAAATACAAACCATTTCTATATAAGAGTTATGAAATTACTAGCTGCGCCCCACGGTTTCACCCGCATAAGTTTCGATTCCGTGGGAATATCGGGATAAAAAGTATCCAATATATTAATCCTGATTATAAACCATCGGTTTGCCAAATTTCATCCAAATCCGTTTAGTAGCTTTTGCGTGAAAGAGTAACAAACATCGATCCATCCATCCATCCATCTATACAAACTTTTACGTTTATAATATTAGTAGGGTAGGTAAGAAAGTAGAAAGCGAAGATATGTAGCTTTATTTCAACGGTAAATAAAAAGTATAAATGATCGAAAATGTACCTGTACCTTCTATACCTACTTCAACAATACTCATAAACAAACATTTAATGAATCCAGGTACGAGAAAAAATACAACTTTAAAATATTCAGAAACGAAAGTTTGAAATGACACTGAGTTATCAAAACTTTCTCACGAAAATAGTTCATGCATTATTTTTTTATTTACCAAGCGCAAAATCCTTCCCATAAACGGAGCTCCGTACATAAGTACGCAAACCTCGTAAATATATTATTATGTACGATATATGTGCTCTGATAACGAGAACATGAAAGGCGAGTGCCTAGATGTAGACCCAAAATAAATTCTATGAATATAGGCTTACACAAAGGCAGACAATACCCCACATAAACTTAATCAAGATAGATCAACTCCTTAGCTCCATAGTTATCAAACTGAGCATAATGAACTCCTAACAAAACCAGACGTGACAAAATACAAATCAAATTCCGACAACCATAGATTCAGCAAACTTCCTTGGCCTTACAATTACCGATGCTAATCTCTCTGGTGAGCTGAAGAGCAAATCTCTAAGTTTGCCGACTTTGGGCTTGCAGTCTGTGGGCATAGCAAACATCTGGAAGCGTCAAGCAAACTCACTCAGATTGCCTTACACCCGCCGAACTTCAATTGTTGATGTTTTCGACCCTGGGAATTTGTATTCATTGATAAAAATGTTAGAAGTTTTGGAGCAATGTTGTGTTTGTATTAAGGTAGCCCGGAATGGGCTTTATTTTATTTCTTGGTATTAAAAACAAGCGACATCGCGGCACGCCTAGACGGAGATGGCGGGATGAGCTGGACTCCTTCAATAAGAACTGGTCCTTGGCAGCTTTGAACAGAGAGAAGTGGAAAAAGAGTAGGGAGGCATTTGCCCTGCAGTGATGTCCATCACAGGCTGATAATAATAATAATTAAAAACTTTGCGTCCGTTACGCAAAAAAAAAAAGATGAAAAATTAAAAGATGCATTTACCTTAATTCATATGCAATTACGTTACAAGCAAAGAGCAGCAATAAATTACACGAGGTATTTTTATTAAATAGATCTACGGAGTTATTTCTCCGTATGTGATTAAAATTACCAAGGCATACATAAGCCCAAAGCGGTGGAGGAATATCAAGGAGCCGGGACACCGCGTGACTCCGCACACATTCATTGTAACAAAGCGGCGACACAGGTAGAAAAACCCGCTCCAGCTAATTTTAAACCTCGTCTCAAAGCAAACAACTCTTTGTACCGGAGTACAATTTTAATTAAAACAAATAGGTATTAGTTAGACAAAAAACACAACGTGCTTACAAATGAATACAAATTACCCAACACGATAAATAACGGAAATCATACGTGAAGACCGAAAGACATCTAATTATTTGAACCAACAGCGACTTACAAATCTCGTATGATCAACAAAAGCTTTACAAATAAAAGTTTGAAGAATGGAAACGACTGCTTTCATTTACTGCCTTGTGTAAACATTATGGACTTGCCCACGCACTTCAAATGGGCAGATAGAAATGTGACTAACGTCGTGTCCGATTCAATTCGTTTATAAACATCTATTGACCTTTATGGTCCTATTTCCATTAACATACATAAACTAATTCTTATGAGAACCATCCGACCGTTCATTAATTTACTTTTTTCTACCTATCTACCTGTTTACTGAACCATTTTAGCGTATTGAATAGATAGTAGCTTTTTCTCTTCGTATTAAAGTGAACTCTAATCGTGGGACATTATTTTTTACGACCATTAAAATCCGTGTGGTATTTTAAACCGTTTTGTATCAGTGACTTGGACGTGGACAAACATAAAAGGGACCGATTTTAATGTTGACGCTATCATGAAATAAAGCTGTCAATTTAGACATTTCAATTGTGGAATAAAATATAACACCTTTAATTACTTTTTTAGTCACATCGGAATGTAGCTTCAATATTTTTTTTAAATGATATTATCATGTTAAACTATATAGGTAATCATCAATTTTATGTGATCATGAATTGGGAAATATGACCACTTTTGCGGTAAACTTGCTAATAAAATATGTTAATGGTAATTACCGCGATTCGTTTGAATTCCAGACTAATAAAATACTGAATGTATCATTTGAGAATAGAATCGAATCCATTAAGAGGCGTTAATGTCGATATAATCCGTTACATCCGCACCTCGGCTCCCCTCGATTAAAATTAGCAACCTAAAGGAAGATGTGGATCATAATGGGCTCACAGAGATACTACAAAAGATCGGTATTTGTAATAGATACGGTTAAGAGAGGATTAACTCTGGCACAGGATCGTTAACGATTAGTGGAAACAAATTGCCGGTTTATTAGATTCTTAGTCCGCCTTTAAATTTCCTAGAGAAGGTAAAAGAAAATTGATTTCAACTGAATAAAGATTAGCAAGTTTGCCTGTTTGAATTTTATCGAAATAATAATATCTATTGACGTTCATTTTCTTCTCATTTTAAATGATCGTTGTTAACTTGTATTCACACAAAGTTGTAAGTGTGCCTATCAATTACAGTACACAATCCACTGCAAGCTGTTACATGGAACAACCCTAACTTTGACAATAACGGTGATCTCACAGCGGATGTAGCAGACACAATGCACGACAACAGCACACAAATATTAGCCATTAAATCGGAACTACGATATTGATACCCACCAAATTTCGTCAGAGCTTTTGTGCACAGTTCCGGCGGTAATCGCTTTACAAAGCGGCTGCAGACAAAAAATCCTAGGCAATTCTATTGTTACCGGGTAAAGTTGAAAAGGAATGCTCCCAGGTACATATGGGGGTGGATCGATCACAATGCAGCATGGTGATAATTAATCCAAAGCGTGTTACTTTGACAGCACATTTCGTTAATAGCGACATCGATACAAATGACGACATTAATGTCATTAGCGTCACCTCTTTTGAAATTGCCGATAGGGAGAAAATTGTTGCATTTTATGAAGCAGATTTCAAAAATTGTCACCGCAGAATAACGTCTCTTAAAGTAAATATTGAATGCACTGTTGCTACTCGAGAGTTATACATAGCTTCGGATCCAAGATTGTAATGCCAGTGGCATTCTTAGATTTTTTTTTGCCAGCGATCCAATGCGCGCCTGTTCGACGTGGGTTCTTGGCGCACTTGAGACCGAACAGGTTTCAACATGGAGACCGAAAACCGGTAAAAAAATCATCACAGGTAATTACGGTAGGCTCGTCGCTTCACAATTCGATACCTATAGAAAATAACGAATAATATTCCAAATATATAAATATCAAAGTTTGGAAAATTCTGTCTAGAATTTCGCAGGAAGTTGAAAGAATTGGTGCTTAAACATTTTCTAAACAATTTAACATTCCTCTTGCAGGAAAGGAATTTATTTTATTTTCAAATGGTTTTGCTATGGTAGGCACTGTCCATTGTAGCATGCTATTTTCCAACCACTTGTTAGCGAAATTATTAGAAACAATGCATTGTAAGCCAGGTTGGAAACAAAGAAATTCTGCAAGTAGTAAAAAAGTAAGGAATACGTGGAAAGCTTTATGGATTTTGTGTTGGGTTTATACCAGGGAAGTAATATTGGAAATTGTTTTTAGTGGTGGAGTAAAATATTTATGTATTAAATATGACGACGAATTCACATTTTAAACAAACATTGTATTCAGTATTTGCTCCTGTATTAGCTGAACTGTGAAAATAAGCCCTAAGTAATCAGTGTTATCAAATCGGAGCATATTTACGTTGATACAGAAAAATCAATGAACGATAAGAATGCGCCGTGCATGTCAAGTTGTTGACAAATGTAGGGTATAATTTACACTACTGAGAAAGGCGTACCCTCCAAGCAATATTCCACCCTCTTAATCACTACCCACTGGAATAATTAATAACACCTCAATTAAAATATCAACTAAGCGCTTCCGCTCGTGTGATAAAGATAACGTTTACTCATGAAATTTATAAACTTCTGTACAATAACATGTTATTAGCTTCTTATAATGACCCATTAAAGGTTACTTTATTTTAATCGTTTGCTTTTTATGAATCTTTCTTGTTTGTCGTTGTTTTATTATAGGCCCTGGTTATATTATAGTTCTCATGTTTATTCGTTTCTAAAAGTCTTTTATTTTTTTTAGGATATGTTATTGCTTCATTAAGAAAATGTAGTAAAAAACTAGATTTGTATATGTCATGAACTTATAATTAACATCAATTTCTTTATAAACATTATCAGCTGAACTCGCCGAAATTTCTTCTGCATAATCCGCAGGATCTTTAGCAACCCAGCAATTTATGAATAACTTTATCAAGTCACGAAATGCAATACACCACCTTAAAGTCCCAGCAGATATTTATATGGGAATGAGATCTTTGTTTCATGTCAGAACAAGCCGTATTACTAATTAACGCCTTAGGGAGCTAAAACAGGTTTCGCGATTTATCGTAAAACCCAATTTAGAGCCGGCAGGCACGCGATTACAATCTTCTCACGACAGGAAGGCGCGCAAACTCCTCATCTCGAGGGAAATCACGCACGCAACAAACTTTATGGCAACACGTCCCGAGGAGCGATTCGCTCGGGGCGGTCGAAGACGGGCCGCACCACACACAGACTAATTCAAAAGAAATAACAAGACGCAGGCAGTGTCTCTACGCGGTCGGCTCGTAGCATACAAAATGCCAACTCTAAATTCACGTCTCACTCCAGACACATTAAACATACATTCAGAGATATATCCTCTCACTTTCACAAATCACGGGTCATAACCGCGAGAAGCACTGCCCACGTTTAGGGCTAATGATCACTGACCGTGGTGGAATATGGCTGCAGGCTCAGACGGATCCCATCCTGAGCGAGGCGTTCGCGAAGCAAACGCTTCAGTTGCATCCGAGGTATCTTCACTAACTCTGCTTTCCCTTCCTCATACTCGTCAACATATTTTGCCGGTTCCACTGCTGCTGTCGCCTGCTCTTTCCTTGCTTCTTCCTCACATCTACAAGAGTCCCGAGCGGCGGCTGCCTCTTCTAAAGTAAAATAAACAGCCGCCGCTCCTTCCTCTCTCAAAGATCTGACTGAATGAAGCAATCGCTGACGATGAGCAGGGTTCAGGACACCAATAGCATCCAAGTCTGGTTCTCCTACTTGTTTGCATATTTCTAAGTCATCATAACCGTTATCAATAAAACTTTCCGCGTATTGGCCCAAGTGGAGCGATCGCAACCACTCGACGACGATGTTGCCGCTCGCAGACGAGGCCATGTCGCGTCAAAATACTGTGAGCATTACAAGGCGTGCTCGCGGCGCGGTGGTCGGCGAGAAACTGGCGGCCACGCTCCCCTTTGCCCCCCTCGCCCCTCTATAAGCCGCGGTCGCCGCCCCTAGTACTTGGTGCTTTTGCTTTTTGACATTTTGTAGCTTAATCGTTTCGTTTCATAGAGAGGTGTGCGTCGCTCCACGTGATATTCCGAATTAATTTTTCAAATGCCATTGTGATATCCGATATGACATTTGTCGTTGGTTGCTGTCTTATAAACTCGTAGCATTTTTTAAAGATATCTAATGTTTGTTTACGTTACTAAACGTCGGATTAATGGGAAAAAATAGGGTCACAAAGTCAATATAATATGGAACAACGGGTGGTCGCTGTGTCGAATGATATATGCGTAGTTTTATTTATTAATCTCTGAGGCGCCTCCGTTTTGTGAATTGGACTACATTTAATTTGATTCTGCCCTCATTTTGTATTCAAATAGAACTATGATGGCTATTTATAAAGTTTTACGATATTACTTCTTCTTACCTGTTATTTTAGTTTTTTTGTTATATGTAAAACAATCTTTTACGTAGGTATGGAAATTATTGTTGTCGAAAAATACAACTACTATAGTTTTGTTAAGTTGTGTAACTTTATCAAATCTCTGATGAATTAGGTAGCCTACATAATAATTACTAAGCATACTATGCTAAATAAACAAACCCTTGATCACATTGATGTACAAAATTCTCTGATATTTTCTTTAATCTGACACCTGAGATACAGGTGTTCACATAATCGAGCATGTACTCAGTTTAATTACTATACTATAAGAATCTAAGTGCTTAAGTATTTCGTTGGCTGTCTATTTAACTCTAGGTCTGTGACGGAAGAGTTTACTTTGCCGGATCAGGTTTAGGGTGAGGAGCCAGACCAAGATAGAGGAACCCGCAGAGCAGCATGTGCCGAGCTGTTGGGCTGTAGCGACCCCACGGGACCCTATCTCCCGGGAGAAGTCTTGTTCCTCACCTCTGGCTTACCTTTATTGGCCGGCTGGAGTGAACACTGACGAGGAACAGAGCTCCCACCTCATTCTTGCCTTTATTGGCTGGGTTGAGTGGAGATTCGCAAGAGCAAACATGCTCGGAGGAAGGAAGTATTCCAGTAAGATGCTGGTAGGGATCTTGACCGTACTTCCGGGATTGTGCTGATAGCCGTGGAATACCTCTCCACTCCTCACAAGCACCTCAGGACATGTTGCCCCCTTGTCGCTACGACACTATGTGCTAGCGACCGTTTTTGGGGGCCCATTATTGAGTGTGCAAGTCACCCCCTGCCATTTTATCTATGAATTATATTATCATTGGTCAGGCAGGGGACATAGACCTTCCATAGTTCAAGGTAACCGATCTATTATAGCCACTCACACCCATAACCCGGTATATTTTATTTTCATGTTCTGCAATAGTTCTGCACTAACCGGAGTTGTCCTTGGGTGCACTTGCATGGTGCATACAGGGATAATCGTCGGTTGGTGCCTCCTCATCATTTAAAATTGTGTAAAGGGCCTCTGCGACTTGGCTTCGGCCCCTCGTACGCCTTCCAAAGGACCGGGACCCCATGGTCCCGAGATATGTTAAAACCTGAAAAAATAATAATAATAAAATGTAAGTATATAAAAAGAAGGGGGATAAACAAAGGGCATTAAAAAATTCGTCCGCATCGCTGCCAATAAATAGGAAACGTGCCCTTATATATTCTTATACAATAGACACAATTTGTTCTGTTCCATGAACATATTTTAACAAAAGACGAGCCAACATCAACAACGTTTTTGGAACAGCTTCCTATATCAAACCAAAGATTAAACACATGGCATATTTACCTCATACATAAATCTTCTCAGAACGTGCCCTACGTATCTGTTTACTTATTAAAGCTAATTAACCACAAACGGGGAAGAAGGACAAAGTTTACTTTTGCCAAAGCTGTTATTCATTAAACTGCTTGACCTGTTTTATCTCATTTCGGAAGCTGCAACTAAATGAACGAACTTGCTTTATATAAGTTTGCATAAAGCCAGCGATGCGGGCTGAAGATTGTTCCCTATTTTGTTTATTGTCTACACTGTATAAATATTTTGTCAACGTTCATGTTAAATTTAGTATTATATTCTGGGTGATAGAAACGGATCGGTATAGAAAAACAGAAACTAATAAAGGTAAAAATGGAATGTTGTCGATTTCAGAATTACAGAAATCTATATTATTTTGTCCAACATTTGTATGAAGGTATTTAGGTGTCACAGCGAAAACGGGCCATAAGTCACCAGTGTTTTTCAGTGTCAAGGTCTCTTCGAAATAATATGGTATTTTCCAACAGGAATGTTATACCTATGATTCAGAATCTTTAATTAAATATTTGTGTGGGGCTGATATCCACCTACCTACCTACGAACTGACTTTTCTAGGTTCATTGACTTTCCATTCCTACGTGTTAGTGGTTTTTACCTGCTTTAAGGCCTCCGTAGACTGGTGCAACGCGAAGGTGTGATGCGATTCAGGAACAATTTCCATGAAGTTTTCATAGAAATTGTTCAACTAGAGCCGCGTCACGCCTGTCTGCCGGAGCCTTTATGAGTATTGATGTATAATTAAAATCTTCTGTATATTCATATTTTTTCCAAGCCATCAGTAAACCGTTGAGATAGGTCAGTATAATAAGAATCATAAGTACTATTGAACTCTATCTATATTTACCTAGTATGAAAAAATGTTGTCTAGTATAAGAAATCTCTCTATCTCTCTCTCTTTTTTTTAAATTTTTTCCAAGCTATCGGTAATAAAAAATTTTGTAGACCACATTTTTCCTTAGTGCTAGTAAAAATGCTCCTATTTCTGTGGGTACCTGTCGCAGCCAACTGGTTAAATTAGCCGTTTAGTCAACTGCCTGACCTGGCTTTGGAAGTAGTGCTCGCCTCGCTTCGCTCTCTCAGCTCGCACGCGGTTGATCACAGTTCTAACCTAACCCATTTGGTCGGGGTGCCCTGGTGGTTACAGATCCAACCTAAACTATAATTTATTGAATATCATTCGGGCCGTATATTTTTTTTTTTGTTGTTGAACGGCCGCCTTTTTGTTAAAAGGCCAGGCGGTTGACTAAACGGCCGCCTATTTGAAATAAATGATTTGACTTTGACTTTTACCAGCGGCGTAATTGCGCACACACTATTCAGTAGCAATGGGTTTCATTTTGACAGTTCAACCACATTCATTGCATTATTTACGTTGTTGAGCAGACACGTTTATCGAACACATTAAGCAATGGATTAGCAATATCCATTAAAATGATTCAGATTGAGATTGATAGTGTGTTACGATTTCTTTTTTTTTTATAAAAAACTTGGCCCCACACTAGGAATTACTCCTGTATCGTGGGTACATTTACAAACATTTAAACTCACATACACAAACAGCCAGACCCGGAACCTGTACGCAATACAGATATTTGTTCCGTGCGGGAATCGAACCCGCGACACGCAGCGCAGCAGTCGATCGCTCAGCCACCGCGCCAACCGTGTCGTCTTAGTTAGGGTGCTGCAGTGGGAACTGTGCTGAATGTTAGTCGGTACCACTTACTATCAGGTAGACTTCATGCTTTTATGCCTGACAATAACATTAACATATACATGAACGCAGTGCAGTCAATCTAAGCACTGCAAGTGCTATTCAGCCCATGATAACTGGTCGCTCATTAGCAGCTTAAATTATATACCGACTTTATACCTCACAATATTCTGGTTATATTGCATACATAGCCGACTAATTATAGATACAGGAAGTAGATAAGCAGGCTGATATCCGCAGTAATTAGGGATGTGATATTTACGCACTTTGATGTTCTTAACGCGCAGGATGCTGCTAGCATTCCCATATAATTGATTCTTAGTCACCTGGTAAGACGGTGATTGGCAAAAAAACTTCTTTTGAAGTTTTGTTCTCATTAGTTCTAGACACTTATACAAGGTGGATAGGTGAAAATACTATAGCAAATTAAATATTATAATAATAATCAGACAGGCGCCATAAGTTCTTCCATAGTTATTGGTAACCAGTCCACTTTAGCCACCCAAGCCCATAGTTCAAATTTGTATTTTTCCATATCCTGCAATAGTCCTGCACCAACCGGGGATTATCCTTGGGTGCACTTGCATGGTGCATACAGGGATAATCGACGTTTGGTGCCTCCTCATCATTTAGAATTGTGTAAAGGGCCTCTGCGAGTTGGGTTTGGCCTCTAGTACGCCTTTCAAAGGTCTGGGACTCCAGGGTCCCAAGATATGTCAAAGTATTTATTTTCTCACCACAATAAACATTACAGACATTTTTACACATTATATATTATTTGGTTTAGTTTACTGTGGGAGACTGGTGCCTAAGCTAGGCTTTAAGGGCCTGTGTTTCAGGTCACCAGGTCTCCGCCTTCTAGCAGTTCGATACATTTCATGATAATAATGATAAAAGTGCTTTGACATATTTTGAATTAGGAGGTTGCATAATAGCTTTTAGAGTTTGTAGCTCAACATAAGGTGTTTAAAAAATAAATAAATAATAAATGAATGGAAAAATTGACAAATAAAAAAAAATGTTTCTATAGTGTTGGAATTGTTAGCAAACATTATGTAGTGAGGACGTGAGTAAGATGTGTTTCGTGTGAGGGTGCGTATGTGGGGGTGTGTGTGTGAGAGAGGGTGTGGGTGAGGGTTTATTAAATAGCAGTTGGTATACATTAAGTCATACCGGTAAGTAGTTTTTCGGTGTCATCATAGTTGAGCCCCTGGAGCCTATTTTTACATTGTCCTTTATTAAGGTTAAAAATCAGTTGAGTTTTATTGATTCTGTTGTACAAGAATCGTCCCAGATAGCAAAAGAAGCGGTTGGAGAATACTGTCGAAAGGGGAGAGTGAGTGCGATTTACGGGATTATATCGTCTCTTACCATTGATGGGTGATAGGTGAGTAGTGAGTGTTGTTTTAGTAGGGTGTTCAGGATAAATACTTTGCGTACTGTTAGGGATTTTGATTGCTTGTATAGCCTTATATAGCATTAAGGCTGGAATTTTCCCAATCCTTTTTTTTTGGATAAATTAAGGTACGCGAGGGCTAACTTTGTTACAGTCAACACGACCTACTGAAAAGTAAAACACTAGGTATTCAAAATCAAAAGTCATTTATTCAAATTAGGCTGAGAATCAGCACTTTTCGAACGTCAAAATTGCAAAAGACAGTCCCCCGCAACGCCCGCCCTTCACCATTTCCTAGTGCTATCACTGGGAAGAAGTGGCGCAACAAACTCCCCAGCAGCATAGCTGTCTGTTCAGTTAGAAAATACTTGATTGTATACAATACTAGGTACCTATGTTAAGTAATTAACTTTACAAGACACATAACATAAAATTAAATTATTTGCCATATGTCAGCTAGCCACGTAAACGCCAAAAATTATGAATTAAAATGAAAATCTAAATAAAAACTTACTACCTAAATAAAACCCTCCAGGCATAAAGGGCGTGACAGCTTACATATTTATGCATTCCTGGATTCTATTCACATAGATGTCACTTGAAGGCACAAATGATAAACTAGGACCATCGAAGTAAAATAAATAAGTTAATACTAATAACAATAACCTGTCAGTAAGCTAGTTCTGGAGAAAGAACATAAACATTGTCTTGAGTTAATTAGGGTGACCAAGTAGTCGTTGATGGAATAGTATGCCTTTGAACAAAGGTTGGATTTTACTTGAGCTTTAAACGCATTAAAAGGCAAGTCTAGCAAAGAAGAGGGTATCTTGTTATGAAAGGTTATATACCAAGCCCAAAAAATGAGTTATGAACCTTATGAAGCCGGTGAAAGGGGCACGTAGTTTGTCCTTATTTCTAGTGTTAACACTGTGAATATCACTGTTTTTAGTGTACAAGTGTAAATTTTGCCTAATATACATATAAGATGAATTGTGATGCAATCGTGAGGATACCAATATCTTTAAAAAAATCTCTTAGAGATACTCTGGCACCTAGCTGGTAAATTGCTCGATCAGCTCGTTTTTGAAGGACAAATATATTTTGTATATCAACGGCTTTACCCCACAGCAGAAAACCGTAGGACATAACTCTGTGAAAATAACTAAAATAGACTAAACGAGCTGTATCCACGTCAGTGTAATGTCTTACTTTCCTGACGGCGTAGGCAGCCGAACTGAGCCTTCCTGCTAGACTTGATATATGAGGTCCCCACTGAAGTTTGGCATCTACTGTTAGTCCTAGAAAAATTGCCGAGCCTACAGTTTCAAGCACCTCTTTATCTAAGATGATGTTGGGTCCTAGATTTCTAACATTCGGTAAGGAACTTTACACATTTCGTTTTATTGCCATTGAGAACTAGGTTATTTGACGTAAACCAATCTGTCACTATTGAGAGTGCACTGTTATTATTTTCACTATCATGTTATCAATCAATAACTATTAAAGGTCAAAGCAAAGCTTTTTGTGAACCTATAGAAATTTAATCAAAGCTATCCCAAACAGTCTACGCCATAACTTGGATCAAATAATAAATTAAAGTCTACGCCATAACTTGGATCAAATAATAAATTAAAGGTCCACTTCTAGTTTGTTGAAAACAATAATACTTGTCACAGTTTCATAGTCTGAACTAACTCAACAGTGCGGTTTCGCAGAACGTCGAGATTTACCACGAGCACCACGACTGACGCGACATGACCGTAGCAAGTTGGAGTACCAAATACATATAACATTCGTAGGAAACTTAGTAAAGTTTCCTCCGAATACTACGGCGAAACAGACAGTACTGCTTTTCATAATGAACTGAATGGTAAACAAAAACTGCCTTGTTGGTATAAGTCTCACAAATGGGACTCCAGAACCCACAGCTCAATCGATATAATTATCGTGTGAAAGGTAAAAACAGGAATCTGACACTAGACATCCTCTATTTAGTGCTCAACTTCCAACGCAACGGTGTCACGTTCGTTTTTACTTTAGTTATAAAAATGAAACGCAAAACTATTATAAGTAAGAGTATATTATTAAAAAATGTATTAAAGAATCACGAGTGGAGTGAGTGTTTTATAAAAAATGCGAGGGTACGTTATAACCCGGTCTAAAGGTCGGACCACGTATGAGGCCGTGAATACCGCACTCTCCTGCTTGGTGATGAACGGTGTCGTCGGTGATGGCCCCGGAGTCAGTCAGCGGAGCAAGGACGTTGGGTGAAATCAGGTTTAGCCAGCTAGCAGCGCAGATCTTCAGCCGCGTAGAAACTCCTGGAACCGCCGTTTCAAACAGGCATTAGCTTTATATTTATTAAGCCAATGTTGCAAGCCTTCACCTTGCAGAAAGAGGTTGGCATATACTAGAAGGCTAATCTAGGTAGGCAATATGAGAAAAATATTATACTTTACTCAAGCTTGTAGGTATTAACTATTAAAGGTAGATAATGCTATAAAGAAAGTGAAGGAAAAGCTAGAAGAATAGGTGTCAGTGATAGTTTACAATAATAATAATAATTATCAAGGTAGGTATTAGACACTGTTTAAAAGTAGCCGTTATAAACGGTCGAAACAAGGCAGGTTACAGGTAATTTAGCGGAGATTAGGTTAAGCAGACAACTTTCCTATTAAGCTACAGAAAGCAGCAGCAATTATGCACATTATACTTAAACACATTTAGAAACACAAAGATTAAATTGTACAACTTACCCAGTACGGGAGAAATACGGCACTTAATCACTTGGGTTGCCGAGTATTTTAGTGTTTAGGCTTTTGACGCTATTGATGATTTCACAATTAAGATAGTGAACAATTTAAATAAATAAAAGAATTACGAGGTCGTACGCTGTAGAGGTACGGTACAGAACGTTTAGTACGTATCGTTCCCTGATAGCTGATCGGGCGTCACTGGCGGCGGCTCCGTCGAAATGCCTGCGTGCGCCCGCGCTCCGTATCAGGTGAAGGGAAGGGGTTTTAGAATTTACATATAAAACAGCGCGCCGTAAGAAATGGCTCTGTCCGTTTGTTCGTAGTTTATTATTGTATCATACTTGCTTATTTTATTGTTTTAATTATTTGTATATTAAGCAAGTAGTTAAGTATATCGTGACAGTACCCCCCTTCCGAGATAAGGATTTTTCCTCTGGAAAATCCTTCACTATTGTGATCACGATTTCAAATCCTTGATATGCCATGCTCCTAAGTCGTGACCGGACATATCCTCTAATATATATACTAAGGGCGAGCGCTTATCCTTTATACGACATTTTAGGAACTTCGGAGCGAGTTTTTTACTGAAGTGAGCGTCCTTGTCACTTTGAAAGTAACACCTTTTCCATACTATGTCTCCTATTTGAAACTCTGCATCCTTACGTCGCAAATTATAACGCTGAGTATTTTTTTGATGACTTCGCCATAAGGCAGTCTGCACATCGTCAAAGATTTTACGGAGGTGACCTAAGTTAGCAGCGTATTTATCACGGGGTGAAAAAATTAAATCCCTAGGCGCAGTATTTTCTAAATAATGCGAACCACAAGTTATAAGTTCCCTACCATGAATCAAGAATGCGGGTGTATACCCAGTAGTTTCGTTCACCGAGTTATTCATTGCGAATTGTATTTTTGATAAGTTAAGATCCCATGTTCTATGATCTTCTTCTACAAAAGTGGAGATTGCTGTTACAATAGTTTTATTGTACCTCTCCACAGTATTTATTTGTGGAGTGTACTTTGGCGTAAAATGAATACTTGGGATTTTGTATTTAGTGAAAATTCTATCTAATTCGCGACTTATGAATTGGCATCCGTTGTCAAGTATGACTGTTTGCGGAATGCCGTGTACTAGGAAAACATTGTCTTCCAAATGTTTAGAGACCAAGTCCGCAGTAGCTCTGCGAAGAGGGAATAATAGGCAATATTTGGAGAAACAACATGTTACCACAAATATATAAGAATTTTGTTTTCTACTGTTTGGTAAGGGACCCACTAGATCTACTGAAAGTACTTGAAATGGTCTAGAACAGTCCTTGGGTCTTCCCATTTTACCGAAGGTACCATGTGTTGGGTGTTTGTAAGCTAGGCAAGTTTCGCAATTGGCAATGTAGTTAATTACGTCTTGGCGCATACCCGGCCAGTAAAATCGAAGTGCAAGTCTTTTGTATGTCTTGAACACGCCGAAGTGACCAGATATGGGCTCGTTGTGATTTTTTGCAATTACTTCTTTACGCGACTCGCTTGGAACAACCGTCTTCCATTCAAATTCGGACAAAAGTGCATTACCACTTTTCATGTATCTAAATAATGTGTCATTCTCTACACGATAATTCGGCACACTGCTCGGGTTTTCCAGACAACCCTTGTAAATTTTTAGGTACCATTGGTCTTTTATGTTAGACATGGTAGGTGAGGCAAATGTAATTTGCGCCAGTGGTACCGTTCTCGATAATGTATCCGGCACTATATTATCTTTTCCTCGTCTATGTTTTATCGTGAAGTTGAATGAAGAAAGTCTCACACCCCATCTAGCGAGACGACCTGTTGGATTTGTAAGTGACAGGAACCATTTTAGTGCTGCATGGTCCGTGTATACAGTAATAGTTTGACCGTTCTCCACATAGCAACGCCAGTGTTCTAGAGCCGTAAGTACTGCCAGTGCCTCTCTTTCAGTGACACTATAGTTTCTTTCGGGACCAGTAAGTGACCTGCTCATATATGCAATAGGATGCTCTTCACCATTTATCTGTTGGGCGAGCATTGCACCTACCCCATAGTTGCTTGCGTCAGTGTGAACTTCAAAGGGAATACTGAAATTTGGACAGGCCAGTACAGGTGCATTAACAAGACAGCCCTTCAATTGCTGGAAGGCAGCATCAGCTTCAGGTGACCAAAGAAAAGGTGGAGAATTTTTTTTAGTGGTTGTCAGCTTGTTTAGAGGTCCTGCTATGGTACTAAAATTTTGTATAAACCTCCTATACCAGGAAGCTGTACCTAGAAATCGTTTGACTTCCTTCCTAGTGGTAGGTGTGGGATAGTTTAGTATTGACTCTGTCTTTGCGGGGTCTGTACGTAGACCATGAGCATCCACAACATAACCGAGGTAACAAAGTTCTTGTCTGAAGAATTTGCTTTTTTCTAAATTAATGGTTAGATTTGCACGTTTTAATTTTTCTAGAACCCTAGTAAGGAGTGCAACGTGCTCTGAGAATGAGTTACTAATAATTATTACGTCATCAAGGTAAGCAAATACCTTCAGTTCAAACTCTGGACCGAACAACGCATCAACTAGGCGTTGTTGTGTTGCAGGTGCATTGGTCAATCCAAAAGCAGTAACCTTGAACCTAAATGTACCCCGACCTGGAACGTAAAAGGCCGTCTTGTCCCTATCCTCTGGATTTATAGGTATCTGCCAAAATGCTTTTGAGAGGTCTATACTAGACAAGAACCTAGCGTCTCTTAGGTTATCTAAGATTTCTGAAACGTATGGCAGGCTGTACGCATCCTTTCGCGTAACGGAGTTTAGCTTCCGGCTGTCGAGACAGAACCGTGCTTTGCCGTCTTTCTTGCCCACCACTAGTACTGGGGAAGACCAAGGACTCTCACAAGGTTCGACTACGTCAAGCGATAACATTTCATCTAATTGTTCTCCGATGATTCTTTGTTTTTCTGGTGAAAGTCGGTAACAACGCTGTTTAATAGGTTCTGCGTCACCAGTATTGATTCTGTGCTCGATAAGAGAAGTTCTTCCCAGGCCTTTATGTTCAAAGGAAATACTTGTGAACTGACCGACTATGTCGTCAGCTATGATTTTCTGACCCTCCGACAGGGAGTTGTATGAGTTTAGAAAGTCATTGGTAAGTAATGAAGAATTTTGTATTGATGAGTTTTCGTCTGGAAACATTAGCACGCTTGATAAATGATTCGAACATATTTTAAATTGTCTCCAAAAGTCTATGCCTAATATTAATGGAGAATCTATTTCGGGTATAACATGTGCAGTTATAGACCCCTAAACATTTTCAAAAATGATTGGTAGCTGTATATACCCTTTAGAAGTAATCTTTTGACCACCAGCAGCAGTTACTGTAATTATGTTATCGGTATTTAAGAAAAGTTCGGTTTCCAGTAAGGTTAAATGTGAGTTATTGCCCAGGATACTTACAACGGAATCTGAATCTAGCAAGCCGTATACATTTATATCTTCCTTAGTATTTAACTTTATTTTTACGTAAGGACGTGGATCATTCCTCGGCTTTGTATTAAAAATCGGAGCAACCTTGTATGAGTTAAAGAAGTTTTTTACTGTCAATAGCCACTTTTTCCAATCCGAGTTATCGAAACGTTTAGCTATTTGGTTACTCCGACTTTCATAAATTAGTTTTTTGACTTGTTTGACTGGTTCGGGTTACATTTTGGGCAGTCAGGTATGCGGACATCTTTCATTCCACACTTTAAACAGAAAATAGTACGTTCTGCAGTACATTCCCTCATAGTATGAGAATCTACACGACAGCGATGGCAATACTTTTTGCTTTGAGTCCCTATGGCGTAAGTTTTATTTGAGTTTTCATTAGTAGCCGTGCCATCTGTTTTGGCACTAGAATAATAAGAATTTCTAGAAGTACTCTTTACGTCCTTAGAATTTTGATATGCAAATTCTGGTGCCAACGAACTATAATTAGAGTTTGGTGGCTCCTTATAATTATCGCATCGAACCTTAACACGTTCAAAGTTTCGACAAAGAGTTCGCAAATGATTTACAGAGGCAATGTCAGGGCAAGTTGCTAGTATATTTGCGTAGCACGGTCTTATGTTGTGCAAGATAATATCGAGTTTATCCGTGTCACTCATTGGTGTGCTGAGACGCGAAAACATACCTTCCATAATTGCCAAATAAATAGTTATGCTTTCGGCATTGCCCTGTGATCGATTACGAATTTCCGACAGCATGCGGTAGTCATAATCCACGATATCGAAATCGTCCTTAAGTAAAACTACTAATTCTTCCCAAGAGGTGACATGTGACCTAACACTACGAAACCAATGTAACGCATCTCCAGTAAAAATCTCTGTTGCTGCATTCATGATTTTAGTATCTGAGACATCTTTAGCGGTTCTGAATTCATTCAACCGTTGGATAAAGGCTCGCACGCAAGTCTTTCCGTCATATTTTAATTTAGAAATATCAGAGGATAAGCCACGATCACAGGTGACGGAAATTTTTGTAAGCCCTTCCGCGATACTATCTGCTTGTAAAGCAGCCTCATTTTCAGCCGTAGACACGGTTGATTTTATTATATCAGCAAATTGTGATGATAAGCTATTATAATTTGATTTCAAATTATTTATTAATTTATGTTGTTCCGTAGTCAGTGGCGGAACTATGCGCTGTAATCTATAATGTAAGTGGTTTAGTAAGTTCCCAGTTCTATCTGCTAATGTTCCTTGTATGTCTGACTTAAGTGACGTTAAATTTGTTTTTACTTTTTCTAGTGTTTCCGAGAATCCATTACAATCCTCCACAAATTCCAAGCATGATTCATATATATCCTCAGATGGATATTTTTGTGTTAGTCTAGTAATTTGGCGACGTAGTTCTGTAACGTTATCCACAGGCACCTCACCTCGAATTGTAACCTCATATAGAAGTTCTGATTTTTGTAACATCAGGAATTTTATTGGGATTGCCATCTTTTAAGAAACCGGGTATGTTGTACAATTGAGATAAACTGTATACGGACTAATATCTACTAATTGAAGCGAAGATACATTCAAAATCAGCCTAAATTTAGTTTATTACCGTTACTTTATACCACATGTAGGTAGGTATACTAATCAAGTTACAAATTCACTGGAGGTAGTACACAAGTTAGTTACAAATTTACTGATACACATTACAAGAGAGACGCAGAAATAAAAAACACAGAAATTTTGATTCTATTTAAAACCATTAAAACTAGGACGACCACAAACACCAACTATAACCACACCAAAGAATGCCTAATAGCTACAACCAAATACGTTAGACCGACCTTTGACCTTTAGAAAACCACGTTTTTGGGCGCCACTGTCACGTTCGTTTTTACTTTAGTTATAAAAATGAAACGCAAAACTATTATAAGTAAGAGTATATTATTAAAAAATGTATTAAAGAATCACGAGTGGAGTGAGTGTTTTATAAAAAATGCGAGGGTACGTTATAACCCGGTCTAAAGGTCGGACCACGTATGAGGCCGTGAATACCGCACTCTCCTGCTTGGTGATGAACGGTGTCGTCGGTGATGGCCCCGGAGTCAGTCAGCGGAGCAAGGACGTTGGGTGAAATCAGGTTTAGCCAGCTAGCAGCGCAGATCTTCAGCCGCGTAGAAACTCCTGGAACCGCCGTTTCAAACAGGCATTAGCTTTATATTTATTAAGCCAATGTTGCAAGCCTTCACCTTGCAGAAAGAGGTTGGCATATACTAGAAGGCTAATCTAGGTAGGCAATATGAGAAAAATATTATACTTTACTCAAGCTTGTAGGTATTAACTATTAAAGGTAGATAATGCTATAAAGAAAGTGAAGGAAAAGCTAGAAGAATAGGTGTCAGTGATAGTTTACAATAATAATAATAATTATCAAGGTAGGTATTAGACACTGTTTAAAAGTAGCCGTTATAAACGGTCGAAACAAGGCAGGTTACAGGTAATTTAGCGGAGATTAGGTTAAGCAGACAACTTTCCTATTAAGCTACAGAAAGCAGCAGCAATTATGCACATTATACTTAAACACATTTAGAAACACAAAGATTAAATTGTACAACTTACCCAGTACGGGAGAAATACGGCACTTAATCACTTGGGTTGCCGAGTATTTTAGTGTTTAGGCTTTTGACGCTATTGATGATTTCACAATTAAGATAGTGAACAATTTAAATAAATAAAAGAATTACGAGGTCGTACGCTGTAGAGGTACGGTACAGAACGTTTAGTACGTATCGTTCCCTGATAGCTGATCGGGCGTCACTGGCGGCGGCTCCGTCGAAATGCCTGCGTGCGCCCGCGCTCCGTATCAGGTGAAGGGAAGGGGTTTTAGAATTTACATATAAAACAGCGCGCCGTAAGAAATGGCTCTGTCCGTTTGTTCGTAGTTTATTATTGTATCATACTTGCTTATTTTATTGTTTTAATTATTTGTATATTAAGCAAGTAGTTAAGTATATCGTGACAACGGCAAAAACCAGGCACAGGTTCTTGAAATCAACACCGTCTCTACCAGGTAACCTGGTCGACACCCTTTGCAAACTATGGCAAGATATCGTTCTCCCACCGACTTACTATCTTTCACCAAACGAGCATCTTCCTGCAGGGTGTAACCTTCCGTGGTGCACTTGGAAGTCCCTGAACCGTCTCCAAAGCCACTACCCGGACGGAACGGCAGCAGGGTGTGGATATGTAGTTGTGTTACAAAACTACGGGCCACCTTCTATACTGATCTTTGTGCCCCAAAACATGCAGCCAAAGTGACCTCTGCGCTGCCATAATGCACTGCTGAAGTTTTGTGACAAGAATATTTAAAAAAACTGTCGAGCCAGCGATACGAAGAAGGAACTGGCACGTAATAGGCCCACCTTCTGCATCATGACACTTACCAATTCTGTACCTCATTATAAACCAAATAAGACCATCAAATCTGGATCAGTTATTTGCCTAAAGCTTACATAATACTAAAAAAACACAGACACGGCAACATCAGAATGAAAAGATTTTTTATACAGATAAAATGGAAATTAATAACTTAGCTGGCTTATCGTGATATTCGCTAACTCTGCAGATAAACTAGATTATTCCAACCTAGTTTTCCGGGCGCGCACCCTTACAGATACTGAAATTATAGAAGAGCCATTACCTGTGATTCCTTCCAAAGCATTTACTGCTGCGTTAATTAAATAACACAACATTACATAGTATCATCAACTTAAGTACACCCACATTTCGCCAGTTATGTTTAAGTCCCACGTAATATTACTAGGAAATTACGTAGGTATGTTTTGAAGACAAAGTTCCCTAATAAGCTTACCTCTGAGTGATAACGTAATTCCTACGCACAACTAACGCCATCTAGCACATGCAGACAAAATTAACGTCCGAAAGCGTTTTTTTGTTGAAACTCTAGGATAAATTGAAAAAGTTACACAATCAATAATCAAATTTCAAGTGTCACCGAAAAGATGTCTTTTTTTTTCTAATTTATTCCGCTACAAAAGTACAGACGCCAGCAGGTCAAGCTACCCGAAACTGTCAAATTTTCCCAATCTACCTTGAACCTTAATGCTTTAACGATAAAGTTGAAAATCTACTAAAGAAATTTGACAGATTGTAGTAGCTTGATGTGCTGGCGTCTGTACTTAGGCATTAACAGTTCAAGTTGTGGACCGCGTTAAAGCAATGATCGTGCATCTGAGTTGATTAAATAAATGCGTCAGCAGTATCGTTACACTTAGGAATCTTTATTGGTAAATGTTTACTGAAGAATAAGATTAATCAAAACGTTCGAGTACATTCCTGGAATGTTGTCCAACAATTTTGGTATGTAACTTTTACGTATCTGAATACCGAAAATCAAAATATCGAGAGTCATAATACCGGTGTTCAATTTTTATAATAGAGCATTTTAAAATTTTATGCTTTGCGATAATTGAGAATTTTTCAACGAGATCAAATAACTATGTTTTCCTTTTTTCAATTACCTAGTTACTAATGGGAACATAATTATTTCTTAATAAAACCCTGTTTTTTTTTTCGCATTGGGTGAGTTTTAAAATTAGCCCAGGTTCGCACGCGCTATTTTTTCCCGCGGCGATTTTCTTCCCACAGTGGATTTTTAACGCACTACTTAGCGCCGAAAGTTGAAAATCCAACAGTGCACTTTTTGACGCGCTGGGATGCGCTCCGTTGGAGTCTCAATTCTCAGCTCAACACCGAGAGTTGAAAATCCAATGCGCGATAAAATCCCGCCGCGATATTTTTGTATGATCTTTCCTGTGAACGTGGGCTCAGTTAGGCAGACACTTCCAGCAGTTTTATACAACTGTTATGATTTAACAGGAATGAAGTGGTCCATGAAATTATGTTAGAATCTGCACTTCGATATTGCATTGTAGGTTCATTCGTTAAATTTATAATTGCTAAATACCACCAGCAGTTGTATTTTGTGTTTTCGAATTACTATCAATAATTAGGTTAAATATCGTGCAAATTCATCTGATTAAATAATTTAGAACAGATCGATCGACTCGTGCGGCTGTTATTACTGAGCCACGGGCACGAGAAACAGAAATAAGTGAAATAATGACAATATTCGCTAGGGAATGGTTTTTTTTTTTAATAATCATGATTGGTACAGACGCCAGCACATCAAGCTACTACAATCTGTCAAATTTCTTTAATAGATTTTCAACTTTATCGCTAAAGCATTAAGGTTCAAGGTTGATTAGGAAAATTTTACAGTTTCGGGTAGCTTGACCTGCTGGCGTCTGTACATTTTATCAAAATTAACTGTTTTTCATTACCCGTTTATGAAATGTGCAAATTGGCTAGAATTGTATTTCAACATTAAATATTGAAATTATATCTTAGTTTAACAAGTGAGCTATACTGATTTATTATTTAATATTTATCTACCGTAGGTATGTCATTGAATTTTGAACTCACTTTTCCATAACGCAAGATTGTAATGATTACTTACTGAAAATAACTCAAAGCTCAACGCACAAAAAAACTACTTTACTGCACGTAACGTTAGCAGGGCCCACATGCCAGATACCGCACAAGACAGGTTTGGAAGGAAAAAGGGAAGGCCTTTGTCCAGCTGTGGGGCTAACAAAAAATCTATGCTATGTCTCCCTGTAGACAGTGTTGTGGGTAAATCTTATTACCAAAACTTGTTTTTGTTAAACTAATAAAAATTTGTAAAAAAATAATTAACGTAACTGTTTGCAGTTCCTTTCAATAAAAAGAAAATAAAAAATACTAGTAATAAAAAATGGTCCTTCTCTACTTCTCTGTCTCTATTACTAAAAACAAACACCATAACTATAACAATAAAACGTATCACAAACAACATAAGCTAAATGCAGATGTCCCAACTAGTTCTCTAACGACGCTACAAATCTCAGTGAACTATTTCCTTACTATACATTATTTCGTTTTACGTCCAATTTCCATAGTCGGTGAGCGTGAACAATTTAATGGACCAAAAGATTGCTCCTGCCCGGCCTACGAAAAGGTTTTTTAAAGTATAACTAGTTTCTGCTGGAGCATCGCTACTCTTGCTTTAATAGAATATTTTTCTGTAAGTGGATGGGGGACTGAATGACTGTAATTATTTTTTTGTTTACTATAGTGTTTTGGACTTGGCAGTTATTATGATTTATTGGTAGTGGGAGTAGTAAAGAAGTAGATAAATTGAGTGAATGATCAGTGTACTTTACTCAATTCATGGCGCTCCGTGCTTGATATGAACTTCGTGAAGTTTTTTTCATAGTGTACGATTTAAATACATTAGTTTATTTAATTAAGACAGGTCAAATCTAATTTTGCCACGTTTTTCCAGCCTTATCATTAACCTAGCCAATTCCCATATCGTTTGCGGTCAGCTTCTTCCAGTAGTCAGATGCGGCTCAATATTAGTTTTTATACTGACTGCTATGTGACCCACACAATCCAAAAAAAAAGGCAATATCAACATTGGATTAGGTGTCAGATGTTCAGGTATCTGTACGTTCGGCAGTCTGTCACAGACGTAAACGTCAAGTATCGTCGTTTTAACTTGCTTTCCAGGACATGGAAGAGGAATCTCAATATGGACTGCAGCTCCTAAACTGACTCGTGATCGTCACTGAATCTATAAAACCACTTAATTCTGTAGCGAATACCGGGATACACCATACTCGCAACACATAATAAAGTCTTTCACCAAAGAAACTCCATTCCTTTTCAGAACCTCAACCAATATAACAGCTAAATAATTCAAAGCCGCGTTGATTTCACGAAAAACCCTATTACGTTCTAATACATCCTTCCCAAAATCACTGGTGCCCTTAGGATGTAGATAAATGTCCGTCTTCCTTCGACCTGACACTTTTGCTGGACTTCGGAGCGAATAATGACCTCGTACGGGCCTTTCCCTTTACTATTTGTGTGTCCATTTAGGTCAATTGGGCTTCGACGGCTTTGTGCATATTTCTCGGCTCCAGCACACGCTTGAAAGCTTTTCTGCTTCGAGTCAGGACGTATTACGTCATTTTTATTGAGGTTTGTAGTGCAAATGGCCTATTTAACGTACTCATAATGAGGATCTTTTGAATTTTATTTTAAATTGAAAATTACAGATGCATTTATGAGTAGCCAAACGATTTAATATACAAAGTTAAATTCAGATGCAACATTTAGTAGTAAAAACAAAGAGAACGACCTGATTAATGTTCCCGATACGGATAGGGAAAATCTTCCAAGCAAGCCAACGTTTGGAAGATCTTTTCTACACGCCGTTCTTAATCCATACAAATAAATTCACATTGACATTATTAAAATAACAAACAGAATTCGTGGTGTCGAGTAAACAGAACTGATTGATGTTATTATTCAAACATCAATGGAGCAATGTTGACCAATCAGACAAAAGTCGAGTCAATACTCGATTATTTGTTATAAAATAAACTTACACATCACAACTATTTTAACCATTGTTTGGTGTTGAATAACATAATTATGTTCTCAAAGCCGAAGTTGATCTTTGGCGGAAAAACGCATTTTTTTCTCAAAGAAAGCGGTGAACAAAACTACGGGTGTCCAAATAAAAAGCCTTTTTTTTGACACCTTAATGTCAAATACAGGTGACAATGACTGATTTTCATCACCGCGTTATAATAATGACTGAACCGCTCTTCTAGGAAACCATAGCTTTGTTGCCAAATGACGCAGACATAAACGGAGGGCCCTCTGATAACATTAGGTTGCTGGTCCAAAATCAGCATAGCAACATGTCTCAGATACATAAAACTCCACTGAAGTGTGGTGACAATGAGAGGAAAACCAAGAACTATCACGACATTATCAGTATGAAAAGAGGTAATTTCTCTGCTGTGGGATGTTTATTTTACCAACTGAAAGTCTTTACCGATGCCAATTTACTATGACGTTCACTCAAAGTGTTGTAAACAACACTTTGAGTGAACGTGAACGAAGTGAGCTGAGGACTTTGGCAGTAAGTGGACTAAAGTCCACTTACTGCCAAAGTCCTCAGCTACTCTGCCTTGATACCAACCACTGAAAATTACTTACATGAATGAGTTTCAGTAATCAAATAAATAACACCTGCATCTTCTCACCTCCCTCAAAAAACACTGAGACACCAACACAAAACCCGGCAAAAAATACCAATGTCTTCCGGGACTAAAATCTTCAAGTAAAAGAGGTTGGATCAAAATAATATCCAAGCTACGTGGGAGCATAAGTAGCCGTTATCTTAAAGCCTGCACATTTAATTTAATGGGCCAGGCAGCGTAGTCCGAGGGGTTTAGTTTTACACCGGATATTATGAGGAATCTTGAAACTGAGGGTATGTTGGTAGATGGATAGAAGCTGTTTACTCGCAATTGCTTCTCTGCTTTGGTTTAGAAACAATTTTAAGGCATTGTTATTTGCTGCCAGTACTTGTTCTATTGCGATTAAAACCATCAGGGCCCTAGTTCACTATGACCACTTAATGATTCCTTACTTCGAAGCCATGTCGATTCCTTAACTAGTTACGTTATATTATGTATTCTTTATGACACAATGAACGAAACCGCGCGAAATAAAACGCGATGTTGGCGTGGTTTGAACTGTCAAAATACCACGCTTGACAACCGTACGTGGTTTGCACGTGGTAAGATTACGCGGGGAATAATAATTACCATACAGAATTGGGGCCCGGGTGTGAGTGATAATGCATTCTTTCTTCTTGGTTGGATTGGGCATGTTGGTATAGTTGTTTCAAAATCAAACTCAAAAGTAATTTATTCAAACTAGACTGTGAGTCAGCACTTTTGAACGTCAAAATTACATAAGACCCCAAATCCCTTCCCTTCACCACTTCATTGTGAATTACCTGGAAAAAGAAGTGGTGCAACAAACTCCACGGGGATTTATGGGACATATCAAGGTTACACAGATATGAGTGACAGAGAAGACGCTCTATAATGCCGAATCTTCATCATCATCATTTAGGGTCAGCGCAACACGTTTTCTTCTTCCGTTCTCCCCTGTCAACCGTCACGCTATCAAAGCGAAAGTTTTCCAAATTCAACGGTAATTTTTTTACGGCCATACACTGGATATGTCGTCGTAGTGTAAACTCGTAGTGGAACTGATTTTTGAAACTATTTTAAAGCTTTTTATTTGTGAGCTGCCAGCTTTCTAATTTACTTGAAACCTTCATCAGCTTTGAGTGGCAATACAGTTACAATTCTCAGTGGGATAGTATCATAATCAGAGGCGCTCGGCAATTAGTGGATCAGTGATCAATGATCCATTAACTGCCGAGTGTACTCTCTAATTATAAATGCTATTATATTAATTATAGTTGCTATAGTTACTATTGGTACCCCGGAAGTTGTTCATTCATTGCCTAAAAATTTAGTTTAAAAAATAAGTACATTTTAGTCGACGAAAGAAATAAATAACTAAATAAAAAAATATAAAAAAAAAAATCGAGTGAAAGCGCAAACGTGTTAATTTCTTGCTTTTCATCACATTGGATAAAAATATATAAATTGGCAGCAAATGTTGCCAACTTATTCACAAAAATAAATTATTATAAAGGTAGCGATTTCCGGTAAAGAGAGTCAATCTCTCTTTACCGGAAATCGTAGTCGACTAAGTGTTTAGCGCCATTTGGAGTTTCTTGGAAAAGTTGTTCGTTACAAAATTACTGTTACAGTACAAAATTAGAATGCTCCGCGTCAGTTAACTTTGGCCAACTCAAATTATTGCTACTTTGTAGATCTGAAATAACTCTTTAATTGTTTCAAACTGTATAAAAGGCTTTCAAGCCGTAAATTCACATAATTCCGTCTAAGAAGATATAACAATTATGGTAACATTTTGATGTAATATTCGAGTTACAAAAATTAAGTAGGTTTCTTTCAATTATAATTAGTATCATAAACACTGGTTTACACACACTCACAGTAAAAATCTACTGAACAATAAAATTACTCATTTTGACCCTCCCCAGGAATAAAACCCCAAACCCTTCACTCACAGACATAGACTAATGAAGCGATCACAGTGTTTTGTCATTCATTACTATGCAAGCTATTTTTGCATGCGGATAAATGACAGTGCGTTGTGTCATAGACACGGGAGGCGGATCGCTCCCTGTGATGACCCGACGTCCGACCCCTAGGGCAGCTTGTGTCAACTAGGGATGTGACAGTTGCTGAAGAAGGTAACGATACTTTTGGAAATTATTTTTATATATTTTGGTAGCCTCGCTTTTTTCTGAACTTTTACTCTGGTAACTTAAAAAAAATCTGAATTTTAAGATATAAGTATGCCTTAATCAAATGGAACTAAAATTTTAAATTATAAGACGAAGTAAGGTTCAGGTACGAAACTATTTTAATTTCTAATGTTTTCCACAATGATATAACTTTGTAGACTCAAAAATAAAACTTAAATGAAAATTGTAATTCCCTTCATTATTTAATTCAAATTAAAACTTGTCACTGAAATTAGACAAGATTCCAATATTGTCTAATCTTAGTAAAGAAATATCAACATCATAAAACGCTTTCCGATATGTCAAATGATAAAAAATCAAAAAAATACTAACCTTTCATTTTCTATTCCAGCTATCGCCACGTTTATCGACACCCGCCACCTCTAGTGTACGGCAATGCGGACAATTCGGGACGTGGACAAATGTGCCCGGCGACTCGCCGTGACACGTTCATTGAGCTTTCATTTGGGCAATTTTCGACTAAATCCCGGCCAATCGGACACAAGGCCTGCCCGGCCCAACTGGAACAGTTGCCAGAATAAATACAGGCCTTTGAAATACTTGAAACTAAGGTTTTAATTACGGAAATGTCAACGTAGAAGCCTAAAAACAGAAATAAAAAATATGGTGTTATTGTTTTATACCCGGTGTTTTTATTTTGAAGTATTTAATTTGTTCTTCATAATGGATAATTATTTATTAAGCGTATGTTGAGTTTTATTTCAAAGCTATTTGCGATGTCTGATGATATCTTTTTCTTGTTGTAAAAAATAACATTAAAATATTCTCGTAATCCATTAAAGTCAACATTTAAATAAATTCAAATGCATTGAATTTGATTTTACGTACTTACATGATAAAAGAAATAAAAAAGACTTTTAGGTACGGCACATTGAAAAATGTTAAAAATATCAAAGTTTGCTATATTTTAAGCTCACAAATTGCACGCCATTTCTCGTACACACGAGACTTTATCAAACATTGGAGGACTCCAACATGATTATAACTTTACGTGCTCCGCATTCGATTCCCAGTTGAAAAGGAATTGTGGCACATCAAAGAAACTCGAACAACGCTTTGATTTTGATATAAAAAAGTGTTCTTGTTATCGCTACAGAATAAATTCCCCCTTTGTCAGTATCATTATGCCACTTTCTTAAGAGATAGGCGGGTACGTTAGATAAATTTTACATCATTAAGTTATCAGAGAATTTAGAGCTTCACTTTCTCTGCGTAGTTCTTCCTGTCTTATTTTTCCTTCCAATTACTTGGGATGGTGTTTTGAATAGACTATATTAGATAGATAACCCGATAAACCAACATGTAGGCTGCTGAATATGTTTTGATGTGAGAGCAGTGATGGCCCAGTGGTATCGACCCTGACTTACGAGAGACTTGTGTAAACAAAAATGATAAAAGTAAATAATTTCTAATAAAAATAATAATAAATTTATTTAGACACATTTTCATGACTTGTTAAGGACTTGATAAAAAACAAAAGATAGTAAAACAAAATTTAAAATAAAAAATAAAAATAATAGTTAAAGATATAGTGCAATAAAGTAGCGCTAGACCCCACACTAGGATGCCCTGTGTCGTGGGATCTAGTTATTTAGGCGTTAATGACACATTATAAGTGCACTACTGGGTAGTTCAGTGATCGTTTGGTTACTTATTCTAAGCAACATTTAAACTTATTTATTATCAACTTATTTAACTAAAGGAAACATGCAAAAATACAATTACAATTTCATCACCACTGCTCTCAAAACGTTGAAGGAAAACATCGTGAGGAAATCGGCATGTTCTAGAACCAAAAATTCGAAGACACGTGACATTGGGTTTGTACCCGCACTGGGCCCGCGTGGTAGATTATAGCCTACTCCATCTCAAAGAGAGGGAGCCTGTGTCCCAGCAGTGGGAACATTATAAGCTAATTATGTGGAGAATCGTCGTTATATTCCGGAATCTTCGATCAAATTGGATATGCATTGTCACGCTATTTCCTCAAAAGGAGTTGAAGAGTTTTTGGAGTAAATTTTGTAGCTGATGCATTTGTAATTTACTGAGTTGCAACCCTAGGGAAATAATAATTGATCAATTGGTTTAATCGATACAGGGCATACAATTACAAGTCAGATGGCCTACAACATCGAATGAAATGAAGATTGTTATACACAACCATAGTTTACTTACAGTTTACTGGTTAATACTTGGAAGGTAGGAATAAAAGACACGATGAATGGCGTGGGTATTCCATTGAATTTGCGTCCACCTCAACCCAATGGTGCAAAGTTTGTAAACATTGCTGCCATCCGCTATTAGTTTGGAAGACGACTTGGTAAAGGCATGTTTAGACAGTCATAAGTGATACCGATTGATCAAAGTGAAAGTAATTTATTGGCTTTAAATGCAGTAATACAAAAGGAGGAAAATATATATCTTTGTGCGATGACACATTTCGGCACAAATTGCTTCGCAGTTTCGCAGAGATATTCTAACAAATTTAATATCTTGTTAAAAAATATTTCTGTAAATAAAAACTTTCTTTATATGATAAAAGAAAATATAAAAGTAAAAGAATGGAAATATAAAAGTAAGGTGCCAATTTAAAAACAAGAAGAATTATTATTTTTCTATATTGGCAAACAATATGGTAATTGGTTCATCTCATCAACACATGAGATTACGGTGATAATATTTTATACAGTAAAATATAGGGTGGCAGAGACATTAACGCACAAACTGTAACAATGAATTCAGTATATTATGATTCTAGAACCCCTAGCGAAAAATTTGCTAAACAAAAAATTTCAACGTAGGGGATTCAGAATCATGTACACACGGCTACACATCAAGCTATGCATTTCCAGTTTTAGCTGACCTCGCATTGTATAGGTTTTTCGTACAATCAGAAGGCAGCTTATACTGGTTTTGTATAGCTTGATGTGTAGCCGTGCGTACTGAAGCCTTGGTAACAGTTTGCACATCGATGTCCCTGTACTGAATATGTATAAGATTTCTCATTAAAAAAAACGTTTAATTCAGACTATTTAAATGTCCATATTTTGTTAGAATTACATTATCTTAAAACTAAAAAAAAAGTCGATTAAATATTTGTACAGACTCTAACATAACTTTTTAGTACAAACTAGAACACAAACTGATCCGAGGGATTCGTAAGGGGTATATTACAACTCTATCCTATCGATGGTCTATTTTTTTAACCGTTATAAAAAATAACAAATGTAACACTCGGTTTGCACCACAGCAGGAGTCTACACCTTCTGAACACGCAATGCGTGTTGGCAAGTTTTTTAACGGCAACATAACTTAGATTAAGTCAATGTATGGAATAGGCAAAATTCCAAAATGAATGGTGCAGTAATTATGAATTTTTAATCTTAATCAATTATAAAATATTCAATTGTATTACTGTTCTACGTTCGTTTGATCAACATTTAGTACACGTTTTCACGAAATGAAATGACCTGAAATCGTTTATTCTGTACATAGGATATCGGAATCACTTTTACACCGTCATATTTTAACATTAAAATAAGCTAGATGGAATCGATATCTCCTATCTCACTATCCCTGAGAAGAAATGGTGAAACAAAGTACCACACAGATTTTAGTGGCATCTTGTATAGTCAAAATAAACTTAGTAATTTTATTCACTAGCTAGAGTAAATAATTCAACAACCTCGCACGTCCACTGCAAAATACTTACTGTATTTCGTAGTGTAGTTCTGAATTTCATCACACGGATCCTTCCTTTTCATTTTCTAGAGTTCTCTGTACTCAGCTTAAATTATTCGAATTTCATTGTGATAATACACATGCAGTTTTATGCCTCGAACTACATCCGCATTCTAGTAACAGTTGGGACTCTACTAGCATTCTAGTCTTTTACCTATTCTAAGTTATCAAACGCATTCAGCTTCTTGCTCCATTGACCTCGTTTCTGTTCCTGAAATTTCATGAATTCTGGGGAAATTCACCCTTATATCTGTAGAAGCAAAGTTGGGTTCACCTGCAAATTTAACTTTGCAACACACAAGCCTTTATTGCGTAGTGTCACGTAAGGATCCCAGGTGTGGAATGCTTTTACATGGAAAACAGAGGATTACTTGACGCTAACTTTAATACCTACAAAAAAGGAAACATTACTAAACGGCCATAACCATTTTGCGAGTTTTTGGAAAGGACACGTGGAACTTTAGGACTTATTAGTATTTCAATAAGGTTGTTGGAAAATGTATGCAAGAGTTGTTGTGCTTTTTCGAGGTAACAACGGTACTTCTATTTTTATAAACGCAGTCAGTGAAACGGTGGTGTTACATGCGATTACCACGTTTCTGGGGTTAATTACTTAATTAAATTACTTCCTTACTTACCCTTACTTACGGCCATTTGGTAAGTGAGTCCAAGGCATGCAGAATTTGGTAGCAGGTGTCTTTTCATGTTTGAACTAATTACTTGAATTACTTTTAGTTAGTAAATTGATAAAATTGTTGTTGTTATACTTTACAGATTGTTCAATGATTGCTATGTGGGTAATTTATACGTCGATACTTTGACAACTAACAACAAATTACAAGTCTTGTTTGGTTTTTTATTTATAGAAAGCAGTAATTAAGATTTATAGAGTTATACTGTGTGGACCTCTTTGATCAAGGTGACCTGTTACAATTTGTGACGCCACAATGTTCCGACCCTAATTGATCCTCACCGGGTCAGGGTCATTATGGACCCATTAGCCAACAAAAAAATATTAACGATTTTATTCCTGGTAAGCAAATGAGTATAGAAGGCCTCCCGCAACGTGGACCTTATGAAGACCACAGGAATTCGCTGCATGCGAAAAGCACAAAACTCGTCAAAGTGGCCATGCTTAGCTGATTTCTGCTTGGCCTGTGTCCAACAGTGGACGGCTGAAATAATGATGATGGTGAATGAAATCAGTATACTAAAAAGAAAGTCTTTAAATCAAAGTCCTCTCGCCTGCGAATATGCGATCACCAATTATTCATCTGTCCACCGTGGCTACCATGATAATTCCCCTATGGCCATCACCGTAGCGGTAATTTATCGGTGAATGTAAACGACATAGTATGATGAACATTTATCTTACCTCCACAATTTCCAAAACGAAGATTTATGGTTTAAGGTCCACTTTGTCACATCACATTTCTGCGAGTACTGGACCGTATCATCCGGTGAGTAAGAGTATATATCATAGGAAGAGTATATATCATAGTAACATAAGCCCTGGTTAGCGTGTGTTTGTCGACTAATTTAATGCACAGTCATGCACCGGTGGGCTAGTCGCAAAGCTTCGTTAGTTCACAGCCTGTCACAACGTACATTTGTAGGTTCCCCTTTATTCTTTGCTCATTGTTAGATTATTTGTTATTTTTGTCCTGAATGCAATTTTATACGGCTTCGGTAAATTTTGTGAGGATAAATTCTTCTCAGTCTATTTGTTTCAGTTTATTTTTGTTAGTGTTTCTTAAGTAACAATGACTTTTCTTGGGTATTTCATTTTGATAGTGACCTTATTGGTGATGTTCTTCCGGACGGTCGAGTGCGTAGTACTTGTAACCTCCATTAGAAGAAGGCATAAGTTTATGCAAGTGCGCATGTGTTCATTTTTATTTTTGTGGAAGTTGTACACCAATAGGACGTTTGATTTGCACATACTTATAGCAATGACACTTTCGGGTAAACGCTTCTGCCTTCGCCTACCTGATATAAAGTCAAAAAGGGGTGACCCATTTGCCGAAAGACCATTAAGAAACTTATTTATTTACAGATAACATTGAACAATGGAATACAGAAACAAAAGAAGCATAATTAATTTTTTCGTACAACAACTTAGTTCAACGACATAATAGAGACTTTTATAATATGAAGCCCTCCTTTTTCTTTCGCTGACACTTTTTAATAAGATTCTAATAAATTATGCAAGAGCGCCGCTCGGTGATGTTGCTTCAAGAAAATATTAATATATTTCCAATTTTTAAGATGAAAGGTTGCATTTTGGTGGATAAAGACGTTTTCTTTGAATTTGCATTTTCTCTTTTGACGAGCATGTTATGGCCCGCTACAGTAATCTGTGCCGCTACCAAGTATCGAATAACGATTGATTTATTAGATGTTTAGGTTTATTGGTTTGGAATGATAAAACTTTTAATTATCCTTAATTTTATTAAATGTTCTTATGAGCTACCTAAGTAGATACTGTTAAAAATATTGTTTACTATCTACATAAATCTAAAATCTAAAATTAGTTACCTATATATAAACTTTACATAAGAGATCAAACTAACAATCTAATGAAGAAACAAATATATGATTGATGTATTCCCATTAAAGAATACATTACAAATTCCTTGTGACAGTCTACACACATCCCTTATAAAATCTGACTTGAGCACAATTTTCATCGGTCTAAAAAAAAAATTACCATCGTCATTAGGAAACCATTACATTATTCCTAAATTCTAACCCAGAATGGTGATAAATCCATCCATAGTGAGGTGCTACATCAGTGTACACCACATAGTACTTCGGATCACATTCCTTCTGCCCTGGTGAGACCCCACATTTTGAGAGAACTCCTCGGACAAACCAGCTGATCATGTGATCAGGTTGGATAGTACTCATTACTAGACCTCCTCCGCTATCGCCGTTGCGTGGGTTGATGCCTGAAAAGAAAGAAAATACTGATAAATGATTTTATTTTTGTAAGTAGGTTTTGTACGAACACTTTTACACGTCAATAATATTTTAAAACTAGATGAAGTCGGCGTTTCCTATCTGACTAGTCTGAGAAGAAAGGTCGAAACAAACTCAGAGGTCACAGTCTCTTCCATAAGACAGTCCAGACATAATCTTAGTCAGATCATATGAAGACCATGTAGGTCGATGTCTGAGATGGTCTTTTCAGGAAAGAACCACACAGATTGATAGGACCTATCCAGTCAGTGCACGCATTTGTCAGAAATCGTGCAGCTTAACTCAAAACTTAAGGAGCTCAACGATTAGACAAACAATACCAAAGAAAGGACATTTGGGTAGGCCACATTAATTACTCAAACTGCCAGACCGTGACAAAAACTAAAAGAAAAGAGAGAAAAATTAAAAATAAAATGACCCACATAGTCTTCACATTCACAATAATTAAAACAATAGAATACTTTACAAAGTAAGTAAAAGTGCAGATAAAAAAAAAAACAACAAAACAGAAAAAAAAAAACATTCAATATGTAAAAATTGGAAGCAGCTCAATCCCAAGTATTTTTGTCCTCGATGTAATCCTTAACGGTATAAAAGGCTTTCTGGCACAACTTACGTTTAATGATTGATTTGAATTTATTAAGGCTGAGATCTTGAACGGGGCTTGGAACTTTATTATAAAAGCGTATACATTGCGGCGTGTTTTTATAATCTATACCTAATATTGGTATACGTGTAGATAGTTCCAATGCGTTACTATGTGAAGAGTATAGTAAAAACATAATATTAACAATATGTACATATAAATAAGGAAGGAAACGAATCATAAGGCATTAAAAAATTCGTCCGCATCCCTGTCAACAGGAAAAGTGCCCAAAAGGCTGACAGCATTAGCACGTTGTATAGCGATGCTGATTCTTTGGCCAGTAAAATAGAAAATAAGCCTGCCCTCTGGTCACGTGAAGACTCGAGCCGCTTGATGTCTCGAAAAACAAAGTGGGCACTCGAACCCCATGACCCTAGTGTTACTTAGTTTCTAAGTCAAGGTTTGTGAAAGCACTTTTTCCCACAAAGCAACACTATCCACATAGTCAACCCAGCATTGAATTGACCCATACCACAGACACACAGAAATAATCTATTCAGTATAGTGAGACCGTAACCTAACAGGTAGCCACACCATCGGTTACGGGCCAGTGATCAATTTAATCTTCGTTAGTATTGTACAGTAAGACGCAGTATGGAGGCAATTCATGTATGTACTCGTGTCTTCTGTGCATTGTTCTAAGTATCTTATTTTTCCTTCCAATTACTTGGGATGGTGTTTTGAATAGATTATATTAGATATATAACCCGATAAACCAACATGTAGGCTGCTGAATATGTTTTGATGTGAGAGCAGTGATTGCCCAGCGCTATCGACCCTGACTTCCGAGAGACTTGTGTAAACAAAAATGATAAAAGTAAATAATTTCTAATAATAATAATAAATTTATTTAGACACATTTTGATGACTTGTTAAGCACAAAAAACAAAAGATAGTAAAACAAAATTTAAAATAAAAAATAAAAATAATAATAAAGATATAGTGCAATAAAGTAGCGCTAGACCCCACACTAGGATGCCCTGTGTCGTGGGATCTAGTTATTTAGGCGTTAATGACACACTAAAAGTGCACTAGTGGGTAGTTCAGTGATCGTTTGGTTACTTATTCTAAACAACATTTAAACTCATTTAACTAAAGGAAACATGCAAAAATACAATTACAATTTCATCACCACTGCTCTCAAAACGGTGAAGGAAAACATCGTGAGGAAATCGGCATGTTCTAGAACCAAAAATTCGAAGACACGTGACATTGGATTTGTACCCGCACTGGGCCCGCGTGGTAGATTATAGCCTACTCCATCTCAAAGAGAGGGAGCCTGTGTCCCAGCAGTGGGAACATTATAAGTTAATTATGTGGAGAATCGTCGTTATATTCCGGAATCTTCGATCAAATTGGATATGCATTGTCACGCTATTTCCTCAAAAGGAGTTGAAAAGTTTTTGGAGTAAATTTTGTAGCTGATGCATTTGTAATTTACTGAGTTGCCACCCTAGGGAAATAATAATAGATCAATTGGTTTAATCGATACAGGGCATACAATTACAAGTCAGATGGCCTACAACATCGAATGAAATGAAGATTGTTATACACAACCATAGTTTACTTACAGTTTACTGGTTAATACTTGGAAGGTAGGAATAAAAGACACGATGAATGGCGTGGGTATTCCATTGAATTTGCGTCCACCTCAACCCAATGGTGCAAAGTTTGTAAACATTGCTGCCATCCGCTATTAGTTTGGAAGACGACTTGGTAAAGGCATGTTTAGACAGTCATAAGTGATACCGATTGATCAAAGTGAAAGTAATTTATTGGCTTTAAATGCAGTAATACAAAAGGAGGAAAATAAATATCTTTGTGCGATGACAAATTTTGCCACAAATTGCTTCGCAGTTTCGCAGAGATATTAAAACTAATTTAATATCTTGTTAAAAAAATATTTCTGTAAATCAAAACTTTCTTTATATGATAAAAGAAAATATAAAAGTAAAAGAATGGAAATATAAAAGTAATGTGCCAATTTAAAAACAAGAAGAATTATTATTTTTCTATATTGGCAAACAATATGGTAAATGGTTCATCTCATCAACACATGAGATTACGGTGATAATATTTTATACAGTAAAATATAGGGTGGCAGAGACATTAACGCACAAACTGTAACAATGAATTCAGTATATTATGATTCTAGAACCCCTAGCGAAAAATTTGCTAAACAAAAAATTTCAACGTAGGGGATTCAGAATCATGTACACACGGCTACACATCAAGCTATGCATTTCCAGTTTTAGCTGACCTCGCATTGTATAGGTTTTTCGTACAATCAGAAGGCAGCTTATACTGGTTTTGTATAGCTTGATGTGTAGCCGTGCGTACTGAAGCCTTGGTAACAGTTTGCACATCGATGTCCCTGTACTGAATATGTATAAGATTTCTCATTAAAAAAAACGTTTAATTCAGACTATTTAAATGTCCATATTTTGTTAGAATTACATTATCTTAAAACTAAAAAAAAAGTCGATTAAATATTTGTACAGACTCTAACATAACTTTTTAGTACAAACTAGAACACAAACTGATCCGAGGGATTCGTAAGGGGTATATTACAACTCTATCCTATCGATGGTCTATTTTTTTAACCGTTATAAAAAATAACAAATGTAACACTCGGTTTGCACCACAGCAGGAGTCTACACCTTCTGAACACGCAATGCGTGTTGGCAAGTTTTTTAACGGCAACATAACTTAGATTAAGTCAATGTATGGAATAGGCAAAATTCCAAAATGAATGGTGCAGTAATTATGAATTTTTAATCTTAATCAATTATAAAATATTCAATTGTATTACTGTTCTACGTTCGTTTGATCAACATTTAGTACACGTTTTCACGAAATGAAATGACCTGAAATCGTTTATTCTGTACATAGGATATCGGAATCACTTTTACACCGTCATATTTTAACATTAAAATAAGCTAGATGGAATCGATATCTCCTATCTCACTATCCCTGAGAAGAAATGGTGAAACAAAGTACCACACAGATTTTAGTGGCATCTTGTATAGTCAAAATAAACTTAGTAATTTTATTCACTAGCTAGAGTAAATAATTCAACAACCTCGCACGTCCACTGCAAAATACTTACTGTATTTCGTAGTGTAGTTCTGAATTTCATCACACGGATCCTTCCTTTTCATTTTCTAGAGTTCTCTGTACTCAGCTTAAATTATTCGAATTTCATTGTGATAATACACATGCAGTTTTATGCCTCGAACTACATCCGCATTCTAGTAACAGTTGGGACTCTACTAGCATTCTAGTCTTTTACCTATTCTAAGTTATCAAACGCATTCAGCTTCTTGCTCCATTGACCTCGTTTCTGTTCCTGAAATTTCATGAATTCTGGGGAAATTCACCCTTATATCTGTAGAAGCAAAGTTGGGTTCACCTGCAAATTTAACTTTGCAACACACAAGCCTTTATTGCGTAGTGTCACGTAAGGATCCCAGGTGTGGAATGCTTTTACATGGAAAACAGAGGATTACTTGACGCTAACTTTAATACCTACAAAAAAGGAAACATTACTAAACGGCCATAACCATTTTGCGAGTTTTTGGAAAGGACACGTGGAACTTTAGGACTTATTAGTATTTCAATAAGGTTGTTGGAAAATGTATGCAAGAGTTGTTGTGCTTTTTCGAGGTAACAACGGTACTTCTATTTTTATAAACGCAGTCAGTGAAACGGTGGTGTTACATGCGATTACCACGTTTCTGGGGTTAATTACTTAATTAAATTACTTCCTTACTTACCCTTACTTACGGCCATTTGGTAAGTGAGTCCAAGGCATGCAGAATTTGGTAGCAGGTGTCTTTTCATGTTTGAACTAATTACTTGAATTACTTTTAGTTAGTAAATTGATAAAATTGTTGTTGTTATACTTTACAGATTGTTCAATGATTGCTATGTGGGTTTATACGTCGATACTTTGACAATTAACAACAAATTACAAGTCTTGTTTGGTTTTTTATTTATAGAAAGCAGTAATTAAGATTTATAGAGTTATACTGTGTGAACCTCTTTGATCAAGGTGACCTGTTACAATTTGTGACGCCACAATGTTCCGACCCTAATTGATCCTCACCGGGTCAGGGTCATTATGGACCCATTAGCAAAAAAAAATATTAACGATTTTATTCCTGGTAAGCAAATGAGTATAGAAGACCTCCCGCAACGTGGACCACCTTATGAAGACCACAGGAATTCGCTGGATGCGAAAAGCACAAAACTCGTCAAAGTGGCCATGCTTAGCTGATTTCTGCTTGGTCCAACAGTGGACGCCTGAAATAATGACGATGGTAAATGAAATCAGTATACTAAAAAGAAAGTCTTTAAATCAAAGTCCTCTTGCCTGCGAATATGCGATCACCAATTATTCATCTGTCCACCGTGACTACCATGATAATTCCCCTATGTCCATCACCGTAGCAGTAATTTATCGGTGAATGTAAACGACATAGTATGATGAACATTTATCTTACCTCCACAATTTCCAAAACGAAGATTTATGGTTTAAGTTCCACTTTGTCACATCACATTTCTGCGAGTACTGGACCGTATCATCCGGTGAGTAAGAGTATATATCATAGGAAGAGTATATATCATAGTAACATAAGCCCTGGTTAGCGTGTGTTTGTCGACTAATTTAATGCACAGTCATGCACCGGTGGGCTAGTCGCAAAGCTTCGTTAGTTCACAGCCTGTCACAATGTACATTTGTAGGTTCCCCTTTATTCTTTGCTCATTGTTAGATTATGTTATTTTTGTCCTGAATGCAATTTTATACGGCTTCGGTAAATTTTGTGAGGATAAATTCTTCTCAGTCTTCAGTCTTTTTGTTTCGGTTTATTTTTGTTAGTTTTTCTTAAGTAAGAATGACTTTTCTTGGGTATATCATTTTGATAGTGACCTTATTGGTGATGTTCTTCCGGAAGGTCGAGTGCGTAGTACTTGTAACCGAAGTGCGTGTATAACTTAGATGAATAAACCTAAACGAAGCCACAGGAGTATGTAAAGATCGTAGCAAGTAGCGTTCTGTGGTTTCTGCCTACCTCCATTAGAAGAAGGCATAAGTTTATGCAAGTGCGCATGTGTTCATTTTTATTTTTGTTGAAGTTGTACACCAATAGGACGTTTGATTTGCACATACTTATAGCAATGACACTTTCGGGTAAACGCTTGTGCCTTCGCCTACCTGATATAAAGTCAAAAAGGGGTGACCCATTTGCCGAAAGATCATTAAGAAACTTATTTATTTACAGATAACATTGAACAATGGAATACAGAAACAAAAGAAGCATAATTAATTTTTTCGTACAACAACTTAGTTCAACGACTTATTAGAGACTTTTATAATATGAAGCCCTCCTTTTTCTTTCGCTGACACTTTTTAATAAGATTCTAATAAATTATGCAAGAGCGCCGCTCGGTGATGTTGCTTCAAGAAAATATTAATATATTTCCAATTTTTAAGATGAAAGGTTGCATTTTGGTGGATAAAGAAGTTTTCTTTGAATTTGCATTTTCGCTTTTGACGAGCATGTTATGGCCCGCTACCAAGTATCGAATAACGATTGATTTATTAGATGTTTAGGTATATTGGTTTGGAATGATAACACTTTTAATTATCCTTAATTTTATTAAATGTATAAAATGTTCTTATGAGCTACCTAAGTAGATACTGTTAAAAATATTGTTTACTACCTACATAAATCTAAAAACTAAAATTAGGTACCTATATATAAACTTTACATAAGAGATCAAACTAACAATCTAATGAAGAAACAAATATACGATTGATTCGTATTCCCATTAAAGAATACATAACAAATTCCTTGTGACAGTCTACACACATCCCTTATAAAATCTGACTTGAGCACAATTTTCATCAGTCTAAAAAAAAATTACCATCGTCATTAGGAAACCATTACATTATTCCTAAACTCTAACCCAGAATGGTGATAAATCCATCCATAGTGAGGTGCTACATCAGTGTACACCACATAGTACTTCGGATCACATTCCTTCTGCCCTGGTGAGACCCCACATTTTGAGAGAACTCCTCGGACAAACCAGCTGATCATGTGATCAGGTTGGATAGTACTCATTACTAGACCTCCTCCGCTATCGCCGTTGCGTGGGTTGATGCCTGAAAAGAAAGAAAATACTGATAAATGATTTTATTTTTGTAAGTAGATTTTGTACAAACACATTTACACGTCAATCATATTTTAAAACTAGATGAGGTCGGCGTTTCCTATCTGACTAGTCTGAGAAGAAAGGCCGAAACAAACTCAGAGGTCACAGTCTCTTTTAAAGTCCAGACATAATCTTAGTCAGATCATATGAAGACCATGTAGGTCGATGTCTGAGATGGTCTTTTGAGGAAAGAACCACACAGATTGATAGGACCTATCCAGTCAGTGCACGCATTTGTCAGAAATCGTGCAGCTTAACTCAAAACTTAAGGAGCTCAACGATTAGACAAACAATACCAAAGAAAGGACATTTGGGTAGGCCACATTAATTACTCAAACTGCCAGACCGTGACAAAAACTAAAAGAAAAGAGAGAAAAATTAAAAATAAAATGACCCACATAGTCTTCACATTCACAATAATTAAAACAATAGAATACTTTACAAAGTAAGTAAAAGTGCAGATAAAAAAAAAAAACAACAAAACAGAAAAAAAAATAAAAACATTCAATATGTAAAAATTGGAAGCAGCTCAATCCCAAGCCTTTTTGTCCTCGATGTAATCCTTAACGGTATAAAAGGCTTTCTGGCACAACTTACGTTTAATGATTGATTTGAATTTATTAAGGCTTAGATCTTGGACGGGGCTTGGAACTTTATTATAAAAGCGTATACATTGCGGCGTGTTTTTATAATCAATACCTAATATTGGTATACGTGTAGATAGTTCCAATGCGTTACTATGTGAAGACTATAGTAAAAACATAATATTAACAATATGTACATATAAATAAAGAAGGAAACGAATCATAAGGCATTAAAAATTTCGTCCGCATCCCTGTCAACAAGAAAAGTGCCCAAAGGCTGGCAGCGTATATTATATATTACCACGTTGTATAGCGATGCTGATTCTTTGGCCAGAATAGAAAATAAGCCTGCCCTCTGGTCACGTGAAGACTCGAGCCGCTTGATGTCTCGATAAACAAAGTGGGCACTCGAACCCCATGACCCTAGTGTTACTTAGTTACTAAGTCAAGGTTTGTGTAATATTACCAAAGCACTTTTTCCCACAAAGCAACACTATCCACATAGTCAACCCAGCATTGAATTGACCCATACCACAGACACACAGAAATAATCTATTCAGTATAGTGAGACCGTAACCTAACAGGTAGCCACACCATCGGTTACGGGCCAGTGATCAATTTAATCTTCGTTAGTATTGTACAGTAAGACGCAGTATGGAGGCAATTCATGTATGTACTCGTGTCTTCTGTGCATTGTTCTAAGTAGATTTGGACTTAGAATTTAGTAGTGTGTTAGTATGTTTGCAGGAGTTCATGAATCCAGTAGTGTTACCGTTTTTTGACAGCTGTCATAGAACGTAACTATTCCAGATTACGTAAAAGTTAACTTTAAAATGCGTAATAAAATAAATATATTTATAAACCGCCTTATCTTATTCAATTATCTTATTTATGGCTTCTTACAGACATTATAATATCGTACGTGTATCAATCTATGTATTGTGTATTGCTGCAATCACTAGTTCCACCTGTCAAAAAACGATTTACCTAATGGACACGGTAAACGAACCTACGAAGACTTGCTAAATGTGAGATTCATAATTAATTTTACAGAAAAGTACTACTGAAGTGGACACTGCGAATCAACAATTCATGATCAATCGATCAAACATAAAACGCCTCCCAGCTAATGAACTACCGGACTGACGAAGGCCGAGGTTGAAAGATCGAAAGGACGGGTGTTGTGCTATGACTTAGAAGGGGTCAAGTTACAGCTCATTGAAAGATTGATTAAATAGGTACTTATCATGACTAGTCAATTCCCAGATCGGGTAAAGTATTATTGGGATTTTCTCAGAAATTTCTTAGAAGCAACCCGGAGTATGGATGTGTGCCCGGTTGATGGAAATAGAGTCGCCCCTTATTACATGGGACTTAAACATAACTGGCGAAAACTGGGTGTAATAGGTACAACTCTGCCTAACCCTTCGGGAATTACAAACGTGAGGTTATGTTATGTGTTTATATATATGTTAAACTTGGAAAAATTAAAAGAAGTTCTTACTTGAAGAAGGACCATATCCAGCGCAGAAAGTGAACTCATTCAGTAAGCTTGAGTAGAGCTTGCGAGAAAAGTTTATGCACGTCGTATCGTTCTGTATCATAGTGTATGTTGACCTTAAAACATCGGACGGCTTGTTTCGTTCTGTTGTACCAAAGCCTACGACCTGGAAATAAGAATAAATTAATGTAGTCATGAATATCCTTGCTTATCCGGCTGTCATTCAAAGATCTTGGATAGTCGTTACGGGTAGTCAGAAGCCGGAAAGTTTGACAACCAGTCTTAAAAAAGACTTAGTTACCCAGTAACTGAGTGGAGGCAGTCGCTCCTGTAAAATATTGGTATTCAGTTGCATCCGGTTAGACTGGAAGCCGACTCTTATACATATAGTTGAGAAAAGGCTAGGCAGATTGATTGATGAATATGCTTGAAAGATTAGAGGCAATCAGAAGTATTTTTTCTTATTTTAGGTATCACTTGATAGATTTTTATATCACTGCAGAGGTTGTATTGCAAAACTAGGCTGAGTTTTGTCCAGGTCTAAATGAAATTTAGATGCTTTTGACTATTTCAGACTATGTGACAATGATTAGTTTCATTTGAAACAAACAGTAATTAATTAGCTTACCGTAGCTTCCTTCCCAACAAGATTAGCTTTATCGTACACGGGACCCCAAATACAGATAGGCTGTACGTATTCTGTAAACTCAAGGGTATTGACCCTGATGATAGCCAGGTCTGACGTAGATAGATCATCGTTGTATGCTGGATGGAGTATTATTTCTTGAGCCTGAAAATTCAACGAGTTTTGTTGACACATTATACCAGTTACACGGGTGATAGCTGTAGGAGTATTATGACCTTGAAAAATATAACGCTTTTTAGGGCAGTGCAAAAACAATAAACAGCGATTAATCAATGTAACAGCGATCAATCATTTCGCCCTTTGATTATAATCGATTTTAAGTGGCTTAAAATATGTCTAGCAGTAGACCTTTCGAGCAACTATTATGACGGGGCGTTATATATTTATCAGATTTTTTCAAAGTACTGTAAAGGTTGTCCACGAAAGTCAACCTTATTTAGTGCAGGCTGGCTATAATTTAGCGCGGTTTCCATTCGAACATTCAAGCATGTTTGTTGTTGTCAAATACATATTTTATTAGGATTTTTATTTAGGAAAAGCAGTGCTAGTTAAGTCGGGAATATATAAAGTCGTCACAGTCAATATAAACGTAAAGGAATCGTATCGTTGTTTGATTCCTCCCGGTACCTCGAGCCTATAGCCCTTCACAGTACCTACGTAACCATAGCATAATTCAGAAAATAAAGTAACCAAGCAAATATTAGAACATCCAGTTATGTTAAACGGTAAATGAAGTAACAGTAATTACAAACGGATAAAGTTAAGCTTACAATGAAACTTTCAAACATCGATTACTAAACTCAAACTATGTAACCTAACACCAATTTTCAGGTATTAGATTGCTTTCAAGAAGAGATTATAGTGTTGGATACTATACTAAAGGGTTAAACCAGAGAACACAGTCCTTCTGCTACGATAAACTCTTAATAATATTGTAACTTACTATAGTTGACGCGTTTAAGCATGATAACAGCGGTCATTGACCTACCTACATTTTCTAGCATTTTTTACTACAAACACTGAAACAGAGTCCGTTTTCGTCTTAATATCTACCATCGAAGGGTCGCTTCTCGAAGTTGTGAAGGATTATGTCTATCTAGGGCAAATAATCCAGCTCGGTAGGCACAACATTGAGAAAGAAGCCGACAGAAGGATTCAGTTGGGTTGGGCAGCATTTGGAAAACTCCGTCAAATCTTCTCGTCGCCAATCCCACAGTGTTTGAAGAATAAGGTTTTCAACCAGTGCATCCTCCCCGTCATGACATATGGCGCCGAAACATCGATACTGACGGTCGGGTTGGTCTATAAATTCAAGGTCGCTCATCGTGCTATGGAGCGAGCTATGCTCGGAGTCTTTTTGAAGGATAAAATCAGGAATTAAAAAGGATATAGCTTGCAGAGTAAGCAAACTGAAGTGGCAGTGGACTGGCCATGTTTGTCGAAGGACCGATGGCCGGTGGAGCAGACGAGTCCTGGAGTGGAGACCGCGTATCGGCAAGCGTAGTGTGGGACGCCCCCCAGCTAGATGGAATGACAACCTTAAGAAGGTGGCTGGTACGGACTGGATGCGGAAGGCGGAGGACAGGGTGTGGTGGCGCAGCCTGGGAGAGGCCTATGTCCACCAGTGGACTGCGATAGGCTGAGTTGATCGTCCTAAATCAATATCTATCGTGATCTTCAATATGTTTCAATAACGAAAAAGCTTACATAGTTTACTGTTTGGGTTCCAACGGAGAGATATCGGGGAAAGGTCAATGGCCGCTATTAGCATGTTAAAACGCAACAACTTTAGCTTCATTTTCATTAGATAGAAGTTTGTCTGAACTGTAAAATTTATTGCAGCTACTGCTACAGTAAATGCAGACCATAAATACGACAGTTAAACTAAAATCGGTAATAATTACTTTAATGGATTCAGTTCAGTTAACCAAAATATTAATTACGTCTAATAAATGTTCTGGGCTGTCGCTGCATTTAAATTTTATATGAGCACGTTTGTGGCATTGATCATTATAATGTGATACAATTTAATTTAATACAAAGGATTTTTTTTGATAAAACACAGTGATGATAGATTCGATTACGCATTCAATGTTGAATAATATTGACACAGTTAAAAAAGATGAACGTTTGATACCGACCGAAGAGAATACTAATAATAAGTTCGCTTTGTGTAGGTGTAATATTTAATACATTACATTATATATAAGGAATAAATAAATGTACATACCCACACAAATATTTCCATCTATTTTATACCTATTGACTATACCACTTTTGACAATTGAATTCCCAGTAAATTTAAACTTAATCAAGTTAACTTTTTCATTTTATTACGTGCAAGTGACATTCAACCTAAGGATGACAAAGCAACTATGAGATCGACTATACAAAAATATTGCTTGCCTCACAACTAAGTGCTAATTTCACCAACGAAACAGAACGAAATCAGCACATCTAAAATTGCTTTCAAAAGTTTGCAGTGTCTATATTCCACAACATTAATGACACAGACGGCTCTTGAACGCGGTTAAATGTGCTGATCGCGTTTGTGGCGGCATCTACGTCGCCACATGCAAATTACGAATCACACTGACGTCACGCAAAATCCTGAATCGCGCAAGCAGAGATTACCATGTAACTAGCATGTATACAACGTCCCAGCATCAATCGTCAGGCCACCAGACACCTGTCCTGTCGGGTCTGAGGATCCTCCTTTTTCTATAGAGGATGAGTGAACTTTACACCCTGCTCCTCATTCCTCTATACTGGACACACGTTCAGTTTCTTTGGTGAAATCCGCCCTAAGTATAACGTGAACAACATTTTTTTAAATTACTTACGGTAAGTGTTTGTCTACCAGGCTGATTGACATCTTTATGGTTATTAATACCAGCAATAATGACGACTCTGTTTGCTTCCGTAGTTATGCCGTTCTTGGATACACAGTGGCCGGCTGAAAACAAATGAAATTATTTTTTATTTGTCCTATTGGAAATACTGATACGGCCTCATCGTGAACGAGCAGTACTGGTAAACTTAATTAATGATGCCGTGACTAGATTGGTCTACATTATAAGTTTACTTCTGCCGAGAGTAATATTTCACTTGATATCAAATAATAGTAGAGGTTAACCATTGTTGGTCTAGACTTTGTTAACCTGGTTAATAATGTCTGGAACCGAATAAAGAAATCTAGTAAGTAAAACTGGAATCATCCACTTATTATTTATTATCATAAGACTATGTTGTCCCACCGCAGGGCAACGCCTGCCATTTTTGGGCCAATCCTTTAAAGAGTCCAACTCATCCCACCATCTCTTTCTGGGCCGGCCGCGTAGTTGTTTCCTACTTTTTGTGATCCTCTGAGTTGTGGTTTTTATCCACTTATTGCAAAACAAAAAATAAAGTTTCCTCACCCGTTAAAATCGCACTCCTAGACACAATGTTACCGCCACAGTGATACTTTAATACGTTGTGCCTATCCTTGACCAGAATAGCGACATGCCAGGGCCAGTCACCAGCTCTAGCTTCAGTCCTGACTGACACTAATTCTGTATGGTTTATGGACCTTCTACCGCAGACATGGGCATAATGGTTGCTTGGGTATCTCTGGGTTACGTTCAGCCTTGTAATTGTTTGTGCCGCCTGAAATGATAAAATTAGTTAATTAAACATAACATAACACATTACGCCTGTATTTCCCAAAGGGTTAGGCAAAGGTGTCCACATTTGGCTAGTTATCTGTAAGTTCCAGGTAATAGGGGGCGAGAATCAAACTCAAACTTAAATAATTTATTGCGCTCATGTGGTAAGTAGATATTATAGTTTAGGGGTCCAGCACCTAATATGAACCATGTGAGGTAATTTAAAAAATATTAAAATACTTTATTTATTACTTTACATTTAGTGTGAAACTATAAAGAGGAAGTCCCTACTTATCTAGTGCTAAATAATTTAGATTATACTATGTATATTCACATTTTGAGATAAATCTTTATAATAAACGATACAATGCAAAATAATATAGGTAGGTAATTGGTGAAATGCTAGATTCTGAAGCCGCGGCTTAATGAAAATTTGGAATGTGTGACAGGCTCATAGTAAAATCAGACACACTTGATAATAATATAACGAGGTTCCTCTCTCTTGGGCCCTGATCAAAGATAGCTTGAACCCTGTTTCCGATACTGTGGGCTAACATTTTTAAATTAAATTTTACTTTTTTATGTATTAAAATAAGTAAATAATGTGTTCATACAATAAATAAACGAATTAAATGATGAAATTGTAACTAGATTTGGTTGCGCAGTTATCGTAGTAGCAGGCAGTGGAGTAAATATTGTCAGTCTGCGGCTTTTTGCTGTTTCAATCACGACAGGCGCTTCACCTTTTAGCTTCACGATAGTCGGTAATATCGACCATTAACCATAATAGCACTTTCTGTGCTTAAGGTCGCAGTCACGGTCACCAAACTCTGTACTCCTGTCGATTTTTCTTACTCAGGGTATGTGGCATGGGATGTTCCTGATTTTTCTTGGAAAATTCACGTATCTACAGAAGATAAATATAGTGGAGGCACCCATCAACGAAAAACGTACCTTAATCCTATCATTGCAAAGTGTAACATTGTTCAATGTCAAAATGTTAACAATCGGCGCATCACTCTCATTTGTTTTTAAATTGTCCGTCGACACGTAAAATATGTAGCGCACTGGTATCGGCTGCACTCCGCGGACCACTAAATTATGTTTGTTCGTTCTTCGTACTGTGAAGTTGTAGAAATTCTGATACTGAAACTAAAACCACCGTTTAATACAAATAATATTATTCTACTTGCTTTTTAATTTGTTTGCTTGTTAAAAAAAAAATATCCGCAGTCTATACAGGTCTTTCTTTCAGACACTTAGGAAATCGCAGCATGATCGTGCATTTATTTTGTGGAAATAGACGCTTATCAAGGTAATTTAAATATAATTGTTAACACCTACATGTCCTAGTAGTAATGAAAACGCGTGTATGCTAAATTATAACATAATCAGCTTATAATGTTCCCACTGCTGGGACATAGGCTTCCTCCCTGTGAGAGGGAGCGGGCCATAATCCACCACGCGGGCCCAGTGCGGGTTGGTATATTTCACGTCTTTGAGTTTTTGGTTTTAGGACATGACGGTTTCCTCACGATGTTTTCCTTCACCGTTTTGAGAGCAGTGGTGATGAAAATAAATACACAAAGTAAAGTGCCTGCCCAGGTCCGAGCACACGACCTACAACTTGAACCAAAGTCGGGGTAGATACCACTGAGTCATCACTGCACCTAAATTATAACGTTTAACATAAATAAAATATCCACTAGCGTTTGGCCATTTTCTTACCCAATGCTTCAATAATGCACTGATATCATTACTTATTTGTGACCGCATCAGTCTATAGAAACGGAATTCCTGGACATTAATACGATTGAGATTAAATTTGCTACTGACTCTGACCCAATTTTTTTTTTATTATTTTTTAGTTGCGACTGTTCTGCATGAAAATAAAAAAAGGAAATAAATAATATACTCACAGCAGCTACAGTTACTTCGTTCTTAAACACAATCACCATTTCAGCTTCAACCATGTTCGTATAAAGTCCAAAATGCACAATTCCCCTCCAGTAATTTTCACTAAATCTATCGAAATGTATCAAACCTAACCCACAAGGATCATATCTCGTTAAGACAGGGCCTTTTAAAGCCACAGAATGGGCTTCCAATAAACATGTTACCACACAAACTAAAAATAATATTCTACCCCCCATATTTCTTTCTTTTCTACAAATAACTCGGCACACGTACCTACTACTCCGACTTATATACCAAAGTAATAAATAAAACCTAATAAAATTTATTCGTACAAAATAATTATCACAAGTTTATATACAGTGTGTTCCAAAATGTCTGTATACGCAAGGAATGGTTTCGGGCTCTCAGCGAGTTGCCTTTTAAATGAAAGCCTCAGTGAGTCATGAAGAGACACTTACACAAATACCTTTGTTCTATCAGTTTGAAAATGCATTTTTTATATTTAATTGGGTCAGTATTTCTACAATTAGTCACAATGTATGTAAGGTACCTAATAGTAATCGATGCCTATAACCATTCATGACATGTATATTATCCGTGCGTCAAAGTTTTTCGTCAAAGTAAAAACCACAGACATTTAAAAGGAAATAATATTCGATTTAGTAAAAATGTTGACATTTTCTCCAAAAATAGTAGGTACCATAATCTTAATCCATTAGCATTAATGATGCTAAACTTTATATACATAGAATATCGCGTGTTTTATAATGGATATAAAATATCCCGAAATATATGGGGGCGTAGTTAAATTATTAGGACATTACGAGGGTATAATATATTTTCCAAAGCAAGTCCATGGTATAAAGTATAGTACAATATTAATATTTTAAACAAAGAATAGACAGCTGTTTGGCCTAACCCACTAACCCGGCCAGTGACCCTATAGATAACTACAGGTGTATCAAGACAAACAATAGATTACTTAATATTACATATAAGGAAGCATTCTGTATTATTACGAGTAATTAACAATTATGTAAATTATTTGGGCCATTTTGGGATCATTTATTTATTTTAAATACATAACAAGGTTAAGTTTAACTTTAAATTTATCACAGTTAACGTTTAAATTGGTATTGTGACATAATGTATTGTACATTATGTCACAATTATCAAAAACATTTTTTTTACTGGTACTTTACAAACGTTTACTAAACATTGATTCCGCTCTTAAAGAAAAAAAAGGAATTCTTTATTAATTATTAACTTTATTGTCTTTAAATTATAAGCATCAAACATTGACAAATTTATTTTTTTCAATTTTTTTTGTGGTTCAATATAGTTATATATATACCTTATTGAACACCACAAAAAAAAAATGTATATATTAAAAAAAATATATATATATTATACATATTATATTATATAAATAAACAAATTACCCTTCCTCTCACAGAGAGGAGGCCTGTGTCCCAGCAGTGGGAACATTATAGGCTGAGTATGTATTATATAAATAATAAATAAATTTACGCAACCTGTATTCAGAAATGAACTGACTAGTAGGGTCATCTGACCACCGTTTAAGTGACCTCATACTTCTTTGAATATGTTTACGATAGTACTAAATACCTAGCTATTTATATATATTTTGGTTACGCATTCAATTATTATGTTGTTTTCCTTACGATATGTGACTTATTCTGGCAATTAATTAATTTTTATCACGAATGTGTTTTACCTACATTACGTATGTTGGATTTGTTCAGTTAAATGTGTTTGTCTCGCAAATAATGTCATAATATCTAGCTTGGTGAACAGAGTGGCTATTTTTGGTACTAACGTTGTGGAGATTTTTCACAATGTGACTCGGCCGTTGGTCCCAGCTGTAATTAGTGGATTTTTGTTACGGGTTGTCAGAAGCCCGAAAATCTGACAACTTCTTACCAAGGGGTATCGTAATCTGGTTGTGGAGTTCAGATAGGCAGTAGTTCCATTTAAAATACTGGTATTCACCTGTATCCGGTTAGAATGGAAGCCGACCCCAACATAGTTGGGAAAACGCTAGACTGATGCTGATTTGCTGCTATTGAGGTCCTATCAGAAGGACGGTCAGAAATCCATACCGACAGTTGAAAACTAAACCGTTGTCCTAGAAAAGTCAAGCTTTAGGATTATATTTCCTGAATGCAAATCGTACAACACAAAAACAAAGATAACGATGGTTCAAAGTAATAAAATAAAGCAAGGTACCCACATCCGCAACTAATGGAGGGTTCGTCATCCTCAAAGCATACCAACCGCCCCAGTTTGGGGGCGAAATTAACACAATACTTTTAAGGGTAGCAAATATGCATGAAATTCGCTTTCATAAAGCTTTTGACAAACCTATGTGTGCAGTCGTCACATACTTTTGAAGTATGGCAATCAAAGTTTTGACAAGCCGGAAAATATAATTCAGCATGATATTGTTGTAGTACCAATTGAATGAGAAACAACGTTTTTGTGAAAATTATGTTCAGCGCCGGCTGTGGCTGAAAACCAGCGCTGGGGCTCTGTCTCGCATAGCGCATAGGGTCTTAGCATTATGCTGAGCGATGGCCGTTTTGCGTGGATGTGACGTATGTTTTCGCCCAACTTGTTATTTTTTTTTTGTGTTTGTGTTCTCTTTATGCGTCATGTTTACCGCAAATAAACGTATTTTTTATTTTCTTTTTCCTTTATGTTGCTTCTTACACTGTTGATGTTTGCTCTTCATAAAGGTCTATCGTCGTTTAGGTATCTAACAATACCCGTACCGCGCAAGTTTTTGATACATTTTCAGGAGAGATAAAAATCTGTTTACGGAACATAGCGTAAGTCTGCATCAACACGAGATAGTATGGCGGGCTGACGACTTATACGGTTGTGACCATAGAAATGTAAAAAACAGGAGAATTGGCAAGGAGGCGTGTCTGTGTCGTGACGGCATGCCCGAAATGACCATGCACTAGGCAAATGGCCGTCTCCACGAACTAGTGCGCTTTCGACCGTGATCGTGAAAAAATATAAGAATGCCGTGTTGTTCAGTGGTTTCTAGTAAAAACCGAAGCCAAAATCAAAACTTTGTAAATCATGGAATCACTTATCTACCATATAAATATAAGTATTTTACTATATTTGTCTTTAAAATCATGAAAAACAACAAATTGTAAAATATTTCTTTCTTTTACTACGTTAATTTTGTTTTCAAATATCGCAACGACTGTACTATTTTCGCAGTAAATACATTGCTCCTTAACCACTGCCTAAGTATGTCACTAAGTGACTAGACAAGCAATGTAAAAATCACAAAACGATATTTTATTTATGCGGTGCATCACATGGTACATTGGTACGGCCGCTGCTGGTTGCGGCCAGTATTGATGTGGCTGTGCAGATCCACTAACGTAGGCTATCGACAACAATGTCGATTACCCAACGAATATATATAGTTAATTTTACAATTTGTCAACCGTTTTAACCCAGTTGGAAGATCTAAAAAGATGACGTTTAAATCCGGTTGGAAGACCCTTGAGAAGATGTAAAATAAGAAAATTTTTATTTACAATATTTTTATTTTTTTTTATTTTATGAAACACAGGATAGCGAAAAGCAATTTTCTCGATTGCAGGTATATATTGTAGAAATTATAATCGAACAGAGTTTCGGCTTAGGCTAGGTTCTAGATCAAAAAAATTGTCCTCAAGTGCGCTGCGCGACCTATTTATAAGTTTACTTTAAATCGAGGAGGGGATCACCGCTCGGTAACGCCCATCGCGTGAGGTTGACAAACGCACGTGACGTGCTAGTCAATTGACTTTCTCTTTGCTGGAGCTGCCGTGGCGTCATGGCTATGGCTTTGGCTGAGGCTGTGGCTGTGGCTTTGGCTGCACCAAGACGACACGGCATGGCATGGCTTTGGCATAGCATTGCTTTGGCATGGCATGGCTTTGGCATGGCATGGCTTTGGCATGGCATGGCTTTGGCATGGCATGGCTTTGGCATGGCATGGCTTTGGCATGGCATGGCATGGCTTTGGCATGGCATGGCTTTGGCATGGCTGGCAATCGGGTGACCGTTACATTTAATTGATTCATAATATTATATTTTCTGGACATATCGTTTTTTATTTATTTTATTTATAGAACCCCAATTTTTTTTTAGTACAATAATAAATGGGAGAATCGATAACTTTACGATTTAGTCAATCACTAGTGTACATGTCAAATAAATGGCTTTTGCACAGCACAACGATAGCGACAGATGTTTTTGTGTGAGTAAGTTGTACGGTGCATTGTAAATACACGCTATGTTTGATGAGTTAGGTTTATAATTGACTGTGTAGTACCTTCTGATTTATTAATTGCAAGTGTGTGCGCGACTTTGTATCTATTGCTTTTACTGAACTACATGTGTAGTAGTGGCGCGGTAGTGGGATCGTCTTAACGACATGGAGTGCTGATACATTTTCAACTACAGGGTATATCTCTTTCTATCCTATATCTATGGGTTGTGACACAACAAACGATTTGCGCGGTGCGCGCTGCGATTGGATAATTTTGTTTTTAGAAAGAAGTTCTTTTACGGAGATTGCGGTATTCATGCGACTTTTAATTTGTGTAATAGAAAGAGACAGAAAGAGTTCAAGGCGTCTGCAAAAAATTTAAATTTTTCGTCATGGATGTGTGAATGTTTTCATGGTTTTCGAGGGTGCTAATGCGAAAATGTACAAACTTTCGCAACCGCCATCTTGGATTTTTATTTTGAACTTTGTTCCTGCTGGGGATCCTCCGACCCCACACTTTTTTGTCATCATTCGAAGCGTGCCGGCAAAATCTATCTAATGAAGTATAATCAAATGGCCAATTTCGACTTAGGTAGGTACTCGGTATTTTTACAGCGATGCTTTGTAGTAAGCACTTGAAGTTTTAAAATATGCATTTTGCGTATGTGTTGATGACGAGTTTTAAGTAAATAGATTGTATTAACAAAAAAGATTCAATCATCAATATTTCACAATTTTCCTTAACTAACATGACACTCTCTAGGCTATAACTATGTCGTTAAGCACTAATTTACCTGCATACATTACACATCCGCGACGCTAGTAGATTCTAATTATTCCGAGCAATTTAGCGTTCACTTGCACATAATAGACATGATTATCATACGGTCTATGTCAAACTAATGCAAAGGATTTTGTTCGCTTAGATGTCCCAAATCGAAATCACTACTTAACCGGCTTTTATTTTCTTTTAGAACGTTATTATTTAAATGTTTGCCGTTTGGAATATATTTTAAAACTAAAAGCAATTAATAACGACCAGTAACAAATCTATTTCAAATGATGGCTCTTTATTTCCCGATGAACAAAAATAAAACATTTCAAGATATTAGAGAAATTCTGAGCACGTTTACTTATTCTTTTAAAATGAGGCCTTCGGGAGCCTCGTCGAGATTTGGTGTTTTATACGGGTCATGTTCAGATAAGTATAATGGGCCCACCACTCCACTATTTTCTTTATGAAACGGTTGACAAATAACTGCAGCCTTCAAAAATAGGCGCTGAAAATTAAGTCACAATCTCATCTGAGTGACATTGTAGACAAATTTGAGGTTTTTTTGACAGATTGAGTCAGTCTCAATCTGTCAGAAATACATCTAACTTACTCTAAAACGGTTGAAACATTTTCCTGTTACCCAACACTATGCAAGCTAATTTAATGACATAAAGAGGAAAAAAATTTGTTTATTTGCACCTTCAAGTAAAAAAATAATATGGTGTACAACAACTGAACACCAGTAAATGAAATTGAAATTTCGATGAAAAAATGAAATAAAAAATAGGCCTAAGGTTAAAAAAAAAACCTTTATTATTCTCAAGCACATTTCTATTCTGGCTAGTACGTCACCACCTTTAAGCCGAGTAGCTCCGAAGCGAACCGAAGAGCTCTTCTGACGCCTTAGTTAAGACCTAGAGCCACTACACGATTGTTGTGATTATTATGTCAAGACCTTATTAAGGATCCTAATAAGGTATATATCATATTTCAGTACGTAAAAGCTCTACTTGAATCGACCAATTAAAAATATGTTTCAAATAAATATACAAGGGCTGATTTAGGCTCTTTGATGTTCAATGTTTTATTTTTAGAAGCATTATCCAGAATTTTCCGAATAAAATTAGAGTTTAATTTTTACATATTTCGTTAATTTTGTAAAATGTAAGCCAATTGATGATTTTTAAATGATCATTAAAAGTTTTTATGACAACACTGTTAAAAAATGTAAAAAATACACAATTAATTTATCCGTCATACGGGTAGCAAAAAAATAAGACAAAAGGTAGGTATGTGAAAAACTTGCGGGCAAAGGCAAGTAATACTTATATTTAGAAGGATTGAAATGTGATATGGGCTCTCGACCCAATCAAACCCAAATCATTTGTGACAGGGACCCCAAATCTTATAAAAATATTATTTACTGTATATTTCCGTTTTTATTTATTCGTGAGAGACAAAAATATCTAATATCTGCTTAGTTTGGATCTGTCACTATCCGATCTTGGTTTTCTATAATAGAAACAAATTTTAGATCAAATTCCTATACAAAGACTCTTCTTTATTACGGTTTGAAGCTTGTTTCTTTGTTTTTCTTTTAAAAGGTAAATCTATTATTTAAATGAAAAGATAAATAATTAAAAATAAAAATAATTTAAGTAATATTTTTTTTTTAAATAAGGTGTATTTTTTAAGAATTTTTCGCCTTAAAACCAAATCAAAGTGAATAATAACTAAGGGCTAATTTGCAATTAAATAAGTATGAGAATATAATGAATATTAATTCAAGTTTCTCTCCCGAAAACAACATGAGTAGACAGATTTTGTTTATTAACCTTTGACACAAATAACCCTTTTGCTTAATAAGTCTAAAGAAACGGCCTTCACAGTTCCGTCCTAAAAATTAAATTTCCTTTTTACGGATCGGTATTTTTTTTTTAGTAAGTACCTAGTTCATAAAGAAAGGAGGTGTTTTTAAATAAAATATTACTTTATTTCTTTTTCATAAGTACGTACGGACACCTAAACGTTGTCTAATATACAACCTTCCCATGTTATTAAAAAATCACTTTACTTGTAATAGATATTAATTACAAATGCCTTGCCTTGTAGACTTTAGATCTGTAGACCATCTTTTATTTTATCGAGTACCTGGTACGTCTTGTCGACAGGCCTACGCTGTCCTCCCATCATCATCACTCATCATTTCAGCCGAAAGACGTCCACTGCAGGATATAGGCCTCCCACAAGCATCTCCATTTCGAACGGTTCCGTGCTTCTCGCATCCAACGTGTTCCTGCGGCTTTAACAAGGTCGTCGGTCCATCTTGTGGGAGGCCTTCCAGCTACGTCTTCCGGTACGCGGTCGCCACGCCAGAACCTTTCGGCCCCATCAGCCATCTGTTCTGCGACCAATTTGCCCTGTCCACTGCCACTTAAGTGTGGCAATTCTTAGGGCTATGTCGGTTACCTTGGTTCTCCTGCGGATCTCTTCATTTCTGATTCGATCACGCAAGGAAACTCCAAGCATAGCCCTCTCCATTGCCCTTTGGGTAACTTTAAGCCTTCTAATAAGGCCCATTGTGAGCGACCACGTTTCAGTTCCATAGGTACCTCCTATACCTACTGTAATTTGAAAACATTGTAAAAGTAAATTATTTTTCAAAGATTAACGGTGGAGTTTTTTTCCGGCTCTTCTCCATAGGAAACGATCAATTGGAACCGTGCACCTAGCTTCTGACGTTTAATAAGTGCCCATGTTGGTTGAGAAATAAAATATTTTCATTTTGATTTTTTTGAATGACTGGCTATTAAAACTTTTGAGTTTATACAAATAAGCGAAAGGTAATAACTGGTTAAAATAACGAAATTTTAATAGCTTTACCTATATAGATTGATCGATGGAGCAGAAAAGTGTCGGAGTGCAGGTGACCGCGTATTGAAAGCGTAGTTTTGGAAGACCTCCCACAAGGTAAGGTGAGCCGATGAAAGCCGCAGTAATCCGCTGGATGCGAGAAGCACAGGCTCGGTCGATGCGGCGACGCTTGGGGTAGGACTATGTCCAGCAGTGGACGTCTTACGGCTGAAATGATGGTTTCTGATTAAAAAACAGTTAAATACTAATGTCTTATCAACCATCGTTTTTTATAATATGGACCTTCGTGTTGCCCTTAAAGAAAATAAAAGCAATTAGGTAGGTATTTAGAGCCTATAAAACTGCTTTGCAGTAGGTACATAAATTCAAATAAAAAGACTTTCCCGATTACGCGGTAACTTATTCTTGGATCTCAATTACCCAAACAACAGTGTCATATACAATAATAATTGAACAAACAAAGTTGGAAGCATTTATAAACAGTTTTGAAAAGAATATTTGTCCATCTGTGAAAATATAGTATTTTTCACAATATAAGCCTGTTGCGCTCCGCATAATTTCCTTAACGCTATTCAGACTCAAAGCGACTACACGGCCCGTGAAATCGTGCAGCAAAAACTATTGTTTGCATAGGTACTATTTGTTCTACGAGTTTCTTTCCATAAATGATAAACAAGAGAATATGAAAAGTGTCCACAAAATTATAACACTGTAAAAAACTGAGACTGGTGGTTTGGTTAGTGCATAAACTAAGAAGAATTTAGGCTTTTATTTTTACACTAATGCTGCTCCTGGGTGACAATACAAAAATAAAGATGACGTGGTGATTATTTTAGAACATGCACCACCGATTTCATGTTAAGATTATTACGTTGTTGATATTCGCACAGTAAGGAAATATTTGACTCACCTCCTCCAGTCAGTTGTCTTTTATGGCTACTGAAGAAAGTAGTTTTGTGTCTTATCAATATTTTATTTTATTTTTATTTTATTTTATTAGGTCTACCAACAATTGTTTACACTAATTTACAAACAAAAATAAAACATATGCTTAAACTCTACACAGTGCAACAATTACTTAAAGGTAAACACCACATGGACAAAAAAAGAAAAAGAAAACAATAAAAAGTAATTTCGTAAGCTACATATTGCACAAGTAAACTTAGCTAGCTATATATCTATGTATAAATAACACAACTAAATACAAAATATTAAAAGCATCGTTTCTTTAATAAAGTTACGTACATAGTCCAAACACTTTTACTTTTTTATCAGATCTGATAAACAGTTCAGAAATTTAGATTTTTGTTTATTGAGAGAATCAAAGTGAAAATCAACCATATCACTACAACCATTCAAAATCCTACAGAACCTAGCACATGGAGAGTTAGATCCTAATACCGTTCTTCTCATTGGGGGACAAAGTGGAGTAATAGGTTTGCGCGGAATCCTCGACGGAGCACGAAAGTTAACAAGTGCGAGCAACGGCGGTGAGTCGATATTTCCCTTCAATATTTTACACGCAAACATTGCGTCATTCAGACATCTTCGTTCTTCCAAGGTGTGCATGTTGAAGAATTTCAATCTCTTTTGGTACGAACGCACTTTCTTGGTTATTCCCACAGAAAAGGCAAGATGCCAAACGAAGCGTTTTTGTACACGTTCTAGACGCAATATCGATGTAAACATACACAAGCGTATCGTCCTGTCCCTGTATCGTTTTTAAACTAATGTTACAAACCAAACACAAGGAAAATACTCTAGAAAAGATTTACAACGCCAAGCTCAAGAAGATGTGACTTATCGTGTCTCCATCTCCTGCAAAGTAATTGCAACCGTTTCTTTGCATCACAGGGCTAAAGAAATTTGGATGAACAAAAAATCAGTCATAACACTTAGCTTCTTAACAGTCGCCTGGAGCCGAAAGCTATTTATTTATTCATTGAATCGTGAACGAACGCGTTCAAGTGGAAACGTATGTCGACAACTGCATTGTGAAGCACTCAATTAGTGATTGAATCAATTTGACTAATTGCTGCGAATTATTGCGCAGTTTTCATTTATAGGGATGTTGTCTGGCTAGTACAGACAGACTTCAGTTGAAAAAATCTGTTTTGTTCAAAACATTCATTTAGTTCCCTATCTATCTAATACTTAAAAAAAGAAATTTACATTGAAACATCTTACCAAAGAATTTAATTAACTGTAATTTGTTGTACAATGTCGATATTTTGGAAAACCAATTATTACTTTAAAGCTATCAACGATATTTGATATTAAATTTATTGACCAGACCCTCAAAAGCAGGGTTTGATCTTCTTGGAATCCGAAACATCCTGCAATAGTATAGGGTAAATATTAAATATTAAACATATACTTCAAATCTAGACAAGATGCCTAGTCATTTCTCAGAAGTCATACTGTCACAAAACATTTACTGAAACGTTTATCAAATGAAAAAGCCTTTACAAATCTAGATCCATCGTTTTAATTCCTCTCCGTATCTGCTTTTACATTCTCACGAATATTTATTGCTGAGGATGCAAAACTCTTGAGTTTAGTGCTTCACTCGCCGAAGACAAACGATCCCACTCCTTCGTATTTTCTTACATGACAAAGACGAAACTTTTCCAAGTCGACGTTTCAGAAATATTTCTGTTGTGTAAACTTTAATCTTACGACGTCGCGACGTCTCGCAGGATGCTCTTTTAATTTCAACTGTGATTACTTTATGTGATTGCGATTCATTTTAAGTAATGCTTAATCGTCGAAATTACAGAAATTATGAGTTTTGTACCTAAGTGAAAGAAAACACATACTCATTAGATTTGAAAACTAAGTTATCTAATTTGATATTAATAGAAAAATATAGTTTAAGTACGAACAAGGAAAGAATGAGAAATTTGATCTGGGTCTTCAGTGCAAAATTATTTGCAAAATATTCAAGATCTTATCAATAGTGAGGTAGGCAGGAAAAGTTATTCACGAGTGATAATTTCATTTTAGTGAGTGATAATCTCAATAACCGTTAGCACTTAATTCTCCATTAACAGCATAATAGAATTGGCACAAAATATCTTCACCTTCCTTAATAACGCTTCAAAGCCAATATTTATAAATTAGACTTAGAAAACAAACGCAAGAAATTACAAGGCAGTTGTTCTAATGAAATAATAATCCGGTAATCGAAAGACGAGTACCCTTTCTTGAAGATATAAGTCTCAATAAGTACAACCGAAAGATACAGTTACAGTCCTTTTATTGCGTACTAGAAGCGCCATTAACGTTACTTTGATTGTACAGGCTGTAGGGTTTTGGAAAATGGTGTAATGGGGGCGCAGTAAAATGTAATCTCTATGTATATCTCTGATGATTATGGTACCTGTAGTGTATCTCTTTACTATATATGTAAACACTGTTATGCACACAAGTTGTCACTAATGTCAACTGTCAGACACCGCGAATGGCGGGAAGTCGAACGTGAAGGGAGGCCGGACAAGGACTTGGGTTAATCCTAATAAAACTTAATAATCACTACGGAATTGAACGGATTATATAGTAAGTACCTATGTTATTATACATGACGAAAAAAAATAAAGCTGCTCGCTTCTAACGTTTCAATCGATGGTGATAATTTGTTGGTCACATGCAATGTTTCAATTTAAATTAAGCTACAAAATTGGTCACGCAAAGGCCAAGTATTTGAGTGACATCGCACATTCTAGCCAAATTTTAGCCTAAGGTAATCTGACACCCAAAACTAAGGATTTAAAAAATCTTAATCTTAATTAGAAATGGGGAGGAGAAGCGATATGCGATATGTTGAAGCGTATAAGCAATCATATAATGGTAAATATATATTTATATATATATATATTTATATACGTTCAGCTATGGACCTCTTTCGACTGAAATGATGATGAAGACTGATGGCAACATATCTCGTAAAACCGAAATTGTATTGCAATATGAGTCATATCCAGACATTCAATACATTCGTGTTCCTTGATTAACTCGAGGCGTCGTGAAAGTCCTTAACAAATGCTTTATGTGTACTGCCACGACCCAGCGAGTGAGGAACAGGCGATATAATGTTTAATAGATCTTAAATGGCTGTTGACACACGGTACGGTTATCAAGGCGGTTTTTAATTAATTCGTGTGGGATCCTCCGAGTACAGTTACTAGTTTAAATGGGGAGTGAATTGTAGTCTATTTGTTGACTTGTTCTACTTGTAGCTGTAATTATAGGATTGGGTGTTGTGATTATTATCATAGTTTGACGACGTATTTTGGGGCTAGTGGCTAAATAATCACAGCCGCACGTGTCGATCGAATGTTAAGCTATGCTTGCTACGGTCAGTTAGTGGATGGGTGACCATCCAGTACATAATAGAGACCCGTGTCTCGAGAAGCACGTTAAGTCTAGTCCCGGTTGCCATGTGTCAATCTTTAACATTCGTTACTGGTAGTCAGAATCCCAGTGGTAATGTGTATCGTTTAACCCAGAAACTTGGATGTGGAGATCAGATAGGGAGACGCTCCGTGTAAAATACTGGTATTCAGCAGCAACCGGTTAGCCTGGTAGCCGACTCCAACGTAGTCGGGAAAAGGCTAGGCAGATTCATAACGACGTATTTTATTTACAAATCAATGAAACTATCTGGATTTATCAATACTATATGTCGGTATAGGCAAAACAGATAATATCAAATGAGTCATTTGCTCAGAAACAAGAACATAAAATATCTATGATATTACATACTAAGATAAACTGTTCCTCTGAACGGCACGCTACGAAATTTTGTTTCAATGCGGTTAGTGGAAGTGCTCAAGTGCGGTTCGCGGAAGTGCTGTTCAAATTAGTGCTATACCTCCTAGTGGAATACCTCATCCAAATGACTGTAGATATCAATAGAGTAGCTATTCGACATAATAACATGGGTATACTAATTCCTATCCCCCCCCCTCCCTCCTCTCTCCTCCTACTACTACTTCTACTCTAATTGATATCAGTGGCTTTGCGGTTATTTTATATTGCATGAATGATAAATTAGAATTTGTGGTCATTTGTTATTCTGTTTATAATAACATCGTGCTTTGGATAGTAAAGTGGCGTAACTTACAAAATGGGACATTTGACAAAAATGTCTAAAAGTTTCTGGTAGAATTTTGATTCTGTGCTTTTAAAGTAAAAAATCATAGTCGACTAGCAGCACCCCGCGGTTTTACCCGCATAAGTTTCGATCCCGTTGAAATATCGGGATAAAAAGTATCCTATGTGTTAATCCTGGCTATGAACTATCTCTGTGCCAAATTTCATCCAAATCCGTTTAGCAGTTTTTGCGTGAAAGAGTAACAAACATCCATCAATACAAACTTTCGCGTTAATATTAAGTAGGACAGTAGGATTGATAATAGAAGTCCAGATTTATGCAATAGTAATAAACTATTGAAGACTGGTTTGAGGTGGCGCGGGAAAGGAGTTACTGGAAGGATTTGGGAAGGCTTTTGCTTAGCAATGGGACAGTATAGGCTGAGTAAAATAAACTATTATAATATTTATAATTGATGGCGTCAACGTTAACGGTTTTTTTGTTATTGCTGAATGCTGCTCTTGACCTCAATCACGCCTTATGGAAAGCCATCGCTTTCCATCAGCCTCATCCATCGATGAGCTCTGTGATTCAACGAGTGTGCCCAGGAGATGCCTGTTCACTCTTGCTTTGAAAGCAGACAGGTAGGCATTTGTTACTTTCTTGTGTCTTCATGAGCCTCGTTGATATTTGGTCTACAATTATTCCATAGTCTTTCAACACACATGAAAACGAGACGATATCATTCGTAATTTATCTCGGCTTGAAAAAATTATTCAAAAACTCAACATATTAACTTAGTTCATTTTACTATGGAAGTGGCAATGTAAAATATTTGTTTTTGGCTTATTTGCATTCAACTTTGGTAAATACTGACCACAAATCCCCACAGGAAATTGTGGACTGTAATTATTTGAGAAATTCAATAAAAACTAAATGTGGTGGTTGCTGTATGTTGCGATGTCATTCATGCTGTCTCTATGTTAGTTTGTGGTCTAAACTATCAATGATAGTGGTCATTTCTCTGTATGAATTCTGGTAACCGAACATGTGTTTATTAAACTTTTCGTTTAGATATAATCCCACCAAAAACATTTCATGTAAAGTAGGTTACCAAGACTCACATAACGCTTTCACTGCTAAAAAGTTTTCATATCTAATGTACAGCCAGGTCTCTAACTCTACAAAGCCTAATTCTACAAACTGGAGGTTGAGCTCTCTAGCCTTATCCAGGCCGAACTTATGAGGGTTTGAAAATACGACGAAACGCTTCGAGAAAAGATAGGTACAAGTATATCGAGAAACATAATAAATATCTTTGCCGCAAAGTATATTTCAGTTACAAGCAACGATTACAATACGAGTAGTTAGAATTTAATCATTTGTATGATTTTCTTTTATAAGATAAATGACTGACTGACTGGAAATTAATATTTTGCAGTAGTGGTACGGTAACAAATGTAAATCTGTAGAAACACCTTTTCTCATCTAAGCTTGGTACACCTAAACAGTAGGACTCATTTGTCATCTACACCTTAGCCTAGTCAGTATTACTTCTTCATAATTTACTTAACTTTTAACGACTCTACAACCAACCAGCATGTATGTACTTACTAGTTGGTTAGCGACAATAAGTATCAAAATAACCACAAGGAATTATTTTCGTAACCCTAAAAACAATAGACTAAATTAAATTGATTTTCTCTTTCATTTTCGCATTGATTGAAACTGACAATCTTAATTGGTACCCGGTGCTGTAAAATATGAACACCCACAAAGATACAGAGAGTAAATTTACAGACAAAGGGTAGCTTCACCTAGCCATTTGTTATTTATTGTCAATTTGTGTCCCGGCCTGCGACCGTTCGTTAGTGGCCGTCCGGTAATAAACTTATTAAAAATGCTGGCGCTCACACCGTCGTGTAACATCAAAATTGCAGAGTGTAATGCTAGAGTTGCAGTTTAAGTCAAGTATAATGCGTATACTATTGGTACCACTGATAGTCGCGGAAGATATTATAATGCACTTATGTCCGTGCTCACTCTCGTGCACTATAATATCTTCCGCGCCGAAGGCTAGTCTCGGTTGAGGTTAGCCGCTATGGCCGAAATATAGAGGAAAGCCTTAGTGCGAACGCGTTATGTACATATACGTAACATTGAACAATTTTTAAATAGGTAATACTCATTTCGCATGTAATATTTAAGTACTTAGTGTTAAGACTTTATTCACTTTTTCTCTGACTCTGACATAGTTCTAGTGTTGCTAGACCTATCAATTTCGCATAACACTGCCATCAGATAACTATCGTTGTAACTACTAATCCTTATGTAACAAAAACACAATATCAACCTATACTCAAAACAACAATCTGTATAGATGGATTTATAGCGATATGCGACAAACTATATCACTTTTGGAACAGTTTCAACTTTACTTGTCCAGCTTATTGGGCCGTCACACAAAGAACTAATAACTAGTAGATACTTATACTTGTGACTCGTTTAGTTCTCGGTGTGAAAACCTCCTTAAAAAAGTTTTAGGGGACAGACTGGCAGCAATTTGTGAAATTGACGGCTGTGTACTTTGGTAGCTAAAAAGATTGGAACAAAAGGATGACTCAGTTTTACTGTCCGCTATCATTATAGTGAAGAAGGCTTTAGGTATGTTAGATACGTGCCCGAAGTAACAAGAGACAAAAAAATGTGCCAACTGAGAATTTCTCTCGATTTAGATTTTTTTTTGCAATTTTTTAGCACAATATTTTGTCATGTAAGATGACAATTTTTTTGTGACATCTACCAAACCGCACTAGGCTCAGTAGTGGATTAAAGCCCACTCCCTCCCTATTAGTTGCAAATACTTTTGTAACACGGACTAGCTGAAAGTATACTAATAACATTAATCACCGCCATCTTCGCCAAACGTCATGTCGTATCGAAAAAGATTAGGGATGCCCAATCTATTGCAATCGATCGATCGAATTATTAATGAATTGTTGCATGTTTTTGAATCTGAATCACATTTTGAATTGCAATTGAATTTGAATTTCATTTCCAATATATCATTATAACAATTAAATCACCATTCCATATATTATTACATTGATACACACAAACATTTTATCTCATTCCAAAACCAATGCTAAGAATACAGGTACCTATGTTAATGAGATTCTTTGCATTTAAACGTTGGAATTACATACACTTAGACTTTAGAAACAAAAACTGTATAGATACCTAATTATCTAGGTACGTTCAGAAAATAGCTAAATGAATTATGTTATTGTTTTTTTGGTTTCTTAAAAATCACTCGGACCTATGAAAAACTATACCTAATATTCGTTGTTATGGTTCGATATAACCTCAAAATCTGATACTTTTTTTGAAATATGTCTATCCTGCAGCTAGTCCGCTATACAAATAAGATTATTTTTTAAATATTATAAACTAGTGCTTGACCGCGATCCTGCCTAATAGATCTTATAGGAGTTTACCTGCTTAGTAGCAGGTTACTTTGCAATTAGTTTATTTCGCGCAAATATTTTATTATTTTACTACTTACACATCTGTGTAAATGTATCCACTTTGTGTACACCTACGCCACTGTGTGTTTATGAATTATTTGTTTTTCCCCAACTTGCCTGGAAAATTATAACGTCTACGTCCAATAAATGGGGCTATCTGACTGTCGCAGCAATTTATTCGTAACTACAGTTATAACAATAAAAAGTTTTCCGTGGTTTATTTTCATATTATTTTTGTGCGGTAGCTCTTTTTGGTGTTTTCTTTATAAAATAGAGAACATGATTTAATTCCTATTTGCTTAACACTCCCTGAAAACACACAGGATTTATCGCCACATATCTAAAAGTAAATACCTATCAAAATGAATAAGTATGGAAGACAACTAACTTTCTTCTGAAAACAGATAAACGTAGAGGTTTTCTAGTTTTACACGCACATAACATAACATCATGCCTGTTTCCCCGAAGGGGCAGACAGAGGTGTACCCACATTTTGTCAGTTATGGGGTCGGTCATGTAATAGGGGTTGAGCATCAACCAGGCACAAATCCAGCCTCCGGTGCCGGTTCTAGTTTTATTTTAGTTTATTTGCTCTGAGACCAAATGAGTAACGATAATAACAATGCCAAAAACTAGATATTATTTGGAATAACCATTTAGTAAGAAACACATCCTTACAATGTAGCACACGTACTGCACCCAGACATGCTCAACAGGACACTCTATAGAATAATGTATTTGACAATATTTTCATTCGTGTCGGTACAACTCCATACCGTCTCGACAAACATTCTCGTTATTTAAACGAAGAGTTCCTATTTACAATTGTTTCCTAGAGCATTTTCAAGAGATTAAACTTAAGTTGGGTATTATTTTTCAGACGCTTGAACTGAAAACTTTTCCTTTGTCGAAGAGGGGTATGCTCGTATATGTACCTACTTTTATTATGTAGATATTGCTAAGTCGCCTTGCTTATAGGAATGAAGATTTTCATAGGGGTCATAAAATATTTATGATCAAGCCGCTTCTACATGTTTTGATAAATATCTGTTGGAAAAACGTGTTATGTATAAGACTCATAATATTGGTTGCCTTGTAGATACACAAATCATAATATTGATTTAAGGTATCATACATGAACAGCTTGTTGTCATAAAAAGTTTTTATTGTAACACAGTGCTCCTCATCGTCATAAGCTATTTATTTATTAAACTTGCATCATCATCAGCCTATAGCAGTCCACTGCTAGAATAGCTTCTCTTCTGCTTGGCTTCTCCTATTGCACGCCATTCAACTCTATTTTCGGCAACTCTCATCCAGCTGCTACCAGCCTTCCTGCGAAGATCGTCGCTCCACCTAGCCTGAGGGCGTCCCACCTTACGTTTACCGATTCACGGTCTCCACTAAAGAACACGTCTACCCTAACGGTGATCGGTTCTACGGCTATTATGGCCGGCCCATTGCCACTTCAGCTTGCTTATTCAGTAAGCTATGTCGACAACTTTGGTTCTCTAACGGATCACCTCGTTGCGGATTCACTCACAGAGAAACTCCAAGCATTCCATGCATTAAATTTTATCCAACATAAAATATACTAAGACCTACTATTAGTTATCTTATTATTTCTTTTACCTCTTCTATTCATTGGACCAGCAAAACTATCTAACCGGCTTTCCGCAAAGCAAATCTAAAGCCACCCAAAAATACATATAAACAATATATTTTTTTCTATAAATCCGGGCAGCGGTCAAATCAGGCACATTAATCAGGAGTTGCCCGGCGTATCGGAGCATCCTGGGCAATACCAAGTAGCTCAGTGATTTATTGGCTTGGCAGAAAACGTCTGCCACCTGTCTGCCCAATACTTGGCAACGAAACTTTCTGCTATGGTTTTGGGATGCTTAGGTAGTTTATAGTATGGCAGCTTAGGATTTAGTTTTGTACCTGTATTGGTTTGTTGCTTTCTACAATATAAAGTTTTTTTTTTAATTTGGGTCGCTTATGCGAAATAATATTTTATATGACAATATATGAATGTTTAATATGATACTGTGATACTAATTATTAGGAAAATTTAAATAATCCTTATTTTAAAGAAACAAGTAAGAAAGAAAATACGTTTATTTGCGGTAAACATGACTGTGATTTTCTTTATTACTACACACTAATGATAAACCCTAGAGAGATAAATACGAAGTTTAGTAATTTTGTAAAAGAAAAAAACTGTTAGGTACTACACAAAAATAATGGGTGGAAACCTGGATTAACTTTTTTAGTTTAATCCTTGATAATGAAGATTTATTTGTCCTCTGGAAACTCATTGATTTCCGAGCTTGAATCATCAGTATGTGAACAGTGAGATAAAACAAAATGAGGGAGAAAAGGCATTGTGGAATTCTGGGAATTTTTCGTGTGAGGTAATGAACGGATTTTCTTTGAGAAAACTACCAGCAGTAAAACTTCGATATTAGTTTTTGTTATTTCACACTTGAACGGTTGCTGAAAGAAGGGGAGCACTCAAATGTTTGAAGGGGAAACTTTAAAATAACTATTTTAAAGTCACTTTGCCCGATTGATACAAGTTGAAAACTGAGGGCTAAGTTGCAGAGTAAATATACTCTGGTTTAACTACACGAGTTCTTAGAAAAAGAGAATAAGCATTTAAAAAAAATATCCTCTAAAAGAAGAGTTATGGGTAAAGTCAGGAAAAATATTTTTAAGCAAATTAAATTTGTATTTTGAAATCATAACCGTAATTCCGTAATAGTTGTATAAAGTGGTTATAACACGGCAAAGTGATGTAGGGTGTCAAATTGCTTTAAAATTGATTTCCCTGACTGTTTCTATGCGGCAAAACTTTTTAATTATTGTGCCTTATCAACTCATGGCACAAATAATAGTTGGAAGTTTTTGACACCGACTGTCACAAATGTATGACTGACAGAGATGACGCTCTACAGTTCTTTCACAGTAAACTGTTTCCTTGTGATTTCAACCTTATAGCAACGAGAATAAAGAGCACTATGGTGTAAAATCATAAGTAAAATAACACCGAAAAGACTGAAGGAAAGATCAGAGCCGAACTTTTTGCAAAAACCTAGTGTGGTTTATCAACAGCCGATTATTGTACCTCATGTGGGTACTCATACCTAATACCCGGGTACCCGGACCACATTTCATTATTTGCTAACAACAAGATCACGTTCACTCCAGACAGTCGTGCTATTAATTAAATCTGTTTGCCGTTTGATTGACTCTATTTGCTTCAGACTTAATTAACATTCTCGTACTTTACATCACATATCGGTGTTTAGTTCCGAGCCTTGTCTTTGTCTTCACTTTGGTGCTTCGTGATATTATACCTTATTCAATATTATTTTGTGGTTTTCTAGGAAATAACAGGGAAATATAGGCAAATGACGAGATTTGAGGTGATCTTGTGAAGGTCGCCCAAGTGGGATTGCTTGGGGGAGGTGTATGTCTAGCAGTGAACATTTTTCGAGTGAAATTATAATGCTAATTAAGTGTTAAAGGCAACATACCAACTAATAGTGATATTTTATAAGATGATGCTCATGGGTAACCCCATAGATCGTTAAGCGTGGTTAGCTGTTTTAGCCAGACTCAAGGCGAATGTAATAAATATCTGTAAATACCTCTGCGTTACCTTGGATAGAGTTAACAATTTTGTTTGTCTTACAAAATGGGCATAAGATTCTGAAAAGAGATGAGGATAAAACTTAGCTAATTTAACTAAGATAGCCTTTTCCCACTATGTTGGCGTCAGCTTCCAGTCTAACCAGATGCAGCTGAATATGTAAAATATGCTGCCTATCTGACCTGCACCATGCAGTAATTGGGTGACATAATACCCCTTGGTAAGACTGGTTGTCAGACATTTGGGCTTCTACTCATAACGACTGTCCAAGTCGCAACCAACGGCTTAATGTGCTTTCCGTGCTTTGACTATTAATAAATTAGAAAAGATGAAAACCAATCCGTTTGTGAATAAGTTATAATTTGTAGTTATTATAATGCACGGATCGATTTGCAAAGTACCTATTAGAAGACGTCAACAGTCCGATAGACTTTAGACAAGAATATATCACAGACGAATAAGCAAGACCATTAAAAAAAATAAAGATTACTTCGACCTCGAAGGCTTAAGTTTCCCGAGTGAGTCATACGTTTACTAGCGTCGTTACAGACACTTTTCTTACAAACGGATAAAGCTACTTCTAGCAATTCAAGCGCTTTAACTTTGTTTTATCCTACTTTGCTGAAGGAAAGTAATAAAATAAATGAAGCGAGCGAGTTACAGCGACTAAAGCGCATCGGGTAATGTATTTAGAAGCAATTGTAGGGAATTAATTTTAAAAACCTATAGCTGTATCCGGCCAAGTACCAATTTGACTTTTTTAATTCATATGTAATTTATAAGTTTTCTTGGAAATTACTGATATCGTTGAAGGAAAAATATCGTGAGGAGAACTAGAAGTTATAAGTTTCAAATCGCCAACTCGTCTTGAGCAAGCGTGGTGATCAATACTCGTGCCTTCTCTGTACGAGAAGATGCCTATGCCCTGCAATAAGACATAATAGGCTGGTATCTTATGTTGTATCTACTTATTCTCTGTTGTATCTTCGCAGGGTGGCTGGTAGCAGCTAGATGAGAGTTGCCGAGAATCGAGCTAAATGGCGTGCAATGGGAGAGGTCTATGTTCTCTTAGTCTTCAGAAGGCGTCCTCGCTTTGGGGATAAGATCGGGGGGTGTGGGATTTTCACCTCACTAAAACCTCCCCGATGTTCGCCTGATGGAAAGGGATTCCGTTACCTCTCAAAACACCAATCAGAAACCTCTTCTGTGCAACGCCTGTACCTACATCTAAAACAAATAGTCTTGAAAGAGAATATTGCTATATCACTATGCTTGGCAAATGAAGTACATTTTTGACAGTAATATATTTTTAGTAGAACATACTAAGAAAGACTGTTTTTCAAGCTCTAATTTCTCCTAAACTAGATTCTAGAACGTAGTATTCTGAAAGTTATTGAAACCCCAGCCAATATTAATCCAAGTTTAAAAGTAATCGAGGTTAACACGGTCTATAAATATTTACCTACCATTAATATTTTAGATTGTCAAAGTTCTTACAAACTAAACGTAAGTCTTACTCAAAGCTGGTAGGAGTTGAAAGTTTTCTTAGGTATACTTATCTATAATTCTACCTAGAATGTAAATTGTTAATAGAGTGAAATAAAAATTAAAACTGTTATTAATTAAAAAATGTTGTGTTGTGTAATGTTGTTGTTGTTGTGTGTTGTTGTGTGTGTTGTTTGTTTGTGTGTGTGTGTGTGTGTGTTGTGTAATGTGTTGTGTGTGTTGTATACAACTGATGAATTTCTGAATGATAAATTTAATGTAGACTTATTTATTTGTTTGACTGGAGAACCAAGTTTTAATTGAATATTGTGACTAATTGTAATTTATGATTATTTATTTATGCATTGACTGTAGAAATTATTCCCTATTGTTTTTATTTAGCATGCAACCATATTTGTACGCCTCTTGGCATAACATAGCAACCTTTACACTTTAATATAAGAACTGTATTCACTACCTATGTTACACAAATAAAAATTGATTATTATTAAAAAAAAGGTCTTAGCATACTCTAATGTTAACATTAGGTATACCTAAGAAAAGATAGACGGAGTGTGTGAGGAATGACATGAGAGTGAATGAGAGTGAATGAGAGACAAAACAACATACACAACAACCCATTTTCGCGTGTTACGCCGACCCCAAGTAACATGCAACATGGTCAAGGGCAGGAAGATGATAATAAGGTTAACATTATCAGAGGTATCCCTATTCATATTAGAGATGTACGGTAGGTGTGCACGTCAGTGGATCAAAACTAATATAAGCCGGCTTCATTTTCTATTGAAACTCCATATTACCTACGTTAGGCAAGATAAAGATCAAAGTGTTAAAAGAAAGAAAATACATTTATTTACCACAGACTAAAAGACTTACAATACACCAGATACATACATCAGAAGGCCAATTCTCGTAATTTAAAACGTTCAAAATCTAGTCGCAGTCTCATCTCGGCGACAAACAAATGTCAAAAACTTGTAAAAATGTAGGGAAATTAGTAGTATTTTTTGACAGATTGAGACTGAGATCAGACTGTGAACGTTCTTAAAATTACGAGAATTGCCCCTCAGATAGCAACTAGTAAAAATTATATAGAAAGTGTAAAGTCCGAAGTAAGAAATTAGCACGACAGTGTGCCTCACGGCTGTACCAAAAAGGCCCAGTTCAGTAAAAATGCCAGACAACTAGTGCCTGACGCTGGTGTTACCACCGACGTGCAGCTTACTGTACGTTAAAATGCGATAATAGGCAGTAGGCTTTGCTAGTAGTAACTTTGGTTTTATTCAGGGAACATTGCCTTCCACTAGAAACCAGTCCAGTGTTTGAAACTCACAAAATACTTTACCAATATGAGGTTCTAACAGTTTTAAAATAGTGTTACGTACTACATTAAACATGCTCGAACGATGGATTGAAGATCTCAATTCATCCTAAAATCTTAATAATCCCTGAACAATGAGGACTTCAAAGAACTTTATATTTTAGTACTAGCTTTTGCCAGCGGCCTCGCCCGCTGGATGTTGGAAGTTATCCCACAGGAACGTGCTACCGGGATAAAATTATCTTACGTGTTAATACAGGTTATAAACTATCTGTGTGCCAAATGCCATCCAATTCCGTTGAACCGGTTTTGCATGAGTAACTTTTGTCACTCAAGCGTAAATATTAGTATTACTTAACAATATGTCTGGATATAGCAGCGGTGACTGGCACCGTACTGGAAAAAAAACAGTAGGTATTCCAATTTTATGGTAAATATAAGAGTTGGTCAAAGAGCTTTTCACTATCGCCAATTACCATGCACCCCACACTTATTTAAGTAAACTACTCATTCAAACCATAATAGAAGTACATACAACGGTGTCTGGAACGGTATAATTAATGACTCCTAGCCTGTTACTAATTGAGTGGATTCAGTGAGAAGACGCGACGGCGACGATTTAAAAATACATTTTCTTAGCAAGTTTGTTCCGAGTCGCCGGTCGCTGATAACGGTCGACTACTTACTACATTGTTATTTCTTTATGATTGTTTTAAACTTGGGGGACATTGAGTTGAGTTTTTTCTTGGTATTTATTTAGTCAGCCTAAAATAATCATAACAACATGATGTAATATTACGCCTGCAATCACCGAAGGGTTAGGCAGAGATGTAAGTAGGTACCCACATTTTGCCAGTTATGTGTAAGTCCCATTTAATAGGGGGCGAGCCAATTGCCATTACCCGGGCACAAATCTAGACATCGTGCTACTGAGAAATTCCTGACGGAAAAACTCAATAAAACTCTGTCTGACCTGGAAATTTAACCCAGGATCCCTAGAAATGAGCCAGTCGCTGGAACTCCTACTGGACTGGACATTGTTGGCTAGGCAGATAAAAAAAGAAAAAAAAGCAAAAAAAAAATGAAAAGCTACATTTCCTACCTTAGTCACCAATGCTTCCAGCGGTTTTGAGGTATAAGTACACGTATTTCCATTAAATTAAATCCATCTTTGACGAATCTACTTAAAGATAATTATGATCCCCACAGAAAAGACTATAGATACCTACTTTCCATTTTTGTGGCAAATTTACTCTCCCTCTTACCATACTATAGCAGATAATAGAGCAGTGGTGGCCCAGTGGTAACGGCCGCGACTTACGAGTTGTAGGTCGTAGGTTCGAGCCCCGACAGGCGCTTTACTTTTGTGTACATTATTTCATCACCACTGTTTTCAAAACGGTGAACGAAAACATCGTGAGGAAACCGGCATGTCCTAGAACCAAAAATTCGAAGACATGTGACATACCAACCCGCCATGGGCCTACGTGGTGGATTACGGCCCACTCCCTCTCACCGAGAGGAGGCCTGTGCCCCAGCAGTGAGAACATTATAGGCTGATTATGTTGCCATTAATATCAGTAGTATTTTAACAATGCTAAAAACTTCCGAATCTGCTAATAACGTAGCACGTTGTTGTCTTTCCTTTTCAATCTCAATGTGTACGCAATGCAGGTATCGATGTTGCTTTTCTTAACGTTACCTAACATCGATAAATTTGCGCCTCAACATCGGATCGAAAACAAAAGCGTATCGTTACATCGATTGCCTGTACCCGAGTTAGTATTAATACAATAAAAGCTGTTTTCTTAACCTTAATAATGAAGTTGTAAAAGTCAAATAGTGGTATTCAATTGTGTAGTATTAAGCCAGTTTCGACTTATTAGACCGGGCAAAACGATTGATAAATGATTGTATTTCGGTTAGTAGGTTTGTACAAATACTTTTACACGTCAATCATATTTTAAAACTAAAAGTCTGCGTTTCCCATCTGACTACTCTGAGAATAAAGGCCGAAACCAACTCAGAGGTCACAGTCTATTTTAAAGCCCAGACATAATCTTGGTCAGATCATATGAAGACCATGTAGATTGGTGTCTGAAATGGTCTTTTGAGGAAAGAACCACATAGATTGAGTGGACCTTCAGTCAAGTCAGTGCACGCTTTTGTGTTTGTGTGGTGGATGGATGGAGATGGCAAAATAACCATTTAAATATCAACCAGGCTTTCTAGTGCTTTCTAGTATGCATGCATAATAATGATCAACAAAGCACTAAAACCTATTCCCAACGAGATTAGCGGTTATTTCATTATTCATCCCAGAAAACTATTACGGCTTTCTACAAGAAAATCCTTCACGTGTGCGTCTATTCATAAGCCAAGCTCCACAATGATCGTATAACAATAAGGTGTCCTCAGTTTTCACAACTCCACAATGGAGACTGGCAGCATATAAAGTCGCCTTGTTCCCACTAATTAATCTGCTTATTCAGACCCCGTTGAGGGAAAAATTAACTTCCCTTGAAAGGGACAATTGTGTTGTGTAGTGTATTTTTTTATAATTAAATGGCGTGTCAAAAGGAACGTGGGGTCTGTTAGTGAAAATACTTTTGTGGTGCTCGTAATAATTAACAATTCCTTTATTTTTAGTGGATAGTTCTTTGCTTTCGAATTATTTCTGGTAGAACTGTAGCTTTTACAATGGACAGACTAAAGTAAATTTAAGTTCAGTGCATCTTTTTCCTTCTATTTCATTAAGAAAAGGACAGAAGATAAATATGTATTAGTTCCTGTCAAATTAGTCAACGCCTAACGTAAATTGACGTATTTTTAGTAGCCATGTTTTTAAGCACGTCTAAACTGTCTATGGAGTATCTTAATTTGTCAGGACTAAACTAATATTAATCTTCTATTCTTTTGATTCATTGGCGCCGATTCCCTTGTTCACAAACTAAACTAAATTTAAGTTCAGTGCATCTTTTTCTTTTTATTTCATTAAGAAAAGGACAGAAGATTAAATATTAGTTCATAGGTCATAATTTCAAGGTTATTTTTTTTATAGGGTTTCACGTTTATGCCTTTTTGTTCTATTTGTGGCTATTTTTCCATAGTTTATTTTTTTATTTTTAACTTGTTTTAGACTTTTTCCGTTCATACTATTTTTATTATTTTGTGTCGGGGGTTTTTACAATTTTTTATTTTATTTCATGCTTTTTGTAGGGACTCCTTATTTTTTTTATTTCATTTCTTTTATTCTTTTCTATTAATTTTTTGAGCGCTCATAAACGCGCGGTGTTTCACTCCACTTTCCTCTTCAATCTGGGGCATTGATAAGACAAAAAAAATATTTTCAAGTTTTTAGTTTTCATTTCGTTGGTTGATATTCCTCATTCCCTTTCTATTATATAGTGTACATTATTCTACTAGTCTAGCCCTTTCATTTGATACCCATATTGAGGGAGTTGTGATGAAATATGTAATCCGCCAGTGTGGCGGCGGCCATCTTGGACCGATTTTCATCAAACATAGCTAAGACTCCCGTCTAATTCACCTTCCAAACAAAAAAAATAAAATCAAAATCGGTTCATCCGTTCAGGAGCTACGATGCCACAGACAGACACACACATACACACAGACACGTCAAACTTTTAAGACCCCGTTGTTTTTGCGTCGGGGTAAAAACATACAGAAATTCAAGGAAACGATTTATGGCAGCTCAAATTTTTTTATATCATCATTCGACTATTATTCAAAATTTCTCGGATGGATTTTGTTGAATAATAATTAATGACCGCTCTTGGACCACATTTACTCACTTGTCATTTTAGACCTCTTCACGCCTTATAGAATAGGTATCATATTTCTTCTTAATACCATATCTCGAAAAACTAAAACAATTTATAAGAAGCGATAACACCAGTTAAGCTAGAAAAATATTTTAAAAACTCTTTAGAAAATATTTTCATTCTTGTACAAGGTAAAACGCAATTTGCATACATAGATAGCGTCCGTTGCAGTTATGAAATATATCCCTATATCTACAAGTCGGTTGGCTAACACGAACGAATTCTGTCCAATGCTGGATTTGTAAATACTATGATAGAACTTTTCCGTACTACAGGAGCAATGGATATAATCCTCTAGACGATGACCCGATACGGCCAAAGGGAGTGTATCAAGTTGCTACTTATAATTCATTTCGTAGCGACATGGATGAAATGAAACTGGGTCCCTTGTGGCTATATTTCGTGAGATTTTTCCTTTTGACTAGAGAGCTTTATAAATATATGAGATTGATTGATTTTAGTTCGATCTGAGTAAATGCTCAAGGCTCAAGCTCAAGGGTAAGGCTTACTTCCAGCGGATTTGTCTTGGATGAGCGAAAATTTATTTTGTAACACGTTTTGTGAAAAGCTGTTACAGTTTACCAGTTTTTTTTTTGTGAATGGCATCTCGCAGGTCAACTTTGGAAATTGTCGGCTGCTAGACCGGGCTATCTTATGGATGCCCTAATAAATCAAGGCCTCCAGACAAGGTTTTATTTTTCTCCTACAAAGGCACTTAAACGATTATTTTTTTAAGGATCTTTGTCTTTCAATAAACAATCCTATAGGTTTAGGTGGTGAGCATTACCACAGCGTGGTTTTACTCGGAAGGCGTGCATGCCTCTCGCCCTTTCCGAATTAGATGGTATTTATAAGACAATGAACAAGAAAAACAAATATTAAAAAACAAAACAAAGTATTAAGTTGACAAACAGTTATGTCTGCAAGCGAGGACGTGTCGTGTGCCCCTCGTTCTTACACTATTTTGCCTGTGTTACTAAGATAATGCCTCGCATATAAGTTAGTGCAAACTAAAGCAACCAAGTTACGCGCGCACGACCCGAACACTGTTCGGGGAAAGTTTAATTTTTGAGCGTACGAGAATATTGTTTTAATAAGAATGGGATGTTTGTAATGGGAGCGTTTTAGTTGAAATTAGAAGGAATGTTTTTGAACTACAGTTTTGGATGGCATGTGTCGTAATTGTTAAAGTTCTTTCTGCAACTGCTGAGCGTGACTGCCATGAGTGTGGAACACAAAGAAAGAATAACTAATTTTGCGGTGCAACTGTTTGGCATAGGTTGATGAACAAATTGCGTTACTCAAAAGTGTTAATGAACCATTAACTAAGTCTTGGTCAAAAAAAGCTTTGACGAATATATAGTACTTTTGAAATATTATGGTTATAGAAGTTAATGAACCATTAAGTAATGGTTACATGTTGTAAGTGACAAAATTGATTTCACTTACAACTTTAATTTTGTCACTTACAACAAGTACTTAACAATTAGTCAATGGTTCATTAACTCCTTGAGTGCAGGCAAGAGATTCGTAAAGTCCCTTTGAGACAACTTAGATCACCAAACCAACCAAATCCTCTCAACTCAAACCTGAACTAAATTCAATTTTATGCTATATAGTCTTTGCGAAGTAAAAAATAAAATTGTGTAAAAACAAACTTCTCGTCTGATTGGCAATTATACAAGGCAAATCTACAGAGTGCTGTAAACAACTCTATTAGCCAGTGAAGTGTTAACATCGAGTAATAAACAGTCTGTGATGTTTTCTTAACTAGACTGTATTTAAAGAAAAATGTTGAGACCGGATCTAAGAGGTAATTAAATAATGGCGCCGATTCCGTTGTTCACAAACTAAACTAAATTTAAGTTCAGTGCATCTTTTTCTTTCTATTTCATTAAGAAAAGGACAGAAGATAAATATTAGTTTAGTCCTGTCAAATTATTCAACGCCTGACGAAAATTGACGTATTTTTAGTAGCCATGTTTTTAATCACGTCTAAATATGTCTATGGATTATCTTAATTTGACAGGACTAAACTAATATTTATCTTCTATCCTTTTCTTAATGAAATAGAAAGAAAAAGAAGCCCTGAACTTAAATTTAGTTTAGTTTGTGAACAAGGGAATCGGCGCCAATGTCTTCATTTGAAATTATTTATGTACGTAAGTCCAAACTTACGTACAATAAATAATTTAGTACAATATTAATTTTTTTTGCAGGTACCAATACCTGCAACGAAGTACCTAGTAACAACGTTTTTTGTAAACGTAATAATATACTGAATTGATGTTACTCGTATAGTTGTTGTTGGTCTCAAAACGGTGAAGGAAAACATCATGAGGAAACCGGCATGTCCTAGAACCAAAAAATTTCGAAGACATGTGGTATCTACCAACCCGCATTGGGCCCGCGTGGTGGATTACGGCCCACTACCTCTCACTGAGAGGAGGCCTGTGTCCCAGCAGTGGGAACGTTCTAGGCTGATTATTCTTAAGCTATGTATAGTTGTTGGTTTTAGAAGCCTCGTTGGCTGGAGTGCCTTGGTCCAGTGGTCGCAAGCGCTACTGCTGAGCATGTGGTTCTGGGTTCGATTCCCGGGTCGGGCTAAGTATTTTCCACAGGAATTTCTCAATAGCAACCCGGAGTCTGGATTTGTGCTCGATGATTGTAGTAGCTTGATGTGCTGGCGTCTGTACGAATAATAATAATATTGCCAACAAGATAAGTATTATTGTCAACAATAAACTTCCACTGTAAGTTGGTAGGTAAGTTTCTAGTAGATTTACTACATGAGTCAGCATCCCTTTCCCTCAGTAAGTTTTTACGATCTACATGGAGTATTAACTGGCCCATACATTTTATTGTTAATCTTACTTACATCCATACTAATTTATATACTAATACTAATATTATAAATGCGAAAGTCTGTATGTTATCTTTTCACGCCTAAACCACTGAACGGATTTAGATCAAAGATTTGGCAAAGCGACAGATGGTATCCTGGGGAAGGACTAGGCTACTTTTTGCCCCGGTATCACGTTCCCGTGGGATAATTTCCGACATCCACGCGTGCGAAGCCGCGGGCGGAAACTAGTAGAATATATTTGAAGTGCTCTAGCTACCTGGCGAAGACTTAATCATCCTAAATATAACTTGGCGTCATAAAAGTGAAGGAAATGAGCTTTATAATCGATAGTTTTACGTCTTGTTCAGAAAAATGCTGTGACTGTAAATTAATAAAATTATCACATCTCTTTATGTCTGAAAAATCCTTAATTTGCATTAAGCCAATCGATGAAAAGAAAAATATTTATTGATTTGAACAGACATTTTATGTTCCATGGTTTCCAGTCGATATCGAGCTAAATAAAAATTTTACTACCTTCCGAAGGTATTTTAAGAGACGCTGACATTTCCGTCGAAAATAATCATACCTGAAAATCTTATCAGACTCCGCAATCATGAAAATCGAAACGAATACTAAAATATGCAGAGTTGAACGCATGAAATAAATTGTCGATAAGAATACCGTACGCAATATGCAATCGCATGCAGCCGCACGAAAAATTTTGGAATCCATCCAATAAGTTGATGTAATGAAAGCGACTTTACTGCCATGGTTCAGGGGGAGGGTATCTAAGACGTTTGCAATTTCCGAACAAAATCTTTGTACGTTTTACGAGCAAGACAATAGATGTTTACTGGCGAACGGTGTTGGCAGACGGCCGAAGCGGCGATGCGAACAACTCATTTTACGCTCCGTGTCGTCTCCTCGATCAGCATCCCTATTCTCGATCAATCGACGTGAAACACCGAGGTGTGCAGCTCTGCACTATAAGTAAAATGTATTGTAACAGTTACAATTCCAATGGATTTTCCTTAAAACAGAATACGGATAGAAATGTTTCTTACAAAACATTGATTCTTTAGGACGGACTTTAAATGTGATTCTGTTGTGATAAATGACGATCGTTAGTTGCATTTCTTTGTCCCTTTGTTGTTGGCGTGTTGTTTCTTATTTTTCTTCGGAATGTGACATTAATTTGTGACGAAATGACAGACATTTCTTAGTTTTGCTGAAATAGCTACAGATTTTTCATTCTTAAGGGCTTTCCTCCATCTAGTTATTTTAAGAAATGACAAGCACACAAATATACTATTGGAATTCTTTATATAGGTAATATATATATATTGATATGAATAACGAGTTGATACTTATAATATCTTATCAGGTTTACACAAAATCGGAAAAATATAGTCCATTTTATCTAGCCCTACATTAAAAAAGTATAACAACTAAACACAAGCAAAAATAACCGTGAACAAACAAAAGATTTCTTAAGAAACTGCTGTAAAGAACGCCAAAAGACATTGAAGGCGTAGCAGACGACGGCAAAATCAGATACGATTCATTAGTGTAACGAGCTTTTAATATTTAAGGGCCGGCTTTGATTGGAATGGCTTGAAAGTGTCAGACGTTGCTTGAGGGCCATGGCTTTGAATCCACGACACGTACTTACCTTTTCAACGTATGAAAAGTACCACTTGAGTTTTTGACACTTTCTTAAACTTTGATGTGGGATTTTGGTGCAGTTATTGAGGTTCCATCTGGCTAAATGACACGGGGATACTTAAAGAGAATTATAAATACCAATAACATACCTACGTAACTTTTTGCGTTTGGCAGGCTATTTTGTAATGCGGTATGAAAAATTACCGCTTGGAAATTGTGATATAATTATTAGCAATATAATATGAATAATTATGATCAGTGAAAGGTGTTAGACATACCTTATAATATTTGTTTGCGTGTACGAGATCGTCGTGCTGTTTTATATGATTATTACATACTCACTCTATGAATCAAGTCGCGTTAATACTTTACATAACTTTAATCTAGTGCCACAGAGGCATAAAAGACGCAAAAAATATTTATTGTATGCGTGAGACCACCCGATGGCATCCACAGGAAAATGTGATCTTTGGCAAGAACTACTTAAAACGCCTGATTTATCTATTGAACCATCAGAGAGCCCCCCATCTGGGCACAAGTTACCGAGGCCTACTGGGAAAACCTCAAACAGACTACGTACCCAAGTAGGCCGCAGCAATGACAACCTCCACAAATGGTGGTTCATGGACGGCTCAGACCTTCATTGTGTATGCGGCGTCTCTCCACAAACAATGGCTCACCTCCCATCTTGCATTGCACTTCTGTCGATTGCGTATTCGCGCAACGATCGCTTTTGGTAAGGACGTAGGGTTAGACTATAGTTATACTTTATAAACTTAAGTATTAACTTAACTAAATTTCATCACTAGGTACTATATAGGCTACTATAGACGCTTGAGTTTTAAATTTTAAAGCAAATTGATCTACCTGTAACAAAGGATGCTGTCCAAAAACATTTTCTCTTGTACCCATTCAGTCTAAAAACAGCTTATTATTATGTAAAATTGCACCCCTGAGTTGTTGAAAGGGTTGATACTCTAGGGAGGTGTCGAATCATTCAAACGAACTCACTGACACTCTCCCCTGGGTTTCCTGCACCCCGGTGATGTGTGGTACAAATTATACACTTTAGCAAGCATTAAATTATGTGTGTGATAATTGAAAACAATAAAAGGTAGAGTTTCTAGAATTTCATTATTAAACCAGTGGCATGGCGCCTGTTACAGACTAAAATATATAAAACACAACATGCGGTACGAACTTTTTGAGGCCCATACCATAATGTAACATCTGTTTCCTCATATTTAGCAGTAATTATTAACGGAAATGCGTGAAAACATTCAATTGTCACAAGCAAATGCCAGCTCTCAAGAGTAAATGAAGCTCTGATCGGTGCGTCTGTTACATTCAAATAAAACCTATCAAAAAATTCTGAGTCACCTAGTTTTAATGTGTAATCATGAGGACAAATATTAATCATAGGCCCTTACCTATGATTAATATTTGTCTTCATGTAAGTACCCAAGATTATTATTTTTATTTATCTATTTAAACTTTTCGCACAAAAAGCTACAAAGGCGGACTTAATGCCTTTTTTTTTTTTTTTTGGGATGGGAAATCATCAAATGACTCCTCCCGCTCTGGGTGGAGCGGAAGGGAGTGTCAGACTCTTACTGACTAAAACCCACCCATGTTCCTTCCTTCGCCCTTTATGTTCCGGGGCAGCGGTAACCCTTTCGGACAATCCCGCTGCCCCGGCAGGCTTCGGCCCTGAGGGGCCCCTCGTTATGCTGACATCTCTTTGAGGCGCGCGTGGAACACTTACGCGCCGTCCGGCACGGGCCTGGTCCTGATCGGGCGGTGAGCTACCCATTGCTCTCCGCCCGCAGGCCCGCGCCTATGGTGGCCGGTAGTCGTCTCTCGACTCCCGACGCCCGGGGCGTCTCCCGCGGCGGCTTGGACGGGAGGCTCTCTCCCTCATCCGTCCCGCCACCTCCTTCGCTAGCATGACTGCTTCGCAGAAGGAGGCGACTGCCTCCCACTCCCTCTCGCTCCGGACCATGGCTTGCACCAGGTCCGGGCGCGAGAGGCCGCCGCCGCTGCCGATCGCCTCCACGAGGACACGGCGGTGCTCCGCCCAAGCGGGGCAGACCTCCACCGTGGGACTTAATGCCTTAGGCATTCTCTACCAGTCAACCAAGGGTGGTGAAGAGATTAGATGGCAGGTGCTTTGATTGAGAGGGACAATGATAAAAAAAACTTAAAACTAGGTACACAAATACATAAATAGGTTATGTACACATACATACTACTACTATAATATATACTTATAATATATATATACAAAATCAAGGGAGAGAGGTGTTGAGATGACTCCTATTTTTCCTCATTGCCTCCGAATAATTGAAATGATTAGTATCTTTGATAATTACATATATGCGCCAACCTACTATTAACCTGTAAAGTGGTGGCCTTTAATTTGAGGCTCCTAGGTTTTAATTAAATTTAACTAGCGTGATGAAGGTTTGATTTCAGTTCATGCCCTAGGTAACGAATTTTATGCCAAGCTATAAAATCTTTAATTTTAGGATTTTAATTCCTAAGCTACTATAATTTAATCTAGGTGTCAAATTATTTGAGTCACGTTACTCAAAACTTACTATATCATCTATTGAATCCTTAGGGATAAGGAACTACTATAAGGTACTATATTCACGGAAAATATCTCTTTATCGGTATCGGTTTTCCGTGAATTTAGTGCTATATATATAGTCCTATCGGTTTCTACCATCATTAACATTTACCCATACAAGACAGGTCAAGAGATTTTTTCCACATCTTAAAAAAAAACGAAATTAGTGCTTTGTGCATTACGCCTCGGTTTCCCAATACCACAAAGTAATTAATAGAGCAGTGGGGGTGAGAGTAATGGTGGTCCAGTGGTAAGGTTAGAACCCAGACAGGCGCTTTACTTTGTCTAAATTATTACATCACCACTGTTCTCAAAACGGTGAAGGAAAACATTCTAAAGAAACCGGCATGTTCTAGAACCAAAAATTCGAAGACATGTGACATCTACCAACCTGCACTGGGCCCACGAGGTGGATTACGGCCCATTGCCTCTCACCGAGAGGAGGCCTTTGTCCCAGCAGTGAAAACATTATAGGGTGATTATGTTACACGGTAATTATATTATTTACATACAAAAATACTACGTAAATAATTAAAAAGAATAACAGCTAACTTTTTACAGCACACGCTGTACGCTTTTAAATTATAACTTAGAATTTAATCCAGCGCCGTTTCTCGTGAATATTACAAAACTGCAATTTCCGTATCAACGAGGCGTAAATAAATAATACGTCAGTCCATATATACGCGGATAGTATTAGTGCGTACTTGCAAATTGCTATGCGTTTAGATAAATAATAAATTGAACCGGTAATGTAACAGTAGAAAATAATTTATTTGTCTGACACTAGCATTGTGTTTCAAGCATCGTTAACTAAATCACGCTATATAATTATTTTACAAAAAAAATACCTGAACAGCGTTTTTATTCGAGATATTATCAAAGCTGATAAAATCGCGAAGAAACCATTTTCTTCGCACGTTAACGTTTAAAGGAAAAGCTCCATCTGAATTATCAATAAAACAGATCCGAAATACATAATTCACGTTCCATTCCAGTTTAGCAGTCGAAGACTCGCTTTTCCATTCAAAACCTTGCACGGCTACAGTATCAGTAAAAGCATAATTTCCTGTACTGAAATATTTATACCGAGACCGTACGTAGCACCAGCTACGGTGCTACGGTACTACGCTCGTAGCGTATTCTACGACATTGGTTCTACGACTATGCGACCTAAGAGAACTATTTTGTGGTAAGTATTGAAAATCCACTAGCTAACATTTTATTTAATAGCATATTTAGTTTTTATGAAAATCTAGAAACATTTTTGAGATAAAAATGGTACGTTGAAACTTTATTTACCTTTAGGGCTGATTTTTCAATCGACCGATAATTTTTATTCGTGGAATAAAATTGACGTCTGGCAGTTTTTGTATGGAAGAACTGTTAAAAATTCTAAATTATTCCTCCGATAAAGTTATCTAAAGTGCCCTTAAAGGATTCGTATCTATTGACATAAGTATCTGTTTGTTTGATATGTTATTGGGTTATTTACCAAAACTCGTATATAGTTTTTGGGCAAAAAAGTGTGTTATATGAATACTATAAAGTTTATCATAACGATTATAACTTACTTCCAGTATCTCGCAAACAAACAAAAACATTTCATAATTTAGGAAGCCCGATTCTGAGTTTCCAATCGCCCTCAGAAAACGGTACTTAATTGAAAGTTACTTAGTACGTATATATACTAAGTAACTTTCAATTATCGTTTTTCCGTTACTAAGAAACCTCATTATGGAATCTAAATATATTTAGATTCCATAATGAGGTTTCTTAGAAAATCATTTATAAATTAATGTATAGTACTTGATAAATATTGTTCAAGGAATTCAAATGATGGGCTTTTGGGGGTTGGTTTCAAGAATACACACTTATTTAAGAACAATTTGTATTGTTTTAAGAGGCTGAAATATCAAAATAAATCTACACCTACGGATACCGTATAAGTGTATGGTCTTTACTGGAAATAAAACGGTAAAAAATACAATACCCACTGCTTCGCAATCTGAAAGTATTGATTCTATGCATACTAAAATACAAAAAGTAATACATATTTAATAAAAATAAAAAAATCAACTGAATTAGGCCCGTTGCACACGACACGTTTTCTTTACCATAGTGTAAACCGCGCCGTAGAAAAAACGTTTCTGTCAACATGCTTCTATGGTGATCCATACAACAATGACGAAACGCCTGCCTAAACGTCATAGCGAATAAACCGTAGTTTTTCACGGGAAGAAAAATGTAATCCATCCACCACGCGGGCCCAGTGCGGGAGATGTCACATGTCTTTGAATTTTTGGTTCTAGGACATGCTAGTTTCCTCACGATGTTTTCCTTCAATGTTTTGAGAGCAGTGGTGATGAAATTATTTTCACAAAGCCTGTCTGGGTTCAAACCTACGACCTACAACTCGTAAGTCGCGGAACGTCCTGTTGTCGTGTAGCGAAAAGTAACTAAGTTTAAATTAAGGAATTAAAGAAAGGGAGGTAAAATCAATTAAAGATTTATTCACAAGATAAGGATGGAGATGAAATGACAGTGGTATGTAGTGTGTGGGTGAGGAAGGTTGAAGATGAGTGATTGGTGGGTTGAGGAGGCTGAGGTGGAGTTGCAGATGGAGCTGAAGAGGTAGACCGACGCGAGGCAGGTGCCGGTGACAGGTGCAGGTGCAGGTGAGGTCAGGTGCTGGTGCGTGTGCGGCACGGAGGATACCCGTGGGGGCCCGCGCGGCAGGAGTAGGACGTAGCACGGTAGCAGGAGAGAGCAGGCACGGCGGGATTGCAGTCAGCCCGCCAGGTGAGGCGGTCCTCGGTTGAGGCGCGGTCCAGTAAATTAGGAGGGTCTTCTGAGGCGGCCCTCGGATGAGGCGCAGTCCAATAGGTACAGGAGGTTCAGGAGGTTCAGTACTTCAGAATGCTCCGGCGAGGCACGCCAGTGGTCCGACTGGTACGGAGGACGGAGGAGTAGCGAGAGTCCGTCAGGTACCGGAGCCATTTAAGGGAGGCACGCTGAGTATTCCCGGGGTAGGTGGCTCTGGAGTATCAGGTCTATTTATTGTGTTCGCTTTAGAGGCGAAACTCGAACTGATCCTTGCATTGCTTGGATTTATAATGTGAACTCGTAGAATTACTATTCTACGAGTTCACATGGTACTCCATGTAGAAAATATGAATTTGAAATATGCTGATGGCCAATATTAGTTTTGCATGAGTTTGAATGTATAATCAGCTAAAACCTTACAGGCCGCTAAGAATCTAAAAGCAAACTTGTCATGGCGACGTATTAAACGTCGTTGTCAGAACTGTCATAATAAAATATATATTAATAAAATACAATTAAATCTATAGTCATTTCGTAATAAAAGTATAGTGTTTATGGGAAAAATGATATCAATCAATGTGGGCGAAATTCCCAGCCCTTGGATGTCACTAAATCGTCTTAGTCTTATGTTAAAGATTGATGACTGCTTCTGTGTACTGATTGTGGATAAAACGTGGCCTGGTATCGTGAGGAATAGTCAGGTCAGCGCCTAACGATTACGGAATGCTTGTCTGACCTGGAAGAATGAACGAAGATAACTGTGAGTATGTACATTATGTTACACTGTAACGTTTTTCAATGATTTGTAGGACAATCGAAACGATCCTTAAACGTTTTTCTTAAAGCAAGAAACGTTATGTTTGCCACAGATTGTCTGGTACAAAAGCAACCCACAAATCAGTTACCTATTATTTTAGCCCCGAGCATAATTTTCAGCCTAAATGAAATAGAAAAACAAATATTGTACTGTCAGCTATGAGGCAATTGACCTCGTTTAACCTTTCCGAATTCAGCCTGAAACTAAACCTGGAAGTTTAAATATAAACTAACAATATGTTATTTCGTTTGTCGACATGGAGTAAGTAGAAATGGAGACCGCATCTGAAGGCCAAATCCCGTAATTAAAAAAGTTCAAAATCTAGTCGCAATATCTCATCTGAGCGACAATCAATGTCAAAAACGTTGGGAAATTATAGGTATTTTTGACTGAGTTCAGACTGTAAACATTATTAAAATTAGGAGAATAGGCCCTCTGGTGTGATCGACAAATACAGTCACTTTTACGTGAAGAAGAAAAAGTTAAGTTATAATACAAAGACAATCGTTTGCTTCAAATTTCGTTTTATTTTTTTTAAGGCATATGCCATTTATTCATTTGTTTCACATAGGTACCATAAGAATAGTATATAAAAATAACAAAGACTGCGCCAGGGGGCGTACAAATGTACGTGTGTGTGTGTTTGTATGTTTTTGAATATACGTGTGTGTTAATGTAGGTACTTAGGTATACTCCATTCTTATTGCTTCATGTTACAAGTAAATTCAAAACGCTCAGTCGATTTATAACCCGCGCCCCGTACTCGGTACTAGAGTAAAATCTATACTTTGTGTAATAAACTCTACATTTACATAAATACCTAATGAATCGTTTCGAAGCGGCTTACTATTGACGACAACATAAAACTTGGCCTGTCAATTTTATATATATTTCTACCTTGTTTTTTGTAACAAAACGCTGCCATAACATTTTTATAGTACGAAACAACCTATAAAACGGGTTTTAGTGCACTGACATTCGTGTAAATCTTCGTTTTAGTATCTTATTATATAATACAATTAATGATATGTTTTTGGCACTTATTTCAATGGGTTACGACTTAAAATTGTGTAGCGAGACGGGTTATGGGCTTCAAAATAGTTATTTTATTTTCATGTGCGTAGTTAACCAATTTACAATTTCGTAAGTGGTTATAGGCATTGTATTTAAATAGGTGTATATTACGTAACTTGCCTTGTCAAAGTCAAATCGTTTATTTCAAATCCTACTAATATTATAAATGCGAAAGTTTGTATGGATTGATGGATGGATGTTTGTTACTCTTTCACGCAAAAACTACCAAACGGATTTCGATGAAATTTGGCACATACATAGTTTATAACCAGCATTAACACGCATGATACTTTTTATCCCGATATTCCGACGAGATCGAAACTTATGATATTACTTATTCTTTCTTTTTTCTTTTCTTTCTTTCTTTCTTCTTGACTTATCTAATCCCAACATCATTACAAATTATACAGGGTGGCAAGGACAACGACGCGCAAACTGAAACCTTAAATTCAGCACATGATTCTAGACGCAGTAGTAATAAAAAGAGTAGGGGAAGACCAAAGAAACAATGGATGGAATGTGTGATGATATGGTAAGTATGGAAGAAAAAGACATGTTGACCCCAAATAAATTGGGATGAGGGCAGGAGAATGATGATGATTCTAGACGTAGTAGAGTAGAAATTTTCCGTAGGTTATAAAAAAAAAATCTGCCGTTTCATAGATAAGTGCAAATACCTACACGGTCAAAATGTATGAAACAGCTATTTTTTTCTTGGTTTGTAACGTAATGTACATACTCACAGTTATCTACATTCATTCCTCCAGGTCAGATCAGCGCCTAACGGTAACCGAATGCTTGTCTGACCTGGAGGAATGAATGTAGATAACTGTGAGTATGTACATTACGTTACATTTTAATGCTTGTCTGACCTGGAGGAATGAATGTAGATAACTGTGAGTATGTACATTACGTTACAGGTTCAGAATCATTTACTGAATCCATGGTTGGTTGTGCATATCCATGCACTACCAAGGATTTATAGGATGACAGGACATCCGTCCTGCCATCCTATTTAAGGTAAGTAATTGATGAACTTAGCCAGATACTATTTTTCTTCAACAAAAAATACTCTTCAGCCGCATAGCTAGAGAAAAACACCAAAAATCCAACTCCTTTACGCTCTCGCCTCACGTCGATAACCCAAACTGTTGTAATGGATTCCATTTGGCAAGTTGCTAAGTAGCCTGACTTAGCGTTGGATTGCGCCTTCAACGCTTTTTTCCGAGACGTTCAGGCTTAATGTATCTACCGCTAGATAACTGTGTGCTACTTACTAATCTTGTGAAGTTTCCTTCATTTCCGTTTGTGATCTTGTAGATCACAAAATTGGCGTGGAAATGGAACTAACATATTAAACCACTTTTCCCGAAATACCACCTTTAGTAGTCGCAGGTAATTGAAAATTTCAGCGTGTCAAATGCAACACCGTTCTCTCCCCTTAAACTTAAGGGGAAGATATATAAAACTATGATTAGACCTGCTGTCTTGTATGGATCAGAATGTTGGGCCACAAAAGGGATGAATGAAAGGCAATTGCATGCAGCTGAGATGAGAATGCTAAGAGGAATGTGTGGTGTTACACGAATGGATAGAATAAGTAATGAGTACATAAGAGGAAGTCTGAAAGTGGCACCGATAACTGAAAAGTTGTGTGGAAATCGGTTATCATGGTATGGGCATGTGTTACGGAGAAATGAGGAAAATGTCGTGAGGGGAGTTTTGAGTATGAATGTCGATGGGTATAAGAGTAGGGGAAGACCAAAGAAACGATGGATGGAATTTGTGAATGATGATATGGTTAGAAAGGGGGTGACTACCGAGATGACGACTAATAGAGAAGTATGGAAGAAAAAGACATGTTGCGCCGACCCCAAATAAATTGGGATAAGGGCAGGAGGATTGGGACAAGACATACATCAATATTTATTTACTCTCGAAAACCATTAACAGTTTCAAATATTAAAACTCTGATGCGTAAAGCTAAAATAAAAATAAAAATAAAACAATTGTGGATTACGCCAACGCCATGACGCATTACGGGCCCAATCACCTTAAAACCAATCGCAGGCGCTTTTTAACCTCCCAGGATTAAAATAAAAAACAGCATTAACAAAAATCACTCGAACACTTAACAGTCGTCTGGAACCAAAAGCTATTTATTTATTCATTGGATCGTGAACGATGCGCGTCCAAGTGGAACCGTGCTATTTCATCGGCTGCATTGTGATGCGCTCAATTAGCAACTGCTAAATGTTAAGGACTCCGACTTGACTAATTGCTAGGAATCATTGAGTGTAGTGTAGTGTGAAATATGACGTGTTTTTTTTTTTTGAGCTGTCTATACTATATGCGTCTGATACTTGAAGGTAGAATCTAGAGACTAAAAATCGGACAAGAGCGAGCATTTTTGTGATTTTCAGGTATTTTCAGAACTTAACCATCCAACAACTTAAATATCAAAGATTTTCTGAGTATGATTTTAGCAAAATAGAAACAATTACAAAATATGCACATAGCCATAATTATTCTATCACACAAACGCCAATTTACTGCCAAAAATACATATATTTTACTAAGAAAATAACGAAATCAGTTTCCCTTTGAAGCGATCGCTCCTTCATTGCACACCCTACATTGCGTTAATTTCGAGCCCTCCGCCCTTTTGAACTGCTCAAGTCAATCGAAAAGTCAATCCGTTGGTTAAACATCACAAATGAAAAGTCTCCAATAGGGAATGTTTTAAGTAATGGAAGAAATTAAAAGTGTTTTCAAGATTTTCAATGAGCGATGAACGAACAGAGGGAGAAATTGGAATTTTATTCGGGGTTACAATTTATGCTGTCTGGGGTTTACTTACAATCTTATAAATTAATTGATTGGTCGCTTCGATTTTCTTTTTTACTGTTTCAATTATATTGTTTTGCATACCAGGGCCAAGTTGACTTATGAATACGAAATCTACTGTAAATCCATAGAAATATCCAAAGATATTTTTTTGTTAGCCCATTTGGTGTCCCCCAGCGTCGTGTGCGATGTTTGACCATGTTGGCCCTGCAAACCTTATCGGATAATCCTTCAAACCAAAGAAATAAAATATTTAAAAAATATTAAGTTAAATCAACTGTTCACACGTTTTATAAGTGAACCACTCGAAAATATTGTAAAATTTGAAAAGCATTGGAAAATATCGAGATCATTAAAATGGCATCAATAAAAACATGAATGCAGGCGAAACAAATTACGTTCAATCATTTCTGAGTAAACCATTACACTTGTTGCCAATTTAAATTATCACAGATTTTTTTTACAGAACTTGTTTCAATTATTTACTTTTATATTCAATGTGTTAATTGCTACTAATGTTATTGAACTGTATACCTATATATTCTTTATAAAACAATATTAGAGAAAGAGAATCTTTTACACCGGGACTAGTCGATCAAAATACGAATCACTCTGACTGGTTCTCAATCAGCATTCCAAAACGAACGGTGAAGGAAACGAAAGGCATGTCCTAGAACCAAAAAAATCGAAGACATGTGACATCTACCAACCCGCACTGTGCCCGCGTAGTGTATTAAGGCCCACTCCATCTCACAGAGAGTAGGCCTGTGTCCCAGCAGGGGGAACATTATAGGCCGATTATGTTATGTATTCCAAAACGAGATCAATCTCCTATAAAAATACTTCTGTATACTTTATTCTGCCTGCACTTGTACCCCTACCCTACGTATAAATACAGCAAGCCCTCATTGCGTTAATGCTTCGCCCTTTGATATTGTCTAGTCAATCGGAAAGTTATCCTTTTGTAATACTCAGATAACTCCATGTGCGGAATATTATTTTTCGCTTGGTTTGTTAAGAAAATTGAGAGGCATCTGCTTTGCAAGTACAATGTTTTAGAGATGGTACATTATTAATTGGATTCTTCGTATGACGCTGGATTGGAGACGGAAATTGTTATTTTAATGAAAGAAGGTTAGCATATCGCTTGTGGAGTGAGGCGGTTTCGGGATCGAGATTTAAATGATATGCGACATTTATGACGTTCGATAGTAAATTATTGCACGCTTTTAATATGTCGACTGTGTGTGTATGTGTGACTACCTTGTTGGTCTCGTGGTAACACGTGCTACTGCTGAACATCCTGATTCGATTCCCGGGTCGGGCGATATTGGGTTTTTTCATCTGGAATTGTCAGTAGCAGCCCGGAATCTGGCTTTGTTTCCGGTTGACGGCAGTAGGTTCGCCTCATATTACATGTGACTTAAACATAAATGTGGGTGTAGTATAGGTACACCTCTACCTAACCCTTCGAGGAACACAGGCGTGATGTTATGTTATGTTTAATATATGTGTGATAAATATAATTAATGCAAATTAAAACTTTTCTGCTGTTCTTTTTTATTGCTTCACCATAAGTTTCAGTTTCATGACCTGTTTTAATGGAGCGGAAGAAATTGTAAACCCTGAAACTTCTTCAAGGGTGAAAATTTTATGTCTGCCTTTTTAAGTATCTCGCCCAGACAAACTATTCGTTAGCCTTCAGCTGCTCTTTAATCAAAATGAATTTTACATTTTTACTAGCTAAGCCCGCGACTTCGTTCGCGTGCATATTGGATTTCATGGGTTTTATTTTTTTTTACGCGGAACCCTAATTATTTTTCTAAAACAAAAGTAGCCTTCGTTACTATTTGGTACTCCTTATAACATCAGCTATCCGCCAGTGAAACTCCCGTCAAAATCAGTCAAGCGGTTTCGGAGATTAGCTGAACAAAGAGACATACCTCCCTTAACGCATATATTTCGAATCTGTCTTTCCTAAGGAATTTTCCCTAGTTGTCTAAAAAGTTGTAATCCCTGTCTTTAAATCTGGAAGTAAAGACGTAGTTAATAATTATAGGCCAATCTCCTTCAATTTCAAAAATACTAGAGAAAATTATAAGACAGTACAGTAGACTAGTTAATTACCTAGAAAAAATAACAACATCTTATCCCCTGCGCAATTTGGTTTTAGAGCCAAACTGTCGACAGCCGATGCGGTGCATAGTCTGATAATCAATGTAAAATGTATCCCTTTTTTTAAATAAACGATTTATTATTATTATTGTTTTTTTTTTATTTAGAGTTTTTTTTTTATTATTATAAGCACCATATACACTTTCATAATTATGCATTTAGTAATACCTAATGCTGTGATTTTGACCTTTCAAACAGATCCTTCAATTTCGTATTTATAAGTCACCTTATTTTATAATACGTCATATACTGAAATAATTATTCATTTCATGGACTGCGAATCTTAACCATCACACAGCTCTTAGAGGATCCTAGCGTATTTGATGCCTCACAATCACTTAATCGGTTCCAACAGCACCCACGGGATGAGATACTGTGACCTATTTAGTAAGGGACCGCACCGCTTAATTATGTTGTGATTCATTTGCATACTAAATGCCTGCACTATCTGCAAGCATAAAATTATCTATTTCAATACCTACCACTCTTACTGCCTACAGTATCCATATTTTGGCAGATATGTATCCATATGTAGGCACATTGACTGTGTTTTTCGTAAGGTTATTTGGATTTTAAATCTTAAAACTAAACAAAACTTGTATAACAAAAACTTCTTCTTTATGTCGCTGGAACGACTGTATTTTGGATATTCGTGGCCGAAAACTGCGCCACGTCTACGGCGTCATCGGTGGCAGCGCAGAAGTCAAATTTGGCTGCATATCTTGGGACACAGTGGGCAGCATAGGAGGCGGAGCATGGTTTGCGACATAGCTCCACAACCACACCCTACTGCCGTTTATTGTAGTCCAAGTTTATTATAGCAGTCGGTGTTATTATTTTAGAAATATCTTGGCTGGTATATCGAGAAGAATGCTACTACTCACAAGTAGAGCATTGGGACACATAACCCAGACTACAACTCTAAATGTAATCATATGCGCAAATCAATCTGCCAAAACTTTTGGCAGATTGTATTATTATACTTACTTGATGATGACTACGGAAAATTAGTAAATCCAAATTCTATAATTCAAAGGAATAATATCCATCACAGAAGTCTTATGAGATCAAAGCGTTACTAAAATAGAATTTAATAACAAAGTTAACTAACGAAACGTCTACGCACTAACATAATATCTCGACGTCAAAAGATACAAAGTTTAGTACAGATTACAACGCAGCCAATTTCCGTAGTACATTGCCATACTTAGAGACGTCCTATATGTATAAGTATTGTGACAGTAAAATGTTATGACGAGATATGAGACGAACTTCCACTTACTTCTACGTTTTACCCTTCATAAAAACCTGCTAAAGGAATTTCAATCTTATCACACCAATCTTAGGGTTGGATAAAAAGTTTTGACATGCATTGATAATTTGGTTATACAAGCAAATGTTACATGAAAAGGGGCTAAACTTTTTACAACTTCAATACTGTACGAAAGCCGATAAGATCCCATAAAACGCGTATTGAGAATGTGTACTCTTGAAAAATAGATAGTCAAAATTTCAATATTCCAACCCAGTTCAGGTCTGCGGTAATACTGGTATCAGAATCTACATATTTTTTCTAGAATAAATATAAAAGTCAACGCTTGTTTTAGTGAGTTTAATGAAAAGACAAGGTGAACTTAAATCTATCTTGTGAGGGAAATTGATCTACTTTGTAAAATTGGAAATGAAAACAGTTTATAATGTTGTTACAGACGAAGTTTGTAAACTACACGGAGACCTGGGTTGTATAAACGAAGCTGTATCGACTACAAATGAGCTTAAAAGTCGGACTTTTAAAGTTGTATTTTCAAATATCAGTAGCACGATTTCATTATATGGCTTCCGGGAAAGAATAGTCTAAGAGTTGTCGGGGGAATAGCAACCACCAACAAAGCAATAGTTCTTAGTATAAAGCATAATCAGCCTATAATATTCCCACTGCTGGGACACCGGCCTCCTCTCTGTGAAACGGAGTAGGTCGTAGCCCACCACGCGGGTCTAGTGTGGGTTGGTGGTTGTCATATGTCTTCGAATTTTTAGTTCTAGGACCTGTCGGTTTCCTAAAGATTTTTTCCTTCGCAGTTTGAGAGCAGTGGTGATGAAATAATTTACACAAAGTAAAGAAGATTAATAAAGATGTAAATGGTTATCAAAACCCTTAAACTGATAACGGTAGTAAGAACTTTATTTCGTTTAAAAAACTATTATCGGCTGATTATGAAACCAAAAACCGTTATATTAAAGTTTTTATTCATAATGTAATCATAGCCGCTGGAATCCGCTGGATGCGAAAAGCACAAAACCGGTCGAAGTAGTGGTGCTTGAGAGAGGCCTATGTCCAGCAGTGGACGTCTTTCGGCTAAATGATAATTTTTTTATTAATAAAAGTAAACCAACAGTTTCTGTATATAATATATCTTAAGTACTATAGCCTCGGACCTGCACAGTCGTCAATTACAGGTTAACCAGCAATCTCAGAATTCTGAGACAATAGCACATAATAATAATAGAACTAAAAGCTCTAGCGCATTTAGAAATTATGGCAAAATACTTCTAATCTTAAGATTAATAACACAAAAGAAAAGAAAATTACAAGACAAATAATACTGCAATTTTGCCGACTAACTTAAGACTAAGCAATTTAAATTGAAACATAAATGAGATCATAATGGAAATTATTGTTTCTAACAAAAAGTATACAAAAGTGAAGAGTTTCCAAAATATACTAACGTAATAAATTATCAGATTGCGTTTTTCGGGATTTCAGTATTTTGGCTTCAAAGACTCTTATTGAATCATGGTATAAGTCGACATCTGGTACAAATTTTATCAAAGAATTCATCCCTACACTTAATTTCTGCTGGGTTTGTTTAGTGGTGAGATTACCCCAATATTTGTCTTGGATGCTAGAGTGTAGAGTACTTTAGTTACAGGATATTTGGGTATTTTGTAACGAACCTTTAGTCCAATACGTTCAACTAATTTGTCACAGTCTAATTTATTATTGACTCTGTAATGGAATATTATTTTTAATTCCTGTGTCGGTCGACGGTCTATATAGTCCCAGCAGCACCATAATCTTTATACCAGTCCCCTACTTTATTATTATTACACACCTTAACCTACTTCAAATCTCCCACACAATAAACATAAAACTGAGCTTAAACTAACAAAGCTTCACCTGCAAACTACATAAACAAAGTAACACTAACTAGATATAAAATATAAGTGAAAATACCTTCCGTCGCCCTGTAGTCACGTTCAATTTGCACTATCCTCTATACTTAAACTTACTTAATTCGTACTAAAGAGGCTTCTGAAATTCCCTTGTTCATTTATACGACGACGATTGTTAGTCATGCGTACTTTTAGTCATAGATTCTGTTTGAGGAAGCATACTGAATACGACATGTTGTTCATTGTTGTTTTAGGGAAACCTAGAATTAAATTAAAATTGTCTTGACTCTCTCTATTATTTTTCTGTGTCCTTGGTAGAATAAAGTCCTCTAGATCGAATTTCAGCAATGGCGAACAATCTCGGCGGAGACCAGCTTTCGGCCGGGAGTTATTATAGCGCACAAGTGTATGCGCAGACACTGGACGGTGTTGGACGGCAATCCCACGAAATCGGAGAGAGATCAGGCGCACGATCAACGGCTTAACGTGCTCTCCGAGGCACGGGGCTTTTATAACAAGACTAGGAAGGCATCCACCTTTTTTTTCAATTCCACTTAACCTGGAGACACTTGGGGTGTTAGGAAAGCTTATTAAGTTCGGTAACTGTATCTCATTAATAGAAAACGTAATTGTGTCATTAGTGACAGGTGGGCTCATATTCCAAAACCGGTCTCATATTGTTTTCATGTGGATTTTACGTAACATCGACACTATCATCTGCCTTCTCATCTATTACTTATACTGCAGAATCAGTCACATTATTTTATTCAGTATCAATTTTTAACAACTTCTAAGGTCCTTGGCACATCCAGCAACACTTACATCAACATAAAATGTTACCGCATACTTGTGCTCATTGTGCGGTGGAGAGGACTCACGTAATGGCTCAGGAGGCCAGCCTGCCCATGAATTACAAATAGCTACTGTAATTATACTGTACTTCAACGTTTCATGTGGATTTATGCTTTTAATTTTAACACCTAAATAGCATTCAACGTTGCTTTTCGGATAGTGAGTCGGTTGTAGTTTGAACATTTGCTTAGTTGCCACTTCAATTGAGTTGGATCGTTGGCAGGTAATGTTATGAGAAGGACGGACAATTATACAACAAAGTGGATTCTCTCTGCCGTGTTTTGAATCAAGATGTCCCATAAAGGCAAGCGCAAGTTAGGGCGGGCCGCAACGCAATGCATTGCAAAAGTCTTCTTTCACCACTTTCTTACATTTTTTTATGAACCAACGCACGCACACTACAGGCGGGCCCCACCGCATGTTTTTGTATGAAAATAAGTTGCGCTGCAGTTGCAGCAGAAATTTGTGCTCGGTTTAATAATCATGTTTCTCTACTCAGGCATTCAAATTGGACTCATTTCCTTTGGCTGACGTTATTTATTAGAATTCGACATACATAAACTCATGCCTTCTTCCCATAGGGTAGGGTTGAAATTACAGTACGCCACTTGCTATGATTACTTACTCCTTTTGCTACTATTACGTTCATACACGCTGCTGGACTAGAATTCTAAAAGCAAACAAAACTGTTTTCTTTTAAAGTTATGAGTATCGACAAAATCAATAAACATTCATCACTTAAACCAAATCAATTTTGACTTCGGCAAACCATACATTAGTCAACTTGTACCTGCGATTGTCCCCACAATTTAGTACTCCAGTAAATGGATTAAAACAAACTTGTTAAGAGAAATTAGGTCGCCTCGTTTTAGTAGCGGCTCTCAAAGAAATTCGTTTTTGTTAAGGCTTCCGCCCGAACCGTTGTTTACTTGTGATAACGGTCGTTCATATTTATTCATGAATCTACGGTTTTTGCTCGGGCGGGGACTAATCAAATCCAAATTAAATGCTGGACTTCAAGTCAATGGTTTTATTGATTTGACTTTTTTTGTTAAGGGAAAAACAAGGGTTTTCCTGTTTTGGTGTGGTGGAATTCATTTGCTGTATATGAATGAAAGTTTATTCCAAAATCCAAAATCTCTGTCCGTCTGTGAATCTTTGTCTGCGATATTCTAGCTTAACCTACATATAAAGATGTAAGCTTTGAAAGACGGTTTTCATGCAAAACACCACTACAAACGAACAATAACTATCGACCTGGACAAAAAGCATTTAAGTATATCGAAAATTGACGTAAGGATAGCCGATTTTCTTCTTCGTTATTTAGACACAGTGAAGCACAAGGGGTATATACCGAGTAAGAAACATTGTAATAGAATGGGGAAAGTGTGAATCGAATACGATTTCACGCATCATTTTCAGCGATAGTGCCGCCTGGCATATTTCACAGAAGACCGGTTCAGATTGTGGTTGTAAAACTGCCATGAAACCGACTATCGTTCAGCAATACTTTTATGAGTTCTTGAATATATTTGTCACAAAGTATTGTAGATGTGAGGTGACATTGTTGTATGCAAAAAAACTTCGAAAACGACGGTTATGGTAGACGAAGCAAAGTACTGAATGGTGATGTAGTGGAATAATAAAAATGACTTCAAATAAATGAAAAAGTTGCCATTGGCGCCGATTCCCTTGTTCACAAACTAAACTAAATTTAAGTTCAGTGTATCTTTTTCTTTCTATTTCATTAAGAAAAGGACAGAAGATTAATATTAGTTTAGTTCTGTCAAATTAGTCAGCGCCTGACGTAAATTGACGTATTTTTGGTAGCCATGCTTTTAATCACATCTAAACTGTCTATGGAGTATCTTAATTTGATAGGACTAAACAAATATTTTATCTTCTGTCCTTTTCTTAATGAAATAGAAAGAAAAAGATGCACTGAACTTAAATTTAGTTTAGTTTGTGAACAAGGGAATCGGCGCCAGTGTCGTGTTTGGGAATTGGCGCAAAACAAAACGACGTACATTAACTAACACATGCACAACTATCTTAATACATATGTATATCGACCAAATTAAACTTAAAGAACAACTAAAATTACAACTAAAATTACAACTAATAATAAAAAAGCGCCCCCATAAGTACCAACTTCCGTTCAACCGCAGATGCCGTCAAATCACGCTCAAGCTTTCAAAATCTAGTCCGATAGATTGGCACGTCTCACTCTCGTTATAATGAGGGCGTGCGGCCCTTACACACAATGAGGCTTATTTATGTAACAACAAAGGACGCCGTCACGTGACGCCCTCCGGCCACCAACCGCCGCCATCGTCGAGAGCTCCGCTAGACGTCCGTAATCGCATCTACTGCCGATAGATCGTTAGAAATGGAGTTTAAAGATTTCGTGTTTCGAGGATGCGGAATTTAATTTCGGATGAGGAGGGTCAGTTTTATAGGTAGAAATTCTTTTTATCTTAGCGTTTTATTCCTGTCTATTACGTACGCAACTGCGTATATTGGTGGCCGCTTTGTTAGATCTTTAAATTTTGATGATATCTTGTTCAGCCGCTCAGCAGGATCAGATTCAGTTTAATACGACTATGGAACACGCATGATCTGTTAAGTAAATGATTTATTAACAAAATAAGTTTGTGTATTACATCATTTTTGATGAAAAACATCGTTTGATATTCGTGTGTATTTGTCATTGCAGTCAGTTGCATTGCATGTGTTTGATGGCTTGGTATCTTAGTGCAATGGGTCGCAGTGTGCGCTGGATTGGAGGCTGGAAATACGACAGGACACTAGTCACTGTGAAGATGGACGGTGGACCACGGTGGAAGTACTTAAATGATAATACTATATTTCACTGTCAAAGGTAGCGAGTACTGAAGTCTAGTCAGCCTACTGTTTTGTACCAGATCTGAATAGGAACTAACTGCAGGTCCCAGTCGATCGCAAAGATATAATACTTCATTTCACATTCGACCTTGTTGCATTCATGTTATATTTTGCCTTTTGTATAGTTAAAAGCTGATATGGACGTTCAAAGCACTTTAAGCCCAGTTGGCCTCTGCCGGCTGAAGGGTCAAAACTTTTAAGGACCGAGTTTTGTGTTGACTTCACTTTAGTTGCGCTTGCCAACAAACTGCGTTGAAAACATTTGCAAAAAAATATTTTTATTTTATTTACATATTATCTACCTACATTGTTAAAATTTTATGTTTTTATAGTTTAAAAAGTCACAATTTTCTTAGGTTAATTTGGTTACACTATAGAAACACACTGTCGAATCCAGGTAGCTTAAATTAAGGCCCATTTTGTCTGACTAATTAAAAAGAGACACAAAAGGGATCCTCTGATGAAATAACAACAACAGAACAATCACAATACACATAGGTACCCATATAATCAACAGTTAGTTCTATAATAATTGAAACATTCGCAGCGAATGCCTTCATCTCCCCATAAGGACACAAAGAAGATAATTTCCTAATACAAACTAATCTCTCAAAGGTTAGTGGTTTAGGGTCGAGACCGACATCATGCGGGCGTTGGTCTCGGCTCCATTTTAACCAAACGGGTTAATTATTTACAAAGCCTTTTAGTGTCGAAAAGGGAAGGTGCACCTACTCACTCATTTATGTTTAAGTAGGCCACATTTGGCTGTTCCAAATTGTAATTAGATGTAGGCATAGGTATGTAAACGTATCAATATTTCCTAAACGTTTTTTTCATAAATAACAAAAAAAAAAAATGTTTCTTATAAATTATTTTTTCAGTGCACTGTACGTTTACATATCTATGCCTACACCTAAATACAATTCGGGACAACCAAATGTGGCCTTCCTTTTTCGTAAAAAAACGAAGAAACAAGTACATATAGATAAATTATTGTTTAAACTTGTTTCTTGGTTTTTTTTATTTGCGACATCTATCGCAACTGGCGCGAACTAGTCAGCGTCACGCGTCAGTTTCAGAGAGCGGTAACAGAAATGATTAAACTAAGGAAAACCTCCATCGTCATTACCTATCTAGTTTCACAACATTACAATAGATGGCGCTGTTTAATTCGCGACAAGACCATGAAGAGGATAGATGGCGCTCACGTCGTGTGAATTTATCACTTTCTTTGTATGATTCTTAGATGGCGCTGCAAACTAAACCTCAAAATTAACGTTTCTCGTTTAGCAAAATAAACTGTGATTTCAAGTTCAAGTTGCACCGCATTCTTAATAATAACGAAAGGTGAATAATTAAGTCTAACGTATTCGTTTGGTTGCATAATCTCGTTTGTTTTCATTTAGTAGACCAAGGAAAACCTCAATATTTTGTAGTAACATAACCTCAAATCGCGTCCGAGGCATGTTACGAAAGCAAACAAAAACAATGAGGTTTTTTATAGTCGTCATTTTAAATAAACAAGGTTTAAGGTAATAAGGAAACAAAACTTCAGTATAATGATGGAATTTATTTTCCAATATTTCAACGAAAGATTACATTTTTTTCAAAACAAAAACTTCTCACGATGTTAAAATTATGGTTATAACATGGTTTTTTCTACAGCAACAGTTAATTTAATGAAAGAAAATATATTCATGGCTCAATTCTACCTATTATCTATAAGCTTACTTCATCAAAATATCAGGCTCAATATGAGCTATCAAAATTCTCGACCGTCGGCCCTTGCTAGACTTTAATTGACAAGGTATTAAGGCAATCAAGTTAAAACTACATCTTTCGGTCAAATATTTCTTTATTTCTTCATTTCATTTTAATTATATCACAGTAAGGACCGGGCGAAAATCTGAATAATTATACTACAAAAGCAATTCGAGCAACTCAACATTCAACAACTAGGTCATTTGATATTCCATCGTGATATTGTTTGATATTTGATACTTAAAGTCAATAATATCAGAAAATATTTGTATTTATTCGAAATTTTCAATGTCACGTTACACTTAAAATTGTACCATTATTCAGTCTCACTCGCAACGCAAAATGAATGATCTAAAAATACTGCATCAAACAATAAGATGTTTCAAACCTCAGCTCTCACACAATATACATACAGTATGTATAAGTTCATAAACTATTTTGATCGGAGTTCACTTACGAATACGATCATGTCTACAATAAGTTAATGAACTACGAAATGCCCTAATTAGTCAAAAATTACATTTAACAAGGCATCATAATTGTTTATTCATAATTATTGGATTTTCGTCACTAGTATGCGCGACCGCATCTTCCTAATTCACATTCATAGCTTTAAATTAATTAAACTAAATTCATTTGACTATCACTCTCATACGATCTGCAACGGAACAACACTCACAAGTCACAAACATCAAATTCTAATACTTAATAATACAATTTCTAGGCTTTAAAATCACAATGAAGTGGTGAATAAAAAGAAAAATATTTTAGTAACATTGGTCATTAGAATTAATTGGTCGAAAGGGATATGTTCAGAAATAGTGGCTGTGGAGCCGTGCAGGTTTATAATTTTGATATTCGAGTAATGATATAAGTTGATGTTTTACAACCGTCGAGAGGTTGATGTCATCGCCTTTAGATCAACGCAGCGAAATATCCTGCTTCAGATATAATTACTAGTCAGTGTATTTAGTACACGTAAATTTGTTTGAGCTGTGGCTTGAGCTCAGGCGGGATCGTGTAAACTTCCTGTTCAGGCTTCTTTTTCACTAGTCGCTTCCAACGACCACCGATGTTCTTGCGAAGACTGCGGAAACTCGCACGCTCGTTGCCATGCGGCTGCATAAGGTTGTCCTATAAACAATAGAAAAATAACAATCAGTCTCGTTACGCCAAAGTCAAGACATGTTCGGGAGTTCATAAAGGTTTATGACCCTAAAAATGCTTGCCAGATTTCGGTTCCGTTATCGACCCTAATGCATTCACCACATTTATTTCGCCCCGCGTAAAATAACTTCAGACGTTACACAATACTTCTCTGCCGCTATTTATAAACTGTTGTCAGGCGAGAAAATAAAAGAAGCTTGTACTATTATGTTTTAAAGGAAACGTTTTTTTGTCCAAATTAATATAAAGACCTTTTCTTGCTTTATTTGGAAGTAGAAACCAACTACGTTAAGTTCAAGTTTGTTTAAGTTGGAAATAAGCTTTGCTACATGACAAGGAAGCTAATATTGCAAAGTCGAAGTAATGTTGAGGCCAAACAAGAATGAGGCAAGCCTTGAATACGCTATTCAAAGACACATTAGCATTATCTACTTCCTGGTGAGCCGTCTTGATATGTGCTCATGCAGCCATTGTACAAACATAGATAGTGTACGATTCGATATACCAAATCAATGGGCCGTTTCGCAGGTAAGCCTCGCCTCGGGAAGTGGTTATCAGAGCGTGATATCGGGGTCAGTGTTTTAACAAGTTAAAATTTTATACAGACGTTTGCATTAGCCTCTTTTGTTCGTCAGACAGCAAGAAAGAAGGTCGGAGCGTTACGACATGCTCGCCTTGTGCAGCTTTCTATTTAACGAGCGTGTCCCGACATTTAAATTTATTTCGCACTTAGATATCGTGTCTACGTGTTCCACCAACTCTCTCTCTCTGTGGCGGGGAGGGTCGAACCAGTCACGATTTCTTTCGTATTATAATGTAACGTTTCTTTCCCAACGTGCAACTTTCAATATTGTTTGTTTGTTATCGAGGCGAGCGGAGATTTGCGAATAAATTGGAATGCGTTGCAGCTGGACATTGAAGCTCGTTAAAACAGTATTGGGGTCAAGTATAACGGCTGGAACTGGTTTCGATTCTTGAAATAGTTAGTTGGCATTTAATGTTTGGGATTGTTATTGTTTGTGATGAAGTTGTGTACATACCTGATCGTGAGGATAGACGTAAGGCGGGGGCAGCGGCGGCGGGAACTGCCACAGCGGCTGCTGGCGGAAGGCGAGCGGCTCCGGCTGCGATGCAGGTGCAGCCTGAAGTACTTCAGCTGGGTGCACCGAAGCCGAATGCTCCTCTCGCTTGCGCAGCTTGCTGTGGACGATGCGAATCGCCATCATAGTACCGTTGTTTCCAACCATTGTTGCAAACGGTCCTTCGACGCAAGAATAACTGATCACACAGGGCTGGATCACAGGTAACAAGTTCCAGTCGGGCAGTCACAACATTTCAGTTTCACAGTTTTCACTCAACTCACAGCCGTATCGCGGTCTAATTGACGCGTGTAACTAAAAACTAATTTAAATAAATTATCACAATTATTTTGTTGTAATTAGGCTATTGCACTATATCACTGTTCGTAGGAACGCGCGGCAGACCGCGTTACGCGAGCTTCAGCTGCGCGGTTGGTGACTAGAATTATTTCGTAAAGAGTGGCCGGCAGGTGCCTAGCAAAGCGCTCGCTCGTGCCAAACGACCTCTACGGAGTACTCCATGCGTCTGAGTTGAAGTGGAGGGGCGCGCATGGCTTTTATAGACGCGCATGTGACGCGGCGCCAGCGCGGGCTGAGGGGGGCTGTGGGGGGACGGTTGGCGATATGACCGTTTTCCGCGAAAAATTACAAATGTTGGCGTGGCGGCGGCGCCCGACGCTAACGTATCGTAGTGGTTATGACGCACCAGAAGGCCCGACCGTTGGTTTGTCCCGATTACCAGCACATATAAATTATTCCATTGTCTACTTCGAATTTGATGATAAAACCATATTAAAATTTACGGCTGTGAGTGAAAAACTGGTTGATTTAATATATTCCGTGGCAATTAGTTATTCTTGCGTCTTTCTGGACCTGTTTCAAAATACATAAAGGCATCATTTTACATAATGAAGCTGTTTCATACGGGTGATACAGCCATAGTTTTTAAAGTAAATTAATAATACGGCATAAAACAATAGTAAGCACTTAACAGTATACAGTGCTGTTAGTTTCTAGGTAGTTAGTTACTGATAATACAAGAAGTGAGTAAACACTGAGCACGCCCTCATTAAAACTGCTTTAGATATAAAAGTAATCAAACGTGCTCGTATCGATCCCAGTGATAATAATAAATCAGAGGGAGTTCTGCATTTCACCATTAAACGAGTTCAAAGTCCACAATATAAATATGCATAGTAAAGTATAGCTAATACTTTACGCACAGCTGGGTTTATGGATAAAGTAGACGCACTAAACGCTGACGTTGCATCTCTTTCCGGCCAATACTCGCATTCACACGACGGTAAGGGAGGCTCACATTGAGAGCTTTCGTCTCCAAAAGTTAAAGTAGGGCTGCAGGGCAAGGGAGAGCGCAAAGTGCAATGCCCTTAGCAACGAGTAACTTAAGCAAAGCTCCGGGCCTTTGACTCGAATAGTGCCTGGCGGGATAAAAAACACAGGTAGTGAGCCATTATGAGTCGTTAACCTTGAGATACGTCTAGAGGATATTGTCAATATAAAACAGAAAAAAATCTTGTAGTTTCTTCAAAGAACAAAAGAAGACGATTATTTGGCGATACAACCGAGTCATTTCTATAGGTATTATTTCATAGACTAGAGTCAGATTGTATTACAAATTCAAATACATCTGTTGCTAACCCATGCGGAATATTGTTTGGGACACAAGGCGTATTTAGCATGATACCAATATCGATTAGAATGTCGTGCAAAAGTACGATTTGTTCTGAAATCTGTGCATGGAAAGAATGACTACTTTTGAGCTTTACAAAGGATGAAAAGACATTGCTATACCGTTATTGCAGTACTGACATCCATCCATCCACTCATGCATGCTGAGTTTGTTTCCCTTTTATCTAGTGAAATAAATATTATGCATATCAATTATAATCATTGGCATGAATGAGCCATCGTTTTCTGTTTATCGCACTGACAAAGACTAACATTATATTTAACTTCGAGATTTGTATGCTAGTACGTACGGTGCATGATTGTTTGACATTGGAGCACAAATAATAACATACGCAATGTAGCAACCTCTGTTTCGTCTACTCAATATGCCATGTCATTTGTTTCATTATCGTTTGGTACCAACAGAACTTGTGTGGTTGCTTATTCAAGTGTTTCTTTAAATATTGCTGCTTGAGAAATAACCGGCGGATGTTAACATCGCAGTGAGAATATAAGCAGACCTTCATCTTACATTTAAGAAATGTTTTCGTATTCACATGACCGATACATGATTCAAAACATAGGTGCAATGACAGTAACTACTTCGATATGAGAAGACGTTAATATTTATCAATCAATACAATCATGTATTCAGTTTGACTGGAATCTTCCAGTTGACGACAGTTTCTTCAGTGATTGCTTCGCTTACGCAGAAGTATTATCAAAATCATATCGATCACGTTGTTTATAAGTGGCTAACTATGGAGTCATAGTGACAATTACTTAGTAACCAAATATTTTTTCTGACCTTTTATTGCGTCAAACAAAGGCTATCTATTATCTTCGCGCCGTTATTTAATTTGAGGCGTCATAACCTCTGCACCTGGTTATATTTTTTGTCTGTTGATTGCATATTAGGTAGAATCTTGATGTTGATGTTATTTTTCCATCCATCTTATTGATAATTTCCCATCGAAGTTACTTGATTGCGAAACAATAAAAGCTAATCAATAAGTACCATATTGATAAAATGGTTATTAGCAGTGTACGATTGTTAGAATTGACGTCAAACGAAATGATGGAAGTCAACAGGGGTACATTTTTAATAAGACTTCAATTACGGAATAATTTAAGGTCTAATCGCATCGTCTTCATCCAGTTAAAAAACAATTAAATCGAAAGCTGCAATTCAATGTCATTGTATTCAAACTTTATTGGGGTCACAAACAACAAACTCCGCATCATCTTTGCGGTCACTAATCGATCGTTTTCAACTTTCAAAACTTTCTTTATTCTGTTAAATTTTGCAAAAATTAAAATAATTTCGTATTTTTACAGTTTTGTCAAAACTTGGTAATGTTTCTCTGATCTATGAATTAATATCTTGGCAAGGTTTTGTTTACCGCTGGCATGTCCGTGTTTACTGATCGGTCACCACCTAGGTTATTCTGATGTTTGAAGAAAGTCGTAACACCTGGTCACACACACCTGCTCAGTTAGTGTAGGTTAACATGTTACCGATATAGATAGAAGGCTATCATGCTCAAGCTCCGCTCTGTATAACCTTTTTTGTTACGACGTAGTATGTATACTAATTAGTTTTCTACGTACACTATTTATGTGTTCCGTTTTATCTACTTGTCATTCACTTCCGCATGCCCCGACAACTACTTCCCCTCACTCAAACAGTCGTAAATCCTTATAACTATCATTATTATTGAGAGCGATGCTATAAAAAATGGATTTCATATATTCATATAAGTATATTTTTAACGTGTCTTCTGAACAATTTAATTATTCCGCATGAATATTAATGAGAAATAAGTTATTTCGTTCTTTCAAGTATTCGACAGAAGCCATTGTACGGTTGGCCACGACCTTGTACGATTCTTTCGGTCATCATACTATTCTTACCAAACATAGCATTACATAGCCAGTAAGTAGGTATAGCTCCACTATCAAGTTTTCGTCAGTAACCGTCAGTACCCGTAACAATATTGTGACTCATTCAATAGAATTGTTGGTGTCTAAATAGAACGGTGTACGTTGAATAAAATAGCCAATCACTGAACACGGAAACCTCGGAACGGCACAAAATTAAAAAGTCCAGTTATTTTAGTGCCCGTTCTTTTATAACATGTAGGTACATTCAGATATAGACTGGAATATGGCCAATTGCAAGGAATTTGCCTTGACCATATCGAAGACAACCTTCGAGCATATTGAAATGATAGCAAACAAGTTTCTCATTTGAGAAAACAGCGATTTTTGTTGCAAAATGTTAAATTATAACCTTATATTATATGAAAATGTCTGTATTGTCGAGGTGTGACGTGAAGTTTGGCCGGTTCTGTGATACCCATGTTGCCATCAGGTGTTACCACTGCAGTTGAGCAACCATTGTGTGCTATTACCAGTTGTTTGTATACTGGAGATAAGTCGAGGTAGACAGTTACCGTCGTACCAGAATGCAGAACGATGAGAATTACCCGCGCTCGAAGGGATTGTTCCTATCCCTTCCGCATAGGCAGACGATGGTCTTGTCAACAGACAACACGATCAGGGAGTTGTGTTCTAGCACCACGCCGACTTCGCAGTTTTCCTCTTTGCACTTCATCGCCTCGACGGCGATAGGAGAAAAGAGCATCGAAACGCGTGCACAGACACTTTACAGACACAGGTTAAAAGACGAGAGAGAGACTTGTGAGTAAGGACAGCTGAGGCAAATCGCCAACGTGAGCCGCGCGAACGAGCGTTTTGGCGCACACTGGCTGCCAGCGCCAGTGCGAGTTTTCAATACACACGGCCGAGCCGACGGTGACTATTTGACTGGCTGAGCGGCGGTCGTGGCGCCGGCCACCACGCCTCGCGCAGCGGTGGGTGGCGACTGAACACGCACCTCTCCCGTTACCTTATTGCGATGTTATGGGGACCGAACCCGCACTGCGAAAGCCCTTCGTAATAGTCCGTCGCGTTACTGTAATTTGCATCCATTTCCACCTATTTCCATATTCAGGAAACTCCACATTTACAATGCGAACGATGGCCGAGTCCCAGACGTGAGCAATCCATTATCCTGTCATTTGCAGACACCAATAACATTGGACACACACTTGAACACAACATTGACATATAAGAACTTGATAAGTATATGAAATTAACACATTGTTTTCTTCAGTCGAACACGTCTTTCAAATTCAAATGATCTCTTCGAAGACGGCTTTGTTATATGCTCGTCGTGGCTTAACTGAAAACAGTTGGACGTCAACGGATGTCGGCCCCCGTGTGCCGCATTCATACATAACAAATATCGTGGCCTGTAGGAGACAAGACAATCGAGCAAGAATTGTATATGTCACATGGTAGAATATTTTAGATTGCTTCTGCATTGTAATCGTATGTTATTATTTGTGTGGTTTCAATAAACTATTTGAAGTAACCAATTTCAATAAAAAACTCAATACAATTACATAGATGTTGTCCTACAAGGGGCGTTGTGTTTCATATTTGTTACAAACAAAAGGATCAAGAAGAAATGAATTTACAATCAAACCCGTTGAAGTATTAGAGAGCGTTCGATCAAACATTGACGTCAGAGCTTACACAGCTTTCTGTTATGCAAAGCAAGTAGATAAAGCATTGCTACACTAATAGTATTGCTATGTACCGTTTAGATAAGTCAACACTTTTAACGTAATCTACTAAACTGTAGTATCTGCCTAATTGTCATGGGACCAAAATAAACAAAGAATTCACATGATTGCGATGTTTCGAAAGCCAAAAAATACCTGTATTCGTGCGTCCAGTTCTCAACTAGGACAAAGAAAAGTTAGTCATTGGAAGGAGAAACTTTGTTCGCAAAACATTTGCAACCAAACATACGGAACCAACCAAATGGAACAATTTATTTTCGATTACAACGTTGACCGACACGCAATAAAGGTAATCAAGGTAACGTAAGGTCACAATACATCACATTAGTCGGTAGGGCAGTAGGTATGTTTGAAAGGCTAATCATCAATCCATGCATTCATGTCCTCGTCGTGGGAACACCATGCCCTGACAAGTTAGCCATGGTAGGTAGTCACAATAGCTGACCTCGTTCTGACTGGCGTGGTTAACATCAGAATGGTTGTATTCAATGAAGCTGTTGAGGTTACAACAGATGGCAATCCTGCATTCATGTTGGATGCAATTGAAGTGGAGAACGAAACCTTTTAAATATGGGAACTTGTGTATATTTTTGCCAGCATCTAATTTTCAACAGAAAGAGATAAACTTGACCACTCTTTGGTATCTAATTTCTAGTAGAATTAATATGAAATTGATTATAACTGGAATGTGTACGTTCTCAGTGAGTGGTTTACTCAGCTAGGTAGTCAGTGGAATATCAAGAATTTGAAATTATTGCAGAAAAACAGCAGAAGTTTAGCAAACGCACTAAATTCTGGCTAATGGAAGGTTGAAGAGGTTATGCACTCTACACCGTTACAAAATTCGTGTAAAACTACCCAGAGCTATGATCTTCATTCTATTTTAATATCGTAAGCAAAACTGCTCGAGATTGTTAGCGATTTGCGAAAAAAGATGGACTCAAAACTATTTTCAGAAATAAATTTTGAGGATATATGACTGACATACAAGTGAATCTCCTATCTCTAAATAAAGGCGAAGTTTAAAACGATGGTACAAGTAGTTTCTTTTAACTGTAATTGCGATTTATTCGCCGTGATATGCGATTTTAAAACAGCACAGTTAACAAAAATAAACAGAGATTATTGTAATGTCCAGCCAGACGGGTTGGTGAAATTTGGCAAGCGTCCAGTCTAACGTTGATACCAAAGCCTTGGGGTTCTTTAAGCGTTAAATTGCAAATTTTCTAATAATAACCGCCATTATGTACGCGTATTATACAAATATTATCATAATTCAGGTGAGTAACTCCTTGAAATATTTCTTTTACGCTTTTTATATTATTTGAACAATCCAATGAATGACCATTTCTGTGGGAACTATTTCAATGTTTATGTTGCCTTCCATGTTTTTTTATTTAATATGAATATTATTAATATACAATAATGTGTCACTTATAAGGTAGACACATTATTTTTATAATTATGCAGACATTACGACGCCGATGTCTAAAGTGTTTTGAAGTTTTAAATGTGAATACACTTGATCATATTACGAAAGGAAAATCAGATTCAATAAACTCAAACTCATAGCATTTATTTCAAATAAAAATAGGAAAAGAATGAGCTATATCTTGCCCTTTCTTCTTTTTAATATAACTGGAAATAGATACTGCTATCATTTTATAATCTTGCAGAAAGCAGAAAATTAAAAATTATTGATCAGGACCTTTCAGCTGTGGAGGTTATTTTTACATGGTGGATTAACAAGATGACTTAAATGGTCCCGGTTTTCCATGAAACCGACGTGAGCTAAGTGGTATAATCAAAAACATGTGCAAAACCATTAACAAAGTCCGCAATTATCCAGCTGTGGGATTAATTAGTGGTATAGAGATCCCAATGCGGAAATATCAATTAGTAAAGGACGTGGCTCATTAAAAACTAACATTTACTAGGAACATCTGGTGTGAACCAACCCGCTATATCCACAATGAAAAGGGACTCTAAACATAATATACCTTAAAGCTTTTTGGTCAGTGGGTCATCTTAGGTTTTAACAAAAGCCACGTTTCTTTTGAACGGAAACCAAAGTAATGATGTTTCTTAAAATTTCGTCTACAATTTAATGCTTAATTATCATAAATGGATAATAATCCCTGCCCCTAATACCGTTTTGGAGGTTACAAGAATCAAGTAGCCATATTTTATTGCGGTGATATCTTGTCAAGGCTTTCAAAAGGCCACTACTGGTCGATATGTTCACTGACGTCCACTATTGATCCTGGTTCACTCGTCGAGTGTTGAAGTGGGCAAAGTGTGAAGAGCCATAACTGGATAATACCAGTTTTACAATATTCTGGTTTTATTCGGTTCGCCCTATTTGTACACGCAGTACACGATGATACACATACTCACAAAACGTGACATTGACTTTGCACGGCTACAGTCTAATAAATGATAATTATATCCTTGTTCAGAATTAATTTGCCCAGTTAACAACTCCATGGTATCCTAATCTAGGAAAATGTTGGAGAATTTTTCGAGATGTGAGATAACTAAGGGACATCCTTTCGTGGAAAAAAGAGCGTTAATTTTTAAAGTAAAATTTATCACCTACACTGTAAGTTACCTATTTGATAGCTTATCATATAAGTGTTACTTGAAATACTTAGAAGTGAAGGTACTTTGTAGTTCCAAAGCAATTATGTATTTGGCAATGGTGATGGAAACCAATTAGTAGAGGTTACAGAGAGAGACAATGTTATATGACAGGTTTGTGCTAAAGCGAGAAAGAGAACAAACGCTATGAGGCCACCTGTCATTAGTGCCATCGATTTACCAGTTCTTCGTAGAACAGCCATTTATCTGAATTTTATAGATATTTAAAAATAACTTCATATCCTCCTTCCAAGGGCCTGTAAGTACCTCAAGCAACTGACCGTGTACTTAATAATTAATTATAAGCAAGGGCACGAATAGTACCTTCATTAATGAACGTAGTGTACGTTCTTCCGGTGTATAGGGACTAGCTCCTCATTGTCTTTATAACTCTATAGATCTAGTGGTTCAAATGCCCATGACTATGGGAATGAGAACCCTGCTTAGTAACACTGGTTAGGTAATAGCCTTCACGATATTAAGCTCCATTTACAAGATTCAAGTTATTTGCATGTGGCATAAAACAAAATTGAAGCAACAATTGACTTGTATGCTTCATCTTAACATTGTTTAGACAGTTCAACTTTTATTTTACTTCAACTTATTATGGTATGCCATAGTCAACCGTACCTACTATGTAAATCGGGAATAATCTATTTTAATCAAACACATGAAACGCAATCAAATACTAGTTATAGACGTACCGGGGTACTATATAACCTATATTGTAGTCTGTGAAGGTAGTAGGTAGGGAAAGGTTACATAATACTTACATTTTTCTCAGTATTTTTTTGAAATCACATATTATCACACTTAATACATTCATGTTTAGTTTCATTTTAGAAGAAGAGTTAGAAGTATAAACAAAAGTTTGTATTGAGAGGAAATAAGTTAGGCAAGTTGTGTGCCAGTCGAAAAAAATAAAAAGTCAAAACTATACCGTTAACAACTTGCGAGTTCGAACTGCTAATTCACAAGACAATAAAATGAAATGTCTTGGAATGTCATCGAGTGAAGAGGGTAGTAACTAAAAGTATTTTGTATTAATACCTTCACAGTTTTATAAAAGACGGTTTAAGATGCGTTCAGAAATAATAATGACTTTAGACAACTTGTTTTGCAATAACCAGAATATAAAAATTTGTGAATACTAACAAAATAAGCAGTGTCTTTAATTAATCTATAAACTAAGCAGACTAAGCAGGCTTATAGTATTATAAAAAGATGATTATTAATCATGATGTCAGTGCTATTATATTGCATTCTAGGTAGGTACGCCTGATTGCCTACTGCATCCGCACTTAGTTTGCAAGTGTGTCTCTCTGCCTCTATAGGTACCATTCAACATCTTCTGATAACATTTTGTATGACAATTTAACTAATGTATTACAAGAATAACTACACGGATATGATTGTAAAATAAGAATACCATAGAATAGAATACTCTTGATTGTACACCGTAAAAATAAGGTCAGGATATTGTAATAAGGTCTATAATGTAACAGAATAGTGCCAAATCGTCATACCAAACTTAGATCGGAAGTTTTTTAAATTATTTTTCAGTCTGTGGCAACGCAGGGGTCACTTTGACTGTATGGTTTCGGACACAGAAGACAGGTTAGGAGTTTGTTTGTGTCCTCTATTGTCTCACAACGGAATTTATGATCGGAAGTTGAACATAATGAAAATTAGACCTATACCCACAGACATTCTGTCTATTGGATTACTCACTGGACAATGTTATTTATGGGTAGTACAATGATATTAATTCTAAGCTCTATACGGCAACCCTGCCAAACTGGTCTTACATAAATTATACAGGTAATTGATCATAAAGTTTGCGGGTAATACCTACGGTTTACCCCCAAGGAAAATAAGTTTAGGAGGTAAGAAATTTTCGTCTACCTACGCAATATGCAAAGTTTTTTTTAAAATTGTGTTTTTCCTTTGAGGATAAGAATTTATTTACTACTTATACCGTGTTCGTCGTATAAATTCAAACAAAAATTCTAGTATTAGACTTACGTGATTTTAATTATTATTATTTGGTTACGAGAAAACAAAACATTTCATTAAAAGCGGTTTTGTATTACGTAATGTTATAGATGTTTTCGATTAAAATTGTATTAGACAACTACTAAAATTTTACTCAGAATACCTATTTAATGTAATGGTAAGGGAAACCGGGACTAACCATTAATTACTTTTTTACTAAAACCAGCTAAAAGCAGATTTTGTAAACAAAGCGAAAGATTTATAGACAGTCTAAATACAGTACAGGCTGATTCATACAAACAAACAATGATAAAAGTAGATGCAAGTAGTCGAATAAACGAGGTTCATTTCGCAAAATCCTTGAAGTAACCCGGTACAGATGTTCTGCCATTCTATTGCCTTGACGATATGATTAGTCTTGAATTGTGAACGCTGCAAGCTGCTTGTATTATAATTCATACGTCAATCACGTCATTGCAGTATTGTGTAATATTCTACAGAAACATGTCAATATGGACATAACAGTTAATGATTATATTTCATTGTATTTGAAGCGAATAGTGTGAAATGTGACGTCACTACTGATAAAGAACACCAACCTAAATATGTCCTCTCCTATGCCAACAGTTTTTTGCTGGCATCGTCATTAACTTATGACAGTTCATTGCTGAATATCGACCGATTTCGTGTTTCATGTGTCTGCATATACAAACCATTGGCGCGAATAATAATTTCTTCGAAAATATGACCCTCAAGTATCAAAATTAACTAAAATACCAACCGATGTTAGGTATGTTCAGTATGCAATTATTTTCTTAAATACACAAAACACTTAATAAAAGAGTACGAATGTCATCTTTATTGAAATAAATAATTCTAGAATTACAGTCTAATCGTTGAACGTCAGTACGAAATGACACTACTGACTGGGAATCCTAAGAATCACAAGACTCTGTCAATTTGCCAAAGATGCAGTGAGACGTATACATTGCATAAGTACCTATAGGTACATCTGCTTATTTACAATATTGCGTACTTCCTATATACAATCACACGTGAATACATATTTAAGTAAGTCATCCATTTGTTTTATATGCAGAAGATATAATAACTGTTACATCACCTGATCGAGTTCGCAAGTGTCATTCAAGGTATACGCATGACCTGTGCTAGAGTAGCGTATTTTAAAATCCATCAATTCTAATACTTCAGTTGTATCTACTTCACCTACATTTACTAATTGTATAATCATCGAATCTGTGTTATCTCAATGGTAAAGAAGATTTTAATGGTTCTCATTAAAATCTCTTCAACCAACATTCACGACAAGACTGACCTTAGTTGCTTTTAGCACGGCCATCTGATCAAGAAAAAATTTGATTATTCATACAGGATGTTACATCTGGGACACTTCCCTTGTGGCGAAAATAGCGGCCATATGGTATTATAAATTATTTGCATCGCGCTGGCCACGCCCACTTTTACTGTCGCTAACATCGACTTTTTGTTTGTTTGCATGAATTTGTTCATGTGTGGCCTGTTCATTTTGCAAAGTGACACATTTATACCTAAAATGTCGTCTCAACTTGGCTCATTTATCAATTTAGAATATTCTTTTAATGTTATTATCACCCACGATAGTGCCCTCGTTTGACAATAAAGAAGAGATTAAGATCCAGTCTAAAGCGGGGTCAATATTTGTATGAAGGTGTTAATAATAAAATCCTTCCTTTTGTATTTTACACCTAACATTATCTTTGCTTCCGTATTATAAATTACAAGGAGCCACTAACCTCAGTTTTGTGAGCAGTTTCAGTCTAAATGTAGATTATATTCTTTTGTCACTATACTGACGTGAATTCTTTATTATAAAAGCTTCAATAGCCTTCGAAGGCATTGACTTCCAATCGAGAGGTCATGGGTTCAAACCCACCTCCGTTAACCATTGTCGTGAATACAGTCCTTACTGTATTCAGTTTGCCTAAGAGGGAATTGTTGTTGTGTTGTTGAATTTTTGTAAGCTCTAAGCTCGAAGCACGAAATAATTATTTATGTAGAACAATTTTGGCTACATTATCAATTTAATGGTTATAAAAATGGTGATGCTATAACCCATAGTAACTGGGTTGTGGAGGTCGTCGTTTCATGTAAAATACTAGTATTCAACTGCATCAGTTTAGACTGGAGGCCGACCTCAACATATGTAGTTGGGAACAGGCTTGGTAGATGATGATGAAAAATGGTGGTACCATAGGTAATTCAGTATGATACTCGAAAGGATAACAATAAACAGAATTCTGTGATATAAAGTTCTAAGTCATGTATCTTTCCTCAAAAATTAACAATTGATCAATAAAATCACAAGAATATTGGACTGACGTCAGTCTTGCCTTGACTGAAGACACTTCCATAAACAACTGATACACATATTTTAACACAAACAGACGTTATTGAAACTTCATTGACCCACGCATTTGTCTGCCATATTTTTAAATGAAATGGCGAGACAAAACGTATTCTAGAACCGTCTTTCCTGAATTTATAAATCGTCAAAAATATCAGCCAAGTTCAACAATCCTTTGACTTTTTTATCTATTTATAATAGAGGGATAGAGATCTTATTGGAGTAATATTATTCAATAATACCGCACAATTTGGCTACCATATTGATTTTATAGTCAATACGCTTTGATTTACTGCTCGAATCAATCAACAGGAACCGTTACCAAAGAAAATAAATAATTTTTCATACGTTATATCTTTAATTTAACGACTGCGAAGTTATCATAAACGTGAGTGCTTTGAGAATGCTCCTTTTTATGAGTTTTTTTTATATTCCTTGATATGGAGATCGATGTATTTGATCACTCTTTTTTTGCTTATATTTCAGGGTATTACCGCAAAAGACCAGAAAATGCGTTTTATAATGTTGTGGGGGCAAAACACGAGTGTCCTTAATTCGTTCTTCGTACCCATAACATAGGGGGAAAAGTTTCAAACTTAATTTTGAAGAGGAAATTATATATACCTAGCTCCCTGTTATTTTTATACTTTCCTTATTTATCGTACTTTCCTTGTTTAAATAAGGTTAACTCTTCTATTGTTATTAAACAAGGCAAATATAATTATCTTTTCAATGTGGGGCTTTTTCCTACTTTAAGCACTTCCTTATGCCTACATATTGTGAACTTTGATCGTTTATTTACACCAGCAGAAGTGTGTTACGCAGTTACCCCGCAGAAGTTTAAAGGAACTCTCCGTAGTCCTTAGTAAAACCATTTGTTTAAGTTAATACTTCCACATCCCGTTGTTAATAACCCATTAACTTCAGTACGAAACCCTAACATTTTAATACAAATGCAGTATTTCTACTTACTTTATTGTAAGTGCCAGCAGCACTATAATGAGCCCAACGAGGGCCATCGCGATCACGACGCCACATATCATGTAATTCGCATCATTCGGGGCATCTGAAACAAAGGAAACAAAACTTTAATACTACAGTAATAAGCTCCATACTCAATTAACATTATTTGTAAGTAATGATCGTCGTGATTACGTGATAATAGTATGCAAAAAGGCCTTTTTTGCGGGTTATTGCTCAATGGTGATCTAACAGAGACCTCTCTCTTGGAACTCTGACGTCATAAATATTCTTAATAAGATTAAACACGTTAAATATAACCAATGAACTGTTAATTGGAATTTTAAAATTAATCTTAAGATTCTCCAACTATGATAATATCTTATATATATACGATGGTTATTTGTGGTATTGCATTAATAAAGATAATTTTATGAGAACTGGTTAGTCACACTAGGTGCTTCTTATGGTAAAACACAAAAAGTTTTCGGTAGATATTAGTTTCACAAGTGTGATTATAGGAATATAATAACAGATATGGATAGTTGACCACAAGTACAAAAACCATGGAAAGTAATCATCATACTTAATTCTACATTAGAACCGTCTATAATTTTCGTACAAAAGCCCAACGATACACTACCTACGTAAGTAGACATCATTAAGAACGCATAGCCTTCACAGTATTACCTGTGATTGATAATAATAGTATACAACCACGAAAAAAAAGCCAACTCTTAGCAGAAATGGTAACTTAGCAACAACCACAAAAAAAAAAACAAAGCGCCCGCGTAGCGAACGTGACTAAAAACCACACGCGAACTCCTCATGGCATTAATAACATGTTCTTAAAAAGTAATCTAGCTCTAAAATGCAGATCAATAGCGTTATGTCACCTGTAAATGGAACCAGTTTCGAGTTGGTCGAAGTTGCTTGGATGGTTTTTTCAGAAGACTTGTAACAAGGAACAACTAGGAAAGTTTTCGTAGCCTGCAAACCTAGCAGAGCGTCGGAAAAAATAGAGATTTATTTAGGTAATGAAGAAAGAAACAAATCTATTTTATTTGGGCCACGCACAGGAATCATCGTCATCTACCTAGCCTTTTCCCAACTATGTGGGGTCGGCTTCCAGTCTAACCGGTTGCAGCTGAATACGGAAAATGTTTTGCATGGGCAAACGAGGTAAGCGTAGCCTAAGTTCAGGCGACATGAACCGATATTCCTGATTCGCACCATTCAAAGCACTCCTCAATTCTTCATTGCACTGGGTGCTTACGTTTGTAGCCCTGTCATTACTTGCCACACACAGGAATAACAACAACAAAAAAGGCCCAAAGGAAAATTCGGGAAGGCATTTGGACAGTCTTAAACGGTGCTAAAGAAAGAAGAGACTTGTTTGAAAATCGGCGTTCAATTGTTTGTGAAAGACACGAGTTATTATGTAAACCTTCCTTGCTGCCTATGCCATCTGTCTCAAAAGTATGCGATAAACAGAACACCTTCTTGTAAATATTATGGCATTTCTTTGTCTTATAATTTATGTTACAAACGTCAGTCCAAGTCATTTGTATTCCATTAAGCTCACACGACTACTCGACCACTGTCTGGCGATTAGCTTAAGTAGGAACGTTGCAGTTGTCTATACGCAGTTAGTAAAACTGTCGTCGTAACTACATCGTACCGGATAACGGGTGCGCGTACCACTTCGCCAATTGAACGGTGCCGCATCCTTAACACTTTAACCGTACACAAATCGATATCGTGCCTATCGATGGCAATTATCGAATCGAGACGACTCGGTATCGAATTGACTTTTATCATTTAAATGATTTTCATTGGCTTGTCCTTTAACATGAACAATATTTTAACCAGCACTTTTGTGGGATGCGTTTTTTAACCTTTCGGTGGTAAATACTACAATAAAATACATTGCAATGACTTTAATCTTTATGTGCAAGAGGTTAAGCCCGAAACAAAGTGGCAAATTGAATTAATCGAATACCTACTTCAAATCGGTTGTAATCATTGTTACCTTGGGTTCACAGACAACAATCAACTTATACTAATGTTTTTATATACAGTTCAGTAACTTACGTACTAAATTAATATATCGTCCCAGCAACAGAGTAAAATGCTGTGGGTACCCGTTTCAAACCTCTAATGGATACCTACCTACACAAAACAAGACGATTACCTAATTATATAGAACGTTAAATAAAATGTGGGACGGCCGATACGATCGCTGTGGGTTTTTTGACGCAGACCCGTTAAAGGAAAACGGAGTTTCTCTTTATATCTTTGCCATGTTCCGTAATACCAGGAAAACTACTTCGCTATATAAAAAAATAAACTGACGGTTTGTTATTCAACCATGCACCTAGGAAGAAATGGAAGGAAGATAAAGTATTTCATTCTAACCTATGGAGTCAAAAACTAAAAGTTCAGAAGAGTCTAGCAAAGAATTTTATTAAAATAGCTCTGAAATCCGCGAATTCATCAATCCGTTCACCAAGCATGTTGACAGATTCCTTTCATCCATGGACTGTACATTAGCTCTAGACTCAAATGGTGATTCAAGTAAATAATGTTGTAGGCACATAGCCAAAGCTCCAGGTAAATATTGCTCGAATAGGTACAAAATGCTCTATAAATATAGTTGTCTCTTACGTAGATAAACTACAGGGCTAGGCTTAGCTATTCAGGTACTAATGTTTTTTTTTCTTTTTTAATTATATAAACTAGTGCTTGACTGCGATCCCGCCTGATGGAAAGCAGTGATGCAATCGGTGATGGTAAAGCGCACTAATTTATTATGAGGGCTGTGTATTTTACATATCCATTACTCCGTAAACAAGGTTTAAAACGGTACTAATGCTTCCATTAAAAAACCGTTAACGGTGAACATAGTTTAAAGCCCATGCAACCAACAAAGTTTCACTGTTAAGCTCGAGCTTCTAAATGACGAATATTCACAAAATTATTGTTCACAAAATCTAGGTGGATATGTTGGTTTTAGCATAATCAACTTATGTTTCCTCACAATATTTTCCTTCACGGGTTTGAGAGCAGTTGCGCACAGTGGTTTTGCTGCAGCCAATTTCACTGACTTGATTCCTAAGATGCATTTTTTTAAATAACCTGAAATATGTGTAGGACTGGTTAACATATTACTTGAAAAAAGGCATAGGGAGTTATGGACGTAAAATGAGGCCATGCTGGACCACTGTATACAGCAGCCATTAGGTTTGAACGTCAATAGCCTACCTTGAATAGTAACTAACTGGGCTAGCCTTGCCTTGAGCAGGCTGCTAAGTCTATAGAGATAAGTTTACTGGCAGTGTCATTTGATAATTACTTAGGCTTACCTACGCTAAAAACTAATCGCCTGTCTAGTGATCAATAATGATGATAAATGGCTAAAATACCTACCTACCAGCAATCGTAAAGCATACGTCAATTGAAGGCAAACATCGCATACAGATCTGTCAAGTAGTTTTCGGTATGAGCCCAAACATACAAAAAAGCCAAAAGTAGGTAGTAAGCTTGGTTATTAAAGTAGCAGAAGTGGAGGAGCAGTTTCTTTTTTATTTATAAATATGTTCGTTAGATAAACATAAAAAAGATCTCAACAACGCATTTACACTTTGACTACGCAGAAATTCCCATTGCGGTCAATTAAACCGAATGTCAGGCCAACATGACGCAATTATCCTTTATATAAAATATTTTCCTTGTATTATTTATTATAAAACATAACTAACAATTTTGCGAAACCAATACTAACCAAGGTTGAATCAGGAATCAACGTTTCTGGTAACGGTATACTCTTGTGAAACTCGAAATACGGTGTCAAGATTGACGTTACAATAAAAGACACAGAAAGACACCGTGTCGGAACTGAAGAAATGCGTGTTAATTATACCTTGCGACGCCCTGCCGTTGGAAATCGAAAAGGTGTTTTGCGGAATAATGATTCTGCGAAACGGAAACACGGAGATATTATACGTTGCGTAATTTCTTCGATTGAAATCATCTGTCTGTCTGTTGCTACATTAGATAAATGTTATCAACTAACCATGAAACCATAACAATAATGAGAACAATTAATTGTTGCATTATTGCAGATATCTATTTATATAATCATTCCTTCTTAAGCCCCTCAGCTGCATTTATCTCATGCGTAATGCAATTATTTATTCATAATTATCCTGCCCTTATCCCATTTATTTGGGATCGGCGCAACATGTCTTTTTCTTCCATACCCTTCCATGTCCTTCTTTTAGTCGTCATCTCGGTAGTCACCCCCTTTCTAACCATATCATAATTCACACAGTCCATACATCGCTTTTTTGGTCTTTCCCTACTCTTATAGCCATCGACATTCATACCCAAAACTCTCCTCATGACATTTCCTAATTCTTCCGTATCACATGCTCATACCATGACAACCGATTTACATACAACTTTTCAGTTACCGGTGCCACTTTCACCGGACTTTAATCGGATTAATTCACTCAATGTTATTTTCTATATTTTTTTGTAAGTGATAATTTTCTTTGTTTCAGGTTTGTCAAATGAGCTGCAAAACGATGACACAATATTATTGCAAAGTGTATTATTAGTGCAATATTATAGATTGTGTATCGAAATGACATTATCGCAACTTAAAGCTGTTTTTCCCCGATTTGGAATATACCGGCCATGCTAATGGGGCTAAGGTTCTCATAATCAAATACATCCCCGAGTGAAAAGAGTTGTGTTCGTTTTAGATTATGTTAATATATAGAAGCAATTTATATTCAAAATCAACTTAAATATGCAATAAAAAACCCTGTAAAGTAGCTTAGGTAGTCCCTAACCACCGTCTCAATTATCTTCTCCGAATCAAATTTTGAACTTCCTTCCTTTCTCTATAAAGACAACATGATCTCACAAAAAAACGAAAGCATCCTAGCTACGGAGTCGTTAACCCTTTTTATGCCACACAGCTGACGTTACTGTACATAGTATACGAAGGTTTAATGTTCCACAAGTAGACCTAACGATGGAATCAGGTGTAACAAGTGCATCGCACCCGCCGGGTTAATGTACTCGAGACTGGTATTTTCCTATAGCGTTTCGGGTGTCCTGTGATGGGGGGCATTTGTAGTCTTATTGTCTTGATTATATTGTTGATCTTGATTGTTTCAACTTTTTATGTAACTTTGTTATTTTTTGCGTAAGGATGATAGTTAGGAGTTTAGAATCATTGCTGACGCGGATCTAGTTTAGCTATAGTTTGCCTCGGTATGAACGATTTATTTTGGAAACTCCATAATGTGTTTTGCGCAAAATCTAAAGACCACCTGTTTGTCTAGACAAAAATGAAAGAAGGAGAATCGAAAATTTCCATCGATGAAAATTTTATTTTACTCGAAGATTATAAAATTCTTGCTCCAAATACCAGTCGGCTTTAATGAAGTATTTATAGGAACAGTATGACGTTACTGAACTAGGATATTATAAGGATTCTGTTTAGTAAGCCTTTGTGAGGAAACCCTAAAACTGACGTAATGTATCTGGCGCCTTTGACGCAATCAGTTCCTGGATGATAAATAGATTACCACAGGTAAGACTTCTCTACGTACTTCACCTCAGTTCTAGCTTATAGGTATACAAAAGAACAATATTTCATAATGCAAAAAAGACTGAACAATGACTTTATTTCATTTGATTCAGATTGCCAGGAAATCATAGTCTTGAGACACTTAGATCTAAAAATAAAAATAATTGTTTAATAATTCATTAAAAACGTTTCCTGCTATTTGCAGCTATGACATGACATGTTATTATTATTATTGTTTATTTTATACCTTTCACATTCTACTGCTGGATAAAAACTTCAAACGAGGTCGTATACTGGAACTGCTAGGTGGATTCCTCACGGAAAGACCGAAGTCCAAAAACACATAACAAACAGAATCGAATGATGAGGCAGTACTTTCGATAGAAGGGTATTTTGTTCGAATCATGATATCTCTCCATTCTAAGCAATACCAATTACTCCCTAAATACGCCACTGTCCTCGCAATCAACTCTGTAGCCTCCAAACATGCAAACCCATCATTTTTACCGTGACACGTGTGACCTTGTTCCTCATACGGCTTGATCGATATTGTACTAAGAACGCTTATGCGACGTAACTGCAGTTTTGCACTTATTGCTCTTTTCATTGCACTTGGATTTTATTTCGCACAGCAACCTGTTCTTGGGTCTCACGAAATTCAGATCAGCAGTTTTTTTTATTAATGGGTCGGTAACAAAGTCCAATGTGTCATTCTGAAATGTCCACTGCTATACGTGTAAGATACTGTCAAAGTTCAATGTTTACTAATAGGAGTTGTGATTGCAGGTGTGGTAAAGAAGCTGCTCTTTATTCTCATAATATAATCCAAAGTCATGTACAGACGCCAGCAGGTCAAGCTACCCGAAACTCTCAAATTTTCCCAATCAACCTTGAACCTTAATGCATTAGAAATAAAGTTGAAAATCTATTAAAGAAATTTGACAGATTGTAGTAGCTTGATGTGCTGGCGTCCGTACAACACAAACCGCAGACAGGAGACAAAATTGTATAAGGCGTTGTAACTATGTAGACGATAATTATGAGGAACGCAGAGTTTAAAATACTTAAAAAGAATATGGTTTCACGATATCTGTACCCAAACTACGTTGACCTATAACTTCTGTTCTTGATGTAAAGTAAAGGTCGACAAGCGATGTCAGTAAGCCAATAAATGAATAAAATATTATTGTCCTTTAAAAGTCACGACGGAAGACCTTGTCAGTGTAAGGGGTAAGGGAAGTCCGTAAGGACTTTGATAGCGATCGATGTATGTATTTCCATACGGATACGGAATAATATTATGTATTTGCTAGATGTTATAAATATTTCCTTTAGACTCTAGTAACTATTTTATTTTTTCAGGTTGCGAGCGCTTTCCCTTGAAGGGTCACATTAAAGTTGGTTACATTTATTGGGTTTATTCAACGATCAATGCGTCTGCACATCTGTCTCCGCCATTCAAGTTCCACGTGCATGAAACTATGCAACGTATCCGCTGCAAGCACGACATTTTTACCAGATGGTGTTTTCAAAACATTTTCTTTTTCTTCTTTATTAAAAACTATAAGACAGATAGCTCAATACAGCGTTACGATAATTACATGTACATAATATGAATACAACTTCAAAGTATGTATTGAGAAACAATCCAGAGCAGTTACCAAACAATGGCAATTGTTAAAAGAATCAACTATTTAAGACACGTGACTTTGTGCTCCATAAAGTGTAATATACAATGATTTGAAGATCACGACGATCGAATGTGACTGAAGAAACTGTTGTACTCGCCACACGTGAGTTTCTACGACACGTTTGTATAACATTAACAAAAAAAACAACGTAAAACCACGTACAGCACAACGTTGTACAGAAATCTTTTCTAAATATTGCGTCAATGCTGACGAACTTTGTAATATATATGACCTATCGTGAAGAGATAGAACATATTGCGATCACTCAGAACCGAGAATGTGACATTTTTATGATAGACCAGTGTGATACAATAGAAACATACTAATCTGTGACGTATTTCGAAATATTGTCAGTTGTAATGTTTTGGCTTGAGTAAGTCACTGTGATTTTTTCACGCTGTTTTGTCATGCCAGTCTGTCATTATAGACAAAGAAATATTTGTATTGCAACAGCCGGCTTTTTTTGTCATTTAGCACGTAGGTAGGTAGCTACTATATACAATATTCACCTATAGATGACAGGACGATCACGACAGGACGAGGATGATGATAGGACGATCTTTATTATATTACAATTCTTTTTTTTAATAATTTAATTGGTTAGAAAGCTTTGTATTTTTTCCGGACTCGAAATGTTGCCTTGATAGCTAAACGAGGCAAAAAGAATAACAGAATGCTACACTGTTGTGAGAGCCGAAATTTCTAAAATACCGTGAAGAACACTTACCATGTAATGGGTCACACTTTTACGAAACAGTGAAATCAGTCGCGCTTAGAAAGGAGAGTACACACTAGACTAATCTTCAATCATGCGAAACTGACTGCTTATTTTTGATCTAGTGATCGCAAGCACGAATACAGAATGTGAGGTGACTTTATTAGTCAAGTCTGGTAAAACAGCAATGCCATTATTGAACTTCATCAGAATTTAAAATATTTTGAATGCAAACCTGTCAGTAATAAATGACAAAAGGGATAAATCCTTTGCTTGTAAATCCTTTAGGAAACACAGACTGTATCCTGTGATAAATTCGAGAAAGGAGAAAGCCGTTTCGTGTCACTTGAGGAACTTCCTTGACAAGAACATCTGTTATTCACACTAATCTTCATAATTATGATAAGTTTGTGAGACCAAATCAATAACAGTAAGTTGTGATAATTCCGTCCGGTTCGGTAACTATAGTTGAGCAATACGTTCGAGACCAACTTTCACTGGTAAAGACCAAAGTTATTATGGTCGTGTTCTGCGGAAGTACGATCCAGTTATAGAGAAAGCCAGCCCCAGGAACCAGTGTAATGCGTTTGTTGATCGGTAAAAAATATCTCGCATTTGTCCCCAATCTTAGGTAATGTAGCAGGAATATGATTTTTCGCGATATAATACCAAGAGTTACGTATATCCTGGCTGGGTTTCTTGACATTCCATTCTGTCTTTGATCTTTTCATAATAGTTTTCTATTAACACCTTAATATTACCAAAGTTCAAGGCTTCTTTTAAAACTGGTTTTAAGTCAAATTGGTCGTTCATATGCTTACACACAAAGCAACGAAATAAAAAAAAACAGGTTAAGGTTCACAAAGGGACGAACTCCCAATCATTTTTTGTTGATAGACCATAGAATTCCGATGTTTTTACGGTGAACCCGCCACCATAACCAACCAAGCGTAAAGTGTAGACGTAAAAAACGCTGTGAGAACATCGAGGATGCAATATCCATTTTGAAATTCCAGTTCTTCTATTTAGGTTTATGTCTAAAGGAGAAACACAATAAAAACAAGTGCGCCTCTGGATCCACGGCGGGGAATGTGAGCCCTTTCTGCTTTAAATAGAATCGTTCCTTACTCATGGATCTTTGTCATCGACTTGGAGCATTGGTGAGTGTAAGTGGTTGGTTGGATTATTTTAGGGTAGTGAAATGACTAATAGAGACTTTCATATAAGAAAGAGGTAAAAAAACACTTATTTATGACAAGAAATGAGCTTATATCGCTCCTGTAAAAGGGATAAGACTCGATATTAAAAGCATTAAAATAAATCTTGAAGTTTTCTCTCTCTCTCTCTCTCTTAAGCACCACTTGTTAGGTACTTAATCAAAGTTTTTCAGGTAAAGGCTTAATTACATCCTTATCTCATCAAAACAACACAAAAACATTATTACTTTGTTGTCATAAAAAAGTTTTCATGACCTTCAATAAAACCTACATTATAGCGATGTAATGCCAATAAATCAAGATTGCAGACTGTACCGCAGACGCCTTTGAGTCACCCAGTAGTCAGGATTGACTAAGTCATAATGATGTATCAGCCTAACACACATTGATTCATTTCTTAAAGTTTATCTTACTCACTATCATCCACGACGCGACTAACTAATTTGCTTTAGGACACAGAAGGCAGGATAGGAGGTGGAGCATGGTTTGCGACATAGCTCCACAATCGCACCCTACTGCCGTTCCAACTTGCAATCAAAGTGACCTCTGCGCTGCTACCGACATCGGCGTGGAAGTGGCAAAGTTTTGGGCCAACAATATCTAAAATACAGAAGTGCCAGCGACACGTAGGAGAAGACTAGTTTGTGATTAGTCGCATCGTGTAAGGACCGCCATTGAACACCGCCACTTATGAGTAGCGCCGTGAACGAACGGGCTTGATAAAGTTACAATATTTATTTTATTATTTTTTTATTTTATTTATTTGCCATTTATGTACACACATATATAAACGGACAAGAAAAACAGAACAGAAAAAATTGGTAAAGAGGTGATGCTTATTTCACAAGAAATCTCTTCCAGCACACCCGAGACAGGACAATAGATACAGAGATGTAGACAGCGTGTATATTTCACGATGTTGCACGCAGAATAAGCAAGCTTAGTCATAGAAGGTAATTGCGTACTAAGCCATTAGGTTTGTCTATCATGTTAGGCTAGTATAATATATATGCGCTCATTCGAATTGAGTCAATTCTCTGAATAGGGAAAACAGTAAGTAAGGGAAAATGCACCTAGACGCAAGCAAGACGACTTACACATCGTAGGTACCTAATATTAGAAATGTAAACAAGTATGTCATTGAGAATGATTTAATTCATATTTTCCTTTCCCTGTTTATTCGTGATTCACTATGGTGCATTGTTAAAGGAGAGATCAGCTTCAGTGAAATATGTATGTACCTACAAAAGGTCCTAGGTATAAGATAAAACTGTTATAGGTAACTATAGGCAAATATCGATTTACTTTCGCAGTAGAAACCTAGATTTTAGCAAACTTGCGACAAAGTCTTCATTATTTCTTAAGCCCACTGTGAAATGACAACTTAGTCCGGTACCAAGGAATTCACAGACCGAACCTTCGATTCGAGACCTTTATGAATGAAAATCAGAGGGGCTATTCCCGTATTTTAAAGATATTCGCATTCTAACCTCAGTCTCAATCTGTTACTTATGAGTTCGTTGAGATGAGTCGAGACTAGATTTTGAACGTTTTTAGTTACCTTAGCCTTCAAAAAAGGTATTTTTGACAGATTGAGACTGAGATTAGTATGCGAACGTTCTTAAAAATATGGGTATTGATCCTCTCGGATCACTTATCCATAACAAAAGTACCTACATGGGTACTAGCTACTCCGCATTGACGTTGTTACAGCATTGCACCGTTCCTTCGTGGCATAATGCGGTGATATCTATAAGAAAACCTTCCATTACTAGTAAATCCTACCAGCTGATATACACGCTATTTCAAGTACCATTTGCATTATATGCACTTTATGCAGCAGTCATCCTATCGCGATCTATTTATACCGGGAACTTACAAAGAATGTGAAAAAACACAATGTGCTTTTAAATTACCCTACAGTCTAGGAGAGTAGGTTGAACTAGCTTGATAAATAAAGCACAAGAACCGATCAATTAATATTACCAAAGGAGGGATTTTTTCAATGCCAATTAGTCACGAGGACAAATGTTTACTCAGGTACTACATATTTTTACTCATCCTCAACACTACTATTCAATATGGCGCTACGCTAACGAGGAAAATAAACAAACTAGGTCTCGTGACACGATATAATAAATATATATCATAGTCATACGTCAACGTTGAAAAGTTGCTTCATGGGGGTTAGAAGAAGATTTCTGAGGTGTAAGAAGTATCAGAAAATTGTTTAGTCATGAGTTTATTATCAAACCTATGACTAGTCAAGTATTTTCATTAGAACTACTAGTATACTACAGTCAGTCACGTGAGATGACGGTACACACGCGACTGACGCCTGACTGCCATAGTACCTACTCGAGAGGCGGTAGGCAGAAGCTAATCTCCAATTCACTCATGTTTTCCTAGTACAATTACATCATTGTACTGCTCCTTCTGTTGTGTGGAAATCGGTTACCATGGTACTGGCACCTTTATATCACATGTGTGCCTGGGCACGCATGTGATACAAAGGAATGAGAGATGCGAACGTCGTGAGGAAAGTTTTGAGTTTAAAAATGGATGACAATAAGATTAGGGAAAGAGCATAGGTACAACTGATGGATTTTAGACAAAGAAGTGGAATACTAAGAAGATGACTGATGAAAACATGGTTTATCGACCCCGTATAAATTGCAAATAAGGTCAACCAACCAAGTGAAGATGACTTCAACGGTTAAAACTAGTACACTCTTGAAAACCCACAGGAAGCGAGCTACCAATTCTGAGTCGTAAAATGGCATTATACAATAATAATATGCAAGTTACATATGACTAATAAATTATACCGACGTAAACGTTTGGCTCTGATTCACCAATACTACCGGTGGCTCTGTTTACTAACGATTCCGATTGATCTATTGCAGAGTAACATTGCATAATGTTATGGTCTAAGAACTGGAACGAATAATCGCGGTTCGTGGTAGTACAATTTGTTGTAAATCCTTCGTATGTTTTGTTTACTAGTATAATTTACATATCCTTAGTTCCATACTTATGTTAAAAATGCGAAAGTAATTCTGTCTGTCTGTTTGTCTCTTATCTTTTCACGCCTGAACGGATATTGATAAAATTTGGACCATGACCTAGGTTGGGACATAGGATTCTTTTTATCTCGTTAGTATGTTCCCGTAGGATAATATTCGACCTCCACACGTTCAAAGCCCCACGGGTAAAAGTAAGTCTGAATATAGGTAAAGGTTTATACCAAACTGTTTAAGAAAGTGTGAGAAGGGTGCAAATTAATAATGGCTTCATTTTGAAACAAAGCAAAGTAAATATTCCGTACGGACTATAAAATTACGATGCGTGAAGAATAAACAAATTAGAATCAATAATTTTACGGTTAATTAGTCGCAATGTCGCATAACAACACGTGCCGATCAAATGTGACCGCAATAGAAAACCACCGTAAATTTTCATAACCAAAGCGAAACTTCACACTGTAACATGCAAGCTTTCACCTTGCTTTGTCACTCATGAAACCTCTAAAAATACCAAAACATTGACGGCCGTTTTAGTCACATAAATATTCTACGAGAACTAATGTCTGTTTCGCGTGACAACATCAATTGAAGTTCGGCCATTTTTATGTTGTCATGAATGTAATATAATAATGTTCCTCTAAAGGTCAGTTCACAAGTTGAATGTCACTGTATCATTCAATCAGCAATTTTCTAGTACATAACATATTGTTTACGTCTCCACTGACACTCGCGAGAAAGCGAATTATAAACTTTTCAAACTTGGGACAGTCATCAAGCCAGCCGAAAACCGACTTTAACACTTGTAGATAAAGTTGTTTATAACAAGTTAGATTTGAAGGTAAACGTATTGGTTGTCAGAGAGTTTTAAATAATGAAAGTACTGGCTGTCAAATGAAGCGAAAGTGAGTTGTTTAAAGTAGGTTAAGATACTTACTTATGCAGGGTGTTCAGACTACAGAACCCACATAAGCCTGATTGTGTTGATTGCATAAATACGACTCTGAACTCAAATCATTGACTCATACTCGTCGATGCATCATCATCACACATTTACCTTTTACCAAAGGTTTTGGCATGCGCTGTTGAACGTTAATATTTACTAAGGAGTTACAATTATTGTCAATTGATATGATTTGTCCATCGTGTGATACCTACAGTTGCCATAATATGTCTTTGATCAGGCTTTACTGCAAGATATTTTAGATCATTGTCAAAAAGGCTCTACTCTTTCAAACAATTGAAGGTTGGATTCAGACATTTGAAACAGTTTTACATTTAAGTATATACGTAGTTCCAATGGGTAGGTAGGTGCATAAACTTTATACACAGTATTTATTATGACATGTGTGAGTTGAAAGTCATAATGCAGATTTAAAGTTCAAGGAGATATTTAGATAGGTGCCTGATTTGATATTTACACGATATCGAGACAGCACGTTCACATTGATCACGTTTCGTGATGTTTCAGGAGGATAATATAATATAAGGAATAAATACATTACAGCCGCACAGGCTGTAATGTATTTATCCTTTAGTTTCAAAATAATTTATCATTTAGGTCTAATATTTTGAATGTATAAATAAAACAAAACCTACTATGATTTTTTCTATATCCAGCACCCCAATTGCGTGCAACACTTTCAATCATAATCTGAATCATTTTGAAGGATATTGCTAATCCATTTCTTCATGTTCGAAAAATGTGTCCGCTCAACAACATAGATGACGCAACGAACGTTTTTGAACTGTCAAAATGAAAGCCATTGCTACTGTTAGTGAGTTACGCAATTACCCCGCATTAGAATTCTGCCATTATTTTCTATAACCTCAATTACTGTTACTATTAACCAGTATCATCCTACTGCTGGGCAAAGGGTTCTGCCCATGACTTAAATATTCTCAATTAAAATATATTATTAGATAATCCAGATAAAAATTGTATTATTTAGGTAAAACTAACACAATACGCTCGTTGGCGGAAAAACTTAAAAATAGTCTAATTTACAGCAAAAGTAAGGGAAAAAGACCCAAATACCAATAAAATCCAAAACATACCTAAGAGCTAAAATTAGGTTTTTATAAATTGACCTACACACCTGAAATGAGTGAAAAAAAGAAAAAAAAAAATTATGATGTAACCTAATATAGGATACAGTGCGAGCAATACCAACATTCGTTAGTTTTATAATTAAGTAATCGCGTGTAGGTAATTGAATTTATTATCGAGATGCAATCGGTCCTACAATTAAGACAGGTACAACGGCGCAGGATAGTCTTTACCAGAAGTGGTCATCGTTTTAGTGGTTCAGCAGCTTCAATATCATCAGGATTGCGCCGGGATATAGCAGGTCGTCGTGGACGCGGTACGACAGCGGCTGTCACCCCAAGACAGCCGCCACGCAACAATCAGTCAATCACACTTATTTGACCTCTTCTGTTGTTCCTGGAATAATTTCGTAACCAAACTATACCTAATCCTTTCACAGTTATTTTACCTCTGACAGCAACAACCCAATGGCAACCTTATTCTAACTAAAATAAAGATCACTTTGATTTTCACAGAGTTGCCGGAATGGACTGTAGACGGTGCCATTTGCTGCGCCGTCAGGTCCTTAGATCTTAGACGTGTATAAAAAATATAACACTTAATATTAGTTAGCTCCAAACGTGACTTCCTGGTAATTAAAATAGATATAAAATAAAATGTTGCTCATATCTTCATATGTTATAATAACGACTAGAAATATCCAGTTACTATGAGATTTTTATCATTCTCCTTCGGGGTTAAAAGTTAAAAGAGTTAATGAGATTCTTTCAATGTAAAAATATATCTGAAAATTTTGTATTGTGTGGCCCGCAGCTACGAATTACTGCAATCCATTTGCGAAACGTAGTGTGGTGATTGTGACCACTTTGTTCAACTTTTGTTCGTTGTGGTAATTCATAAGGTGGACCAACAGGATAGTCATGATTGTGTTTTGCAATTGGAGTGCAGGTTATTGACTATAAAAAACACTAAAAAGCCAAGATTGGCCATTTTCATTACACTAGGCGTAACCTAAATGTCATGCCTTAATAGTATTGCACGTTGGATTTTCAACTCTCGGCGTGGACATTTAACAGTGAGCTTATGATTAGGCACTACATTTAGTTGTAGCCTAATGTTAGTGGAAGTGATATATAACTGTTAAACATACCCAAAAAGTTATGCCCGTTTCAAATAAAGCCATTGCCATACCTGAAATATTCCTCTATTTTATCCTGAAACGTTTTCCCTACATCTAACGTGTTCCCATGCACGTAAATCATAAAACATTTCCATGCCACCATCAATCATAAAGGGATATTGACCCAGGAATCAACCGATGAAAGTTTGAAGATACTTTCAATTTCATTCAATTAATATTAGTTTAGTGTCGACGTACAGACGCCAGCAGGTCAAGCTACCAGAAACTGTCAAATTTTCCCAATTAACCTTGAACCTTAATGCTTTAGCGATAAAGTTGAAAATCTATTAAATAAATTTGACAGATTATAGTAGCTTGATGTGCTGGCGTCTGTACAAATTATGAACAAACTGGTCGGTAAAATGATTGAATTACAGATCGAAATTAGCGATGGTAAAGAGAAAAGACGATTGTCAAAATAAAACTATTTTTTAACACTAGGCGATACCTAAATGACTAAATAAAAGTACACTGTTGAATTTTCAACGCTAGGCTCAGAGCCGAGAGTTGAAAATCCAACAGTGCAATAATATTTAGGCGTTACATTCACGTGTCCTAATGTCAGTGAAAACGGTCATTAACCAATTAGAAAACTAGTTTTTGTATCAACTCCTCCACTTTGCTTTCATGGTTGTCTTACTTTCTATCGTTTTTTTTTTCAAACGTTAGTGTATTTATGTTGCGCAACTGTTGCGGCACTCTCCAGCAATTGAGGTTACGTAAGAACACAAAAGAAACCACATAGTTCAGTCACGAAATTGTTGTGTAATTTTCATTTTCATTGTATTTTACATTTACTGAAAAATTATTGACATGGTTAGGTTATATTTAGAAAAATGATCTTATTTTAAACGTTAATCATTGTTAAATACGTCTGTAACTTAAAACGGCTAACAGGCTCTGAAGTCGTGACTCGTGACCAAAGTTTACTTCAACTTTTCCTGTACTTTGTTTATATTGATAAGCAACTTCCGTCTGTAATATGATCAATGTAAAGTTCAAAGTACACTAGCCCCTACGTCTCATTGTACGAAGCTTCCGCCTGCAACTGTGAAGATGTTCTCAAGAAATGAGGTCACTGAATTTGTTCAAGATACATCTGGTAAAAGAATATTTAAAGACGAGAGAGCTGGCTTAACCTCAAAACAATAGTTTCACACCGCTTTAGATAAGATCTTACAAAAAAATGGTAAATAATGGTGGTTTTATTTTTCTGATATGCTAAGTTAATTCACCCCAGAAAAGTGCCTTAAGCATTATATTCACCCAAAAAGAGAAATGAAACCAAATTCTCTTTCATTCGTAGTTCAATTCAAGTCTTCAAAGAATTAGAACGACGATTGCGTATATCACACCTTGTATCTAACTACCGCAATGATTTTGAAGTAATCCGGCAATGTAAACAAGACTGGTTAGCCATACAGAGTGATTCACCTCAGACGACCCAGTTAGCCACATGGGGCAATGAGTTGGTCTACTAAAAATATACGCAGATTTTTCAGTAAAGAGTATCAAATGATGCTTGCGTTAAGTTTCAGTTTTTAGTCATTTCGGTGACACATTACAGGATAGTGTTTGAGTCAGACGTTTTACACCATAATATTATGTACAGTTTTGGGAAAACTTGACTCCATACGTTTGGTTTTGAGAAAAACCTTGTTTCGTGGATACGCTTGGATTCACACTGAGATACTAATTGGGCAATGATGTAGTACAAAAAATATGATCTCTGCAGAAAACTTTCTTATTTTCGTGAGTCAGCTCTTATTACTTTTGAAGAGTTGTTAATATTGAGTGTTCATTGTATCGGAGCTTTTAATGATAATTGGGGTTCATTTAAATTTGTATTGTTACGCCCGTATCGTTGTTGAAAGTTGAACGTTTCAACTTTCAATTGAGCTCGAAACCAACTTAAAGTCACAATTTTATGGTAGAGTTTACAATTATTTCTTTCATTATTTTTATATTATTTAAATACATGCGCAGTTGGAGTCAGATTACAATTGTTCTTAACGATGTCACGTTGCAATTAATGTTTTTTGTTCTTTGTAATCAGCGCGTGACTTATTCTGACAATTCTGTCTATTCTTTACTTGTGCGTTTTCCCTTTATGGATGTTGCTGTACAAGCGTTTATTCTTAGAAATATTATATTCTTGGTACAAAGCGTATTTGTACCTTTGAGTGCTTATTTCTTTGAAGGTTTATGAGCTGAGTGCCTGTTTACTGCTAGTCGTATATCACATGCAATGTCCATGTAGTCTGTACTTGTAAGTTCTCTTCTCCCTCTTTTTCGTTCTCTTTCTCTCTCCCTCTCTATGTATTGATTTTTTGAATTTGAGGGGGACGTAAATTGGGGCAATCTACAATGCTGTCTGCGTTTCATGTAATACTAATGCGTAGTATGTATGTACTTACAACATCTTTTAAGAGCGTCTTTTTATAGACGAAATGATTTCAAGCCATCACTCTTCATCAGACGATAAACTAGATTACGTTTGCCTATCATGATAAGTGTTTGGCACAAATTGCGAAATATTAAGTCATTAAATAAACATGCTGATGGTTTATGTATTCTATGATGTTACGAGACTAACCGAAAGCTCCCGAAGATCTTGTTTGCAGCAAGCTTTACTATGCCGACACCTACCTAAGTTTATCGTAAGGTTTAGGTGCCTACTTCATGTAGACACGGAAATGCTACACAATGCGAAGCAGACAGTAGGATTGGCTTGACTGAATAATTAATCATTCCTACCCATTTTTTTCTAGCTTGCATTAAATGATGATGAGGCTCATTTAATAAGCAAAAATAAAAAATAAAATTAAAAATAATAAAATTTTAATTTGCTCTTACGAGCAAAGAATAACATCATCTCCATCATACTCAATAGTTCTGTTATCACTCGCTATCAGAGCAAGGTATCAGTTTGATAGTAGATACATGATCTAAAGGTTGTCAGTTTGATGTCACCATGAGATAGTGAACTAAATTTACTTCTTCGTCATGCCGTATCAATCTTGTGACTTCATCGGTTCCTTTATCCTTTCATTTACCTTCGAAGTAGACAACTGTAAAACTTAATAGATGATTGTAAATCAAGAGTCATTTATTTTATATTAAATAGACCTGTCTTGATGACGTCATCATGAACTTTGTCTGATATACAGTTTTGACTATAAATTCCCACACGTACTCGTTTTTATTGCATTTTTAAGACCTCAAACTGAAGGTTATATACTAACAATGAGCCTTATGAATCTTTAAGTGAATTTAACGGATTTTTAAGACAAGGCTAGAAATCTGAATTGTGCGTGAACTCAGAAAGTAAGAACCGCATGAAATAAAGCTATCATTAAGGCCTGATTATAAAGTTTGTCATTAGAAATCTATAAATACTTTTTTTAACATAATCGTGATAGCTTTACTCAAAGCATACTTCATTTAGGTCTTGCGTCACTAACAAACCCAATTCAGGAGCTATTTTAGTATAAACATAAACACCCACATCATATCGGTTGGAATATCCTAGCTTTTGTCTCGAAATGTAGATCAAAAGGTCACGAGAACAGTACCTAGTTCGACAGATGGATACCAATAAAATAAAATAAACGCACAAAAAAAACATAACCCTCACTTTTTTTGGAATCGCTTACAAATGTTGGTGCAGACGCCAGCAGGTCAAGCTACCCGAAACTCTCAAATTTTCCCAATCAACCTTGAAGCTTAATTCTTTAGAGATAAAGTTGAAAATCTATTAAAGAAATTTGACAGATTGTACTTAGTAGCTTGATGTGCTGGCGTCTGTACATTGCAACTTCTGTCAGAATTCATGTCGAAACATTGGAAGTTGGTAATCTTATGTCTATTAATTATTGTGCTCTTTCCATACAGCATTTAAGGGCCACATTAAACCTACTTGATGGATGTCAAGTTCAGCGAAGTATTGGGGCCAGACGGTTCTGCAATCACGCAAGTTACTCATGCTGGCTGTTATGAAAGGCCGCGTTGCGTTGCTCCCACACCAACCGTTTTTACATGTAATTTTTGTAGCCACAAACTGTTTTTGTTTACGGAAATCATTCGAGATTTTATTAATTGTTTTGTTCTGCATTTTAATTAAAAATACGATGTAAACGCAGTCGTTGAAATTAACCTGTTTTGTAAACGAAATTATGATTTACATTTAATTAACTCAGTTTTAAAAAAACACTATCAGTTATAAGGCAAGGCATTGTGAGTAAAAAATTAATAAAATACAATGGCCCAGCGCGTCGAATTGATCACGAGCAAATCACATGGCTTAGCAGTCAGCCTTTGTCTGATAAAAACTTGAATATACAGCCTGTTTAACCTCTAAACACACCTTAATGAATGTCGGTGACATTTAGAAAATATTTAAAACCGTTCTTGAACTGTTGGCTAATATTAGAACTGGTCACATTGTTCTGTAATAGAACCATTCTTTTACTGGACTTCCTGATTGCCAAAAATATGTCTGCATTGTCCATTAATATATTCTGCGATTTATACTTCCTTGTCGTTCGATAAATCATTTATTTGAATATAGCAGATTGTCATCTCACGCAATTTGCAATAGCCAAACACGTTTCTTCTTCGTAGGCGTTTACTTAGCAAAATGTGCTGAAAGTATTGCAATTTGTCTATATTTATCTAACTTGTAGAATGTAACTTGGAATATCACTTAAACCTGCGTCGATCATAATCACCATGTTCGATGATTCCATACCTAAAACCTCGGTGCAACCATCAGTTCTTGCTTATTAGCAATTCTTAACCCATCATTATGAGTGCTACATAGAGCGGGAAGGCACAGCTGTGAAATAGCTAGCCTAACTGTGCCAAGGCGAAACCTCACTGTCGCCTACTCGCCAGTACTAACTTATATGCATGTAATTAGCACGACAATTTTACTTGGAAACTGAAAGTTTGCGGAATTGTAAGTTTTAAAGTACTGTTAATACTGTTTTGTTTCAAAATGGTATAGTCATAAACATATATGAACTCAATATGCCTTCTTCCCATGGGGGTATGCAGAAACTACAAAACGCCACCTGCTACGATCCTTCCATAGGTAGGTACTCCTTTTTGCTTCGTTTCGTTATACATCAGAGGGGTAATTCTCGTAATTTTAAGATCATTCACACTCTGATCTCTGTCAAAAATACCTCTAAATTCTTTACATTTTGACAAGTTTTTGACATTTGTTTGTCGCTGAGATGAGTAATTTTTAAATCTCGTAATTTAAAATGTTCAAAATCTAGTCCTGTGACTAGATTTTGAACATTTTAAATTACGAGAATTGGCCTTCTGGTCATACATACACGCCGAAATGGTACAAGATGGGATTTATCCATATTATAAATTAAAGTCGCTTTTAGTGTCTATCTGTATGACCGCATGGTTCTTCTACGCAAAGTATTTTGATGTGGTTTTCACCATCATCCAGAAAATTTATTTTGGTAGTTAAATGTGTATAAAACATTTATATAATCAAAAAACTCTCATATAATAAAAAAATCTCGATGTTTTGTCAAGTCGTAAAACCGTGCGAAAAGAGAAGGGTCGTTAGCGCCAGGTAACGAAATCTGTTCGAAAATTTGACTACACTATACAAGCTATGCAACAAAGTAAAAGCTACATCAAAATAATGTGGGTTGGCGGCAATGATGTATTGCCGTCATTGGTTGGCGGTAACCTTTGATACAGTACCTTCTATATGGGACATAAATTGATAACATTCAGCAAAAAGACTTCACTACAATACAATTAAATATAGGTAAATACCAGAACATCGCATTGAGTGTGACCTTTATTTAAAAAAAAAAGCAATTAATTCTGCTTGTAAATTCTAGTGAAACATTAATTAAATATTTGTTAGTAATGATGTACCGAATACATTTTCCTGCTTAGTTCCACTGAATTTCGAGCTGTAATTCTGAAATATCATATGCACTTACAGTACCTACATTAAGTAAGTATAATGTAGGTACTGTAAGTGCATATGATATTTACGCAAAATGTTTTTACATAGTAATGTACAAACGTTTTGCGTCGTACTTTGAGGATACACCTCGTTGGTCTAGTGGTCGCAACCTTACTGAGCAGGAGGTCCCGGGTTCGACTCCCAGGTCGGGCAAAGTGTTATTGGGTTTTTCTATAAGGATTTTTTTTAGTAGCAGTACGAAATCTAGATTTATGCCCGGTTGATGGCATTAGGCTCGCCCCTTATTACATGGGACTCAAACATAACTGGCGAAATGTGGGTGTGCTATAGGTACACTTTTGCCTAACCCTTCGGGAATTACAGGCGTGATGTTATGTTTGAGGATGGGTGATCATCGCATTACATGAGTACCCTGGCCATTCTCGCGGAACTGATTGCAATGTTATTTCGTCGATAGTATCTGATGATCGCAACTTTATCGCGATTTGATAAAAAACACGAAGGTTTGTTTTGAATTGTTTCGAAGAACTGGGTTTTTTTGCAAACAAGGAAAAAATATGTCGCAATCTTTATTTTGCCGAAATGTTTGTAAATCACTATAGAATAAAAAAATAAAAAAAATTAAAATAACTTTAGAATAAAGTAGCTTTTTATGATTCAGAAAAGTCACTTTAGGTACTTAGTTTTAAATTCAACAGGAAATTTCGATAATACAGAGTTGACTCATCTCTATTATCTAATATTTCAAAGCCTTTTGTCTATCACGAGGCTTACACGAGTAGCCAAGTGGAAAGTGATCTACATTTAGCAATATGATAAATCGAAGATAATAATAGAAACTAAGGAAAATACATTCGGCTGTTATCAACAAACTCAGTGATATAAGACTACCTTAATCTTCACTTATGTTTATCAGCACCCATAAGTATGACACAAGTACATTAAGATTACTCGAAATGAACTAATACTTTTACTGCCGCGTGACAAATGGCGAAATCATATATTATTTAATAGAATTCCCCAATCATATCTGAATTAATTATCTTTAATATACTTTCACCTAATGCAATAACAATCGAGTGTCCTCAAAACCTTTTGAAATGCTATCTCCAGTAATATCTACTTGATGTATTATTTCGTCTATTTATACATTATTTCTCGTAATTATTTGCAATATCACTTTATAGATACGACGATAGGATAGGACGATAGATAGGCACACAATGATTACGACGTGGACCATGCGGGGATGTTTGTAAACAAAGGTATAGTCTCATTAGGGTTTATCGAACTTTTAGCATTGTCTTCTTCTGATGGCGACTTCTTGCAGCAATACCTTCGAACTCTAGAGTGGCAGCTACAACACTTAACACATTTACAAAAGCACTGTTTCAACTGATGTACCGTTGACAAGTGATTTGTTAAGGACAGAGTGATAAAAAAAGAGCGTATTCTCCCCTCACAGAGAAGGGGCATATGTCCCAGTAGTGTGAACAATATAGGCTAATTATGGTATGATATGTTTTGTTATTCTAGCAAGGTCTCTCCAGAATTTAGGACAAGGCTTAGCCATACACATGTATTGTAAATCGGGACCACCTTTTTTGATCTTTGACCTACCACACCTTGAAACTTCCTTTGCCTTTTTGGATCATACGCGTGATTCTACATGTGAGTTCCCGCATGTTTTACAACAAACATGTTCCAGTTTTTTTATTTATTTTGATTTCTAAATCGCGAATCAATGTTTACGTGCAATATAAACAGGCATAAACTGAAGGATTTCTAGGTGGCCTGTCGATGGATGAATTACTTGCGTTTAAATCAAGGGGAAGAACGGGTTTCCTATATTTATGTTTAGTTTTCTGAACTGTTCCTCATGTTGCTTGTAACCTGAAAACCTTAATCACGGTTTTGATTTGGAATATGTAGTTCATGTAGTACTCTTTAAACTTTTGATAGGATATCGTTATTCTTTAGTAAGTGTTTGATGATGAATACAACATGGGGGACGCAGAGGCACTTGGAATACAATAGGTATTTACTGTAACAAAATTAAACATACAGAAACAAACTCCATACACACACCGTGTTTTCGTTCATAATATAAACCAGGTTTTAATTGGGAAGTTTTCTCTAAGAATTACTCAGAATACTCAGCAAACACCTGAAAAATGAAAATCAGAAATTTTCCTCTATTCGCTAGAGTTTTCTTGGTTCCACAATGACATCTACTAATAATTAAGTGTTAAGCTGTATTTTAATTTTAATTCTCGTGAACACTGATTTCCGTGAGTCACTGAAATTGGCATTGTATTATAATGTACCTTTTTATATGGAGCCATAATGACGCACGTGCGAAGAAAAAAACTTTACCAATTACGAATATAATATCACCTATATTCATGAGATACGTCTTTACCTACGTACGAAAAGGACTACCTACTTAGCTATACATTTATATACCTTTATCTACTATATTATTTTATTTATGTATTGCGAAATCATGTTTTTACCTGGAAAATACGTGTATGAATCATGACGTTCTAGTCGTAGACGTCCAGTTGGAGTGACGATGTATACAATTTCAACATTTTCCATTGCAATTTTCTAAAGGCAGTTTCCATGACGGCCATAAACGTCTTTTCGAGGAAGTATTTAATGATAATGTATGGACAGAACTAAATAATGTATGGAGAAGATAATTATCTAAGGTCATTGACACGAATCAATGCCATGTGTATCACAAAACGGAACATCTGCCGAATGAGTTTCCTATTTGTAAAGAAAATAGATTTTTCATCGTTTTATTATTAGTTGAGTTTAGATATGATAGCCCTCGCCTACTTAGGGACTCCCACAAGTAGAAATAAGGTCAACTATTCTTAGATTCAGCAATGTTTGGGGGATTATAACTAGATACTTCTATTAGTGGAGCAGTAGTGGCCCAGTGGTAACGGCTGCGACTTACGGGTAGGTCGTAGGTTTGAACCCAGACAGGCGATTCACTTTGTGTAAATTATTTCACCACCTCTGCTCTCAAAACGGTGAAGGAAAATATCGTGAGGAAACCGGCATGTCCTAGAACCAACAATTCGGAGACATGAGACATGTACCAACCCACACTGGACCCGCGTGGTGGATTACGGCCCACTTCTTATCACCGAAAGGAAGCTTGTGTCCCAGCAATGGGAACATTATAAGCTGATTATGTTATGTTACTTCTATTAAATGGGCAAAACCATCTGGTAATTAGAAAGACTCTGGTCAAAAAGTTTCTCTTCGGGAAAACCAGAGATATACCAACTCTTTATCCTATGTAGATTTTACCGAGAAAACGTAACGGTACCACCTACCTACAATCTGTTACGACTTACGTAGTTGCGTATCGCTTGATCTATGACTTTAATCTGCTACTTTAATATGGCGGTCTTTATTATGCGATCGGAATTTTATTTTTCCTTTTGGATTTAGGGGTATTACCAGAGAGCATTATGCAAATGATCATTGTATTTTATTGAAGAAATAAGATGCATCTCATTGAGATCGAGTAGAAAATTGTAGGTATATCATACACACAATTTCCTACTCAATATAGTAATTACTTAGTTGATTTATACGTAGTTCCATCATTTATATCTGTAATTTTTATGGTGCACATAATAAAGAGTATTCTAGCTACCTATCAGAGCAATTAAACTTCTTATACATTAAACTTCAACATGTTCTTCGATCTGTAAGCCTCTTTTAATGTGGTTTTTGTAACCACAACCTGGTTCAATTCTGTGAACTATAGAAAAACATAATCAAGTAATCTTTACGACTGCTAGTAGGTATGAATGGCCAGTTTAAAATGCCCTTGAAAAAACAATAATATTTCTGTAGTTACTATTTTATATGGGCATAGTATCAACACGTTCTAAAAACCATATTAAATACTGATCTCGAAACGGTGAAGGAAAATTTCGTGAGGAAACCGGCATGTCTTAGAACCAAAAATTCAAAAACATGTGACATCCACCAACCCGCACTCGGCCCACGTGTTGGATATGGGTTCGCCCTCTTTCATAGAGTGGAGGCCTGAGTCCCAGTAGGAAAATTATAAACTGACAATGCTATACAAGTACCAGACCATATGCATTGGAACATAGGATATCTGCACATTAAATTCTCAGGCATTTTCTCATTTCCTTGCAGCTTACATAAACCGATAATCGAATGTTTGTTAGTACTGTTTTTAAAACACGTGCCGTTGAACGTGTATCGTAGTTATTTGCTATTGTAACTGTCACGCTTTTGAATCAATAAGGTGTAAGGAGAAATGTACTATTATAGTATTTTTATGAGTATTATGACGTGAAGTAAATAAGTGTATAAGGGTAAAACTTCTGAAGAAATCAGGCGCAACTTTTCTAATAAACTTATGGTAAAATAACCTTTATTCCGATGAATTTAAGACCTGACAAGGGATATCGTTAAACAGGCTGTTACCAAGGAGCGTCGGACCTACATTGCAATAAAAACTTAAACAATCACCCAGTAATCCCAGACGTTGGGAGTCATATAATACATTTGCCTACACCGTTAAGATATGAGTTAATTACTGAAACCCAACTCACACGGCACACAGTGAAGCAATCAAACCGACACACATCGGTACAATGAGCCACACGTACATCGTACCAATTCGACTTTGACAGCGCCTTTATTTCGTAGCAGTAGCAGGGTTTTGCATCACAAGTGAATGTGGTTGACCGTACGTAGCCGCACGCGTCTCAAGTGTGATATGACCCGACACGTGACGCCTATATGTGGCCACAGAGTAAATTGTGCAGACGGCTCGTAGCATACGAGTCAACACAACAAATTAATTTGTATCGTCAATTGTGTGGTTACATCAAATTGTTTTAATTGACTGATTAATATTTTGCTCTAATAAGCGAATAGGTGTTTGTGTTAATTAATTAGCTATTTAGCTCTAATACAAATGGATGCAAACAGATATGCTAATCTTAAAATGTTAAAATAAACTTGATTACTTCATTCCAAGTTACTTTGAACTGGCCATAAACTCAATAAAATTCAGTACAAATACAACTAAATGACATAACGATTACTTGGGTAGGTCCAGTCACGTAATTGGTACAAGACTTATAGTCAATCTAAGTGATCGACTTTTGCAACAGACACAAAGGTATTCAAGTGCGCAGAATTGTGTTAAACCAATTCGCAGTGCATTGTTTTCGAACTAGGTCAATCTGACCCCGACGAAACGGATATAAGGGTAGGTACTTGATAGTTATTACTATCGTGAACATAGTTTAATAGTAAAGCGCATTTGTTAGGTCGATAAGGTCTTATCGCTCACTGAAATATGAAACATCATCATCTTCTCATCATCAGCCTTTTCCCAACTATGTTGGGGTCGGCTTCCAGTCTAACCGGATGCAGCTGAATACCAGTATTTTACATGGAGCGACTGCCTATCTGGCCTCCACAATTCAGTTACTGGATAATACGGTAAGACACCCCCCCTCTTGGTAAGACTGGTTGTCAGAATTTCGGGCTACTGACGACCCGTAACGACTGTCAAAGATCCACGAATGACAGCCGGGACCAACGGCTTAACGTGCTTTCTGAGGCACGGAGGGGTCTTGATATGTGAAGATGGTCACCCAACCACGGACCAACCGCGGGAAGCGTAGCTAAACCTGATCGATCGACCCGTGCGGGGGTTATTAGTTAGCCACAAGCCCCTTTCTGAAATATGAAACAATAAAGGTAAATCATGAGAAATTAGATTCATATCTTGAAATAGCGGGGAATTCCATTATTTGGAAACCCAATGTACCTAAATATTAAGCCAAGATATAATAAATTTACTAGTATCGATAATGTTTATGAATCATTTTGCTTACAGTAACGAGCGAATTTGAGCCCTAATTGCGTAACACACTTTAAATTACAATTTGAGTCATTTTGCTAATCTATTGCGAAATATACGAAAAATGTGTCTGCTCAACAACGTAATTAACGCAATGAATGTTGCTGAACTGTCAAAATGAAACCCATTGCTACTGAGTGTGTTACGCAATAACCCCGCAGTTCGCATAGGCATTAACAGTGCACAAAGAAATCTGTTTTTTCAATGCAATATTTTTATTGTTCTGTGACGTATACGTAGGTGGTCGAAGCTACACATACACACACATGCACATATTTTATATTAACTAACGAAGTGTGTGCGACGCGTGTATATTTCAACTGAAACTAAACGTGAACTTTTACTATTACCTTCGTTTTTATAGTTTGTTTTTAAAATAACGGAATTTATATCGAAATAGGGCCGTGGGATTCGACTCAGTTTGGGAGATCGATTGCTTGAGAAATAATCGTGTAGCCTCGATACGATCTTCGTTTGAAACACAATACGAGTTGGTCAACTTCCGATGAGATAGTCAAAACCCCACTCAGTTTTTTTAAAAGATACTGTCTCCTTATGCAAAGAAAAATGACTCTTATTACAAGTTCATAAAATAGGAAATTTAAAAACAGTCAACTTATTTCTCCTGGGTATAATTATTCATGTGTACAAGGTAATATGTTACTTTATGAAAAGCAATTCACACCGTTTATGAGTACATCAATCACATGCGCATATTATTATTAACTCAACAGAATAAACACTTTACAAGTAATTACAAATGACCTATTGTAACTCCGCAGTATAGGTACAGGCTGTTTGGGAGATGGGTGCAAAGCTTGAAAGGGATGATATTTTAGGCCATTTACGAGACGGAGTCTAATCTTGTTTTTTGTTGAAACTTTAAGGTTTTTAACTATAAAACCGATTTTTTTTTTCAATGAATTGCTAATAGGTAGTGTCCAGTAAAAGTTGTTAAGTTGTTTTTTTTTTGCCTGACTACATGTAGGTACTGATTCTGACTAGTGTAAATAAATAACGACTTTATGTCCTCAGTAACTAAGCTGATTTTTCTATTGAATAAAACTCTATTCACCAGGCGCTACCTGAGAGTCGAAAAACCTTAATTTAAAAAAAAGGAACAAAACTTCGTCTAAGAGAAGCTGGCCTAAAATATAATCCCTTTCAAGCTTTGCACCCATTTCTTAAGAACCCTGTATAATAAAGCTAATTTTTCTATTGAATAAAACCCTATTCACTTAAATTCACTAGGCGCTACCTGAGAGTAGAAAAACCTTTAAAAAAAAAAGGAACAGACCTCGTCTAAGACAAGTTTAGCTAAATATGTTTTAAATGGTCTAAAATATCATCCCTTTCAAGCTTTGCACCCATCTTCCAAAAACCTTGTATAATAAAGCAATTTTTTCTATTGAATAAAACTCTATGCACCTAAATTCACTAGGCGCTACCTGAGAGTCGAAAAACCTTACAGTTTCAACAAAACAAAAGGAACAACTAAATGTAAAAGTTGTAAATGGCCTAAACATTATCCCTTTCAAGCTTTGCAACCATCGAAAACCCAAAAGCCCAAAACGGGGGTTTTGGGTTTTGAAGAACAGAAACACCCTGACCCCCACACAGAAAAACCGGTTTACTAATGATAAGCTTACAATATATTTCCATAATTTACATTGGCATAACGAAATTCAGCATAATGATCATTACGCATAATATTATTAGGCATAAATGTTTTGCCATAATGCTTGTTGCCATAAATACTGCTAGCATAATAATAATGAAGCATAATTTTATAAAGCATAATGTTATAAACGCATTCTAACCCAAACCAAAATACCAACAATAGAGGGGATCTGGTCAATGTTAATGGTCACTGTTCTAACCTAACCTAACCCATATGATTCAATAACAGTAGTAAATATCAGGAACACCATACCTAATAATTGTATGCCTAATTACTATTATGCTAAATACCTTTAAAATGTATGCAACTCCAACTTAAGCCAAAACATATTAGACTAAATGATAGTTATGCTAACCTTTGCATGATGCCAAAGTATTATTATGCAGCAGTATTATTATGCTAATAAGAGTTATGCGAAAACGTTATGCCAAACTATATTATGCCCTAAAATGTTATGCCAACAGGGGTATTACCAGCAAAACCCTGTATAACAAGATAATGATATCCGCCGACTGTTGCTAACCCAGCCAGAGATTGTTGAACTTGAAAGAACATCCTTCTTTCCGGATGAGAACAAGATAAGATTACAAGCAATAACATTTTTCAGTAACATCAGCAAATAGAATGAAGACAACTCATGTTTATGGTAGATCATATAGTGAATGGAAAAATCTGAAAGACACATAATCTTGCTTTCATCCATTCAAATAGAATGCTTACTAATGGCGGATTTTACAGCAGCTATTTTTCTGTAACATCAGCAAATATAATAATTCTGTAACATGGCCAGAGATCGCTCAGGACAGGTTTGGAAGGAAAAAGGGGAGGCCTTTGACCAGCAGTCGGACACAATAAGTATAGGCCAACGAAAAAAAAACATCAGCAAATATTATAATAAAGAAAACCACTCGTTTTATGATACTTAGACCAAATATTGAATGGAAAAATCTGTATGATACCTAATCTTGTTTTCTAACTTTAACATCGGATGACATGGAGGGAAACTTTTCCTGCACCCTAATTGCTTAACACACTATCAATCATAATCTTAATAATTTTGAAGGATATTGCTAATCCTTTGCAATTCATAATCTTCGACAAAGTCGTCTGCTCCACAACGTAAATAACGCAATTAATGTTGTTGAACTGTTAGAATGAAAGCCATTCCTACTGATAATGTGTTACACCATTACTCCGCAGAAATCCGTAAAATACACAAAAAAAACAGTAACTCTTTATATTTTTCAGACAGTTCAAAAGCTTACAATCACCAAAACAAATGATAAAATGTAATTGGAGTATTACAAATACTAATGATGTAAGAGAATATTACGAACTGTTGTAATATTATTATATCACCGCAACAAGTAATAGGTAACGAAATTCATATTAATTTATCGTTAAAAGTAATTGTTTGTTTTTATGCCGTATCTTACACAGATCACTTGTGTCATTTCATCAAAATGTTTCTAAAGAACAACGTTTTTGTGTCGAAAGATAATTTAGTACTTACAGCTAGACGTTAATTAAAATATCGTCACGCTGCGCGAATGGGGCAAAAAACCTATAATTGCAATCTTCTTTTTATATTTATTATAGTTGAATTGAAAGGTATGAGAATTAACTATAAAATAATTGGCTGAAATTTTAAGCACAAAATAATTGAATATTTTATTAATACAAACGCTAGTACATCAAGCTACTACAATCTGTCAAATGACTTTAATAGATGTTCAACTTTATCGCTAAAGTATTAATGTTCAGGGTTGATTGGGACAATTTGACAGTTTCTGGTAGCTTGACCTGCTGGCGTCTGTACATAACATAACATCACGCCTGTATTCCCCGAAGAGTTAGGCAGATAGATTAAACCCCCACGTTTTGCCAGTTAGCATTTAGAATAGACGCCAGCAGGTCAAGCTACCCGAAACTGTCAAATTTTCCCAATCAACCTTGAACCTTAATGCTTTAGCGATAAAGTTGAAAATCTATTACAGAAATTTGACAGATTGTAGTAGCTTGATGTGCTGGCGTCTGTACCATGTGAAAATGGGTGAGCCTATGCCATCGACTGTGTACAAATCTAGACTCCGGGCTGCTACTGAGAAATTCCAGATAGAAAAACCTAAAAGCACTTTGCCCAACCCGTGAATCGAACCCAGAACCTCATGCTCAGCAATAGCGATTGCGACCAATAGACCATCGAGATAGTCGTTGTATAGAAGAATTGGCTAAAATTTAAGGTTTAAACTACTGGAATATTTTATGAATACATAAAAACAATTATACTAAATAATGTACCAATAAAACTATGAATTTTTATTGAATTGTTTTATTAATTTATCATAATAACTATACCAACTACAAGATTGCTACTGGTTATTGCCTTTTAAGAATTAATTGACGGCAGAAGAATTGAATCAATAAAAATAACTGCTACTCATAAAAATAATGACTAGTTGATACAATGAAGTATCCATTTGCTTAACTATCCACTTATATCCTATATTAGTAAGTTTGCAGCCAAGATGTCCTTTAATACTCGGATTCAAGATAAACCAATAACCGAGACAGTTCAAGCGTCTGAGATAAGCTTAATCACACGCAATCATTTGTTTTTTATCAAGACATTGATCTTCTTATCTCGAAAGTAATTAAGTGACATTCGCTGACTTAATGTCATATGACAAGTATGGAGAAAAGTGAAAGCTTTGACGGCTGGAGAAATTGTATTAACTGCTTAGAAGATTTCGTAATGCTAATGAGTTTAACGATGCTGTAGGTTGACATTAAGAATCTTTGATTTCACCTGACGGGCAATTATCGTAATTTTAAGACCGTTCACAGTCTGATCTCAGTCTCAATCTGTCAAAAAATACTTCTAATTTCCCTACATTTTGACAAGTTTTTGACATTTGTTTGTCGCTGAGATGAGACTGCGACAAGATTTTGAACGTTTTAAATTACGAGAATTGGCCTTCTGATATATTTCAGTCAACCTCTTAACTTTTTATATTACAGCCAATTATAGTCTTACGTCAGTAGGTAGTACATAAATGATAAATGATTTTATTTTGTAAGTAGGTTTGTACAAACACTTTTACACGTCAATCATATTTTAAAAACTAGATGAGGTCGGCGTTTCCTATCTGACTAGTCTGAGAAGAAAGGCCGAAACAAACTCAGAGGTCACAGTCTCTTTTAAAGTCCAGATATAATCTTGGTCAGATCATTATGAAAACCATGTAGATCGATGTCTGAGATGCTCTTTTGAGGAAAGAACCACATAATAATATGGTCTATGCCAAAGTATGAGACATACCGCCTTACAAAAGTGGGATCTCAAAATAAAAATCACTTAAAGCCAGTCATGGACCGTATTTATTCACAAATACAAACTTTACAAAGCATTCAATCCAACACATCAAGTCCCTACATACAGGAAACCGGAAAAGAAACCCACCATATCAAATTCCTACGCAAACAACGGAAAAAAAAACATAAGGATAAGATGTAATCAAATTATCATAAGCACAAACCGTCTGTTGTTCCAAATATGGTTCAAATCTGCATGTCCGTTATATGTTGATTTGGAACAATAGACGGTTTTTCCTTATGATAATTTCTCACATACTTTCATAATGCATGTCCATAGTAAACAATACTTTAGTTGTCTGTCACAGTTAAAAAGTAGGTCGGATTAGAAACTGAACGGGTGACATTGATAACATATACTGGTTTGGTAGCAATTACTAGTATCAACAAGATGGCATAATGTCAACGTAGTTTACCTTTTTCTCATTCCAAATATAACTGGACAGTATTTAATTGATCAATGTCAAATAGAACGAGCTTTCAAAAATTGAAGAGGAGAAAACAATTGCAAAGCGGATCTCAAACATAGAAACTTTTTGATATGTTACATCATATTTTGTGACAGACATCTGTCTCTTGGAAATTCAACATTATCTAATCAATATTGCCTAGTTTTATCACACTAATATTATTTTCTACTAATAAATTATTGCCAATCAATATATTAAACGCCAATCAATAAATTAATCATCTGAATAAACGTTAAAAGATACATTTTTTCTAACGAATCGTTACGTAATTTTCCATAAACTTAAATAAGATGCTCCGTGTAAGTAAGATAAGTGAGACAATTTATCTTAGTTAGGAATGTGACAATATAATGAGTAGCAGTTTTTCGTCGGTCACGATACCATTGCATGTTCTACCTCGTGATGAACTAACCTTTTTAAGTACAGGAAAAAATAAAAGTAAAAAGTAATCATGATAAGGTAATCAAAGTATGTACGTATAAAATTAAAAAGGAAATTGCTATAGTAAAAAAATACCACAATGAAGCTCAAATATTATTCTGAAATAATTTATTTTCTTCCGCTGAAAACAACCTTATTTTTAATAAACTGAACAGTTACCATTGCGAATTAGTCGCGCTGGAAGTTTTCACGTAAGACGTCTTTTGTTAAAGGTCCGTCCAGCTGTTTCGAATCTCTGAAAGCATTTATAATTTTTGATCAATATTTTTGTATTACAAGAAAACGTCATCAAAGTACTAACAGAAACAGGTGCTGCCGTATTGTTTCCCTGTGTTCTTTTGTTAATTACTTTAACACGTTTAATGATCTAAGTCAATATATTTGCTACCGGTCGCTAGGCTATTGTGCGAGATATTTTATGACTAAAAGATACTTTTTATCACATCTATTCAAAAGAAAAAGTCTATTCTTCGTAAACAGGGACTAAAATAGATCTTTAATCCCTAGGGACTAAAAGTGATTTGAATTTGGAAAATGTTGTTAGTAAAAGTTCCAATCACCAAAGAGATCAATGAGTTTTTTGCTCCCTTGGCAAACAATCTACTATTCAAAATCAAAATCAAAAGTCATTTATTCAAATTAGGCTGAGAATCAGCACTTTTCGAATGTCAAAATAATAAAAGACAGCCCAAAAACGCCCGCCCTTCACCATTGCTATTGCTTTACTTTGCCTGATTAAGAATTTCATTAGGCATATCTGTAGAAAAACGAATGCCCTCTGGCTTGTTTCTAAGCCCACGATCCAAGTCACTAAAGACGCTTACAAGATTCCGATAAAACCAATTGAACATACGAAACCTTAGGAAGAATCCAGCATTGCAGTACCCGGAAAAATCCACCCTTTTAGTAGTTTTCCTTTTAAAAGATAAACTATAGATAACATACGACCTAACCAGACGAGATTACGAATGAATGAGAATCACGAATCCGCTATGTGCTCGGAAAAAATCGGTTGTATTAAAAGCTTTACAGTACTTCAGATAAGCTAATACATTTACTATTTGAATAAAACCTTTCCGTTGAGTAAAAAATGTCATAAAATATTACGATGATAAAGCAAACACTGTTTTACGGTCATTTCCGTGAAATTCGACTGATAAAAATGATGCATTTTTATTTATTTTTCCCTAAGCAGACAAAAAACGCGATGGCCAACCGGATGCGTCCGATTTGAGTAGGAATAGTAAGACACTTTATTGTATGTAGATATTAATTTATTCCTTTGAAATGCTGACAAAACAGACAAAAGGCAATAAAAGTCTTCACACCAAACAAATAGCTACTAGACAAATCGTCAAGTGGTTAACCGACAACATGTTAAAGTGTTAAGTTGTTTACAAACATGTTCACCGGACGGTATCAAACGATGTGGAAGTGTCCGATTTTCTTTTGATTTAGGGCTGATTTTTCCAACGCCAGATAATTTTATCGGAGAAATAATTTTGAATTTTTGACAGTTCTTCTATACAAAATCTGTCAGACGTTAATTTAATTCCACGAATAAAAAAATTCTGTCGATTGAAAAATCAGCCCTTATACTAACAAATTACGACCAGAATTGTAGCTAAAATTAGCTGTTCTATCAAAAAGTATAGAATTTTTAGGATAACATAGGTAAAGTTTCTTCTCTTGTAGGTTGTTTCTTACTGTGTGTCAGATGAATTTGTGACATTGTTATGTTGTAAATTGTAAGTAGTGTTCCATTTCCATTTCCCACTAACAAAATATTATCTAAGAAAAGATTCCCACACCAACTTAGTTGACATAATCCACGCTAAAAATGTAAAGTCATTTGATGCATCAGTCACATTTTATCAACAAGGAATTTGATACCCAATTCATTATAAAAACGACATATTTTAGTGCATTCAGTTAAGTATCACGCATCTAAAACGTGATGATTATCATATGCCACGCGTGCCCACGCCTTTGGGGGCGGTTGATTACGGAAAAACATGGGTCACACACGCAGACAGACCATTTCAATCAAGCAAGTACTCGTAATGAGATCAAATTAACATAACAAAATATTACGTAATATCCCGTCACTTTACATATATTTTCTCACACCATTTTCCCTTCAAAGATAAGAAGGTCATATAATCTTAGTTCGTTAGTCTGTGGGTCGATTTGACCCTTGTACGACACGTAAGATGAAATATGGCGATGGTGCAGGAAACGTGTTGATAGCCTGAGTTCACAGTGAGGGTAAGACCACACTATATGTATAACATAGCTTATGCGGTCTATAACTGTTTGGTTCAGAACCTCTCGGTGAGAAGGAATAGACCGTAATCCACCACGCGGGCTCAGTGCGGGTTGGTATAAGTGTATAACATAACAGTTTATAAAATAAGGTTATCTAGCATGTTTCAATAGAGAGATCAGCTATGTTAAATAATGTGGACATATTATTTAAAATAGTTTTATAACGTGTTACTTAATCTGGACGCACCCTTATGTATGTTAACCCGTCAATGGCTAAGAGATGAGCTGATTCATTATATTGTGGAGGTTAACTAGTGTGTAGCAGGACTAGCAACGGCGCGTTGTAATTATGTTAATGAGTATTTTTATTAAAATGACAACTTAATGAGAGGGTAATGGTAATGTCGTTCATTATGTGAGGTAGGTACTTGCCTCGTTTAATAAGGAGTATGGCCATCATTTTATTCTTTTTTTTTTTTTCTAGACGCAAAAGTAGAATATCAGAAAATGCCTCCTCTTTCTTTCCCGTGTAGGTAATTAGTGAGGAAGTGATACATTTATTGTTGTACGGACGTCAGCACATCAAGTTACTACAATCTGTCAAATTTCTTTAATAGATTTTCTACTTTATCGCTAAATCATTAAGGTTCAATGTTGATTGAGAAAATTTGACAGTTTCGGGTAGCTTGACCTGCTGGCGTCTGTACAACAATTATCATAAAGTTCGGTTTTACCACGTTCATGGTCTCCCATAGGTGCAAAAACAACGTTATTTTTATTGTAATTACACCTAAAGTACTACAAGACTTAAGCATTAAAATAAATAAAAAACTGTTTCATTCAGAGATCAAGGATCTTAGCGGGTTGTTGAACTTGTTTCTTAGAAGTAAATGGGAATACACGCGCTTAACGCCTTTTTTGTGTAAAGACTTTTTTGTATATTTTAATAAACGAACTGTGCAGGATGTTGACAGTAAAATTTGTCTTTATTTCAATTAATTCCTTCTTTCGACGCGTTTTATATAAGTCTGTCATTTTCTAATTAGCGCGTTTACTTGGATAAAAAGGTACATTTTCTGCTTTCGTGTGACGTTTTTATATTTTTGGTTGATCCTGAAATACGTGTCGTTTATTTTCGGTTATTAACATTAAAACAAAACAAAACTAATGTTTTGTTCAAGCACATAACATAAACTGTTACATTATACAAACGTTGAAACAATTTGAAAGATTGCGTAAGCCGTCATAAATTACAGCACCAAGTCGTAGTATAATTGAAATAAAATACTACTACATACAACCAGCTGAAAATGCTCCGAGAAATAGAAAAAGGTCCTAAAATTCATTGCCTAAGGCCGATGTTAGATTGGGTATACGCATCAACCTATGCCCTGTCGGCTTTCTTTGAGTCTTTTTGATAAGGAATAGGTACAAAACTAAAAATCTTTTTAATTTTTATTAACGCAAGTAAGAGCAGCCAAAATTGGCGTGTAATAGTAAAGTTTTTCAGTCATGTGTTTCAGCACGTTACTACTGAACAGTTTTAGTTATGAAACACTTCACTTCAACCTTCGCGAAAGTTTTTGGCGGCAGATCTGGGCTAGTTTTACAGTTTTTTTTTTTTTTACTGAATTCCTTCAATTTATTTATTTTTGGTTTATGTGTCAATAACATGTATTTAGTTGGCAGGCCACATGTTTTGTAAACAATCTGCGACGTGTAAGTATAAGATACAGTTAAATATACAAACTTGTTTGAAAACTATTCCATTCGAAACACGATTTAGTGTTCAAAATATAAAAGGCAAGATGGTGATGTTTTTTTTTTTTTTGCGGTGGCAATGGTATTTAAATATGTTTCGTTAATGTGATATAATTATCATTTCAAACAAATCAACCGGAAAAATGTAGGTATCACAGTTCTTGGCTTCAAAACCACATAATTTAACAGTGATATAAGACTTTTAATCTGTGGGAGCAATAGGAAAAATAGTTTTAAATGAACTTCAGATACAACAGCAATTGAAAATTGAAATGCAATTGTAACCTAGTTTATTATAAAATTGGTGAGTCACTGGCCGTACGGGAACTGATGACATTCCTCTGAACGATGAAGTTCACATTATATTGTATATCTGTCTATATCTTAAAGGGCGATAGTAAAAAAATGAAAAGATCATAATGATCGCAGGTGCGTAACCGGTCGTCGAACTCGAAAGGTAAACTGCACGTATGAGTAAATAAAAGACCGTAAGTCTATGTTGCCATTATCCTTTGTCTTAAATCTTCAGGTTTGCACAGCAATTGTTTTATGTATTGTTGTTAATCATTTTCTTTGAGGGTTTTTATTTAATTGTCGCACGGCAAGTATTACAAAAACCCTACAGGTGGCTTGTTTTGTAAATAAATATAAAGGTCTTGTACAGTTTTTGTCGTAAATTATATAATTGAAATCATTCAAAACCAGGTAGTTTTTTTTTTGCTTGAAGATCTTTAAGGCTCTCTGTTAAGTAAATGTTAACTTTTTCAAAAGATCCGTCCTCAATTTTTTATCGTCATTTTTTTAACGATGTCAAAGAAAACCTCATCAGGTATAACATGTATGTATTGGATATTTCAAATGCAATCAAATTATTAAGAGTAAAGAACTCAATCGACATCAAAGTAAGTACCTTTGGTACCTTTACAAAGCACATTGCCAATTCTCGCTTTGAAATTGGCTACTAAATAATCAGACATCTAACCACTTAAATAATATTCCATAGACTGTTCTAGTCACCATAACGTTAGACTTTTATCATGCAAATTAAGAATGATGATTTTAAATTATTAGCCATTTGCCTATTTAGAGCGCCCACCTCTTTGAAAACCGCCTATGTTCTACTGTGCTAATAACCTAGTGATAAAAACTATATCATTTTCCGTTATTTATTTACCTACTTACTTGTTTATATAGACTGTTACCACAGCATATAACGTGATGTTAGTGAACCTTGTGGCTTATCCTAAACGTGGCACCGGGAAGCCATGTGTTTAATAAAAACATTATGTGACTACGAAAGTTTTAATAGGCCAATTTCAGAACCCAAAAAATAATTACCGAATAGTAATAGCTTTTTACCTCTTCAAACAATTTCATTAACATTGAGAAAAAATCCCGCCACGAAAAATAACCTCAAATTAACCTTTTGACATTAATACCTTCTTTACGTGCCCAAACATAGACAATAGCGCAAAGCCACGCATTTTTGCTGTAGCGAATTTACATATTTACGATTGGCAACACCGCAGACCGGGCGAGACGACCGTTGGTTTAAAAAAAAAAAACTCAAGGGCATGAGTCGAGGACCCGTAGATTCTTGACCTCAAAATCGTGCGTGACTGCTCGCGTGTTCGCGAAATGTTTCTACTACATTACTAGAGCGTTACCCTACCCGATGTTCCCAAAAGACCAGTGCCAAATTTGTGAATTTAAGGCCAATTTGCATGGGTGTGGTATATGGCCTTAATTTGTAAAAGAGATCAGGTTAAACACGATAATTTGATTAGAATAGTTTTAATTTTTTTGTGGACTTAATTGGAAATAAATGTTGGGGCTATCTATAGTTTCCTGGATTAACATATTCTAGAGATGTGTCACGATGATGTATATAGGAAGATTCGAAATTAACTACTATCAGCTAATTTCAATCGTTATTTAATAGCTACTATTATGAAATGAAGAAATACCAGTGTTGCGTATGTAATGTGACTATGAGTGTATGATTTCTATTATGAGTCAGTGATACTCGAATTAAAATTATTTTATTTTATTTATTAGTTACCTATCCAAAGATCACTCAACCATAATCAGCCTATAATGTTCCCACTGCTGGGACACAGGCCTCTTCTCGGTGAGAGGGAGTAGGCTGTAATCTATCACGCGGGCCCAGTGCGGGTTGGTAGATGTCATATGTCTCACGATGATCATTTACCTACATCAGTTAAACCTGATATTCCAAAAAGGTTATTCTAAAAGACACATACCGACTTTAATTTATTTTTATTGCAGCTGTATGCCAATTCCAGCATTAACATTTTTAGACTACCTTGAAAGTACAACAGCTTTTGAAAGGATCAACCACCACGTGTCGGTCAACGGATATGGAAGATGTTAACGATATAGCTGTAAACAGTTTTATTGCTATAATAATTATAGCCATTGTCAAGATAAGAATAGATACCATTGATGCAATAGACATGCACTCTGTAATATTAGTACCTACTTATTGTCTTTGATCGATTAATCTATTAATACCAGCTTCTCACAATACTTAGATAGTAGTTATATTGTAGTCTGTAGATCATTTAAAAGTAAGTGGTTGCATTACAAAAGGCAAATAATAAGGCAATATTTTTATCAAAGATAAACTTGGGATTAGAAAAGAGTTATGCGTTTTTGCCGGTCATAAGTCCCGAAAAACGCGAATAAATCTTGTTAAAGCTGGCTTTAAAATAGTTAATGTTTCCAAATGTTTGGTTGAATAATTATAATTTTTCACAGAGCTGATTATTTATCAAAAGAGAACATTAAAATAATGCTTTCCAATCCCACGTACACGTGAAGGACTAAGTGCGGAAACCAAACCCGTAACATAGAACAACATGCTTTCCAATTTCCTTTTCTCTACAACGCCAGAATGTTTAAGTTTTTACACGAATAAACTACGAAACAACAATAAAAAATCACTCGTCTTAAGCAAACGAACGAGTCCTACTCAAATTTTTGTTTACATAGTCATATCTAGCGGTTTGGACAAACACGTTGTTTATTTGGCTTCAATATTCAAGAATACTAACGTTTGAATAGTCGCCAAATGCACATTTTGCCAAATGAAATAACAACCCAGACGATACTATATACTTCTACCCCATTCACACAGATATATCGTCTGAAGTCTGGGGCTAAATTCTCCCACAACAAACTTAGTGTTTTCAGGTGAAACATTTTAGAACTAAAGAATAATATGACTTATCTCCATAACGCTTAACTCAAATTAGCATAGCAATACATTTTTGTAACAGCAATTATAAGTCGGTCGCCCCGATTTTGCATGCTAGTGAAAGACAAGCTGAAGAAGAAATTAGTCACGAAAGATTTGACTAAATAATGTTTCATAATTTATTTTCTACGGTTGTTTAGTGCCTTCTTTCGTTCAATATTGCAGTTAGTAACTACTAGTTAGATAAGAGATGGAAAATACTGAAAATATTATCTTGGATTAGCTTCTAAAATGTTACATGGTCATTGATGTTTTGATAATAAATCATTCAGTACCACGTTCTTTTAATAGTTAGTCCATAACCATTGATCACTCTGACCCTCATATATTATTTTTTATTACGCAACGTTATCTTTCTTTTGGAACAGGTTAACGTTCAGATAATCCAGTTACATCACATTGACGTCATATTAGAACGTTCTCCTCAAAAGAAATGGGTCAGTATTCTGTTTTAGCCTTCTGCGTCAAACATCAATTTGTGATAGATATTGGCAATCTTATATTTGCTGTTACCTAGAAATGATCTAATGGATTACGACTTTTATTGTACTGAAAACGGAACGTTCAAATTATATTGTGCGTGACAAAGTAATTGGAGAACACCTTCAAACGTTTTGACGGCAATATTAATTTTGTTTAGTGTAATATGTAGTTTGTAGTTCTTGGATGCAAAATATTGGTTTATAGGTCACCTCAATTTTGCAGTTTACATTAAAGGTAATTGGATATTCTACACGTCAGTACCTGCCCTAATTCACGCGTCTATTCTCAGAAAGTTTTGAGGACAAGAAAACTAGATGTTTGTTTTGTGAAATTCTAAATATTTTACGAGTAATAATATAAAGTAATGGACGAGAAAACATAAACTTATGTCCAAGAGTCAAATAAGCCAAGATTGCTGAAACATTAAAGAGTATTCGACAAAATTTATTGCAGTAAAGCTGGTTCAGATGTCACGGTTGAGCACGTTTGGCTAGTGAAGATATTATTCAGAAGTCGATGAACTAGTTTAAACAAATGAAACGACAATATATGTATTTGAGAACAAAGCACCCATACATTACGCTTGTTTCGAGATGATAAAAATTCTAGTTCTACCAGTAAATAGTAATACAAATAATATACCCAACTAAAATTGAGATATTTTCTCAAAACTGCCGATGTATGTTTGGGTTGGACTAATATTAAAAAATCTTCTAGGCTACACGTCTAGCTAATCTAAAATATGACATCGGAAGCAATGACAAGACGTATCTAAGATTCGCGATAAAGATGTAGCTAACACAGTTAAATTGATAAATTGTCACCATGAACTAAATATAGAGCTGACATAGTGAACACCCGCGAAAATTCAACTAAAACTATGAACAGTTGAAGCTCGCCTAATACTTGGAAACGAAAACATTGAAATAACTGGGTATCCGTTTTTTTTTAAATAAAATTTGGCAAGTACCTACTTAAAATTTTCATCGACTTTGATGATGTTATCTAGGCAGATAATTATGAGTTATGAAATTGTCACATGAAAAAATGTACAAACTAATTACGCAAGTCATGTTATTTCTGAAGATTAAAATGTTTCATTTTTTTGGATTCTGACAAACAAAAATAATTCGTAATATTTCTAAAATGGGATCAAAATATATCGAAGAACTTTAAACCCAAATGAATAATACCGTATAACGTATGAATTAATATTATACCCAGCTGGTAACGGGTGACGTCACAATGATAGCAAAGATATAGTTATATAATAGTAGGTATACATACTAAACCGTCGGTTACCAAGGGCGATATAAAGCTGGTGATATGCCAAGATATTTCATTCTTACTTATGCAAGATATGCCTACAGAACTCCCCTCTATCTTATTTCAGGCACAATAAAATTGGATTATGAAGTAAAACGATTCATAATAATACAGTCGTATAATATAACATTTGATACTGTCATCATTATTTGTACAAAAAAATTACCAAACATTAAGTCATCGTTTTTAAACTTTGTTCCTACCCAGTCATTTTCTGTGAAGCAAAAATTTTGGCAACTAATCCCTAAAACTAAGATATTTCAATTTATTAGCAGACTATTGCTAGCCACTCTAAAGCTAAGTTGGCAGATAAGGTTCGGTCGGTTAAATTAAAACTGAAGCTAAACTGTTTTTAAATACAATAAATGTATAAATAAGCATTTATACAACAAAACGAAGCACATTGCTCCCACGTTTTTATACGTACACGTCACAGGGCAAACCGATCCAACAGTAGCCCAAGGTCTGTCAATGTACTTTATATTGGCACTTACAGTTTCCACGTGGTTTACAAAATTTATACCCTATTGTCGTTTTGTGGGTACTTCCGCAAATTATTTATTACAAAGCGACCGGGTTTTCTCAATTTCCAACACCTGTTTGACGCTAATGATGAATTTAATTTACGTGCATATATTTCACAGCTAATTGGCGTATCGAACTTTACCCCTGTCATTTGTGCCCCGTCTGTACCTACATACGCTGTTGCCAACCGATTAATACGGTAGTCGTCTTACAATGGTGGTATTTGATGGGTCCTTTAGAGGTTCATCTTACGTTTGATCCCGTCACATCAAGCAATCAAGCAAGTATCACATTTTTATAGAAGCTGTGTCTGTTTATATCCTGTAAGACAAAGGGTTATAAAAAAAATAGAAGAATAAACGTTCGACTATCAAGCTCTCTCCATTCTCATAAAATAATGTTTACTGTCTCTCACGTCATCCAAAATGACTCCTGTTTGTACAGATGTTAAAACCTCCGAAGCTTAAAATCGGAAAATATTAAATACTGGTAATTCGTTCACTCAAGTAATGCTTTTCAGACGTGAAATAAAGAGGTATAATTTATAGTACGTTAATAAACTATTTTCGTAAACAAAACAACGCACAAAAGCCAAGGAGCTCTGTAAACACAAAGGTTACTGAAACGGATAAATAAGTAATATGCACTTTACTGTAAGCAACGGAGATAAAAATAACATCACAACTTGTCTTCAAACAACATCCATCGTGACTCCTATGAAGATGATCTTCTTGCCAAAATTGGTACATAATTATTTCCTTTATATCATTTAAATACCTACAAATTACATTTTTAAATATTTTTATAAACATAAAGATAAAAAAACATTTAAAAATATAAAAAATAGTAGCCCACCGGTATCGGAGGTCCAAGCTACCGGCGGTCAGGGCTCCAGAGAGAGGAACTTTCTGACAATGCGAGCCGTGTCAGAAGCGGTACTTCTGCCGCTTCTGAATCAAGCCCTTGATCCAGCTGCCCAACGAGAGCCTCCTCAAGTGTTGGTCGAGGCTCTTGGCTATTAACCCATTGGCTGTCACGACTATCGGCACAATGATTGCTGAGTCCACATGCCACATGTCGACAACCTCGCGAGCCAAGTCAAGATACTTGATTTGTTTATCTTTCTCGGCTTTCACGAGGTTCTCATCATGCGGGACGGTTATGTCAACAATCATTTCGCGCCGCTCTGATCGATCCACCACCACTATATCAGGCTTCTTGGCAACAATAGTCCTGTCAGTGATGATGGATCGATCCCAGTACAACGTGATATTTCCATTTTCGAGAACTGGGTCGGGCACATACCTGTAGTACGGCACCTCAGATACGCAAGGCTGTATTTCAGAGCAAGTTTGTGATGGATTATCTTGGCTACAAGGTTGTGTCTATGCAAGTACTCTCCGTTAGCTAGACGAGAACACCCGGAGATAATATGCCTGATTGATTCTCCCGGCCGGTGGCATGCCCGACAGATGTCAACCGTGCCGTCTTTCACAATAAATCTCCAGTAATTGTTCGTCATCATAACTTCATCCAAAATTTTGCAAAATTTTGGTTTGCTTTCCTTGTTAACGTTGATTCCGTAAACAAGGAAAGCAAACCAAACTTTTGCTGACAACAAAGCTGGCAGTTTTCCATTGTTCTATCATTCTTCCAGTAATTTCTACAGGCCATAATCACTCGCTAATACAGGTTATGTTTTTTTTGTTTTCGGGGTTTTCGGGTGGTTTACGTTCAAAAGGCGCCCGGTCTTTGGGGATGAAACCAGGGGAGTGCGGGATTTTTACCTCATTAAAACTACCCCGGTGGTCACCATCACATGGAAGGAGCACCGTTACCTCTCAAAAGACCAATCCGGAGCCCCCTCTGTGCAACGCCTGTTAAGGCACATCTCTGGGGAGACTGTAATATAATATAGATACCTAGGACACATCGTTGGTTGATCTGATAGCTACAAATTAAACAAATGCACTTCTAAACGATGCCATTTTGGTAACGCAATTAAATTGGTCACATTAATTACCACTTTGAAAGCATCTGCATTAGCTCGATATTTCTTCAGAACAAACATTTGGAAGTACGCAATAAATTACGAGTGAACGACTGAGCTATAAAAGTGTTACAACAACCACATTATAAATCTAGATTCCAAAAACTCGAGTACGGGGCTTTGTTTATAGTTTTGTATGTTTGTTTAAAACAAAAATGTAACCAGCTTCCGCGTGCAATGTTATCACGATTTTCTGGAGCACGTATGGTTTGGTCGATTTTTCTTCTTTTGGGGTAAACAATTGCCTGTCGTTTTATTTGTTTCTTTAACTTTGGGCATGTGTTTTGAAAACTGGAAGATAATGAGTTGTGTTTCTTGTAGAGCCCAATGAACTTGGGTTGAAACCGTATTACAATGTCAATGACACTATGGCAGTAGATACATCTACTGCCATAGTATACTAAAACAAACAATCTGTTTTAGTCAAGCTATGTATAACCTGGGTTACTAAATCTATAGTCTTCCGACAAAAACTTAGCAAACGTTGCTAAATACTTCTGCTTCAAATTAATTGTGATAAAACAGATAAGTATTTAAACAACGCAAAGCAAAAATTTACTCATAGTTATATAAATTTAAACGTAAAATATGAACTGCTGAGGTGATAATCATAAATAGATGTAATTGGAACACTGTATTTGCAGCCCCATGACAAGCTACTATGACTTCTATTTACATAGACATAAAGATTGATGAAGGTTCAATAGTATTTGTAATAATAGATACACGTGTCGAGGCAATTATGATAAAAGTAGTTGTTAAGACCTTGGATCCTTGAGCTGCACGCAAGCATTGGTTGAGTACTGTTTATGGATGTTGGAGAAAAGTATGAATAACTAGAAAAACTAATCCTGGGTAGACATCACGATAAACAGAAAACTGACAACGTAAGAAATGATACCTCTCAAATAGTCGTTCTTCGTCTCCCATAATAGGATAATCGATTGTGACTGGTTCTAGTAGGTTTGTTATTGACATTTGCATCACTGACCTTTTGTTTTGCTGTTTATCCAAGTTGATAATATTCATTCTTTACACATAAAAATAGTAAATATAAATAAATAAAGTGGTAAGTGGTAAGTGTGGTAAATATAGTTTTGCATCCTCTTTTAAAACGACACTCGTCAGATTGTCAACTGATTTGTTTTTATTCTCCGCAGGAACGACTTTCGTTTGAAATAACGTTTGTTCTCTATCATTTAAATATTGTTGATTCTTTGCAAAAACACTCAAAACGTGTGTTTACTCTGGCCACGAAAGTGTTTAACCGCTTTCTGGATGTGCTCACATGATTTATTATCATAATAACCAGAGTATGTTTCGTTAGTAATCATTAATTTTCTATATTAAAGTGGGATATTATACAAATTGGCACCAACGTTGTTTTGACTGTAACCAAGTTTAAATCTAAATTAATTCAAAATCACGTTTTAGGTTCACGTGCACTTTGGATTGAAGATTTCCATCAGATATTATGTGCTGAATAATTTATAGCATTCATTTGGAGGGGTGTCAACTTTCTGTGACTGTGAATCGAAGATTAACATCGAATATTCGATTGAATATTAATAGACTGAAATGGTGGTAGGTACGAATATATTAGACAAATGTGGGCGGGACCTATAATAACATAACAGGTCAAGACATGCTGGTTTTTTTTTAGACTTGAATATTGTATAATAATGTTTGATTATAGCATATCAGATATCCAGTTTTGTCCATAGGCACCTGAAGTCAGTACAAGATGGTACAATCAACTTGTATACGAATCAAATATTATACTCGTAACAAGGATTTTGTTCATTATTTTTCACAATCCTGAGGATTGTGCATACATCAAAGCAGTATTAAATATTCAGAACACGATGTCTTTCTATAGGAGGCATGTATTAACAATAACACATTGTGTTTTATCTTTATTTCAACAACGGTAAAATGTACCGTTTCCTCAAAATTATAATTTTAAACCAGCACGACAGACAGCCATTTTCTTTTACTACGTTTTATTTTATACATTTCATTAGAGGCAACGGTACTGAATAGATAGTAACTTCACAAAACTATTGAATTCTATCTCATAAATAATTAAACTTTGGTCGGCGTCAAAACGTTCGAGACTATAGAGGTCAGATGTCCGCACTCTGTCCTCATTCCGTAGCGAACCAACATTAAATTTATATCACGCCTTGAACTTGTACTAAACTCGATGTAAAGATTACAAATGCTAATAGTAACAGTTATTAATAGTACAGCAGGAATGTAAACATTGGTTTAAATGATTGTCTTCGTGTAAACATTCCAGAGTAAATAGATAAGCTTAACAATGCACTGGATTTGATTAAATAATTATATAATAATATTCACATAGTAATGATTAGGAGAGCAGTGGTAGCCCAGTGGTAACGGCCGCGGCTTATGAGGTCGTAGGTTCGAACCCAGACAGGCGCTTTACTTTGTGTAAATTATTTCGTCACCACTGCTCTCAAAACGGTGAAGAAAAACATCGTGAGGAAACCGGCATGTCCTAGAACCAAAAATTCGAAGACATGTGACATACCAACCCGCACTGAGCCCGCGTGGTGGATTAAGGCCCACTCCCTCTCATGAAGACGAGGCCTGTGTCCCAACAGTGGGAATATTATAGGCTGATTATGCTATGTATTAACATATATATGTAGAATCTGTTAAGTCACTTCAGTGCTCTCTAGAAATCGCAAATGATTCTGGGAAGCCAGAAAGGGCAAAAACCTCAGGAGAGAGCCCAAAGATACTGATGCAGTAAAGTTGTTGACTTATCATACTCACTGCCAGACAAAGACCTCATCTCATACTTCCGAAGTCAATGATACAAATTAATGACTTGCCAAAGAGTCCAATTCTCAAAAACAAGCTTTTAACATTATTTTTGATAGAAAATGTCTGAGCATATGATGTAGGATATGATAAAACTATCAAAGAATCTCCCTAAAACACGAATCTTACCTCGTGGAGAAGTTTAGAAGTCTTCGGCGAACATCAAAAGTATAATATAGGAGCCGACGAAACTCTTCTGTTACTTATCTTATTTTTATTTAGGCTAATGTGGCGTGATCGTCGATATACGTTTATTTAATCTGTACGAAATGAATTATTGGTATGACGTCTTATTTATTTTAAAAATACACGAAGTCAGACTGTCTGGCAGCTGGGTCCAACCAGACGAAATCTTGGCCACGCGTGATATATCCAATTTACTAGTTCTACTCCCAGGTTTCTTGGAACCACTTCAATGGACCCATTTCTCTTTTCATTTTCTTCCAACTGAATATGGGTTATTTGACGTTAACGATGATAAGGTTGTAAATTATAGAAATTCGTGTTTATGTTTTTGTTTGAAACACTAAAATGAAAACGTGTAAAACTAGGTATGTCGTTGTTATTGGCTAAGTAACTAAATTTATTAAGTAAGAACATCATCACTCTCCTGCTCGTATCCCAATTTATTTGGGGTCGACGCAATGTGTCTTTTTCGTCCATACTACTCCATTAGTCGTCATCTTGGTAGTCAATCCCTTTCTAACCATAGCATCTTTCACACATTCCATCCATCGTTTCTTTGGTCTTCCCCAAGACTTCTTCTAGCAGTAAGAATACCATGTACTATTATTATCTTTAACAACTATAGAAATAAGTAATATTAATAATAATTGTACTACACAACTAGTGATAGTCAAAGAAAGTGTTGTTTACGGAAGTTGTAGCGAAGGAAGTGAAACTCGCGCCTCTGGTAGTAAATCCTATAATAATTAACAGTATTTTCATTACCTACAGATTTTATCGCAGACTATTATAATAGTAAAATTATGAGGGAATGTGAGAGGCTTAATAATTTTGATAATTGATTATTTTACTGCGCTTCGACGCAAAAATAACAGGGTATTTTTATATCGCAGAATGCCTAACAATTTCATTCTGGTCTAAAAAATAATCAATGGTGCTGATTCCCTTGTTCACAAACTAAACTAAATTTAAGTTCTGTTCATCTTTTTCTTTCTATTTAATTAAGAAAAGGATAGAAGATAAAATATTAGTTTAGTCCTGTCAAATTAAGATACTCCATAGACAGATTAGACGTGTTTAAAAACATGGCTACTAAAATACGTCAATTTACGCCAGGCGCTGACTAATTTGACAAGACTAAACTAATATTTATCTTCTGCCCTTTTCTAAATTAAATAGAAAGAAAAAGATGCATCGAACTTAAATTTAGTTTAGTTTGTGAACAAGGGAATCGGCGCCACTGTCCTAGTTTCGAAACTAGACTTAATTTGAAATAAATAGACTTGTATCAAATACAAGTCCATTTATTTCAAAATAATTAATAGACTTGTATAAATTAATAAATAGACTTGTAAAAATTAATAAATAGACTTGTATAAATTAATAAATAGACTTGTATAAATTAATAAATAGACTTGTATAAATTAATAAATAGACTTGTATAAAATACAAGTCAAGTAGTAATGTCTGCGTTGTAGAAACCCAATTAACGAACTACTTAGTTTTATAACATACAAAAGACGCAATTAATTCCCTGATAATTAAAACTGGAAAGGTTTTTAACCTATCCGACATGGTTCAGTTTCATTTAAGAGTCATTAATTAATGTACGATAACACGTTATGAGTAAGGACTAATTGCGTGTTATAATCGCTATTTTGACAAGGCAATTATTTCATAAGTAGGAAAAGATAAAGAAATATTTCCAGAAAACGGCATTTCGTAACAGAACATGTATTGAATAAAACATTCTTAGCAGTCAACGACCCCTCACACTGTTAGTTGTATTTCTGTGATTTCAGTACTATAGTACTGCAAGCCTGAAATTTGCAATACAATACTAAAACCACTTCAGAAATCTTTACTGTGAAACTTCTTTGGAGAAAAGGCAAAGTGCTGACTGATGATGATACAGTGTATATTTCCTCAGTTGCAAGATGGCTAATATGCAACACATCACTACTATATTCAAAGCAAAACAAAAACAAGACTATTTTAGTAAGAAGAGCACATAAATTTAATGCTCTGCACATGTAAACATGTATAAATACAATTAAATTTACGATGACTGTACTAAATTAAAGGAGTGGGGAAACCTCTTCCTTTATATATGTTTACGTTCGAAAGATATTAATAAGATACATTTGTTCATACTTCAGACTGCTCGTCGGCTTCAAATCGGTTATTCCCGTTTACGTTTACATTTTGTTTATGATTTATTGGTTCTTAACAGCATTTAGTCTTGTTTAGTATCTATGTTTCATGTTAGGAAACAGATTTTATAACATAAATTTAGGAGAAATATCCGATTAAATTGCTGCACTTTTCAGAAAACCAATGCAATGAAAAGTATTTTCCTCTACTGTTGTTCTTGGGAAAAATACTTCTGATAAAGACCTGAGTCATCTTAACTTATGGTTTGAGGAATTCATGCATGTTTGCCATATAGAGAGAAAACGTAAGGTCGTTTTCCTTGATGACACTGTTCATGTAATTTCCCGGAGGTTTTATTTATAAGTAGGGTCTTAGGAAAACCTTATTGTTGTCCTTAAGACTAGGATTTAAGACTTGGTAGAGTTTACTAAACATCTTAGTTGTTGTCTAATTTTGTTATCATTATTTTATTGTTAGTATCATATTTCGTAATGATTTGCATACGATATTTTCCTAATAAAAGCCAACATAACTTCGACGTTGGCACACGAGAAGCATACATCAAAATCGAAGAAAAAACTAGCATCAATAGATACGGTGCTATTTGTGCATATGGAACACATCAAACGTTCAATCGTTACGATCAAAGATGCGGCTAATTCGGGCACGTTACGAATCCGATTCGTAAATCTTTCGATTCGATTACAATAATCGATTACAAATTAAATGCAACAGACCTACTTCCGATACCGATTCATCAAATCGAATGTTGTGTGTTTGCGAGTTTGTTCACCTGTTTGTTTGTGTGTCTCGTTTGAGTTCAGTGACTCACAATAAAATGGTCCTCCCGTTAATTTCGTACACAGACACATTTGGAACGTTCATCGTGTCGGTAGTATTAAAGTGTCCTATCTCTTTCTTATTTTATCGCTGTCTGCCATTTCTGTGTCAAACAATAATAATGCACCTTTGTGTAACCCGAAACCGCGGGGAGTAGTAAACCCCTTGCCGGGCTGTTCTGTTATGGCTCATTTTCATCAATCAGCTTTGACTTACAACGTAAGCGTCAAATAGACACAAATATTTTATGTTATATGAGTGATTGTTTCGAAAGGACCTCATTTCAAAACACATTCATTCAAGATATTAAACACATTAACGTAGCTGAAAACCGATTAAACCGAAAATATTGCTGAAATACGTTTGTTTTTCATTTGCGGTGTACAATAAAGCCGTGTTTAATGTCCAGCCAGCACGTTTTCATGATCAGAACCAAAATAGACAATAATTCAAACAGTGGGACTGTTCAATAAACATTATGTGTTACAATATGTGATTACAACTGTGTTGCTAGACGTCAGATTGTCAATCCCATGCTCCTCACCTCGGTGTGAGGTAAATATTTACTTTCCTATTCCATGAAAATGTTTTTCAGACGTCCGGCATAGTTAATGTTATGCAAGAGATGTTGAAGGTACCCGCACATTTGAGATTGACTGTCTAGTGTAGAAGTTGCCTAGTTTTGACTTCAGACGTCGAATTATCTAACTTACAAAGTCTTCAAGCTAGAAGGACCGAGATAACATAGAGAGATAGAGTCGTATTTTTGACAAGTTGTTTTTTTTTATTATTTCACCAGTTTTTCACCTCAGCACTTAAAATAATGCACTACAAAGTCTAAATCACATTTTAGTAGAAAGTTCACAAAAACCACTAGTTATGGGTCGTGACAATTTATTTATTAGCTATAACTCTTAGCCGATGGCTATTAGACTAGAAACACTTGCCACACACATACCCAAATGTCAGCATTGACGTCATAGGGGGAGTAGCTACCGAACTAAATATATAAGCCCGTTAATAAAGATGGAAGCGTGAGGCGTGTGAGGTAACAGTGCCGTGAAATGTCATTTCGCTGCGACCTTTCCATAGGACCTTACCTGTCATTTCACGTGAAATGACAGGTAATTGAATAATGGCTTTCTGAATACTCTAAACTATTAGGTAGGTGAGTTGTGGGAGGACGTTTGAAGGCCCTTTTCAAGGTATTATCGAGGGTATTTTTATGTAATTTGACGAATAAAATGTTACAGTACTGTTAAAGTACAGCCGCGAATAATTACTTTGTTAAAAATAACATAGGAAGGAAGAAAAACTTAGCTTTACCGGGGGTTTTTGTAAATGTTTTTTTTTTTCATTGACTAATATTAATTACTTATGCCATTCTTATACCTATCTTATCATTAAGTATCTACGACTTAAAACACGGGGGTTTTTTATTCAAATCTTATAATAAAATAATATGATTAATCAAACCTGATTAGGTATAGGTACCTATCGTAAAAACTGAATGCCTTTAGTATTTTGCTAATTTATTTAAGACATTATGTTTTAATTACCCAAGGACCCGAAAAAGGTTATTTGGGTTGACAGGATGCAATAATCGTACAACCTTCGTATTGCGCCAGACTGAGTTGATAAACAAATTAAAAGTGATAAATGATTATCAACAGATTAGCTTCAAAATAACCGTTAAATATTTTATTTCGTCATGCATAGACGAAACTGCATTCAGAGTCCAGAGATGCGTTCTAAAAAAACCTAACCAAAATAGTTTGGCAGTAGATGTAGGGCGTTTCTGACGTCATTGGTAACCCAGTCTCGAAATGCATCGTCCCTTCCGATGTGCGTACACGTGTGGCCTAATTAAATTTTATTACTTGCTTCGTAATCAACCTGTCGATGAGTTGAACCATCAAAGTTATGGGAAAGATTTTGATCTTGTTTTTAGTGCCTTTTATTTTCGTCAGCACCTTTTTTATCGTGATGTTACACATCAATAAACGAAGCTCCTATTAGAAATGTATTTAGGTTATTACTTTGATTAAGATTTTATGACTTGCATTCCGCTCATCTGCGCCTCAAGTTGCATTGAAATCTTAAAAGCTTGAGTAGTCTCGTGCGTTGCAACAGTAAATGATTCCAACCGATTTCAACTTCGGTTTGATTTCCAATAATAGAATCAACCGGAATAGTCTTCTAGTGAATTCCACTGGTTTATGGACAATTTTTAGCATCGGTTTTCCGAAAATCGTAAAGAGAAATGGCAAAGTGGCTCTGTTTCTGATGTATTACAACACAGCTTTACCATCAAAATACTTTCCTGACTCATACAAAATAATGCGAACTATGTTAATAGGCATATGTAAGTGTAATATCTCAAACAGTTTACAGATTACTTTAGGCAGTATGTAAAATTGATAACGTGAATTTACTAGAGAAAACAAATGCTGAAACGGAAAACACCAAACATGAGCTTTACGAAAATATCTGCTAATTGTTGGTGCGTAAAACCAACGAGTTTTGCGTTAACCCTATCAATAAGCCAATACATCTGTTGGTAACCGTTCAGGTTAAAGATTTTCTTAGTAATGTTTATTATCTTGATGCTAATTTCAACAGGGAATTCAGACGTAAGTTCAACAAAACTGTTCGATCGAAGATTTATTTTCAACAGTCTATAAACCGATTTATTTCGAGACCCTATTACCTTTACCGATTTAGAAACAGACGTGGGCTAAGCCACAGGCAGAAGACAGCAAACATATAAAGAGGCAATAAAACTGTTTATAGCATAGCATTTGAATATGTCACATGTGCCTTGAAGTCTACAATGTACTATTTGACGTAGGTAATACAGCGACAAATCTTTATGGTGACATAAAGATTTGTCGCTTTCTCTGCCAAAAATTATTGACTAAAATTAGCGTGAGACAATGCATTATCATTATCATTCATTTGATCTTGTTCATGTCTATGACTTCCTGGTTTCTTGCTAGGCTAAGATGTTAAATGCTTTGTAATCGTTATGACACTCAAATTTTCAGAGCTCTTTGGGAAATTCTCAATATCACATGCAGTCATTTAAACCCTTTTCTTATCATTGTCAGTATCTGCCTTTGTGTCAACCATTTCTATTACGTTGTCCAGTTTAACAAATGAATCGTGTATCGTCGTAGCTTTATTTATTTTAGAATAAATGACCACTGACGATGTTTCCTCATGACGTTTCAAGTTGAAAGGAGGAAAAGCATGAAACGTGTTTAGATTCTTGTGATCACGCGCACGTTGTTAAGTGGTTAAACAACACATGACATGGTTATTAGCAGTTATATTGTTAAGAATGCTAGTATTCTGCTAAATATTCTAGCACAATCTGTAGTGCTATTCTGTAAAAAATTGGCTCTGAAAACTTTAACATGAAATAGGATGGCAGTTCACTTCAAGCTCACTTCACTCGAATTTTTACGGTGAGATTTTTGCGGAATAGACCGGCTGTTTCAGTATCATACTTGGAAAAGTCATTTTAACGGACAATAAGGATATTAGATTTATTTTCTTCTCGTCGTGCGCAAATTGCTGGCCTTCTTGTCACTAATAGCGGAGGTATTACATACTGGTTTTGCACACGAAAAATTAACGCGTTAACCAAAAGTAAATTCGTCTTACAAGTTTCACAGCACATGCAAATAATAAAACTGTCTTCGTCCCGGTTTTCCTCAGACTGCCGGAACACTGCTCGTTTAATTTGGCTTCGAGGAAAACAATAAGGCAGACAAGCTTTATAAATGTACGTTTTACGTACATTTTGGACGTTTACGTACGTCTACCGTAAACGCCTTGAAGACTTCGTGCGTGCGTTCGCAATAAGTTGCAAAATAAAGTTTATTTTCCTTGTGTTAAAGTTGAAATTGTTAAGAATTCTATTTCGAAAAAGTTACTGACAGTTTGCTTTACTCGGTTTTCTTGTTAGTTCACGTGAAAAACACGTTTTTCGTAGCCGTGGGTTCCAGAACGATTTGTCGTGAGTTTTTACATTGAAAATATACCATAACATTGGCAAAGAAAACTAACTGCATCAAGCTAAGTATTGGCTCTTCTCTTTGTAAGATTTCTTAACCTTTAAGTCTTAATAATTGAAACATCTTGTCGACCAGCAACAGACAGAAGCGGTTTCACATGCATTATCGTTCATACAACATTGTAACAATAAGGGTCCTCTCAAATTCTCTGCAAATTAACCGTTAAAAACATGAGAAGTCTGAATACTGTAGACGATCCTTATGTTTCTCAGAGTAACGTACACAGCCATCATCACAAATCAAGTGTAGAGTTTCATGGTGCGATACGATATCTGGACAATGTCTGCCACCAAGATCGCAGAGCTTTTTCAAGATGCCGACTGTACAGTAAATTGACTACCAACTTAAATTGACCGTATATTCAAATCTCAACTGTCATTCTTTGACAGTTGTATGAAATGGGTACAACTTCGCAAATTGACGTAGGTTGTCAATCACAAATAATTTTCCAAACTATAACTAAATTCTACAGTTATTTATAGCGTGTGTTATAGTTTATTAATGTTATGACATATTTAAAAGTAGGTGTTGCCTTCAATAACGTAAACGAGGCAAAAGGAGTATCTAAGAAACATAGTAGGTAGCGTTCTGTAGTTTCTGCCTACATGTATGGGAAAAAGTTTGTGTTTTTATGTGTATGCACATACGTTTTAAAATCCAAGTTGAGCTTAGTAAATTGCACTTTCGTTTAGATAGCATATATCAATATAACCAAGCATGAGTGGCTAGTACGCTAATAAATTTTATATAGGTACGCCCAAATTTCCCTATGACGTCACAATACCGTAGCGTCATACAAAAGTAGGCCCCAATATTACTCTTTGAACAACCCAGGTGAGTCAGATCTGAACCGATTTCGTTTGAACAGAATATTTTTCAAAACTATAATGTAAAGTACCTGGATAATCAGAAACTAGGTGATTAACCTACTATTTCTCTAGATAAGATACTGATATTTTTTTTAAAAAGCTATGCTATTAGAGATTAGTAGGTATTCACGTGTATATTGATAACTAGCTGCGCCCCACGGTTTCACCCGCGTAAGTCTCGATCGTGTGGGAATATCGAGATAAAAAGTATTATGTGTCCTTATCCAGGTCATGGTCTACTCATGTATCAAATTTCAAACAAATCCGTTTAGCCATTTCAGCGTGAAAACGTAACAAACAAACATACAAAGAATCAAATCTTTTCGCTTTAAAACATTAGTTAAGATTAAATGTCCGCATTTCGATCCAATGTCACTGGTAACTCAATAAGGATTAATAAATGACATTGGGATGGAATTGCCGAAAATGTATTTTTCCGCGTTTGTTAAAGTCATAATTTATTTTCTAAAGGCCTTGTGGATTATCAGTTTCAAGTGCGATTTATTACTTCCGTATTGTTACAAAAACTGCTATACAGGGTGATGCCTTGAAATGGTTTTGTATGGAGCAGTCTAAAGGTTTGAGGAATAATTAAAGTGTTCTAAGGAACCCTGCCGCAGATTTTAGAATTATGAAAAACTAGCTGACCAGCCGAACTTCGTACCACTTCAGAATCAATAAATACAAAATGTATAAGAAAATTAATTATCTTAATTTTTTTTATTTCTATTAGAAATTTTCTCATGATTTCAGTTTTTCTGCTATTCGTGGCGGAGAAAAATCCAAAAAATCAAAGGTCATAAAAATCGGTTCAGTCGTTCTTGAGTTATATGTATATGATGTAACTAACCCGACTTTGTTTTATTTATATAAATGCAATCTATATAAATAAAACGTAAAAAGTTTTTTTTTTTTACAAAAGTCTGCAGAAAATTAATTATGTTTGTTTAGCACATAAATACATCAGAATGTAGGTAGGTATGTATATAGGGTTTTTTTGTAGTATGATAAAAAAGCTAATGAAATTACTAACGTTATCGTATCTGCGTAGTAAACACCTTTGTTTATTTACAAACCGTATCATAATTATTATTTGGTGCTCACCTACTTACTATGGAAAATGTTTCAGTGTCGTTGATAACATTAATATTTTAATCACACAGGTTTAATCGTATTATTTTTCATAATTATGTTATTTATGGCGCAACGATTTACAAAATAATAACACTGGGTTGCATAATAAGCTGTCATTCGTGGAAATCTTAAAAAAACAAAACGTTTTCGGGGAGAAACCCATTTTGTTTGTTTTTTGTGAAAGAAACTACGTACGTACTGTAACTACGTAGCATAAATTATAGGTAGCTTCTTGCATTGTACCTGTTGGAGAATTTGATGAAACCAGAGGAGTTGCCAATAACCGAAACTTTTGAATACCGTCTATTCTTCAACATCGTCGCCTAAAACTCAACCAAACGTCCTTATATTTAAATATAGACTCTATTTACAATTTCACGTTAAAATTAGAATTAGCATCCGCATTGCTCAAACCATTTTTCTTTCCGGTGTAAATACTTGAAATTATTTCACGAAAAGCTGCTGAAAATATAAATGTATAAAACTCTGAAGTTCATATTTTATATTTATCACCTTCGCCGTACTAAAATATTTATTAAAAACTTTACACCGATCAATATCAGGTCAGTTAGGAGCTAACTACTAAAACATTAAACTGAAGATCTGTACTTGCGTCATTAGTGGCCGCCAACAGTGGGTCAACCCTCGCCCGACGTAGGATAAAAATAACCCTTTGATTTGTCTCCCTGTCAATCAAAATGACCAGTGGGTGGTACATTACGTTACGATAGCATGTATCTGTCTATTATTTTAGGAATGCTTTTCCTGTTTTTTAGTGTCGTCATTTATAACTAACGTCGTAATTACTTTTGACGTCATTAAGTGACGTAGCTAATTTGAAACTAATATGGCTACCAAATGTTTTGTAGTTCGGTCGTATCTCTTTAAATTTACGTTAATTATTTTACGTTAGTTAATTTAGGTTTAAAAAAAACGTGTTTACATGGAAAAGCTAATTTGAAGTTTATTTGCTAAAGTATGTTCATAAAAAAACCTTGTTTATACACATATTTTCAAGATCATTGCAGTATTTACGTTGTCATAACGTATTATAATATTTTTAGTTGACTGTTTTAAATACCACCATGTTAGATGTTTGGTTTAAGTTTATGTTCATGATGTTTTTCATTTTATTTCCAAAATAATAACATTGGATTGAATAATAAGCTGTCATTCGTGGAAATCTTGAAAAAAATAAACGGTTTTTTATTTGGGGAGAAAGCCGTTTTGTTTGTTCTTTGTGAAAAATACTACGTACGTACTGTAACTACGTAGCATAACTTATAGGTAGGGCTTGCATTGTGCAGACACAATGCAAGGACCTACCCAAAACTTACTATTCAAATTCCCAGAACAGATTCAGAGAATTTGATGAAACAAGAATGAAATGAAATGAAAAAATGAGAATTTGAGGAGTAAGCTAATGACCAAAACTTATGAATAATTATTACAAATATAATAATTAGTTACCAAAGATCCCTAAACTCATTTTAGGTGACCGGTGTTTTAAATTACCACTTGACAATTTTGAGAAAATCACAATTAGTTCCGCTTCACATCAGCTTAATGAACAGTAAAAGCAATAGATAAAATTGTGAAGAAACAAATTTAACCGTTACTTTGACTTTGACGTTACTTTGGTTCATCATCATTGTCATCATCATCAGCCTATAGCAGTCCACTGCTGGACATAGGCCTGTCCTATTGCACGCCATTCAACTTGATTACTATGGTTACTTTGGTTGTTACTATTGATTAAAAACTGGCCGAAAAACAGCCGCATTTTGAAGGTCTGCCCTTACCTTCAAAATGTTACCTTAAACAGTAAATTTCAACGTTGTCACATAAAAATTGGCTGAGCGAAAACCATTTATGTTTACCTCGCCCAGAATGAAATCGTAAAGTTTAAGACAAACTCTCAATTTGGACGTGTGAGGTCAAGATCACCTTCTGACTGTGGAATACTCCACCGATGCGGTAGAGAGGACATACGGAATTCAGTCATGACATAACAGACGTTCAAAAGTTTCCACACGAAAATAAACATTGGACAAATAACAAAATAACCACTCGGCAAAGAGCAGTTCCTGTTTCTAGAAAAAAATGTTTACGTCGAAGGGATCGTCAACAACTAAATTGTGATTGCCTTTAATGGTGATCGCTCAGGTACAATTGCTTTCAAAACATTGGCCGTGCACCTTGGAAGTCACTTAGGTCAAGGGTGTTCGCCAAGGTCTCGCCATGCGACTTTGAAGTCTACGTAACGAAATTGATCCGTCTGGTCCTTCATATCAATGTTTTATATGCCATACACGTGACTCGATACATACACGATAAGTATGTACTGTATAATTAGATTCATGATTTGTAGCTCAGATATTGATAACTACGCAATACTGCAATATAAACCAATTAACTTTCAGTATGATTCGTAAATGGTGTTTATAAAAAGCGCTTTAAAAGATGTATAGACTATTCCTAGCAGTGCTATTAATATCATGATTCAGTCAATATAAATTTCTTTTGCGATGTTGCAATCAATCTTCCATACATTGCTGATAATTTCGATTTATGTGAACGAAGACTTTTTCTGTAAGTGTTATGTCAGTAACCCGTTATAATATTAGCTCATAATAAAATTTACTTTTGATGTAGAAAGTGAAGCAGTGAACGTCGAAACGACTTACGTGCTTTTCTATCTTTCACTGATGTCTTTGATGGAGAAATAAACAGACTCTAATTTGCAATGTTTGATCTTGTCTACCCTAATTCATTATTTTGTGGTTTCTCCGAAATGTAGTATGTTGGCATCTTTCTATCTAGGACAACGATATATCAAAAAATAAAGGAGATCTTTTCGTGTATTTTCAAAAAACTGGCTTGTTAAAAACTTGTCGTCAGTGACACTGAAACGTTTTTCTTCAGATGCGACATCGAACGATTCTGTTTGTTTAAATGTGTCGCTATTAATTAAACAGACACAAAGACCCTGTTTACGAAATTCGTAGAAGTTCCCCAAGATCGTGTAAAGACGTCACTGACCATTGTTCAATCTTATACAAATCTTGGGGACACAAAATTCCGATGTTACGACGAGAATTGCGCAGTTGAATTACTACGACAAAGTTGTTGCGTCAATAGTATAAAAGGTATCATTTTTAGCCTTATATTCGAAGTCTTAAGAGTCACATTTGCTTGCTTTTGTTTTTAAATATGTTCAATGACATGACGAAGGTGCGTCTTGCTTTGCTTGTCTAATTGCGTCTTGTCACGTGACCGCCGGCTGTGACAGAGTCGGTTAGGCTGCGCCCACGCCGCCGACGCCGCGCCGGTGCAAGGGACCATACGTCACAGTCTGTTTAAAAGTTTTCAATTATTTTTCCGGGCTAAACTACATTTTCTTCGGAAATGAAACAAAAATAGGTAATGAAAGTGACGCTATTTTAATTTGGGAATGCAAAACATCAACATTTAGCGATGGCATTTGTAACTAAATAGTAGGTGTACTAAAGGTACACCTCTGCCCAACCCTTCGGGGAATACTAGCGTGATGTTATATTATAGGTAGGTATTCTTTTGTAATATCCTACTCTGTTTTTATTATTGGTTATGCAATAGACGTAATCGAGAAATTAAAACAAAGCACATAATATTATAGGAAGCTACGAAGTTCTAATTAAAATGCAGGTATTGTACAAAGCATTGTTGTTGGTCATCCTGAAGAATCCTTTGTACCTACCTACTTGAAACCTTGCCTTGTAATGTATAGAGTTTTAATAAGACCTATAAAATACGTCAATAATTATTTCAGCTCACGTGAATTTTAAACAAGGACATCAAAACAAAAACCTCCAAAAAATCCATGTGCCATCCATTGAAAAATCGACTAGTAACAAATCACGTAAATTATGTACAGAGGAGTCATGTTTATCTGAACAAAACAAGTAAACAGTGTAAGTTTGAACTAACCAATTAAGCTAACACTGCTGAATATCAATCGAGACTAAGTATTCAGCCATCTGACTTTTGATCCCAATTACAAGGAATAGGGTTATACCGGTAATTATTGTCGTTACTATAAGAACCAAACCAAATAATCATAGCGTTGAATACTAACCTAATCAAGATTATAAGGCATTAAGAAAACCCAAGTGTCATTTCTATCAAGTGTCATTGATAACCGATCGTTTTCAATAGTGGGTAAATTCCCTTGTGTAAACCGCACTTAAGTTTCCGATTGGGTTATGTAAATAGATACTTGAATTAACTACCTACCTGAAAATACCAGGTTTGTATTAAGTGTACCTACCTAATTACCTAATGTAAGTGGTCTTCTAGAAAGAAGTACCTACCTACTATGTTGGAAAGGCACAAAGTAAGTATCTATCGAAACGGAGAGACGAAAGACAAAGGAGATTTATTCATTTTACTTACGGAAGAGAGAGTTCAAACATACTTAACACCCGGTGTGGTAAAATTGTGTGGATTTAAAAAGCCCCATTTACATGATGTAGGTTTCTTGCTTGTTGCATACAATAATATTGAAGCAGCATAATAATAATAATAATAAATGGCCTGATGGCCGAAAGCCTCGATCAACACCTATCGAGGCTCTCGTTAGGCGGTTGGATCAAGAGCCTGATTCAAAAGGCAGTACTCCTCGACACGGCTCGTATTGTGAGGAGGTTCCTGTCTCTGGAGTCCTAACCACCGATAGCTTGGACCCTGCTCCCGACATCGGAGGATCACTATTTTTTTTTATATTTTTAAATGTTTTTTTTTATACTAATATTTAAAAATGTATTAAAATATGACAACTAAATAATAACAATATTTTTATTTTCATAAAAGAAGAAACACATTGCATTGTACTGTAGATTATAAATTTATCATTTTTCACATTATAAACACAATTTTGAAGACTATCCTTTAAACTAGGTCTAGCCTGTATCTTAAGAGATAGGGTTCAGCCATATGGGTACAGCAAATTATTGACATTGTGTAACAAGTGAAACGGTGTCGGTGTTACATAATAAAATTATGCTAAAGTTATTCTATGAAATAAATGTAGGTACATAGGTTACTTAGTTAGGGTTGTGTATGTAAGTGTAACATAATTATGACTTGCATCGTCTAAAGAGTGTATAAACATGGTTACCTAATTTACATGGTATGATTTAATTTCCTGTGGCATACCACCTTGTTTCCATCTGTGTGTGTGTGTGTGTGTGTGTTAGATAACCGAACGCATTTCAACACCACTGCTCTCGAAACGGTAAAAATAATGGTGAGGAAGCCAGCATGTCCTAGAACCAAAAATTCGAAGACATGTGACGTCTACCAACCGGCACTGGGCCCACTCCCTCTCACAGAGAGGAGGCCTGTGTCCCAGAAGTGGGAACGTTATTATAGGCTGATAATCCATGCGTTAATGTAAATTAAAGAAAGAAAGAAAATGCATTTATTTGCGGCAAATATGAAGCTTAAAAAAAGAACATAAACACACATATATAATAACAAGTTGGGGGTAAACATGCGTCACGAATTAGGCTTTAAGAAGGCCCATTGCAACAGAGGATGTTTACATCCAGATATTATTTGATGTGGGTTTCCCTGTAAATTTTACTATCTGTATCAAAACAAAATATAAAGAATAACAATGTGCAATACCATATGCGTAATAAACGTTATGCCTCTGATATTTTTGGTATATGACACTAGCTTGATAAATGCGTACCTACGTGCGTTCATTAAAATAATTACGTTTCAAACTGAAATATTCATTTTATTGCGTATATAAGTAAATGTTGATCATTTGAGGTTTTTTCTAATTAAGAAGAATCTTTTTACCTGAACTTAGCATATAAGACTAAATTCGATTGTTTTGTTACCCCCTGCCAATGACCGATTGACTGCCGCAAAAAAACATATACATTATTAAAATATATCCTCTAAACACATGGTTTCAAACGAACTGCAGACTACGGTAAATAAAATGTGTAGTACCTAACTAAATAAAGTCAAGAAAGTTGTTGAAAGAACTGACGTCCTACATTCAGTAAATAATATAATAATATTTACGAAACAAAACGTTAAGAATTTCCCACTATTTCCACGAATTTAAAAATAAACATTACAACATAGTATATTAATCTTATCACTGACAATTGTAGAAGAATCATAAAAAATATACATTATCACAGAGGAAACTGATTTTGTTTTATTATCTAATCGGTAGTATTAGCATTGTTGATAAACAAATAGTGAGTTCATTGCTTTATCAATTTGTGTGACCTTCTCCTTGACATGACGTGTAAATATATTATTATTACAAGATGGTACATTACCTTTATGTACCTTTGTACAGACATACAGGTAAGGTAAGTAAATAATAAAAAAACATTGATATTCCCACAAAAGCATTGGACTTTTGACATTCAGGTTAGATTACATAAAGGCACTGCGTATTACAGACATTTAACAAATCATCCAGACGTTACAAACTGAATAGTCAAAGTGGCAATTATATTGAACGTGACACTACATTACATCATAAATATTCATAACAGAAACTTGTAGAAACACCGATAATATCAAGAGTGAAAATAGATAAATTCTATTCTGCTAAGAATAGAAGGCAAAAAAAGGAACAGCTATGCTTGGAATCCCTCTGAGGGATCGAGTCCACAACGAGGTGATCCAGCAGAGAACCAAAGTTGTTGACGTAGCTCACAGAATAAGCAAGCTGAAGTAGCAATGGGCCATATTAGCCGTAGAACCGATGTCCAATGGGGTAGACGCGTTCTTGAGTGGAGACCGCGAATCGGCACACGTAAGGTTCGGTGGAGCGACGTTTTTTGTAGGATGGCTGGTAGCAGTTGGAGCGTGAGAGTTGCCGAAAATTGAGTTGAATGACGTGCAATAGGAGAGGCCTATGTCCAGCAGCGAACTCCTGTATTCTGATGATGATGAAGAGAAGGCAAAGGGCCGAGACATGGCAGAAATCGATGGGTAAGCCAGAGGGCAGAGCAACTGCATGCACTTTATCATAGCAAATGAAGTTCCAGTAGGTATCCATAAAGAAGTAACTATCGTAATAGTCTCAATTGCCATTATTTAAGAATCAATTTGGGAGCAGGAACACAGTAACTAGCAAAATATCTACTGAAGCACAAAACGCCACTTGAAAGTTACAACGTAATAACTTCAAAAACCTTGACTCGTGTGAATTCAAAGATAATCGGCGTATTAGTTCTACTAATACAAAGAATGAAGCCGTGATCACATGATGTATTGATACCGATACCTGTACAAATGGACATATTTTTGCTAATGACGTCAGTCTTTTGAACTATATAGCCACGGTGACCATAAAACTTTAGTGGAACATTAAGAAGGAACATGCTTTTAGAACAAAAGTCAATTGACGAATTAGTCTCAGTGGATTCTATAGATCTCCAATCGTCTGGGTGTGGTATAATACTGAAGAATATTTGAGACAATAACATAAAAGACAATGAATCTACTTGATGATCCCAGAATAATGAAACGTTGTTTTTCTTTCATTTTTTTTTTCCTTTCATTATACACTAGCATAACCCTTCAAATCAGTATCGTAAAGTTTACACACTGTGCAGGTGGTAAATAATATCGAGTTGCTAATTTACCGCACCAAAGCATAATAATAAACAAGTGTGTTTGGCCTTGAAGCCTGCAGCATGACTGGGATCCACAACAAAAACAAGAGAATCTGATAAAGCCTTGTTTTTCTCCATGATCAATTAAAATTAATTATTAATATTACTGGAAATAGAAATAGTGTTATTGCAACATTATTGACTGACTCATCAGGGTCCTAGTAGACAACGCATCGCAAGCCCTATTGCGTAAACGTTGCACCTGTGTGAAAACGACGCAAGAGTCACGCCCCCTGAGATATTGGCCGCTATAAATACAACGCTATTCAACGCTTCTTCTCTTCCTAGTCAGCTGATATGGCAGTCTTGGTGGCAAGCGATGTTACAACTACAACAATTGTGTAATTTCAGGTGAGATTATTACAATCACGTTGCACAACTCCGGGATTTATTCCGTGCAATGTTATTCTAGAACATAATAGCCGTTTGTTGATAATCTTAATGCGTCTGCGCACTGTAGTCTGTAACTGTAACATGTTAATATTGGCACACGATACGAAAATTGTTTAGAAATGGATCAACTTAGATGAGATGTTTACGTTTTCAATCAAACTATCATTTCAGTGTTTTATGCTCAGATCCATCATCGTTTCTGATGTTTGTAACCTTGTTATCTTCTGTCGTTTTAATTTCAAGCAAGAATGTTCAGTATATAATTATATATTGAACATTGTACTACGTTTTCTTATCTTAACCTTCACGTTAAATCAGTGATAACGTAAAAGGACTTAAATCTATCAATGTCAGGAAAATCTCGATAAAAACTTAACAAAACCAGTTACTTATGCATCTTTAGATTCACAACACAAAACTGGTGTCTACAAGCAAAAACAAATTGTAATCAAACAACTCAATGTCGAAACCCAGCTTTATTCAGCGTCAACGTCTGCGAAGTGACGCGGGGACGATATTTTTAGTAGTAAACAAACGTAGTAGGTAGGTACTTCATTTTACTATTTCCATCAACATAATTGAAATAGTCCAACAATGCTGTTTGCATAGGCTGCCTAAGAGGGCACGATAAAACGGTTATTCCTGACATACATTCATGTCAGGACTATAAAAGCTATAAGACAGTAAATGGATTTTCGTAAAATAGTTCTTCGACTACTTCGTAAGAGCTGTACCGAGGTGTGTAATCATTGCATAATATTTAATTGGTAGGCACCATATACCTATTAATTAAGTGCATTCTAAGCCACCGTCTCGGTCGCAAAGTAACATATTATTATGGCATCACATACTTCAAGTGTTACATAAACCTTACGAGAATATAGTTCTACTTACCTCGGTATCTATTGTAATAACATAATAACAGTATAACTTCTATTAAATATATTGTTTAATTATAAAATTATTTGCGAACATTATCATTTAATCTGAAGAGAACATTTTCAGCTTTAACTGGGTACCAAAAATGCGTACAAGGAAAAGTATTGTCCGACGCCCGTAAAAGCATATTTATCTACATAACCTGAATTTGAACACTACGCATATACTACGTCAACATGACAATTTGGGTTCATACCCTCTGTTGTAGATATCAATAAACAATAAAACAAAAGTGGGCCTAGATAAGCAAACATATTTTTATACACAACTATACACAGCCTTTGCTCTCAGACAAAGTGAACACCGCTGACTAATCGTCTGGCATCTGCTAATTTTCTAATTTTCCACTGTAATAGCGAGAAAATTACCGCTTAATAGTTTTCTGTCATCTTAACATTTTCATGTGCACGTGAGCTCTTAGGCGTCTAGCCGGCACTTGATCTGAACGCGTGCCGAGTTCATTTCAAGGAGATTAGAACCTTGAGTGAAGTGTACTGATGTACTCATATAATTAAGACCGCTAATGCAGTGATAGATAAAGAAATAAGCTACCGCGATGCTTGTTTTCATGAACACTGAAACCAGTAATTACTGGAAACGTGCATCCCAGAAAAAAACAACTGTTTTTCAGGGTTGCACGTGAGCTGAACAGTATTTTTAGTTTACAGCTATCACGTTATATTTCCGAGCAGTAACCCGAATCTGAATTTTATCTCTAACAACTAAAATCACGGATTCTAAGAAAAGTAATGGCGTCAACGGAACAAACACATTCTAACTAAGTACATAAAACTGAAATTTCCGATTTCGTGACGTTTATAAATTAGCAAACTTGTCCTATATCTTAACAAAAGCATCGAAATTGTTTAATTTCATACATTCAGGTCAGTGGGTCGGTTGTGTCATGGCAAGGACAGGGCATACACCATACAAATAAAACAACTTTAACTCATCAACGATATTTTTACTATTAACGCAAATTAAACCTTATAACTGAGCAGTAAAGTTCAACGCGATTGATGAAAAGTGAAAATACAAGTTGTTTGGAAAACGAAAATAATTTTGTATTGCGATATATCGGGATATCGCCTAGAGAAATAAAATCCGACCTTCATCACACTGCACGTCTCGAATTGAATATCAAACGACAACAATGATTGACGGATGCCCTAGAAAACATAAAACGACACGTTTTTATTGAAATTAGGATCTCTAAACGACGTAATACGACGTGTTTGTATTACGAATCGAATAATGACACAAAGTTAAACATCCTATATCAGCTAGGTACGTTGTTTCTCCAAAATAGGTGTCAAATAATGACATAGTGGCTTAGCTTTTATCACAAACTATGAGAGATGAGTCTGCACACTTATTTATTAGAAACACAAAACCATATTTACATAAAGTAAATAAGTGATGATAAATGAGACATTCATTTCCGCAGGTCATACAATCAAAGATGATGTTAGTAACTCATAAAGTTTTAGTCGACCTGAATTAACTTTATATTCATGAGTTTTTAATTTTAACGGAGTTATTGGGTAAAACTGGGCCATCACTATCTATTTTTGATTTCAATGTATTGTTTTGTTTACCTTTGTCTATGGGTTTAACAATACTATCAAAGCTGTATTGTATCCATAAACAACATTGTGTTCTATATAAGTTTGAAATATTAAATTCCATTTGAAAACGTAATAAACTTGTTCTAAAATGTAAATGTCAAAATAATCATTGCACTAATCTAACGACAACATTCTTCACGGTCAATAAATTATAATGTAATTCAATGCCCCTGGTGAGCGTTATTTTAAATTATGTAAACTGCTTTTGCCTTTTAGATAAGAAACATTAGAGCCTTATCAAATGACAGTTGAAGCCTAGTTGGTACCTATTCTTGTTACTAACTAACAATTAATTTATAATTTAACGCGTGGAATATGTTAACAGTATTAAAAACTATTTGCTAAGAAATACCCAAATAAACAAACTTCATTAGGGAAACCCGAATCTGTTTATCAGTAGCATGCCTGATAGAGCAGTGGTGGCCCGGTGGTAACGGCCGCATAGGCCGTTGTAGGTCGTGAGTTCGAACCCAAGCCGGCACTTTAATTCGTGTACATTATTCCACCAACACTGCTCTCAAAACGGTGAAGGAATACATCTTGAGGAAACTGGCATAGAACCAAAAGTTCAAAGACATGTGTGGCATCAACCAACCCGCACTGGGCCCGCGTAGTGAATATTCCGTCTTACAAAAAGGGGAGGCCTGTGTCCCAGCAGTGGGAACATTATCGGCTGATTATGCAAAACACAAGCAAGAACCGGTTTGGCTACATTTTTTTTTTTTTAAACGTTGCCCCGCACTAGGAGTTACTCTTTTAGCTTGGGTGCGTTTAGAAACATTTAAACTCACATAAACAAACAGACAGACCCGGAACAAATACCTGTAGGCAATACAAATATTTGTTCCGTGCGGAATCGAACCCGCGACACGCAGCGCAACAGTCGATCGCTCAGCCACTGCGCCAGCCGTGTCGTCAAAAATACAGGTGAATCGTTAAAAACCTGTTGTGTTATTGTTATTACCGGCTGCGGTTGTAAATCCTAAGATAACGTATTCTCCAGATAATCCACTAGCGAAAATCTTCTCGGGAAACCGCGGCGTACAACTTGGTCAGATCTTTTTTCGTCTTACAAAAATAAACAAAGCGTTTTTAATTGTTCGCTTGATATGCTCTGGACAGTTTCAACGCCACAATATGCTGCGTACCTAAAATTATAAATAGTGTTATTGAATACACATTTATGTGGTTCTTTCTAGGGATTTGTTTCTGGAAACCACAGAGAGGCGCCATTTGTTTACGTAGTTTTTGAGATAATTTTCCTGTTTTTTGTTTATACTTCTTTGGTTTTAATTTTGTCCGCTGGTACAACAAATGTATTTAGTATTGTTTGAGTTTATTTTTCAACACCAATATAATGCACTTTTACCTGCTTGTCTGTTTCATTTACCGCTCTGATGATTTTAGTATTTTGTCCTTTTATACATGGATACCGCCGTGGATACTCCCGTTTTAAGCTACAGTTACTGACGCAATTCTCTGGCAAAATTTCTATAATTTTTATATGTGCAATAAAAAGCTTGTAAGTTCAAGAGTTTTTGATTTATCAGAGACCTTTTATCATCAATATTTTATTAGCAATTGCTGCGTTGACTCTAGCAACTCCGGCACAAACTTACATCAGCGGGGTAATTGTCTAATACACTAACGGGAGCAATGGCTTTCATTTTGAAAGTTCAGCAAAGTTCGTTGCGTTATTTACGTTGTAGAGCAGACAAATTTTACGAACATATGAAGCAATGGATTAGCAATATCAATTAAAATGATTAAAATGATTCAGAAAAGTGTGTTCATTGGCCCAGACTGTTAAGTTTTTCCCTGATAGCAAGAGAAACTTTCTTTAATTATCATATTACTACTTTGAAGGAAAACTTCATTCACATCAACTTTTAACAAAATTCCATTTAGTATAATTATGCGTAGTAATTACAGAAGAAGTGATAAAATTGATTTACGAGCAAAACGAACATTATTTCCACAGTTTGCCTTTATTCGTAAGTAACTCCATCATACCAATAAGTGGCCTATTAAAACAGTCTGAGAACTGAAGTCTGTCTCAAATGAATAGCGCATGTGACTGACAATGTGACTGACGTGATCATTCTATCGTAACACATAAATTAGTTCAAGTTATTAAAATAACAAGAGAAGCGAACTCACGTAAAGACCTGAGACGTGAAATAAATGTGATTTTTTTTTAAATAAAATACATATTCATAATTTCCAAGCATATTCCTTTTGTTAGCGTACTATGGCCGTCACGAGTTGACTACATGCTGAAAACTTTAATTTAATGAGGTAATTTAAAATAGCTAGTACCTAAAGTAGGTAATTTAGAATTAATAATTTTATTAACATACTTTATGAGTCGCTGCTCACAAACAAAACCCCAGGCTATGTATTTTACCTACAATTCTGGCTTATTTACATGTAAAATACCTACAGAAAAATTTTCAAGGATTTTTCCGAAACATTCATCTCGGTTGCCATAAATGATCAAGGATTCGCGCTGAGAAATCGTAACAATGCAAAACAAAACATGTGATATGCCACAGTATAAACAAAATTTGACAAATACTGAACTTGAAGACGTAGGTAAATCAACCGAACGTACGTAAGTAGTTTTACGTACTGGAACGAGATTGCGTACTCCAGAAACCCCTTATTTTAAGAACCCAGTATTAACGTTCTTTGTACGAGTACTTGATGCACAATAATTAGTTACAACCTTTGTCTCAACTGTCATGATATCTGGAACATTGCCAGCATCAGTATTTACTTCCCCAACCTAACTAGAAGCTTCGGAAATCTTTGATACTGTACTCCGACAACTGTTTACGGAAATTACATTCATAGATTACTAATAGAGAGCCAAATCAAGCAGGACGAGGAAGCTGCAAATAACGTTACTGCTTCAGAAGTAATAAGGTGGTCGTGCACTGCATTTATAACCGTATTTATGGCAATTATTGGTAAAATGCCAAATTGTCTGAGAATTTTAACGAGTTTGCACGTAAAATTTACTGCACTCATTTGACATTTTCTTGGGAAAATAAAATTTTAATCATTTGCAATTGGCGTGACTGATTAATCCTTGGATCCACGTGGGTGTGAAGTTGAATGACACAATTAATACATTTAACTGAAAGAAAACTACTTTTGCAACATAAATGAGAAAATAGTGTAGACAATTTTATGGGTCAAAATGTACGACTTCTGTTAAAGACACTATTACTAATATTCCATAGTAACCCAATATATAGCACAAAGGAGGTACAAATTGCCGACAATTTCAAATTCCGCTACAACTGAATTGTGTAAATGAACATTTAATAGAATAAACTATACGAACATTGGAGGAACTGTTAGTACCGAATGCTGACACCAATTACTGTTATGAGCCTTAATTGAAACGCATGCTGGTACAATAAGGCCACTGTGAGCGTCAGTTTATCATGTATCGAACAATTTGTGTTTGTCTGTTAATCAATAATATTGCTGTAATGTGTAACGTGTGCAACTGCCCTTCGTCTCTTGATGATCGATTTGTTATTGAGACGAATGCGCATTAAAACTGTTACTACACGAGATTCAAATTATGATAGTACGTCTTTAAGTTCAAAATCGATCAATGAGTCTTACGTTTCAATTGAATCAATATTTCCAACAGTTACCTCTGGCCTTTCATCAAATACTTCTTTGAGTTCTACTTCTATTTCAACTTTAGCTATGACATTATAAACTGTACTGTTCTTTATTAAATTAGTGTTTGAATAATTGAATGGATCCTGTATTGATATAAGAAGTAATGTTAATAGAACCACAAACATAACTTAATAATTTATCTGCGTCGTAACGCAAACCTTCAATTCACTTCAATATCCATTCTTTATAATCAGACAAAACAATTTGAACCCTATCTTCACTGAATAAGACTAATTGTTAAAGTACAATGTCATAACTAAGGCATCTTGAATCTAAAGAATCATTGATCATGGCATTTATGAAATGTGTATTTATTTGTAGGAAGTCTGGTTCAAACATTGCAAAAATGACTGACATTTTGACTTGGAATGACGGAAGGCGTCAGCAACCAAGACTTTTTTTATAATCAAATAATTAGTCCTGTGTTGTTTTGCAGTACAAGCCACCAGTATATTTTCAATTTAAAGTGATGTAAAATTATTTAGAGGGCCGAGGAAATACTAACCCGATTACAAACATCAGCTGAATCTAGTTCGCCTTTTACTTAAACCCATTTGAATGAACGTAACGAGAATGGCCCCCAAATCATCGTTAACCTCGCATAAGGAACTCATAAATTCATCACTCCAATGCGATACTGAGTGACAATGTTACCTAACATCGGTCATTGTGTAACCTTCTTCTATCCCTAAAGCAGCAAGAACTGGATTTTTATGAACATTAGCTTCAATATTATATCCATTACTCGCATTGTCACCTTCAAGTGTAGATGTTTCTTCACATTTCAAGCAATGAACGTTTAAATTCTGAACAGTTCCGGTTCTCAACATATGAGAGTATGTGGCCACGTAAGAATAGATGTTTATTTTGGATTTCACGCCTCGTGGCAATGGTTTATCCAAAACATCCTATTTGAGGGGTTATATTATGATGTCGTGCTGTCAATCAGCTCAGTTACTAATATAGATGTGACTAAATCGCAAACTCGAGAGGAGACTGATTGATATAAAGGATACTTCAAATTATAGCAACCGTCTAGATGCAAATTAAATTACCCACCTAAGGTTTTTACAGTAGGTATTGTACTAACTTTGTTTTTATTCGATTGTTGGGTTATGGCAAAAACCAGTACCCACGTAATAAGATCTTTGAATTATGAAGATTGTTGATGTGACCAATCACCTTTATTTAGACATCACAAATTAAAAACAAAAAATGTTAATGATAAACTATAAAAAAATGATGCGTACTCACCAACATGCGATAGACTCGTGAGATCTGATTCTGAAATAGAAAAAAATAAAATGTGTGAAAAAAATGTAAAATGAATAATGCGTGCAACACTTTAACAAAATGGTAAACATTAATATTGTTAATTTATTACTATGAAATCATGAGCAACAGTCACTATGGTTTTAGGACATTTAAAAACAAATGAAAAAGTCACACAATTATTACAACAAAAACATAATTCATGAAAAAAGTGGAAAATAAAAAAAACATATTTCTTTCGGATTGCTCGGGGCTTGGACTAGGTGCACTATGGAAAAAAAAATTGCAAATGATTAAAATAATTAACCTAATTTCTAAATAAAATAACATGATAATTTTATCGACCAACAAATTCTTCTATTTCTAAGAAAAGTTTAACGATTGGTCATTATTTTATTTTGCACTTCGGAATTTCTCGACGTATACCTTTTCTTGCTCATGACGCCCTTTGCGGTTTAAAAAGTAAAACTTCAGTACAATGCTTGAGGATTGAACGAATTTCTTATAATTCTAATAGTAGGTTGTGGTAATATATAATTGGTGACCAGTTCAGGTATTTAGCGTACCCTGTTAGTCAGAGTAAACTAGGTAAAAACCACGTAAAGTTCAGTTCACTGTAAAGTAAACAGAGTTGGAAATTCATTGACGAAATATTATAATATATATTATATGGTAATTAGGTATAGTAGGTAAAACGCTTTTACCTGAATAAATAACCACAGTTTACACATTTTTTTCATTACTTCATTGTTACTCAAAGTACCTAATAGGTAGTATACCTTCGTAGGTTTACAAATAAGTAGGTACGTAAACATGAATCCACATTTTCCTAACAAAAACTTTAAGGAAAAAGTAATGTATTCAAATAGCGCGCGTCTCACTACAATTATATGCAACGCGACATTGTAAACACATTTTTTCCGTTCGCACTAAATGGAATTATTGGAAAATGTAGCAGGAAAATTACGACGACGCATCATACCGTATGCATAAGTTGTTCACACATTTTTCCATGTACCAGGAAATTCCGGGTGAGGAAAACGACCAAAATAAAGATATCAGGTGTAGTATCTTTGTTTAATTCCTGTATTTTGTTTCCGTTTTAATTTAAATTAATTTGTGTGTAAAATTTATTTGTTCCTGTTAATAATATAGTGGGGTTTTTCATTTCAGTGTTTTTTTTTATCATTGCCCTGAAAACTTTCCGGTTTAATAAGGAACATTGGGGTTTTAGCCGTTCAGATTACGACGTAACCCTGCGTTCTTCCCAGACGGAAGGTATTCATAAGGATTTCCCTACGGAAAAAAGCTTTAATATCAGGGTATTGACCTATGTATTTGTATACACACATACCCTGGAAAAACAACCGCTTATAGTTTTTTGCGTTCCTATTTGACCTATATTTTGCGTACAAGTTTTACGACTGTAGCGTCAGATAACTGATACCGCATACCTATACGTATACTATACGTTTAATGTCATTCCCAAATTAGACTACGATAATGAAACAGCATAATAACACGTTGTTTGTAAACAAAAGAAAAAGGTTTTTAGAGTGGAGCATAAAGTTAATGGACTGTCTTACTTTTCACAAATTCTGGCAATTTGAATGGTTTATACATTTATCATCTGAAATAATTTCATGAAGCTTTCTGAATTGTTGCTACTATGTTGGTAGTAAAGTTCAAAGGATTTTAAACACGACATAAGTACTTAAAGAGAAGGAATTTACTTTAATTTACTACCCAGTATATATTTATTTTATATTAATATTTATCAATTTATAAAAATGTTGCTCACCTTAAAATACCAGTCACAATCACACGTCGAAGGTGTGGAATTGTTAATAGTTTTTTCTATAGCAACTAGCATTAAGATTATTATTATTTTGCATTAATTAAAAATAATAATCATGCTGACTTTAACTGAGAATATTTATTTATATAAGTATCTAATCTAATTTACCTTGCCTATTTTTATTTCTGTAAAAGGTATTTATTGCAAATTAAATTATAAATATTTATTGTAAAGGTTCTCAAGAAGTTGGTTTTATAAATACCGACATAAAATTATGGAACATTCTAAATGTGACGTCACGGAAGACGGGTTTTCACAATAATCTATAATAGGAAATGGGGTCTTTATGTTAATTTTAAAGTTTTTGTTGCAACCACAAACAAATGTTACCTACTTACGGTGGCCTTTAAAAGTTAGTTGACATTTTTCCACTTCATGCCACATTATGATTTAAAATAATAAAGTACTAACACACTACAACACACACACAAAACACACACACACACACACACACACACACACGCACACACACTACAACACGCACACACACGACATACATACACGACATACTAGAATATTAAATCACAATGTGGTGTGTCAAAGCTGATGTGTAAAAATGTCAACTAATTCTTGGAGGCCACTGTATGTGGCAGAAATGTTTACTTAATCTTCATTATACATAGTACTGCAGCAGTATTCCTGAACCCAAAAAGTCAAGTGATGACAGTTAAGGAAAAACAGATCTCAGATTTTCCAGTAAATATGAAATAAAATACCTACGTATCATGATAGTGATTGCAGCGCAATATCAGATCAGATACATATAGAAGTACATACAGTTCCCAATGTATTATATTACAGTGACGTACATGATCTCGACATTGAAAATATTATTTTACACAACAATGTGTAAAAACATACTTTACGTAATTACCCACTTCAAAACATTACATTTATGTTTAGAGATTTTAGATGTTTTTGGTGTATGCTGACGAAAAAACGAGGTTCGGGAAATTACCCATTGGGTTAGGTGAATGTCACTCTAATGTTGGTACTTAAGTATTGTCGGTTGTGACCTCCACAACAGTATAAATACGGGTATACAAAAGCCTTTCAGCTGTTGATAGTGGCATGTAGAAGAATATTAATTATAACCATAACCTCGTGTACCCTATACCAGTAAAAAATAGTACTTTTAAAATAATTACCCAAAAAATATAGTAGAAAGCGGAAAAATGAAAAAAAAACAAGGTTTTAAAATACTTTATTTCTTAAAAGAATATTTTTTGCTTCTTTGAGCCTTCATAGCTATTAGTATGATTTAAATTAGAATTACTAAATACCATTAGCTCAGCTTTAATTAATTTTATACTGGCCCTATTGCGCTCATCTCGCCATTTATCATTCATTACAGAAAATATACGCTCTATATGCCTGGATGTTGCCAGAATTGATATTATTTTTTAAATATTTGTAAAATCTGCATCACTCAAAACTTGTTGGCATTTTTCAACTGTACTTTTTGAAGAAAAAATTTCATCAGGAAGAAGAATACCTAGAATGTTATTCATCTGATTTATTTCTATATAAAAATCATTAAGTAGCTATTTTCAAAACACAAAATCAGAGGAGAGGTGCGAAATTGATAATCTGTCAAACTCAAAGTGACATACCAGAATCGTTCAGAAATAGATATTAATGCTTAGCGGATTTTATGCCTAATAATATAGTAGCTTCGCCTACTATATACTTTTTTTCAGAAATATAGTAGTCGGTCCTCAAATACAGTAGGATACAATATTATATAGTAGGGTTGGCAACCCTAGGTACGCACGATGCACGATCAAGCTATACATTTCCAGTATAAGCTGACTTCTCTTTGTACGAAAAGCATGTATATGCTTTTCGTACAAAGAGAAGTCAGCTTATACAATGCGAGGTCAGCTAAAACCGAAATATATAGCTTAATATGTCGTCGTGTATTTAGTTGTGAAACTAGTATTTAGGTACAACTTGTTTTAGGTGAAAAAGATAAACAAAAACAAGAGCGAAACATGTAGAATATAATATGTTTAATACCTTGAAGAAAACAACACTTCTACACATTTTTATTAAATTAAAAAATAAAAACAAAAAGCAATCGGGATGTCCCACAAGACAGTTAGTTGAATGTTCACAATGAAACATTGTTTGATAGGATCTACCTTTTAAGATGCAATCTACACAAGCACTCAGAGACTTCCGTATTATGTAGTTATCTGCACATAATTATGTCAGGAGATGCGCTGTCATTATTTACTTATTCTATTGTTTGTATAAGTGAAACCAGAAGGATACCTAATACCACGAAGTAATGGATAATATCAATGCCCATTTGTTTTCAACGTTATAAACATGACCTATATTGATTCTAAAAAAGCTTAGCATAATCAGCCTATAATGTTCCCACTGCTGGGACACAGGCCTCCTCTCTGTGAGAAGGAGTGGGCCATAATCTACCAGGGACTAAACCCAGTGCGGGTTGGCAGACTAAAAAACCTTGGCAAACCTTTATCCCACTGTTCCGCGTTGCATCACCTCAGGAACCACCTAGATCTTTAGATGATGTCGTTGAAAGTGATGTCATCGTTACGTACACAAGTATTTTTATGATTCGGACTATAGTTTAGTATGACGTTAATGTATAGTTAAATGCGGTCATAAGAATTCTAAAATCTGAATCCAAACAATATTTGTGCCGGGCAGCGTATTATTGTGATTCTAACTGGTTTAGTATGACGTATAACTATACACATACGGTCATAAGAATATTATAATCTGAATCCGTAAAATGTTACTGACAACAACAAATAGGATGTGACGTGGTCCTGACAAACTGGTGTCAGGACGGCGCGCGACGGTTTCTTCTAGATTGTATATTAGTATGTACAGTTATTTGGTTGATTCAACAGACTATATACATTACAAGTTAACACTAATAAATATGATTACAAAAAAAAAAAACAAAATATGATTAAAATTATTATACATATACCTACTACATATTATGATTAAAAGTATATTCGTGTATTTATATTTAATTAGGTATATATAAATTATATTTTATGTATAAGTACATAGGTAGTTTTAATAGCTTCATGCGTTCATTATTGCACCTGCTACCACTGTTTGTCTCTACATCACCACTAACTCCGCCTCTGAGTCATTGTGTGCTTAAAGTATTAAACAAATAAATAAATAAGATTATGCAAAAGCTATCATTATCAGGAACCGGATGATAAAATTTAAATCTATTCTGGTGGCCTCTTGACAATGCACTTGGAAAATTAAATCCAGGAAAACCTATACCAAGCTTCCTTTAGTGGCACTATTTCCGCCAATTCATTTAAATGCCGGATGTAATAGCATCTAATTGAATTGTTTGTGGGTGTGTGGCGCACACCCATATTCTGCTCCACCAGCTTACAGAGAATAGCACTCGATGTAATCTTATCTCATATGGGTACTGCGTATATATATAATTATGCACCATATATCCTTTGACGTAGGTTTGCGGTTGCAGATGTAACATTAGAATGGCGCCGTTCCGTCATACTGCTAGGTAGGCTGAACACAGATCTACCTATCTGAGGGGCAATTCTCGTAATTTTATGAAAGTTCACAGTCTGATCTCAGTCTCAATCTGTCAAAATTACCTCTAATTTCCCTAAATTTTTGACAATTTTTTGAGATTTATTGTCGCTGAGATCAGAGGGGCAATTCTCGTAATTTTAAGAACGTTCATAGTCTGATCTCAGTCTCAATCTGTCAAAAATACCCCTAATTTCCCTACATTTTGACAAGTTTTTGACATTTGTTTGTCGCCGAAATGACACTGCGACTAGATTTTGGACGTTTTAAATTACGAGAATTGGGTCTTCTGGTTGCGACTAGATTTTGAAAGTTTTTAATTACGGGCCTTCAGATCTAGTTAATACTTAGTATGTACTAGGATTCAAAAGTAGAGGTGGATGTTGTGACGTCATTAGGGATTTGAAAACAAATCTCGAATTGGGAAAAAACAAGGTTTTAAAAAACAAAAGTTTATTGACATCCTCATGTTAATTACACGTTTCTTTTCTTTGGTTTGCATATTAGTGAGAGGCTGTCGGTCTTCAGTATCTTCACATGTTTATTATTGTGATAGGTCAGTTCTTAATATGTATTAGAATGAATTGTAACAAATCGTAGAACAACAGCTAGGTAATACAAATCCAGTTGAACCATTTCTCACTTCGTTACAAGTTATTTTGGGATGTTTTTTCTGCTCAAATAGATTGAACTCAGTGTCAAAAAAATATGTTTATATTTTAAATTGCGTCTGTTCCAAATGAAAATATTTAGAGAAATCGGCCATAAACAATACATGATGAAATCGGTTGCGTATTTTCATACTACTCAGTTTATCTGGCCCGATCATGCACGCCTTGATCCGAGGGCATGGAGGATTCCACGGTTGATAACTGTCTGATAAATACGTCAAGAGGTTAAGGTGTGTCAAACACTAATAATAGTTTGTTATCGTGCCCCCCGCAGATTGATAATAATAAATTGCTATCAGTCGCTGGGCCACGTACCTTCTGTTGTTGTTCCTAAATATGCGTCATATCGAATCGGGCGATTTTACCTTTTAATTGGAATATTATGTATTACGATCAAGTTTCTGCGCAGATTTTGAATTGTCATAATATTTTGCTAGAAAAGGACCTTGTCGTCATTTTGTGACGTGACAGCTCAAATTACGTATCTACAGAACTAACTTTAGTTCAAACACGTCTGGAAAGATTTATATTATAGTATCTGCTGATAGAACTCGGGGGACAGTAAACTTACCAATAATTATAGACCCGTATCCGTGTTACCGGTCTTCAGCAAGGTGTTTGAAAAGGTGATGCTGAACCAAATGCTCAATCATTTTAACACCAACAGAATATTACACGACCAACAGTATGGTTTCACCAAGGGACGTTGTACGACTGATGCCGGTATCACCTTATTAAAACACATTTTTACAGCGTGGGAAGAGTCCCAAGACGCCATAGGAATTTTTTGTGACCTCTCCAAGGCTTTTGATTGCGTCGACCACGAAACCTTACTTTTAAAACTTGAGCATTACGGAATAGGAAAACTTGCGCTCAGTTTAGTAAAATCTTATTTAAATGATAGACAACAGCAAGTTCAAATAAATGGTGTCAATTCACTCGGTTTAAAAGTAAAAATGGGTGTTCCGCAAGGCTCGATATTAGGTCCTTTCCTCTTTTTAGTTTATATAAATGATCTACCCCATTTGTTAAAAACCCAACCACAGATGGTGTTATTTGCTGACGATACTTCCTTGATTTTTAAAATTAATAGACGTGCATCAAATCTTGACGACGTAAATAACGCCCTACTGCAGATCCAAAATTGGTTCACTGCTAATAATTTAGTATTAAATGGGAAAAAAACGAAGTGTATAAGATTTTCTTTACCAAATGTCAAAGGTAGTCATTGTGAGATAAAATTGAATCAAGAGAAACTAGAATTCGTCGATGAAACTGTTTTCCTGGGGTTCACGCTCGACTCAAGGCTTCAATGGGGTCCTCATTTAACATCCCTTGCAGGACGACTAAGTTCAGCAGCGTATGCTGTGAGAAAAATCCGTCAACTTGCTGATGTCGATACCGCGAGACTGGTCTATTTTAGTTACTTTCATAGTATCATGTCGTACGGTATTTTACTATGGGGACGGGCTGCAGACATCGAGTCTATTTTTATTCTGCAGAAAAGAGCCATCAGAGCCATATATAGCCTCCGCAGGCGTGACTCTCTAAGAGAACTGTTTAAAGATATTAACATCATGACGGTACCTTGTCAATATATATATGAAAACATTATGTACGTAAGGAAAAATCTACATATTTTTAGTAAAAGAGGTGAAAGACACAATTATATCACTAGAAATAGGGACCAATTAGTTCAACCAGGTTTCAGGCTGGCTAAAGTAGACTCATCTTTCATGGGGTACTGTTTAAAATGTTACAATAAAATACCTCCCCACATAATTGAACAGAATGAAACGAAATTTAAATCTTGTATAAAACGCACACTATGCAGCCAGGCATATTATAAATTGGGAGATTACATCGCTGATAAAAATGCTTGGCTAAACGCTGGTCCTGCTCCACAGGACGCATAAATAAATTGATTAGCATTTGAAAGTACTGTTGGAGCCGCTGAAGATTGTAAAATACTATTTTTGCATTATATAAATTCAATCTTCTAGTATTGTATAATTGTATAGCTCATGTGTGAGTACTATGTAGGTACATACTATAAAGCTACCATTTACTGGGTACGTCTTTCATTGACTTGAATGTGCCCTGGCGGCTGAGAGTATGTCATGCTCACTCAAATGTCTCGCTGATGGTGGCACATGTGTTGGATCATTTAGCTCCCTTCAAAATGGTTGAGCTGAATGGTGCTAATCCGTGCGTCATGTTCGTGAACGGGCGCCGTCAGTGGGGACTGGTCATCTCTTTGCTGCCATGGCTTATTTTAATTTAATTTAATATTTGGATTGTTTTAGGCTTTTCATTACGGATGCTTTTAACGTTCTGCATCGTTCTCACATGCATAATTTTTAACATGAATGATGTAACTAATATACTTTGTAATCATATTTTGATTTAAAAGAGTGTCCATGGAGTTTCTTGCCCGTTCTTCTCCATAGGTACCTACTACGCTTTGGAATGGGCAACTAGCTTCATTTCTCTGACTGACCGACCCCTTGACAATTCAAAAGTGCCTGTAATTGGTTTAATTGAAATAAATACTTTGAGTTTTTTTTGAGTTTTTTTGAACTTCCTTAAAATCAATAGATACGTTTCCACTGCATTATAGCAGGTAGGTTAGGTAGGTTTTATTTTGTAGGTTTAATTAGATTAGTTTTATTTGTTATTTTTACTTGTTATTTTTTTTTTTACATTTTTTATGATCGTATATTATGTTATGGATCTATGGTCTGAAAATAAAGATTTATTATTATTATTATAAAGTAGGTAGCATGATTGCATTTAAGGCCAGTCCTATCCTTCAATTGTACCTACAGTGTGCAGCTTTCAGTGGGTCCAGCCGGTCTACTCTGTAGAAGTACCACCGTGAAAACTTAGGTGAAGTGAGCTGTCATTCCACCTACTGCCGATCGATTCTGTAAAAATCTCACCGTGAAAAGTTAGGTGAAGTGAGCTTAGATTGAGCTGTCAATGGTGTCAATCCCTTAGCATTAGTTGGAATGACAGCTCACTCCACGCTCACTTCACCTAAGTTTTCACGGTGAGATGGTTACAGAATCGTATTGCTGGTCTAGTCCGTAAAAATCCCACCGTGAAAACATAGGTGAAGTGAGCACGAAATAAGCTTTCATTTCACCTAATGTTATGGATTGACACTGGACAGTTCATCTAAGTTTTCACGGTGAGATTTCTACAGAATAGATCAGCTGTAGGGACTGACACTATTGACAGCTAGCTCACTTTAAGCTCACTTTACGTAAGTTTTCATCGTGAGATTTTTGCAGAATACATCGACTGCTGTTTTTAAAACTTCGTTCATCTTAAAACTTAAAGGTCTGAAGTCGGAACTCCGTCAACGTACTGAATGTCATTCTTCATTCTGGAATAGTCTTCGTTGATTGGTTTATTTTTGGTCTCTAATTGTGCGAGTTGATTGTCTTTAGCGCGTCAGTTGCATTTAATTTACAACGAATTTACTTTGTCTTATTGTGATTGTTTTAACTCAAATAATAAATCATTTAATAAGTCTGTGTACCTATTTGTTGAACATGACGTTTCTAGGTTAAAGACCTCATTGCCACCTGGGTTTTCCATAGGCCAAAAGATATAATCAGGGAAAGTTCTTGAATATATTTACCTCCATTTATAGAACCTTAGGTAGGTTCTACACTACGACGTAGTGCGACATAGTGTTAAAGTTAACAAACTTTGTTTTTGTTTCTTTTTCGCGGAACATATTTTATTTATTTTTATTTGACATTTGGTATTAAAATGTAAATAATGACTTTGTTTATTTATCTACTTATATTGTATTGAAAATCAGTCACGGACTTTGATTCTCCTTGAATTCCAAAATAAGTTTGAATTATTGCTTTTAACGCCACTTTATTATACAAATATTTGCATAAAACGCTTCCTTTCTTCACAGTTATAGAATTATCTTTTTTTTTTTTTTTTTTTTTTTTTTTTGGGATGGGAAATCATCAAATGACTCCTCCCGCTCTGGGTGGAGCGGAAGGGAGTGTCAGACTCTTACTGACTAAAACCCACCCATGTTCCTTCCTTCGCCCTTTATGTTCCGGGGCAGCGGTAACCCTTTCGGACAATCCCGCTGCCCCGGCAGGCTTCGGCCCTGAGGGGCCCCTCGTTATGCTGACATCTCTTTGAGGCGCGCGTGGAACACTTACGCGCCGTCCGGCACGGGCCTGGTCCTGATCGGGCGGTGAGCTACCCATTGCTCTCCGCCCGCAGGCCCGCGCCTACGGTGGCCGGTAGTCGTCTCTCGACTCCCGACGCCCGGGGCGTCTCCCGCGGCGGCTGGGACGGGAGGCTCTCTCCCTCATCCGTCCCGCCACCTCCTTCGCTAGCATGACTGCTTCGCAGAAGGAGGCGACTGCCTCCCACTCCCTCTCGCTCCGGACCATGGCTTGCACCAGGTCCGGGCGCGAGAGGCCGCCGCCGCTGCCGATCGCCTCCACGAGGACACGGCGGTGCTCCGCCCAAGCGGGGCAGACCTCCACCGTGTGCTCCACCGTGTCCTCTGGGCGATCCTGGCAGTTATAGAATTATCTTAACATTGACTTTTATTTTTTGGGAGCTTAACCTTCCCACGCCTTTTTTTAATATTATCATCTACCTAATAAAAAAACCTTGGCTAAGAAATCTCAGGTCCCTTGTATTACGAAATACGCTCCCAGACAATGACACCTGAAAAACGTAGGTAATTACCGTTTATTTGTTTGTATAAACGATTAAATAACAAAAAATATAGGTAGGTACAGATCGATTAAAACTTGATAAAAACTGTTTTTAAATTCTTCATTATTGATAGGCAAGTGTTTAATTAAAATTGACTTTCGTAGCTGACCGTACGGTAAGTAGATAAATATTCCTTGGTACTACAAGACTACAGACACGCGCAGGCAGACTACACGCTGTATAAGCGCTGTAGTCTACAGCGCTTATACAGCGTGTATCAGAAATGTGTGGTACAGATGCCAGCACATCGAGCTACTACAATCTGTCAAATTTCTTTAATAGATTTTCAACTTTATCGCTACAGCATTAGCTTCAAGGTTGATTGGGAAAATTTTACAGTTTCATGTAAGTAGCTTGATGTGCTGGTGTCTGTACAAACCATCAAACTGAACAATTCAAAGCAATTACGTGTTGATCCTTGTGTTGGCTCTCAAAACGGTGGAGGAAAACATCGTGAGAAAACCGGCATGTCCTAAAACCAAAAATTCGAAGACGTGACATCTGCCAACCCGCACTGGGCCCGCGTGGTGGATTACGGCCCACTCCCTCTCACCGAGAGGTGGCCTGTGTCCCAGCAGTGGGAACATTATAGGCTGATTATGTACGTATTGGTTGGTCCCTTGGAGAAAGTTGATCAGTTTATTAGTCTATAATACCACACCCTTAAAAATGACCACAGATATCTGATAAACGCTTATATTATTTAACCTTAAATGGATAAAGAAGTCATGCATGAATCGTATCATGTCACGCGAACTTTTATTTTTAGTTCAACCTATTATTCCGTAATCAGTAAAAGATAACAATTACTTCATACGTCAATCCTGACCTTTCGCTGAACAGTAGGTGCTCATTATTATTGAAAATGATACCCGAAATGCACGGTAGGCTACGTCAGACAGATAAACGAGCAAGAGAACCGTTTTGTTTTATAACTTATATGCTTTCTTTTTAGTTACAAGCTGGGATATTTATTTACATAAAACTTTAAGCACACAAATGTACTATCACGAGCAAAAGTATGTATACACTCGGCTTTATCCAAAAGTTCGATTAGATAGATCGAAAAAATCGATTTACTCCTTTATTTTTTAATTAAGTTTCATGTTGTTACGAACATAGCATTTTCGAACCCATAGGTTTATGTAGTGTGTCGTATTTCAACGTTGCAATCGTTATTTCACGAAAAAATCGCAATTAAAAGTTGCCAAGTGACATATTGGTGCTCGTGACAGTACAGAAGCGGACTACGTTTACGAAAAAAATCTATGTTTAAAATTATCTATACTTTTTTTGTTACTAACAGAGATATCTAACCTTATATATGAAAAAAAAAAACTGGACTCAACTGAGGCCTATGAAAAAGTTATATTTTATGGGTGTTATTAAACTTTCGAACCGTACACTGCTGCACACGCTTTCCAGATGTCAACGAGGATTGAATTAACGGTTATGTAAATATAAATACGATACGATAAGATTTTTACAGAACAGAACGACAGTACTGTGTTACAGACTTTCGAGACAGTTTGTTGGTATCTACGTTATTAGCAGGAATGCTGCTTCCCAAACCAATATTACCTACCAACTTTTTGATAATGCGGTAGATACCTTTTATTTGGGTCTGAAAACATCAAATGACTTCTCCCGCTCTGGGCGGAGCGGGAGGGCGTGTCAGACTTTTACTGACTAAAACCCACCCGTGTTCCTTCAGTTGCCTGTGCCTGGGGCCACGGTAACTCTTTCGAACAACCCGCGACCCTGGCAGGCGGTAGACACCTTGATCTATAAAGATACTAACAACGAACCCAACACCAAAACGCAGCGTTAAAATCAAGATTAAGAGAGATTTAGTATGAGAGGCAGAGAGAATTATATCTTTCTTCTGTCTGATGAAAATAAAATGTCTTAAATAATCAATAGTAGGTATTTCCAGTGTGTTTTCTGTTTACTAATTCAGAAAAAAAAATCTGCAGCATAGTGAACAGCTGGCAGCAGTAGGTTGACAACATGAGTGTTTTTCCATAGCTCATCGCTGCATAAATAAAAACAACGCTTCTGCGAAACATGCCACAATTAGCAAAAAAAACGGCTAATCGGAAAACTCAATGTTGTCATCTCCAGACTCCATTGACGTAGGTAGATACTTATTACATTGAAGCAAAGATTCATCATAACAATCATCGTAATATTACAGATTAACACTTGAATAACTGGTTAAGAGGCATACGTACGTGTACTGCCAGCTGTTATGGGAACTGACGACGTATGACGCAGTCGGACCCATTAAGTCGACCTACGTCGATATTATTCATGGGTTTCACAATTCTTAACAATGCCTAATTTCCACCTTAAAGGAATGACGCACCATTCATTACAATCAATCTTAAGGGGCAGCTGATTGAAAAACAAAATTAGTTACCTACGTGAGAACATAAACAAATAGATACTAATTAAGTTTTACTATGGATACAAAAAAAACATTTACAATCACAAATTCAAGTAACGTACCTAGTCAAAGTTTTTTTTTTTTTCATGAGCCTAATTAAATATTCTTGCATTAAACGTGACGTTGTATTTAAATGATTTCCGCATTGTATGAAATGGGATTATAAAAATGTATACATTGATCCGCAGACACCTTCGTTTTTTAATTTATTGTATTCAGCTGCATCCGGTTAGACTGGAAGCAGACCCCAACGTAGTTGGGAAAAGGCTAGGCAGATGATGACCTTCCGGTTCATGAGGTGTTAGCGTTTTTCAGGAATTTATACAGACTATGTTGTAACGCCTAATAAAGTCTTTATCACAAATACTAATTAATTTTATAAAAATTTAAGAACTCGCTTATCCGATTTGAAATTATTATTGTAAAAAATAGAAGTATTAGTGCGACATCTAGTAATCAATTAGAGTATTAAAATAAGAAATGTATGCTAGCACCACCTAGTGGTATTAATAAGAACTAACGTACAACAAAAACATTCACAAGTTCCGGTAAGATGTCGCTAGTAGCGGCATGATTACTTTTGTAACAGCGCCATCTATTGACATATTGTATAACTATTTCGTCAGACACTTCACTGATATTATACTGCTTGCAGTGCCATCTATGATATAACTGTTGAACTATTGAATGAACAGACTTCATACGTTTCGTGCTTGTTTGCTGCTAAGACAATAGATGGCAGTAAAATAATTTTTCTATAAATAATTTGTATTCATGTAAAATATTACCTGTATCATTGAGCAGGGCATTGATGTCCGTGGTCGACCCATCGGCCGACATTGCTGAAACAAACAAAAAAAATAATTAATTCTCTTATTTCACACAATCTATTGTTGAGTTTGCTGCTGGAATTTTAGGCTTCTCAATAAGATTGGTACAAATTATCTTTCGGAATAGTAATTTGTTGTGTTTTAAGGTAAAGTGGCAATGTTAAGCCAAATGAAAATACAATTTTCAGGTTACCCTTGAGTAATTTGGAACTATGAATAGTTAGTTGTAACGGTAGGCCGCCAAATATGAAAAAAACAATAGGTGCACGTGCTACTGTAACAATTTGATTAGATGATACTATGTAGTTGTTTCAACCTCGAGGTCAATAGTGCAAAACGACAAAACGCTAAAAATAACTGGAATTTAGTTCCTATGGTTTTTAAATAACGGCACTCAAGTTGATAAGATTTGTGATTACACTTATACACTACCTACTGTGTATCTATAGTAAAAATTACTTAGATAATTTTATTTGCAGAAAAAACTGCTAAGAAAATGTTCGTGTTTTCGGCTGTAGGTGTACAGTAATAAGTAATAAGTTTCCACTAACACTAGGCTGCACTTAAATGAATGCCGAAAACGGGCTGTTGGATTTTCAATTTACGGTGCCAAGCTGAGCGTTGAAAATTCAACAGCGCGCTTTTAGGTACTGCTAGTTGAAACAGGCATAAGATTATCTTTAATAGGCAATTCAACTAGGATCATCTCGAGTGAAGGTACCGTCTGCTGTCGTAGTAGGTAATAGTTATCTAAATTAGTAGGTAGGACTATCAGGCCTATCAGCTTCTGACGAGCGTAATGATGGCAATTTCCCCAACAATCATTGCAGCGCAGCGGTCATTCAGAGGCCCATATTCTGGTTCTGCAATAATGCATTGACGATTTATGATTAAAATTTTTGTATCTTTCAGTCTAGCCAAAGGATACCTAGTTACCCAGTAACTAGGTTGTAGGGGTCTGAAAGGCATTTAAAATACTGGTAAGTATTCACTGCATCCGATTAGACTGGAAGCCGATCCCAACATAATCATTTTGGAAAAAGCTAGGTATATGATGACGACGAGTCTCGAATCTTACTATAAACACGAAAATTTTTGGCTTTGAGGTTTTTACAACAAAACAAAGGAATCTATTGTTAATGAAAACTAGCAGAGAGATATTCGAAAAAAAGTTTAGGTAGGTACACTTACAGGAAACTATTCATGCAGGAAATAGGAAAAACTTTTGACGCAGATGATTTGTGTAGGTATTGTTACTATTTATTAGGTACTATTAAAAGCCTGTGATATTACAGGGCAAAGACCACCGCACACTCTTTCCTCTTCCCTCTATTCAAAGCTTGTAAGGCCCAGTTCTCATCGATGGAGTCAAGCTCATACCGTCGTCTCCGTTTCGGAGACGATGGTATGAGCTATTTTATAATAGCATTCAAATTGCATGGCATTCGGTTTGTTTACAATCTGAATTACATAATTTGCAACGTCGATTGTGATTCGTAACCCCAACGAAAGAAGGCCGCGAGTGAAGCGTGTCGCGACACGGTCGATGGAGATTTGATCATTTCATATCATTGCCAGTTGTTTGTTATTTACATTATAATGCACTGCTTTTGATTCGGTTTGTGACTGTTAATGACAATTTAGCTGGCTGTATGCGGCGCAGGAAACACTTAGATGAAGGAGCACGGAATTGGGGAGCCTGGCAGATGAAAGCGGACGCCTATACCCATCCAATGGGTTCAGACTATGATGATATGGATAAGTTGGTTGGATGGTTGGTTGGTTGGTAGGTTGGTGGTGTGGTTGGTTGGTTGGTTGGTTGGTTGGTTGGTGTGGTTGGTTGGTAGGTAGTTGGTAGTTGTTAAGTTGTCGGTTGTGTTGTAAATGGTTATGAGGAGGGATGAGTCGAAGAGCAGTGATGCCCCGGCCGCGACTTACGAGTTGTAGGTTGTGGGCAGCAGGCACTTTGCTTTTTGTAAATTATTTTATCACCACTGCTTTCAAAATGGTGAAGGAAAACATCGTGAGGAAACCAGCATATATTAGAACCGAAAATTCTGAGATAACATCAACATCATCATTTCGGACATTCGGCAACCCGCACTGGGACCGCGTGTGGATATGGCCCATTCCCTCTCACACAGGAGGCCAATGTCCCTGCATTGGGAACATTGTAGGCTGATTATGCTTTTGCATGTAGAGGGATATGTAGGCAGTTACGCTTTAGAAACTAGGTAACTAAATCTAGAACGAAAAAATAATATTTATTTGGCAATAGTTCATGAAACACAAAAAGTGAAAATAGTGTTTTAACAAGAACAGTGTGCCTCATGGCTGCGCTAAAGCGGTCGATTTCAGCATTATTGCCTGATAATAACAGCCGCACGGGTTGATAGATCAGGTTAAGCAACGCTTGCCACGGTCGGTCCGTGGATGGGTGACCATCTTTACATACCCAGACCACTCCGTGCCTCGGAAAGGACGTTAAGCCGTTTGTCCCGGCTGTCATAATTGGATCTTTGGCAGTCGTTACGGGCCATCAGAAGCCCGAACGTCTGACAACCAGTATTACCAAGGGGTATCGTATTACCCAGTTACTAGGTACTTTGTTTTCAATAAACTTAACGTTTACTCTATACTGATAAGATGTTGCTTCATTAGGAATTTGATAAGGTGACATATGCTATAGGCTATTGGACGAGAAGGAATGTAAGTTTTTGAATTTTTCCGCGAGTGGAGGCTCATACATAAATATGAATGGGTATGAATACATGATAATGCCTTTTACTTGCTGGTTTCGTTTCAAGAGGAACTTTTTTCTGTACCTAGGTATTGTTTTTGACTTAGAATAGATGGAACAAAAGGATCGGAAAAAGCAATTGGTCACTTATTGGTCGTGGTGTTAGGTAATGTCTTAATTTGGTACCAAAGAGGTAGACTTTTAAATAGGGTTATTTTTTTTTTTAATTAATTTATACAGTCATTCCTTTTGTTGAGGTAGGTACTTACGTGAGTCTTACTAATATTATAAACGTGAAAGTTTGTATGGATGGATGGATGGATGTTTGTTACTCTTTCACAAAAAAAACTACTGAACGGATATGGATGAAATTTGGCACAAATGGACATAAATGGTTTATAACCAGGATTAATACATAGGATACTTTTTATCCCGATATTCCCACGGGATCGAAACTTATGCGAGTAAAACCGCGGGGTGCAGCTAGTACTTTCATATACTACCTAATCAAAAACAAATTGTTGAAACATAAGTGTCTAACCACTTTGTTTTTTGTTAAAACTTAATTTATACAGTTTATTCGTTTTGTTGAGGTAGTAGTTACGTAATTATCTTTATTAATCTGATCAAAAATACAGTAGACAAACATAAGTGTAACCACTTTGTTTTAGGTGCATTGATTCCTAGATAAATAAGTAGGTACCGTTGGAATTTAACAATACCAATAATAATTGTTTGATATTGTCAAACACCGATATAAGGGGCACTTGTACTGACAGATAAGAGATATAATATTGTACAAATACATGTAATGTCCCAACCATGTTTGAATTTATAGTTGCTTGACCTTTGCAAAAAATCTATAGAATATGTGGCCACTTGAGCATTCGGAATAAATTATAATTCTTTTGAAGCCTGGAGAGCTGATGCTCAAACAATATAAATCAAGTTTTTGCGACATCGTTGTCATGTCGACGATCGAGTCATCGTTGGTGTGCTAAGCGTGTCTTGCAAACCATAAATTAAATCGGAAATACAAAGTTAGCCTTAGGAAAATCGAGAATTTTAAGTCGTTTTCGATTTATCAATAACGTCATTTTTTCGTGACTTATATTTTATTTCTTCTGTAGGGCTACACTTCACTAAACTGCCCAAAAAATAATTAAAAAAAGTTTTACTTGTGTCTCGTTTTTTTGGAAAAATCATATTCCTTTTTTACCATTGGGAGATATCGTGTTCCAGTAGGTAAGACCAGACCTTAGTGGACTTTAATCAACTCAGCTTATCGCAGTCCACTGCTGAACAAGTGGACTTAACCATGCTTAAGTCTATTTTGATGACAACGAAATCATTGTCATCAAAATAGCTACATCTAAATCTTGTAAGTATATTTTTGCTTGGACAAGGAAATCCTTGTTCAAGCAAAAATGTACTAACAAGATTTACTTACATTATATAAAATTTTATTCCACGACCGATACTAAGAAAATATCTGCGCAAGCGCAGCCACTTGCACCACTAGTTTATTATAAAGAAGGACACGTTTATCTCAGCAGTATCTAGGCGGTAAATAACAATACACGGGTATTCCCTATACCTAGTAAGATAAAGTTTCATAATTATGTAAGTAAGTGAGTATTGAACGACCGATATCGGTTTTCAACATGCATAATTACCTACCTATGTGTATGTTGATCTACTTAGTACTTACTTTCAATGGGTACGATTTTATCCCCCGTAAAATTGTGAACCGTCCCTGATTTGTCGGTCTTATCAGTAGTCGAATTGGTCGCAGTAACTAACCAAATGGGTTAGGTTAGGTTAGACGAGTTACTACTTTCATTGATTCTGAAGATTTTTAAAATGAAAACTTCTTTAGGCGCACTGAGCGATTTTTAGTAGGAGAAAATCTTATAGGTTCTCAACAGCGACATGCTAACGTGAAGAGTATAATTATGTGAACAACTTCACATACATATACTCTTCACGTTAGCATGTCGCTGTCAAGCTGTAAGGGTGACCACTATAGCGACGTTTGGCCCCCAAACTGGAACGGGCTGGGGCCGCCTTCAAGCGGCTCTTGCCCAACCTGGGGGGGCCAAACGCCTCCTGCCGGAGGCTTTACGCGGGGGTCGTGCGGTCCATGGCCATATACGGGGCCCCGGTGTGGGCGCGTTCACTGCGGCGGCGAGCCGCCCACTACCTGAACGCGCCCCAGAAGGTGGTAGCCGTAAGGCTAATCCGGGGCTACCGCACGATCTCGCGCGAGGCGGCAAGCCTCCTTGCCGGACTGCCGCCATGGGATCTGGAGGCGATAGTCCTCGCGCGCCTGTATGAGTGGCGCGCGGAGGCACTACGCCGGGGGGAAAGTCCGCTCCCGCGGCAAATTGCTGCGGAGCGGACGGACCTCCGGCTCGATCTCATGGCGACATGGAAAGAGCGACTGTCGCAACCCAGCGCAGGGCACGCCACGATAGCGGCGATAAGACCCCTCTTTGAGGAGTGGCTAGAGAGGCGCCACGGCGCCCTCACCTACCGCCTGACGCAGGTCCTCACCGGACACGGAAGTTTCGGGAGGTTCCTGCACATGATCAGGCGGGAGGAAACGCCCGGGTGTCACCATTGCCAGGATCGCCCAGAGGACACGGTGGAGCACACGGTGGAGGTCTGCCCCGCTTGGGCGGAGCACCGCCGTGTCCTCGTGGAGGCGATCGGCAGCGGCGGCGGCCTCTCGCGCCCGGACCTGGTGCAAGCCATGGTCCGGAGCGAGAGGGAGTGGGAGGCAGTCGCCTCCTTCTGCGAAGCAGTCATGCTAGCGAAGGAGGTGGCGGGACGGATGAGGGAGAGAGCCTCCCGTCCCAGCCGCCGCGGGAGACGCCCCGGGCGTCGGGAGTCGAGCGACGACTACCGGCCACCGTAGGCGCGGGCCTGCGGGCGGAGAGCAATGGGTAGCTCACCGCCCGATCAGGACCAGGCCCGTGCCGGACGGCGCGTAAGTGTTCCACGCGCGCCTCAAAGAGATGTCAGCATAACGAGGGGCCCCTTCAGGGCCGAAGCCTGCCGGGGCAGCGGGATTGTCCGAAAGGGTTACCGCTGCCCCGGAACATAAAGGGCGAAGGAAGGAACATGGGTGGGTTTTAGTCAGTAAGAGTCTGACACTCCCTTCCGCTCCACCCAGAGCGGGAGGAGTCATTTGATGATTTCCCATCCCAAAAAAAAAAAAAAAAAAAAAGGGTGACCACTATCATTTCATAGTTTTAAGTTTCTACTGAAAATCCTTGAGCTCCTCATTCATTTTTGGAGATAACTTTTGCTGTACCTAGATGAAGAGAGTCATTACCAGCTTATTTAAGTACAAAAGTTACGTCGGTACAGATCACAGTGACACTAATGTGCCATCCCAACCTTCATTTAAATTAAAATCTTCCATTACTACTCTGTACAAAATTGGCCAAACTGCACACTTTGACGAGGGTCTCGCTAATGGTTTAACACAAAAACTGACACGTGTTTTAAACCAACTTGTTTTTAAGCCCTACATTAACGATGGCTTGCTGTAAGGCTAATTTCAGACGAAAGGTATTGGATTTCCCATACTTTGTTATTGATGTGGAGAATAAGGAAACTCTACTGCTAATCCCAATACCTCTGTGTATCAGCTATTGTTCTAACAGTTTATTTGTAGGACCATAGTCATAAATGGAAAAGATGCTATTAATTAAATGTAGGTGGTATCAAATTAAAGGTAGAGGATAGTTTATCTAAAGAGACTCGCACAGACCAGGGAGGCATAGCACACAAGCGAGGCCTATACTCAAACCCGGGTGGAACGCTGCCAATGATGATCCTCTAGACGTGGTGCTATTCTACAATACCTACATCAATATCGGGTATGAAAAAATAGAACAGCTGTCTTTCGAAATAATAATTCTTATGGTTTTCGTATTTCTCCAGTTTTTACGTCATCAATCAGCGATGTAATCAGTCAACGGTAATGGTAATCGGTATCGGTTTAATTCGATGTGTAAGATAGAAATTAATCGATTCTGTTTACTATTGCAGTTAGGTGATTATGTTATCAGGCCTCGGTAGGTATTTCTCATGCTCTACAATTTTCTGTTTTAATTTAGTTGCGCACCTTTTCGGATTTATTGAACACTACCTACTGCCAGTTTTCGTCCGCGTGAATTTTCACATAAAATATTTATTTTATTTATTTATTCACCCCAATAAGTACAACATCTTACAGTACATCAGTAATTCAAGACGATGTTATACAAACTTAGCAAACTATCTATAAACTATACAAACATAAAATTCAACAATAAAAGTAAACTAATAACAATTACAATATTATGCCTCCTTCAATGCACCTTTGTGCTCCTAACACAAATTTCGGCAGGCTATCGAACACATCTTCCGATGGCATATTATTTATAATACGTGCAGCTCTTGACAAAGGAGCAAACTTGAGTAAATTCGTCCTAGCCCATGGCACATCTAACAATATATCCTATGACACTCGGAAATACTGTAGCTTCCTATTAGTGAACGAATTTTCGGAATCGGATCGGTAGTTCTTAAGATTACCGGCTACATACCTACTTACAAATTTACTCACAAATTTTACTTTTTTATAATATTTGTAGATACTTATAGAAGATCTACTTCGGAACAATGCACTTCCACTTACAGAAGCAATACTAGGTAGGTTCAGACGCCAGCACATCAAGCTACTACAATCTGTCAAATTTCTTTAATAGATTTTCAACTTTATCGCTAAAGCATTAAGGTTCAAGGTTGATTGGGAAAATTTGACAGTTTCGGGTAGCTTGACCTGCTGGCGTCTGTACATACTGAATTTAGTGACATTACGTTGTCGTTGCGATGTTTTTCATATAACACAATTTACTTATTTTCAAAATAATCTATATAGTTTTTCAGCTACCTAAGTATCTACATCAGAAATTGCATACTCAGCCGGACCGATGATAGTTATTGTGAATCATTATTTACCATCCCTTTAAAAAGTTTTACCTGCAGAATTTTGAATAATTGAGGTTGCAACCGATACCGGTCAGTTTTTGTATATAGAAACAGAGCCATGCATGATGGACCCATGTTATACCTTTTTTTACTTTTTGTAGGATGTGGTTCCCAAGAAGCGAAAGACCAGAGTGATAAAAAATAATAGCGTCTATAGCATTATTAACATGCTTTTACGTCGTAAGGAACCACAAATCGGTCAGTACAGAAGCCAGCACATTAAGCCATCCGAAACTGTCAAATTTTCCCAATCAATTTTGAACCTTAATAATTTAGCGATAAAGTTAAAAATCTATTTAAAAAAATTGACAGATTGTAGTAGCTTGATGTGCTGGCGTCTGTACTATGGACAACACCTGTTTAGTTTTTTTTTTTTTCATATATTTATTTTCTGTCTACAGTTCTACCGACTTTGCTATAATTCAGATCCCATTTGTGGTTTTACTATAAATATACATAGATAGTAATATCTTGTGGTTTTGTTGGCAATTATAGTAATTACGTTAGGATTGTGTTCTAATGGAATTGAATTGTTAGTGTATGGATTTGTTTGACCTATTTTATTTACAGACTTATACGACGATATATTTCCAGTCGAGCTCGGAACATGATTGACATTCTGGTTTTTAGAGCAAAGGCTACAAAAACTAGGTGGTAGTGAGATCTATGATAGGTAAGTAGGTAAGACCCCAGTTAATACATGGATATTTACAACTGTTTCAATGATAACAACAAGTTATACTTAATCATGATAAATATAATAATGATAAGGAACCTACTGTTAGTAAGCTTAAAGGCATTTAGCGCGACGCGACTGTACTAGAACACTTTCTATGAACATTGTTCTACCAGAATCGCATAGCAACGTCGCGTCTCACCTGTTTGCGGGAGCTTCAACGCTGCGAACAAAATCATACCTATTGAGAGCGAGGAACTTCCAGAACAACAACAACATTACCTACCAAAAAAGATTCTTATTTATTTACAAAAAAGTGCTCCTAGAATACCTTAAAAAATCACGTAAGTAACTGCTTAAATATCAAATCCAATCAACAACTACTTAGCAAACTAGCAAGTCTTACAGATTTTTATTCGCAATTAAAATACATAATTACATAACATAGTACATTAGAACCTTGAACGAACATATTATAAAAGCTTCAACACCTTTATATGAAGCCGGCTATATGTATGTATTGTTAGCAAACAAATAAAAGATCAAATGAGTCTATAAAAAGCCTACATGATTATTTGTGTAGTAATGGAGTTCAAAAATAGGTTAAATATGTGTGTGAATGTTTTTTCATTGGATAATCCAACGGATGTAGCGGTTATGTAAGTTAGGCTGCTAAATAGAATTCCTATGGATACATACACATACACACATAGACATAATTATGTAGTCTGCTAGGCCGAAAATTCAAGTAAAATACTGAAATAAAAAGCATGTTTGAAAAACGTGCTGTGATTCTTGTGATAAGATACGAGTGACTTGTATTGTTGAAAGTTAAACTAATCTTTGAAGTGTTTGTATAAGATGACAATATCAATTTATTTACTTGTAAAGCTTAACATTGAAAGATTATCAAAATCAATAAATTTAGAGTTTATGGTCTTCATAAAAGGCAAGCCAATAATATAAGTACCAGGTTTTACTTGAAAGTTCCTATAATTGTTTTAACACAATATTATCGGTTACACAAGGCTAAGTTTGATACCCTGGTTTATCGGAAAATGCATTTAGAAACTTAATATTTGGGTAAAACACACGTGACACATACACACTCTCACTCACACTAGTGCACGATAAAATCTCCCGCGCCGAAGGCTGATCTCCACTGAGATCGGTCGCCATGGCCGAAATTCGGTCTGGAGGACTTAATCTTTTTTTTTGGTAAAAATATACTTTATGACCAGACTTGTCTGATCCTAACGTCCAGGGAATGATGTCACAGAAGCAAGGAGGTCTGTACTCAGAAGTTGGTGGGTAAAAGCTCCTAATTTTGAAGCTTAGAAGCTATCTAAAGAAACCCAAGGGTCACACCTATCTCTCACACCAAAATAACAAACCGATATAGATCAATAGTTCAATAACAATCGGAAGTACAATAGGAACATAAACACTGTAAGGTCAATCATATAAATTTGTATGCACGAAGCACGATGTCTACGACCCGTGCCCATATGGTCCACACATATAGCCAGTGTCAGTGACAATGATACATAACATGAGGTCACACCATTGTTTGTGTATGCTTTGCTGTCATGTGATTAGTTCACGTGTGGTTTTCGTGGTTAGATTCGAATTGAATATACTGCCTTGTCCCTCACTTGAATAAGCTTAGATATCACAGCCAAGGCTACCGTACCTACAGCCTATAATATTCCGACTGCTGGGACTCAGGCCTCTTTCATGTAAAAGGGAGCGGCCCAATGATTCTGAAGATTCATCAGCAACAGGATAAGCTACGACACTACCAGGGCCCTATTTAGTAAAATCGAGAGGCGATAGGTAACAGGCGACAATCCGACGATTTTACATGTTCCTTTCATACATTTTCTGCTTTGTTAAATAACACAGACCTGCTAAATCGCACTGGGCTGATTTTTCAATCGACAGATAATTTTTATTCGTGGAATAAAATTGACCTCTGACATTGATTTTGTATGGAAGAACTGTCAAAAATTCAAAATTATTCCTCGGATTTGGCGTTTCTCATTCGTTTCTTATTTGGCGTTGGAAAAATCAGCCCGTTCGAAGTTGACAGCGTTAGTTATTTCTACCTTTCTCATACATTATCCAAATTGCTTTTATTTTCTGGTACGGTCCTATGTTTGGATTTGACATAGCGTCGTAGAATTGCCTTCCTTAGAGGTCCCATAGCTTTAGATGTGAATTAAAAGAACTGAAGGTAAAGATATTAGCAGCACCCTAGTATCGTGTTTAACTACATGTTTGCCATTCATTCGGGTCTGATTACATCTTAAACCAAGAACTGCCAACGTTATCCACCGAGCGTAAAAACCATGCGTATACATTACCTTTACGATTATTTCAATCGGATTAACAATCTTGAACAATCTGAGGTTTTAATAACTCTTCAATATTATCGTTCTTGATGGAAATCAAAACAACAGAACGTCCTTCTACAGTGCAATATGCAAATGTTATGTATATCTATACATATTAATAAATTAAATGTCCGTCCCTGTGGCCGTGGTGGCCAAATAATAACGGCCGCAATTTACGAGTTCTAGATCATAGGTTCGAACCCACGCAAGCGCTTTAATTTGTGTAAATTATTTCATCACCACTGCTCTCAAAACTGTGAAAGAGAACATCGTGAGAAAACCGGCATGTCCTAGACCAAAAAATTTGAAGACATGCGACCTGGGTTCGCGGTGGACCTGAGAGGAGGCCTGTGTCCCAGCAGTGGGAACATTATAGCCTGATCATGCTCATGCTTATGCTGTGTGACCGCATTATTCTTCTAAAATACGCAACGGATGTTTTTGGAAGGTTTATGTGTATATTATACATAAATATTAAATTTACATAATGTAATAAAGAGATCTCAATGTCCTGTCAAGTCGTAAAAACAGTGTGAAGCAGGGGCGGGTCGCTAGTATAAACATAAACAAACACAGTTGCATTGAATGAGATAATCATGTGGTCTCGGGCCATAAAAATTAACACTGAACTTAATTATGAAGTTACAAAGAGAGCGTTATTTAATGGTGACGAGGTTATCTGTCCGTTTGACACATTCGGTGTCAGTTGTGTCATGTCAGTTGTTGGGTTTATCTTTTGAACCATCGCTTATCTCATGCTTCATGACAAAACATTTGGGTTTTTTTCTTGGCCCGGGGTAACTTTAAAAATATTTATTTAATACTTTAAGCACAGACAAGTACAAACCCTGTGTATTTTCTACCAGTCAAGGGGTGGTACAGAGACAAACAGTGGTAGGTGCTATTGTGAAAAATTGAGGAATAAATATTTTTTTTAATATAGGTAAAGGGACGCAAAAACCTTTTAAAACTATAAATATAATATAATAATACCTAATCATATATAAATAAAAGCACAAATAAATATAATAAGAAATAACACAAACAATGAGAAAACATTGTTGTGATGATAAGTACTGCGAGCTTCTTGCGAATGTGTTCGTGAACTTTAACATACTATTCTTCATTCTTGCTATTTACTTGTCTGGGAACTTTTTCTTACTTTAAATGTAAATATTAACATAGCCAAGGCATGTGCATTGACAATGTAAATGTTTACTTTTCTCAAAAGTTTTAATATATATTTATTTGTGACATAATATAGGTATTTACATTATATAAGCTAACATTTAAAATAATGATATGTACATGAGAAAAAATAAGCAAAATAATCATAGGGCATCAAAAAATTCGTCCGCATCGCTGTAAACAGGAACAGTGCCCAAAAGGCTGGCAGCATTGCCACGTTGTATGGCGATGCTAATTCTAAAGTTTTAATTGAATCTGCTGTCAAATCTCACCGAAACTTTTATATAAGTTTTTATGGTTGTTTTTATTTCGGTACGCAGGTCACATAGCAAGCAGTACCCTAATTGCGTAACACACTATCAATCACAATCTCAATCAGTTTGAAGGGTATTCATAATCCATTGCTTCAAATATTCAAAAAAATTGTCTGCTCAGCAACGTAAATAACGCAATAAATGTTTTTGAACTGTCAACATGAAAGACATTGCGATCGATTGTCATTTATAGTGATTTATACACAGTTACCTCGCAGGTTTTCTCAAGACTTTTTCCTTCACTGATGTCTAAGATAAACTTAGAAATGTACGGACGCCAGCACGTCAAATTACTACAATCTGTCAAATTTCTTTAATAGATTTTCAACTTTATCTGTAAGTATTAAGGTTCAAGGTTGATTGGGAAAATTTGACAGTTTCGGGTAGCTTGGCCTGCTGGCGTCTGTATATATGAATTGAATAAGTTACGAGTATATTAATAGCTTTTGATATTAGTAGCAATATAATTTGATTTTGATTCAGTACCTATAATGAGGAGCAGTGGTGGCCCAGTGGTAACAGCCTCGACGTACGAATTATAGGTCGGGGGTTCGAACCCAGGCAGGCGCTGTATTTTGTATAAATAATTTCAACACCATTGCTCTCAAAACGGTGAAGAAAAACATGGTGAGGAAACCGACATTTCCTAGAAAAAAAAATTCGATGTGTCATCTACCAACCCTCACTGGGCCCGCGTGGTAGATTACAGCCTACTCCCTCTCGAAGAGAGAAGACCTGAGTCCCAGCAGTGGGAACATTAAAGGCTGATTATGTGTGCCATATGTCATGCGTGATAGGTACTCCACGTCATGATCTAGTGTATTTATGCAAATTATGTATAACAAGACAGATAAAATGACTAAGACCATTATAACGGACACACTCATTACTTTATCCATCAAACATACAATTAATCTATACCTCAGTAATATAAAGTGAAAATTATAGCAGAAATAAAAACGATTAGTGATTAAAACCAACCGTCTGAATGTTTCATTTATGCAAATAATTAATAACTGTACTTTAATGTGTTTATATTTACATAGGCGCGCCCCTATTATATGGGACTTAAACATAATTGGCTAGATGTGTGTGTACACCTCTGCCTATCCCTTCAGGAAATACCGGCGTGATGTTATGTGTGTGCTTTTAAATCAGTCTGTTTTAAACCTAATGCAGCACAAATGCCTACACTTTTTATAAAGAAAAGGAATAAGACCTGGTCACCAATTTGATTTACTGTGCATTTTGGCGATTGGGACTGGTCACAAGTCCTAGTTTCCCCAATTTTTCTTAACCGTTAATCGAAACTATTGAAAATACACAAGTAAAAAAAAATATATAAAAATAAAATTAGTTTTATATATTTTTCTAAAGTAACTTTAATATGTCAATAATAAAAAAGGAAGAGATTTTTAGAGAGATATTAATACCATTTTTTTTATTTTATTATCAAAACTTGTTCAAATAATATCTAAAGGTCGAAAGAATCGTAGAAGGAGCAGATTTATACTGAGTAAATAAAAATGTGTTAACGATGTTATTAGTCTTTCATAATAATTACAACTTGCATATCAGTTACGTAACAACAAATATGTAAAACAAATATATGTACCGTAATTCTAGATACTAATGCTATGTACAATATCGGTAATTATTGCTATGATCAATAGAAGGACCACACACATTCTATGTTTGTGTAACATATTTCTAACCCGGGCGATTTTTCCTGCGGTTTTTTTATCGCGCTCTGGGATTTCAACGCAGTGCGTTAGCGCCGAGAGTTGAAAATTCAACAGAGTATTTTTTGACGCGCTGGAATGCATTACAGCCTTTAATGCTCCCACTGCTGGGACACAGGCCTCCTCTCTATGACAGGGAGTGGGCTATAATCGACCACGCGGGCCCAGTCAGTGCGGGTTGGTAGATAGTACTAGTGCGCTGGGATGCACACTGTTGCATTTTCAATCGTCGGCTCAAGACCGAGAGTTGAAAATCTAGTGCGCGATTAAAAATCGTCGCGGGAAAAAACCGCCCGTGGGTACGAGGGCTAAGTCTAAAAAGTGACAAGTAGATACTAATTGCTTTGAACAAGTAGAAACTATTTAGTTATCTGTTAGTAGGTATATTTAGTGCGGTGAAATACAAAAATTGATAAACCAAATATTGAAATTAATTAATGTTATCAAACCAATTAAAGTAGATAAATTAAGGAACTTTGTAATTAGTTACCAAAAGACTTTGATAGGTGCTTCTGAAATTGGGTCATTGATCGATTGCTGAAAAGTCCCGTATTGAAGCAGAATATTAATTCCCCATCTTGTGTCCAGGCAAATCCCTGTCCATTCCAAGGTTGCCTGGAAGAGATCTCAGCAAGTGATAATGCCGCCCATTGTATATTTTTAGGGTTTGATCAATTTTTTTTTTGTTATTTTTTTTTGTGTACAATAAAATATAAATAGATAAATAAATTAACATGATTTTTGGTATTTAATACATTTGCTTTTCACAATCACAAACGGTAATAACAAATATTATACCCAGGTAAAAAAGAAAGTTAAAATTACGAATGTGAGGTTTCCCCCCTGCCTGGTCCAAATTCCCGTATAATCCGGCTTATTAATTCCGAAGATTTGATACCGATTTTTTTTATGGACAGGCATGGACAAGTTTTCAACACCTTTAGGCCTGGGAAATTAAATCTCAACACGCCAACAGAGCTAAATACCTAGAACTATATAAAAAGACAAGATTTCCATTACAATCACTTAGGGCCACGTGAGTTATCACGATGCCGCTGGTCGTTTGGCTAATAGGTAATAAATCGTCATATAAAGTAAAGGGTACCAAACAAAGTCAATTAGTAGCTATTAGGAACCAATCTGTGTCGATTCAAATGTACCTAGAAAGGGCAGATGCTTGTGGAACTTTTTTACCTTTGAACGAAGGTCATCTATGTTAAGTAGTACGGGCAGAGACGTAGGTCGATTAAGACTGCAACTTTTGCAAATCATCTAAATTGATACAAAAGGATTCGATGTACCTAATCTGTGTACCTTTTGTGTGCTACATATCTATCTAAACTTATAATAAAGTTTAGGAGTTTGTTTTTTTGAGCGCGCTAATCTCTGAAACTACAATTACCATAGACCAATTCTTGAATTAGGTTATAGGTTATTCAACATTACACTATGAATATACAGAAAGATGGTTAAGCGAAAACGAAGTAAAAGTGCGGTCGGGCGATGGGATGTGAAGCGGTGGGTCGAGGCCGAAATTTAACGCGGACGAAGTCTCGGGCAGACGTTAGTTCCATATACGAAGCTAAGAGTTAATATATCTTGTATTAGGTTTACTTCTTCTTATTTAATTCTACTTATTTTTCCGATTTTATTTAAATATTTAACTCAATAAATATGATTTTAAAACTTAAGTATTAATCGACTTTTGTCGCTGACTGTACGAGCAGTTTTTATATTCATTTTTTGTCAATTTCAAAATGATTGCGTCACAAACCATCCCCATCACCTACCATCCTCATTTACATAGAGCCTGTTGGTGTTCTATCTGCACTCAGGAGAGACTGAAGAACGACGAATGACGAACGACGAATGAATGTCTGATGAATGACGTGATGAAAGAGTTGTCCATGTCGTTATGGCGACATACTAGGCTGATTAAATGTAATAGGTACGTGCTATTCACCCAATAGAAGAAGAAATATATAGGTACCTATATAAAGTATCTAAGTATATGCTGGCTATAACATAAATATGATAAAAAATTCTGAAATGCATCATACATATAATATTAAAATCAATTGGAATGCGTCAGTAAGATGGAATGTAGAGGAAAATGACGAAATGAATTAGTGACGATAAAATCAATTGTTGCATGATCCGATTCTAATAAAGAAATAGTTAACACACGTAACCCAACACCACGCCTTTATTCCCAGAAGGGTTAGGCAGAGGTGTACCTATAGTACACCCACATATCGTCAGTTATGTTGAAGTCCCATGTTTGTGACCCAGGGGCGAGCCTATTGCCATCAACCGGGCTGCTACTGAGTTTCAGATGGAAAAGACCCAATAAGACTTTGCCCGACCCGGAAATTTAACCCAGGACCTCATGCTCAGCAATAGCGCTTGCGACCAGAGGGGCAATTCTCGTAATTTTAAGAACGTTCACAGTCTGATCTCAGTGTTAATCTGTCAAAAATACGTCTAATTTCCCTACATTTTAACAAGTTTTTGACATTTGTTTGTCGCCGAGATGACACTGCGACTAGATTTTGATCGTTTTAAATTACGAGAATTGTCCTTTTGTAGACCAGAGACGACTACCAGTTAACTATGTTAAACAAAGGAGGTACTCACTAGGTTGTGGAAAAAAAGTGGGACATGTGCATACACACGAGCGACACACGTCAATGATAGAGGCAACTGCAACCGTCGACAATTGTCAACGGCTGTTCTCAACGTGTGTCGGCCCCAGTCGCCGGCTCGTCTGAGGCTGCCGTTGACGCAAGAGGTGAAGTTGCAGTGGCCTCTATCGTTAACGCGTGTCGCTCGTGTGTATGATCACTAAAAAGAGGTACGCACTAGGTAGGTAATTAATAAAAAGTGAGACAGTAAAGTTAAGTGAATCATTTAGTTCCGTCGATAATGACCCCCAAATGTATAAAAACAATAGAATAATAGCACTCGAGTAGACTCGGTAAAACCTGCTTCTCGCTATAAATCGCATTTATTGTTTTCAAAAGTTTTTAATGATTGGACTTATCAAACACTTTGAATTCAACACGAGGGCTACTCCAAGGAGATTAACAGTATACAGGATGTTTAAGAATTAAACATAATAATAAATGATAAGGAAAACATTATTATGATCTGCAGAAAAGCCCTGTGCATAGAAAGATCGAATCAAAGATTTATTAAGGAAAATCGAAGTCCATATTATCAACGAGAAGAAAATATTTAGAACACAGGACTTACCGAAGTTGATGCATAACAATTCATTAGATTCCAAGTTTGCTACCAACACGTCATTCGGGAAATAGACCAGTCAATTATCGATCCGGAAACTTGATACCGTGATACCCATTCAATGAGGTTGCTTTTGCAACATGAAAGACCCGGAAAATTATTAAAACAAGTGCCAGCAGTATCTAGCTAATGATCTTAATGGGTTTCTACCAATATTGATTTAAGACACTGTCCTAGCTGACTATAAGAAGCTGCGCGATGCGATAATAACAACAAGAATTCACTACAACTGAACATGCGTAAATCCTGAGATTAATCGGTGGTGGGTCAGGAACATCCCAGTCGGGGGTGCGGATGTGTCTCCCGGGCCCCGAATAATGGTAGTAGAACTGTTACAGTGGAATTCTAGTCGGGAGGAGTCCGGCATAACCCTCCATTCTCCCCAGATGGAGGGGGGATATCCATGATGATTTCCGAACAGAAAAAAAAAGATTCAGGTTCCGAAATTGATTACGATAATAAGCGAGCCACCCTATTGAGACTAGCTGAGGCAAGTGTCATTAGGGTCGCTCGCTATTTCATAGAACTTATATTATAACTGGTGAAGTAAGGGTGATCTATCCCACTCTATCCATGGTCTATATCCGTTGGGATAGACGTGTTCTTAATTGGAGACCGCGAATCGGCCAACGTAAGATAAGACGCCCTCAGGCTGACGGAGCGACGATCTTTACAGAGTGGCTGGTAGCAGCTGCATGAGAGTTGCCGAATCAAGCTGAATGGCGTGTAATTGTAGAGGCCCGTGTCCAGCAGTGGACTGCTGGAGGCTGAAGATGACGTTGATCCCACTCTTGCCTTCCCCTTTAGGAAATACAATACCAGGCAGGATGTTAAGCAATCGTGGGCAATGCTGCCTTTTCGAAAACTCAGATTATATCTTTGGTTTCGTAGCGTTTGCTATACCACCCAGCTAGGACGTGGAGTAGGGTTCAATAAGTCTAACGTTGCGCAATGGAAACTAGTTTTGATCATGTACGGGCTTACAGCGGCAACTAGCAACCGTATCGTATGCAGCTAATTAAATCTCAAAGATTGACTCATGACAATCTTACGTCGACCTAACCTGTTGGTTTACTTAAAAAACCTCATCGTGTCGCTAGGACAGTGTTGTAAATTTTGATGGCACAAAACTTCGCCACTTCCACGGTCGGTGGCAGCGCAGAGGTCACTTTAACTGATTTTGGGCAAAGAGAGTAGGATAATTATGAAGAACAGACAGGGAAGGGAGGTTAAGTGACTTTAACTGTATATATCCCACTGCGATGGCTGTCCTAAACTAATGCATAGAGGCTGCAGGATCTCAAGTGGAACGCACCGGTGAACCTCTAGTGCTACGCCGAAATAGCTATTCGTGAGGAGACATCTCTTAAAAGCTAATTTATGAGTGGAAAGTCACATCTCGTCAGAACGTTTCGATGAAAATCGACAAAGATTCAAGCGTTGTACACAGGTATATTTAGTTGCTTCTATAAGGCGGAAGACTACTCTAAACATGCATATAAATCAATCAAAGTGCGTTAGATAAGTCATTATCTTATCAGCATTGTTTTTGATTTACATAGGTACGTTACTTTGCATATGCACTGAGTACTTCTAACAAACTAACTACCCATAGAAGTTGAGGTTCATAATCTTTATAATCATACTAATAAAGATAGGTATAGAGAGCCTTTTGCGGTTGCTGCACAATAACATGTTTAATTTGCACCTAGGAACTGGAATTTTAGCATAAAGGTGCTAGGTGCAATGGAGGAAAAACCCCGAAAAGTTGTTTTTACGATATCCTACCATTTAAAGGTAAGGCAAGTAATTATTAATTTACAGTTGACGTTATATCCGCAATTTGCTGCAAGACTTGCTGGGATTATTACGCTCTTGCAATATATTGCAATTATTATATTCAATCAGTTTTGATTGGGTGCAAAGTCAATATTATCACCGAGCAGCAAAATCTGTATAAATAAAAATCAATTGCCGCATGTATGAAAGATCATCACTTGAGAACGGCTCGACCGATTTGTCTGATTTTTTTTTGTTTGTAACTTTTAGGGCAAGGATTGTATGAAAGATTATTTCGGAATTTACCGGGAATTTGGATAGTAATTTTGTATGAAAATTACCCGAAGGGCGGCGATCACGACATGCCGGTAAAATATAAAAATAATTTTAAATGAGAGGAAGCTTTCAATTAAGTAGGCGATCAAAAATACCCAATGCCTTTTCCGATTCCAAAATGAGTTAGATTAAAATCATCATAATTAAACCATACTACAAAAATTAAGAAATCATGGGCAAAATAGTTTATTTTGCCTAGTAATCTAGTAAAGTTTATACTGAAAATAATATTTTATTTACGGAAGACATCTTACCGCATATTTTAATGGGAATAAATCAAACTAATAACAACTACCAATTAATCTTTATTTACGAAATAAATTACTGTCAGCACATCATGGGTAACATTTTCTTTAATTAATCAAACTCTAGACTTATTTTCTGGAATAAATATGAAGGAATCTATAACTATAGGATGGTGACCTATTGCTATTAGCCACATACCGCAAATGTAACCACAAATCGTGAGTTTACCAATTGAACCTAATTTGACTCAAAATCGTAGGAACTGGAAATTTTATTGAATTCACTCAATGTTTACATATATTTCTGAATATCTAACCATAATTAAACGTATAGAATTAGAACGTGAAAATATAGAAGTCAAATAATGTGATGAGATAATTTGGTCCTGTTTATTATTACAGCAAGGCTGAAATAACAGTCTTGATTATTAAATCTTAACTCTTTTACAGTACCTACATATCAAAATCAGCCTATAATGTTCCCACTGCTGGGACACGGCCTCCTCTCTTCGAGAGGGAGTGGCCTATAATGCACACCACGCGGGCCAAGTGCGGATTGGTAGATGTCATATGTCTTTGAATTTTTGGTTCTAGGACATGCCGGTTTCCTCACGATGTTTTCCTTCCCCGTTTTGAGAGCAGTGGTAATGGAATACCAATACCTACATAAAAAATAAATCCACAAGTACATATTAAAAAAAAAAAAACAGTCCTGGGGGTGTCCTTTATTTTTCAATAAGTTGTTGCATGAAGGAGGGATCCCACAAGAATGGTGCAATAGTTCGCTAGTGCCCATCTTCAAGAATAAAGGTGATGTACAGGGGGTCTACTCCGAAGTGGTATCGGCCGAATGTTCGGCCGTTTAATGCTACGAAGTTACTATTTGGTTTGTTCGGTCCCGATCCTACACTCCTACACTCTTTCGAATATTGACTATGTTCCCGACCCAACTGAACCGATCCGAACTTTTTTCGCATTTTTCAATAATATTCGGTTCGGCCATGTGTCGGTCCGATCCGATCATTCGCACTTTGCACTTCGTAGTAGACCCCCTGGACATTTCGATGTTGTATACAATATGGCAAAAGACTGAATACTGTTTTTGTGAAAAAAGAGTACCTCTTTTTTTAGCTATTACATTTGTTGATAATTTAACACGGTAACCCACACGCAAAGACCCAAATAACAAACAATTGACATACTTTCTTCATATCAAACTATGTTGCAAGTGATTCCTGTTATCTGGAAAGTTTACTTAACGTTATCATTGATGAATTTCAAGACGTCTGTTGGCTGGTTATTGGCCTTTACGACATTTAAGTTCGAATATTACTCAATTTTTTTCTAATATTTATATTTTTTAGATAACTATTTTTTAGGTAATTAGGTAACTGAAAAGTTGTGTAGATATCGGTTGTCATGGTATGGGCATGCATGTGTTACGGAGAAATGAGGAAAATGTCGTGAGGAGAGTTTTAAGTATGAATGTCGATGGCTATAAGAATAGGGGAAGACCAAAGAAACGATGGATGGAATGTGTGAATGATGATATGGTTAGAAAGGGGGTGACTACCGAGATGACGACTAAAAGACAAGTATGGAAGAAAAAGGAATGTTGCGCCGACCCCAAATAAATTGGGATAAACATTGGGACAAATTGGGACAATGATGAGAATAATGAATTATATATTTTTAGACTGATTTAATTATTTGGTTCGATTTATGACCAATTTTATCCTTTGGTTGAATGAAAGAATAACAGTCATTGGCTAGGGGAGTGATTACGTACATCTAACTTTATAAAATATTTCGTAAAGGGACTTTTTTTTTTTTTTTCTGGTGGGAAATCATCAAATGACCTCTCCCGCTCTGGGTGGAGCGGAAGGGAGTGTCAGACTCTTACTGACTAAAACCCACCTATGTTCCTTCCTTCGCCCTTTATGTTCCGAGGCAGCAGTAACCCTTTCGGACAATCCCGCTGACTCGTAAAGGGACTTCAAGCAAACATCTTATCATAGAGATATCTTTGGTTTTGGTTTTGGTTTCAGGGAGAAAAGCCTTCTAACAAAAATAAAGAAATCATAAGAATCCCTCCTTGAAACCCTAACCAGCGCCTTGTGGGACCCTTTCCCGAAGAAGACTTCTTAACATTGTTTTGATGAAACCTTTTAGCCAAGACTGTGTAGAATGTAGACATGTGATGATGACAATCATCATTTTGTACTATTTTTTTTATTTTTATTTATCCATTTAGTCTCATCTCGGCGACAAACAAATATCAAAAACTTGTCAAAATGTAGGGGAATTAGAGGTATTTTTGACAGATTGAGCCTGAAATCAAACTGTGAATGTGACCAGAGGGCTGGGTCGTAGCGGGATTGTCCGAAAGGGTTACCGCTACCCCGGAACATAAAGGGCGAAGGAAGGAACATGGGTGGGTTTTAGTCAGTAAGAGTCTGACACTCCCTTCCGCTCCACCCAGAGCGGGAGGGGTCATTTGATGATTTCCCACCAGAAAAAAAAAAAAAAAAAAAAAGAGGCCCATATACACACATACAATACAATTAATATTAATATAACTTAAAAATACTATAAATACATACAACATGTCTATCTACATACATACTATCCAAGTCTTCACGCAAAATTAAAGTAAAACATAGCTCTACAGTGACTGTACACAGCTAATGAGCTCCACGTGTAGACCAAGATAACACGTTAATGCACAGGTACCTAAGCATAGTAATTTATCACTTGTAACTTGATCCTTCCAGAAAATAGTTCTTATAAGGTTTACAGTAGGCATTGGCATGCTTGTTTATATCTCAGTAATCATTAATAATCATTTAAAGTTGAAAGGGTTTAAATTTTACTTACGATGCTTTTTTTTTTTTTTCCGGATGGGAAATCATCAAATGACCCTTCCCGCTCTGGGTGGAGCGGAAGGGAGTGTCAGACTCTTACTGACTAAAACCCACCCATGTTCCTTCCTTTGCCCTTTATGTTCCGGGGTAGCGGTAACCCTTTCGGACAATCCCGCTGATACTTACGATGCTTAAAGTTAGGATTATTTGTAGGGCCAACTTGGCCAGAGATCGCACAATACAGGGAGGTTTAGAAGAAAAAAACGGGAGGCCTTTGCCCAGCAGTGGGACACAAAATAAGATAACAAAAAAAAAAGTTAAGAGAAGTTTAAAGGTAAAAAAATATATGGTTAAGTAAACGTTAATTATTCTTACATTTAAGCAATGTTTATAAAATTTTACCCTGAAGTGGATAGCCATAGATTAGTGATTTCTTTGCTAAGACAATAGATTCTCACAACAAAAAAAAAATACCGTGGTGTTTTTTTTTTTTGTTTTTTTTTCCGAATGGGAAATCATCAAATGACCCCTCCCGCTGGGTGGAGCGGAAGGGAGTGTCAGACTCTTACTGACTAAAACCAACCCATGTTCCTTCCTTCGCCCTTTATGTTCCGGGGTAGCGGTAACCCTTTCGGACAATCCTGCTGATACCGTGGTGTTTTCCGGATACTAAAACCACAAGCTGTCTGTTTGATGTCTGTGTTTGTTAGCTGTTGTGAGTGGTTTACCACAATAATAGGTGATACAGTTATTACCTACTAGCTGCGCCCCACGGTTTCACCCGCATAAGTTTCGATCCCGTGGGAATATCGGGATAAAAGTATTGTATGTATCAATCCTGGTTATAAACTATCTGTGTGCCAAATTTCATCCAAATCCGTTCAGTACTTTTGACGTGAAAGAGTAACAAACATCCATCCATCCATACAAACTTTCTCATTTATAATATTATATAGTAGGATTTGTAGTATAAATTTTTTTGTCGTTCCTTATTTTGGATCTTTTTGGCGATTTCGTTGCATATTTCGAGCATTTACAAGCATATTTCGGCCATTTTAAATTGCATATAATTCGGTTTCTAGTAATAACCAATCGTAATCAAGTGAGCCATGTGATTGAACAAGCAACTACAGCATTTTTTAATGTAACTCAGGAGCGCTATAACTTTGTCCGTAAACTAAAAGCTGACACGAAGGACCACAATGCGCTCCTGGAAATAAGATTCCAAAACGCAGTCACGATCCTATTGATAAAACAAGGATAGCACCTGACAGGGAAATCTCTGCTTACAATACACGCATTTTATTGGGCACGTAGTTATTTATAAATGGTTTACGAGCTAATTTGAATGCAGTGTATCGAATCCAATAAAATAAACGCTATTTTTATTGACATGCTTCAATAAAGACAATAAGACATTGTTGCATGATTTTATATTGAAGGCCCTCTTTATTCTAAACAAGTCATTTCATTTACAAAGAAAAATCGAAGTGTTAATGATCTTTCATGAATATGAAACGAGAGAAGTCAAAACGCTATTTTCCTTTTAGCTAATTTCATTGAGAGTTTCCTCACATTTCAGTTAAGTGCCAAGTCACGGCAAGTTTTATTTTTAAGCATTTTCCGGGTTACTTTTAATATCTAATCAAAACGTTACAAGATAGGAAGATAAACTACTTCTGCTAAATAAAACAACTTGAAGTCATACGGTCATACGGTCATCAATGCTAATATTATAAAGAGCTAAAAATTTGTTTGTTTGCTTATTAGTTTGTATGTAGGGTGTAATCTCTGAAACTACCACTCAGATTTGATAAATTCTTTTTGCATGTGATAGTCAAATTTTTGAGAAAGGCTATAAGCTATTTAATAATGTGCTAAGACTCTTAGGAGCAGAGGTACAAAATAAAGTAAGAAAGAATGCTAAGCGAAAACAAAGTGATAGCGCAGGCAGGTGATGTGATGCGACGGGGTGAGTCGGAGGAACAAGAACGAACGAAGTTCACGCGAACAAAGTCGCGGGCCGAAGCTAGTCTCAAACATAAATAAAACATGTTTTTTATCGGACATTACTAAGTAAGTTTTTTAACCAGAATATAATTATGGCAGTAATATAATTTCTGTTTATTACCATAATAAAAATCATTATTAGATAGAACCAAGGTCATTTACGTTATACGTCTGTTTTTACAAACTAAAGTAAATTCTGAGAATATTTTTTAATTGTGTATGAAACTTAATGATGTTGGTGGGTATTCCGAACAGGTTGTGTTTTGATGAGCAGTGCTTTAACATTTAAAAACTCAACAATTAAAACTGTTACATAAATTCAAGCTCTCGTTTTTAAAAAAGTGCGGTGCTGTCTAACAGTTTATTATCTCAAACAAATGTGACTAGCTTCGCCCCGCGGTTTCACTCGCATAAGTTTTGATCCCGTGAGAATATCGGAATAAAAAGTATCCTATATGTTAATCCTGGCTATAAACCATCAGTGTGCTGAATTTCATCCAAATCCGTTCAGTAGTTTTTGCGTGAAAGAGTAACAAACTTTCACGTTTATAATATTAGTAAGAAGAATTTCAAAATGTAACCAGTATTTGCCTAGAGATGAATTCAGATGGTACCAAAGAGGAAACAAAACCAAAAATCCCCGCCTCATAACTCCAAAACAAATGAAGATAAACGAAACTCTAATAAGGAAAAAGAATATACTAAATCTAAATCCCGCACTCTACATTTTTCCACTACCATTGAACCAGAAGATTCTTATTACCTTCAAGTTGACGCGTTGCTTGTCAGTATATGTGTGATAACAGGAGATAATAATGTTTGATAACAAAACAATAGAGATTCCACTAGAGTGATAAATTCAACTATTTGCCATTAACAAGTGCATGGAACGTGATTGCGTAGGATCGTTTGATTGTACGTAGTATTGTTGTATATCGGCAATTGCATCTGTTTTTATACATAAGTATTGTTTTGTATAATTGCAGGTTTTTATGCTTTATCTTTTGTCTTTAAATTATGTAAGTGGTTTAGTTAAGAAGTAATTATTCTATGTAGATAAAAACTCTGTCCACTAGGATAACAGTGTTTTGACATTTCGAACTAGTAAAAATTTTTATTTATTTTGTCAAAACTGCTGTAAGAAGTCATAAATAAGATAATTCAATAAGATTAGGCAGTTTATATATTTATTTTATTACGCATTTTAAACTTTTCCGTAATCTTGAATATGTACGTTCTAAGACAGCTGTCAAAAAACGGTTAACCTAATGGACAGGGTATAGCGGGGTAATTGCGTAACACATTAACAGTAGCAATTCGCTAAGCTTTCATTTTGACAGTTCAACAACACTCATTGCGTTATTTACGTTGCCGAGCAGACAAATTTTTCGGATATTTATGAAGCAATGGATTAGCAATATCCTTCAAAATGATTCAGATTGTGATTGAACGTGTGTTGTGCAATTAGGATGCAGCATCTTAAGCTTAAGGATTCAGAAACTGTCATCGCTGGATGACAGTTTCTTTGAAGGATATTGCTAATCCATTGCTTCATAATGTTCGGATTTATCTGCTCAATAACGTAAATAAATTGTATAATTGTGTAAATTGTATAAATAGGTGCTGACCTACTTATACAATTTAAAATGGTTTCGTTTTGTTTGTTCTCGTATGACGTTGTCCTTTATAACCCAAAGGTTGCCTGCTAGAGAATGCATTGTGGCATTAAGTCCGCCTCAGTACCACTACAGTGTATCTACATAAAATGTTAATACATAAATAATAATGTCATAGGTGTTACACAGTCACGGAGGTAGTAAGGAAAACTTAGAGAGGTGACGTCAGAATTGCTAGCCGAAATCGCCTGCAACATTCTATGAAATTTCGTACTTTATTTGGAAACTGGCTCTTGCGAGCTTCGCAATCTATACTAATAATAAAACTGAAGAGTTTGTTTGTTTAGCATAATTAGCATATAATGTTCCCACTGCTGGGACACAGGCCTCCTCTCTGTGAGAGGGTTTGGACCGTAATCCACCACGCGGGACCAGTGCGGGTTAGTTGATGTCACATCTCTTTGTTAATTTGAACAAACTCATGTCTGGTACTACCAGATTTTTTTTTTTTTTTTAATTTGATAGCCCAATGCTTGAGGAAGGAAAAAAAGAAAAAAAAGAAGGAATTCTAAGCGAAAACAAAGTAATAGCGCGGGAAGGCGATGCGATGCGAAGGGTTGGGTCGGGGAACAAGAAATTTCACGCGGCATTAGCTAGTGTAAGATAATTGCAGGATAATAGGTACATCGATAAAATGAATCAACCTTACTTATCGCACATTTACGTGCAGCTACTTAATTCTGTAACACTATAAAACTGAAACAAAAGTATAGGTATTTGCAGGTACAACAATGTAGGGATAAATGTATCATCAAAACCATTTGATAAATAAACAAACTGTGACTAAGTATTTTTGTTTACTTATTTATGGATTGATTTATTCCACTAGGAAATACTTACTTGCAATATGTTTATTTTTTATTTATTTATTAAAACAAAACGTACATAATAATTCAAATAAATTATTCAGACATTCAAAATTACATCCCATGTGTCTCGCATTAAAATGCAAAATAGATACAGGACAGACGTCAAAATGCTTCAAAGAATTGTCCATGCAGCGCATGCATCTTAATATTCTATAACAGAATGATCGCATAGATACATTTATTTAGTAGCGGGCCGTGTTTAGTACATACATTATTCAATGTATGTACTAAAAGATGAATAAGTCAGACCGACCTGAGTCCACAAAAAATTCAAGAGAGATTTGACGTCATCTGTAAACACGGACCTTCCAACTGAGGTGTTTGCTTGTTAGAATTTTTAGTGCATTCGTACTAATTTGACGAAGCTTAATGTTCAAACATGGAGACCAACATTTTACAAACGTTTGACATTCCTGGGCTAAAAAGACCAATGACCTATAGACAATAGATGGAGCAAAATGTATACGGAAATGCAAATGGATTGTCTGTGATGAGCTTAATAGAAGGAGTTGACTTATTGAGCTACGAGTATTTATCATGATCAGATGATCAAATGAGCCTTTTCTCACCTATGTTTGGGTCACCTTCCAGTCTAACCAGATGCACCTGTATACCTACCAGTATTTTTATGGAGCTGCCTATTTTATTTTCACAACCCAGTAACTGGGTAACACGATACCCCTTGGTAAGGCTGGACTGCTTGGATTTATTGAGCTATTATCATACGTAAAGACCATCAGATGGTGTGACAAATTATATGGCACCCGTTGATAAATATTCACGAAACTGCAGTTACAATTGACACCAGAAGGTCAATTCTCGTGATTTAAAACGTTCAAAGTCTAGTCGCAGTGTCATCTCGGCGACAAACAAATGTCAAAAACTTGTCAAAATGTAGGGAAATTTGAGGTATTTATGACAGATTGAGACTGAGATCAGACTGTGAACGTTCTTAAAATTACGAGAATTGCCCCTCAGTTCCATTCAGATAGACCAACGACCTAAAGATATCAGTTAAACAAAATGTATGCGGAAATGCAAATGTATTGTGATACGCTCAGCTGATTGAGTTGATTTAATATGACTACGTACTCAGGTATATTAATAGTAGTTATAAGTGTAGGTTGTACCATAACACGTTTTTCTCGTCATGCTCGCACATGACACAGTAGGTACCTCACACAAAGTTATGATGCTTGGCAAATGACCGATGGGGCTCTCGTAATGAATATCTGCGTCTCGTTATAATAAGATGATTCAGACTTTTGTTATGTTACTTTGAACTTGCAATTGATTTTGATGATTTACAACGGAAACTGTTCAGAATAATGAATAGGTACTAACTACAAAGGTATTATGATAATGAAGTGCACAAACCTCAATTTAAAATTATCATTTTGATTTGACGAGTTTTTTCTACGCCAGCACATTCCGTAATACACTGTTAATCACAGTCTGGATCAATTTGAGGAATATTGCTAATCAATTGCTTCATATATGTTAGAAAAATTTGTCTGATTTAAAACGTATGGATGTTGTTGAACTGTCAAAATAAAAGTCATTACTACTATTAGTGTGTTATGCACTTACCCCGCTTGTCACTTATGTCTTTATTTTTGTTTACTTTACTAAAAAAGTCAATCACTTTACTAATAATTATGCTTACAAAAAAATCAAACGGGTTTTAAATATCTATGTACTTACCTACTTATAAAAATATCACGTCAATATTTTATGTGGTTGCTCAACTTGAACTCGATCCGTTTTATTTCAGGCTTCATTTCGCAGTTGACATTCAAAGAAACCTAGGCGAGTGCATGTCCCTATCGACATTCCCTCCCGTCTGGAAGGGTGACTCTACCCTTCAATTATTTACAACCCCTCCATGCACTTAGGGGACGAAATACAACCTCACAACCTAACATTAATATGACTGAAAACCGAACGCTAATCCGTCAAGTTAATGTGTGGGATAATATATTTTTTTATTTTGAAAATTGAAATTAGTCACTGGTTTTAGGTGGTAAGGAAAGTTTGTCACCGTCTTTTGTTTATTGATATTTGTAGGTACCTAATGGTTATTAACATGGCTTTGAGTGGAAATGGTAGGGGACACCCTAGCAGGACATACACTGAACTATTTGGCGATGTTCTTAAGAAAGGTCAGATGTATGAACTTAGACGAAGCAAAATACATATGTAAGGATCGTAACAACTGAAGAAACACGGGTGGGTTTTAGTCAGTAAAAGTCTGACACGTCCTCCTGCTCCGCGGAGAAGTCATATGATGATTTCCCCAAAGAAAAAAAAAAAAAAAAAGGCATCGTAACAAGTGGTGATCTGTTTTTTTTTTAATCATGCGCATCCGCATGGAAAAAATGTGGTTGTTTATGTACGAGTATGTATTACAGGTATTGTAGGTTTTGAGACAGCTATAATAGCAAGGATTGTTATTCTTCATCTAATTAACTCGTCAAACCATCGCCTACTAGAAGCCGTTTGCATGTAAGCACTCAACGCTTTTTACGATTATATTTTATTGACACTATTGTTTCAAGTGTGTTTTTCTTACGCTGGTTCATACGACATCGTGCTATTGATTGAATGAACTATAAGATAAGTAATCAAGTGTCTCAAGTGTCCTCAAACTAGACGTGAAATGTTTATTGAGAACTATGAATTCTATATAGGCCCGTGATAAATACTAGTAGCAATAACCGATATACCTATTGAAGATTGGAACACATGCCCCTATATCTATGAACAATCTAAAATTACAAGCATTAGTTGTAAGTTGTTATGAACATTTTGCAAGAGTTTTACAACGGCTAACTAACTAGTTGTACTGCAAGCCGTATAAGGGTTAACTACATTAACTACATAGTGATATCAAATACATACATTGCGTTAGGTTTGGAAATATATCATTTATCTCTGTTCTCACATAATAAGTATTAGGTACACTCAGCACAGTATTATTTTGTTTTATTTATTTGGGAAAATAACCAGTTAGACATTACACTACATTCTACCTACTCAAACTATATAAATAAACACACAACATTTCCACATATTTAAGATTTAAAAAGACACAACACAGAATTTATGGTGAACATTGACAATTAATATCAGTTGATGGTTTTTAATTTATTCCTTTATCTTATGCAAAAGTAAGACTCAATCTTTTAGTATGTTTTTACGATCAAACCCAACTTAATAACATAATCAAAGATAGGGGGAGCAAGACCTTTCATCTCGGGAAATTAAAAGCATAACATTAGGCTTATAAATATATATGTTGTACTTACTCGAAACTGCGTCAAATTCCTTCCAGCCAGTGAGTAGGTAAACAGCTATCATAGACAACTTATCTATGAAGTTAAAACACTCGCGGTCTCTTTAGCCAAAACTTTTGATTTCGTACGGCTAAAATTACTACCACGGCTCACTGACATTGCAATTTTTTTTTAAATTAAATCTCACATGACACTACACTTAAATTAAATGCAAAATCACGACGATCATTACTCAGTACCGCGCAGTAATAACAACAAAAATCTTTTAAAATACGTTCGATACGATGTCCTTCTGTCTTCGAATGTATTTCACGGAACCACCCTTTCATATGTGTAGATGCCTTGATAACCATTCGAAATGAACCTTGAAATGGAGAAAAAGCTTCCTTATCCCTTCACGAAATAATTATAAATAGATTCCTATGTGTCCGGACGTTAACAGTGATTGAATTTCAGTAAAAATAAAACCTTATTGTTAGTAACATCTGAGTGCATTTTTAAGGTGACCGTTTTGATCTGTTGTGATTGATTGACCGCAAAAGATATCGAATTAATTTGATTAATAGGAACTCATTTATCCACTCATGACAGTATCTACTTATAGATATTATATTGTTAGGGTAAGCAGATAATGTTACAAGATCATATAAACATCTTTATGTGCTTCAGTGTGACGCAGGAAAGAGGTTGAATTACATATGAAGTCCGAGGCATCTAATCCGCTTTGACCATCACTATTTAAAATATGTCGATTTTTGAACACTATTTTTATTATTATGACTTCTTTTAATATGATATGATTGAAGGGCGGGCGTTTTAGGGGGACTGTCTTTTGTAATTTTAAGTTCGAAAAGTGCTGGTTCTCAGCCTTTGAATAAATGACTTTTGATTTTGATTTTCTAAAATGTCATGAATAATATCCTAGTATAGGTACTTATATATAAAATAAAAGCTTCCACGTAGGTAAATTGAGTGTATCAATTAACACCATTATGTAAAAAGCAGGCTATCAAATTAATTAACAGGAAAGGAAACCGATACTAAACTAGGTATCGTGAGGAAGAAAATATTGGTGGAAAGCACGACAGCACTTTAGCTTGCACTCCGCCCTAGAATTTTAGTGTCACTTGTACATAACATAAGCGTCAGCGTTATAGCTTCATTATTATTTTATGGAGTCGTTATTTAGTTTATGACCTTTGTGGCGAATTTATGGTGGTTTTATTAGTATTAAATTGTTTGTATATCTGCCCACCTTCAACACACAATAAAATAACGCGACATGACACGCCGGACACGCGAATGTAAAAGAGGAGACCGTTAAAAAGGAACTGTCGGTCTATTCTTGAAGTGAGCTGTCATTCTACTGCTGCTAGTGATTGACACTATTCGATTCTTGAATAGTGAAAATTCCTAGCATCAGGCTGGGAGAGGCCCACGTCCAGCAGTGGACTGCGATAGGCTGAATTGACTTCACCTAAGTTTCCACGGTGAGACTTTTACAGAAGATAGGTAGTTATTATACCTACCAGAGCTACCAGAGTATACCTATATAAATATCGTCTACATTTCCGATACAAGAAGAGAAGGGGAAGGTTTGTAATGGATAGCTAAGGTTGGATGCACAGCCATTATTCACTATGTTTGTTTAATTTGACAAGAATAGCAGGGAGCTCAAAAACTAATCACTATAATAAAAGTAATTCCTTTAGATTGGACCACACAAGCCCAAATGACACGACCTTCTAACCTTGGCGTGCTTTTTGGCAAATTGGTCATTTGCCTGTTAAATGGTAGCCGACGTGAACGACGCCCTAAATCGACCTGAACTGGATTTAGCTAGAAAATAAACTGTTATGTGAAAAGTTGGTTGGACAGTTTTACGTCCACTGAAACTAGTCCAGCGAAATATATCAATGTCATCGGTAATGATAATGAATGTTAAAATTATAGAATGTTTTTATTAAAGTTATTGGTCTTTTAAGTAATAGCTATGACGACTTTCGATAGAGATTTACTTTCCAATATGGACTTTCCTGTCTATGTTCTGTCTGGTATAGAATTCTGTAAAGTTTGTTGCCCACCAGTAGGTACCTATTTAAATGTGGTTAAGACGATGACCTATAAGAAAACAAATGCATGTCATTGTTTTTTTTCCTTCCCTCAAGTTATAGTAAAGACTACTATTTATTATGTACATCATATAAATTACAGATATAAATATAGTTTACAAATGGTGTCCAATGGGAGGACTTACCGCTAAGAGCGATCTCCTTTGGATGGTTTAGCTGGTTATTACGTTATTCTTCCCTTGACTTATAATAAGCTACTTACGCTACAACAATCTACTGGAATGTAATAGTTATCAAAGGCTGCTCAAGCGCTTAATGCGAAAAAGGTCAGTCGACTGCGATAGGCTTGAGTCGTTCAACCGTTGGTCTTACTATGGATTATAAACTTCCGCATTGTATTACATATTGGATTATTGTTTACAGAAATATATCGATTCAGTACACAATGTCATGTCTATGTTTTCACATCTCATGGTGTTATCAAACTATGAATCAACGTAGTGGAAGAGCATAGTGGCTTGGAAGACATGTGACCGTCACCAACCCGCACTGGGCCCGAGTTGTAGATTATGGCTCACTGCCTTTCACAGAGAGGAGGCCTGTGTCCCAGCAGTGGGAACGTTATAGGCTGATTATGTTCTATGCTATAGAGACTAATACCTTTTAGTTACACCCGACTGGTATTATAAGCAAGTAAAAACTATATACTATATCGAAATTTACTTCAGCAAAGCTATCCCACTTTGTAACAGTATCTCTACAAAATCTAAGACCGTAAATTGACCATCCAAGTGCGGTATTTCACGCAATAAAGTATGTTACGGTGAATCGATTGATGTATCCGTTTTAATAACATGCTTGACACTAGCTGTACCGTATTTAGGTAATCTTCACAGAAATGTCAATGACACTGGCCACTTTACACTATTGATACTTACTCCTGTATTAGGCATTTATCGTCTCCACTTAACGTCACTCAAATATCTCGACTTAGGACTTATTTGACAGTTCTCTCTCAATGAAAATGTTTTGTCTATTTTCGCCTTATAGGTATTACAGCATTAACCTACCTACTTCATCCTCTTGTTATTTATTTTTTTGTAGGTGGTTGAGTGGCAAGCATGGCGTCCAGCGGGTCACATGTTCCCACTACTGGGACACGGGCCTCCTCTCTTCGAGAAGGAGTGGACTATAATCTACTACGCGGGCCCAGTGCGGGTTGGTAGATGTCATATGTCTTCGAATTTTTGGTTCTAGGATATGCTGGTTTCCTCACGATGTTTTCCTTCACCGTTTTTGAGAGCAGTGATGATAAAATTATTTACACGAAGTAAAGCGCCTGCCTGAGTTCTAACACACGACCTACAACTCCTAAGTCGAAGCCTTCCACCGCAGCTCTTATGGACAATATGGACATCTGCAATACCAGAGCCTTTTTTTTTCAGATGGGAAATCATCAAATGACCCCTCCCGCTCTGGGTGGAGCGGAAGGGAGTGTCAGACTCTTACTGACTAAAACCCACCCATGTTCCTTCCTTTGCCCTTTATGTTCCGGGGTAGCGGTAACCCTTTCGGACAATCCCGCTGAAATACCAGAGCCTTAGGTCCGTTGTCTAACCTCCCAAGGGCTGTCTTTAACATTCAATGTTATTTGCTACCACGAGTAAGCCTATGATTGTAAACGTATAATCATAAAAAATAACCAATTAATTAAAACTGTATTATTAAACAATTTATATTTTCATACATACAATTGTTGGGCAGACAGATTCCTGTTCAATACTGAACTCGATGCTTACCTGGAAAAGAAAAAAAACTATCAGTATTACATGTTTGAACACTTAATAATGTATCTATTAACTATGTCCGACTGGAAGTGAATTCTAATTGGTGGTTATCGCACAGTGTAACTTGTCTTTTTTGTTCTATGCATCCTGAAATACTATTAGAAACTTGGAAAGGGCTAGAAGATTTCTGATTGATTTTATGAAAACATTCGACCTTATACTTAACCGATCCAAAAAGTGAGGGAATTATTGAAATAAAATTATTTGATCTTACTTAATAAAACTTTTGAATTCCTAAACCTTACAAGCCTAAACCGCTGGGTCGACAATATAGATGGGCAAACCACCAGGTTTAAGCCCGGTGTTTCAAAATACTCCAGACAAGTTAGACCTGATTAAAAAATTGGTTACTAAAAATACGTCAATTTACGTCAGGCGCTGACTAATTTGACAGGTCTAAACTAATATTTATCTTCTGTCCTTTTCTTAATAAAATAAAAAGAAAAATATTAAATTTAGTTTAGTTTGTTAACAAGGGAATCGGCGCCAATGTCGTGTAAGGCACACAAGTGAAAACTATTTTAACTATCAAGACTGACTAACAATGGTCAAGGTTCCGTTATCAATTTGAAATTTTCCACATAGGTACTTATAGCTCAATAATTTACCAGTGGAATTTCTTTATACTGTGATACCTTCTGTTCTTGTACTCTGTTCCAAGAGTTACCACAGGCCTGCACAGACCAGGACAGCATGGCACAAAAGGAAGGAGCTCTATACTCAGCAGTGTGTGTAACAAGGTTACCAATGATGATGAAGAATGGTGATCTTGAGAGAAAAATCTCTCCTATATCGCTAAATTTCTAAGACCTCTATCTATTACCTAGACAGTTACTCACTAGTTTACAAACTCACAGACATCGTGTGAAAACTGTCTAGATCGGGTTAATGTCCGGCGTGCACAATTTTCATGAACCGCTTGCTTAACAACAGCGATATTTAGTAATAATTGAACATTTCCTACAACCTGTCGGAACATTACAACAATACATATTTTTACATAAAGTGCTGTACACGTAATGTATGTTTGTGCTGACATAATGGCCGAATAATCAGTGGTAGAATTTTGACTATCTAATGCATACCTGCTTCTGGTAATGCATTCAAGCTTTAACAAAAGCGTAAACTTTTAATGTTCGTTAAAAAATGTGTATTCAAAAAAGGAACTGAGATAAAGGGCTCCGCATCGCTGAGATATCAGCAGGAATTTTTCGACGCCGTATTTTAGTTAGTTAATAGTTTTAGTTAGGTTATTATATATATATGTATAATAACATATAGATATATTATATAAACATATATAAAACATCATCATCATCTTATATATATTTTTTTTATTTATATATATATTTATTTTAATAGTGTGTTAGTTAATTTAGTGTATGAAGTTTATTTAGTGTATATTATATCCTCTTCATTTATGGATAAAGTGGTGAGATAAAACCTTCTAAATGCAGTTGAATGTGATATTATTCTTTATAAAGTACTAAATATAGAGTTTCAAAAGTTGACAAAACCCCATTGACAAAAGGGAACTACACTAATTTTAGTATTAGCTACAAGAAATAAGAGACAAGCCTGTCTAATATATTGTATTTCAAGTTATCTCTCATATTTAATATGCAGAATGAAACTCATTTCATGCAAAAATTCAATAACCTCTAAAATGCTTATAATAATATGCTACTGCAACTTAAATTTAGGTTACTTTGTGACTCTACGTTATGTACCTATTATGAATATTGTGACTTGCAAAGGTCAATGACCTGGGTACCTAATACTTTACATGAAATAAAAATCTGCGGTTTATACTCTCTGATTATCAGTTTGATTCTGATATTGTGTATATCGACATGCACGAAGATATTACTAAATATTTTTTTAAGTTTGTTTCCAAGTAAGTATTCTTGCAGTTTTTTTTTAGATAAACGTACTTCTTATTTTCGAGTTGATGGAAAATATATGTAGGTATTTGTTAAATAAGTTAGTCCCACTATGTGGCCATGCCAATCGCGGCATCAGTGACGTGTTTTAGTTCCTCAGAAGTGTAGGTGTATGGACACTTTGGACACTCGAACATATGTTACATGATTTGGAGAGAGTCACCGTATTCGATAAACGCAGTTCCACTTACAAGGAACTTCGATACGGCAGAATCACGTTATTTTTTGCCGTAAGCTGTAATATTTGTATTTTTCTTGGGAACCACAGATATTAAATTATATACTGTCGCATGCAACGGCACGTGATAAAGCTATTTGATGGCCATTTTTATTGTGAATCAGTTTAAAAAAAACAAACTTGTAAATCATTAGAATTTCAAACGAAGTTTTTCTATGTTTAGAGGTTATTTTTATCACATTGTGCAAAATTAAGTAATAGATATAAATAAAAAAATATGATGCGTAGTTTTAAAATTATGTGTTTTAAAAGCTTGTACCTAAAACATAACTTTCATTAGCACAGTATGACTAGCTTGATAAGCGAGCAAAAAGGTTTTTTTAAGAAAAGTTTTGACCTAAGTTGAAGGACACCATAAAAACCAGAGTCTTAAGATTTTATCGTATATACATCCGATAAAATCTTAAGACTCTGACTAATAAACCCTTGCTTAAAAATAAGGCTTTGTTACGCTAGATGACTTTACTAATAGGTATTATGATTGAGGAAACAGGAAAAAAATGTTAAATGAATTGTTTTACAAAAAAAAAAATCCAAAATGGACAGGATCTTTATTCGTCTAAAAACTGTCAAATTAATAAAAACAGAAACCTACTTATCAGGTCAGCTACCTACAATCGATTTTCCTTTCAAGCAATCATAAAAACAGCCAAAAACATTAATTAATATTGTCACACACATTTTTTTTTGCCCCATGCTATCCCACTGGTGGGAAAAGGCCTCCCCCGAGTACTTCCACGATCTCTTTTCCCGCGCCACCTCTAACAAGGCCAATTCCCGTAATTAAAAACGTTCAAAATCTAGTCGCAATCAATGTCAAAAACTTGTCAAAAATGTAGGGAAATTACACGTATTTTTGACAGATTGAGACTGAAATCAGACTGTGAACGCTCTTAAAACTATGAGAATTGCCCCTGGTATCACACACAATAAGCTGTTTTAAAATCGTAACATGTGAACAAAGCCTTATCGCATACCAAGTTCACCATAGCTCGGCCATTAACATTGACCTTTACAGTAGTCGCGACAGAAACCTGCGATTAATACTCGTAGATCTTTTACTTTATCGTATTTTTCAGTTTCATGGCGATCATTTTGTTAGTGTACAAGGTACAGGGCTAGAGTTCAAACCACTTGAATAGGTTAAATATTTATAGGATTAATACTAACCATGCGATGCGGCATTAGGGTAGTTCCCCAGTTTTTTTTTATCAATATGAAACTGTTTTACTTTTATTACCCATCTTTATGTACTTTATCTGAGAATTGACATAGCAATTTTTTACATAACTTTTATTGATGATGATCATCATTCTAAAACTGAATTCCGTACGTATTTCATGTAAGAGTTTATTTTGTTTTTAACAATAATTAAAGTCGCATTGAAATCATTATCTACCAAAACACAATTCTCGATTCATTGGCTTGTTAAAGCTATCTTTCAAGTAAAAACAATAATACTCATCGAATCAAGCATCACAGCTCGCGGAGAACACGAATCAACATTCTTTTTTTCTTCCAAGTCCTTTTATAAGATGTTTTCTATGAAGAGCGTAATGATGGCATAAATATTGACTCGCACAGAGGTGCACACTGCACAGTGCGCAATAACGTGTGTTTGCACGTGCACCGTCAGACCATAACATAAATTGAGTGTAACGAACTTCATCCCACTTCATTGAGCGAGCGACTAATGGCAATAGTGTGAAATTCCACAATTTTCATTGAGGTATTTGTTACACATGGTGATTTTTAAGCGGTTTGGAAAACTATGTAGGGTTGTGCTACTTGTTATAATAAGCAATACCTATTCTGATGCAACTTTTTAGGTATGGGATATTGTTAGTTTACGTGGGACTTTAAGGTACTTCCCAACCCTTTGGGAAAAAACAGGCGTGATGTTATGTGTCAGATTTTGTACCAATTTCTCTGGAACAGCGGCTTGTTACAGAAAACCATTGGGCTGCTACCCATAGTTCTTATAAATATTTATTTAGCTAAATAAAATCTGGCGTAATAAATAATATCCATCTGCAACTTACTGTCCCTCCTCAGGGCAAAGACCTTCCTTTACAAGCTCAAACAAAGAAAAAAAGATCAAAGAAATTAAAAGAAATGATCAATAGCCTAAAACAAGAAATTATTTACTTACATACAACTTTGTATTCGTAACCTGTTCCAAAAATTTTAAGCATCAGAATTGGTCTAAATTTTTTAATAGATGTTCTATTAAAAACTTAGTATTTTTATTTAAAAAAAACCAAACGTCTTTGCTTTATTCTGTCCATTCAAATAGTGCGGTACGAAAACGTTAGATTTATGTATTATACCTTCTTTTTATACCTACAGCATCCAATCACGTGCAAACATACGCGCTGAGAAGCATATGTTTTATAAAATATGTAAATTGACTGTAACAATAAGTATATTATTTCGTTATTTACTGAACATTTATATTATGTACGCCTTCACGTGTTTCTTAGAAATATGAAAGGTGGATGTAAAAGGCCGGTTAACGTGGCCATCTAACTTAACTATTGCTAGTTTATGTAATGGAAATAATTTCCTTTGTATCATTTAAAGATGTTCCTGATGACTTAGTATTCATAAAACAATGAATCTACATGAGCACTGTGATCTACACGACAACAGAGAACGCTTCTTATTATGTGCATGTATAATTTCGAACTTCAAATAATTCCCATTTTACTTTCCTAAAAATATTATTAAACCAGATAATAAAAACGCCTCTTTTTGTGAACCTATCTTGTGGTCCTAAATAAATTCCAGTTCTAATACTTAATAGCCAAGTAACTGTGGCCAACTTGGATGGAGCGCGGTTGGTCACAGTAACAGTTCTAAACTAACCTAATCCATTATCCATTTGGCCAGGGTAAAGCTTAGTTACTGCAACCAAATGTGGGAAAATACCAGAAAGTAAAAAAGAGGCTCATTTATTTAAAAAAGTGTGCATCATTAGAAGTTCAAACAGTTTTTAGAGGGCCAGTTAAATATTTTCCCTTTTTTATGACCCTAACTAATTAGCATAGGTAGTATAGATAGGTAATACTATGTAAGCTTTTATCCATTGTAAATTAGTTTGAATGACTAATTCATTTCTAACTTATATGTCCACAGTACCTACTAATCTTTGGCAAGCTCCATTCTATCAAAAGTTTCTTAAGTAGTACGTAGACGGTTTTTACGAATAAATGAAATTGATTGCTATGTTAATGTTGAATAGAACACAAATTAATAAGGAAATATTTATACTTAAATCCATCGTAGGTTTCTACAAGGAGCACGCAGGCTCTACAAGTAAGGTTAGCTTCAAATTTTCAATTATATTCATCCGTAATTAGGTAACTATGATTAATATTCTAAACCTAAAATCTAACAGCTATTGTTATTTTTGAGTCACATATTCTAAGAACTATCGAAATACCCTCGTTAACCACGTCAATCTTAAGTGCCTATACAAATGTATGGCTAAAACAAATACGAAAATCTTCCTCATTAGTCAGTGATTCATTGCTTTGAATAATATTTGGCTAAGACCAAGTTGACCATTGTCCAGACGTGGTACAACGTAGTTGGGTACCTACCTTACACAGAAGCAGTACTGCAGGGTAATTACGTAACACACTATTAGTAGCAATGCGTTTCATTTTGACAGTTCAACAACATTCATTACGTTATTAACGTTGCTGGGCAGATTTTTTTTTCGAACATATAAAGCAATGGATAAGCAATATCTTTCAAAATGATTCAGATTGAGATTTATAGTGTGTTACGCAATTAGGGTGCTGATTTTAATTATCGAAAGGGTAAGCAATAAATATAGTGATGATCTTAACTGAAACTGTACCCCCAATCGAAACTGTACCACCACAACCACCAACCACCACCAACCCAACCAGACCAACCAACCACCACCAACCACCAACCACCAACCCACCAACCGACCAACCAACCAGACCCACCAACCACCAACCACCAACCAACCCACCAACTGTACCAGACTAGACCAGACTAGGTAGGACCAGACCAGACTATTTCCAAAGTATGTATGCGAACTTTTGTAAAAAAGTAACGATGGAGTTTCTTGTCCATTTTTCTCCACGCGAAACGACTTTTTGGGTGGGGCGACTAGAATCAATTCAATTGTTTTGTAAATTTTAACGTTCAAAAGTGCCTTTTATGTGCTTTTGAAATAAATGATTTGACTTAGTCTTTGAAAGAGATTGAAATTGCAATGCCTTTCATTTTGACAATTCGACAACATTCCATGGACTTTCTTGCCCGTTCTTCTCCATAGATACCTATTACGCTTTGGAATGGGCTTCATGTTTTCTGACTGACCGACTTCTTGACAATTCAAAAGTGCCTGTAAATTATTTAATTGAAATAAATGCTTTGAATTTGAGTTTGATTCATTGCGACGAATTTTTCAAACATATGAAGCAACGAATTAGGAATTTTCAGACGGCAGCAGAATGGGATAAGTAAGAGTGGAAGGTAGGCCTTTGCCTTGTACAGTCGATCGCACGACTGTGTTAACAAAACCGGTATGAGCTGGCCTTCTTTTGGAACTTCGTAGTCTACTACGCTAGGCCAGGTCAAGGTAAAGGTGTTGTGCGGTCGAAAAATACATGATTTTTTCTTCATTTTAAGCCGTCAAACAGCCAGTGTCTTCCCACACCCCAGAAAGCTAATCTATACTCTTATAAAGAGGTAACATTTGTGAGTTTTTATTTTGGGAGCAATCTTCGGAAATACTAATAGGATTCATAAAATTCTTTCACTAACTAGAAGCTACAATATGGCCGAATATCATATGATATATAATATGGTATAACATAATTATGTTCCAAGTGGACTATTCGCGGGCAGAAGTTATAGTCTTTTATAATGTTGCATCGTTTTCCATAGTTCCCACGTCCTTAAGAAAATCCCTATCAGCATTCAAGCCATCTTCCTAGTTAATGTAGAGTAGAGTAGACTAATGTGTACAGATAAATATCATTATTCAGTGATGGTACAACACTTGGGCAAAGTTGCCAAGTCCATAGTTCAATGCACTATGGAGAACAGTTAAATACGCATGTCGGCAACTTAATGTGAGTTCTCATAATAATTATAATCGTCACGTGTATTTTGTATTTTTTTTTTTGCAAGAAGGTGCCCTTTTCCTTAGTTCTTTTGTTTGTCGGTTGCCTTATAGATAGTGAACTTTATGCGAAGTTCGTATCTATGTAGAGGACACTATAAAATTTTATACGCATGCAGTAGAGTTTAATTAAGAACTTTTTAAAGAAATCTTCACACCCCTCTGCGATTGAAAATTTTAAATACACTCGGTGTCAATAGAGGTGAATATATCGATAAAACTTTGATTCAAATACCTTCCCGGATGATTATACCTCAATTACTATACCAGCCTTTATAGCCAAGATGTCTAGATGTAAACAGAAGTAAATGACTTAATCATAATATAACAGCAGTTACCATGTTGCCATCAACATTTACCACTACAGAATTTATGTTCTGGAATGTTGACTACGCTATAAAATCTTGGTACTTGTTTGAACTGCCTCCGGTATATTTGCAAGTACTGCTGGTGATGAGTTCTTTGGAGTCATTGTCAGATCAAAAAAGTTTATTTAAAGGTTTTTCATACTGGCATCACTATATTTGAATAACTACTTCATTGCACGTGACAAGCACGTGACTGAATAATGACATCGATCAAAACTCACAGGGAGGTACATCTCTAATTCTACGAAAAAAAAAAAATCTCAACGTGTATATCTAACTGGTTTTTTGCTGTAATTTTATTTATAAACATTTGGCTTCCGCCATAACTTGTAATATACAGTCGGATTGTAGTCATCATATTACTTTAGTGTTTAGGGCAATCGCTGCTGTAATGACAATAATAAACTTTTAAATTGGCATCTTAGATGACAGTACAATGACATGGCTTAAGTCATTATAAGCTGTAGCTTATAATGACTTATGCCATGTCATTAGTCATTAGTGCTGTAGCACTACAACATTATTTCGACACGTGGCTAAAATCGGAACTAACGCCGCCATCTTGTTTTTTAATACATTTCAAATGACATTTCACAAAGTAATTGCACAAATGTTTACCAACAGCACACCTTGTCAACGTCATTTGAGTGCCAAAAGATCTTTGGAGTAGTGTATGGATGGTGGATGACAATAAAAATTGAAGGTATAGTGTAGCATAGGACGGAAGTACATACATTTTCATACTTGACGATATATTTTCGTAAGTAGGTACCAACTTCTATAGGTATATAATACTTCGCTGTTCAAACGAATTTTTCCCATTAGAAACCGAACTAGTTGGCCCTGAATCGCCATGAAGCATTGTTTATTCAAAACCCGCATAAAAAATGCTACCGCAAAAAATTTTAAGAATCTATCGAAAAAGTGGGCTATAGACCTAAATGTAAACAAAAAATGGATCTAAGATAAAATGGATGCCTAAGGTACAAACAATTGAAAACCGCCTTGTACATCCGTCACGTTTGAAAATCGAAGACTAAATGAAAATTTTACGCTTTTGGACATACCTCATTAATCGTCATTCAGTGGAGGCTGGCATTCAAAACCGACCTCTTTACTTCGTCACTCTCCTAATACGGTGATCCAGGAAGCCTACATTTTTAGTGAAGATTTTTAGTGAAGAAGTTCATAAAGATTGGTCCTTGGCAGCTCTTTTCATAATGATTGGTCCTTGCCAGCTCTGGACAGAGAGAGGTGGAAAGGGAGTAGGGAGGCCTTTGCCCAGCAGTGGGACGTTAATGGCTAATCAAAAAAATTCTAAACATAGCTCTATATGTATACAACGTGCCGCTACAATGGCGACATTAATTTAACACACGGGTAGGGCTAGTGGCCTGTAATCATAAAAAATATAACAACATAAAATAATTCGTAATTTGAAAACCACCGCCTGCGCCGCTCGCCGACATATATGGCTCTCTCTTTCCTTCAATTCGCCTACTCTTTGCACGTTATTGGTTTTAAAATTTCATTGATGCGATGTTACACGGATCATAACATCAAAATCACCCCGCCAAATGACCCCTACGCTACAATTCTTTAAGACAGGTTGCTCCAAGATGCTGTTTTAGAAAATTAAAAATAAATTAATAAATAATAGCGTTTAATGAAATTAAAATATGCCCATCAAAGGAAAACGCAAAACTGTATACGCGTGTTAAATTAATGTTGCCATTAAAGCGCTACGCTGTATACTGACTAGTAAGAAACTGTAAATACCCACTAATTTATTGCTTATCTACGACGTTGAGTCATATAGTCATTAAGTTGATTTTCTTCTTTTGCTTTTTAGTTGTATTCTTCCATAAGATGTTTAGGAGGCTGTATTCATTATATGGAGCGTTTAATTCTAAGTGAAGAACATAATGTAGGTACCTACATAGAAAGAATATTGTACCTACAACATCGAGTTGAAGAGTTCACGGCTGTTAACGAAATTGGTTCAATAACCGAATTACGATCGTGAATAAAATTGTTTTATAGTACCCAAACACGTTAAACGATATAACACATAATTATTCGTATTAGCTGGTTGATAATTTATAAGCATTAAGCAATTTCCACGGAAAATGTAGGTATGTTTTAAGGTACAAACGCCAGTACATCGAGCTACTACAATCTGTCAAATTTCTTTAATAGATTTTCAACTATATAGCTACAGTATTAAGGTTAAAGGTTGATTGGGAAAAATTGACAGTTTCAGGTACCTTGACATGGTGGCGTCTGTACTGATAAGATCTACCACAGAAACAATGGATGAACTGTGTAATAAATGAAATGGCTAGAGAAGGCATAACTGCCGAGATGACGAATAATAGAGAAGTATGAGAAAAAGACACGTTGCTCCGACCCCAAATATGTAGATGGGGATAAGCGCAAGAGAAGGCCTCTTTAAATACATTAGGCTTATTTATATTCCTATATCCTAATATTATAAATACCTATTTTTTTTGTGGGTGCGTTTACAAACTTTTAAACTCACATACACAAACAGCCAGACCCGGAACGATTACCTGTAGGCATTACAAATATTTGTTCCGTGCGGGAATCGAACCCGCGACACGCAGCGCAGCAGTCGATCGCTCAGCCACTGCGCCAACCGTGTCGTCAAATATAGTTATATATTAATATGATATAATTAATATGCTCATTATTATGTTACATTATATAAGCTAACATTTAAAATAATAATATATACTTACATGTGAAAAAATAAGGTAATAAGGTCAAACAATTTAATGCATTTCTGAAAAAAAAAAATCAGAATCGACTATAATTGCAAACCATGAAACATTTGAAATCATGAAGCATGCAGCCTGCAATCAAAGAACAATGTGAGCAAATAAACTCATGCGCAGTTTTTAACATCAAATGTGTCACACTGCCTCACCGTGTTATGTTATTCTTTATTTTCCTCGTTCAAACATTTCGGTACCTAACACATTTTATCTGTCACAGACACAAAAAAAAATGGTGTCAATTTTACTGATTCATTCATTTGCTCTGTTATTCAGAGCGTTATGTTTTAATTACTGTAATAAATAGCAGTGCCTACTTTATAATAAAATTATTACTGTTAGCTTCACAAAAGATTTATGTTTCCGTTTCCTCTATACCTACTAGGTGACGCCAATATCTAAACAAAGCTAGTGAATTAGAGGCTAAATTATTAAAAAAATATTTAAACGACTTTTTGCGATGAAACTATTTCAGTTTTTGTATGCGCATCAAGTATTCGAATGACAGCCGACCAACAGCTCATAATGTGCTCGGGTCTCGATATGTAATGGTCACCCATCCAAGAACCGACCATGGCAAGTGTAGCTTAACCTTAGTCTTAAACGTGCGACTGTTATTATTTAGCCGCGAGTAAGTTATTAAAGTCAGTCCATTCAATCAATATAGGCAGTACGAATACATCACAAGCATCAAAATTTCAATTATCGGATCATAATGAACGTAATCAAATATCTGCGACCGTTCACGGTCAAGATCAAGAACGTACTCGTATGTGTTGATAGCTACCGCGTCAATATTATCATTTTTTTACCAACTCCAGAACATTTGAACAAGCGATGGTACCAACGTTTTTTTGTTCGCAGAAATGCTATTGAAAACGAGTCCGGTTTCTGATGAGCTTTTGGTAATTATAAAGGAATGCGATTGTTAAAGCTTAGTATTTTATTTTAATCGAAGAAAAGTCGGGGTTTTTTGCGCAATGTACCAAGAGCTTCTAGGTAAGCCGAGCTGGGTAATATTTACAAAAGCTGTAGGCGAACATCTTTTCTTCGAATAATGAAACATCACTTAAGTTGTCAGAAATACCTCGGTTTTTTTTTCTTTTTCTTGTGGCTATGCACGATTTGTGCATTTAGCTAATGTCATGTTTAGTCTTAACCTCATACTACAGGTTTTTCAATTTTAACTCAAAATGGACGCGTCCGCCATGTTGAAAGTTTCCCGCGCTCAATTCCTCGAATTCTAACCAGAAATTAATTTGAATTTGGATTAATTTGAAGTAGGTTCATTTCCTTTGTGAAAATTTCTGTATAAAAAAGGTGTTCATTATATTTGGTTTTTAGGTAACTAATAAATAATTTAAAACAATGGTCTGTAGGAGAAACAAAGAAAATATAATACAAACCAGACCTGATGTTACGTTTAGGTACAATACATCGGGAGATGAACACTTTTCAGTGTTATTGAGTATAAATTCACCCCTTAACATTTTCTTAGGTATTAAAAATTTATGATAATAATAGTACAGGACACCGACATAACTTGACAGAGCAAGCAAGCTGAAGTGGCTGTGGGCTGGCCATGTTTGTCGAAGTACCGATGGCCGGTGGAGCAGATGAGTCGTGGAGTGGAAGACGCCCCCCAGCTAGATGGACCGACGATCTTAAAAAGGTGGCTGGGATAGACTGGACGCGAGTGGCGGAGGATAGGGTATTATGGCGCAGCCTGAGAGAAGTCCAGCAGTGGACTGCGACAGGCTCATTGATTAATAGTATCGCAGAAAAAGTAGTCGGACTTTGTTTTCGTGAAAGTAATTTATTTATCAAAATTATCAATGTCTTTGTGCACAAATAAAACCAGTTAATTGAATTGCTTACGACAATAGACAAATAAATAAAACCAATAATAAATCAATTGATTGAATGACTATGTATCAGTATTACCTTTTACAATAATAGGTCGTGAATTTTAATGAAACACGTTGAAGTCCAGTTCTGTACTGAAAGTATCAACTTTTTAATTATGTATGTTGTCCCCAATGTTGTAAAATTAGTTGAAAGTCTAGTATTAATTTCGCTTCTTGCTTGTTGCGATGCAGAATAAATATTTCGGAAAAGTAGTTGAAAAGCATTTAGCATTTTTACAGTACTACAACCACGAGGTATTCGTGGTTGTAGTACTGTAAACGAATACCAATTGTAATTCATTTCATTTGGTATTTAAACTATACCGATCATAATAAAATAAATTAACTTTTTGAAACCTACTGAGTGAAATCGTCTTAAGAAAATCACGTTAAAGAAATTTCTTGAAATTCAGGGCAATACTCAGATAACCAAAGCAATAAACCATTACAAGTCAGTTATCCGATCGATACATGATTGTTGAATTGACTAGTATATTAATAGTTTTTTTTTTTCAGTTGAATGGTATACTTGAGTACTCTTACACATAAGTCGATTACATACACATGCAACTTTTCAGGGCCACAGCATTTATTTAGATTAAAGGGTGAAAGATTAATGTATACTTATTCAATTAAATGTATAATTAGAAAAAATTACGGCTATAATAATAATGATCCTTAATTGATTACCCATCTTGTATCGCATGCCCTGTCACCTGCACACGTGAGGATCTAATGGCTGCGTCAACAAACGGTATTTGCGCTACTAAAATTAGGGCCGCATTAATAAAAAGTATATATACTTTATTGCCATTGACACTCTAAGAAGAAGAACAATATATTCATCCGTCACTATTTCATATCTTACCTAAATAACTGCCTAATAAGTACCCTCATTTTATTAAAAATCATTTATTCAAATTAAGCTGAGAATCAAAACTTTTCTAACGTCAAAATTACAATAGACAGTGCCCCAAAAGCCCGTCCTTCACCACTTCCTAGTGCTTTCTATATTGGCGTTGCTCAATTCTGGGTCAAATTAAAAAACTATCGAAGTATAATTTTTCATGTTATATTTGCAATCGACACGCTAAGAAGGTGAAATGATAACCTCGCTTTTATTACGGGTAAAATGTGAAATGGGAATAACAGGCGCAAGGGTCGATCGATCATTGATCAGTGGATGGGTGACCATATTTACATACCAAGACCCCTCCGTGTCTCGGAAAGCACGTTTCCCGGCTGTCATTCGTGGATCTTAGAAAGTCGTTACGTAACGTTAGAAGCCCGAAACCAGTGTTACCAAGGAGTATCGTATTGCCCAGTAACTGGGTTGCGGAGGTCAGATAGGCAGTCTCTCCATGTAAAATAGCATTTAGCTGCATATAGTATTTAGCTGCATCCGATTACACTGGAAACCGACCCCAACATAGTTGGGAATAGGCTAAGCACATGATGACATATTGTAACATGTATTCAGGAAAATATGTTGGAAAATGGCCTATTTTATTATACCGGTAGGCAAATAAAAGATAGAAATACCCACTGATGAAACATTATTATTCATTGACCTGTATTGAATATGAGGTCAATAAGGACGTAATATTTTTTCTAGACAATCATCTTCTCTATGTACTTGTTTATGTACTGTTGATTCTCAGAAGGAAGGAAGGAAAACTTCATAAAACACGTATTCATTTGTTATAACTTCCTTTTATCAAGATGTTCATTAAAATGCGTTTGTGAGCTTATAAGGATACGCAGACTACAGAACTTTTAGTTCTTATATGTAAATTAATGTTATTGCTGCTGGGGAGCTTGTTGCGCCACTTCTTCCCAGCGAAAGCATTAGGAAGTGGTGATGAGCGGGAATTTTGGGGGACTGTCTTATTTAATTTTGACGATGAAAAACTGCTGATCTGCTGGATCTTAGCCTGGTTTTAATAAATTACTTTGATATTTGATTTAAATTATTACAATCACACGAATCCTGTTTTACTTTAAAATTAATACCAATATATAAAATAACTGAATGTGGACGATACAAAATACTGCGACACCAAATACTTTTTTTTGTTTATTTTTACGCTCATAACTCTGTCCGTCCAGCTTAGGCATGAAGCTGCTACGGTAAAACCGGGTGTAGGAAAAGGGAGAGAACACAAGGGGTGTGTATTGTCTGGGGTCACCAAAGCGGCACTAACACAGGACTTGAAAAGCTTTTTTAATTGGAATGAAAATTGTGGTTGTTGTCAAGTGCACGTAGTGCGTAAACAACAATGTGTAGGGGAAATGAAGCAATAGAAATATTTACTGCTGGTAAAGACTATAGTCGTAAATGAAAATATAACTATTTTTTTTAAATTTTTCGACCGTTTAATTTGTACATACATATATAAACTCACGCCTTCTTTCCACACACGTAAGGTGGGGATGGTTTTTAGGATTCCATAGCCAAATGGCAAAAAACGGAACCCTTATGGATTTGTCATGTCTGTCTGTCTGTCTGTATGTCCGTATGTCACAGCCACTTTTTTCCGAAACTATAAGAACTATACTGTTGAAACTTGGTAAGTAGATGTATTCTGTGAACCACATTAAAATTTTCACACAAAAATAGAAAAAAAAACAAACAATTTTGGGGGTTCCCCATACTTAGAACTGAAACTCAATTTTTTTTTTCATCAAACCCATACGTGTACTTTGTACTATGGATAGGTTTTCAAAAATGATATTGAGGTTTCTAATATCATTTTTTTCTAAACTGAATAGTTTGCGCGAGAGAGTATGTCCCTCCCTGTAACTTCTAAAATAAGAGAATGATAAAACTAAAAAAAAATATATGATGTACATTACCACGCAAACTTCCAATGAGATCTAGTAAGTAGTTTTTTTTTTAATACGTCATAAATCGTAAACCGCGATTTGCTGCTACGGAACCCTTCATGGGCGAGTCCGACTCGCACTTGCCCGTTTTATTTTTCACGCGTCTACCCCATAGTGTGGGATAACATTAGATAGGTCTTTTAATAACATTGAGAGGTTACTCAGGCGATTTTTTTATTTAGGTATCCGTTTGCGAGATATTCAACTTTAAAGCGCATTTTATTGTTAAAATAGGACGTCGCCCGTCAGTAAAAGTTCCCCCCGTTCATACAAATGTTAACCAACGTGTACTAATCTCTTTGAAGAAATGAGTCGTCTTTTCCTGCTCAATGTTCTAACACAGGCTCTACTGGCCAGTGACTAACCGTGTCAAACCTTCATCACAATTGGACTACCTGTTACTCTTAATTAGGTTTGCACACCGCGTTTCTTCCTCACTTAGGGACAAGTTCAGTTGTATAGCAGGCATTCTGCCAAATTATTCCTATTCCGTCACTTAGTATGTCGTACACGTTTTCGCTTACATTCACTTCATTGTTCTTAGTGACGTCAATGGTGAATTTGATTGAATCTTGTCTCTTAGCCCAGGAGCTCAACACGTCAGCTTTAATGAACAATTACTTCAGTCCTTACGTCAGTTCGAATACATAATGAAGTGCAGTATGCAAAGTGAATACATTGATTAGGTAAGCCCGGGAGCAAGCATTGAGTATCCAACAGCATCCCAGCGCGTTGAAAAATCAAGCTGTTGGATTTCCAAATCTCGGCGCTAAGCAGTGCGTTGAAAATCCAGTATCTACGCAAAAAATCCCTGTTGTATTCACTTTGCATTCTGCATTTTCTGTATTCGTACTTACACAAGGACTAAAGTAATTGGTCATTTCAGCTGAACTAAGTGTTGAGTTCGAATATTCATGTCATGTCGAAATATTTTTTGTTTTGCAGTTCTTTGAAAACAAGTTGTATTGTTTAAATGTAAATATTTGTCAAAGCTGGGAGGCGGACATAATATTTGACAAATGATGGATGGCTTATTTAGTTTGATGTTATTTTAACAACGTCTAACCACGTTGAATTTTGTTTTTTTTTTAAATCAGATAAGTTATTCCTGTCGTGTTTAGGTCGTGTCACCTGTTTTGGTGGTTCTTATAAGCAAAAGATAACAACAGTCTGTATTTTTCCATTCGTTTTCGCCTTTAAAAATAAGGTACAATTCTTTTTTTTCATTTATTACCTATATTTCAAAATTAATCACCTATACGTACTTAGATACCTGTCTACCTACTGCCTTGTCCAATGAAATCTTCAAACGGCTGGTTGACACTTCCCGTGACCCAAGGGCTGGCGTTTACCTTGGCCAGAGGCTAAGTATTGCCATACAACGTGGCAATGCCACGAGTCTCTTGGGTTCATTATCAGTCGACAGCGTTGCGGAGGAGTTTTCGACGCCATATGTTGTTAGTTTTAGTCAGGTTAGGATCTACTTAGGTGATATGATATATAATAGGTTCCAAAGACAAAAGAGATCGATATCCGAAAAAAGCTGACACAGAATTTTATTGAAATACGTACATTACATTACGTATTTCAATACATTACAGTAAGTTTAAAATAAAGACATGATTATCCTTATCAATTTATCCATCTGCAGTCACATTATTTACCGCCCTTCGAGGTTACAGCCCGATATGTGTCACTCCTAAATATCTATGGAGCAAATAGGGAAGTGCCTTGAAGCCCACAAAAGGCTGCACCTTGGAGAAGTAAATAAAGTAATTTGAGAACTTTAAATATTTGACATGACCCAGAACTGAATCGAATGTGGAAAAATCACTTTATTGAATGTGGGTAAGGATCCAAACTGTACCATAGTGAGGTGAAAGACGTAACTTGAATCATTGGTACGCACGAAGACATAATAAGCTTCACATTTCCAGTATAAGCTGACCTTTCATTGTACGCAAAGTCTCTACAATGCGAGGGCAGCTAAAACTGGAAATGTTATAGCTTGATATATCGCCTTGTGTACTAGAGCCAAGTGCTCACTTGAGTTTGTTATACTAAGTCATACTGGAATAACCCATGTCCTCGAAGACATTCACCTAGAATTTCCCAGGAAAAAGTGCCAAGTCGAAGGATTGTTCATACTTATTTTACAATTCTCTTTGATGTTTAGACTACGAGTATTAGTAACTATTCGTGATAAGTATGTGAACATATTTTTTCGTAATAGTAGATAGTTTTTGCAGCAGGTCACCGATCTGCAGTTTCTGCCTACATCCATGGGAAGAAGACGTGAGTTTTTGTATGTATGTAGATAGCTTTTTTTTTTCTTAAAGATTTTATTAGGAAGATTAGATATAAGCCTTAAATTGGGAAAATCTAGATTGATGCTACACTGATAAATGTGTACCAAACCAACAGACCAAGTGTTGATAGCTGTCGATAGATGGGTTAAACTATCATCGTTACTGCATTTTCAGTAGGTTCTTAACACGGATGGATATCACTCAGTAAATAGCGCCTTCATGGAAACATCTATAGTCCGATATTTTTATGACTTTTCCTCAAGTCAGGTAGTATGCATATAATGTATATTGACACGTGCTTAAAAAGCAGCTTGACGTCGCCAAGTACGTCTGTATTTAAAACAAATAGTACGTTGTACATCTATTTTTGTCCCCTCTCATTTTTTGCGTCGGTTAATCAAACGAGTTTCCGCATTTACATACATCATCTGCCTAGCCTTCTCTCAACTATGTTGGGGTCGGCTTCCAGTCTAACCAGATCCAGCTGAATACCAGTATTTTACATGGAGCGACTGCCTGATCTGGCCTGCACAACCCAGTTACTGGGTAATACGATACCCCTTGGCAAGACTGGTTGTCAGACTTTCGGGCTTCTGACGACCCGTAACGACTGTCATAGATCCTTCAATGACAGCCGGGACCAACGGCTTAACGTGCTTTCCGAGGCACGGAGGGGTCTTGGTATGTAAAGATGGTCACCCATCCATGGAACAACCGCGGCAAGCGTAGCTTAACCTGATCGATCGACCCGTGCGGCCGTTATTACTTAGTCACAAGCCCCCCACTCTGCATTTACATACGATCCTACCGATTTTCTGCATCCATCTTTTTTATAATAATACATTGAAATCATACGACTTCTTCAATTGAAGATGAAAATTCCTAAAACATATAGATATCTACTATTATAGTAGTTACCTACTTTTCAACATTTCGAACAGTCTTCACCCCAAGATTTATTTATTATACGTTTTAGATTTCTTCGGGCTTATATCAATGCCTTTTTGTAAATCTGTAAAAGATCGCAATAATGTTAGATCTCATACAACGTTTTATACATTTACGTACCCTTTAAGTGGTCAATAATCGCGATACGACGAGCAGAATACAAAATAATCTATTGCTCATTCAGCGAGCATCATTTAGGACTTCAAGTTGTCATATGCAAGACAAAAACTCTTAACAATTGGTACATTTTTTGTCGCTCACACGCGATAATCATGTTACCATGTTAAATAAAATTATAAATAAATATACGGTAGAGTCTGCAAAAAATAATTTGGAATAAGATAAAATAACATCATAAAAGGTTGATATTGATCGGAAAACTCAAAACATGATGTTTTTGAATTAGAAAAATATCTATATGTATAACTTTGTTTGTAGGAAAATTATTCTGCCTTATTAGGTACTTTCGGTTTGCATGACATTGTGAGTTTATAGGTAACGTAACTTACGTAGGTATTTGCAAAGAATTATAACATAGCATTACGCCTGTTATTCCCAAAGGGGCTGTATCATAGGTAACTGCCCTGCAAAGAATCCTCATTTGCAAATTGAAGGCACCACGTATGGCAACCCTAAATAAGAAAACATTTGAAGTCATGTTTTGTTGTATTCATTGTACCTACGCGAAGCCGAGTAGTTTACTACAAACAACGTACGTCACGTACACCACTCATTCAATTTTAAAGGGTAAACTATTGTACTTTACTCTATTGCTAATTGGAATTTTCAAAAAAATATTGCTGTGTTTTTATCCTATAAGTGTTGGTAAAAGACGGGATAACCGTGCGGGCAAAATAGGTCTAAAAGGTGATATTGACATGTGGTATAGTCGCGTTGGGGTAAACAGGACTTTTATTTGATTGACCACGAATTCATTGTTTTGTTTAGAATCTGAGAGAATATACAAATTCCTTTATTTTGAACCAATATGAATTTGCTTCGTCGTCCACACTACGTCCTACAGTACACATAATCAGCCTATAATGTTCCCACTGCTGGGACACAGGCCTCCTCTCGTGAGAGGGGGGGTGTAATCCACCCCGCAGACCCAGTGTGAGTCGGTAGACGTCACATGTCTTCGAATTTTTGTCACGTAGTTTTCCTTCACCGTTTCACGTCAAACAGTGATATTCACAAAATACCAAACGAACAATCGCCCGAAGAAATGAAAAAAAATGAGAAAGAAATGAAAAATTGAAGTAGTAAAAACTGAAAAGAGCAAGACAACAGTATAAACGAAGTCGTTATCAAGAGCGCTCGAGTACACACAATCATCGTCGAGCTGCTTGTGATCATCGGAGCAGTCAAGGTTGCGGACTGCTCATGATTTTATGAGCAACAAGACGATACCGCAGCTTCACTCGCAGAGAAGAAAAAAGACTATAAATATATTCTGTGACAAAAAGTGTTCTACGAGAACGTCCTTCCTTGACCTACAATTTCTTAATACAAAATGAACTGAGGTCTATCGCTTCATTAATTTCGTTGGACAAACAAATGAACTCTCTGTCTGTATTCTATGTTAGTTCTGGCCAACTTGGTGCGTATTTTCACACGCAATCGGTCTATTGTATTGTGTTTACCTAATTTATTATTTTGGCTGTCAAATCGGCATTATACAAAAACATTGTCACGTAAAATAAATTGTAACGTTTTTTGTCAATTTTTTGTATCAACGTGTCAGATGAATGTCACTTCCTACATGAATTGTTTTGATGGACGTAGACATACCTCTATCTTATCAACTTTCTTTTTATTTTCAGATAAATCTGTTCTCAGAGTATGTACCTAGACATTGATAAAAATGATAACTAAATCCGAATGATATGTCGGCCGATTAGATAAGCTTACCAGGTCTATATATATATTATTTTTATAACCGACTATAATCGGTTTACCAAGTTATGTATTCACTTACCCCAGTAAACTTTAGGTTGACTACTTTTCTATTCCAACCGAGACCGTACATTTATCACTGACCAGTTATTAATATTTATAGAGTATCCAATGACTACTTAAAGGTCCTAACTGGGAGTAAACGTCGTAATAAATATATCTAACTACTCGGCATGTAGTATATCAAATTGCGCCAATAGCTTATAAATGTTCTATAGGACAGGTAACACCATCAACTCTCAGTGTGGCATGCTTAGAATTTTTATTATAAAATTATAGGTTTCCAAGTTTCCTAACGAAATTTTCCTCCATACTAAAGGGAGTTACAAAAGCGTAGAATCTACTAATGCTGCATGAATGTTATGGAGAAGAAATATTAATATTTTAAATAAGTACTCAACTGCTCAATAACTGCGTTACATATTGATTATGATAGACGGTGTTCAAGACTTATAATAACTGCCCATCACAACATTAGTATGCAACGAGCCATCTGCGACGCTAATAAATTTTGTTTTTTCACAGACCCGAGACTATTATTTACATTTTAACAATATATCAATGTAGCTTTAAAACTTGAATCTGCTGTATGCATGTATTAGATGGTGTGCAAATGCCTTGTCTACTCTGAAATGTAAATGCTACAAGAATTCGTTGTCTTTCAAATTTAAAATTGTCTTAAAAACAAAGTTCTTTACAGTTCTTTAAATTTTATAATAAATAAGACGTAATCAACAATAAGTAGGTTTATGATCAGAATTATGTAATTACATAATTTTGTAATTGTTTGTAATTAAAAGCTGACATGATTGATCGTCGAATTGTCCTTAACTTACTGCGTTTCAAATTACATTTATCTTCGACTATAGATTGTAAAAATACTAGCTGCACTAGTATCTAATATTTTGATTGAAAAGTGAGTACCGATACAAACGACATTCCTCAAATTGTTTATATAACATTCACGCAGGTCAATGCAGTCAAAAGACCTTTGAATCCTTAAACGATGAATCATATTGAACTTGATAACGAGGTTCAGCAGATCAAGGACTCTTTAAATAGGAGTCTTCCTGTTTGTCCTTACGTGGCCCGATAAAAACTGGACAAAGTTAGATCTGCTCACGTAAAACAAGTGTATAAACAAAATTCGAACTAATGTCTGCAATCATAAAGAATTATATTGTTTTAAAGAGCAGCAAGTTAAATCATCGGAGGACCTTGCCGTGAACCTCTGATGCGAGTCACGTATCGAATTATAGCAATCACTACGAATTATTCACTTCCATGTGACATTGTAATTGTTCATAATATGTATTTCGTTTTTGTGAATTATTTTAGCAATTCACGTGACAGTTTAAAAAGTATAATACTGCTTTGAGATTGATTTTATCTTCAACGCTGCCATAGTCGGAAACAGAATGACCAAACGCAATATCTAAATTGAAAGCATTTTCTTGTTCACCTTCAATGTTTACTCTTTCTATGATTTACTTGAACAGTATCTTTCCTTCCCTTGAGAACATATTATTATGATAATTTTTCGTATTATATGTTTTGTTAAATGTATTTTGTAAACAAGTGTCCGCCGATATTCGCATTATCGTTTATGTGTTCTGTAAGGACGTAGCAATGAAACTATCTGTACACAGCACATCAGCTGTTATTTATATTGTCACAGGTTTATTGTTGAAGTCATCAGCGTCTGTTTACTTTGCATTTTCATAACCACTTTTAGCACTTTATTTTTCTTATAAGTGATTAAGATCTTGTTTGTATTAATGCAGAATGGTTGTTGAACCAACCCTTTTTTGTTTGCTTTTTGTTCCTGTTTGATGTATTTTAGGACTGCAATTGAGAAATAAAAGTTGACTAACCTTGTTGTTTATGTTCCAGGTATGGAACGCAATTTTATTGCGCCCTTGTCCCTTTTTGCTCCGTTTGCAGTCATTAATCTATTTACTGATGCCTGTTTGTCTGCATTTCTAGATCGCAGATCATCAAGTGAGTCCGAATGTACATCTTCCTATAAATAACTTTGTAACTCATCAACATTACCTTTTCCTTTTTTTTTGTTTTTCACGTTATTTATTCTTTCTTTGGTCCTATGTTACACTTAAATATTCAATATATGCTTCACTTACAACAGAATTGTATATGTGATAAATTAATGGGTTCAGCCTGACAGCTTGACAGGTTGGACGTGAACCGCGTACATAACAAAATGTTTGTGAGATATCCGTATCCCTAGTCTTTAACTTACAGACACTATAGATATACCAATATTAACCAGTTCGTGGAAAGCCTGAAAAATAATGGACCATGGATAATAAGTAAGAACTTTACACTATTTTCTTCATTTCTTATTTATGTCTCTACTCACTGTTCAATCACGAAGTCTTAGACCCAAACTTTTAGCGTCACGTTTTCAATAACGGTTGAGAAACTCCTGTCTAAGATTACTTTTTCCCAGCAAATAGCGTCTGAGTCTGAGTATGGTGAGAATTTTGTCATTACAAGCTGTTGTTTTGCATCCTGGTCAAATTTCAGGAGGCTGATAGTAAAATTACGATCCCTGGTAAATAATGAATACATACTTGTTTTTTTAGTTATTTAAGTTTGACAGTATTTCAGAATACACCACTTTCAAAGAACAGAATCGCGTTATGTTATCGTATAAGCGGCCGCGTTTTTATGTGTGTGTAAAAGGGCAGTTACAGTGCGGTCTCACACAGGCCGCGTTTTAAAATGCGTGTTCCACAAATGCTGATTTCAGAAAATTAGCAAAAAAAAAAATACCTACTTATTTTATTATTGATTCGTGTCAAGAATCAGTGGCATAGTTACCTCCTTGAATTTGACGAGGATGCAAAACGACACCTTGTATGCGGAGTTGGTATGGCGATATACCATGATCCCAGATTTCTACTTATCCAGGGTATCCAGATTCAGGTAAAAACCAACGCCCATTTTACAACTACCGCTATCTCACGTCATATTTTATGCCTATTCACAAGAGCATTGTTGTAAAATTTTCCACGTCGCGTCTCATGACAGAGGATAACGTCATGTGCCATCATCCATCACGAGCAGTTGACTCGAAACAAATTCGCGAATGATACACTTTATGACTTACTGCCAGTCACTGCGGGTAGTGGAAACATTTGCGAATATTTTTGTGCAAATGTACCCTCAGTACTTATTATCGAGTTATTTAGGTAAGATATGAAATAATGACGAATGGATATATTTTTCTTCTTCTTAGAGTGTCAATTGCAATAAAGTATATATAGTTTTTTTTATTTTTATTAATTCGGCCCTAAATTTAGTAGCGCGAATATCGTTTGCTGACGCAGCCATTAGGTCCTCACGTGTGCAGATAACAGGGCATGTGACGCAAGATGGGAAGTGAGCCATTGTCAGTTTATTAACTGCCTTAAGTAATCATATATTGATCTTGTATGAATTTATCAATCAAAAACCATCCTTATATCTGATACCTACGGAGTTATTATAAAGATTTAACATAATACATTTGAAATTAATATGATGTTGTATTACGTACTAGTTAGCAATCAACAAAACAAAAGTTATTTTATATACGTCAATCGATCACCGTAATAATATTAAATCTACCAAATAATTTGATTTGGCACATGCTTTGTTAGTGTTAAATCATGATTGCCTTCGGCATTGTCTCCTACTAATGATTTAATCTGTATATTAACAGAAGCTTACTCAATACTAATTCTATCAAAGTAATTTAATCTTTCGGAGACATTATTGCCAAATATTGCTTATAGATATTCAAGATATTCCACCCACAATTTGATACCGTACAAAAGCATAGGTATCGGAGGTTCATTTTAAAGTAACAGGTATTATTGTTAGTGTGTAGTGTCAATCTGGCCTTGTACCAAATCCCCGGCTTGTTTCGTTTACAACTGGTCTGCTCTAAATGTTACTGGAATTAGCAGACCGACTGACCTTATCTTTACTGGACACACCGTCAACCCCTTCGGTACACAATTCCACAAATTAAAAACTCAGGAATTGACACATTATGTTTTTGTAAACTATTATCATTTTGGTTTTCGTTGCACATGACGTGAATTAAATAAATGGGTCTCAAATAATAAATAAACACGAAAAAAAGATTAAAAAGTCAAAATAAAGTTTCGATAAAATGGGTTTAAGTATTTAAAATCTGGACATGGACGGGAATCGTCTCAAGAAGTTGTTATGCTACAATTAACATACGATTACGTCAATTACGTCTGAGCTGTTGTCAACGTTTCCTGAGAATGCTTGTTACATGATTAATTATAGTATTTTACGAGTTAACCCATTTCAAAGCAAGTTTCTTACTTCCAATTCAAGTGAAAATAACCAAGTAGTCGGCACTTCAGAAAATATAAGCAACCTATTCTGTGTTTTATATTTTATGGCTTTAAGATACCAATCCATTTAAGTTAATATAATTATAAAGTAAAAACTAGTTTTTATGACTTTATATGGCACAAGTTTGCACAAAACTAGTCTACCAGACTATGAGAAACTTTGCAGTGTTAAAAATAATACGTGCCAAGTAATAATAATCAATAAATTATTGCCTTATACAGGGAACCGTATCAATTTACTCCATTTAATTGATATTGTTGAAAAGACAAATTGTTTAAAAAAACTGGCAGTGCATTTTACCGTGTGGCGCCTAGCTGTTTGTAACCTGTGAACGAAGTGTCTTATACAGTACAGACATCGTATGTGTGCGGAACAAGGAAAATGGGAACAAGGCTAACATAAAATGAGTACCGAGTATCAAATGATGAAAATACAACGTGAATAAGTTACAAGGTACAAGATAAACAAAAGACCCGTTTATTTGTTCTATTTCTTTATCTTTTATATGACAGAAATACACATAAAACATTAACAACATTTTTGAACTTGAACAACCTAATCGCAGAAATAAATGCAAAAAAGTAACTAGCCCGTATTTAAATTCAATGTCACCACCTAACTTGACACTGAAATATCGTAAAACCAATGTAATCCTAAAATCTCACACGGCCATTCAATTAATCAAAATTTATATGAACTTGACGCTCTGCGTGTACAGCATTGTAAAGTATTATATAACTCAATTATGAAACGTTGTTTAAAATAGAATGATGGATCGCGTGTCGGCCAAACATTTTAGCAGTGTGTTCGGTGCCTAACCTTGATGGGGTCGGCGAAATGGCCCATGAGAGAGTCGCTGACGCAAAGAATCAAGGTCAATCGTATATCATTATAGTAGGCGGTCCCATCGCTCAACTATTGCCTTTGTAAGGGTGCGAATAGACTTTATGGGTGTATCAATTTGTTTAATGGGAGTGGATTTGGGAAGAGTCCGAAATAGTCTCCAGGTCAACGTTTAACGAAGGGTGTGCCGCATTTAAGTCTGATGTAGTTCTGTTCGATTGTAGTTATTGTGACCTAGATCAGACCTGCTGTAGCGAATATGGGAGTGTTTTGTTTTTTCGCTGACTCATCTTTTCTTTCACATTTTTCTTTAAACATTACAGTCGTAGGATTTTTTCGTTCAAAGTTCAACAAGACAAAGAAGTTCAAAGTTACATTTACCTACGTGCATCCATTAGTCCACGACATTTATAAAATAAAAAAGTACACCCAAGGAATATTTACGGGTCTTAAATTAGCAATTTATATTTTACTGCACCGGTTTTTACGACTTTAATGAAGACTTCTTGTATTTTTGGTTGCTTTTAATTAACTTATACATTAAATAACTTACACCGACACGCGCTGAAAGCTCACCATCGCTAATTCATTTCCTCTGACCTTTGGGCTTGGCATTTAGTAACATCTAATCGATATTGCTGGCACCAACCGGCAACCATTTATTATTTGTAGGTGGTTACTACAGCAAAAGTATTCAATAAATATTTACCTAAGGTTTAATCTAAGCATAGTTTATAGAAGATATATATATTATGGTACATTGGTAAAAGCAAAACATTCTCTATTATAATATTGAATTCCCAAATTGAATGGTCTAAATTTGTGGCCCGTTGATGGCAATCGGCTCGCCCCCTATTACATGGGACTTAAACATAACTGCCGAAATATGGGTGTAGGTAGGTACCTCCACCTCTGCCTATCCCTCCGGGGATTATAGCCGTGATATTATATTATGTGAATGGTCTGTATTTTAGTAATTTTCAAACCAAAAGAAGGAACTGTGTCAATAGATATCGGAAAATGACTTCAATCAATCTGCCCAGCCTTTTCTCAACTATGTTGGTGTCGGCTTCCAGTCTAACCGGATGCAACTGAATACCAGTATTTTACATGAGGACTGGCTATCTGACCTCCAAAGCTCAGTTAATGGGTAACGCGATACCTATGAGACTGGTTGTCAGACGCTTTGGGCTTCTGACTACCCGCAATGCCCGTCAAAAGATAAACGAATGACTGTCAGGATCAAAGGCTTAACGTGCTTTCCGAGGCACGGGCAATGACATATGGTGATTATATTACTAAGCTAGAATCGGCAATAGATTAATAACCAAGCAGTCATTGCATCGTAAGATGACCAAAGAATGGTACCAGTAGGTATGGCAATTTTGATAAGGAAAAAGATATAAATAGATTAGTGCACTGTTGACTTTCCTCATATATGAGGAAGGAACTTCGAAGAATTAGTAGCTGATATCGACATTATTATGCAGTAGTAAGTAGCTTCCGTCTTTTGGGAATACCCATGTTTATAAATATCTATCGGATACATTTAATTTTGGACCGATGAGAATTTTAGAGGGTTGTTATTTAATTTATCTTAATAACTACCGAAATGACTAGCCTCTAGCAAAAGACAGCATTACGTGGAAAAAGGAGAGGGAGGACTGCCCACCGCACGCCAAAGGCCAGACAGGCAAAGGACAGGCTAGTTAGATTAAAGAGAGAAATAACTACTAGAAAAATCAGAAAGATGCCGATTTTCCCATTTCATGACAATCGGAAGGTGTCAAATAGTGCGCGCGCGCGAGTTTGACATTCGCCATTTGACGAACAAGTCAAATGCATATAGGTAAACCAACTGCAATGTCCTCATGACATATACACCCATGGAAAAGTATGAGATTTGCTATACGATAAAAATAAAAAATTAACCCTTCAAACTGTACACTCTGGAAACTGCAGTAATTACAGCTTATGACGTAGAAATGACCACGACACAACATAACTTACTGAACAAGAGCGTTTAAAAATACACGTAATCACAATATAGCTCTTTTAGTTTATTATTTTATACTTCTTAGAAATCAGTATTATTGTTAGTTATTCCATTTTGTGATGACGTCAAAACGTTATCTTTAACTCATAACATCACGCCTGTTTTATCCGAAGGGTCGAGCAGAAGTGTACCCAGATTTCACCGGTTTACCGGGCTGTTACTGAGATATGCCAGATGGAAAAACCCAATAACACTGCTCGACCAGGGACCCAAACCCAATGACCTCATACTCAGCAGAAGCGCTTGTGCCTACTAGACTAAAGAGGCAGTCACCTTATCATTAGTTCTATCAACTGTAACAGCATAGTTATTAAGTACTTTAATAGGTGGGTATGAGTGTGGGAAAATGTTTTTAAACGTCAATAATTTCAAAATGTGAGAAAATCCGCCTAAGTTCAAATAGTTTGGTATAAGCACTTCTCACAGACGTGTTTAATTCAATTAAAACTCGTATTTTGTACGTCTGTAAATCGTAGATGCTCAATTAACTCCTTTATTTATTACTAGCTGCGCCCCGCGGTTTCACTCGCGTAAGTTTCGATCCCGTGGAAATATCGAGATAAAAAGTATTTTATGCGTTAATCCTGGTTATAAACTATATGTGTGCCAAATTTCGTCCAAATCTGTTTAGTAGTTTCGGCGTGAAAGAGTAACAAACATCCATCCATCCATCCATCCATTCATCCATACAAACTTTCGGATTTATAATATTAGTAGGAAACTAGGAATACCAGTCTATCCAACGTTAACCCTTACATCTATACTCTAACGATATAATCTTGCTTAACGCTTAAAGGAATAACTTAAAGATGATTAATTGGTATTCGAAAATAAGTAATCATGGGAACGTAAGGTGTGGCTGGCGATATCACTTAGGTAAAGTATACAGAGGTGAAGGAAAACATCGTGAGGAAATCATGTCCTAGAACCAACAATTCGAAAACATGTGACATCTACCAATCTGCACTGAGCCTGCGTGGTGGATTACGGCCCGCTCCCTCTCTCAGAGAGAAGGCCTGTGTCCCAGCAGTGGGAACATTATAGGCTGATTATGCGTTTACAGATTATGAGTATCCAGTAATTAGTCTTAAAAAGGGGTATCGTATTACCCAATAATTGGGTTGTGGAGGTCAGATAGGCAGTCGCTCCATGTAAAATATTGGTATTCAGCTGCATCCGGTTAGACTGGAAGCCGACCCCAACATAGTTGAGAAAAGGCTAGGCAGATGATGATGATACAGCGTGTATCAAAAATGCGTGGTCATATTTCAGGTTGTACAGGCAATCAAACTGAACTAGACTCTCCATGGGACTAACCGCGAAAAATGCAATGGTAATCGCGAAAAATACAAAACAAACCCACTCCACCCAAATTTATGGGACAGCTGATTATTTTTCCATCATTACGATATTGGTTGGACGGAGAAAGTTATACAGTTTGATGGTCTGTACCACACCCTTAAATATGACCACACATTGTTGATACACGCTGTATAGACAGGTACATGTATAAATACAGGTATAAAGCCGGCATTACATAGAACACGTTCCTAACCCTTACGACAGTCTAGTCCTTGCCTAAGATCATTATATTGCCTCATTTCACTCAAGACTTGCGCAAGGCAATGAATCGCAAACACATTCTACATTTTTCTTCGCATATGTCGAGATAGGCTTAGGATATCTTGAAGTTATTGATAGCGATAACATGATTGTTTGTCATGCAATAAGCAATAATATTATGCATTGATTACATTCGAACAAAATAGCGCTTGTAGAAAACAAAAAACAAAAAATGTCATTTATTCAAATTTGGCTGAGTATCCGCACTTTTTGATCGTCAAAATAACATAAGACAGTCTCCCAAAACGCCTGCCCTTCACCACTTCCTAGTGCTTTAGTTGGGAAACTGCAGTGGTGCAACAAACTCCCCAGCAGAAAGAAAGTTTGTACCAAAAAGTTCGTAGCAAGTTGTAGCAGTTTTGGCGTAGGTTAACGACTACAGCTACGCGTAGATCTTTGTAACTTGTTTTTGATGTTGTAAGGAAATCATACTAGAATCATCATGCATGAATTATAATAGAAACTTAACTGGCTACCTATCTATGTACTTAAAAGTCCACTCAGGTAGCTTGTCCTACTGTTGCTAAAATAATAATTAACTAATGATAGAAGAATACAGCTCCATTTTGCGTTAAGTAATAAACAATTGAACAACAACACCTTGATAATGACATCATTGTCAGCACGATACCATCAATTTGAAAAGGAAAAAGTTGTAGTAATGAGTCATATTACTTAAGAGTTCACTTGGTATTCAAATTCTATAATTAACACAGCAATTTATTTAAATTAAAATAGTTAATATATGTAATAATAAATATTCATAGCCCCAGGAAGACATAGGTACAATAAAAATTGCAATAAAGTGTAAATATAATGAACACGCAGCCTTAAGTGGCGGTGATAAGCGATGTATCCTCGCACGGTGTATTGTTTCGTCCTCTTTTATCTTCATCACTCAGACGCAGTGACAAGGTCACAGCAGTCCTGTTCTTATAACAAATAACACTGGCAAGGTTGAGTAAGAAAAATAAACTTTTTAACCCATTTTAAATTGCGAGCAGCAGCCGAACTATTTTTTAAAAATCTCACCGTGAAATGTGATTTTTACGGAATAGACCGGTAGGTTGCGTTGTGAGCACTTTCTTCCTGCCCGTAGAAGATTTTGAAGAGATCGAAGATAGGTACAGTAATTTTATAGATAAGATCATGGAGATAAAATAACTATTAATCAATGATAATGAATGCATCATTCTAAAAAAAATGTCATGCAAATTTAGTTAAGAGTAGACGCCTGTTAAGGAACAAGAAGGTTACATATTTTATATACGGTTTAGAGACGTAATTTCACTCAAAACGAGTACAAAATTATTCACTACTATGAAGAAGCCCAAAATAATTATTAAGTTAAGCAACGTTTTAAAACTAATATTAAATTATAAACAACAACAAAAGGAAGTTGCTAAAACTTACAATTTAAACATTTTCAAAATATGGTGCTTTTATTTCTTTAAAAAGATCGATCAATAAATTAAAAACTGCCATAATTCAAACTCGGAAAAATCTGCTGCAAGACCATAAAGCATGCACTATAAAAAAAATGGCAGTAAGTTCATTCAATAATCCATTTTGTTCTTCACAAGGTCAGATATAACTGAGCGTGACCAGATTTTTCACGACACCTGCGTCAATGAGAACTAGTAGGTACGTAGCTGCTACTACTACCTACTTCATGGTGATTCATTGATGGCAAAAAATAGATTATGATTATGGTGTCTTTATGCAAAGGTCCCGTATTAGTAAACCACTCTTATTAAGTGTTAACATAATCGTTCACGTTCATTCATCGTTCAGAACGCCAATTCTCGTAATTTAAAACGTTCAAAATCTAGTCGTCAGTCTCATCTCGGCGTCAAACAAATGTCAAAAATCTACGGAAATTAGAGTTATTTTTGACAAATTGAAACTGATATCAGATTGTGCACTTTCTTAAAATTACGAAAATTTCCCCCCAGTTCGTCGGAAAGCTTTCGTTTCCTAAAAAAGCGGACATGGGTCATACAATAACGACTGTCCAAATACAGAGCGTTTTTTGACACAAATTTCAAATACTGTTGAAAATGACAGATTTTCATGACGGCCGTTATAATGTAACGGCCACCGCTCTTTCAGGAAACCGTAGATTTAGCTTTATGTTTTTTTATAAGTGCTATAGCAATTAATAAGGTAAGTACATTACATAAAAATAATTGGAACTAAATTACTAAAACCTTCTTTCTGTCTCTGTAAATTTAGGCTGCTGCTTTCATGCAACTCAATTACTCAAGCCAACAATTGTGGTACAGACGCCAGCAGGTCAAGCTACCCGAAACTGTAAAATTTTCCCAATCAACCTTGAACCTGAACGCTTTTGTGATAAAGTTGAAAATCTATTAAAGAAATTTGACAGTTTGTAGTAGCTTGATGTGCTGGCGTCTGTACCAAAAATAGAATCAAAATCGCTAATGCAATAACCAAACTCAAACTCAAAGAATTTATTTCAATTAAACCATTTACAGGCACTTTTAAAATGTCAAAAAGTCGGTCAGTTAGTCAGAAAGTCGAAGCTAGTAATTGCCCATTCCAAAACGTAGATCTCTTTGGAGAAAAAACAGTCAAGAAACTCCTCTCCTAATCGGTAGGTAGCATCTGACTATTCTATATTATGTTGTGACGACCAACAAGATATTTTAATTGTAGGTAAACATAACCGAACTTATGAATCATTAGGCTCTTAACAATTTAGCATAAGGAAAACGAGCAACGTCTATCTTGAGAAAGACAGTGTTAATATTTTTAGAAGATCTTAGTTCAAACAAAACGCCCCATCATTCCTTAGAGACTGATTAAAAACACGGCAGCCGTTAATTCGTGTGTAACCAAACGCACAAAAACAGTGGCGGGACCTGTTTTACCATCTTCGATAAGTAATGTGTAGAAGACGAATTTGTAAAGAGGACATTTTTTGCATTAATTAGACGGATCGAGTATACGGTATTCGAATACACGATTTTCGACTAAAGAACGGTTTAAGTCCATTCGGTTCGGCACGTTTAATGCCAAGTGTGTTTTCTAATTAGAATCGATTGCGAGTACTGTTTATAATTGGCTGTTGGCAAATAGTGCCAGTTTTTACTTCAAAATGGCGTCAAAAGAAATGCTTTATTATAACATAATTATGTACGAGTATCTATGCTTTCAAACAGGATATCTATTCCTAGTTATGTGCAAGAATTTGCTATTACTAAATTATCACTTGACAATTTGTCACATTAATTTTACAATAATTTTTGATCGAGAAACAGCACCCTAATAGCGTAATGCACTATCAATCACAATCTGAATAATTTTGAAGGACACTGCTGATCCATTGCTTCATATGTTCGAAAAGTTTCTCTAGTCTGCGCAACGACGTAAATAACGCAATGAATGTTGTTGAACTGTCAAATGAAAACTAAATTATGCAAACAAGTATATTAGGCAGTGGCTGGCAGTGTGTACTTTCTGCTCGGTATAATGTTCGATTTTCACCTGCCAAAGTGCTACTGGCGCCGATTCCGTTGTTCACAAACTAAACTAAGTTTAAGTTCAGTGCATCTTTTTCTTTCTATTTTGTTAAGAAAAGGACAGAAGATAAATATTAGTTTAATTTTTAGTAGCCATCTTTTTAATCACGTCTAATTTGTCTATGAAAGTATCATTTTGACAGGACTAAACTAAAATTTATCTTCTGTCCTTTTCTTAATGAAATAGAAAGAAAAAGATGCACTGAAATTAAAAGTTTAGTTTGTGAACAAGGTAATCGGCGCCAGTGTTAGTATGTTATGGAATTACCCCGCGGTCGTTTAAGTCGACTCAAAGAGAGAGACTCTATTTCTATATTATTCTTACGGTTATCTAAACAGGATACAGCAATTACTGTAGGTATTATATGTGTCAAAGGCACATCACTACGACCACCCATTGCTTATACAAGGCATTCGAGAGCGTAACCTAAAGAATTATTACAGACACAATTATCTACATTAATAAAATGAACACCTTCAAAGCTATAAAAACAAAAGCAATTCAATATTATAGACCGTAGGTATTGACTCATCCAAATAGGGCTAAACGGATTCATCACACCTCACGTGTATGACAGGAAAAGTAGATTGCTCTAGCAAACGTGGAGACTAAATGCACTTATCCATTGACCATTATCACATGCTTCTTCTTAGCGAGTTGATGGCAATTCTGATAAACATGAAGGTAAACAAAACGTGTAAAACTGTACTAAAAGATCACGTAAGCCACACGAGAGATGACAAAGTCTTGCCCACAAAAGATCGTCATTCAGGTGTCGAAAAACAACTAAGTACGTGTAGGTACTGTTGAAGACGCTATTTGGTGTACGTACATACAGGGAAAATTATTCATCTTTACTTTAAAAGAGCTATGGAATACTTAGAGGTCTACACACCGCCGACGGGCAAGCCTAAGGCTCAGGGCTTAAGAACGTCGCAAGTCGGACAACTTTTGTTTAAAATAAGCCCAGCGGCTAAGCCGGTTGGGCTTTGACACCCTAAGAGAGTGATGTAAAAGAATTGACTACTCGGTACACTCACAACATTGTTTAAAAGTAGTTGCAAGGTCCTCGTTTGACTGTACTTATCTGGCTAATTTACAAGAGTTCTTTTATAAATGTCTGACTCACCGACTTCAATGGGGATGACATCTGTTGTCAGCTGGACGACAACTGACACCTCATACGTGTCGGCCTCCAGTTTTTCTGCGATTTGCGACTAAATAGCACACGTCAAAATCGCAGACGTGTCATCGCTTGTCCTCACAACACAGGGTACGTTCACTTAAGGCTCACTTTAAACACAAAACTCAAACTATTTGATCAAGTGATCTGATCAGAAGTCACTGTGATGTTTTTTTTTGTGATCCGTCACTGTAACGTTGATAATTTCCTCTTCCGCTGCCCGTTCTATTGTTTAGTAGCTTACGTTCGTAGTCGTTCAGATAAGTATCGACTTTTTATCGATTATCTAAAAGAAAATAATCAAAAATTACATAAACTTTATCCTAATTATAGTATAAATGTTAATTGTTTCAGTGCCAGCATGTGCTCCGCTCAAAAAATTGAGCATTCTCGATAAAATATGAAATATTAAAGGTTACACGACAATTTTTAATTTGATTTATTAACTACAAGCTTGACCAAGGTTAATCCACCGCAGTTATTGATATTATCGTAGTTACATAGCCTTTTATTAGCAATCGTATTTTATTTTATGTGGAGGCTATTACAGGAAAATAGGTTCCAATTTGTATTGATTGTTGTAATCATGATAGTTAATGATAAATTTGGCCTTTTAAATTGCAGCTCTGGATTTAAATGGCCGAAGTTTAAAAAAGCAATTAAAGTTTCAGATGAATTACTTAATTGCAATATTGTTAAGAAAATTTTTGAATCGTTTGACTGTATATACACCTACACACCGGAGAGCAACATTCTATATAAATATATTTACATTTCATAAGTACCGACACGTGTATTAAATCGACAATTGATTGAGACTCATCTTTACTAATTTTGAATTGCAAATACATTATTATTATTTATTTTTATTTGGGTGTTTTTCTATCTATAATATGTATGTATTTACAAAAAAAAATTGTATATAAGTAGTTTATCAGCCATCTTGTTACCATAACACAAGCATTAGGTTGCTTAGCTTGGGACAAATGGTGCTGTGTGAAATGTCCAGGGATTTATTTATTTATTATTATTATGAATTTTATATTGTTAGTTTGTCCTGTTGCAGATATTGCACAAAGTCATCATTAGGATGAGTTTTTGCCATCAAAATTAAAAAATAAATAGATAAAATATTCTCTACCTACTAGAATTTTTAAATAAAATAATATGTGACGTCCTCCTATAAGTACCATCTAAGGTAAAACTTTCAAGATGTTTACATACAATTTTTATCTTAATATCATCGCCTTGTGTTTCAAATTCCTATCTGATAGGTGCCATCATTTGAATGTTTGTGCTCTACACAATAAAATAATCGGAACAAAACAGATTTCAGACCGTTCCATCAGTAAGTTATGTTATGTATCTAATGCATTAATTACTTTTGCACGTAGACATGAAAATACCTATAGTTTTTTAGAAGTGGAGTTTGTGGAGTATTTTCCTAGCTTTTCTCCATAGTAAACGGCCAATTGGAATCGTGCACTTTTTTTTTTTGTTTTCGGAGGGAAACCTTCAAGAGGCACCCGACCTCCGGGGAGTGAGGTCGGGGAGTGTGGGATTTTTACCTCACTAAAACCACCCCGGTGATCACCATCCGCACATAGGGGTGGTCCCGGTTTCTCTTAAAAGACCAATTCCGGAACCCCGGAATCGTGCACCTAGCGTCAGACGTTTCTTAAGTGCCCATATAGGTTTATGTGAAATAAAATATTTTGAATTTGAATATAATAGTATTACTTGTGAATAGTATTAGCACAACCATTTAAATAAAATAAAATTATAAGTAAGTAGCTTATTCTTTCAAAGAAAGTAATGGAAAATTTCAGGAAGTCATCTGAAGGCCAATTCTCGTAATTAAAACCGTTAAAAATCCAGTTGCAATCTCATCGCAACGACAATCAATGTCAAAAACTTGTCAAAAGTGTAAGGAAACTAGAGGTCTTTTTGACAGATTGAGACTGAGATCAGAAGGTCAATTCTCGTAATTTAAAATGTTCAAACTCTAGTCGCAGTCTATCTAATCTCGGCGACAAACAAATATCAAAAATTTTTCAAAATGTAGGGAAATTAGTGCTTTATTTGACAGATTGACACATTGAGATCCGACTGTGAACGTTCTTAAAATTACGAGAACTACCCCTCAGACTGTGAACGTTCTTAAAATTACGGGAATTGCACCTTTGATCACATACTTTTACTTCCGACCTATGTCTAATTTAGGCCTTTTAAAACAATATAAAAAACACACACTTACTATGTAAACAACCACAAGTTGACATAGCGAGACGTGCTAACAAAATCAACGTTCAAATGTACACAGCCGAACAAGTTCACTTATCTGAAAATACGTCAGTCCTCTCGTGGTTTTTGTCACATGCTATTTACATAATTATATCTTAGTCGACAGGTAAATGCCTGTATGAACGTACAGGGTTAAAGTACCTACAGAGAAACAAAAGGAATTTGAAAAGAATGCAAGTTTTGTTGAAAGATTTTAATTTTTCAGATTTTAAAAGGAAAATGTTGCTTTTCAATTTTTTGTAGCGATTCTATACATTGTAAGGATTATAGTTTTTAATTTTATAATTATCGTTTTTGTGACAGATACTTATCTTTGTCAATGTTTCGTTGAAGTTAAATTATATGAGAATTCACACCTCACATAGTAATTTGAAATACCTCATTACGGTACGTTTTTTGATCTCAAGTATTCATAGAAGTGTCACAGCTAGTGAGCTGAATTTGAATACTTTGATGGTCACCATTTTATGGAGGTTCACAAATGAGGTGTCACCTTACTTGATTTTTCATTTGTTTGTTAATTCAGGTAAACCGCATCACGTTAAAAAATTCACGCCTATTTAACATTCTGAATACTTAATTAGTCCTTGAACAGGACAAGTTCAAATCTCTGTACTTAATTATGTAAATTCGTTTAACCGACAGAACCTCATTAATATTCTTTTCAAAAACAGTAATTAATCGTTCACTTCTAATCAGCTCGCTTCACACTGCGTAAACGCATCACACGCACGTGACCGCGCGCTATCCTACCCTTGAAACGTTCGGGAAAAAACGACATGACAAACAAAAATTAGTCCATACACTTTTAAATAATACTAATTGCTATAATAACGTCATAAAATAGCGAACATAAATTAGTCACACCGATAACTACCTCATATTTACTGAAAGAAAAAATAAGCATTTTCAACATGACAAGGTAATTGAATACTTATTTTCACTAATCTCCACTCATTTTGCGATGTTAACGCGTAACAAGCCTAACGTCTAGAATCACCATAACAATGATACTCCAACAATAAAATGCAGATAATAAACAGAGTTTTTCGGATAAATAATACAAAAATGTGAATACATTAGTGACTTAACTAATTGTTGGGAGCACTGCCACTGAAACAACATTTTGATCACTTAACTTACATCGAGATTTTGACGCGTCAATGTCAAGTGCATCCGCGGTACTGAATCATTTATCACTTTCGATTGTATGGCATGAAGATAAGTGCATCTCGTTCGAACAATGCGATGTAAGGAACACGCGATAAGGTAAAACGTACGATCGTTCGTCGCTTGTACCTGTTTAGCACCGCGCGCGTGCGACTGCCGCGATGTTCGACGCACGAATGCCGCCAAACGACTTGACCATTGTTTACTTCGATAATTACATTTTCATTTCGATCGAGTTTACGGGTCGAAGGCTCTAAGGCGGAAAATATCGGAGTGATACGTCATTACCTGCGTTTGTTGACGACAGATTAATCGGAAGAAAGTATGTAAACGCAGTCGCAGCTTATGCGTTTTGGCGAATATTTTTTCTGTACGCTGACACGGGAATTACTTATTATGTTGTTAACTTTGTTAGATGTTTTACTGAGATTACTCAGATGAGTAAGTATAAGTATGTGCCTTTCAATGTTTTGTTTTTCAGAAACTGTCTAATAAGTTAGTATTTTTTGTTTTGTACGTTTACTATACCTACTATACTACAAGGTTTTAGAAAAAATAGGATTTAATTGAAATATTGATATCTAAGATATTACTTCGCACGATTTAACGAGAAAATTCAGCTAATACTGATCAATTAATGATCAAATAACTTATCTACGTATATTGAACATGATTAATGAAATCTAAAATTATTTTATTAGCATCGATAATGATTTAAAGAACTTCTCGGTTCAGGGTTAAAAAATTGGAGGATAGGTAGGCTACTGCTAAATTGTAATTTAAATTATGAACCTAAGGTTATTATTTACTTGTGTTCATAAGTAGATATTTTTAAACACGCAGGAGGTTATGAAACAACAAAATAAAATGTTTATTTAAAATAATTGCAAACAAAAATTGTTTACGTGTCAATTTACATGTAGGCTTTGGTACAAATTGGAGGAAAGCGAATGATATTCTTAGGTAGGTACCAAAGTTATAAAATCAGTTTCGTGGGGAGCTGGGAATACCTACTACATAAGTTCACGATAGCTCACTGATGGTAATTAAAAAAATATTTTGTCTATGAAGTACGTATAATACATAATTATGTAGCTTGTGGCAGTTTGTATGACTTGCATGTGGTGATAACACGGGTTTGTCCAAGACTTTTTTACCCAATATATGCAGGTAGACTTAGACGTTATAAGCATTTCATTAAATCACTACGAAATCCCAATCTGAACCTTGATTCCACTAATTTACAAACGTTTTAATGGTCTCTCGATTGTGTGTTTTTGACAGTATTTTTCGTACGAAATGTGACAAAAACCACTGACTGAAATGTCTGTAAATTAGTGGAATCGAGGCCCAGAGAGACATTGAAAGCGATTGAATAAATAAACTGTTCAAGTTTCCTAAATTCACACGACGACTCGAAGTTAAAAAAAGAAAGAAATTACAAAGACATTAAAAAAATAACTACCATGAAATTATCATTTAAAAAGTGTTCGTCCAAAAACAGAGTTGGATCATGCAAAGTCGTGACGAGCGAATTGCAGACGGCATTGCTAACCTGTAATTTTATTATTATGCTTAATTTTACTCCGAACTTAAACAGGTGCTTTTCAACTCTAATTAATTTAAACCACTTTTTCAATAATTATTACTTTAAAAGTGAAACCAGTTTTTTAGAGTTCTTGAACAAGCTCAGAAACGGATTTTCACAAAGTCTACCATACATTTATGTTTAGTTTATTTTGTTTTTTGATTTGAATTTCATTCTGCATTAATATCTTTTAGTAAAAAAAGTAAGTATTTCAGTTATTTTGTTGCATAAAAAAAATATGTAATTGTTTTTATGCAACAAAAAATTAAATTAACAACATGAATTTCGGCCCTGTACATATATGTGTGTATTTAAAATTTTATGTTCTATAACTTGTATGGTGTACAATAAAGAGTACTCTATTCTATTCTATTCTATGTGCTTGAAGTATATTTTTTTTTCGTTAGCCTATTTTGTGACCCACTGCTGGTCCAAAGCCTCCCCTTTTTCCTTCCAAATCTCCCTGTTTTGAGCGAGCTCTGGCCATGTTAGCCCTGAAAACTCATTAGATCATCACACCACCTTCGCCATGGTCTACCTCGACGGCTATGTCCTCCTTCAGGCGTCCAGTGAGTGACGATCTTTGCCCATCTCTCCGGGTGCATTCGCACGACGGGTCCGGGTTACTCCCACTTCAGCCTGGTCAAGCCAGGATTGAAGTATTAAATAAATAAATGTAGGACCAACGATTCTTAGAAGCCTTTCTTGTTTTTTTCCAAATAAGTTCTAAGCATGTATCAACGTAAATGCATCAAAATATTATGTTAGTGTCGTAGCAGGAGCATAGGAAGACAGCGTTGGTTTATAAGTGTATGCAAGTTCAAAGCCACGGTTGTTCTTTGCAATACCTCACATCTCATTTAACGTTACAAAAAGATCGTTTAATAATTTTCATGATTGGGTGCTCTTACCTACACTCTGATTTATAATTTGCTAGATTAAAATGACATCTGCGTACCTAGTAATAAATACTGGCAAAAAAGGTCAATCAGAGCTGTCATTTTTTAATATTAGAGTAAAATTAGTTAACCTTTCTGTAACTAATGAGTCAAAATTGAGTTTTCATGAGCCAAACTCATTTAATTTCGCAGTTTTTTTATTAGATGTAATCTTTTAGCAAATAAAAGTACTTCCGAAGCAAATTTTTTTATAAAAATGTAGCAATTAGTATAGTAGTAAAATTTAGTTATTAGTGAAATATTGACACGACAAATGACTCCTTGTTAATTTGGCTTTTTCGAGGCTATCACAGAAATGAAAAAAAAAACGGCGCTTGATAATAAAAAATGTGGCTATTTTTATATTCTTGTTAATTAATACAGAAAAATAATATTCACGACTGTAGCACTTGTGAAACTGGATATCAAGGTGTTAGGAACCTGCTTTAGAACTACTAGTAAAAGTTATTAACTGCTAATTTATACATCATCCTCTAACATACCAAGAAAGCATAATTTACGCGACTAACTTGCAGACTGTTTTATTTATACAGGGTGGCAGGTACATCGAGGCGCAACTTGTTACCATGGATTCAGTACATGATTCTGAACCCCCTTCTTTTTTTTTTTTTCTTCCTGGTGGGAAATCATCAAATGACCCCTTCCGCTCTGGGTGAAGCGGAAGGGAGTGTCAGACTCTTACTGACTAAAACCCCCTGCGTTGAAATTTATAGTCGGTTATAATTTTTTTTTTTTTTTATAAAAAACTTTGCATACAACACAATATCCATTAACATTAGATTTTTTTTAATAAATGTCGGAAAATTTCTAATATTTATACATATTTAGAGTCATATGCCGAATTTGGTAACAGTTTGCTGTACTATGCTAGGCCATGGTGTTACCACTGTCGTTTGCCCTACTGGCCATAGACAATCTGTATTAGATACTTACCTATGTCTGAAAACAAATTTGATTTACAGGTATTACGAAATAATGCTTATCCGCAGGAATCCGCTGAATGCGAGAACCACATGACCGGTCGAAATGGCGGTGCTTAGGGGAAGCCTCTGTCCAGTAGTGGAAGTTTTTCGGCTGAAATTATGATGATTCAAATTCATTTATTCATTTTGTGAACACAGATGTTACACAAAAAATGTTGGTCCATGCTATGACCCGCCAAAAGGCATACAAAATATCTTAATTAATCGAATGTCAATTAACAAAATTAAAATAACGTCAATAGGTAAGTAGATGTCGCAATTTCATGTTAATAATATGTCAATAAATTAAGACGACACATGAACAAATTAGTCACAATTTCGTATACAATAATAAATGCATTAAAAATGTAAATAAATAATATCATTATCTTATGAAAGCAACGTTTTAATTATAGACAGATATAAAATTATACAAATATTATTTTAATTTGTCATTAACATATTCATTAATAGAATAATACGTCTTCTCAACCAATAATTTAAAAAGCTTACATTTTTAAGTCATTCATTATCAATCGATCAATCAACTCAGCCTATTGCAGTCCACTGCTGGACATAGGCTGCGCCACAACACCCTGTCCTCCGCCTTCAGAATCCAGTCTGCCACCTTCTTTAGGTCGTCCGTCCATCTAGCTGTGGGGCGTCCCACACTACGCTTGCCGATACGCGGTCTCCACTCCAGCCGATCGATTCTGTAAAAACTCACCGTGAAAAGTTAGGTGACACTTCACCTAACTTTTCACGGTGAGTTTTTTACAGAATCTAGCTACACTAGCTTAGAGTCAGCTGTGAATAGTGCCAATCCCATTAGTTGGAATGACAGCTCACTCCACGCTCACTTCACCTAAGTTGTCACGGTGATTTGGTTACAGAATCGCACTGCAGGACTCGTCTGCTCCACCGGCTATCGGTCCTTCGAAAAACTTCATTCATCATTTATTCATAATGATGATGTGAAATAAATAAATCAGTAGGTAGATATGTATCGAATTGGTTTAGTAACTATACGTTATCTACTGTTGGAATTGGACAAAACATTATTAATTATATCTTGGTTAGGGATCGACTTACCTGAAAGGAGCTGAATCTACATTCATACCTACCCATGTAGGTATATCAATTCAATAATATATAAACGTACTCAACATTCAGCGGACTATGGATGTATTCTTATAATCTCACTAACCTTTACAAGTCAATAAATATAATTATAATGTGCTTACATACTTTGTATTAAATCTAAGCATCTTGTACATCTAATCGATGATTATACTCATATCATCAGACATTACGTATTCAGGAATGCCACCCGTGTAGAATGCTGAATAAATAAAGCTATCTTACGAGCGTTTGTGTAAGTGACAGGCTTCTAAAAGGGATTTTTTTTAAAATCTAGCTTTATCTTTATAATATTTCTATTTTTTATTTATTTAATATATTCTCAACTTCAAAAGTGTTTTTAAAACCGGCTATGTTTGAATAAAAAGTATGCACATATGATTATTCAGACTGATTCAAACTTTAATGTCTATAGAAATGGGAAAAAAAGTCACGTCGATAGGTATATTAGTCACAGAAACACGTGCATGCAAAAAAATAATTAACTCTAATAATAAAGAAAAATAAACGATCTATAATCACGAGCACAAAACAGAAAAAGCCGACAGCTGCACGTCATGACTATGAAAAGAAGGCACCTAATCAGCATGATGCTCTGCTATAGACCCACTACATGGCGCTGATTTTCAGTCTTTAACCTCTACCTAATACATTCCTTCATATGTTTGAAAAATTCGTCTGCTTAGCAACTTAAATAACGCAATGAACGTAGCTGAACTGTCAAAAGGAAAGACAGTGCGATCAATTGTCATTTTACGTAAGTTACGCAATTACCCTGCAGATGCACGTGTCTCTTAAAGAAATGAAACCCTACATTTTGTATTAAGTACTGTTTTTCTTGCAGAATATTTTCTGCTTCGGTCACGTTTTGACATCATACGTGTAACTACATCTTAGCGCATCGCTGGCTCCTTTAACAGTTCTCATTCCGTCCGTCTCCACCGATACATTCGTGTTCGATTTCCGTAAAACGTCATTTTCAATATTTGTTATACCCTGTGTAGGTAAACCGTTTATTGGCAGCTGTCTTAGAATGTACATATTTCAGATTACGTAAGTGAACTTTAAAATGCGTAATAAAATAAATATATAAACTGCCTAATTTTATTCAATTATCTTATTTATGACTTCTTACAGACATTATAATACCATACGTGTATCAGTTCTGACAAAAAAACATAAAATAATTGCTCACTAGTTCGATCCGTCAGAAGAATATTAATCAATTTATGAACGAATCTTTAAAATACGTCACATTAATAAGCCCAAAAGATTTGACTATTACGCTTGCTACGAAATCTATTTACTTTGCTACGAATGTTTTCAAATTGCTACGAAATGAAACCGCTGAAATTGCTGATTAAATTAGTCAAATATATATTTTTTTGATGACTTATCAATTTTGTCCGGCTGTCATTCGTAGATCTTTGACAGTCATTACGGGTCGTCAGTATCCCGAAAGTCTGACAACCAGTCTTACCAAGGGGTATCGTATTACCCAGTAATTGGGTTATGGAGATCAGATTGGCAGTCGCTCCATGTAAAATACTGATATTCAGCATCCGGTTAGACTGGAAGCCGACCCCAACATAGTTGGGAAAAGGCTAGGCAGATGATGATAGTATTTTCCCTCTCACCGAGAGGAGGCCTGAATCCCAGCAGTGGGAACGTTATTATAGTAGTTATATATAGTATAGTATTTTCATACATTTATCCTTTCTTGAACCATCTCCGTCATTAATAGATTACCTTCAAGAATATCAAACATACTTGAAGCAATTATACAAGAACAGTCACAATAAAATCATAAAATTATCAAATACATATGCAACGTGTCATATATTTACAGGATGTAAGTAAATAACGATAATGATTACGTAACTCCATGTTATCGTGATGTGGATTAGATCTGCTTCATGATAATTCAGATAGAATCACGAACTGTATTATAATATACATAGAGTTATGTGTAAAGCCGTAATAATTTACTATAGATTTTCCTTAGTACACTAATAATGTGAGCATCTAGGAAACGGCATGCATTACCGACCTGTTTTTAGATCTTTGTAATCGCAAATGAGTTGTACGTTGTATGAGGAGAAGAATGTAAGGCAAAACATCCTGTTTTAGACACATAACATTATGTATGTATTATGTACTTTCAAACAGAACGAGATTTCTAGGTAGGTACGATTGATTTCATCATCATTTCGGCCCGAAATCGCCCACAACTGAGTATAGGCCTTCCCTTTCTTCTGCCAAAATTCCCGGTTCCGTGCATCCCTCATCCAGGTGTTTCCCGCGACTTTGACGATATCGTCAACCCAATACGCTTCTAGGCGGCCCTGGTTTCTTTGGCCTTGGCCACCATTCGGTCACAGCTTTACTCCATCGACCATCTCCTCGTCTAACTAGGTGTCCTTCCCAACTCCACTTGAGGCGTATCGCCCTTGGGCACGCCACAATTGCGGCGATAAGTCCCCTCTTTGAGAAGTGGCTGGAGAGGCGCCATGGCGCCCTGACCTTCCGCCTGACGCAGGTCCTCATCGGACACGGTTGTGTCCAGAGGTTCCTGTTCAGGATAAGGCGGGAGGAAACGCCAGGGTGTCACCACTGTGTGGATCGCCCGGAGGACCCGGTGGAGCATACTGTGGAGGTCTGCCCGGCTTGGGCGGAGCAGCGCCGCGTCCTCGTGGCGGCGATCGGCGGCGGCGATCTCTCGCGTCCAGGCCGCGAGAGCGCATGGGAAGCCGTCACCTCCTTCTGCGAAGCAGTAATGCTCGCAAAGGAGGAGGCGGACCGCGTGAGGGAGAGGCAATCTCTGCGCCCTCATGCCCCTAGTCGCCGCAGGAGACGCCCTGGACGTCGGGAGTCACCAGCCGACTCCAGGCCACCGTAGGCGCGGGCTTGCGGGCGGCGAGCAATGGGCAGCTCGCCGCCCGGCAGGGACCAGGCCCGGGTCGACGGCGCGTTGTGCTGCTGACATCTCTTTGAGGCGCGCATGGAAGCGCCTCAAAGAGATGTCAGCACGAACTGACGGGGTCCGCTAGGGCCGATGCCTGGCAGGGTCGCGAGTTGTTCGAAAGAGATACCGTGGCCCGTGGCATAGGCAACTGAAGAAACACGGGTGGGTTTTAGTCAGCAAAAGTCTGACACGCCCTCCCGCTCCGCCCAGAGCGGGAGAGTCCGCAGAAGCGGAAGAAGAAGAAGCAAATCAGGAACTTTCAGATCATGATTTTAACATCAATCTATACATCGATCAATCAAACAAGTATCAGAGCAATCAACAACTTTATTATGAACTATATTTTAAGAAGCCTATTAAAAAAAGACCTAAGATTAAATATCACGGGTTTTCCTCAAGCGCAAAGTTTACTCTGCAGAATGTATGCAAACATGGTCTTCGTACCCATTTTAAAATAATCTTGCGTCAATATCAAAGTTCGAAGCATTTATTTCAGGCCAAAAATTAACTTACGTACATAATAGACGATTAAACGACCAAAAAAATATGGATTTTCCGCTAAAATTCATTCGTTAGTCTTTTTTAGTACACATGGACTTTGTGTCTATGTATATAATAGCAGTTTTTTTTTGTTTCAAGATCAAAGGTCTATGAATAAATGACGCCGACGTTCAAAATAGTGGACTGTGATACCGAGTCTAACAGATATGTGAATGATAATAGGACGGCAATTTATCTGGCAAACTATAATCTCAGACTTGTGTAATTTAATAGATGGTTGTTAATCACTTTACCACAAACTATATAATAATACATATCTGTATCTGAAAACGAAACGAAACGAGTATGTAAGAATCGTACCACGTGGCGATCTGAAGTTTCTGCCTACCCTAGTGAGAAAAAGGCGTGAGTTTATGTATATGTATAATTCTGTCTTTGCATAGAAGAGGTCAAGACGGTTAAGGAAAGCATCGTGAGGAATGAAAGTGATGTGCAGAATGCAGAAATCCGTGAGATTTAAATAATCAAGATACTTACTGTGCGGCCGAGAGAATGCGTTCCTGACATTTTTCAATTCTAGTAGCTAAAACATAGATCAACTTCGCAAAAAACGTATTCGTTTGTTCGAAACTGACAGGTGGCAAGACCGTATTCTCTCGTCGGCGGCACTGTAAGTAGCTTGATTATTTAAATCTCACGGATTTCTGCATTCTGCACATCACTTTCATAAGAGAAAGAGTGCTTTCGTCTTCGATACCTAAATACCTACAGTGTTTAAGACCTTTTGCTAATAAAACACATGCCGTCTTATTACAAATCGAGTTCTAACTTTAGATCTAGCCTAAACCTTCGAGCCAGTTACTGTATTTTGAATTTTATTCAGATAGTAGTAAAGTTTTTAATGCAAATTTGATAACGTAGACTCGGGTTTAACGTCAGTTTTTGTAATAAGAACTTTAACTTTGATGGATTATAGTTTGAAATAAAAAAATGGCTCGATAGTTTAAACCTGGGTCTAAAGATAAACCTTGTTTTGTAATAAAGCCGCTAAGAGACTGTCGTTTCGTCAACTTAAAGTAAACATAACCAAAAGTACTGATTAGCAGCATCAAGTAACAAACACAAAAAAAAATTGCACGATATTCAAATGTTATGTATAACATTTGAATGTCGTGCAATTTTTTTTCACGCCTTAAAAAGTCCGTATCTTCGTCATCATAACATTTTACATAACCCTCATTAAGACGACCGATCTAAACGCCAGCAGTAAATGTAATGCGAAATTACGAGCTCACGTCTTTTCCTCATTGTAAAATTATTATGTATTATGACGTATTTTCTCACCTCTTCTGGTTTAAAAATAGACGACCGAACTTAATTAGTTGTTCACATAGATTCATTGTAGCGTGTGTAATCACTTTACGGCTCTCAAAACGTGGAATAAAATCTACATGTTTAAAATACTCCCACATATTGCTGGATGCTGGCAATTCTATCATCATCGTCATCATTTTAGCCGACAAACGTCCACTGATGGACATAGGTCTCCCCAAGCACCTACACTTTGACCGGCTCTGTGCTTCTCGCACCCAAAGGGATCCTGCGGCCTTCACAAGACAATTCCATAGTCAGTCGAAATAAAAAATTAAGACAATCGAGTAAATAAATGAGCCTGTGTTATTTTTAGGTAAGACTTACCTATATTATAATAACTACGTGCTTAATAATCTAGTTGTGGTAACTGCTGCAACTGGGCTCTTGAAAGGGGTTTGAATGATTAATAAATAATTCGATTTCAAATACATATTAAGAACAATATTATTCTATGCTTAAAACAAAAACGTTGCAAAGGCAAGCAAGCAGCCACTGTGCTTTAACTTAATAGGTATATCTACCTACTTAAATAGGTGCTTAAGCCCGGATTAGTGCAGCTTTTATAAAGTTCAAATAAACGAGATCACTTAAGCTAAAATGCTCAATCATCTATGAGTTATAAACGCTTAATTTCCTTAAATAAAAAAATATTGAACGTCGTCGTTAAAATCACACAAAACATGGCGAACGAATACTTAACTCCAACTTGGTTAATTGTTTCAGTGATTACCGCTAGATGGCGCTAGTTGTTACGAACCGTTGTTTAGAACAATTATTATCATCGTTTACCATTGTTATACAATTTAGTACCCAAACTCACTAAGAAAATTTAAACAATATTGAACCACCTGTATCGGTAGTATCACAGAACCAGTGTATTACTATAAAAAACTATATCAAAAGAGTTAAACAAGAACGAAACTGAGAAATAATTCTGTCTTTGCCATCTTGAAACGATTGACAGAAATTAATCGTTGTTTTAAATTCGTTTAGCGCTAAAAGTATTTAGTGATTTGTGGTGGAAGCGGGCCTAAATGTTTCTGTCAAATGTATTTTGTCCTTGTAAATAATACAAAAGGATAGCTTCCTTTTCTATTATTTATAAACAAACTGGCAATTCGATTTTAATCCTGTTAAAAATAGTTTCAGAAGCAAACATCTCATAAAAGATTGCCAGTAAACAAGGGGACAATAGAACTTTTTACACAATTACCCGTGTTATGTTTGTTAACTTGATTGAACTTTACTTACAGACATCTTCGCAGTCAATAAACAGAAATTAGTACCTGAAACAATAAATGTCCAAATTAAGTTATCATCCTAAAGTATGTTATATTGATATATCGTGTACAAGATCAAATGAAGCGATCAGGAGTTCAGTTTGGCTGCTCACAAAATATTTGTTTTGTGAATTATTACCACTATAATTTTACCTGTCAAATCGTGCATCACGATTCCATTGTGATCTTTGTTTGGTAGACCCAGCCCCCGTATATTGACATCACAATAACGTTCAAAATATATTTAGATTATAATTTAGAACTTAAACATGAAAGGATTAAAGAAAAACAGCGTTTCAGCACCGTAACTACAGTAGATACACCGGTACACACTATCAATCTCAATCTGGATCATTTTGAAGGACATGGCTAATCCATTGCTTCAAATGTTCGAAAAATCGTGTTCTTGACGACGTAAATAATACAATGAATGTTGTTGAACTAAAGCAAAATTAAAGCCTTTTTGATTCCTACTATTAGTGTGTTACGCAATTATCCCGCAGGTTCGATAGCAGGTAAAAAAAAAGAAGTTCAGCACGTACTTCTTTTTTTTTTCTTTCTTTTTTCTTTCTTAAACTTCATCTTGGTACAGGGCTAATCCTTTAAACCGAAACATAGCAATACTACTTGGTGGCAGAGATTTAAATACATATATGTAAGTCTGATGTGGTACATAACCGGGAACTTTAAATTAAAACAGAACCATAATGCCCGTTTTCACTAACTCTAGATGACACGTAAATGAATGCATAACGCGCGCTTTTAGTTATGCTTTCATTTAGGTGTCGCCTTATAAGGCATTTGACTTCTAAATAATTAGGTAATACGCAAGTATTAACGCCAACACACATTGATCTTTCATAGGAAATTTCCCGTCTAGGTAACAGTATGTATTCTTTTTACATTTTCAATCGACACATCCATATTATCCATATTACAGTTTTCTAAGCTCTTTCACAGAAAAGACTACGTCACTATCTGTCCAAACAATTTTGTTAAAAATATTTGCCAGCACAAATATAAATGACACACTTTAAATATTATTCAAACTATTAGCAGTAGGTAAATAATTATTTATTCAGAAAGTCGTGCTTTCTGATTTTACACTTTAATAAAGCAGTAATATTGTCTGCAAAACGGCCTTCAGGATATTTCAATTTCGCATAGATTGAGTTAAGCTCCGGCTAAACTGAGGCAAAAACACAAGCAAACAGCTCCTTACAAGTTAATTGATACAATTGGCGCGAGCGAATTATATTATTGATCTTTAATTCAACTGTCCATTCATTCATAAAATGTACATTCATAATAATAATTAATATAAGTAATGACGCCAAGCCGCGTAAACCTCGTGAAACCTGTGAAAGATAAAAAAAAACAAGTATCTTGAGCTTGTACCTCCGTACACGAGGTTGCCGACATGTGGGACGTGGACTCTGCAATCATTGTACCGATAATCGTTACAATAAATGGCCTAATAGCGCAGAGCCTCGTCCAGCACCTCAGGAGGCTCTCATTGCACGGCTGGGTCAAGGGCTTGATTCAGAATGCAGTGTGACATGGCACGCGTAGTGAGGATTTTCTCTCTAGAATACTTCTTTCCTTCGAGCACGTTTGCTCTTGCGAATTTCTGCTCTGTTCCTGGTCAGTGTTCACTTCGGCGGGCCACTAAAGGCAAGCCAGAGTAAGGAACCAGACTCCGTGGTTGCGCTACTGTTTAAAAGCTCGCCACAAACTGCCTTGCGGATTTGTACTGTATCTCTCTTATTCTGGCTCCTCAACCTGAACCTGCTTCGGCAAAATAAACTCTACCGGCATAAAACTAGAGTTCATTAGAGCACGCAAGCTCCATCACATCATCAACGTAGAGATACGTTTTTCCTTTTCCAAAAAACAATAAGGTACTTATAGTAACTCCTTTCGGATAAGAGAAATACTATCCATTTCTCTAGATAGAAAATCATTAATAAATAACTTTTATAATGGCAGAAACAGCAGATTTATTTACTTTCGAAACTTGCACTCCAATAAGGGTAATTAAAATTGAAAGTGACATAAATGCAAAATGAAAGGCTTGTGGAGTAACGTCATTCTGAAACTGGAAAGAGCAATGTCTTTAGCAAGGGTGTTTATTAATTTCACATTACCAATATGGCTACGAAATGCGCGATTTGAAATATTTATTTCAAAATGACTAGTAAAGATATTAATTTCTTATGTTTGTTTGGTTATCTAAATAGGACATCAAGGTACAGAAACTACCAGAAATTGACAAATTTTCCCAATCAACCTTGAACCTAATGCTTTAGCAATAAATTTGAAAATCTATTAAAGAAATTTGACAGATTGTATTCTAGTAAAGAAATGTGACACTATTAATTACAATTTAACCTGAAGGCCAATTCTCGTAATTTAAAACATTCAAAATCTAGTCGCAGTCTCTTCTCAGTGACAAACAAATGTCAAAAACTTGTCAAAGTGTAGGGAAATTAGAGGTTTTTTTGACAGATTGGGACTGAGATCAGACTGTGAACGTTCTTAAAATTACGAGAATTGCCCCTCTACTCGTTTTATTCTAATAGTAATTAAATGCCCAAGTATGGTAATTAAAGCTGCCCAAAGTCAAAGACTATAATTTATATCTTTCAATTACCAGTAATTAGAATAAATCAAGGTTGGTTACCACTTCAATATTTTTAGGAAGCAAAGCTGCACAACTTTACTTAACCATTTTATCACCAATAGAGATGAATTTATTATTCTTGTGAAATATCACGAAAAAAAATATTTGGCATTCACATTCAAGTTTTTAGTTATTGTAACTGAAGGTTCGAATTCATATTAAAACATTAATAATGCCGGGAGCTATCGATTAGCATTGAATAAATTAATCATGCTATTTAATCATATATGTGATCATTGGTCATTCTTGATAGTCCCTGCGATCAATGATTATGTATCTGAGAGATGTGTTTTAACATCTAAAATGTCAAGGCTTTTATACAGTATGCTTTGTTTATTTAAAATTATGATGTCATAATTAAACAATAGATTTAAAAAAAATATATTTAAAATTAAATTATCAGTCATGAATTATAAAAGTTATTTGCAATTTATGACTGAAGACTTCCTTGTTAGTATGCAATCAACAAAATTTAAGCACAGTAAAGAAAATTACAGAAATAATGTATCTTTAAGGGGGGCTTTGATTAAAATTAATTGGCAAATTCTCAAATGGTGGTTGCCCGGTTGGTATCAGTTTATAATAGCAATAAAATATAAAATAAACGATTTAGGTAATAAAAACTTTACAAAAGTATAACTGTTTTACGACCCTACCGGGCCCTCGCGTGTCATTTTATGAGATTACCTACCACTAACAACGTGACGATAAAAGAGTAGGAGTTCTATTGCTTACTCTTCTCTCTATTTACTTCTGAAAATAAATCAATCAATTTATATTCAAAACAATAATCAGATGTGAAAATAAATCACCAACCATTTCGCTGCCACATCCGCATTATAAAGCTCGTTTCATGGCCGCTCACGAAATCGCGTCGCCTTGCATACACACTCCGTACAACTAGGATGCTTGGCACTTCCGGTAGAAATTCTTGCCAAAGCTTTAGTATAATTATGATTGCATTATTATTCTACGCAGTTCGTACGTTGTAGCATAATCGATATGTAATAGCCACATTGTGTGTGATTGCGTAAAATCTTATTTAATAGCAGTGATGCATATTTTATAGGAGCGCCGTATACAGTAGATACGGCGCTCCGTTGGACTACGAATCGGAATGTTTGTGAGTAAAGTATAAAGTATGGTAAGATTATTATCTTAGAAGACAGAACATTAATTCTGTTTTACCCGAAGGGTTAGGCACAGGTGAACCCAGATTTAGCTAGTTAAGTTTCAGTCCCATGTGCCTACGTAAACGGGAGCGAACCTTTTGCTATCAGCCGGGCACAAATCCAGACTCCGGGCTTTTACTGAGAAAATCCTGACGGAAAGTGTAGTTTAAAGTATAAATGTGTTGTTTCCTATAGTTTTCTCAAAGCTGTCTAATTTAAAATGGTTTATACCATGTTGTTAAACAGTCAACGACAACAACGTAGACTCGAAATTCGTGAAATCTTATTTGACACCAACTTGTTTAGAATTAGCGTACTCATGTTATAATAAGCTCGCGAGGGATTTTTTATCAGAGATATGATATTATAATGTTTTATTATGTTCGGAAAATTTTCCCTTACCTAATTATATTCTAGAGCAAGTGGCCTAAAGGGGCTCGTGGCTAAATAATAAAAGCCGCACGGGTCTATCGAAGTTTAGGCTAGGTTCGCGTATGGGTAAACATTCTTTTATATCTCGATATAAAAGTCCCAGCCAAGCAGGGGTCTCGACCCCTACTTGGCTGGGAAAGCACGTTAAGTCGTTGGTCCCGGCTGTCATTCATAGATCTTTGACAGTTGGGTAGTTAGAAGCGTATAAGTCTGACAAACAGTCTTACTAAGGGATATTATGTTACCCAGTAATTGGGTTGTGGAGATCAGATAGGAACTCGCTACATGTAAAATACTGGTATTCAGCTGCTATTAGACTGGAAACCAACTGCAAAATAGTTGTGAAACCGCTAGGCCACTAATCATGCTTGAAGCTGACTACTGAAATTTAAAAGGAGCTCGGCAACTTATACACGAATTTGTCAAAAGCTACGATTACGTGAGTGATCCGAAGCCATACCTAATTATGTAGGTAGGTAAGTATGTGAATTTGAAATCTTGACACTTATTTGCTAATGAATCATATACAAACACAGTTATCGTTACACGCGTACTTTAAACTGCATGACACTCCCGACACGTGGTGGGTGCATTCTGATACCTATCGAATGACTCACGCCTTTATCTTTAATGCTCAATACATTAACGTAACACATAATTACATCAGGAATAAAGCTCAATCAAAGTTTTATAGATGAAAAAGAAAAATATATTATCCCTACTTTCTTTCAAAGTGATAAAAAACAAAGGAAGGCCAATCCATTGCTTCATATGATCAAAAATTGCCTGGTCAACAACGTAAATGACGCAATGAATGTTGTTTAACTGTCAAAATAAAACTCATTGCTACTGATAGTGTATTACGCAATAACATAAAATATATAAGCTAACATTAAAATATATATATTATGTAAAAAAATATATAAATAATTAAGGGAATAGCTCATTTGACATCAAAAAATTCGTCTGCATCGCTGTCAATGTGAAAAGTCCCTAAAAGGCTGGCAGCATTGCCTCGTTGAATACATTGCTGATTCTTAGGCCTAAACATAGCCTTTCTTTTATAAATTCATTCTCGTAAATCAGACCTAGTACCGGAGCAAGTATTTTCAATCATTATCCCATTACGTCACTATTAATACACATGAAACAGCAATTTCAGCAACACATTCTTCTATTAATATTTCATATTCTGTAATAAATATAAATCCGTCACAGTTACATATCAATTTAACTCACACTGCATGTTTATTACACTATGAATGATGGAGTGACGTAAACGTCAAATCACTTTTTTACCTCGAAAAGTCAAACAGTCCCACTTTACAAGGCGTATTAAACAATTAAGACATGTAAATGGTGTTATATTCAAATCATGATAATTAAAATGAAGTAGCTAGTTCCGGCACTAAGCCGTTCGATATTTAGCAGGAGGTACGTATCTAAATTACATCCGGAAACGACAAAACTTTTTTATTTATTTATTACTAGCTGCGCCCCGCAGTTTCACCCGCATAAGTTTCGATCCCGCGGGAATCGGGATAAAAGTATCATATATGTTAATCCTGGTTATAAACTATCTGTGTGCCAAATTTCATCCAAATCCGTTCAGAAGTTTTTGCGTGAAAGAGTAACAAACATCCATCCATCCATCCATCCATCTATCCAACCATCCATCCATACAAACTTTCACGTTTATAATATTAGTAGGATAGGAATATTGAAATACTATCATATTTTGAATTTTTGACATTTATTATGAATTTATTTTATTATTATTATTATTTTATTCTATTATATTGTATTATTAGTGTGAAATGTTTTAAATAAATTGTCTTCTATGGGCCTAGTTACCCGAAATAAACGATTTTTTTAATTTTTTTTATAAGGTAGTTAGGATTGATAACTACGACTGCTAGTTGCATTAGTGGTCGCAAACGCTACTGCTGGGCATGACGTCTTGGGTTCGATTTGGTCGGGCCAAATCGTTATTGGGCTTTTTCATCTGGAATTTCTGAGTAGTAGTACGGACTCTGGATTTGTGCCTGGTTGATGGCAATACACAGAACAAATGGCCGATGGGGCCGAAAGGAGTGGCGACCGCGTACTGGAAGACGTAGTGTTGGAAGGCCCTACAAGGTGGACTGGCGACCTTGTGAACGCCGCAGGAACCCGTTGGATGGGAAAAGCACAGAACCGGTCGAAGTGGGGGAGGCCTATGTCCAGCAGTCGACGTATTTCGGCTGAAATGGTGATGATGTTGGCAATAGGCTCACCCCATATTACATGGGACTTAAATATAACTGGCAAAATGTGGGTGTTCTATTTACCCTTCGGGGATACAGGGGGTCTACTACGAAGTCCAAAGTGCGAATGTTCGGATCGGACCGACACATGGCCGAACCGAATATTATTGAAAAATGCGAAAAAAGTTCGGATCGGCTCAGTTGGGTCGGGTCCATAGTCAATATTCGAAAGAGTCTAGGAGTGTAGGACTGACCGAACCAAATAGTAACTTCGAAGCAGGAAATGGCCGAACATTCGGTCGATACCACTTCGGAGTAGACCCCCTATTTTTTTTTTTTTTTCTGGTGGGAAATCATTAAATGACCCCTCCCGCTCTGGGTGGAGCGGAAGGGAGTGTCAAACTCTTACTCACTAAAACCCACCCATGTTCCTTCCTTCGCCCTTTATGTTCCGGGGTAGCGGTAACCCTTTCGGACTATCCCGCTGACCCCCTGGCTTGATGATCTTATGAAATGAAATGTTGTCTATCACATACCAGTTTCCATGAATGTTATGTACTAAAGTTATATTTGCTAACCATTTATGTAAGAGCTCTCCACTAAAGTTTATTGCTTTCTGAGCGAAGGCCCGTTATGTTTGCTTTTAAGTCATCGTACTTCTTAAGAACTTAAGTTGAAAGGTGAAAGGACTTTGAAAAGGATGAATTTAGGTGCCCAAGACTACGTTCGCAGATAAACTAGACGTGTAAACGCGTTGCGCTTTCCTTCTTATTTGGATTTCATACCTACGGTCAACGCGCTACGTGACGGGGCGCGGGACACGGAGCCAAATTCCCCGCGCGTTGTTATTGAATTTGTATGTAAAACGTGGGTGGGCGTGTCATCTGCGCCCCGTCGCGTGGCGTGTTGTAGTGTGTGATCCGCCTAATAGTTCCTATTCAGATCTGGTACAAGACTGTAGGCTGAGTAGACTTCAGTACTCGCTACCTTTGACAGTGGAATATAGTATTTTCATTTAGTACCTACTTCCACCTTGGTCCGTCATTGTGAAGACAGTGACTAGTGTCCTGTCGTATTTCCACCCTCCAATCCAGCGCACTGTGCGACCCATCGCACAATGCTCTCTTAAAGCTATCGACTACTATGAAAACATTATAAAATTCCTACTCGTCACTAGGTCATCATCATTCTCCTGCCCTTATCCCAATTTATTTGGGGTCGGCGCAACATGTCATTTTCTTCCATACTTCTCTATTAGTCGTCATCTCGGTAGTCACCCCTCTCGTCACTAGGTAGGTGTGGATACCGCTACAGCAGTACAAGTTGACGTGACACATTACTCACGAGAGTAATTTATTTTCCTTACTCCTGAATCATTTGGTTTTTACTGCCAGATAATGGTACAAGACTTAGGTATTGTTATAAGTAAACCACAGGCTAAAAATTTTCCTGACAGCCAGTAAGACGGAAACCAGCATACGTCGTCTTAACAAGATTGACCTAGGATAAATGTTAGGAAGTGGCCGTTTGTCTGTCATTTTCCTCTTGACTGATAGGATAACGCGCTAATAGTATCTACTGCTGGATGTGTCACGTTTCAAAAACAAACACTTGTAAATATTTGATTTTTATTACAGACCGTAATTGCGTAACACACTTTCAATCAAAATCCAGGGGCTTTGAAGGATATTCCTAATACATTGCTTCATAGGTTTGAGAAATTCGTCTACTCAGCAACGTCAATTACGCAATGAATGCGGCTACACTGTCAAAATCATGATGATTTAATGACTTTATGTAGGTATGTTACGAAAACACCCCGCTGGACCTCAAGGATCCTAGTAAACTGATTTCGAGGACAATACAACCTGCAACTATTTAACTCTAGGTATCGATTTAATCATTACATTAACTAGCTGCGCCCCTCGGTTTCACCCGCATAAGTCTCGATTCTGTGGGATACAGGGATACAAAGTATCCTATTAGGACATAGGATTCTTTCTTTTATCCAGGTCATGGTCTACCCATGTGCCAAATTTCATCGAAATCCCTTTAGCCGTTTTAGCGCGAAAGCGTAAGAAACAAACAAATCAAATATTTTCTCTTTATCATATTAGTTTAGAAAATAACTTAAACAAATAATTTACACTGCTTTACCATTTTTTCCTACGTCTGTCACTAGATAGGTGTTGATTTTAACTAGCGGAGTAATTGCGTAACACACTAACAGTAAAAATGCCTTTCATTTTGACAGATCAACAACATTCATTGCGTTATTTACCTTGTTGAACAGACACATTTTCGAACATATGAAGCAGATCAGATTGCGATTGAAAGTGTGCTACGTAATTAGGATGCCGAATAACCTGGTCCATCTTAAACGAAACACCAGAAAAACTAGCCATGTATTTTTTTTAAACATTGTGTAACAGTTCCATGTAACAAACATCATTGTAATTTTTTTAATGTTCGAGTCTTTAAGCGTCGACCACACCCAAGGCGAGAGGGCTACAGCTGACGAATATTAAGTTGTATAGAAATGTACTTACATAAGTTTACATTTGAGTATGTATTAGACGAGCTTCAGTTACGTTGCTACGCTACCTCTCTTTATTTACATGATCTTGCGTAGAGTTAAACTTTTATTGAATCACGTGCTGCAGTCGTAAAATACTTCTTCTTCATTCGTATTATGTCCTTTTTTTCATTAGATAAAGGGTACCACGACTTACTACAATACTATATTGCACCGGCACCACACTATAGTACTACGCTATATTACTATATCCACCTAAGCATATACATTGTGGAGTACAATAAATGATTAAGTATTGAGTATATTATTTTTATCTTCTATTTAAACACAAACCAAAGGAAAAGATCGTAAGGAAACCGGGATATCCTAGAACCAAAAAATCGAAGTGATGTGACATCTACTAACCCTCGCTGGGCCCGTGTCGTAGATGACAGCTTACTCCCTCTCGAAGAGAGGAGGCCTGTGTCCCAGCAGTGAGAATATTCTACAATGTGTATAGCATAATCAGTCGATTATACTATACAAATTACAATTAATATCTGATTATAAAAATAAATATAGTCCACCGGTATCGGGAACAGGGTCCAAGCTGCCAGCGCTAAGGACTCTCCTAAGGAACCTCCTGATAATACGCGCCGTGTCCAGGAGTACCAATTTCTCAATCAAGCCCAAATCAACCTTTATTGTCATATTAAAGAGTCCTGGGTAAACTTTCAGTGAAGCCTTCCAAAGCTTGCCTCATTCATACTCCAAGTAGTCTACCATAGTTCAAGACTCCTAATCTAATCTCGTCACCTGTCAAGGTGTTTTTAATAGTGAAGTCACTTCCTCTTTATTGTTTATGGCTTGTCACTCGTGTAGTACATGGTCATAACATTATTGATCATCGGTAATTAAGAGGTTATCGTTTTATTATATTGTAAGCAATGTAACGTATTGTTTACTTGTTGTTTTATATAAATTTTCCGATGACACTTGTAAATAGAAGTCTGTTGAGATTATTCTCGGAGTAATAAATTATCATTGAGTAAGAGAATTCATTGAATTTATTTTCAATTTATTTATGTATTTATTTGTTTACTATTACCACTTACATTAATTGTTTTATAGGTGGGACCCAACACAACAATGTAGTCACAATTTCCACACTCAGAGATGCCACCCAAAAACAATTACATACCGGCACCAACATAAATGAAACGTTTTTAAACTGTTAACTGACTGACAAGGGGATTTATCTAAACTAATATTCTATTCTATATATTCCCACGGGATTGCGAATTATGCGGGTGAAACTGCGGGACGCAGCTAGTTATCTAAAAAAAGAAACATCATTATCATTTCAGCCGAAACACATCCCCTCTGGACACAAGCCGCCCCAAGCGTCACCTTAGGAGTATGATACAAAAAACCCCTTTGAGTGTTCTCCGAATTCAAAATCAGGAGACCTTAAACCTCTATTAATTAAAAGCCATTTCGTAGGTAAGCTTTCTTGATTATCTGCATTAGATAAATAAACGTCCACCTATTGTGTGTAGCTCTGGAGATCTAGATTAGTAACTTATTATCTGTGATACAATTATCTTAGTTAATCTTAGTTCAGAAGTTGGAAAATCCTAACGAAAAAATCAATACAATATGCGCCGTGAAGTGCCCGACTGAAGTAATAGCTCCCCGTGCCGGACGGCGCGTAAGTGTTCCACGCGCGCCTCAAAGAGATGTCAGCATAATCAGAGGGGCCCCTTAGGGCCGAAGCCTGCCGGGTCAGCGGGATTGTCCGAAAGGGTTACCGCTGCCCCGGAACATAAAGGGCGAAGGAAGGAACATGGGTGGGTTTTAGTCAGTAAGAGTCTGACACTCCCTTCCGCTCCACCCAGAGCGGGAGGGGTCATTTGATGATTTCCCATCCCAAAAAAAAAAAAAACAAAAAAAAAAGTAATAGCTCCGCAAACAAAAGATAGATGGCACTACTTATCGCTCTTAAGTCTTCTTTATGTTTTCTCTGTTTTTTGCTTTAGGGCTGATTTTTCCAACAGATAATTTTATCCGAGGAATAATTTTGAATTTTCGAGTTCTTCGATACAAAAACTATCAGACTTCAATTTTATTCCACGAATAAACATTATCTGTCGATTGAAAAATCAGCCCTGTGTGAATATTGTATGCCCTAACCTGGGTCAAATAAATGTATTTTCATTTCATCGCATTGTTCGTTGCGAACATTAGCATTGGGGATGTACAATTTTTTAATTTCTAACCAGCAACCAAAATAAAATCAAGAAAAAAAATCAACCTCTAACCCAACACCTTATCAGCTCTTCTAAGGGAACTTCGGAAAACGGGATGTACATCTATATAAGCAGGAGGTAGGTACTCATCACAATATATAACTTACTCGATCTAGTAAACGATCATAAAGCTATAAATTATAGAAATCTATCTGCTTTTCAATATAAATACTGCCACTATGTCATAATTTGCGTTGGCAGCCTTTATAATAAAGACGAACTTATGTATTATACAAGCTTAAAAAAAAAACTATTGTTGTACTTACTTAAAATTCATCGTATTGCGACTACTCGACTAGTAATAAAAGGATAATACTGATATCAGAGATCGGCAAAATGTTATATTTTTTCTGGTCTGTTCTTGTATAGTTGGTTTCTCAAATTGGTATTGGTGGTATTGGTATTGGTATCGGTAAAAATCATAAATCCAAATTATAAAAAGTATTTAATTTGACGATACAAGTGTTTAAAACTCTAATTAAGTATTAATATAAATAAACCCAAACAAAATCATTGTTCTATCAAATGCAAAGTATAATTAAAACTACCCGAACTTTTTAAAGGTTTTCTGAAGAACTTAAAAATTGTACAGATGCCAGCAGGTCAAGCTACCCGAAACTGTAAAATTTTCCCAATCAACCTTGAACCTTAATGCTTTAGCGATAAAGTTGAAAATATATTAAAGAAATTTGACAGATTGTAGTGACTTGATGTGCTGGCGTACGTACCGATTTCATTCCAATATAAATTTTCCATGAGACCAAAACAACTAAATGCTACGTGCTGCGCTCCCCATACCTACACTGTACAGTCAAGGCCCTTTCAATGGGCCGAACGAACGCTACGCACCTGACCTTTGCGAAGGATGTCACTAATAAGGTCATTGTACTTCCTTCTAGGATGTCCCCGCTCAATACATTGACTGACATTAGTGTTAAATCCGTTTTACTAATCGCCTTTCACTAATTTCCACACAACAGAGTGGTGGGAAGTTCTCAGTAGCTCCTCCGGAGTTTGAATTTGTGATCGGGTGAATGGTTCACTCGAGTGAAGTTTCATTCTTGTTTCATTCCATGTTTACACGAGACCGAATGAATTACATAGGAATGAACTTTCATCCGCTCCTTTCATTTAATTTTTCGAGCGTTCGATAGGTGAGTGAAAGATGTTGGATCGGTTCAATAATGAATGAATTTTTGACTCTTGATTAATTTTATGTTCAGACGTTTCACTTCGAGTGAAAGATGAAATGAAAGACAAATATGAACAAAAAGTGAAGCGTGTATTTCGGTTTAATAGGAAAGGCTATTCCCCAATTACAGGGACTTATAACGTCTAATTCTTCGAGGAATACAGCGGAGTAAATACGTAACACACTAACAGTAGGAATAGCTTTCATTTTGACAGTTCAACAACGTTCATTGCGTTCTTTACGTTGATGAGCAGATTTTTTCTTCGAATATATGAAGCAGTGGATTAGGAATATCCTTCAAAATGATTCAGATTGAGATTGATAGTGTGTTATGCAATTACGGTGCCGGTTTTGATGGTACCATATTGAAAATGTAATGTTGATTAAACGTAATACCAACGCTCACACTTGACCGCTATTGTTAGATTCTGAGTAGCATTGTTCCCAGCGTATTCATTGCAATCAACAGACATTAAAGTATCACATATTCGATCAGATTATTCTAATAGTGATTCAAATACAAACTGGTTACTACCGGTTTCGAAATGTGAAGGCACTATTATTATAATTTGGTAATTTAACTTAATTAGAGTTTTGAATTTCAGTTCCTAAGATTATTAAGTCTGGCAACACCAATTAGGCAATTGGAACAATTGTATGCAGTGACACAGTATCATTAAGTATTTTGAAAATGGATTTGATTTCTAGTAATGATAGCTTATTAGCTGTTGTTCCTATTTAATACGAGCTCAAATAAATCTGACTGCCTCGTTGGTCTAGTAGTCACACGCGTTACTGCTGAGTACGAGGTCCTGGATTCGATTCCCAGGTCGGGTAAAGTGTTATTGTTTTTTTTTTATCAGGAATTTCTTAATAGCATCCCAGATTAAGGATTTGTGCCCCGTTGGTGGCAATAGGCTCGCCCCCTATTACATGGGACTTAAACATAACTGGCGAAAATGTACCTTAGCATTTACACCACATGCTAAGCTACACCTCTGCCTAACCCTTCGGGTAATAACAGGCGTCATCATCTGCCTAGCCTTTTCCCAACTATGTTGGGGTCGGCTTCCAGTCTAACCGGATGCAGTTGAATACCAGTATTTTACATGGAGCGACTGCCTATCTGACCTCCACAACCCAGTTACTGGGTAATACGATACCCCTTGGTAAGATTGGTTGTCAGACTTTCGGGCTACTGACGACCCGTAACGACTGTCAAAGATCCACGAATGACAGCCGGGACCAACGGCTTAACGTGCTTTCCGAGGCACGGAGGGGTCTTGATATGTGAAGATGGTCACCCATCCACGGACCAACCGCGGCAAGCGTAGCTTAACCTGATCGATCGACCCGTGCGGCGGTTATTACTTAACCACAAGCCGCTCCGGGTAATAACAGTCGTGATGGTATGTATTAAAATAAATAATTTCTATAGCTTGATCCTTGTTCATATAAGTCTTGAGTCTAGTGTAGTGTTACACCCAACCTGTTGAACAAACGACGTACGCTAGAGGGGACTATCGCAATTATCGCGACAGACAGACAAATTGGAGAACGGATTATTATAAGTAAACTGTGACTGCCGCCAGCAGGCTTCCTGGTGCAGTTTATTTTACACTATAACAACTCGAACGGTACTAGGCAGGTCGGTTTTTCTATACCAACAATAACCTATGTAAACTTGGAGTCCGCTACGTGACTTCAAAATATGCGACGCCGAATAATGCAGCGCCGAAAGTTTGCGATAACGAATATCGTTACAACGAAAACATTTGATAACGAATCACGGAACAACGAATGCACGTTACAATGAAAAACTTCATACCGAAGTACGCGGCCTCAAAATAATGAAACAACAAACGCATCAACGACAGCAAAACAGTAAACCCATACAAAAAATTGGTATACTACTAATAATTTGGAGTAATTTCTAGTAATTACTTAAATTTTGCTCAAATAAGAAAAGCTAACGTAATATTACTCTTATTGACGTACTTACTAGTATTAAATATTTCTAATGAGGGTAACTCAATAAATATTAGAAATGAAAGTCGCTTTTCAAATCTTTTCTCTGTGTGACCGCGTTGTTCTTCTAAACTACGCAACTGAGCTGTGAGAAGAAGTGGGCCGTAATTAACCACGTGAGCCCAGTGCGGCTTGGTAGATGTCACATGTCTTCGATTTTTTTGTTCTAGGACATGCCGGTTTCCTCACGATGTTTTCCTTCACCGTTTTAAGAGTAGTGGTAATGAGATAATTTACACAAAGTAATGCGCCTGTCTATGTTCGAACCTACGACCTACAACTAGAATGGAGCGGGCGTTACTACTGCGCCACGCAAGAAAATAAATAAATCTACTAAGTGACTTTTAACTAAAAAAAATGTAAAAACATTACTCTCAGACTTGGTAATGTAGCTAAGCAGCTACATTACCAAGTCTATATCCTCCGCATTCCACTCAAGATTGGCTAATTACGCAGCCAGCAAACTAGTCTATGGCTATCTAATAAAAAAAATGTCACAAGTTATCTGTCACAGAGGAGAAATCAGGCTAGTAATCAGCACCGACTTAGTGCATACAAGTTTGATACATAGGTAAGTTTGTGGGTAGGGCTGCCAATCAGCCATAATGCATTTCGTTTCCAAGATTTACCAACATGATTTAGATGTCTTTCCGTGACTAAGTAGGAACAACCGCACGAGTCGATCGGTCAGGTTAAGCTTGCCGCGGTTGATCCGTGAATGGGAATCTTTACCTCCGTGGCTCGGATAGCACGTTAAACTTGTTACGTCTTGGTTCCGGCTGTCATTCGCGGATTATTGACAGTCATATCAAGGGGTATAGTATTACCCAGTTACTGGATTGTGCAGGTCAGATAGGCAGTCGCTCCACGTAAAATGCTGGTATTCAGCTTCATCCGGTTAAACTGAAAGCCGACCCCCAAGAAAGTTGGGAAAAGGCTAGGCAGGTGAATAGTACTAAAAGGCAGAAAAGTAACACACAGTCTCTGAACTGAGAATTTGAAAACTTGTCAAACTGTACTTTAGCAATACTTAAGGTGAAAGCCCACGGAACACAAAACCTTAAGTAAATATGCTAAAGTAAAATTTAAAGTGTAAGTCAACGAATACTTTCTCAATGTTCTAAATAATATTGTTTTGAAAGTCCTTCCAGTTTCTTTTTCAAAAATAAAGTCGAAGTCGCATTAATGGAAGAATAAAATACGAATGGTGTAAATGCCAGTATGTAACAAGTATCTTGTTCTAGCTAACACGGCTATTGCTAGTATGTAAAACTAACAGGTATATAGTGCTAGCTAACACGGCTAGGGAGTGTCCATTATACTAATTTGGAAAGTGCTGTTTGTGAAAATTCATTAGTGGGCTTTGTTTTCAGCCAATGTGTTTGTCAAAACATCTGTGGGGAAATTCTCGTAATTTTAAGAACGTTCACAGTCTGATCTCAGTCTCAGTCTGTCCAAAATAACTCTTATTTCCCTACATTTTGGACAAGTTTTTCACATTGATTATCGCTGAGATGAGATTGCGACTAGATGTTGAACGTTTTTAATTACGGGAATTGGCCTTCTGATTACTTTGTGATGTTTGCTGTCTTTTGTCAAAGCTGACCAACAAGATTTTTTCACATTTTTAAAGCTTATATTGGTTATGGAATTACAGATATTATTTTGAAATTTTACGGTAACACAATGGGTGGTCTTATCGCTAAAAGCGATCTTCAAAAGAGAACTATTTACTAAACTTGCTTATACAGGGTCAAATTAAAATAGCTACCGAAACTCCTCAGACGTGATGGGTATCGATATCAAAACACGATATCTTTTTGTTTCATTTTTATTGGTAAATGGGCCTACTCTTGACCTCGATCACGCCTGATGGAAAGCTATGGATGACTATCTCCCTGGATAGTCTTAATATTTCTAAATAGGCACCTTATTTAATTCATTCAAGTTGCTTTTCCTTTTTTTAGGAAGCGCAGTGAAGACTTTTACCTGCAGGAAGTTGAAAATAAGCATGACATGACAAGCACCTAAGTGGTGCTTTGAATTCCGCCAGCATAATATGTTTACAATAATGGCATTCCTCTTTGTCTATTCCTCATTGCTGTCATGTATAATATTTTTTTCTTGAGTAATCTCTCGTAAAGTATTTACGCAAATTGTTGTTTTATTTCTTAGTTAATTAATATTGTTCTCGGATAAAAGCACTAAATGAAGAATTTTTTGCATTCGTTCAAATCACTGATTCATAGTGAACGTTTGACATTATCAAACCTGCTCGTTTGAAGATTTACATATGACTCCGCCCTGGAGTGTAAATGTAGTGCACACAAACAATGGGTTATTTAATACTGTGTCCAGCGTGTCCTGTCCTGTTAATTGCACGCTACAGAAGTTGATGGACGCTACTGAAGGGGCCAAACACGTAGCCAAATTCTGGGTTGAGACTATGAAGATTGCCATCGACACGCTAAGAAGAATCTTCTTCTTAGACATAATCATCATGTTCATGATCTTCATTGACATAGTCATTAGATTTTTATATTCAACTAGCTGCGCCCCGCGGTTTTATCCGCATAAGTCTCGATCCCGTGGGAATATCGGGATAAAATGTATCCTATATTTTAATTCAGGTCTACCCATATGCCAAATTTAAGCCGTTTTAGCGTTAAAGCATAACAAATAAAATTACAGAAAATAAAATCTTACCTCTTTTTTTTATTAGCCATTGATGTCCCACTGCTGGGCAAATGCCTCCCTACTCTCTTTCCACCTCTCTCTGTCCAGAATCTTTTAAATCTTTCCTCTAAATAATATTTATAGTTTAGATTAATTAATATGATATATTCAACTTGGGTACGGTCTAACAAAACGTAAATCTTAAAGTAGCCTTAACAATAGAGTGGGCAGACACTGGAACCGGAACTAGACTTTCAAAATATTTTATTTACATTCATAATACATTTGTACCAATTTATTGCAACTACCGCACAATTATGTAAAGTAAATGGTCCCGGAAACACCATTTTGTCACCTTTGAGCAACTAGAAATAAGTATTTTTTCTTGTATGTAAAATGTTTCCTCACAAACGTTAGTGGGTCAGACTAGACTAGTCTGCTAGTGCATTAACTTGTTTTCTTATTAACAGAACTAGTATTTTAGAGAACAAAGCTTATGTGACAAAACAAGTAACTATCCCTATTTACGTTTTACACAGTAAATAATTTAGCCAGTGGTCGTTAACAACGTCAGACGATGTCATCGGTTATGCCTAGCCCAAAAATATTGGGCAGGTATACCTTTGTACTTTCTAGCTTTATCTATGTTTTGTATACAGGCTGACATCCCGACATCGACGCGTAATTGTAACCATGGATTCAGTATATACAGTTTGCGCGTCGAAGACAGAAAATGGAAACGCCACCCTGTATACCGAAAATCAGATTTTCCTATAAAACCTTCAACACTATTTTCCGGTCTTTATTCAACAGAAGCTACTAGGAGCATAAATCTCACATGTTTTATAGGTTTAGGTTTGTTGTCTATTAATCTGATGTAGATGTTAAGATGACAAATCTAGGTTTTCCCTAGTTATAAAAAGGTTATAAAAATTTAGGTTTTTAGGTTTTCCCTAGTTATAAAAAGAAACCCCAAGATATAAAAATATAAAGCATACTCGCAAGTGCGTACTAAATACAGCACTTCGCAGAACCATAAACAAGATAAGAATGAACCTTGTGAAAGAAAATCTTAGTAAATACCTACGCCATGTTTAGTGAAGCGACAAGGACATGGAACAGTAAAAAATACAGGGTGGCAGGAACATCGACGCGCAACCGCTTACCGTGGATTCAGTACATGATTCTGGAGCCCCCTGCGTTGAAATTTTTCGTCGGCTCTTTCTTAATTTTTACGTTTTTTTTCTGCAATTTTTTTTACTGTGTACTGTATAAAATAATTATTTCTATCTAACCCAATGAGATTTTTAATTAAAAAATAGTAAATTCACTTGTTTCACTTAAAACAGCAATGTAAATAAAACTAAGCGCGCGGTATCGCGGTAGGTAGCGCGCGCGCGCGCCATCCGCGGAACGTTTTGATCGCGTTGTTTGCAATACATTACGCACTCAAAAATGTAATTTTTTTTAAACGGTCATTTCCGAGATGAATGGCTTTCGTAATTTTACTTATGGCATCTAAGGGGCAATACTCGTAATTTTAAGACCGTTCACAGTCTGTTCTCAGTCTCAATCTGCCAAAAAATACTTCTAATTTCCCTACATTTTGACAAGTTTTTGACATTTGTTTGTCGCTGAGATGAGACTGCGACTAGATTTTGAACGTTTTAAATTACGAGAATTGGCCTTCAGGTGTAACCTTTTCACGACGTTTGCCCGTCGATGTCCTTACCAGCCTGTATTTATTTGAAGAGCATCTTTTAAATGCGTTTCATAGAGTGTTTTGGGTTTATTTGTTATCTTCTACATTACCTTATCAGCTTAATTTTATTGCTTTATTTATATTTCGTTTATTTATTTATCAACTTAGGGCCGGTTTTTTGATCCGTAGTTAAACTCAACCAATTGTTAAAAATAGTAACTAATGGTATTTTTTTTTTTTTGATAGATTATCACTAATGGTTATTTTTTAAACTAATAGTTAATTATTTGATCATTAGCCATGATATTAAAAGCAGTGGTGGCCCAGTAGTGATGGCCGCGACTTACGAGTTGTAGGTCGTAGGTTCAAACCCAGTCAGGCGCTTTACTTTGTGTAAATTATTTCATCACCACTGCTCTTGAAACAGTGAAGGAAAACATCGTGAGGAAACCGGCACGTCCTAGAACCAAAAAAATCGAAGACATGTGACATTTAACAACCCGCACTGGGCCCGCGTGGTGGATTACAGCCGATGCAGCCGAGCAGGTGGGACACAGGCCTCCTCTCGTCAAAGGGAGTGCCCTTTCACGAGAGGAGGCCTGTGTCCCAGCAGTGGGAACATTATAGGCTGATTATGTAATGATATTATATCATTAGATAAACTAATAATTTATCAAAAAACACATTTTGCAAAAATTTAACCATTAGTTATTATTTTTAACAATTGGTTAAGTTTAACTACGGATCAAAAAGAGGGCCTTATTGCTTTATTTATATTTTTAAATGTTTTAAGAAAAACATTTAAAAATATATAAAAATAGTAGTCCGTCGGTATCGGGAGCAGGATGCTTTATTATTATTAGTAATTGTAAAAATAAAAAAAAATATGAATATATATTACCTATGTACTGGCATCAGAACACTAAAATGCTGCATTTTATTTTATTTAGTACGAGTAGCACAAACGGTACTAAAATGTTGCACGTTTGATTATAACAGGGACTTACATCGTGTGCTGCATACACCCAGGTTAACACTCTAATAACTTGAAAACTTGACAGTTCACTGTTACTCGAAACAAGCTGACAGATAATACATTTTGCCAGAAACTTATAAGAACTATCACTCGGAAAAGTGGAACTGGAGAAAATGCAACTGATTGCGACGAGAAGCTGGCTACGTGATGTAATGATATTGCCTGGGCCTAATTACTGCTGTTCGACTAAAAACAGACCCACAGTTAGTGGGTCGAAACATGGCAAAAACCAACGCAAAAAAAAACAAGATTGTCAACAATCTTTGTCCTTTTTTTGCCTTGGTTCTGAATGTAGAGCAATATTTTCAGATAATCAGAATTCCTATTAAGATTTCATAATTATTTCATTCAAGTATAATAATAATAGTATATAATAATACAATATTTTCAGATAATCAGAACTCCTATTAAGATTTCATAATTATTTTATTCAAGTATATTATAATAATACAGCATTATTACGGGTTCAATCAAAACACTAAAGCACCGTTAGCCCAATTACCATTCTCGTTTAGTTGCACTCCTGCGCATAACATTGTAAGCTATGTTGACACCAAAACTAAAATGCTTGGAGTACTAACGGTTGTCGAATGTCGATACGATGTCACTTTAATATAGTTCAGTAGATTTTAAGGCTTATTAGTCGAGTCGCACGAATTTACACACCCGAAACGGGCGAATCGTCGGTTTTAATTTTTTTTTTTTTAAGGCGACTCTCGCGGGTTGGCTCATTTTTTATTTTATGCAAAAAGGATATGAAATAAGGACAAAGTAAATTCGTGCGAGTCGAGTAATAAGCCGATTGTTTGGTTACTACTACTGCACCCTAATTGCGTAGGTAACACATTATCAATCTCAATCTGAATCATTTTGAAGGATATTGCTAATCCATTGCTTCATAAGTTCAAAAACTGTGTCTGTTCAACAACGTAAAAAATGCAATGAATGTTGTTGAACTGTCAAAATGAAACCCATTACTACTGATAGTGTGTTACGCAATTACCCCGCTGAATTCAAGTGCAGGTAGGTATGATGACACAGAGAAAAAGAGAATTTAACCTACTTGAAGACGTATTTTGTTTTTATCTTTATGTTGTATTTCATGTTGTTTTGGATCTAGGTGTTTGGACACAATGTAAAAATCGTTAATGAAATACAAAAAATAACGGTGCATAATTATAATTTATTATTATTACTACTAGTTACTCTAGAAATTTCCTAACAGGGTCATAAAATGAGTCGCAAAATCAAATGAAGGTATCCTAAAATAAACATTTGAGAAGCCATATATTACTGCTTTACGGTTTTTTAAATTACTATTAAAATCTGGTTTGACAAAAATAAAAAAAACACACGTTATCAAATGGGAATGGCTGCAAATTCCTCTCTCAAATATACAAAAAATAAACTATAAACGTGGCTGTCAGATTAACAATTCGAGAAAAACCCCATATTTTATCTCGACAAGTGGTAGGGCCACAATGCCATCACTAAGTAGGGTATTAGCAATTGAAATCAGAGATCGTGCTTAGTTTACATTGAGCAATGGGGTAGGTCAGACATGCGAGTAGATTTAATTTGATTGAACACCTTATACGACCAACATTGTATTGAGATCCATGCTTAAGAAAATTGTTGGGAGAGGCGTGTATTAGTTCTAAATTCCCTTATCTGCATTGAATTTTATAGGTTTCTAGGAAAGTTAGTTATTTTAAATGGGCGTTATTAAAGTTAGTTATTTATTTTAAAATAAGTACGTGAAGATTTCAGTCTTAAGTTTTGGTTTTTTACCTTTACAATAGAGTGAAATTTTCACTAAGTACATGAACTGTATTCTGTATCGGTTCATGTCTGGACAAGCGGACCTCCTCTTCTAGGTTTCGACAAAACAGTATCTTCTCAGCCCTTCTGCCTGTCTTTTAGGCCTTTTTTTTTTTTTTTTTTTTTTCTGGTGGGAAATCATCAAATGACCGCTCCCGCTCTGGGTGGAGCGGAAGGGAGTGTCAGACTCTTACTGAATAAAACCCACCCATGTTCCTTCCTTCGCCCTTTATGTTCCGGGGTAGCGGTAACCCTTTCGGACAATCCCGCTGACCCGGCAGGCTTCGGCCCTAAGGGGCCCCTCGTTATGCTGACATCTCTTTGAGGCGCGCGTGGAACACTTACGCGCCGTCCGGCACGGGCCTGGTCCTGATCGGGCGGTGAGCTACCCATTGCTCTCCGCCCGCAGGCCCGGTCTTTTAGGCCTTTGCCTTAATTCTTCAAATCTTCTTGTAAGTTACACTTATTAGGACTCTTGAGGAGGATCGGGCGAATTGAATGGCTCGCAGTGTTTTTTTTTAAGAAGGTGTTTTTTCGTTTTAATGTAGAGGAAAATTCTCGTAATTAAAAACGTTCAAAATCTAGTCACAATCTCATCTCAGCGACAATGAATGGAAATTACAGGTATTTTTGACAGACTGAGACAGAAATTAAAAAGCGAACGTTCTTAAAAATACTAGAATTGCCCGTCTAGATCGCTCTACATCGCTAGTACAGACGCCAGCACATCAAGCTACCCGAAACTGTCAAATTTTCCCAATCAACCTTGAACCTTAATGCTTAACGATAAAGTTGACAATCTATTAAAGAAATTTGACAGATTGTAGTAGCTTGATGTGCTGGCGTCTGTATCTACCTACCCACAGATTTTTTGTTAAAAGATACATTAAACAGGCACAGATAAAATCGCCAAGCTACTGATATAGGTTAGATTACTTACACATTACATACATAATTAAAATAGACCTACACTGTACTTTTTACATAATAAACAGTGTGCTGTAATAGAAAATTAATATTACCGGCGTATGGCAACATTATGTCAGAGCAGTCGAGATATCTCATACTACGTGCGTTCATACTTATGTCATGAGAGTATGATCGTGCATAGCAAGGGAATTATGTGTCAATTTCTACTAGATAGTATGCAGTCACAGAGGATGCAAATGATAAACATGAGAGCTCCTCCGCCGTTTGCAGTCCTAGTAGCTCTGGTATGTAGTTTTATGCATGAATGCACTACTAAACATTGTTATTCTCTAACCTAAGTACTTTGAATGTGTAGGTAATCTTGCAGGTAAAAAATTGCAGCATTTTAGTCACTTTTTTTCGAGAGAGCAATTTTGTCCTGGTTTATTTTAGAATGAGGTATACCTAAATGTAATCTTGAAAGAAAAGAAAGAACAAACAATTTTTATTTTCTTTCTTTTTCTACCATCACTGCAAAATAAAGTAATGAGGGATAAACCACGAAGTAGATTATAAGGGATCCTGCCGTTTTGCCGAAAAGATTTTGCCAAAATTTCACTACCCAAACAAATTTTAGCAACCTTTTTTTATACCAATGCAATGTTTGGAATGATTTTAGTAGGTACGTACATTTTCATTTGGTCAAATTTTTACTTGGCAGAATATTATCAAGGATAATGTCATTTAGGCATTTGGTCTTTAATCAAATGATTTATTACAGCAAACAATCTTTAGACAATAAATGTTTGGTCAAATGATTTGTTATGGCAAAAAGATTATAAACTCTTAGTTATTGTACTGTCTTAAAAATACAAATCGAAAGATATCAGAAGGCCAATTCTCGTAATTTAAAACGTTCAAAATCTAGTCGCAGTCTCATCTCGGCGACAAACAAATGTCAAAAACCTGTCAAAATGTAGGGAAATTAGAGGAATTTTTGACAAATTAAGACTGATATCAGAATGTGAACGTTCTTAAAATTACGAGAATTGCCTCTCTGTTATTATAGGCCAACTTATGAAACAAAAAAGTGCAACAAATAATACAGTTAGTACTACTTTCTTCTATCTGCGCAACATCTATGATTGATGAGGTCCCGTTGAAAAGTATTTAATGCTATTGTAGAAAAAAGAACTAGCAAATCTAATCTCCTGCCAGTGTTCGATTCCTAACGACGTATAAATGCGTGTTTGCAAATAAATCCGTCAAGGCACCGTTAGGCACCCAAACGTTTGTATGCATGTGTGTTCGTACATCATAAATAAACGGTTCATGTGATCAAACGTTAATTGGAGGAGTAAATATTTTGTAGAAGCCATTATATCTGACATTGGATTAGTGGATCCATCATGGATTTGAGTTTTGTTTTATGTTTTTTTTTACCTGGGTTTATTTATGTTCGTTAACGATATTGAATTATTACTTAAGGACTATTTAAGGATTAAGGTTCGCTAGCATAATGGGTGATTCAGTATCTAAAACTCTGAAACTACCTATTAGATAATATGACCGATTTCACTAACATTACGCGTCACCTAAATGCAATGCCTTAATGTGGATGTTAACTTAAACCAGGATAAAACAAAGCGCATATAATGATAAAAATAATGTATACTCTATGTATGTACTCATAATCTGGCTCATTTTCCGGTTGTTGCTTAATATTTCCAGATGATTTAACACTAAAAACATTCACTCCTACTGTTGAGGAGCATGATGACCACAGAACAGATAAAATGATGACAGTTCACAGTGACGATACAATGTATAATATTGTTGCCAACGTAACAATGTTTTACAAAATAATTATCTTTGTATTTTACTCTCATCATATCGATCACGTTTTGCACGATTTCTCACTTTTAATGACTTTCTTCTACGTAGTTGAGATTATTTTACACAGTGAGATACACCTAGTATTCTGTAGAAATCATTATTAGCACCTAACTACAAACGATTTATTTTCTTTGCTAACATCGAGTTATCATCATCCTCATTTCCAGCCTTATCTATGTCCTTTCCCTTAAATATCTACATAAATATGTGTATATCAGCCATGATCTCTGGTCACTTCCTTTCTTGCAATATGCCACAATCCATCCAACTTTTCTTCGATCTGCCCAATCTCATGCAAATAGCCAGTTTTTGTTACAAAAGAGGCTCACTGTTAAACCTCTTGAACGCAGTAAAATTCGCAATAAAAAACACAATTAAGTAAATACTTTCGTACTTCACAAAACCTGCTCAATGCTCATTGCGTGCTCACACGCACAATTTGCAAGCATTTTTATTAAAATTACGCAACTTTACGCCATGATAAACTAGACAAATATTACAACACACAAATTTGCTTTAAACCTGTTTATTCATATGTAGCTATATGGGTTTTTTTTTTGCAAGAATTCTTTTCAATTATGAAATTAAATATTTTACATAAATGCTATGTAATTTTGCCCGCTATCCTAATTGTTTGCTACTTGGAGCTCGTTCGTTACATACGCTACGCATAGCTACATGTATTATACAACAGTCGAGTTTAGGGCAACATTGTACGAGATGCATATTAAAAAATCTTGATAAGGTCTGAGATCAATTGCTCGAAAAGTTGCTTAAAAACTAAACTGCTATGTAATTTCATGCTCTTTTGTTGTGTAGTGTATAACAAAGTGACGTAAAAAAACCAAAATCTGTTACAAACAGATAAAGAAACCACATATAAGCACATAACATACCCAAGACAAACTTCTTAAATTAAGATTTTATACTTCAAAAATGAAATCTTCATATTACATAGTAGTGAGAATATGGTATGTAAAAAGAGGACTACTTATTGCAATCATGCGCAGCGAAACATCTTCGCTAAATGTCAAAAATATTAAAAGTAGCTTATCCAGTTTAAAAAACCACAACTAAGAAACAATTATTTATCATCTGTGTTTATATAAAGCGTGTTTTTTTAAACAAGTTTAAAGTGCACCCTTTGAACAAACTTGTTGAACTCGTCTTTCCCGATGACTTTTTTTGTAGTGTGTTGACCGACCGACATTTAGCGGTGTTTAAACAAGCAAGATGGTCGCTGGACCAAGTCTTGTTATTCGTGGTATGCATTCACTAAAATTCGCAGAACCATCGTAGTAGTGAAAGTAATGTCTCGATGATATATCAACAGTTCAACACGCAAGTTGCACTTACGACCCACTTGTTAATATTATTTATCGTCAGATCTGTCATCATCTGTATTCTGGAATATTCTTCATAGCAAAAACAACTAGAACATGTGCTCAATTGTGAATATCGCTTCTGCTATAAGAGCATAAAACCTTTTGCCAAAGACTCTGTGAAACTTGGGCTTTTGTGGCCTGATATATGTATAGACAGCCTTTTAGATCTTATAACCGAAGGTAAGTAGCATAATCAGCCTATAATGTCCTCACTGCTGGGACACAAGCTTTCTCTCTGTGAGCGGGAGTGAACCATAAACCACCACGCGGGCCCAGTGCGGGTTGGTGGATGTCACATTTCTTCTAATTTTTGGTTCTAGGACATGCCGGTTTCCTTAAGATGTTTTCCTTCACCGTTTTGAAAACAGTGGTGATGAAATAATTTATACAAATTAAAAAGCCTGCTTGGGTTCGCTTGGGCGTTACCACTGGGCCATCATTGCTCTCGAGGTACACCTCACCTGTCCCATGACTCAATTTTGAATAGAACATTATAAAGCAAATACATAAGCCTACCATTTGTCATGCCAGCCCTGGTCCTAGACCAATTGTTTTGACTTAACTTTCTTCGGACAACACCAAGAACTGGTTTCGTAAGGATATCTAATCCAAATCCGAACCTCGAGATACAAAGGCAATGTCAAAGTAACTAATGGTGTGGTTCTAGTCTTCGAGTTTATTGCGAAGTCCAGAACGTGACAAGTACTTGTTAAATTAGTGGGGGTTTGATACCTCGCTGTGTCAGGTTTACTCAACAATAAGATATGTTTGAGAAACTGTGTCCATGAATGGTGTAGTAAAGTTGGATTGCATTTACTAATAGGTATAGAGGATCTATTAGAAGTTATATAAAAATTGTAATCAATCAATTTATTTCAGAGTTAGCCCTCGTACCCAATGGCGTTTTCTTAGAGCGGGGATTTTTTTATCGCGCGCTTTTTTCAACGCACTTCTTCTTCTTAGCCTGTCAATGGCAATCTATATACAGTCAGCACAGAATTTGGAAACGAGCTTCAGTGTTGCATATTCCATCTTCGTAATAGAGAATCGGGCTTAACATCGTTTGGGGTGGGATGCCCATTGAGCACAGCAACTTTCCGAAATATCTTGGTGTCACTGTGGACAGGTCACTAACATTCAGCAATCCAAAGCACTGCTTAGCGCTAAAAGTTAAAAATAGAATAGTGTCTTTTTTTGACAAGCTACGAGTATGGTGGATTTTCAAATGACTGTTGATGATGTTGACTCAACACAGAGATTTATAAATCCAGTGCGCGATAAAAAATCGCCTGTGCGAACCTGCGGGTTAATTGCGTAACACACTAACAATAGCATTCGCTTTCATTTTGACAGTCCAAAAACATTCATTGCGTTATTTACGTTGTTGAGCAGACAAATTTTTCGAACATATAAAACAATGAATTAGCAATATCCTTCAAAATGATTCAGATTATGATTGATAGTTACCCAATTAGGGTGCTGGGCTTAATCAAAGGTGAACGAGTGTGAATGTCAAAGCAATAAAAATAATAAAAACTTCCAATTAGTTCGACAGCCAGTTAGATTTTGTTACTAATACGAATAAAAGCAAAAAGTTAATGAAGCATCGAATTACAAAACGCAATACCTAGCCCGACCTCACATATTTATTACACATACATTCCTTTCACATAGCACACGGAAGTTGCGTTTTCAAATTCAAATGTCAAACTCTAAAGTTGACTGCAATCAGTCAACGGTTTATTGCAGTATAAGTAGTCATAACGTCTTGCTAAGTACTCAATGCAGTAAGACTGACCCGATAACCTTATGAGTAATGGTGATTTTGAAAGATATTTCACAAATCATTGTCACCATTTCTTGATAAACAGCGGGTCTGTTTATCAAGAAATGGTAACAATGATTTGTTCTCACATTTTATTAAGGAAATACTTACAAAGTTGGTTTCTTTTATATATTTTTTTAGTTTATTACCAATTCGACATGGTTGGCGCAGTGGTTAAGCGATTGACTGCTGCCCTGCGTATCGCGGGTTCGATTCCCGCACGGAACAAATATTTGTATGACCTACAAGTAGTTGTTCCGGGTCTGGCTGTTTTTGTATGTGAGTTTAAATGTTTGTAAACGCACCCACGATACAGGACAAATTCCAAGTGTGGGGAAACGTTTTAAAACAAGAAAACAAAAAGATAAGAAAAAAAATTTGTGATAACTTGCCAGTTCTAGAAAAATAATATCAATTAAGAAACCGCTTGACAGATAATTAGAATATAGGTACATGGTCAAATTAATTTAGCAAGCGACACTCTGCAGACGTGATGCATATCGATAACTAAACATGATAAAATAAAAAATATTCGATGTTTTTTTGTAGAGGACAACGACCGTTGGACCGCGATGGCTGCAGTGTTGTTACTTGAAGTATGAGTTCTTACTTGAGAAAATATGTTTTATCGTTTAAACACGATTAAACATATTTTACACGACTATAACACGATGAAAATCTGTTTTTTTTTTAAACTAAACTAACTGCTTTTTTTAAACTAATATTTCAAGTGGAAACACTAACTACGGTCAAAGACAACATAAAAAAAAAATTGTTGCAAACAGGATACTGTTTAGATATCGATATCCATCACGTATGTGGAGTTTCGGTAGCTAATTTAATTTAACCCTGTATAATGTTCCCACTGCTGGGACATAGTCCTCTAATCTGTGATTCAACTTCAATTTCATACTTGGATAACTATATGTATAAACCAGTAGATTTGTTTGTAATTGTGTGCGTGGCATACCCGTACCGTGATGAAGCCTTTCTTCTAGTAATCACCACCCGAAGAGAGGAAGTTTTATTACCTGGGGAAAATACAAAGCCTTATTAGGTTTATTATAGGAACTGTTACAACATATTAAAATTTCTTAGAAGACAGGTTTCTCATTTTGCGAAACATAGAAGGAATAGGAACTAGCTTATTCTTAATATATTTTGCAGGACGAGAAGTAGCAATCCAGCAAGTCTAGTCATACGGATCTATCCTATTTCTTATCTTACTGATCCGACCACAGAGTTATAAGTCTATGAATCCGACTAATATTATAAACGCGAAAATTTGTGAGGATGGATGGATGGATGTTTGTTACTCTTTCACGCAAAAACTACTGCACAGATTTGGATGAAATTTGACACACAGATAGTTTATAACCTGGATTAACACATAGGATACTTTTTATCCCGACCTTACGTTCTCGTGGGATAATTTCCGAACTCCACGCTGGCGAAGTCGTGGGCAAAAGCTAGTGATTTATAAAGTAATTAAAACTACGCTTCTTGCTTTGCCAGTCGGTGATAAATTCTCTACTCAGAAGCCATATCTCAGACATAAAGCTGATCGATGAGCTTCCTTTACGTTGAATAAAAAAGTATATATATGAACTTGAAAAATTGAGTATTTCTCAATCAGCTGACGAATGTACCTTTGAGGAAGTCATTATTTTGCGAGCACTTTGTACTTGTCTGAAGTTGTTTTGAGTTTCTGTTGTGGTGACGTAGTTTCTTGTAAACGCGTATTATTTTTGTGATGAAATAGGGTTTTAATTATTTTAAATTCTCACGAGATCATGAAATCTTTTCATATTAAGAATCTCAGTTAAGTAACTGCAGAAAAAGCAAATTAAACAGCATAATTTCGACATAAGGGATACGAAACTGCTGTTTTATTTTCCTGGCACAGAAATAAAAAGGGCCATGAAAGACAATTGAATATCTAACACCAAATATAGTAGCAACTATACTTTTTTTTTGGGCGACGGATATTCAGATGATTCGTGCCACTTAAATATAATTCAGCATTAACTAAGTAATACATTTGAAAGCATAACTTGTGCATTCCCTCACATTTATAAAAATAGACATAGCTCATATCCATAACTAGAGTAATCAGTTTAAAGTGGAACTTCCTCTGTAGCGGAAACAACACTGAAGTTACGAATCCCTTGAACCTTTCCGAGCAATGATCTCATACACACGTTTGGAAAAAAAGAAACAAAATTATGTTCAAAGTCGTCACAATTTATGATCTTATCGTATTCAACTTGAACGATTTGTGTGACTGGATGACACGATGGCTGATGGTCAATGCAATTTCCTGTACTTACATTTTATGTTTGGTATCATTTTCCCTTTATTTGCAATATTCAAGATCAAACGGAAACTTGCTCTTGTAATAAAAGACAAAATACTGCGCTAAGAGTTCCGCACAGGCAACCACATAATTTACAATTCGTGAAATTTTCGACGGGCTGTCAGTCGTATATGAGATAGGGCCTTGTGACAAATGGACAAACAAACAATTTAGGTTGCGGCAGACATTGAAAGAAACTTATTGGGTTCAACAAAAAATATCCCGTTATCGTAACTAAGAAAAATATAATAAATGATAATATAAGTATATTATATTATCACTTATTATATTAATAAATGATAATATAAGTATAGATATTATCATTTATCATATTTTTTCTTTTAAAGAATTTACTCGTTAAAGTGTTATTTTTATCCAATTTACAGAATATTTATTCTGTAAATTGGATAAAAATAACACTTTGACGCGTAAATTGTTTTATTTGAGCTAAATGAGGTCGTGTCGGTATGAAGTTTTATGATACTGCAGCCTGTACCGATTAATATTTTGTGGTTATTAGTAGGTAGGTACTTGCTAAGGACGGTAGTAAAATGTTTTGAATACTTATGATATTGTCGGGACATATGACTTGACAAGCAGGTAAGCCACACAGAAACTGTTCCACCTTGTGTGTGCTTTTTAGTATCATTCATGATTTCAGCAGCACGACAGTGTCTTGCGACTTTTTTTTATTTTGACTTTTAATAACTTCGCAAAATAACATGTACATACGTTTGATGTGTAATGAATTTATTATTATTTTCCTCATTCAATTTATCTGATGAAAGTATTTTAATGACGACAAAATACAAATTCGTGAAGATGCCGTTTAAACCAAATATTTTATTATCACCTTAAAAAAAGTTGTTTTTATTAAATAAATATTGCTAGATTGCAACAACAGTACACCTACGTTTTACTAAAACGATTATCTAAATAAAAAAATAGTCCCATACGCGATTGAACACTAAAAAAGAATTTTAGTGATCCTTACTTAGTTTGGAAGTTGGAAACCGTAACAAAATTAGTTAGGTATTTCGTAATAAATGTGTTTAATTTAGAAGGCCAAATCCATAAGTGCACTAACCTAGTAACGCAAAAGTGATACCAACCTACACACGGCTTGAATTAATACCTATTATAAAATAAGAATGAATTTCCTTCGTCTTCTTCAGTCATATGAGACTACTTCGTTACGATTTCGTGACGAAAACCAATTTTATTTTAGAAAAATTTTGGGCGTATTTTGCACTGAACTTTGAGATTATTACAATAATAATAATAATAACCCCACCGCCGTATCTCTACGTTGACGTCGTGGTGGGGCATGCGCGCTCCGAACTCTAGGCTTGTGCCGGAAGAGTTTACTTTGCCGGAACGGGTCTAGGAGAGATACAGAAACCCGCAGGGCAGCATGTGGCGAGCTGTTGGGCAGTAGCGACCCCACGGACCCTATCTCCTCACTCAGAGAATTGCCCCTCTGATATTTGTCAATTATTTTTTTATTAAAACTTGACCTGAGGTGACTTTCCAGGTTCCAATAAACATTACTATCATCTTTGGTTGCACGGTACAACATTTTTAAATAGTTAATAATTTAATAATCATGCTGTCAACTTAGGCGAATGAGGGCTTAGATCCTAAATCTGGTGAACTCACCACAAACTTCTACTTAATGAGTTAAATTCATATTGTTTGGTCTTCTTTAAAGAAAAAATTGTTCTAGTGCAGTCGTGAAATAATGATGAAAATTAATTAATTAATTTTTGTTAAATAAAATAACTCCGTACTGTAAAAATCGTAATCATACTTATCAGTAATAATCGCAATCATTCACCGCTCGACGTGGGCCTCTTGGCAGACATTCACGATTGATCCAAAGGCACCACTGTATTGCAGTTCATTGTTCCCTCGAATTATTGTTCATTTATTCCCATATGTTTGAAACATGCCCACGTTATCGTCATTACTCTAACAATAGCACAAACGGCATCCGTGCACTATTCGATGTTTACATTACTAATTCTCGGTGTTTCCATGCATTCAGTCAATCGTATTCGAAATGGCGAAAGTACGTTTCTCTGAACTCCAGGTTGTAGCCGTAGAATCTTTGACAATTGCCTGTCGTTGATCTCATCTGTGTAATTTATGTGCGGGCGAGAATAGAGCGAGCTGTTACCTCCACAAATCAAATCACAAACTTTTGGTCGACGATACGCAATGGCTCCTTATTCACAAGAATTGATAGTAAATTTTAATTGACTATGCTTTTTCAAACAAGGCCGCCACACTTTTCCCTATCATTGCAACTCCTTTAAGTTAGAATCCATGGTACAGTGGCGAGCAACCAGAAATGTGCCGAAATAACAAATCTTCACGAGACCTAAATATATGACTCAACTCTTGGGACACGCGCAACGAAATTAATCAAATGAGAATACTGGAGGAGCCGGCAGTCACTATAATATGAACCAGTAGAAAAAAAGTAGACAAGGGACGGTTAGACTCACAGAAAACGTGAGTAAAAGTTTGTCTTCCTTTGAAGCCTCAGCACTAAACAATTTATATTTTATCTAAAACACATCCACAATGCCTATCCACGACATAATCAATAATACTTTATTATAATTAAACATCCTTTTGAGTTTCCCCTAAGGTTATCGAGGTTGCACCTGTCACAATCAACTGCTATCAACATTAACTAATGCCATAAAAAGAAAGTAATTATCTTCCAGTGATTGTGGCAGCTCTCTCAAAGGGTGTCTCATTGTGAAATCGTGACCTTTCCAATCCTACAGAGCTAAGAATTTCTTCATTTTCTAAACGTTTTCCTTTTATTTATTTATTTATTTATTTACCATTTATGTACACACATATATAAACAGACAAGAAAAACAGAACAGAAAAAAGCTGAAGCTTTATTATTTTATTAAAATGCAATGCTATGCTACGCTTATGTAAAAACAGTTCAATGAATGAATGAATTGCACCAATCCCAGCGTGGTTTGAACAGACTCGATTAATCGAATGAACTTTAGCCTCATGCTCATGGTGCTACAGCGATCATATGCAAAAAAATAATAATTGAAACGTAGAAACTACGACTCAGTATAATAGAATGTGAAACATAAATAGCAAAAAAAATACATTCCTTTTACTTTTTCTGTATGTGTCATAGATTATTTTGTTTCGCAACAACGATCGCTTCGATGCGTATACGCATGTTATCATAACGACCGAGTTGTAACTTGTAACTATCGGTGATTCATTTCTAACTTTCGGTATTTAACGATTTTTCTTATCAAGTGTTATACACAAAATGCTATATATTCTATTTAAACATCTACAAAGTGAAGAAGACAATACAACAATAAATTAAAATGTGTATCTCTAATGCCGTTCCCAATCTGCATACGAAAATTCAATCAAGAATATACAACAGTTTTGTTACTTTAGCTAGTCAAAAATTGGCAGAACACGTAGTCGGTCCATCACTACTATTTAGTTTGTTTCAAAATAATATAGTTAGTATCACAGGTTTTTTTTTTTAATTTCTATATTTGGATATTAACTGATAGTTCCAAAATACTCCTATGCATTAGTTTTGCCAGTGTTTTCATTTACCTACTGACGTATTTTTGTCTCCACAGAAAAAATATACAAAAAGAAAAGTAAACATAGACTTTTTACAGTTTGAAAAACCCATTTTGCTGCTAATTGCCAAAGAATTCGACAAACAATGGCAGCCGGATAGGTCACTAAAGCCATAAATAAGTTAATTGTCAATCGTCGTTATCTTGACCGGCTTGCATACCTTCATTCAGCTAATCATCATACAAAGAACATTCCAGGGACTTGGCAGCATACTGATGCAGGTAGTACCACCACCCAGGAGATATGCGAATTTATTTGAATCGGATATAATAAATAAGGCTTTACTCATCGAACTGAACTACTTAAAAACTGTGTCTTTAATTTCTGTAATTGGTTTTAAACCGTTTTAATTAAAGAAAGAAATAAATTATAGAAAGAAATATATTATATAGTCGAGGAATGTAAAGGTTGTAAAGGCAATTTTCACTTGCATTCGCAAAATGCAAATGACAGGCTGAAAAGGTTACCCAATATGTGGGGAAAGGGTTGAAATATTGCCCAACCTTTTCGCCCCTCGAGTGTTACATAAGTATAAATAACTTTAGTTACATAATATCTTAATCCTAGAGCAGTGTTCTAAATCTCTAAAGTGATTAGGTAGAAGATTTCAGTTATACCCAAACACTCTCACTCAATTACTCAATACTTTAGGATTTAAAATGCATGGGTTTTCCATGTTTCATCGATTTGAAATGACTACTAATGATTTCTTGAAATTGAGATATCAAATAAAAATACCAAAACTCATTATTCTCTGTTGGCATGAGGTAAACCAAAATACTTAACCGAGTAGGTCGGTAGGTAGGTAGTCTTATATTTTATGATGATTGAATGAGTAGGTACTGAGCAAACTAAAACAACTATATACACTTATGTAAAGTAACTACTAATACAAAGAATTGATAAGATAATGCTGCGAAAATCAGTAAAAACCCATTTATGTATGTAAAATAAAGCATCCGCTTTACTTAGCATTCTTGTGGTAATTATTCATTTGACATTCACGTAGTTCGAACTTCTAAGCCTTAGTAACACACGATTTTAATAATTAACACTAATTCTATCGACGTGCTGCATTAGAAACTTGTCGAGGACACACTAGACTAAAGAGATAAATGCATTATTAATAAAGAATAAAAATACCTATGACTGATTTCATGTGATCCGGGACTTTTCCCGAATCAACTTTCGGCAGTTGTGTCACTTCGCTACACTGGTCTTTACCAGTGCAGCGAAGTGACACAACTGCCGAAAGTTACGTCGCTAGATGTAAGTGCTATAGAACACTTGCCGAAAATTACATCGCGTAATTAATGCTAAATAAAATCCAGTCAAGTACGAGTCGGACTCGCCCACTAAGGGTTCCGTACCACAAGGCAAAATGACACGTTTGTTGTATGAGGTGGGGACCCCCTTTAGTTTTTAACATTTTTATTTTTATTAAGAATTTGTTGTTATAGCGGCAATATAAATACACACTCTTTGAACATTTCAACTGTCTACCTATTACGGTTCATGAGATACAGGCCAGCCCGCTGACAGTCAGACGGACGGACGGACGGACTGACAGCTAAGGCTTATTTTTAGGGTTCCGATGGTACGGAACCCTAAAAATTAACCTAGTTTTTGGTGTATTTGGTTGGTATGATACACCATGACGAAAAATGCATCGTAATAATTCCCATACAAAATGCACAGAAGCCATTGTTGATGTAGTTTCACCCGACCCAACCTTTTTAAACCGATTACCAAATTAACTATTACGTCGTTCGAATACTTTGCATCAAGCAAGTACCTGCCTTACCTAGTAAACACTGGATTGACATTTTCTGTCAACAATTTTTTATTTAATTTACCCAATCATGTCACAAAGAAATGCATATAAATCACTGCTCTCATGAAAATATTATTTTCAGTGCAGTTGAAAATATAAGTGCAATAAACAAATTGTGCTATCAGTTATTATGGATTTCATACTACACGAAACGCAATATTAAAACTGATTGATTTTGACGTGATAAGTACTGGCTGCTTTATCAATTAAATTAGAAAAATCATACGTTGGTAATTGATTTACATGGTATTAGCTACAGAGTTATGCAGACGTGTTAGATATCAACACTTAGGTACTACATTGATTTACCTAAAAGTACGTGGTAACGGCGGCGACTTACGAGTTGCAGGTCGAAGATTCAAACCCAGATAGGCGCTTTACTTTGTGTAAATTATTTTATCATCACTGCTCTCAAAACGGTGAAGGAAAATATCGTGAGGAAACCGGCATGTCCTAGAACCAAAAATACGACATGTGAACCAACCCGCACTGGGTTCGGATGGTGGTTTACGGCCCACACCCTCGCACCGAGAGGAGGCCTGTATCCCAGCAGTAGGAACAACATAGGCTGATTATGCTTACCTAAAAGTATGTTTTTCCAACATAGAATTCAAATAAAATGAGAAGTAGGTAATTCTTAAACGATAAAAAGAGAGAAGTGAAAATGCCCATCAATATTTTTACGTTGCGCAGTAAAAGCTACAATGAAACTAAACGAAAGCTCATAAAATATATAGTCATAGAGCGATATTATATATGGCAGAGAGTATTTTCTACAGGTAATATATTTGTATTTACCTACTAACATAATTAGCTATAATTTATTAAGCTTTTGTTTAGTAGTTACTGCTGCATGAGAACCCACCGTATATAGTATACAATTGTTAACATTGACATTGATTTGAATTGCTTTTTGTATGGGACGGTCTGCTCTTGAAAATCAGACAGCAGAAAAAGATCAAAACAGGTCCTCTAATCATATAGCAGTATGGCATATGCAGGTGGATACTGATGAATGATGATGGATCTTATAAAATTAAAATGCGATCATCCCATTTATATCCGTATAATAATCATAGCAACATACTTTCTGGCCGTCAAAGTCAATTGGGTCAAAGATCAACAGTGCTCATTACAATTTCTTATATTTCAAACAATCAATCAACTCAGTCTATCACAGTCCACTGCTGGACATAGGCCTCTCCCAGGCTGCGCCACAACACTCTGTCCTCCGCCATCGAGTCTGTCCCAGCCACCTTTTTAAGGTCTTCGGTCCATCTAGCTGGGGGGCGTCCCACACTACGCTTCCCGATACGTGGTCTTCGCTCCAAGACTCGTCTGCGTTCACAGCTATCGGTCCTTCGACAAACATTATAGCCAGCCCATAGCCACTCCAGCTTGCTTACTCTGCAAGCTATGTCGGTGACTCCTGTTCTTTTCCAGATAATTTGAATTCTTATTTTTTCTTATGATTAGTTATGACAATATAAACAAATACAAAGATAACAAACGTAACTCTCTATCTACATCTCTGTTCAAAGCCAACTCAAACAATCATTACAATATTTTATGATAGCTACTGCTCATTGTCAAACCTGTTTAACGAGAAAGAAGTGCTTTCGAGAACTGAGTGCAAGCCTTGACCTAATACTAACAAATGTCTAACAAGAAGTACTGTGACGTATGAATGTACATGGTAAGTACCTACATGGTTTACGCGTAGTTTTCTTCAGAAGAACCTTGGCCACGGAATTAATCATTCAAGTTCGTAGCGTAACATAATTTGATATATGTACTTTTAACGCACCTTTATTATGATAAAAATTCGCTCGCAACAGCCTTGACAATTGCCAATAATGTCCATCTATACTATTCATAATCTAATAAGTAACATTTACGGCCTTTGTTAACCACCTCCAAGCAATCTTTTTCCCATTTTTTTTTCTCTAACTTTATCCAATCTTAAAGAATCCTTTACTTATCTGACCAATGCAATGATCTTTATTTGTCACTTATACTTACTTAACTACTATTACATGGGACTACCACAAAACTGACGAAATGTGGGTGTGCTATAACTATATGTACACCTCTGCCTAACCCTTCTGGAAAAAACAGGCGTGTTATGTCATACTCACTACCATTACTCTCCGCCATTATAAATATACCTCTTTGGTAAAAATATTATATTTCTTGATCAATTAAGATCAAGGGTCTTCAAGAAAAGGGTCACAATTAATCGCCCCATAAATCCACTATCGGTTACATCTTGTCAAATTAATTCAACCGTAATTTCAATTAGTGAAGGATTACATTCCGTCAAGTTTATTGTGCATTGAAATACCTATAGAACATCGTGAAGGTGAGGCAAATTACCCAGTTTGAAAATTAAGTGGGTTTTAAAACACGTATTTAACAATTTTTTATTTGTATAATTTGTACCTCCATTATTTCTAAATTTAGGAAGTCATCATGTCTTATTTAACGTATGCGTACCTATTACCTTGTTAGTGGACTTTTTCCATCAGGAATTCCTCAGTAGCAGCCCGGAGTCTGGATTTGTGCTCGGTTGATGGCAATAGGCTCCCTTCTATCACATGGAACTTAAACATAACTGGCGAAATGTGAGTGTACCTACTAAGTTACACCATGGTGTGGCTGCCCAACTGTTCAAGTCCGGCTGTCGCCTTCAACTACATATGCACTACGATACGAACACGCGCTCACTCACACTATAACAGTCACCACACTCAACGTGAGCCAATCGCGTAACGCAGATCGCAACGTTGAGACACACAACTACATTGACAATTCTTATTGACAAATCAACGGCGCCCGCGTTTGTTTCTGTTTTGTGCATACATTGTTCGCACGCGCCACGCCCCCTTGGCATATCTACCTTTAGTTTATAAATCTGTGCCTCTACCTAACCCTTCAGGTGCTACAGACGTGATGTTATGTTATGCTATTAGAAATACCTACTAGTATATTGTAAAGCATTGAAACATGTTCATTATAATGTCAAGCATATAAGTTTCGTAAATATTTAACCACTCATGGCCAGATTTGCAATCTGCTGTATTTTGGAAAAACCTGAACACAAATATTGTAAGAGCACTTCTTACTTATAAGGAGATATGAATATTTTGAGGTTTCATCTTTTGTTTAACACAGGGCCATTATTTCTCATAATCGACAAAAAAAAATTATCGGTTCAGAATCATGTGCTGAATTCATGGTTACATTTTACGCGTCGATATCCCGGAATGCCACCCTGTATTATTTAAAGGCCATTTTAAGCTATTTATACCATATTTTATGCAAAATAGGGAAAATTGCTATGTATACCTAGCTTAATACCACAAAACAGTGGCGCCGATTCCCTTGTTCGAAAACTAAACCAAATTTAAGTTCAGTGCATAATTTTCTTTCTATTTCATTAAGAAAAAGATAAATATTAGTTTAGTCCTGTCAAATTAAGATTCTCCATAGACAAATTAGACGTGATTAAAAACATGGCTACTAAAAATACGTCAATTTACGTCAGGCGCTGACTAATTTGACAGGACTAAACTAATATTTATCTTCTGTCCTTTTCTTAATGAAATAGAAAGAAAAAGATACACTGACTTAAATTTAGTTTAGTTTGTGAACAAGGGAATCGGCGCCAGAAGTTTTTGATACTTCTTTGTCGCCGAGATGAGACTGCGACTAGATTTTAAACGTTTTAAATTACGAGAATTGGCCTTATGATATACGATATTAATCTACTGCCAATAATTATTTGAATCAAGTTTCGTAACATAGCTCACTGATTTAGCTCTCTCAGTTTCATTATTAATTCAATATTAACACATACAAAAAGTGTTTAAAGTATCCGGTTATATATCTACTCACCCACTTAGTACAGCTAGGTTCCGTAGAAGTATCAGTTATGACTTATGAAATACATTGCTATTTTAAGTATAAATTGGTTCAATAATTTATATGTAGATATGTAGCGACCTTGCAGCAGATTTTATTCTTGAAATGAAATGGCAAGTCATTTTGCAGGTTTGTAACCCCTGACCAAAAATGAGAGATGACGGAATTTTCAATGTGATTTGAAACTTTAACACCAGCACATAAATGCTTTACTTTCACAACGTGGAATGCAAAAGTCATTTATTCAAAGTAGGCTGAGAATCAACACTTTTTAAACGTCAAAATTACGTAAGACAGTCCCCCAAAACGCCCGCCCTTCACCACTTCCAAGTGGTTTAACTGGAAAGCAGAGGCGCAACAAAGTAATGTTGGATATGTTTAACTGCTATTTTATAGGTACAGAGCGTTTGAATTCCAGTTTATCTGAAGAGTTTTCCAGGCAATTTGTTATGCATTTCGTAACTAACGTCTTTGAACTCCATAGGAAGGAAGCTGTGACTCGGTAGTTACAAACCATTACGACTATCAACATTATAAACAAACAAACCGGCTCCAAACATCCGAGATATCGTTTACATTTCTTGCGGAACCTTAAATTAAAGACCCTGACCACAGATTACATATACGTAGACATAAATTATGGTGACTCCCTTCAAGCAATTTGTCAAGTTGTCCTGATCTTTGCCATTTGTGCAATTAGAAAGCTGAGATGCCCAATGTTTGGTATGATCGATTGGATAAGAGTTGACCTCGTGAAATCATGTCCGATTTGCGGTGTACAAAATTAAAATATAAACGGTCGTTATTTCCGTATTGCCTTTTTTGCATTATTAGTTAGTGTAATTAAAAGGACACGTCATCAGCTGCCTTCATTTAAATTAGTCTGCTGATCGAAGGCCTTGCGCAAAAGGCGAGCCCATTTTCAAAAAAACATTTGTCGGAATCCACTGCATTTGTTTCGTTTATCTTACTAAATCCTAGGCCGTTGAGGCGTTTAATTACTTCCAAGTGCAGATAGCTTCTAACTCCGGAAAACAAGCAAAGCTTGCCCCTTAAGAGATAAATCAACCACTTTTCACAGTACATACATTCTCACGTAGTATTTATACGCCATAAAGCGAATACCATGTAAGAGAACGTAGATTGCAATTTGATAAAGTTATGATAGGTATACTAGCTGCGGAAGAGAACACTATCAGATTATAAATAAGCAGCATGCGGCTGTTGTGCAACCTTCCTTCCTGATTCCCACGTGTAAACGAATAACTTTGTCGTATTGTCACTTAATGGCATCGGTATACAGATAATAGTATTATTTTTATTTTAAAATCTTATAAAATTGTGTGTTACAAAACAAACTGTCTCATACAAAATCCCTCCTCTCTCCTGCTCGACCCAAATGTATGGGGCATTTACTTTTTCCCGATTACGATGGTGGTTAGTCCCATGGAGAAAGTTGTTCAGTCTGATGGTCAGTACCACACCCTTAAATTATACGACTCCTTTCTGGTACACCCTGTATGTGATTATTTTATTCTCTATTTCTATAAGGAGATTTCTAACTAAAAATATTAAACTGAAATATTTATAGGATGTAAGTAGGTACCTGCTTATACAGATATTGACACAATATGCACTTAGTTCATTGCAATACAATGAAATACTTTTACTGGTCTAGTCACTCAAGCCGAATGTACTTGTAAAGGGGCGTTCACATCGGTCGTGGCCTACTGCTATTGTTAAGTAACCTAAGTAGGCAGTCAGGACCTCCCTCAACTTTACATAGGTACCTACCTACTATTGATAGTATCAACAAAAAGACGGTCTACATTGACTACATTCTACATACGTTAGATATAAGTCGTGACAATAGACTTATTTAAATATCGTGTTCGTATCGAGAATTGCGTAACCAGCTTTTGTTGATTTTTTATTCAAGCTTGATAGACCTTTGTGACATACGGCTGAATAAGTTATCCAATCAAAGTGGTGATTATTTTTAGAAGAAATCACCATAGCTTTAAAAAAAGACCATATTTAATCTTGGCAAATTGTTTTTATGTCAGTGTGTCGTATAATATTGTAAATATTTGCTTTAATCAGTTATTCATTCAAATTCACCGACATAACTAAGCTACGTATAACTAAAACTTAAAAATTATAAGACATTAATTAAGTAAATTACGTTTGCACAATAACACTGCTAACCTAGATTAATAATTTGGAATAAACTACTTTCTATTTTCAAAGTCGCAAAGGCACATACGGTGGTACATAGAATTAGGTTATGTACATAGAATTTGCAATATTATAATATTCATACAAGAAATTAGCAATAAATACCTAACCAACTGGAACGATTTGTATAAAAATGCAGTCTTCCTTATTACCTACAGCCATAAAATGAAGATATTAGATTGTTAAAATGAATCAACTATAATTTTCTAGTTTCTGCCTTTGCTAAAGAAATCAGGGATTTAGGATAATACATTGCAGTGTGAGCGCTCACATGCAATTTTCATTGAAACTGTGGTCTTGCGTACCAACAAGACCAGTTGCAATGAATGAGTCATTCATGAATTAATCATTATTGTGATTGACAGCTGTCAGTTTCAATATTTCACAACAAAGATGACATTGACAGCTCATGAACGTGGTTTAGACGTGCTGATCGCGTTTAGTTTCATTGATGAAACTCGCCCTAAGTTGTCGTACAGTATTTCCAAAAATAATGTTCGTTTACTTGCCCACCTCTATGTCGAGTACTTCGAATCAACAAAGCATGACAAACATAATAATTCTCCGTCTCATTTACACCCAATATTGTGGGAATATCATTGTACACAACATAATAACTTTTTTGCAAAGTATTTTTAATGAAATCATTATGTTTTTTCGAACAAAAAATTGTACACGCGACGTGTGGAATTGTGATAGTGCAGTTCGCACTACGTCGTAAAGGTTAAGGCTTCAATTGGGCGCCATAATTGTCTGGATACTGCGGTCTTTTTTGCGGAAGTATTAACATTTAATTAGTGTTATTTACCTGTATACTTTTTCCTATAGGAAATGTGATAGTCCAAACGTATAATGAACATTTTTAATCGCTAAGAGAAAAAAAAAAGCGAGATGGCTGTATTTATTTTAAGTCCATACAAATAAACTCACGCATTCTTCCCTTGGGAGTAGGCAAAAACTACAAAACGCCACTTGCTACGATCCTTATATATTTACGCCTTTTACTTCGTTATAAGTTGATATCACTAAATAAAGTAATCAAACACACATGGTTTAGTGTATTTCAACGTGTCTTTGAGAGTAAAATCATGTAGTTAAACGTAGCTACTAACCTATTAATATGAGAGCTATTATGAACGATGAATGAGTAATATTAGTACTTCATTCTATAACGGATGTGGAACCTGCAGTGACAGGTTGATAGGTCATCACTACAACAGTTACACTTCACTTGATTGGACTCGTAAGTCGATTCTCCCAAACGATTCTTACGGCATAATCGAAATAGTTATTCGGCATACGGAACTCGAGTTTTTATTTCGTTTTTTGTCCAGGCCATGGAAATCGAATACAAAAGAATCTAATTCGCTTAAGAGCTCAATACGTTGTCTCTTCACGTGATACGGAAGCGGTATCTAAATAAATGCCAAGTGAAATCTAGTAGACAAGTTCATCCGATTTTAGTTTATTTTAATATACTGAATATTAACAATACCATATGATAATATTAACGTTTACTCTCATATATTTCAATGTCATTTTTATAGGCCAAATTGCTTTTAGTTTTGCATAGAAATTTTAACAGTGGTATCGTTTCGATGTTTCTAATTAATTAATTAAAAAAATCTTATCGCGGATATTTTGATTTTGTTATTATCATAACAAAATCAAAATATCCGCTATCAAACGAGAAGCAAGGTTGTCGAGTATGCTACGTAGTGTCATAAATAAAGTTGTGAAATTCATTAATAATTTATCAATTTTGGTAAGACTACGAACGACTGTGATCAATACGCGAAACGGTAAAACTCACTGACCTTAAATCACTAGCAGCGGTAAGTATAGCCATAATATCGCTCCAGTTACCCACAAAAGTGTAATTGTTATGTAAATCCCCGTCTGATATAATGTGTACGTGAGACAGTGGACTTGCACTTTCTAGTATACTTTCACAGCTATTGTGATCGCGCCGCCTGACGCAACTGCCGAATGGGTGCTACGTCAGGCCTACGTCATACTTAGAGTGTAGACAGACGGACTGAAGTTCGATGCCAGTCGATGCAAACGGGCTGAGTGCACGCCCTTGCAAGACACCTTGCAGTTTAGATTAAAACCGTCCATGTTCACCCTAATACTTGTTATCCGTACTCATATTATAAAGAGGTAACATTTGTGAGTTTGTATGTGAGGGTAATCTTCGGAACGGCTGATCCGAATTCAAAAATTATTTTATTGATAGAAAGCTACCGTCTTACGGCACAGTACGAGAACGAATTCACGCAGGCAGAAGCTAGTAGGTAATAAAAAATTTATAGGTACGTTTGATACCAAGTATTATTTTGTAGTATTGTAGCGTTTTACTTACACTTTTATTAAGCGCTATGTTATGGGGTTTAAGGTTTATTGGTAGCTTTAACTATGAATTCATTAAGTTTCAGAAGAAGTGGTTCCTTTCAAGCTATCGTGCACCATCTTTGTACACATAATCACCTAATTGTCACGATGATAAGACTTGAGATTCCACCTGTTGAGGTGGAATGACATTGACTTCAGCAAAATTTTCACGGTGAGATTTTTACAGAATACACCGACAGGTACAATGCTCATACGCAAGTCTGTACAATATAGAAAACGTGTAACATAGTATTTGGAATAAACTATTAACACAGTTTTGGTACACAACGTTCATTACATAAATGTTAGAAGCTAGTTTCTCTACGGATCAATGACGTTGCGGAATTTGGAAGGCTTGGAATCAATGACAACGCTTGTTAAGATTATAATGCAGCTGCAGTGAGCGCTTTCAAGGCTTAATTCATTCAAACAAATTATTTGAGTAAATACTACCTAAAGTTATCTTCTCAAATAATATAATAAAATATATAAATGACGGCACGGTTGAGCGACTGACTGCTGCGCTGCGGTTCGATTCCCGCACGGAACAAATATTTGTATGACCTACAAGTAGTTGTTCCGGGTCTGGCCGTTTGTGTGAGTTTAAATGTTTATAATCGCACCCACGATACAGGAGAAATTCCTAGTGTGGGGCAACGTTTTATTTAAAAAACAAAAAAAAAATGGAAGTTATGTCAACTAAGTTTAGTAAACACACATAGCATAACCGAGCTACCAACCCGCACTGGGCCCGCGTGGTGGATTATGGCACACTCCCTCTCACTGAGAGGTGGTCTGTGTCACAGCAGTGGAAACATTATAGGCTGATTATGATACTTATAATAACGTCACACCTGTTTTCCCAGAAGGATTACGCAGGTGTACACCCAGTCACCGATGTTTATACAGAATATCAGGGGGAAATCGTCGCACACACAAACAATGACATTTCTCGTCAGTCATTAAAGAAATCTTGCTGGTCCATACATTTTGACCGCGTAGGTGCAGGTGCATTTTGTAACAAAAATCTGACAAAAGTGCAATCACTATTGTCAGATTTTTTGTTTAAATAACCGACCAAAATTTTCAACGCGGGGGTGTCCAGAATCATGTACTTAATCCATGGTAATAGGGCAATGTATTTTAATTTATTGTGCAACAAACTAAAAACAGGTAAGTAATACATATGTATGCTAAACATACATGTTCACTGCACCATGAGAAAATAATTATGTGGTAACCCGAATAAAAACTTACATACTCGTAGTACCTACGTTTCCCACCTATCATAAAGTTTTTCTTTCTTATATAATTTTGTAAGTCAATAGGCCGCACTCGTTTTCCTACTGCACACCTTTACCACAGAGTAGATTTGTAATAGAGACCTACATATGGTCAATGTGGTTTCGTAGATGCACTAATTGGTAGTAAACCCATTGAAGGACACTCACTGAACCACTCACTGAATGAGATACAATAGAAGTGTTTATTGTTATCACATCTGGAGGCGTTTAGTGTTCCGCAGAGTGTTAATTTATATGAATCAGTGATCATGTAACTTCTAGGCTGGCATGCGTCGTTGGCATCATCATTGCCTGACGCTAGGTGAGATACTATTCCAACGCAAGTAAAAATAGTATAGAAAACGTATAGCATGGTATGTACTTGGTAGAAACTATAGATATACAAACTATTACTATTATATAAACTATTAACACAGTTAATAGGTTTCAAATATTTAATACTATCTGCGCCCCGCGGTTTCACCCGCATAAGTTTCGATCCCGTGGGAATATCGATATCCTATGTGTTAATGCTGGTTATAAACTATCTGTGTGCCAACTTTCATCAAAATCCGTTCAGTAGTTTTGGCGTTAAAGAGTAACAAACATCCATCCAACCATACATCCATACAAACTTTCGCGTTTATAATATTATTACTCGTAGGAAATAGGATTATATTTATAAAACTTACAACTATAATGTGTATGCGTGACAAATGCAGACAACATACCGATGATGTGACGTCGAGCCGCTTCGCATCGCGATTGGAAAATCACGTCAACATCGCGACCACTTGATGTAGTAGGGCGCTTGTAAGAAGCTTAGTCTCTGAAGGATCTCTACTCTTGCTCCCCCACTAACCTTCGCAGCTTCATTGTTATGATGCCGTCGCCGTGTTCACACTGTGTCGTTGCGTGTTATAATTGTATACGTATAGAAGTCGGTCGCTTGTGCACAGTTTCCCACGGTGAATTTATAAACAAAGGGAAATACCTACTAATGCGTTATCCGCAACGTTCGAGTTAGGTGTTGGGATAAAGCAAACTGCAAATTTTTCGACGTGAGACATAATTTAAAGATGCTTTTGTAGTAGGCAAGCAGAAGAAGTTAGCTTGTTGTGGTTTTGTGAGAAAGTATTGTGGTGGTTCTATTTCTTTAGTAGATTCAACGCTCAAAAAATAATAAATTGAAGATATGTTTATTAGCCTTAGGGCTTAGGGTTATTGCATAATCTTATCCCTACCACTAGCACATACGAGACGCCAACACTTATAAATTATATGTATGTATGTAAGCATATTCTCGTATTATTTTATCAAGTGACTTGTTTTTAATTTTATATATTTTATTTTCTCTTTTACTCTTACACACGCTGTCTATATTTTATCTACTTTTCTGTCGCAGATATAATAATAATAATAATAATAAACGTTTATTTCAGACTATCTGTCCATAGGTACACTTACAAAACATAGAACGAATCATACAATAAAAAAAAGTAAAAAATAAAAATAAAAATAAATATGCTGGAAGAGATTTCTTTAAAAATCAGCTTCACGTTTATACCTATGATTCTGTTCTTGTCTTCTTGTCTGTTGATATATGGGTGTACATAAATGGTTAAATAAATAAATAAACAAAACCAAAAGTCATAAGCATCATGGGGTGAAAACCAGAACGCATAAACAAACTCTACTAGATTTAATTACTCTCAGATATAACTGTACCATCTGATAGTGATTGCTGATATGCTAGGCTTAGGTAATGCAATCCTTAGCCATGTCCGGTGGGACCGTATTAGGCGAAGCGTCCACCGAAGTCATTGCACATGAGACCACAAACGTCTAAAGGTCCTTACAGACTTACAGAACGAACTTTAATTTTGTTCATTAACGTTATTGCTAAGTTTAATCAAAAAATGTTCATACCGTTTCGTACATGTGTATACGAAACGGTTTGTTTGTGAAATAAATAACTTAACTTGATATAAGTTGTCACGCAAAAAACAGACTGAGTTTATTTGTAGCAATGTTTTGCTGTTATAGATGGCCAACCCTAGCATCAGATGGAATGACAGCTCACTTCAAGCTCATTCACTTAAGTTTTCACGGTGAGTTCTGTACAGAATAGGCCGGCTGAAGTATTCATGCTGGTCGTGGTTCATTAACGTTGCACAGAAAATTGGAAAATGTTCACCTACGGGTAATGATTAATGTGCATTTTCCTTTAGAAGCCCGCTATCTTCCCCGTTGCGCACAGGCATCTCGTCTTGCAAGTTGAGGTTACTGCGTATCGTAGGCTCGCATTATCTAATTATTATGATGGACCTTAGCACTGGAGATATTTTCGCGTAGCTTTATTAAGCAATTTCGGTTCCCTTCACTTTATAATTGGTTAGTGGTTGACTTGCCGTCTGTGATTCGAAGAAATATTAGTTTTTCAAAAGTATTTGATAGGTTTTCTTTTGCACTTGATAAATTAACACCGCTGCAAGTGCGAATAAAAATATTTTTTTTACAATTGATAATATACTGCAAAAAAAAAAAACAATTGTCAAAAAAAAATCTAGGACAAATCCAGTTACAAAGAAAATTGTTTCTTGGATTTATTGATTTCGTGAATGTTCATATATAATATCTTTATAGTTCGTAGAAATAGTAACTGACTTTAATTAATTATAACTGCAATATTCCTTTGTGTTTTGCGAAGAAAACATAAAATACTAAGCTTTAGTGCACCGTTGAATCCGTTCCTAAGACGTCTTTATTATTCAAATAACTAAAATGAGCACAACGTCATAAAATTATTCAATATTGTAACTACGTAGGTAATATTTCCAACGAACGGTACCCGCTGCTTGAGACCACCTGAAAAGCTTCCCATACGTCTAAAGTACAAAACGTTTCTTGGCTGTAATTCAGACGTGCAATTAACATATTACAGCACGCCTGTACTATATTACGCCGACGGGGTGGGCAGAGATGGAAGTACACCCACATTTTGCCAGTACCTAGTGTTCAAATCTCAGCTATGTAGGTATGTAGACTATAGTAAATAAATAAACATTTTATTTATCTTCCACAAAGGCGCCTTAAACAATTATAAAGGATTAAAGAATTTATTAAAATCTTCATAATTATAATATGAAGATTTACATTTAATAAATCCTAGCACTAGGAAAACCTGTCACACAGATTACCACCAAAAACAGTGTTTGGGTCCATTTTTAAAGATAATATTAATAAATATTTATAACCTTTGGTAGGTGAACACAGTAAACAAAAACAAAGGAAGAAAAAAAAATTAAAGCTATTATTGAAAATTGTGAGTACCACAGACATGTGGTGTGGTGTGGTGTAGTGTAGTGTGGTGTGGTGTGGTGTGCTGTAGTGTGGTGTGATATACTATAAATAACTAAACGAATGCTAGAAAACAAGCCTTTAAATAAAGCCTAAGTTTCTGTTTTCTCCTCGCATATTAGATTTCATGCGTTAACAATAAGCAACCTAATTAAGACCAGTCTCTTAGCGGCTATGCACCAGAATTTACGCGCAGAACCACCAGTATCTAGTACATAATTATTGGTCATAACGTTTTATAACGGTATTAGAAAACTATGAAAGCTAACTACCAAGTACTTAATGTCCAGATGATCAAAACATTACTTGGTATCGATAGGTTTATGCTGAACATTTTCTTCGTTATAAAGACGTGTATTTGATTTCATTTACATTTAAGTCGTAAATTCTTGCGTGTCTCTGTGAGAAACTGTAAAATCAGTTACGGATTTAATAAAGAGGTTTCTACTTATTCAAAACTTCTAGTACTAAATAAAGCACACGTAAGTTTAAGTATAAAATAAGTTTTGAATAAGTACAATATTGTTCAATGTTCAATAATGTTCCAACTGCTAAGAATCAGGCTTTCTCTCCGTACTCGTAAGAAGAAGTGGATTGTAACGAACCACGCGGGCACAGTCCGGGCCAGTGGATAATGCATTGAGATAAACCCGTGCCATCCTGGGGATCTACTCCGAAGTGGTATCGGCTGAATGTTCGGCCGTTTCCTGCTACGAAGTTACTATTTGTTCGGTCGGTCCCGATCTTACACTCCTACACTCTTTCGAATATTGACTATGGTCCCGACCCAACTGAGCCGATCCGAACTTTTTTCGCATTTTTCAATACCTAATATTCGGTTCGGCCATGTGTCGGTCCGATCCAATCATTCGACCCCTCCCGCTCTGGGTGGAGCGGAAGGGAGTGTCAGACTCTTACTGACTAAAACCCACCCATGTTCCTTCCTTCGCCCTTTATGTTCCGGGGTAGCGGTAACCCTTTCGGACAATACCGCTGACCCGGCAGGCAATCCCTGTCACCCTGTATATAAATAAACTAGCACCGCCCCGCAGTTTCACCCGCATACGTGTCGATCTCGTGGGAATATCCGGATAATAACTATCCTTGGTTTTATTCTAATGTATAAGCTATTATTACTGCTAAGTTCCATCAAAATCCGTTAAGTACTTAGTTTTTCCGTGAAAGAGTAACTAACATCCATCCATCCATCTTCATAAACTTTCGCGGTTATAATATTAGTAAGATAGTAGGTAAGATATTAGTAAGATAAATAAATCTTATTAATAGATACAAGACTCCTCAATGAGGGTTTTCTGAAACGGTCTACGTGAGATGGCAGCACTGTAGCGTCAGGTCCAATGAACTGTCAAAATACATACGCGAATAGTAATTTTCTTTAATTTTTTTGGTTAATTTGTTCTTAAAATCAGTACTTTAGGAATATTGTTTTCTAAAATGCCACAGTGTTGTGCACTGGCTATGTGTACAAATAAAACAGGAGGGCATAAGTTTCCTACGCGAGATAAAACCCGATTGAAACAGTGGCTTGTAGCCATTCCCAAGCAAAATAAGTGAGGGATTTTGTATTTTCTGAATGAACTTGACCTTTGAAAAATATATGTGTACTAGTATTTGCAGTCACTAATGCTAGCAGGTAGTCATTTTGCAGCATATTATAACCTCTTCTGTGCACTGCAGTATTCTGCAGAATATTATGTGACATTCCTATGCCCTCTTTATACAATTTAAGGAAATACGTTTTTATATTAACTATATCAAAATTAGGTAACAGTGTTTTTGAATCCACACTTTTGTATAACTTTTCTTCTGGCCATTCTATCATATAAAGAATCTGACTTGAGAGGTTAGAATTCTTATTTTCATTTGGTTTGAAGTTGTTGTTTTTGTCATAGTCATTTAGCCTGAAATGTATAATATACATTAATCAACTACTACTCACTAAAACATAAATAACTGCAATTTAGTAGTTAAAGAACGAAATCAAATTGTGTAAACAAATTCAAATACATTATACCTACCTTTAAATGAGCTTTTCCTTAGTACCAGTGACTTTTGCGCCCCTGTTTTTGAGCTCAATCTTTAGTTCGGCGAACTTTTTCGGGCCGTAGTCCATAGTAAAATCAATAATACTTAAAATTACAATAGAATTTCAATAATTTATGTTCAGTATCTACGCGACTCTGCGCTATCTGACAGCTCTTTTGACCTGACGGCTACGAAGCGCCGCCTGGTGGCAGAAAAAGTATCGAAAACCCTCATTGGTTATTCTTCTTTCTAAGCCATGGCCAATGAATTCCAATAGGCCAAAGTTACAAAACACCTGTTAATCTTTGGAAAAAATAAATACTAGGTATGTGTGTCAAAATGTCTGAAGGTAGACCTGTCTTGTCTAAATACAGAATGTGCAAACTCAAACAAAAACTCGGAAATTATATGCAGGTGTGTCGATCGAGTGTTAAGACAATAAGTCAAGAATGTAGGCGGGGATTGATATCGAAATGGACATATTTTATATAGTAATTAACATGTTATAAAAGATACTCCTTCTTTATAATGAACTGCGCCCCGCGGTTTCGCCCGCATAAGTTTCGATCCCGTAGGAATATAGGGATAAAAAATCCTGGATATATACTATCTGTGTACCAAATTTTATCCAAATCCGTTCAGTAGTTTTAGCATGAAAGAGTAACAAACATCCATCCATCCATCCATCCATACAAACTTTCACGTTTATAATATTAGTAGGATAGTGGGATGTTTAGCTAGCATTTTTGCAATTTTTGGTCCTTTTTCGTCTACACTAATATTTTAATAGGTAAAGTTTGTAAGTTTGGAGGTAGTCCCCGAAACTACTCAACTGATTTAAATAATTCGTTTACTCATTAAAAGCAAGCATTTGGCCGAGTGTCATTTATGTTAAAACTCGCGGACAAATTCGCAGGCAGAAGCTAGTTTATAATAAGTGGGTTATATTTAATCTAGTACATTAAGTATACAGGGTGGCAGGGATAATGACGAGCAAACTGAAACCATGAATTTAGCACATGATTCTAAACAACAGCTTAAAGTAGACATTTTTTTCCGGTTATAAAAAAAAAATAACCTGCAATACCTTTTTTTTTTCCTGGTGGGAAATCATCAAATGACCCCTCCCGCTCTGGGTGGAGCGGAAGGAAGTGTCAGACTCTTACTGACTAAAACCCACCCATGTTCCTTCCTTCGCCCTTTATGTTCCGGGGTAGCGGTAACCCTTTCGGACAATCCCGCTGACCCAGCAGGCTTCGGCCCTAAGGGGCCCCTCAAATTATGCTGACATCTCTTTGAGGCGCGCGTGGAACATTTACGCGCCGTCCGGCACGGGCCTGGTCCTGATCGGGCGGTGAGCTACCCATTGCTCTCCGCCCGTAGACCCGCGCCTACGGTGGCCGGGAGTCGTCACGCGGCTCCCGACGCCCGGAGCGTCTCCCGCGGCGGCTGGGACGGGATGCTCTCTCCCTCATCCGTCCCGCCACCTCCTTCGCTAGCATGACTACTTTGCAGAAGGAGGCGACTGCCTCCCACTCCCTCTCGCTCCGGACCATGGCTTGCCCCAGGGCCGGGCGCGAGAGGCCGCCGGCGCTGCCGATCGCCTCTACGAGGACACGGCGGTGCTCCGCCCAAGCGGAGCAAACCTCCACCGTGTCCTCTGGGCGATCCTGGCAATGGTGACACCCGGGCGTTTCCTCCCGCCTGATGATGTGCAGGAACCTCCCGAAACTTACCTGCAATACCTTACGCGGTCAAAATGTATGGAACAGCTAATCTTTTTTTTTTAATAACCGACGAAAAAATTCTACGCTAGGGAGTCTAGAATCATGCGCTGAATTCATGGTCACAGTTTGAGCGGCCGTCGATGTCTCTGCTACTCTGTATAGGCTCGCATTTGACCATTATCTCACCTGGAGGTCTACTCCGAAGTGGTATCGGCCGAAAGTTCGGTCGCTACGAAGTTATTATTTGGTTCGGTCGGTCCCTATCTTACACTCCTACACTCTTTCGAATATTGACTATGGTCCCGACCTAACTGAGCTGACCCGAACTTTTTTCGCATTTTTCAATAATATTCGGTTCGGCCATGTGTCGGTCCGATCCGATCATACGCACTTTGCACTTCGTAGTAGACCCCCTGATAGCAAGCGATGATGCGGTCGACAATGATTCACACACTTGTTTAGAAGTAACCTGTTCATTCGAGACTTTACTTGGAGACTTCCAAATACTTGTATATCAAGGCTTTATTAACAGGTTTACATGCAAATATGCACACTAAAAGTAATTTATTTACGAATTTATAAACAATTTGACACAAATACAGTCGCATAACTGTTATCTTTAATAAAAATTATTAACGACCCATACAGCGTAGGCACATTTTTGTATGACTTACTCATAATTATTTTTAGAACTAACTAGCAACGGCTGAATAATTACTATTGGAATTATAAAAACATGTGTAAACTATTGTAAATAGGCATTTGAAGGCAATAAAAAAATTAAAAGAAAATGTCTCGAACTAAAAAAAGTAAAACAAAAGTTATATGTCGTATGTCTATGTGTTTTACTGTGTGTAGGTACCTACATGAATAATAAAATAAATTATAATGGTCAAAAATTGGATACAACTTGTGTAGCGAAATGTCTAGGCATCCTGATTGACAACAATTTGACTTGGAAACCGCGTGCCGATGACGCATGTAAGAAGTTAAATAAATCAGCCTACGTACTGTTCAGCGGGATTGTCCGAAAGGGTTACCGCTACCCCGGAACATAAAGGGCGAAGGAAGGAACATGGGTGGGTTTTAGTCAGTAAGAGTCTGACACTCCCTTCCGCTCCACCCAGAGCGGAAGGGGTCATTTGATGATTTCCCACCAGAAAAAAAAAAGCCTACGTGCTACGTGTTGCATAACCTATCACATAAACTTAGCAATGATACACTTCCACTAGCTTATCATGGGTTGGTTGCGTCAGTGTTAAGATTTGGAATCATATTTTGGGGTAACTGTAGTGAGAGGGAGGAGATTTTTAAGGCCCAGAAACGGTGCATTAGATCTATGTCAAACCTTAAAAGCACAGACAGCTGTGAACCTGTGTTTCGGTCTCTGACTTTTCCATACATGTGTACATATTGGAGGTGGCAATTTTTGTAAAAACCAATAAAAGCTTATTTCCGTCACTGGCCAATATAAGGACACGCATTGGCCCCTTGAGATCCCAATACAAGAACTTGTTACATTCGGGTAATTATAAAACAGCACTTTTAAGGAAAAGTATTATGGCAGTGGGACCTATCATTTAAAATAGAATAGAATAGAATACTCTTTATTGTACACCATACAAATACCTCATGGTTTTAAGGATTATTCCGTAAACATTTTCAAATCTAAGGTAACTGCACTACTTTTAGACAAATGCTATTACTGAGTAAAAGACTTTCTGAATGATATAAATTTGTCCTGATTATGATTGTTATAATTAATTACAAATTTGACCATGTAAGATTTATGTACCTGACTTTATTAATTGACTTCACTGTAATTTCTGTTTTATTTTGTTGACATTATTTTTGTTTCTATTAATATTTAGACCCTGATTAGCCAGACATGTCTTAAAAAAACTCACATGTGTGACTAAATAATTTACGATCAAGTAACAATAGGGTACAGTATCGCAAACAATACTAATTTACCGCGTAATGTATTGAAGTACTTGTTACAAAAACAGAGGAATGTCTGTCCAATTGAGTATGTTGCTTAGGAAGAGTTTACATTGGCCGTATAATATAAAATTTACCTCCATGCTTATACAGGAAAAAAAATACCAGTGCGCAAACTGTAAGCATGAATTCAGCATAAATGATTACTAGACCCCAAAGAGGAGACATAATTCGTCGGTTATAAAAAAAATCTACGGTCATGGGGGATCTAGTATCATAATTATGCTGAATTCCTGGTTAAAGTTTGCGCACTTGTTCATGTATTTTCTTGTAAAATCTGCAAGTAGCTATGTCGGTCTGTCAGCTGCTATCAGCGACCCTGCGAACATCGTCGCTCCAATTTAACGTAGAGTGGAGTATAATTATTGGAGTGTAATTTTGGAGCATTTTTAGCTTTATGTGATGTTCTTCAGAAAGGTCAGGTTCGTAGTATACTCGCAAGTTGCATGTGTGTATGACCGTATGACCAGATGTATTTACATAACGCGTTCTGTAGATTCTACCTACCCCCAGAACAAGGCGTTTGTTTATGTATGTGTGCTTTATATCTTAATATTTATATCTTAAGTAAAGACAGGAAAATTATTGTTAAGCCAAGTAAATACCAATTTAAAATGTCCGTATATTCAAATCTCAGATGTTATTATTTGAGAGTTGTATGAAATGGCTATAACACTAAAATTTACTACTCTCCATTGGGAGACTAGTTAATTACAAAAGTACATAACAGATGCTGAGCAATGCTGCCAATTAGGTAAATATATAGCAACCCTTTAGTTCAAACAATAGCGATCATTAAAGTATAATAATCAGGCATACGAGTAACTCTGCCAAATGTAAACACACCTGTATTGATGCAATTCCTCGGTAATTGTACCTACCGCACAGGTGTTTGCAAATTAATATTAAAAACTCGCAAATTGTAATTGGATGCAGAACTGGTTATTTTTGTTGTTACCATTCGACTAGCAAACCAGTCAGTGCATCTCCGAATGTTGTGATAAAATCCTTGAATATGACACGTTTTGTTTTTCTCCTTTTATAAATCTCGTACGCATATCAAAATAACTACTCGTAAAGCAGAAAAAATTGGAACTAAATAGGTATGTGGAAAGCATTTTGAAAGTGGCACAGAACTACTGACTTGAAAGCCAGTTTTGGCAATTTCTTCATGTTTATCTCCCTAAATCTTGATTTCCATCCTCTGTCCTGGCTCCAGAAAATAATAAGCTGGGGGATCCCAGCTTATTATTTTCTGGTCATCAATCTATCCATATTATATGTTTTAGGTACCCTGCATAAGGTAATAATAGATAGCGGAGATTTTATTCTGCGGATTCTATTCTGCGGGCCATTTCCCGTTATTAAAAACGTTTAAAATCTAGTCGCAATTTCATCTCAGCGACAATCATTCTCAAAAACTTGTCAATAATGTAGGATAATTAAAGGTATTTCTGACAGATTGAGATATTTTTAAAATTACGAGAATTTCCCCTCTGATTTATTTCCATTCCTTTCATTTAACTAAGTACGAAAGAAACACCCATTTATAATGACTTTAATGACATAAAAAATATCTTATACATATACGATCGGAATTTTACTCAAATCGGTAAGAGAAAACGAGTAAGCGTCGGTACACCGTTTTTACGCAATTACAGGCTATTGAAGACGAAACACGCTTGCCTAGATTTCTACCCGTTGACATGACTGAGCTGTATGGCCTGCCAGCAAAGCTAGGCGGCCTACTAATTTTAATGACCACATAAAAAGTTGAAACTAGCCCGATAAACGAGATTTGCTTGTTACATTATGCTGTTTAACACATTATAATTTTCCTTTACACTTCTTCAATTGAGATGGTGTAAAAACATGGCGCTGGAAACCGATTCTTGTCGCGCGTGAAGACGTAGTAAGTGGGTTATTAAGCACACTTTTTCTAGAAATTCTTTGGAATTACTATGATTCGAACGCTCTTTTCATAAATATGTAAGAGCTGTCTTTAGAGAATTTTTCGAGAAGAGTTTGTTGACGTTCTTCTTTGTGGCGTATATTTGTAATTATCATATCTAAGTATTTTTGTCATGAATAGAACGATTTTACAGTCGGCTTTTCAACCGCTTATGGAACATTATTACACTTCCTGTAAACAATATCTCTTTGTTATCTTTGAAAGTCTATTAACATGATTTAGTTCCACTTACTGGCATACGTGCCACATAATATAACACATGTTTATATATGTATTTTACAACAAATTCATGTCTGCTACAGGAAGCAGCGCTGCCATCATATCTTGATGAATTTGGGAAAGCGAGCATATTATGACAGCTAAAAATCAAGTATGAAGGATACTATACCAAAGTTCACTACTGTGGGAAGAAGGGTTGTTTATACAGGGCAGGGTGGCAGAGAACGACACGCAACCTGTTACCATGGATTTAGTACATGATTCTGGACACAGAACAGATAAAAGAAGTATTCTAGAGACCCTTGAGTCGAAATATAACTAGGTTATCAAAAAAAAAAATCGGCTGTTGCATAGAGAAGTGCAATACGTACGCGGTCAACATGTATGTATGTGACAGAATTTTTTTTTAATAACAGACGATAACTTTTGATTCAGGGAGTTAGCAAATCCACCCAAGTATTAAAATTAATATTTTGATGATTTCCAATGGATAATCTGCAAGGGCATCCATATATTTGGCCTTGCTGAATAGCTCTCATTGAAAGTGAAAGGTTTCACTTTCTTCCGTCGCTAACACTATGACATTGGCTAGCACACAAGCCTTGCTATTTATCTAACTATATCAGCTTAAATGCGGGTCATTAACACAAATGACGGCGTGGGGCAATGCAATAGTAACTATTGCTACACACGAGTTATGAACGCAGGTAGAGTAAGCATCGTTAGACATTGAACGCCGAGGCGAATCGATTGTTGAATTTATTTGTTTTCTTTTTTTTTATAGCATTGAGCGTATCAAGTATTGGTTTTTTTTTTTCATTCAATCGGTTCACGCTAATTGACTTTGGTCAGTACAGTACTCATTTTTGTAGAACTATGACTTGTACTAAATTTATACAATCAAATGTGTGTCATATTGAGCTGTTTGGTTAGATGGTTGACAGTTGACACAATTAGCTATCAGTACAATACAAATAGACTTGAGTGCAAATGCACTTGAATTTGTTTAGTTCATTGTCTTCAACTTAATATCTAAATGTAGGTAAGTGGCCGCCAAACCAGACTAGAATATACGTATCTACTGTAATACTGTATTCTGTATCTGTACTGTATGACAGAGTGGCGTCCAAGGACTAGAAGACGAGATGTCGGTCGTCCGGCGGCGAGATGGGCAGACGCATTGTTGCCATCGTGGGAAAAACCTGTATGACGCTGCGCGGGGGCATAAGAAAAGAAAGGCCTGTGCCCAGCATTCGGTGAAGTCGGTATGTGTATGATGCATCATTATATAATACTGTATTCATGAAAAAAAACTGTAGGTAACGAATGGACAATAAAGTGAGATAATTTTAAAACTATCAAAACGGAACCATTATAAGGTTCCGTTTTTTCCTTTTAAGGTTGGAACTCTAAAAAGCTACAATAACGCTTACGATCTGAAACAATCTTTCGAGCATTGTGGTCGTTTTAATACGTTTCAAACATCTTTAAAAACATTTCAATCTTTCTACACATAGCTATCTACAACTCTTATTGAATATTATGTTTTCCTCTAAATGTCAATAAAATTACAACAGTTACATATTAATCTGACGGATAAACATCAATGCCATCTGATGTAATATTTACTTCCTACCTCTTCCTACTTTACTTTAGCAAAATTATTCGGAATGCCTTTCTACTCGGGTCAGGTCGTTTACGTAATTTCATTTTTCATGCAGATATAATTGAGTTATCAATGCATAACGAATTCATTAATGAATACTGCTTTTTGTTTGGTATTAGTTCCACTAATAGTTTATATTTAGGTACTAACAATCGATTATCTACACTAATAGGGCTTGTGGCTAAGTAATAACAGCCGCACGGGTCGATCGATCAGGTTAAGCTACGCTTGCCGCGGTTGGTCCGTGGATGGGTGACCATCTTCACATACCAAGACCCCTCCGTGCCTCGGAAAGCACGTTAAGCCGTTGGTCCCGGCTGTCATTCGTGGATCATTGACAGTCGTTACGGGTCGTCAGTAGCCCGAAAGTCTGACAACCAGTCTTACCAAGGGGTATCGTATTACCCAGTAACTGGGTTGTGGAGGTCAGATAGGCAGTCGCTCCATGTAAAACACTGGTATTCAGCTGCATCCGGTTAGACTGGAAGCCGACCCCAACATAGTTGGGAAAAGGCTAGGCAGATGATGAACCATCGATTATCTACAGACAGAAGATACAGAAGAGGGGCAATTCTTGTAATTTTAAGAACGTTCATAGTCAGATCTCAGTCTCAATCTGTCAAAAATACCTCTAATTTCCCTACATTTTTGACGAGTTTTTGACATTGGTCGCCGAGATGAGACTGCGACTAGATTTTGAACGTTGTAAATTACATACTGCTTTACTTTTATTTATAAGTTTTAATTTAGTTTTTGCAGTATACTCACTGTTCATTTATTAAATATGTATGCACTTTCTAGCCTGAAGCACAGGTTCAACCTAGTTCAGGAAAATTAGCAATTGTGCTCTATTTTTATTGTTAAGTTATTTATTGTAAACGTGTTCCTTATATAAATAAACGATTTTTGTTATTTCTTTATGACTTTATTAACATCGTGTGACGTTATGTTGGGGACAAAGAATTACATGTCGCATAAACTTGTTATAAGAAGCCACTTTTGTATTATATAAACCATCATTGTCTTGCACCTTTTATTACCTATGATTCAGGAAAACATTAACTGCTAAATATAAAACTTCTCTTGAAAAAACGAAGGAAAAAGGAAAGCCGGTGCTGTTGACAAGACACGCCTGCAAGAGATGATACTTCCTCTTGCGTAGAAACTTGCGTCTGGCATAAACCCACGTTCGCACGAACCAAGTTTCAACTCCCGGTATTGAACCAAGCATTGATATAATCCAACAGAGTGTAATAAATACACTGTTGGATTTTCAACTGTCAGCGGTAAACAGTGCGTTGAAAATTCACTACGTTGCAAAATCGCCTGTAGGCAGGAGGGTTAACTTGAGTATTCCACCCCGATATCTACCAAACTTGCCTTTTTTTTTAATTAAGACTCAAGATTTTCTTTAATGTCTCAACAAATAGCTATTCAAGAATTTAAACAAACCGGCAATAATGATGACACGTTGGTCCCACGTGAATAAAATATTGTAACTTAGGTATTCAAAATGTAAACCGGCTTGAAAGTTTTGCATTCGTTTATAATTATTTACTTTTTGACATTTCTAAACTAGTTTAGTTATATTAAGAATTGGAAATAAAAAAAATATTCTAATTTAATTTGAATGACGCGCATACGAGTCCATTCATGTTTTTTTTTTTTTCAAAAAATTCGTGTATATTATCAGAATAAGTTTTTAATATTTACAACTTATATCAGCAAGGTCTTGCATACTTCTTAGAAACGTACATAGAATCGGAATTAAATCGAATCGGATTGCTACCTGACCGCAATCCAATCAGTGTTGGTCATTTTAAATATTTCAATAACATCTTCCCTCATATTATTATTGGGGCTACTTCTCGATTGCAAAACTTGATGAGAGTACAGAGACCCTAGCACGAACGCGTGACGTAAACGTGGCCGTAAATTCGAACGATTTTTTAATCGGAAATATTCTATAGGTATCATTTTGACTTACGACTTTGACTCTTGCATGATTGATCATAGAGGATCATCGATCTATGGACTTGATTTTTTGCGACAAACACATATAGATATGAATAAAGTCTTACTAGCTTCTGCCGGCGACTTCGCCCGAGTGAAATGTTTTGTTCCCCCGACCCACCCTGTCGTATCGCATCTCCTACCCGCGCTATTACTTCGGTTTCGTTTAGCGTTCTTTCTGATTTTTTTCTTTTTGCTCCTAAGACTCCTAGTATGGATAAGGCATTTGAAGTACCCTATAGCCTTCCTCTAGAAGTTGGGCTATCAAATGCTAAAAGGATGCAAATCCTAGGTAGGCTAGGTAGCTTTATTTTTATGTTTGTATGTAGATAGAAGGTTATGTGCAAAATAAGTATTTTTCATTATAAAATCATTCGAATTAACGTTACGTTTACTCCACGCGTGCGTACTGTGCCCACAGAAAGTCGGTAATTTTGCAGTTGGCATGGGTTTTATAAATTAAACGGTTTTCTTTCATTTTGGAGACATGTTGCTGCGACCCAAAATAAATTAGAATGGCCCTCATTCTAATTTATTTTAGGAAGGTGTTATTGACGAAATTAATGTTAACTGCATATTTTATGACATCCTAAAAATGAAATATAAAAAGCGCAAGATTTTTTCTAAGACTAATTCCATTCTGAATAAATCTAAAAATGTAATCATTACGATCGTCTGCTTTTAAAAATCCAGTTTTGGATGGATGCAAATAATAACCCACACCGTAAGTTTGAGCCGGTTCCATTATTTGATTTAAAATAATGGAACCGGCTCAAACTTAGTGTGTAAACTTAAAGTAAAGTAAAGTAAGTATAATCTTAAAGTGGTTTTTCGTGACGGAAACAATACTCAAAAAACAGGACTTAAAGTCAATACTTTATCTACCTACTGGCAGGCAGTAAAAACAATTGACAAATGTCTCTAATATTCACTCGACTGCTACAAAGCTGAATAGAAAAGCTATGGTTTCCAAGAAGAGTGGTTGTGGTCATACTGTAACAGGCCGTCATGAATTTTCACCAGTATTTGAAAAACTTCTGTATTTGGACAACCTTTAATGTGTGACCGTTCACCGCGAAAGCTTAACCAGTCGACGACCCACAAGATTTTTTTAATAGCTAGGAAAGCTTTCAGCAATTAAAAGATTAAATTATAGCTAAATAAGAGGGAGTTTTGATATTTCATTGAGTAGATATTAAATTAAAATTATATGAACCTTAAATAACAACATAAACAACGTAGTTAGTAAAAATAACAATGTTATATCCTAACCTAACTAAAACGATTACCAAACTAAAACATGGCGTCAAATTCCTCCGTATCGCTGTCGAATGTTAGTACTTGCGTATATCTTCTAAGCCGATATAAAATAAATGCTCAAATCAAACGAAAGCGAAAAGTCCGACAAAGAAAACATTTCTACTTATATAAAGTCATTTGCCCGCTCATTTTTTTTTTTTTGTTTTGTTACTAACACTATATGGATATTTTGTGTCCGAAATAAAGCTATTCTATTCTATTCTATTGTCACAGGAAAAACATTTGCTAGTCACCTCAACATAATAATTCTTACATACAAACATTAACAATGTTTATAACACTTATGAATAAGTTTAGTAACAAGCCTATGCGCAAGCGTTCGTAACGTCTACAACTATTTCATGTTTTATAAACATTGCTTGGAATCTGGCTTCGAATCGTAATAATAATGTAGATTGGTCATTATCAGCCGCTTGAGTTTGTAGTGGATTTTCACATTTTTGCTAATGGTTCTTGAAGTGAGGAATATTCATTTATTTTTTGTATGGACCAAATGGCGATCATACTTTGATGATTCCAAGATGCTTGTTGTCAAAATTTTCTATTTATTAATTCACTAGCTTTTGACCGCAGCTTCGCCCGCGTGGATGTCGTAAAATATCCCAAGAGAGCGTACTACGGGATTAAAAGAATTTGTTAATCCAGGTTATAAACTATCGCTGTGCCAAATTTCATCCAAATCCGTTCAGTCTCGTTGTCCGCTACAACAATTACTTTTTATCAATATTCAATGTAACGTTGTGGCTTCGTTATATCGTTATTATTTTATTATATGTAGATACAGATGTACTTATAGTTTAAATAATTCGTAATCTGAAATCTACTATAACTTTTTTACGTTGGCTCTTTCACTTTTGTCATCCCGCTTTTACTAAATGTTGTACCTACTAAGGGCGAATTTCACCAATGAAATTGAACTCGATCAGTACATCTGAACCGCGTTCAAGATCTGTCAGTGTCAATATGCCACAACAATGAAACCACTGACAGGTCTTGAACGCCACTTAGTTGTGCTGGTCGCGTTCACTTTCATTGGGGAATTTCGGCGTAAGAATCCTATGATGTTCCGTGGGCAAAGCTGACTTTGAAAACAGCGTAAAAATGCTCTGAAAAAATAAACACTTTGAAATTGGTGATATTGCATGTTTAACACCTATTTGGTTGTGCCACAAATCACAACAGTTATGCTCTATCGCTTAAAGTAAAAGATCACTGACCTCATTTACAATACTAATTCTTCTACAAAATAAAATGCTAATGTTTACTTACAATGTGGGAGTAAATATTTTTTACATAAGAACAATGATTCTAGAATATACGGTAGGTAACACAGAACAGATAACCTCTTTTATCTGTTCTGTGGTAGGTAACCATACAATATGGGTATGAAGGTTATATTGAAAATACAGTTCACATGGCCCAAGGAGCTATCAACTGACATACTGCCTGTAAATACAACAGTGAACAATATTTCCTACTAAACTAATACATATATATGTATATATTATATATAATATTATAAATGCGAAAGTTTGTATGGATGGATAGATGGATGTTTGTTACTCTAACACGTAAAAACTACTAAACGGTTTTGAATGACATTTGGCACACAGATGGTTTATAACCAGGATTAACACATAGGATACTTTATCCCGAAATTCCCACGGGATCGAAACTTACGCGGGTGGAACCGCGGGGCGCAGCTAGTATTTATATATACTTTCTTGTACATACACCACAAAAATACGTAAAATATACAGCAGCCTTTTCCTTGCTTGGACATGCAATGGGGTTGTCGTTGGTGCACATAATAAGTATACATATCACACATCACATCATATTTATATATAAATACATACATACTAAATATATAAGCAATGAAACAGTATAACTGTCTATAAAATTACTACCTGATTAAAAATACACGAGGAAAAATACCACTACCAGTATTTAACGCCATTAAACGGACTTTTGATTAATTTTAGGAATCATAAACACGCTAAACACCAATACATTACCATAAAGTTTTCCGATCGAATTAAGTCAACGTCCTTTAACAGGTACCTATCTAATTAAATGTAGCAAAGTCATTAACAGCTATCGTTTCACGTGAGCCAGTCCCATGACCCACATAACATTTGTATAGCATTCTAACATTGGCCTTAAAACTCGGTTCAATAAACCCACCATAAACGCAAGCCGTTCACATATAAAACCATATGCTTTAATGTACAATGAAATCAATTTAAAACTGAAAATTAAATTATGTTTTTCAAATTCAATTAGCAGGATTCGACTGGTAGCATTGCCATACAACGTGGCAATGCTGCCAGCCATTTGGGCACGTTTCCTATATTATAGACAGCGATGCGGATGAATTTTTTAATGCTCTTTGATTATTTTCTCTTCTTTTTATATACTTGTACATATTATTATTTTAAGAATTTTAGCTTTTTAAATTATGTAAATAATTTTTTGTTTTATGTATTTTTATTTTATTTTTATCTCCTTTATTTGAATGTACACACATATAAGTTATATTTTTAATTGAATATAAAAAGTATAAAAATAGTAGCCCAGTATTGGCAACAGGGTCCAAGCTACGGGTGATCAGGGCTCCAGAGAGAGGAACCTCCTGACAATGCGAGCCGTGTCCAGAAGTACCGCTTATTTTAATTATTTGCAGAATAAACTAAGAACAGTTCTTGAATGATAGCCAAGTAAAATGCATTTACAAGTCTAGTCGAGCTTTTTTGACAGTGGAGCCAAAACTTTAATAATATGCTTTTGCAACAAATAAATTACCGAACAACTACTTATTTTGGATATCAATAAATGCATGCAAATTGGTTTAAATCGATGTCAATTTAATTGATAATAATCGCCATATTTTTTCCAGTCACAATGCAATACGTTCGAACTTAAAATCGGCACGTTTGTGTCAAGGCGCGGTAATTACGCTAATCACCGCATATTGTACTGATAACTTTAACAAAAGAGACCTTTGTCTAGCTAGAACTAGGACAGTCACTTAACGCGGTGGCATTCTTTTTATTACGTGCGCAAAGTATTTTGTTGGTCGTATTTTATAAGACAAATGTTTACTTAAGATCTATTAAAGTAGTGACGAAAAGTCAAACTTAACTAAGTACATATTACAAATTTTCATCATCATCATTCAGTCTGACACACTACCGGGTATAGGTCTCCCCTTTCTTCTGCCATACTTCCCGGTTCCGTGCGTCCCTCATCTAGGCGTTTCCCGCAACTTTGACGATATCGTCAACGGAACGTGGTCCAAACGTCTCCGGTTTCTTTGACCTATCCTTGGCCACCATTCTGTCAAAGCTTTTCCCACGAATACCTATACGAGATTTTGACAACAAAAAACACATTATCCTACTTGGGGTGCGTTTCCACTGGAGACCTGTGGAGCGGAGCGGAACGTGCAGGAATCGACGTACCGGTTCGCTCCGCACGTCTCGACTTCGGAGGAAATGCCCTAATCCCTCACCATAGCGGATCCAAGCAAGTTTATTACTATCAGAAATGAACGTGCAAGAACCTGACCAAATGCGAATCAAAAGGAAATTGTCAGACCGGAACAAAAGGTTCGTTTAAAGAGTAGAATCTTTTCGTTGACTATGTTATTATCTGAAACTTCCTTTTTCTATTAGTGTTACCGGAAACCGGAAACTAAAATAATACATTAGCGCGTAAATGCATCCATGAAAATGTTCATAACTTATGCAGAAGATGGGTCAAATCAAAGTCTGAATATATTGTTTTCTGATGATTGGTTTCACTTTGATTGCCAAATTTACACGGTGTATACACTCGTCTTCTTCATGTGGTGTTTTTCATTAGCCAAGGATCAGCCGCCAGTTTCCTGAACTTACATACATGATACATACATAAACTCACGCCTTCTTCCCATGGGGGTAGGCAGAAACTATAGAATGCCACCTGTACCTTTTCTCCGTCTATATACTGGCATTGAACACTATTGACCTGATTCCAGTCCACGCCTTGATGTTATGAAGCCAAGAATTGTTTCTTTCAACGTTTAACAACATTAACATATTTCGAAAGTACACGCAATTTTATCTTAAACATCAGTTCAAACTTTCTGAAGTCAGCAACCCATAATTTTCACAAATACGCATCTATAACGCAACAATTGAGTTCGCGGCACCGCAACGTAGCGGTGACGAGTGTGAGCAGCCAATTATTACAATTTGTGGACGATCCGGTAAGTGGGTAAGACCATCTATGGCGCAGATTACCGGTTTCATGGACGCTTAAGTTTGTTTAGTCAATTTATTTGCGAGGCGGAACTGATTTCTTTTTGCAATAAATGAATGCGGAGAATGTTTGAAACTTGGCTATGCTTTAAAGATAGCTTATAATCGAGGTGTTATAGGTTACCTAGAATTTTAATTTTTTTTAAGGCTTTTTTATTTTGAAGATCGTTTTTTTTTTTATATTTTGGAATACCCTTGAGATTGAGTTTTCCAAAATCGACTGTATATTCTATAGGAGACAAAGTAAACAGATAACAAATTCCTTTCAGAACCTCAAATCCCACCAATTACAGCAATACGTAATTCCTCAAAGTCAGCCACCATCTTTATCTAATTACGTCCAATTTTAATCAACAACACGGGTCCGCCTACACGGCCAGTTAGCGTTAGCCAATTGCTTCATAAATTCATAAGAAGTGCAAAGGTCAAGTACGATGAACTCACAATAATTCGTCAGCTCCCACCGACGCGGGCGCATCGCCGATCAGAGCTAATCTACCGACCGACATCCTAAACGTTTGCGAATTTCCACTTCCTTATGAATGAAATGCAAATTGGTGTACTTAATGTGGGGATGATTGCAATCTAATAAGCTTAGCTTCCGTGAGGCAAGTTTGTGAAATGTTTATGATGACAGGGAGGGATAACTTCATCACTTTAAATAGCAGATCAGCGATTATCACGATATGAAGAGAATCAACTCAAACTTCTCTTCATCCACAGTCCGACTTCACCCATTACTAAGCATACTCGTAAGACTCTCTTTTCTTGTGCCAATCTCCACGCCTCCAGACTCATACAGGTGCTACCCGCGATGGCAACAATATCTTCAGCCATTCTCGCCGCCGGACGACCGACACTTCGTCTTCTAGTCCTTGGACGTCACTCGGTCACTGCCTTACTCCACCTGCCATCACTTATTTAAGAATATTGAGCTGGCAAATGATGTGCCAAGACAGACAGACGGACGGATGTGCGGACGGCGGTGGGCGGTATGGTGTGCGAAGACATGTGACATCTACCAACCCGCACTGACCCTCGTGGTAGATCACAGCCCATTGCCTTTCGAAGAGAGTGGAGGCCTGTGTCCCAGCAGTGGGAACAGTATAGGCTGATTAAATGATGTGCCAATGGCTCGAAATGATAATACTTTTCGAAACCTAACTACTGATATACCTGAATACATTCCAGATCTAGCTCCTAATCATCACAACACAGCGGCGGGAAAAGCCCTAAGAAATTCCCACATCTAAAATTTAAAACAAACTGTCAACAATACGCATGCACTAGGAATTCTAATGCACCACCTGTCACGTTCTGCATGTGCCTTACAATATAATAAATATATTCTATTCTGCCTAGAAGGGCACAGAACGTGATCCCCGCATCTCTGGCATACTAATAAAATGTAAAGTATATTGCTTTGATATCATCCAAGCACATTGGAAAGATTTAGATCTGTTTTGCTTGAATACTAAGCAGTCTTATTATTTCTTGGTATAGTGGTAAAATTACTATGCTTTCTAGCATTACTTGCATTCAGATAATGTTTATTTGTTCAACTGTTTCACCGTTTCACTTTTTGGGGTGCATTTAAAGAACCTCTACCGACTCTTGATGCTTACATATGTCCATATACGACATTCTGAACAGTCAGGTAACTTTAGCTTTCTATTTCTGCTTTCGTTTATATACTTAGCTTAAATGATGGTAAGGAAGGGTCCAGGTAAATAAGGTGAGTCATTGATGATAAACTCTAAGATCCTATAAGAAAAAAATCAGATCTCTTAGTCCAACAATTATTTTTCTTATTGAACTGAGGCCACCTATACACAAATCTATAGGTACCTACCCACTGTAGTATTTATATGTGGAGGTTTTTAATAGGCACCGAAATCAATAGGGTCCTTCAACGGACAATACTAACTCGACAAAACATCCATCAATCTATGTCTATAATCTATTTTTAAACTTCATAAACTTACACAATTCTTATAGTATATCTCCGGTAATTTATGGGCAAGAACAAGATATATTGACTGACTCCGAAATGTCAATGCGATCGACGCACGGCCCACTAAATAAATCCGGTTTTGACAATTTAGGCTTAGCAGGTGGCGATTTACAAACTGCTTAAAAATGTAATCATGTATAATTACAAAACACCACCAATTATAAAAAACGAGAAGAACACGCCATAAATATTGTTGATTATGACCCGTTATCCCTTTCCCTCCCTCTCAAAGAGAGGATGCCTGTGTCCCAGCAGTGGGAACGCTATAGGCTGATTATGGATGACCCGTTATCAATCTTTTAGATATACATTTGCCTAATAATTCCATATATAGGCATGCTATGTAATCAATAAATGTATTCGAATCAAAAGCTACCAAGTTTGCACGATTCGAAACATGGACGGGTGTAAATCGCACAAATTACGTCAGTAATGTTCACGCTGAAACCACGAAAGAATTAACGGTCATAACCAAGAAGCTTTGCGAGTGCCCTCAGCGTTAAGATGGATGCAAAAAATCCGTATTCCCGGCTACGTGTTGTCGGCATCAACAATAATGGTAACAAAAAAAGCTTCACAGCCAATTACTCCGGCTCAACACTCGTGCGCCGCTTACGACGTTTATGTAACAACTGATGGAGAACTTCGTCGTACTTCGTAATTGACGGAACGACCCTCGGATATCGAGCATTTTGTAAAATGCATAATCTGCGATGTCGATTATTCAGGCAGTCGGGTCTTATTCGCGCATTGTGACGTGCGGAGACCCAATTTATGTTTGTTGATTCGATTGCCTGAGTTTGGTCTTGATCTTTTTGGCTGTCAAACTGTAGACAGGTTTGGTGCAACGTTCTACTGCGCTGAACCTTACACTTGCATAGGATGATAATAAAATAGGTACCTACATTACATTGTGTTTGTGTTTTTTCCACCTCATTAAAGAACAGAACCGAACACGTCTTAACGACCCAATATCCACAAATGTTTGTTGGTATTGCTGGACCCAGTGTTGATCCTCTTGGGAATTCTTTTTTTTACTGGCTAGGCGTTATACTGTATCTGGATTTGTATTAGTGTGGTGATGACCTTCAAGAAAGACTGCCTACTCAGATGGATAGGCACGTGATATTAAAAAGACTCGAGTTTGTCCTCTTATTAAAATCTTTTTGAAATGTGATGAAATATTTTGAATTATGATGAAGGGAATTCATCATAATTTTATCAAACATATAATGAACATAACAAACGTGAATTCAATGTTTGTCTAACCGGTCTCGGTGTTAAAATTAGTTTCAAGTTTGACAACTGTTTATGAAATAAATATTTCCTTATGTTGGCTCGTGTTACCTTTATTGATATTAAAATTCAATTTAATATTTATACAATTTGTGCGTCCTCAAAAGGCAAGGTGAAACTTAAAGATTGTAATTATCAAATTGCACAAATCGAATAAATACTAACGAAGAGACTCATAACAGTCATAACATTATTTGAAAGAAGGGTTTTCTAAATTTTATTATTAAATATCAATAGTACTTAACTTATTATTTACACGTCATCAATAAGATACTGTAATTTCACAGTGAGAAATTAATAATTCCTAAATTATGTAAAGAACATTGACCGCATCCTGTATATATATCATAATGATTTCTTCAATTTAAATTCTATTATTCATTTTTAATTAGCGTTCATAGTTCATTTTAAATTATGTACATTTACCGTATATTACCAAAAAGGCCAGTTACATTAATTATGGAAACTGACAGACAAAATTCTCTATTCTCACTCATCTCACAGAAGTCCAGATAAAGTGAAATGATCGTCTGTTATCACAGTCAGGTTTAGCATCCAAGAGAATATTGAGCTCGGAGAGTATGCGAGGAAGAGGGGAATTTTGACTAACGTGAATTGTTTTTAGACCCCAACCATTTTTGATCAGCAAAAGCTGTATACCACATCCGGGTAACCGACCCGTAAACGGGTCCACATCGTAGCCGTGTAAACGGCATCCGTACAACCTAAACCGTACCTATTAGAAGTAGTGGCAGGTCTGGTATGCCTCAGGCGCACTTGCTTCTACAACACCGACAAAGCGGCTACACTAGCATATTACGGCAATATCAATATTCACGTAGTTCCATGAAAGTCGTTCTACATCTGCTGCATTCATTAACAATTTCCGTAATTGGCACCGATTAAAGTATCCAAGAAGTGGTTGCAAGAATTTCCTTATTGCCGTTTATGCGAAAATCGTAGTAACAAAGATTCTAAAGGAATTACATATATACGTAGGTCGCTACATAAATTTTGTCGTACTTTTTTATTTATTTATTTTTTTCAACAAAAACAAATCTACAAAGCTGTTTACGTTACGAAATTTGTACTGTTATTGTTGATGTTAGTTTGCCTTTATAAATCTACCCTCAACTAAACAATATCTTACATTTATTTCGCATACGACAAAACTTATGTAGTAACCTACGTATATTGTTTTTTTTTTTTAAGTTCTGTTCATACGGCGTCTATTACGCCTTGTTACGGTTCAGTGTGTTCAAGGGTTATTCGTTTATGATCTAATGTTGCCTGCTATTCATATATAAATATGGTATTATGTAGAGAAACCACATGTCAGTGTTGACAGCGTATTTAATATTAATGGAATGATAAAGACGTAATTTTACAAAAACACAGAAGCTAAAACGCAAAAAAAAATCTTAATAACTGGTTTCCAGTCATCATTTTTTTTGTCAATCCTCATAATACTTAGTTATTTATGTGTATATACAACTTTTTGAACGTTAACGTTTGAGTTGATTGCAAACAACGATTCCATCCTAAAATTATTTTAATTTAACAGTTACGACTAGAGGAAACTTTGCAAAAATAAAATATCTTTCTCATTTAGTCATTTAAATAAATACGCAATCAATACTGACGCGTGAATAAATACTGAAGTAACCACGATAGATTTAACTTTCATATCTATTATTTGGTAAATATCGTACAATTTTCTAAAACAACTGCCTAGTAAATAAATCTGTATGGATTACAGTAACGTAGTGCATTCTTATCAATCGTAACGATCAATACCCATGTACCTACCTACATTTTTTACTACACAATCACGTGCTCGAACACGCTCACAAACGTTTCTGAAGCACATATTTGTAGAATCGTTATTAAAAATGCATTTGAGTTTTAAAACCGTTCACCATTGAGCGCTGCATGAATAATTAAAAAGGTTCTTAGTCTATCTCACTTTGTATAGGTCATCGGCATTTGTAGCATACAAAAAAAGAAAACGTTGAATTGGCATGTGGAACGAAGACATGAAAATATGGTTAAGCTAGGTTCACATTACAACGGCTTAGACTAGTTAAAGAGCCGAGTTACTTTGTGCACTACAATAATTAACATCATCAACAGTCCATAGCTGGACATAAGCCTCTCCAATCGCACAACATTTTGCCCAATCCTCGGCTGTTCTCATCCAGCTGTTACCAGCCAACCTGCGAAGACCCTTGCTTCACCTTGACCTTCTGCTTGCTTTTGACGGCACGGTTGGCGCAGTGGTTAAGCGATTGACGTCTGCGCTGTGTGTCGCGGGTTCGATTCCCGCTTGGAACAAATATTTGTATGACCTACAAGTAGTTGTTCCGGGTCTGGCTGTTTGTGTATGTGAGTTTAAATGTTTGTAAACGCATGCACGATAGGTACAGGAGAAATTCCTAGTGTGAGGCAACGTTTTTATTAAAAAAAGAAAGAAAAAAGAAATCTAGCCTGAAGGCATTTTACCCTACGTTTTCCGATTATAATAACTAGAGACTCCTAACTATTAACACCTACTTAGGTGCTATATAACTACAATTTCGTTAATAGGAACAGAGAGGATGTTAGTTTAACATTTTACGCATGTTTGCTGAAACTAATTAAATCTCAATAACAGAAGGCATATTGAACTAAGATAATTCCTATTCATGTTTTGATCATTCGCTGTTCGCCGATTATGACGTTGAGATAGGAAATGGCTAGGCAGGTCTAGGAAACGCTGGCGTGGTAACTAAAGGCTTGGGCGTATGACTTATTGATGCAATGATGAAAAGCAACCCAAGCAGAAAAATGAAATCTGAGGGAAATATTTGTTCATTAGTGGGACAGTACATGAAGAAAAAAATACAGGAAAGGACGTTAGTTAGTCAACTTGGGTTATTATTATTTTTTATTATGCAAATCACCCTCTGTTACAACTGTGTCATTGTCTAAACCAAGCTTAGCAAACCGTTTTATCATAAACTAAGATCTAAACGCTACCTATGTTTTGAATACTTTGGCTGGCAAGCCAAGGTCACGTTACTTAATTCTAGATTTCCAAACATGATACTACCAACAGTAATATTTTAGTAACAGGTATTAACGGTACGGTATTAATTATGTACGCGAAGAATGTGAAATTATAATTTCTATTTTTGTTGATCACTGTGACCAGTGGTGGCCCATTGGTAACGGCCGTGACTTACGAGTTGTAGGTCGTAGGTTCGAAACCAGACAGGCGCCTTACTTTGAGTAAATTATTTCATCACCTCTGCTCTTAAAACGGTGAAGGAAAACATCGTGAGGAAACCGGCCCAGAACCAAAAATTCGAAGACATGTGACATCTATCAATCCGCACTGGGCCCGCGTGGTGGATTACGGCCCACTACCTTTCACCAAGAGGAGGCTTGTGTCCCAGCAGTGGGAACGTTATAGGCTGATTATCTGTAATCACTGTGACAGATCGGATTATGATCGGTTTAAAGAAATTTATTTCTCTTAAGAACCTACAGTCCGCTTATAATTAGATACAAAGTAGTAAGTATGATAATATAGTACAATACAATTCAATTTCCTCCAGAGTATTAGAAGCTATAATGTACATGCATACATGTTTATTAAGCTTATTTTTAAATATATTCACGTTATCGCACTCTTTTATATCGTCCGGCAATCCATTGAACAGCAGCTGTTCAACTGTGCTCCTTCAAACAATATGGTCTTTCTACCGTAATCAGTGCGATGACTGCTGGCTTCAAGTTTGTTTTTATATCTATTTCTCAGGTTATATGGCATTGTTTTTTTTTTAGTTATATGTTAGTTTGTATTGAGTTTGTGGTTATGTTTTTAATAAGAATGCAAGTGTAGTAAATGTGTCTAATATTTAATAGTTTCGTATAAGTTCTTTGTTGGAGTGACATATTGATACTGGAAGAGAGTTTTAATTATTTTATTTTGAACTCTTTGAAGTGAATTTAAATTAGTTACTGCTGCGGATCCCCATATCTCAATTAAATATTCCAGATGCGATTTGACCAACGAGTTATAAATCAAAGTGCACACTGTATTTGGAATACAGTTTGCAAGATATTTATGTTTATACCAAAGACCGTTTGATACTGACGTGGGATGTGGACTTTATGTAATCGTGTATTATTATTTATATAATAGTTTCCATCTGATACCTACCTACACAATGACATTAAGCAATTATTGTGGGTAAAATTACCACCAGCTTGATGACTGAACACATTATCAAGCCTATGAGTTGTAAAATATGTATAAATATATACCTACGATTTATACATAATGCAGTTATAATTATTGCACACAGAAGCATTACAGTCATTTTTCATGCTCACATAAAAAAATGAAGGCCAATTCTCGTAATGAAAAACTTTCAAAATCTAGTCGCAGTCTCATCTCGGCGACAAACAAATATCAAAAACTTGTCAAAATGTAGGGGAATTAGAGGTATTTTTGACAGATTGAGCCTGAAATCAAACTGTGAACGTGACCAGAGGGCTGGGTCGTAGCGGGATTGTCCGAAAGGGTTACCGCTACCCCGGAACATAAAGGGCGAAGGAAGGAACATGGGTGGGTTTTAGTCAGTAAGAGTCTGACACTCCCTTCCGCTCCACCCAGAGCGGGAGGGGTCATTTGATGATTTCCCACCAGAAAAAAAAAAAAAGGGCTGGTTCGTTCTTTGGCCATAGAATTAGCATTGCCATTCAACGTGGCAATGCCGCCAGTCTTCTGGGCACGTTTCCGGATGACAGCGATGCGGAGTAGTTAGTAGTTAGTTCTATAATTTAGTATCTAGTGTAAATAGTTAGTTATCTATACATACAATAAAATAATAAGAATATAATACTTACCTAATGATATTTGTATTGTTTTATCTATAATAATTAAAGTACAAAGATAATACCGAAAATGTATACACTTACTAACATAAATAAAATCATAAACATAAACAATTATAAACATTTCGCCATAAAACCTGTTTATTTTTAACTAGATTTCAATGACTGACAGACACTTTGCAAAAACAATAAAATTCAAGTTCGCAAATACTATCTACTTCTTGGTATATCTTAAGTAAACATTAAAACTTATCGCGCCCTGAACTTCATTAAAAGCCTCGTAATGACCACTTTAGAACCTGCTCTTAGCAACCAAACAACACATTATCAGTGAAATAATTATCTGTTTCCATATCGTGACATGCGTTTCCTACCCGGATGCAAGCCCAGGATATTATCTAAGATACCATTTACTGAACTCGAAGAGAGTGGATGGAAACGGGCGAAATGTACGGGTTTGTTGGAACATAATTTTGGGCTTGAAAGAGAAAATAGGGTTACGATAGCGATGAAAGGTAAAGGCGATGAAATCTTACATCATTTTCTTGACTATCTTTATTTTTTTTGTCGCGCCCACTCTCTTCCTGCCAAATTTATATTTCAGCCTGTTTCTATTTCAGAGTGATAACGTTTTAAGTTTCTCCATAGCGAATCAAAATATTTTTTTTTTCAGGTTGTAATCTATAGAACAAAAAAATAACAATTAATCTTGACTCTCATTACTTACCAAAATGAATTATCGTTTCATTATTCATAAAGAAATTGATTGAATATTGGCGAACACTTGAATACAAGATTAGAAAGTTAAAATCTATAACATGGAACGAATCCAAATCGTTGCAGAGCAAATGCAAAATTTAAATAGAGACCAGACCTCAATTGATTCGACAAGCCAATCAGATAACGCCTATGTAAGACATAATCGACCGCCCTAGGAAGAGACACGTTGCAAATTATTAAATTGGGAACTACCTGTTGGAAATACAGGCGCATTCGCAACAGATATTAACATTGGCCTTGTGCAAACGAGATGATTATAGCGATCCCCCGGTATAGGGGAGATCTCTAACCAATTGGGCATGTTACAGAGAGGGAGCAAGCCAAGCACGTGATCAGCTGATGGTCTAACATGAATGTACGGTAGGTATACTAAGTGTATAACCAAATACAAAAATATTCATTGATCTAATTACCAAAACATGTATCACGAATTCACGACATTTATAGTGAATAGTGTTTTTAGTTCCATTAAACAACGTATTGTTTAATGAAAAAAACACTATAGATTGTATTATTACCCGCCACCACCGCTGTAATGAACCCGCCGGGTTCAATACGCATAGAAAATGTATATATACCTATCTATATATTATTAAAAGCGTAGGTTTTGAGCAATGAAGTCCGAAAGAAGACGAAAATCTAATGAATGCGTTAAGCTTCAATTTAATTGTCATTTTTTAAGCCAAGTCGTATGTATACACGCAACATTTTTTCATTCATCGTTGTAATTATTGTTTCAAATGAAGAAAGAAAAATATTATTCAATTATTCTGTTACAATCCAATACATTACAAAGTAACTTTTCATCGCAGCAAAAATAATACATTTAATTTAAAATGTATTAAAACAGTGACGGATTCGTCTGAGTCATTAGAAGTATAGCTAAGACTATAAATAATTACTTGTATACAAAACTTCCGGACTAATCGATGATAAATTATACAGAGATGCTAATATTAGTTTTTAAATATTATCAGTCATCGGTTCGTTTATACAACAATTGTTTATTCTTCATTTTATCATAACATGACGTTTACTGAAGAACCTACATCAACCACAAACATAACATTGAGCTAAGCATAAATACATGGGCACATAATACGTCTGAGATTTTAATAAGATAAAGATCCAGTTAAAGGACTTACTCAATCTAATTGGTCACGGCTGCAGTCGGGTTTATACGCTGTCTTAAGTTTGTTAGAGACTTCAAAGAAACAATCAGAATAAAATAATAACAACTACATATATTCATCACTTAATTGATACAAGAATGAGGAAACCTGACATAATTTATCTTTCATGAGTGCATCTTATAGATCTGGTTATTAAACAGCAATAATGATGAAGTAATATTTAGCCACTCAAGGATACAAAAAATGTTTTGCACGAGATTTGAGGATAAAAATAATTACAAAACAAAAATTATTAAAAGACTTGAAGTGAAACTGGTATTAAGAAGAATTTGAAATGATTGGTTGATTCACCTGTTTAGGGTCAAGAACACAAAATCGAGACCTCGGTCTTAGAATGTCTAGAACAGATGGCAAACGTATTGCTCCTTCGTTATCATTATTAGATTAACCTTATTGAAATACTGCACTCGATACACTCGGTCTGCGTGGTAATAAACGAACTTAAAATGACTGGTTTTAGGGTTAACGACGTTGAATATTTTCAAGTTATACTGAGATAATGAAATGTATCTCTTTACGTAAGTGTTTTACAAACATGATCCTTATTAGAATGTTAACAGAAAGGATTAACCGACTTTGATTTGGAATAATAAAACACATAATGAATGAATTTCACATTGACGACGTTCATTTTTTATCATGATTTGGTAGGCGAAAATAAATCAGAACATCAGGACCAGGTACAGACGCCAGCAGAAGGCCAATCTCGTGTGTAATTAAAAACGTTCAAAATCTAGTCGCAGTCTCATCTCGGCGACAAACAAATGTTAAAAACTTGTCAAAATGTAGGGAAATTAGAGGTATTTTTGACAGATTGAGCCTGAGATCAGACTGTGAACGTTCTTAAAATTACGAGAATTGCCCCTCTGGTCAAGCTACCCGAAACTGTCAAATTTTCCCAATCAACCTTGAACCTTATTGCTTTAGCGATAAAGTTGAAAATCTATTAAAGTTTTTTGACAGATTGTAGTAGCTTAATGTGCTGGCGACTGTACCTAATTATTAGTAACTAATAATTTAACAGACAAACTTATAAAAAATGAGTAGGTATCATAAAAAGCCATTTTTGTCTTCAAATCGGTGTAATAACAAAAGGTAGGTAACAAAGAGCGTATCAATGAATTACCCATGTGCGCTGAGCGTATCGTCTGATACGATACAATTGTTATCAATAGGTTAATATATCGCTAATTACTAAGATTCACGATCTCAACATTTCTGAGCAAAGAAACTAAGAGACTGGATATTTGGAAATTCAACACCAACACCACCAGATATATTATCTATATATACTATATAGCATATATTACGGTAATTACTAATATAATAGATTATAATAAAAAAGAACCTCACAAGGACTATGGCGTGAATTCATTTATATCTAACAGAACGCCAGGTATACAGGTTTTGAGACCAGTCTAACTTACGTCTTGCATAAGAGAATTGTTTACTTCTTTTTGTTTTTGTTTTCAAATAGTTCGCGTGTAGTTATGATACTAACGAACTTGAAACTCATTGATCATTGTTCGTCCAAAGATAATAAACCAATGAATCAATAGACATAAAAACAAATATGAATATTTAAAAAATAATAATTTATGTAGTTTGCACTGATAATGGGAAGATCACTTTTGATAAACAAGAAAGTGTTTGGATCAAATTCCAATGGAAAGTATGAAATATCTAAAATACTGATCAAAACGTAAGAGCTGCATACGAAAATGACATCATCTTTTGATAACGTGGATGCTTATTTACACAACCAAAAACATTAGCTTTATGGGTTTTGAACGGAACTTTTATTTATTTAACTATTTATCATCCTTACAATAATCATAACATGCCTTACCCTAATGCGACAGTGTAGTTATCAACTTAAAAATAACTTATCTAACTTGCATACTTAACAACAAATAATATAACTTTAAAAAAAATTGTTTTTTTTTTATAAATTAGTCCTCAGAGTTCTCCATCAGACTTGACTCCGTTAATTGAAGTGATTGGCGGAATATAAATGTTTGAAAGATTTATTATAATTTTGGTAAACCTGAACTGGTGAACTGGTAAGGTTAATATAATCAGTTTAGTTATTCAATATGTCTGCGATGAGTTAAAAGAGAAAACGTGTAACATTTGTTTGTACAAATATTTCGTCCATTTCGCGTCGTCAGGCAGGTTTTAAAGTCGCTCGTCCAAGTGAGTTAACAGAGTGAAAACAGCTCGCAATAGGCAGGTACGTTGCGTGATATCTACACCAAACACCTGCTAGTTATTGCACCGAACCTTGTGATTCAGTCTATTATCGCTCTTGAGTGTTGTGCCCAATTTTCATTTTTTCTTATTGTTCAGAAAGGTCAAGTACGTCTCTCGTACTATTAAAGCACATCGTAATAAATAATAATTTATTTACCTAATGTAATTTCGTTATGAACTTCAGTTTGAATGTTTGCATCTGATGCTGAATCTAAATGAAGGATTTCTACCGAGGCCTACACGTTTCGCTCGTCTCATTTGTTATCATTAGCACTCATCGTTAGCTCTTCAACAAACAATTTCATTGTTACTACCTTTGGTTCGTCATTGTTCTGCTGTGATTGATTTAAAAACCTCATCATCACCTTCACTATGACGATTATTAATATCATCGACGTACCTGTGTCCTGTGCATTTTGTAAATGATGAATGTGGTGCAGGTGTGCATAGTAATGATGATGGTGTAGGATGCATTCCAGATCGGTGCAATTCAACATTGTCACGGAGCACCGGCCGCGCCGGCAGCCGTCTGCTCACTCACGCTCGGTGCACACTTTCACAAAACAATTCCACTGGCACTACGACACGTTCGCTGTCACATCACGTTATCTCCTTGGACACCGGTAGGGGACTGACACTCATGAGTCTGGTCCACCAGGAGCGGCGCCGATAGGTCTACACTGTCGGCGCGATCTACCGTTGCATCACGTGCACTTGTTTATTTTCCTAATCCTCCAATTATTCACACGTTATCGCGAGAGTCACCCATCACTATTCGGAATCGCGCGACGTTCAAAGGAGCGGAAGGCGTAATCGATAAGGCGGTCGATTCGATAAGTACGCGAGGCTGTTGCAGTGAGCGGCGTACGCGCAACACTTGTGGCGCGCGATTGTATACTGAGTGCGGTATGCGAACGGCTGCCACCTCTCCCGGGCTCCCGGCCTCGACCGCACTTGTCGAGCCCTGGGCTATCATATCGTGCCACCTATTGCCCTCTGGAGAATAATGCAGCGTTCAACGCCCGTTTCTCATTATCATTTCGACATGAAATGCATTAAGACGATTGTCTTAAACCAGGCACCCAATATCCTCTTACTCTATCCCGAATATGCAAGCATTTCAAGCAACGTGTGCGAAATTTGTACGAATAGCGTAAACAACATTTAATAGAAAAAAAAATTCGTTGCCAAGCTAATGTTTATAACGCGTAAACATTGCACTGAAGTAGTTGATGCGATTCGTAATAGCAATTATGGTAGGTACAACAACAAATGCCAAAGACGTGACCGTGTTCGTTAAAGAACGTTATTATTGAGTCTATGCCGACAAGATTCGCAAGTAAATAGTGAAGCGGAGATTTGCGGAAAAGGAGAAAAAATCAACAAGCGAAATATCCGCAGTACAGGTCCCAAGGTTGAAGGACTTGCTCGCCGTGAGTACGACGCAGGTACAGACAGACTTTCAAGTGACGATGCATGTGCCAATATACAAGTTATTGTACTCCGTAGATATGTAAGTGAACGCATTGTCTTCCCACACCATGCCATTTATAACTATGATGCTGACAATCACTGCGCTCTGACTTATTTCATCGGCTGTGATAATTTTTTCATGAAGATGGGTTTGTCACTGACCTCGATTATAACAGTATCCGTTACAAGAACATTAGTATTCCTGTATTTAATTACAACAAAGTGGCAATAAAAACCACGTTGATAAATTCTAATCTTTATTGGCTAGTTCATAAATCTTTGCTTCAATTCTTGCTCTACGAATGGGTAAGGTACAGAAAAGGTTTGTTTATTCAGTAATATATTTTCTTAGAAACTAGTTAATTATGAGTCCTCGTTAGTATTGAAAATGTCGAGGTGCAGATTAAACGATCAGATAGGCCTTGACTTCAAAGTAAGGGCCGATCTGACGATAATTGCAGCAATTTTTATTGTTTTACAATGCATCCAAGTTTTAATCTTTACATCGATCAGTGTATTCAAACGTGTTCTTAGAAATAGGTCCTTACAATTATTTTTTTAATATTAAAAACTTCAGGCACTACGTTGTTGATTTAGGCAAATCTTAATTACCAGGACCCTTAATTTTGATCATAATTTCAGCAATTATAATCAAAATCCTGGTATGCTTCTATTTTTTAATCGAGATTCACCAATCATCGTTCTAGAATACGTGCCTTAGTATCTCTTTCACAGCTGTTTTTACAGTACCTACTAACGTAAAGTTATTCAAGTTATATCAGATTTGTGATACCAATAGTAAAATGTTCGAATACGTTGTTCATAATGCAAAAAAATATTTGATATTTCAATTCGAAAAATTGATAAAAAGTGTAAAAATGGTAAAGTAACAATTTCAAGTATATCTGGCAGAGATAAACATAAAATCTAGATCAATTATTCAAATGCACAAGAGACACGTCAAGGATATGCCATTCACTATAAAATAATAACTTGGAAACTCGATAATCTTCCTATTGATATTACCTCCATTTTGATCGACAACAATGGTATTACTTAGATTGGTGACGTCATAGGCGGATGTGAAACTAACGATGGCTATAGGAAAAATATTTTCATGAATGAATGGCACTTGACTCTCGTTAGAATCGTGGTCACTAGCGACACTGTTGAATGACGGTCCTGCCGATATACTCTGAAAAATCTCACTGTGAAGACAACAGTGAAGTGAGCTTGATGTGAGCGGTCAATAGTCAATCAACTCAGCCTATCGCAGTCAATAGTGTCAATCCCTAAAGAAGAATACACCGGCTGAACTCAATCTTCAGGTTTGTCCATAAGTAATTCTCAGAAGCAGTCCGGAGTCTAGATTTCGCAATTGGCTCGGCCAGTATTACATAGGATTTACACGTAACTGGAGAAATGTCAGATATGTTTGTGTAAAATACATGTCACTGGTTTTCCCTTCGGGAAATACTGACGAAGTTGTTGGGTTATTTTTGTGATCTTTATGGTATTTTATTGTGGGAAATAGGTTTCCTATGATATCATTTATATCTATAGGTTTTGTATTCTCAACTATTGTTTTAACGGTCATACAATCACTTTATCGCACTGCTGTTTATCAAGAAATTCTGTATGGGAGATAGGAAAAAAAACATTAATTGATATACAAGTATCAATTAATGTTTTTTTTTTTCATCTTCCGCGTGTATAAACAAAACGTCCATCTTGTTTTGTCACATTCCTTTAATTTTGTTAATTAATCTATTCAAAATTTCAGATCAGCATTGGTTCCCAAGCGGTTCAAGGAAACAATTCTTTGCAGTTTTTTTGTGTCTGTTTTCAAAAAAAGCTCAATTAAGTGCTATTTGATATATCATCTGGGACTTCTTCAGCTTTATAATTTTCGTCGTCATTTTTATCATAACCAATCTTATAATCTTCACTGCTTCGTCAATTAGTGGTAACCTCATCAAGACAAAGTGATGTTTAATCTTACGTCAAACTATCTACCTCAAGTCAAGTCAAGACATCCCAAATTTTTATGATTCTTGGTTCACAGTTCACCTCATTAGGCTAAAAGCACATAAATATAACAAAATATTATTATCTTTTGAGTAAACATAACAGTATTGTCTACAATTGTTTGTCACAAGTACGTATTACGCAGTTAACAACATTATGAATATTGAAACGAACAACTTCCATGTAACAGTAAGGTCATACTGTTTACCACGAAAACACTGTTATCTTTATCTTTTTCGTGTATTTATAATAAGTAATATGACCAATGACCATTTACGAATATGTCACTTGAGGACTTAACATGGAATTTAAGTCCCCAAAGATTTTGATGCCAACTATGAATGAATCTGCATCGACTCCAGCGTGGTTCAACCAGACTCGATTAATCGAATGAACCCAATGATTCGCAATAGCCCCTGTAGCCTCATGTTCATGGTGCTACAGCGAGACTCCCTTTCCTTTGATAATCCACTACTTTGGTGGCCACACCATTTGATGCATGCTCGTTCAGTCATACATACGTTAATTATCTTTTTGGTTAGCGATTTGTTGGTTCGTCGTAATAGGAGATCGACGCTGTCAAAGGCTTTTTCTATGTCGAGGGCGATAAATGATTTTACATGCACGCCATTCTTCGTCTAAGACTCTTTTAAGCGTAAAGATGTGGTCGTCTGAAAGGCCGCTTGGTAGTGGCCCAATTCCGTTATTATAGGTATCGTCTAGTTTTTTAGTACATATGAAGTGCAAAAAACGTGCGGCATCTGCATACGTTTTGCAGGGTGCTTTTTCCCCAGTGCACTGAGCCAGGCCCTGCTTGCTTTTTGTTAACCTTTTGAAGTGTTGCCTGACATTGTTTTACGCGGTTATTCGATGATCTCTGGAGAGAACTGGCTGAAGTATCAGAGTTTTAAACACACAACCACAACACACTCGCGTTAACATACTCGCGCGCAGAATAATAATTAAAATTAAAACAAATGACACAAACAAACGTACTAACAAAAACACTAGTACGCAGTCACAGTATCTTCACTTAAAAAGCATATTTTTTTTCGGAAAAAACAACACAAGCGCATTCGATAACGTAAGAAACGGAACGCCAAAGATTTTGATGCCAACTAGACGCATTATTGGTCACTCTATCAGAATTATGCAGTTGCAGAACTCAAGTATATTTGTTTCTATCACTTCTTTCTCAACCTACTACATATTTTGTGCCACTTGGAAATATTTGCCAAAATGTAATAACAGGTACCGCATATTTTTACCCCAACATGTTTACCGCAAATATACGTATTTTCTTGTTTTTTTTTACCTACTTTTCTTTTATGAAAAGTGATAACTTTCTAGAAATGTAGTAAACAGTAAAGGCGTGGAGCTAATCAGTAAGCTAACTACTTAATTAAATATTGTTTGCCAGCGTTTATCGATTTTGCTTTTTACTTTAACGGACAATGGAAAGTTGTTAGTAGTATTGACATGTGGAACTAAGATGAGGCTTAAAACTAGCTAGTTCTACTTTGATGGTAAGGAAAGGAGAATGAGGAAGGATAGGAGCTTGTGGCTAAGTAATAACAGCTTATCGATCGGTCAAGTTAAGCTACGCTTGCCGCGGTTGGTCCGTGGATGTGTGACCATCTTTACGTACCAAGACCCCTTCGTGGCTCGGAAAGCATGTTAAGCGGGTCCCGGCTGTCAATCGTAAATCTTTCACAGTCGTTACAGGTCGTCAGAAGCCCGAAAGTCTGAGAACCAGTCTCACCAAGGGGTATTACCCAGTAACGGTTGTGTAGGTCAGATAGACAGTCGCTCCATGTAAAATACTGGTATTCAGCTGCATCCGCTCAGACTGGAAGCCGATACCAACATAGTTAAAACAAGGCTATTCAGATGATGGTGGTAAGGAAGAACAGTTTCCCCCATAGCTTGTCGATAGACAAGACAAAATACCGGCCACCGTAGGCGCGGGCCTGCGGGTGGAGAGCAATGGGTAGCTCACCGCCCGATCAGGACCAGGCCTGTGCCGGACGGCCCGTAAGTGTTCCACGCGCGCCTCAAAGAGATGTCAGCATAATCAGAGGGGCCCCTTAGGGCCGAAGCCTGCCGGGTCAGCGGGATTGTCCGAAAGGGTTACCGCTGCCCCGGAACATAAAGGGCGAAGGAAGGAACATGGGTGGGTTTTAGTCAGTAAGAGTCTGACACTCCCTTCCGCTCCACCCAGAGCGGGAGGGGTCATTTGATGATTTCCCACCCGGAAAAAAAAAAAAAAAAAGACAAAATCTCGAAGACGTTGTATTCGAGATTTCGTCTTGTTTAAGTAATTAGTAGTTATATTATCACCTCAAATAACTAACAATGTTCTAATAACTATTAATAAACGTATAAACATTCGTAGGATGGCCATTATCGCTGACTAAACCACGACCTTATGAACATTCGCATCTACTTACAAAAGAGAAGCTCAAGGGTCTTTTAAAAAAGTTATAGAAGGACAGTATGCACGGTAAGTTTTATAAAAATCCACAGATTGTATAAACTACAGGGTTGCAGGGATATCGACTGTAACCATGAATGCAACACATGATTCTAGATTCTATTCTTCAAATCATCAAATTACCCCTCTCGCTCTGGGTGGAGCGGAAGGGAGTGTCAGACTCTTACTGACTAAAACCCACCCATGTTCCTTCCTTTTAGCGGTAACCCTTTCGGACAATCCCGCTGAATTCTAGACCCCCTAGCATAGAATTTTTTCGTCGGTTAGGCTACTTCAAAAGACGATTTTTTTAAGAAATCAAGCGAAGGGCGCGTTGCGGACGCCTAAGCTAACTTCATTTTTCTTTGCAGAATGCGGTTATTTGAAAAAAAATATTACATGCTAATGATGACCTAAGGTCACAACAGTACTGCCTTGTTTTCTTTCACGTGTAAGTAGTTTCTCATAGTTTAGCACATACACGTTGTTTGAATAAAGTAAAAATATATCAAACAATAATTTATTATTGAATGTACCTTTATTCATTAATAATAGTGCTCGTCTATGGTCATAACATCGATAAAGGTATATGCAAAGGTTTCTATTCATCGGTATTTAAAAATACTGGCCAAGTGCATATCAGGCCACGCATTGAATAGGGTTCCGTAGTCACCCATAATGGCACGTGGATTTAGAACACGGGGTTGGTGATTACTGTGAATAAAAAAATTGGAATAAATGCACAACGCCATCTATCGAGTGTCGTTGTAAACTTTTTCTAGACAATTCAAATTGAAATAATATCGTGTCCAATAGATAATTGTTATGATTTTATTTTTTAAATTTTACAGGTTTACTTATTATTTCGTTATTTTTGTACGAAGCTTTCCAAGTAAGTAAGTAAACGCATTTTACAAGTTAAGCCTCGATAACTCCTGAACTAAAAAAGTTATCTAAGCCGTTATACTTTTCCTTCAAAGTTCATCACATGGATTACCATCATGATTTTCCATCATCACGAGCCAGCCGTTTAGCTTTTAGAAAGGGGGAGGACAAAAAAAAAATGCGCTTTAAAGTTGAATATCTCGCAAACGGATACATACGGATATTCAAAAAATCGTTTTAGCAACCTCTTAATAGTTTTAAGACCTGTCTAATGATACCCCACGCTATGACGGATAGACGCGAGAAAAAAAAATCATCCCCACTTTAGGTGTAGGGGAGTTACCCCAAAAAAAAAATATGTTCGTGATTTTATTTTAGCACTTTGTCGACGTGGTAGATGAAACTTTGCATGGATATGTATATTACATAACCATGCAAAGTTTCATCTTTCTAGCACTAACCGATTGGAAGGTAAGCCAAGGACGGACGGACGGTTGAACGGACATGACAAAACTATAAGGGTTCCGAGACGTGAACAACGGAACCCAAAAAACCTTGGAACAAATCAGTTGAACAAATCGTCGTGACTTACGGGTTCCAGATTCTGTTATTTGTGGTTTAAAAATGTGTGAACGTTTCATTAGATTATGAACATAAGTGTCCTTTCCAGTAGAAGAACATTCCATCTAACGGTATCCACAAATTAATAATCTTTGACAATCACAGTCATCCTATTACGCAGGAAGGTATGATAACTAACCATGTTTTGGGAAATAATAAATACATTGTGGAGAATACGACAATAAATGAAAACACTGGCAATACTAATGCATAGGAGTATTCTGGAAGTATCAAATAAATCCTCACATTGAAATTAAAAAAGTGATTCTTTCAAACAAACTAAATAGCAGTGAGGGACCAACTATTAGTTATCTTTGACTAGCTATAGTTACTGAAGTATTGGATTTATTTGATTGAGTTTTTGTATGCTGACCAGGAACGTCATTATATGTAATGACGAAACGAAGTTTAATTTACTGTCGTATTGTAAATTATAGAAACCGCCTCAGATGGTACGGACACATTAAGAGACGCAGTGAAGTTCATGTGGTACAAATTGCACTAAATCTGCTAGAGCAAAAGAGAGGCAGAGGCCACCCGCCATTGACCTGGTGGTCAAATATAAAAAGAAACCTCAAAAAAGCCCAATTGCCTGAACCGACCACAAACGACAGAATAACTCGGCGCAGAAAATTGAGGAGACCCGACCCTAAATAAGGGACGTAAGAAGAATAATTTATTGTCATGTTGTCATCTTTTTTTTTGTTTTTATTTTTATATTAGCCTATACTGTCCCACTGCTGGGCAAAGGCCTCCCCCAAACCCTTCCAGGAACTCTTTTCCCGCGCCACATCGAACCAGCCCTCATCAGGGCCGTAGCTAGGGGGGGGCATTGTGGGGCAATGCCCTACCTTGAAATCACAATGCCCTACCTTAACTGCAATCAATAGGCCTCAAACATCGATCACTAGCCTACGATGTACTAGTGATCGATGGCCTCAAAGACTGTCAACCGGTCACGAGAGAATGGCTGGTATGGTATTTCTGGCCTTTGAAAAAAAAAAAGAACAAAATCAGTTGATCTGATCGAAGTTCTTAGCATTTTTAATAACATGGCGAATCATAGAATTCAGCTGTTTTAAATATTTTTTATTATTATGTTTTCCTTTATTTCATTTACATTACATTACTTACGGATTATATTTTTAAATATTTTTATAAACAAAAAAATAAAAAAACATTTAAAAATATAAAAAATAGTAGCCCACCGGTATCGGGAGCAGGGTCCAAGCTACCGGCGGTCAGGGCTCCAGAGAGAGGAACCTCCTGACAATGCGAGCCGTGTCCAGAAGTACCGCTTTCTGAATCAAGCCCTTGATCCAGCTGCCCAACGAGAGCCTCCTCAGGTGTTGGTCGAGGCTCTTGGCTATTAAGCCATTGGCTGTCACGACTATCGGCACAATGATCGCTGAGTCCACATCCCACATGTCGACAACCTCGCGAGCCAAGTCAAGATACTTGATTTGTTTATCTTTCTCGGCTTTCACGAGGTTCTCATCATGCGGGACGGTTATGTCAACAATCATTGCGCGCCGCTCTGATCGATCCACCACCACTATATCAGGCTTATTGGCAACAATAGTCCTGTCAGTGATGATGGATCGATCCCAGTACAACGTGATATTTCCATTTTCGAGAACTGGGTCGGGCACATACCTGTAGTACGGCACCTCAGATTCCACAAGGCTGTATTTCAGAGCAAGTTGCTGATGGATTATCCTGGCTACAAGGTTGTGTCTATGCAAATACTCTCCGTTAGCTAGACGAGATCACCCGGAGATAATATGCCTGATTGATTCCCCCGGCCGGTGGCATGCCCGACAGATGTCAACCGTGCCGTCTTTCAAAATAAATCTCCGGTAATTGTTCGTCATTATAACTTCGTCCATAATTGCACAGAAAAAACCTTCGGTTTCTCCAAAGAGGTCACCGAAACGCAATCGGGCTACGGACGCTAGTAGATCTACATCGGGTCCATGTAGGGCCCGGTAAAAGCGTCCGTGAAGCTCCTTACTTTGCCATACTTCCATGCGATCATTGGTGTCAAGAACTACTGGCTTGCGCCTGTTCTCTTTAGCCAAGGAGAGCGGGGTGAGGCCCTTGTCCACCGCGACTACATCTCGATGCATCCCCATGACGGTTTCTAGGAAATATTCCCTGAGACTGCATATCTCGCGATTGTGGAGGGTCTTAACGTTTAAAAAGCCTCGACCTCCACACTTTCGCGGGATATACAGCCTCATTACCGATGACCGTGGGTGATGCATTCGATTTGCAGTCAACAGCGTCCGGACCCTCCTATCCAGGCCGTCTAGTTAGGTTTGAGTCCATTTGATTATGCCGAAAGAGTACATCAAAACCGGCATGACCCAACTGTTGAAGGCACGCACCTTGTTTCCGCCTGATAGAAGACTATTAAGTACTTTTTTCAGGCGGCCAAAGAACCGCTCCTTCAACGATTGCTTCATGTCAGTAACATTGATGCCTAACGCTACCGATATACCCAAATACTTATAGGTTTCGGATGCGGAGAGGGCTCTAAGGTTTGTGGAATCCGAGAGTTGGGTTCCCACGGATTCCACAATCTCCCCTCGCTTTACATGCATGACCGCACATTTTTCCACACCAAATTCCATCCTGATGGCGCTACTGAAAGGTTCAGTTACTTTCAGTAGCTCCATAAGTTGCAAATTGTTGGGAGCAAAGAGTTTTAGGTCATCCATGTAGAGGAGGTGCGATATAACCTGACCACCTCTCCTCAGCCGGTAGCCTAGACCTGAATCCTCCAGAAGTGTACTTAGAGGATTCAAGGCTAAGCAGAACCAAAGCGGACTCAAACTACCGCCCTGAAAGATGCCTCGTTCGATCCTTATCGGTTCGCTATTCCTCTGCATATTTCGACTTCCTGGATAGCGAAGGACTGTCCTCCATTGCCGCATACATGACATCAGGAAGGTACGCAGAGTTGCATCTACTTTATACAAATCCAGTACCCTCATGAGCCATGTATGTGGCACCGAGTCATAGGCCTTCTTATAATCTATCCAACATGTCGACAGATCCTTTCGGGAACGACGAACCTGTTTTCTAATGGCCACATCAATGAGGAGTAGCTCCTTAGTACCACGGGACCCATTCTTACATCCATTTTGAGAGGCAGACATCTTAAATCCATTTTGAGAGGCAGACATCTTACATCCATTTTGAGAGGCAGACATCTTACATCCATTTTGAGAGGCAAATTATTATAATATGTAAGTTTGCAGAAACAATATGATCTAAATGGTATTTTTGGTCGTATCTATTTACTCGTATCAGCCAACAATTAATTATTACCTCACTCTCACTCAGACGTGGATCTCTACATCCAAATCTGGAAGTTCAACCATCTTGTTCGCTTGTTCTTCATCATTGAGGATTTAATAGTTCTTATATCCATGCTCATGCTCTGTCACAGAAATTATTTGTCTACGAATAGCTATTGAATGTACAGACGCCAGCACATCAAGCTACTACAATCTGTCAAATTTCTTTAATCGATTTTCAACTTTATCGCTAAACCATTAAGGTTTAAGGTTGATTGGGAAAATTTGACAGTTTCGGGTAGCTTGACCTGCTGGCGTCCGTACATCACTGACCTAGAGGTCAATGATATACATGGTGATTGATTTAGGAGCCCGTGCTTCGAGGGCAGATCAATTATGATATTTTTTTTACTTCCGCCCTACCTGTAACCAATGCTGCCCTTCCTCAAATTCGACTCTAGCTACAGCCCTGAGCCCTCTTGGTACGCGTCCAGATCGTCTCGCCATCTCTTTCTAGGCCGGCCTCGGCGGTGCCGTCCATCTTCAGGCACCCATTGTGTGGAGGCCTTTGCCCAGCGGTCATCGTGCATACGGTTGATGTGACCCGCCCAATCCCATTTGAGCCTGGCAGCCTTCATTCCTACATCCATTATGCCCGTTTTGGAACGCAGCGTGGTGTTTCGAATTTTGTCCTGTCTTTTAACACCCAGAATGCTACGTTCCATTGCTCTTTGGCAAACTTTAAGGCGGAACTTTTGTGACTCGGTAAGCGACCAAGTCTGAGCACCGTAGGTTAGAATGGGCAGGATACACACGTCTATGAGTTTGCGCTTCAGGGAGATCGGCAGATCACCTTTCATTAGCGTCTTCATGGACCAGTAGCTTTTCCAGGCGTTCTCAATTCGGCGATCGATTTCCCTCTCCTGCCTGTTTTCGAAAGAAACTAACTGACCCAAGTAGACATACTCATCGACATAAATTATTTCCTGCCCATCTACCTCGACCCTACGCTTAGTGCTGTTGGTCATTACTTGGGTTTTAGACCGATTCATCGCAAGTCCCACCCTAAAGCTAGCCGTGCTCAGGTCTTGGAGCATGGTCTGGAGTTCTAAAGCTGTGGGGGCAAAAAGGACGATATCGTCGGCAAATCGGAGGTTTGTCAGCCTCTTCCTGCCGACGTCAATGCCTTTGGTCTTCCATAAGGCTGCCAGTGACTTAAATATCTCCTCAAGTGTGCTCGTAAACAATTTGGGAGAGAGCGGGTCACCTTGTTTAACCCCTTTTTGAATTTGAAATGAAGGTCCAGCAGAATTTAGTTTTATGTTTGCGGTGCTATTGTGGTAAATGGTTTTTAAGAGGTCAATGTATGGTTTTTCAAGTTCTTGGAGTTCTAGGGATGTAAATATTTCGGAATGTTTAATACTATCAAAGGCTTTCGTATAATCTACGAAGGCTAGATATAATGGTTTATTGAATTCGGTGTATTTTTCTAGGATCTGGTTTACTGTTTGAAGGTGATCGGTTGTTGAGAAACTTGGGCGAAATCCGGCTTGTTCTGGTGGCTGATGTTGATCCAGTTTCCCGTCTATTCGATTGTGTATTACTTTCATCTACACCTTGTATATTTGATAGATTACATTTTTTGATAAATACTGTGTAAATCACAAGTTCTGGATTATCTTGGAAAAAAATAATATTAGAAAATGTTGGAGCATGTGGTTTGAGAAACCTTGCAAGACAGTTTAATGACGCAAGCTACAGATTTTTAACAAGCGGAAAATTGAAGTCTATTGTAGTACTGACTTCAATAAAACTCATAAACATAACACCTGTAAAAAAAACAAATTACCGCCTTGTCTCGTACATCGTATATCACCAAATAAGTCATAACGGTTCAAGGCATGAGAGGATAAACGTACACTTTCAACGTTGACCTACAAGTATATAATTATTTATAGCTATTATATACAATATGCTGGTGACTTTTCGCGAGGTGTTATCAATGCCGGTGAAAGGGCTTCGACGGTAGGCCAGTAGCGTATTTAAACACAATACATTGAGTTACAAAATACGGCACGTGCTTATAAATAGTGTCGTTACGATATTATACCTAGATTTTTTAATGTATATTTTACCTGCTATGGCTGTGATTACGTCCGATAATAAGGCCTGAAATTCAAAAATATATTTGATTTTTTAGTCTTCGCTTAATATTTAGCAGTTGTGGGCCAGGTTCGAAACCAGACAGGCGCTTTACTTTGTGTAAATTATTTCATCACCACTGCTCTCAAAACGTTGAAGGAAAACATCGCGAGGGAACTGGCATGTCCTAGAACAAAAATTCGAAGACATGACATCTACCAATCCGCACTAGGCCCGCGTGGTGGATTTCGGCCGACTCCCTCTTACCGAGAGAAGGCATGTGACCCAGCAGTGGAAACATCATAGGCTGAATAAATAATAAGTATAGTATTTATAAATGCAACAACAACTCTTTCTGTCATAAACACACATTAATGCATGTAGACTACACTTTGTCGCGTCTCATTCACCAACATCCGGAGTTCAAAGCAACGTGTACGGGAAAACTCCGGTTTTCACGTATACGAATAGGTAAACGTTGCGGTGCGGAAATCAAATCCACAACTATTCTGTTGTAGTAGTATTTTCTCAACCTTATCCGTCGAATCATTGAGCTCCTTAAGTTTTGAGTTGAGCTGCACGAAAACTGACAAATGCGTGCACTGACTGGACAGATCCACTCAATCTGTGTGGTTCTTTCGTCAAAAGACCATTTCAGACATCAATCTACATGGTCTTCACATGATCTGACCAAGATTATTGTTGGACTTTAAAAGACACTATGACCTCTCAGTTAATAATAATATGTATAATAATAATTTAATTTATTCTTCAAAAAGTACAAAAGCGTTACAAGAAACAAAGTTATAAATGATAAATTATTTTATTTTGTAAGCAGGTTTTTACAAACACTTTTACACGTCAATCATATTTTAAAACTAGATAAGGTCGGCGTTTCCTATCTGACTAGTCTGAGAAGTTTGTTTCGGCCTTTCTTCTCAGAGTAGTAAGATAGGAAACGCCGAACTCATCTAATTTTTAAAATATGATTGACGTGTAAAAGTGACACAGAAATAAAATCATTTATCATTTACCGTAGGAGATCGTTCTTGCTCCTCAACACGATCCAATGTTTCTGGTCTAATCCTCCCAAGCTCCAAATTAAAACACTTGCTGGTTAAATTCTATATATGGGTGGAGGGTGATTATTTTTATAAGCTTTATTTAACTTTAATACAAAACATTTTGTTTAGCCTTAGGTATTTGTTAATGAATGCCTAGACCATTTTAATTATGGTGTGTCTACCAGTCCAGACAATGTTGCGAAGGTCAGTTCTAAACAATAACAAGTATTATGTAAAAAATCGCAACAGAGTACGGCCATCATTGACGTGCTGGGTCAAAGATCACAACTATCTACGTGAAAACTGTGACAAGGTATGTCGTAATAAGGCATAACCAACTGCTAAGACTTTACGTAAAATATGCGCTGGGAAATCTGTGATTTAAGACAGTATAAGAAAAGGCTATCGCTTGGGCATGATCTAAGGCAAATAGCCCTATCGAGAAAGTGCTGACTATGGAATTGTATGAAAGTTTTATAAATCAATACGCATATTTAGATCAATGGAATGAAAACATTTAGCCTTTTTCATTGTCTGCTATACTCTGAATTAAAACCCACGCATTCAGTATAAATCTGCACCTTATTGCGTAACACACTCCGACGGTTTTGAAGGAAATTCTTAATCCATTGCTTCATAGGTTTGAAAAATTATTCGGTTCTAGACGTAAATAACGCAATGAATGTGGCTGAACTGCCAAAATGAAAGGGATTGCGAGCAATTGTCAGTTTATGTGTGTTACGAAATCACACCGCTGATTTACATCCGACACTTCACAACTCCAGGTTACTGGTTTGATTTTTGGTCAACTGGACATTTTAGCCGTGAGGCACACATCTCTGGTTTATTCACTTTTACGGAATACACTTTTTTTTACTGTTTTTGCAAAATATTTTAGGTGCCTCTTATACTGTGCTAAATAAATGTATTTTCTTTCTTAACATAACTGGTGAAATGCGTGGTACACCTTTGCCTAACTCTTCAGGGATTACAGGCTTGATGTTATGTTGTGTTCTTTCTTTCATTTTTTCACCCTTATAGGTACTTTGTAAGGCTTAATAAGAGATGGCCAGGCGAGCAGCGCCCGCAAAATTATCAAGTCATATTGATTCGCCCTGTCAATACCAATGAAAATGCAGCTCATTGGGCCAAAGACACAAAAACATGTGACTCAGAAGTGCACAAACCTGTTACAGAATTCGGCACATGCCGATTGTGATGTCTTGTAAACAACCGTACAAATTGAATGTTAAAATTCGTATTGGCAATATTGGTTTCCGATGATAGTAGAAACCCAGGAAACGATAGTAGTGAGTGAATGATGCACGTGCGTTTGTTGATAATTTTCTGTCGCGTACTGAAATAATGGCATTACTCGAATACGGACAAATGATAGCGTTCTGTAATGTGCTTTTGCTCGGGTTATTCCACTATTTCACAAACACATACTTTTTAAAGTATGAAAAATGTACTCGAATAAGTACTTTTATGGGGTAACAGTTTTGGAATTGTTGATGTCGTAATTTTTCAGTCCGCCAAAACTGCTACAGTTTTCATTGAATATGTCTGATATAACAACATATAAAAATACCTACATAATACACGGATTTCAAATGATCTAATCCTTTAAAAATATTAAGGTAAATGATTAATTTAATAAATTAAAAACCCAGGTCGCTAACCCCAGACTCAAGACTGACAAGCAAAGATAAAAATGCCGTAAAAGAGGGAGTTTCAACAAATTAGCCATGCCCATATTATCTTCAAAAAAGGCCAATAATTTAAAGATAATTACTCAATATTTTTTACGAAGCCTGATTACTTGACAGCTGCCTTCGTTAAAGTACCGTAATAATGACCATGTTACTGATTTGGCTCACTCTCGTCCTGGCGATTTTCTGATATCGCTTGTTCATTAAAGTGCAGTGCAGAGAGCATATTAATATAAAATTGAATGATGGGGCATAATTACGCCTGATAAAAATGTTCATTTTCATCAAAGACAAACTCGACAAAATTAAATATAAATAAAACAATATTACACAAATAAACATCGCATATGTTATTCTGTGTTGCCCTTCATTTGACTCCAATTACCTCTCTGAAAGACATTCCAATAAAACTCATCAAAAAAACAAGTGCACCATTCGCACTCGCCTAACCGCAATTTGTCCGGCATTGAACAACTTTAACACCCGACCACATAAAAGTGGATTTAATTCGTTATCGGCTCACACTAGGCGACTCGTGAAGTCGGACATTTGCAATTTCTCGAGACTCGATTGCGGGATTAATGGCTACGTGCCTACGTCACTATATTATCTTCTCGCTGTACGCATCCATGCAGGTGCGGCCTCCGTTTATGGCGTTTCAATTAAATCGCTTTTGACCGATGTAGCCGGTCGTCAACCCTCGACGCGAGTATATGGTGAACTAGATGAGTCAGCTTTCTTTTATTAATTTTCAATGCAGGTGGTGCGTGGTGCTGGTACATCTCTACGCTCGTTTCCTAAATATGGAATGTAGACTTGTATATCAACAGCGGTGGCATCAATTCCTGTCACTGCTTTTTGAAAGTTTCCTATGTCTACCAGGCTCTTTAGCATATTCAAAATATTCTTCCTACTCGGCTCAGTTTTTTTTTCAGTCAGTTCAATAGTATTGTTTTCTCTCTAGGGGGAAATTCTGGAAAAAAATCTTAGTCGGATAGCTACCGAGGAAATCTTGAGCAAAATATTTTGTAAGTCAATTAGGTACTGAAGTTATTGTTTTGCTTACAGTTTTATTTCAACAACCTTTTAATAGTACGTGGGTTATTATATCCATAAGAATTTAACCGACGCACGATAATTGAACTATGTTTAATCTTGACATTTTAAATGTAATGTAGTTCAAGGCATCATAATTTCAATGATTAGGTCATTTCGCTTATTAGTCAAACCTCTTTTTAATATATTATTAAATCTATGTAGCTATGTAGGTATGTTAAGAAATAGTAAAAATGATAGAGATGCTATTAGTCAAATTGCCACAACAAATTAGTCTATAACAAATTAAAGTTTGTTCGAAAGGTTATAATAAATTCGCAATGGATATAAACTTTTATGGACAGATTTTTTTACAAACACATAAAATTCAAAAGCTCATTAATTAGTAACAATCAAAGTTTCATTCCTAAAGGAAAAGGGTTGATATATCATTAATTGACACTGACACTGACCCACAGATTTCGCAAACTTTCGAACCATCCATACTTCTATTTGATAACACAATCAAACAAAACAAATTCTTGTACTATTGTCGCCAGCACATCAGTAACCTATTTTTACTCCTGACCTCTATGTCGTAGATGATAAGGCGCAGATTAGTTTGTTTTTAATATTTTGTTTATTAAAGGCGTGTCAAGTTGTTGTTCTTATGTTTATCAACAACTTATTTCAATGCACTGGGTGGTAAACTCTAGTCCTATTAATGAAGCATTGACTGCTGTCTGGTCAAGAGGTTCAGTGATCGAAAACCTGTACTCGTTGATTAGTTTAGGGTTACCGAAATACAATATGGAAATTTATATTTCAGCAAATTTACACCATACGTCAATTTGTGGTGTTATACAGGCATTTCCTACATCCATCAAAGATGATAGTTGTGATTTGAAAATAAGGACAATTTAAGTTGGTACCTAGTCCATTTGCTTGACAATTAATTTTTCTGGATAAACGTTGAATTGTCCCTCCTCTAGATGGATCAAAGCCTCGCTATCGTCACTTGATGCAACTAGGCTTAGGCTATACTTTCGTTTTACACGTAACATTTGACTGTCTCATTTAGAGGCAAAACACGTATTGATACCCAGATTCAAAGAGGAACAAGATGTCTGATGACAATATTATGATGGTGCATGTCGCATCAGTTAGAAAGACATCAAAAGCAACAACTGTATTCAAATCCGATCAATGTGTTATGTAATTTACTTCCTTTTCCGCGGCATTTACCTATTCACTTACAAAACATGTCGCATCCGGCTTGACTGTTTTTTCCTATATATGCTTAGACTTCTATGGAGGAAAATACATTATTCTAATTTCCAAAAAAAAACACTACCTACTTCTTCCTAAAATTATGAGGATGCACACAGATTATACTCTGTCCACCAGGTTAACCGTTTTTTGACAGCTGCCATAAAACGTAACTATTCCTGATTGCGTAAATGTTAACTTTAAAATGCGTAATTAAATAAATATATAAACTGCCTAATCTTATTGAATTGTCTTATTTATGACTTCTTACAGACATTATAATACCGTACGAGTGTCAGTTTTGATAAAAAATAAACATAATTGTTCACTAGTTCGACCAGTCAAAAAACGGTTAATATGGTGGACAGAGTATAGGCGTTATTTTTTTACAATCAATAATTTCTAATAAGTCAGCTCGTTAATTTCTACCACATTTTAATTCTCTACATCAATAGCGTCTGGTCAGAAGCGTGTTCCATCATAATCGTATAACTTGATCGACGTCTGCCCAATTCTGGGAGTCGGTGTCGTATTATAATGAAGGCGGGTTTGTTTGAACGTCACCTTTTTGTTTTAGTCTTTGGCGGGTCGCAGAATGGGTTACAAAAAACAGGCATTCGGGAAACCGAAGCGGCTTTTTAGTTCTGTGTTTCGTGGTAGCTTTGAAACATACGGGACGGAGTTATGGCCTTTGCCTTTAGCTACAATTTGCCATTAACATAGTTGATTTAGAAGTTACATGAGATTTGGCATTGTTTGTCATCGTGTTTGCACACATTCGTAGCAGCTCAACAAATAAGGTAAATGCCTATTGTCTAAAGCAGTTCTGTCCATGTCACGATAACTAAACAATGTGTGTATTATCATCATCAATTATGATTAAAACACTCTTCATTTCCTCTCATCACCCATGCAGATTTATTGCAGAAGATGAATTTCTTTCTTTCTTTCAAATTATTATAGGTACCTACCTTATAAACTGAATAACTTGATTATCGTTTCTGCGGCGATTTATTTAATACTCTTTGTGAAGCGGCCTTAGGCTGCAGTCTGACAGAGCGTTTTTTCTTTGAAATCTTTTACGCTGACCGCCTTAGGGGCTCGAAATTACTTCGAGTTAACGACGAACATCTGCAATTATATATATTATTATTATCCTATAGTTGCAGCTACCCATAAAATTAACTTTAACTCTGATTAAAAAGATACTCATGGAATAAAAAGTCCATTAACGAATACATAACAAAACTTGATGGTGAGAAAAAGGTTGTTCTTTTTAGGGTTCCGTACCGAAAGGGTGCCAACGGGACCCTACAAGCCTCCGCTGTAAGCCCATCTAGTTGTCCTTCCGTCCATTCCTCTGTCTGTTAGCGGACCTGTATCTCATGAACCGTAATAGGTAGACAGTTAAAATTTTCAATGTGTATTTCTATTGCCACTATAACAACAATTTAAAAAAAATAAAGGGGTTTTGTTCGCCGTTTTTTGCCATGTGGTACGGAACCCTTCGTGTGCGGTTCGACATGCACTTGGCAGGTTTTTTATATAATCGCATAATTACTTTACCTAGTGACTTCAAGTAAGCAGCTACATACGTCTTAAGTTAACCTTTACCAACTATGCAGAATGCAGGTTTGTTTATCAGTTTAAATAGAAGCCTGTAAATGTCAGTATTTTGCACACGACTGACGAAAATCTACCTTGTGTGCCTAACAGCCGATATATTCTGTAAAAATCTCACAGTCCAAACTTAGGTGAAGTGAGCTGACAATAGTGTCAGTCCTCTAGCATCAGGCGGAATTGCAGCTCACTTCAAGCAAATTTCACCTAAGTATTTACGAATATTTTTTTTATGATTTTCACAGTAAGAATAGACCGGCGGGTCGCGACTTGCGATTGAAAGGCCTTCTGATAAATCCTAAAATCGAAACTAAGAGCCTCTGAGGCGCGGAGAGGTCTAAAAATGGTTATCTATTCACGACAATAAATAAATAAAATTAAAATAAAAAAGCCTTTATTATTCCTTAATTACAAAAAAATAAAAGTTCTTAGTAAAGTTAGTAATATTAATTAAATTAATTATCGGGTATAGACCACCTCCAGTAATTTCCAGTTTCATCTATTTTTAGCTTTCACCAGCCATGATTTGCCAATATATCTCGTTGTGCCAACGTTCTGCGACATTCACGACATCACCGACCCCAAAAAGTCGAGGTTAACCTAACCTAATAAATCAATAATAATCGATCTAATCAAAGTTGCACCGCTTATTTCCCTAGTTATGGCCACTAAGACCTCAAATAAGGTAACTGAAAGTAGAGAGTCGGCGAACATCTGTGGAAAATCTACTCCCAGACATTCCGCCATTTGATCGTGCACAAGACATTGTTATCTACAATGCAATTTACACTACATGCCGTTCTAAAATGGACATCTCACGTGAAGAGAAAGGTTTTGTCACCTATACAATAAATCAAGCTGTTTCGTCTAGAGCGAGAACCACTATATCATGAACTGTAGAAAAATAAAGTGTTACGCGAATTTGAAAGTTATACCGTTGAGTTAAAGTCGTCGGAATATTTTTATACTGTTTTAATTTACATTGGTTTCACAACTGAGAGACTTCAAGACGTCAGCTAGCCAAACCCGGGCGATAATTTCTCTAAAATCTCGCTAAACGGCTGGATGTGCAAATATTAATATCGGAAGCAAATAGAAAGCATAAGATTTAGATAGGTAAATATTTTCCGTGTCGAATTTCTTTTTACGAAAATATGCACCTACATTATTTTTATCTATGTGGAAATACCATATCGGAACTTTTTATTTATATTTGCGTCTACTGAGTAGGTATATACGCAAGGATTTTGAAACTCCACAACATCACTTCAACTATTAACGTACGTTTAGAGGCATTTAATTAATAAAAATAATAAAATTAAATCCTAAAACTATACACAAACTAAAATATAGGTCGAAAAAGTATTATAAAGTAGTACCTAAGAGCTCGTGAGTAATTTCAATTCTAGAATGTTCCTTTTTCTCTAATCTTTTGTGTTTTTATCTTTTGCCTTGTCTTAATATATGCTCACATAATCGGCCTATAATGTTCCCACTTCTGGTACACAGTTCTCCAGTCTGTGAGAGGGAGCGGGCCGTAAACCACCACGCGGGCCCAGTGCTGGGACTTTATATGCTTGCTTTCACCAATCCAGATAATGTTCGATTGTTTTTCTTTTCTATTTCTTATGTTCCCACGATTTTACTTCATAGCTTAGGTTTGCAATGGGTATACCTACACAGGCTATCAAGACATCATTTCTAGCAGGCTATTGCTGAACTTTCCAAAAAAGGAAGGTAAAATGGTCCTTAGTCCCTCGATGGGCAAACTATTTTAAGTTACTGCTTGCAGAATTGACTATGTATTAGTTTTTCCTATGGTTGAGAAAGATTACCATACCATTTTCTAAAGATTTAAGCACCTATTAAATATATTTATATGCTATAATGAGAAATATCTATACTACATAATACAATAAGGCTGAAGAGTTTGTTGGTTTTTCTGCAACTACCAGCAGCATTTTTTAAATTATTTTTGTACTTGGTAGCTCAATTCTTGGGGAAGGTTATAGGCTATTTATTTAACATCACGTTACGGCCCTCGGGAACCTCAAGCCCTCAGGAGGACAATGAAGTAAAATGCCGGCGGGCGATGCGATGCTGTAGGTTAAATTTTATGTTAAAACAGAAATAGCACGCGAATAATTTTACTGGCCTATATTTATCAGAAAAGCGCGTGAGAAAAACATTACTTTTCTGATATAACTGTTTATTGTGATTTTATGCTCTACTGCGAGCAAATAACAAGACAGCATAAGTATCAAAACCAATCAATACCAGGCTGGCCTATTTTTAGGTCAAAGATTCAGCATTGCCATACAACGTGGCAACACTGCCAACCTTTTGGCCACTTTTCCCACTGACGGTGACGCAGACGATTTTTTTGATGCCCAATGACCTTTTTTTTCTTACATACATAATAATATATATATTTTAGTGTTAGATTGTATATTGTATTTAAGATTTTATAACCTATACCTTAAATGACAAAATAAAAGTACAATAAAAACTCATTAAAAAAATAACGCTATCACTTATACGTTCTGCTAATTATTTTAAAGATACTACTAATTTGTACACCTATAGATAGTGACAAGTCAATTTAGCAACGTCATAAGGTAAACGCGGGTGAAGTCGACAGTGATCCAGAAGTCGTCGAATTATCTAAAAAAATCAAAATATTTTTCTACTAAACAGGCAACTGAAGGAACACGGGTGGGTTTTAGTCAGTAAAAGTCTGACACGCCCTTCCGCTCCGCCCAGAGCGGGAGAAGTCATATGATGATTTCCCACCCAAAAAAAAAAAAAGGCGTCTCGTTTTTTCTTCCATTTTCTCGAAATTTGGATCAATTACTATCAGGATTTCCTTCCAAGCAGCTTGAGTTGCGACGCGATTTTTATAAAGTTCCATAGTTATATCCCACAAAATGGGCTTTTGTTCCACTAAAGAAATTAATAATTCGTTATCTATAGAAGATTCGTCAACCATTTTGAAACAACAAACACAAAATACGCGCGACCTCTCCAAAAGAAGCTCACTAAGCTTGTTCGGTTGCTATTCGATGAAAAAGTATGAACATCGTGCCGTGTGAACGAGACAGAGCTATACTATGTGCCACTGCAAGCTGAATACGTTAAAGTTCATTCGATTTGCTTGACAAGTCCGTCGAGTATTCGTTTAAACGCATAAACGGTGTACGATTTTTTGCAGTATAAACGACATGTGAATTAAAACGTTAATTGAAACGGTTCTATGTATGTGCCACTATTTTTTCGTTAAGACGTATACTGCAAAAAACGTGCAGGACAATGCCATGTGATGCCCCCTCTAAGTCTGATTGTTTGATGAATTAGTTAAGTTAATTTGTTAACGATATAAATTGGCATTTGTAATACTTTTATCATAAAAGTATTTTTTTTTCGAATGTGACATGACATCTATTGGTACCTAGAAAATCCTACTCGATCCAGAACTCGTAATTTTAAGTACTATTTTGACGAGTACTGAGTCACGCTTAATAGTTATAACAACATTCATTGCGCTATTTACGTTGATGAGCAGACAAATTTTTCGAACATATGAAGAAATGGATTAGCTATAATCTTTAAAATTATACAGATTGTAATTGAAAGTGTGTTACGCAATTAGGGTGCTGGTTACCTACTGAAAATAACTACATGACCTTAAGGAAGTTAGAATTAATAATAGAGAGACCATTTTAAGAAGTTTCTTGTCCGTTCTTCTCGTGTGTTGCCCATGGTCCACCAAATTAATTTTCCCATAGTCCAACAGAAAGTCCATATTATACTGTTATCGTAGTATTACGAAAAAACAATAGTGATATTAAATATATAGGAACCTACTACGCTTTGAAATGGGCAACCAGCTTCATCTTTCTATGGCCGCTTGACACGAATTGGCAAGCGGCTAAAGTGCCTGAAATTGGTTTATTTAAAATAAATGCTTTGGTTTTTGTTTGTCTTAAGCGCTTTTTCATCGTGTGATTAAGCGCGCTCTGCTCATTCGTGTCGTCCACTCGTTTTATCGTGAGAGAGCTCGTTTCGCTTGCTCAGCTCATAAAAAGTATTCTCAGTTCTAACCTAACCTGCCTTACTGAAGAAGGTATAACCAAGCTGTAATAATCCCTGGTGCTGGTTTTTCACCAGTAGCTGCCGTGGTATGCTCGCTTCGCACACTCAAATTGAACGCGGATGTTAGAGAAACCCTCACCTGTGTAGAGGTGTCTTCTTAATTAGTCTTCTTACTCAAACTCTCTAATGTTCTCAAAATCTTCACTCATCCTTGCACGACAGCACGGAGCCGCCGATTGATAACATGACGATTTTCTGTTTTTTTTTAAGTTATCAGATTTTACCCAAGCTTTTTTATTCGCTCATAATTAGATTTTTAGGCTTATTTTGTTCTTTATGACGTAAACTTTCTTCGATTTACAGCCGACATGAGGTGAAATCTCATTATTTTATAGGCTTTTGTAAAAAAAATCCTTCCTTATGAAGTAACTTTTTATTGTATGTGATATTTTTCCATAGAAATGTAAATAACAGGAGAAGTGGCAAGGAGGAGTGTCTGTGTCGTCGCGGCATGCCCGTAATGACCATGCACTAGGCAAATGGCCGTCTCCGCGAACTAGTGCGCTTTCGACCGTGATCGTGAAAAAATATAAGAATGCCGTGGTGTTCAGTGGTTTCTTGTAAAAACTGAAGCCGAAACCAAAACTTTGTAAATCATGGAATCACTTACCATATATAAATATAAGTCATCATCACCATCTGATGATGATGACTGACATGACATTCTAAATATAAGTATGTTACTATATTTGTCTTTAAAATCATGAAAAACAACAAATTGTAAAATATTTCTTGCTTTTACTACGTTAATTTTGTTTTCAAATATCGCAACCACTGTACTATTTTCGCAGTAAATACATTGCTCCTTAACCACTGCCTAAGTATGTCAAGACCTAAAAAGATGACGTTTAAATCCCGTTGCGTTCGCGTTCCCGTTCGTTTAAGACCCATGAGAAGATGTAATATAATGTAAAAATATTTATTTGCAAATTTTTTTTTGCTCCTTTTATTGATTTGTAATATAATATTTTCTGGACATATCGTTTTTACACATAGTGAAAAAGAGGGTTGCGCGCATGCGTCTGCACTTGCGATGTGACGTTATAGGTAAATTATATCTTGCCTCAAAATTGGGACAAATATGACCTATCTTTTGAATGCTCAACCATTATTACTGTTGCATTAAAATTATCTTACAGGTTTTTGTCGGGCCGAAATATTGAATTTGAGGCACGTTCAATATTTACACCGGGCAGAACAGCGACCTAAAAGACGTTTTCGTTGACGATTCTAAGCAAAAATATATTAGAATTAAAATTATACTGCCGTTTTTTTAACTACCTGTTCTATAAATTATCTATTTCATTATGTAAAAAGTTTCATTATAAATGAAATACATACTTTTCACACAGTTCCTCAAAGTCAGTGAATTTCGAAACCTGACGAGTATTGGTACGTTTACCTTTTTTTTTTTTTGGGATGGGAAATCATCAAATGACCCCTCCCGCTCTGGGTGGAGCGGAAGGGAGTGTCAGACTCTTACTGACTAAAACCCACCCATGTTCCTTCCTTCGCCCTTTATGTTCCGGGGTAGCGGTAACCCTTTCGGACAATCCCGCTGCCCCGGCAGGTTGGTACGTTTACCTTACCTGGGGAATCACTAAAATATTAATTGTTCTTGCGGTTTAAACCCTAACCACACAGAATGCGTTACTTTTTGCAAAACAACATTTTTATTAGTGGCTATTGTGAGAGATGCGCAAAAAAACTGTATGAGGTCATACAGACTTTTTATGGCAGTAAAAACTATAAGTTTATACAGGATGTTAAGTGGAGGGTTAACCAAACAACACTGCTGCGACACAGGCCTCCTCTCTGTGAAAATGACTGAGCCGTAATCTACCACACGGGCCCAGTGCGGGTTGGTAGATGTAACATGTCTTTGAATTTTTGGTTCTAGGACATGCCGGTTTCATCACGATGTTTTCCTTCACCGTTTTGAGAGCAGTGGTGATGAAATAATTTACTCAAAGTAAGCGCCTGTCTGGATTCGAACCTACGACCTACAACTCGTAAGTCGTAGCCGTTACCACTGGTCTGAAATTGTAGATAGTAGTCTATCTACAATTTCACACATTAGTAATAATATAACTTACACAAAAAACATAGTAATAATAAGTAATCATTAAGGCATAATCTTTTAACTCCGTATTGTCAGGTTTATAATTATTATGCTAAAACGCTTTTTATACTCTTCAATTACTACGATTGGATATAGCGAGGTAGGTTTTTATTACCACTGACTTAAAAAAAGTCGTTGACGGACAGAAATGCTCAAATATTTCACAAAAAAAAGCCTCTCCCTTGAAACTGGCATATTATCCGTTATAGTCGCATTTAGTGTTAGCCAGCCTCTAGAGTTGTTGACTAGAAATGAAAATGTCAAGAATTCACCGAATAATTAATTTAATTGATAGTGAGAATTAGTTTTGAGCGCGAATTGAAAACGAAACGCTAATAATAAATTTGACACATTCCTCGCAATCTGTGTCGAATTTTTGTCACTTTATTGATTGAGGTTATTTTACCTAACTAAAACTATTAACAAAATAAAATATGACGCCAAAAAATTCCTCCGCATCTCTGTCGACTGGTAACGTACCCAAGTTATTTTCTGTTAGAATAAGACTAAACGTAACCACCACGTACTGGTATGACCGGACTATATAAGGGTCGACTAATCATTACTAAAGGTGACCTTATTTAAAGCCTATTGTCAGTCCTTTTATACGTGCAGCGGGCCAACTATGTGTAGAGTATACAGTGCCTTGCGCGTACAGTAAACAATGCGTTTAGGGTGCTGCTGGGGCTGCCGAAGTTCTATAAGTTCTGTACTATGTTCGCGCAGGCGCAAACCTATAACTTTTATGCTATTATTAGGAAGCGGAGCGCCTCGCTACTAAGTCGCTTCCGACGCAGTACTAACAGAATCCTGAGCGTATTTTCCGAGCGGAGCGGTGGGACTCGGTGGTGTTGGAGAGGCACCTGCATTCCAGTTCGTCACCATTTGTTAAGTGATTATTGTTTTGTTTTATTGTTTTGTCTTTATAATTGAATGTAATCGAATGAATTTTAACCTAATAACCATAATTTTATTTCAACTAACTTATTTATTTTTAATGTTTTATGTATGTAATTTGTGTAATTGCAGTGCTTAATATGGGAATAACTTCCTGAAATAAATGATTATTTAATTTAATTTTAATTATCTTCCTGCCCTTGTCCCTTGGTACTTGGCGTTGGCTCAACACGTTTTCTTCTTCCATTCTCTCCTGTCAACCGTCACGCTATCATTCTCTCCCTTCTCTTTCATATCAATCCATTAGGGGTCGACTCATACGACCAATGAGAGCAGTGGTGGCCCAGAGTTAACGACCCCGACTTACGAGATATAGGCCGTGGGTTCGAACCCAGTCAGGCTTTACCTTGTGTAAATAATTTCATCACCGCTGCTCTCAAAACGGTGAAGGACCACATCATGAGGAAACCGGCAGGTCCTAGACCCAAAAATTCGAAAACATGTGACTTCTACCAATCCGTACTGGGCCCGCGTGGTAGATTACAGCCCAATCCCGCTCGAAGAGCTTATGTCCCAGTAGTGGGACCATTATAGGCTGATTATACGTGCATAAGACCAAATTTATGATCAGCATAATAAACGCGTTATTATATATATTAGATGCTAACGTAACAATAAAAAGAGTAATGTATCATTTGTCTCCAACAAAGATCTTTACATTGCCTCATAAATTATCGAACAATGTCCTCTTGTTCGGCTAATGAGTTACAAAGTGCTTGTATTAAGATACGAAGTATAATAATAATTATTTGTGAATGGAACATTCATCACAAACTTATTTATAAACGCCATCTTCATCGCCCACCATTTATTTAATCAATAGCACATGATACAAAGATATATGGAGATATTGTGTCAAGGATTGTATTCAAGCTCAACTTATATGAGCTTAGAACATATTCCACTAAATTACAGTGTAAGTATACGAACGCGTTTATGTGGAACAAGGCTACTAAACTCACATAGAAAACGTATCAGCTGTCATTAAGTGAAACAAAGAAAGCAACATACAACCTTAGGCTTTCAGCAATAAGAGTTACATTTGGATGTGTATGTTTAGTTTGTTTTATGTAAAATTCTTGTAACGTACGTGTTTAAGTCCACTCACAGGCACTTTAGGTGGATTAAATGCAAAAGAGCTGGTTTGAGTAGACGATTATCAAATATTATTTGTATAGGTATAATTAACCTTATCACATAAAAATAAATAAATTCATAGAATATAATTAAGTGTCTAATATTCTATGAAATTATAATTTTTTTGTTCATTTGAAAAGCGGTTGCTCATGCTATATTTTTAACTGAAAAATGATTAGCGTTTACAACTGCGTCGTATTTTTTGTAGGTTTAAAAATTTGCAATCAAACGTTTTGTATTGGAATCTGTAAAGTTGATTAGGTTGTCAACATTTGATTGTACACCGTAAAATGTTGTTTTTTTCGCTTCATGAATATTTTTATAATAAGTTTGCTTTCCACGATGCGACGTGACCCTTACGACGACGCACTAAAAGACAGGAGGTCTTATGGAATATATTTTTAGGTAGAATTTTCCACACCACCTAAAAATAGAACAGAATGCCTATTCTCGTAATTTAAAACATTCAAAATCTAGTCTCAGTCTCATCTCGGCGACAAACAAATGTCAAAAACTTGTCAAAATGTATGGAACATAGAGGAATTTTTGACAGATTGAGACTGAGATCAGACTGTGAACGTTCTTAAAATTACGAGAATTGCCCCTCAGATCGAGACAGCCTTTGTACTCAAAGAATAAAAACAACATAACATCGTATCTGTATTCCCTGAAAGTTAGGCAAACCCACATTTTACCAGTTATGATGTAAGTTCGATATAATAGAAGATTGCCATAAAGCGAGCTCCTCTTCGTCCAGACTTCGGAACTTTACTACTGAGAAAAAAGCCCAAGACCAATTTCCAGACTATGGGATTGCAACCAGAAGCTGAGCACGACGTAGACATAACGTAAATACGAAAGATTTATGCATCGAAAATACAAGTAAATCTTATAGCATTTTTGTACTGGTATCTTGAAAAGGACTCGCTCGGGTGAAAACTTGAGCACAACAGCTAGCACCCAATAAAGGTCTTCAATAAATTATTTTTAGGACTAAGAGCCTGAGATCACCGACATAAATATTTGTCTGAATGCACTTTTTTTTACGAAATAACAACTTTTGCAACCGGTACGATTGATACGAACAATAACCGGTCTGTTCAGATACTTGCATTTCTTTGGGGCATCTTCTTTTTAAAAATTGCACGGCCGAACGCTCCCGAAAGTGGTCCTTCGACCCAACATTTTTTTATTTAAATGTATATACTGGTTTACTTGCTTTTAAATAAAATAATAATAAATCAGCCTGTGTTGTCCCACTGCAGGGCAAAGTCGGGGGGACTTTCCCCCCGACTTTGCCCCCTTTCCCCCACTTTCCCTTTTCTGCTCAAATCCGTCCTGCGCCAACATGGACCAATCCCACCTACAGGTGTTAAGTTCGTCCCGCCATCTACGCCTTGGTCTGCCGCGATGTCGTTGGACGTTTTCAGAGACCCATGTTGTGTGTCAATATATCTATAAAAACATTATGTACGTAAGGAAAAATCTACATATTTTTAGTAAAAGAGGTGAAAGACACAATTATATCACTAGAAATAGGGAGCAATTAGTTCAACCAGGTTTCAGGCTGGCTAAAGTAGACTCATCTTTCATGGGGTCCTGTTTAAAATGTACTGTAATAATGTGTAATGTACTGTTTAAAATACCTCTCCACATAATTGAACAGAATGAAACGAAATTTAAATCTTGTATAAAACGCACACTATGCAGTCAGGCATATTATAAATTGGGGGATTACATCGCTGATAAATGCTTGGCTAAACGCTGGTCCTGCTCCATAAGGACGCATAAATAAATTGATTAGCACTTGAAAATACTATTGGAGCTGCTGAAGATTGTAAAATACTATTTTTGCATTATATAAATTCAATCTCCTAGTATTGTATAAATGTATAGCACATGTGTGAGTACTATGTACATACTATGAAGCTACCATTTACTGGGTACGTCTTTAATTGACTTGAATGTGACCTGGCGGCTCAGAGTATGTCATGCTCACACAAATGTCTCGCTGATGGTAGCACATGTGTTGGATCATTTAGCTCCTTTCAAAATGGTTGAGGTGAATGGTGCTAATCCATGCGTCATGTTCGTGAACGGGCGCCGTCAGTAGGGACTGGTCATCTCTTTGCTGCTATGGCTTATTTTAATTTAATTTAATATTTGAATTGTTTTAAACTTTTCATTACGGACGCTTTTAACGTTCTGCATCGTTCTCACGTGCATAATTTTTTACATGAATGATGTAACCAATACTTTGTAACTCTTTTCCCGCGTCACATCGAACCAGCCCTCGTGGTACGCGTCCAGATCGTCTCGCCATCTCTTTCTGGGCCGGCCTCGGCGGCGCCGTCCATCTTCAGGCACCCATTGTGTGGAGGCCTTTGCCCAGCGGTCATCGTGCATACGGCTGATGTGACCCGCCCAATCCCATTTGAGCCTGACAGCCTTCATTCCTACATCCATTATGCCTGTTTTGGAACGAAGCATGGTGTTCCGAATTTTGTCCTGTCTTTTAACACCCAGAATGCTGCGTTCCATCGCTCTTTCGCAAACTCCAAGACGGAACTTTTGTGACTCGGTGAGGGACCAGGTCTGAACCCGGTAGGTTAGGACGGGCAGGATACACACGTCGATGAGTTTGCGCTTCAGGGAGATCGGCAGATCACCCTTCATTAGCGTCTTCATGGACCAGTAGCTTTTCCAGGCGTTCTCAATTCGGCGATCTACTTCCCTCTCCTGCCTGTTTTCGAAAGAAACTAACTGACCCAAGTAGATATACTCATCGACATAAATTATTTCCTGCCCATCTACCTCGACCCTACGCTTAGTACTGTTGGTCATTACTTGGGTTTTAGACCGATTCATCGCAAGTCCCACCCTGAAGCTAGCCGTGCTCAGGTCTTGGAGCATGGTCTGGAGTTCTAGAGGTGTGGGGGCAAAAAGGATGATATCGTCGGCAAATCGGAGGTTTGTCAGCCTCTTCTTGCCGACGTCAATGCCTTTGGTCTTCCATGAGGCTGCCACTGACTTAAATATCTCCTCAAGTGTGCTCGTAAACAATTTGGGAGAGAGCGGGTCACCTTGTTTAACCCCTTTTTGAATTTGAAATGAAGGTCCAGCAGAATTTAGTTTTATGTTTGCCGTGCTATTGTTGCAAATGGTTTTTAAGAGGTCAATGTATGGTTTTTCAAGTTCTTGGAGTTCTAGGGATCTGAATATTTCGGAATGTTTAATACTATCAAAGGCCTTCGTATTATAATGGTTTATTGAATTTGGTGTATTTTTTTAGTATCTGGTTTACTGTTTGAAGGTGATCGGTTGTTGAGAAACTTGTGCGAAATCCGGCTTGTTCTGGTTGCTGATGTTGATCCAGTTTCCCGTCTATACGATTGTGTATTACTTTAATAAAAGTCTTATAAATGGAAGATGTTAGACTTAGTGGTTGGTAATTGCCGATATCACTTTTGTATCCTTTTTTGGGCACCTTCTGCCCAAAAAAGGACACTATGGGCACTATGTTTGAATGGCACATTGACTTAGGTACATTTCCAGATGTTAATATTGTGTTAAATAGGTTGGTAAGGTGGGGCAGCAATCTGTTAGAGCCAATTTTCAATGCTTCGGTAGTGATTCCATCTTCTCCAGGACTTCTGTTGTAGCGCATAGTTCTAAGTGCTATGTGCACTTCATAACCGCTTATTGAGGGGATGGAATCTGGAAGACTGTATTCTGTGCTGATCGTGGGTGGTGAATAATCTGAATATAAAGATGTATAGCATCCTACCTTAGCGTTAAAGTCCCCAATGACCATGTTCCAGTTGCCGCTATTTTCGTCACATACTCGGTTGACAAGATCATAGAAATCTTCTACGTCTTCATCGGTATGTGCAGATGTAGGTGCATAAACTTGTACAAGAGTAAGTTTTTTGTTCGGTGTAAGTTAAAATTTGAGCACCGCGACACGTTCAGAATAGCCTACAAATTCGATGATATTATCCTTCCACTTCTTTGCCACCATGGACCCCACTCCGTGTTGTCCACTGGTTTCACCGAAGTGGAAGAATACAGCATCGTCTCTTTCTTCTATGTATTCGCCTTGTCTTCTTACTTCTGAAAGACCTGCAATGTCCCAGTTGATATCTTTTAAAGCATTTTCAAGCTCAATTAATCGCTCGTCCTTCATTAGCGTCCGAACATTGTAGGTGAGAATTTGAAGTGTATCGGTGTCCGTTATATAATTTGCGATGGTCGTTTGACGGTTAGTCGATCTCACCGGAGATTCTTAGCTCCCCTGACCCCAGAGCTGCGCCCACGCCCGTCCACGCCTGCACAACAACTGGAGTCGCCGGGCACTAGGGCCTGTGTCTTATTCCTCTATCCATTGGGGGGGATTGGACCGTAACCCACAACGCTGGTCCAGTGCGTGTTGGCGGGTTGCCAGAGCCTCGTTTGTTTGCTAGCAGGGTGCACCACGGGCAGGTGAGGTTGGCTTGAGTCCCGAAAGATGTTAGTTGGAACTCCTTACACCCCAAGATATTAACGTTATAATAAATAGTGCAAATTATTACAGTAACTATAAATCTAATTATTGTTAGATCGCTAATTGGAAACCATATTAAATTGATAATATTTAATTTTACATAATTATCTAATAATATATAAAATTACATATTCATTAAATTAATACATTCCGTTAGAATGACGTCGATTTGCATAATTTTATTTATATTATGTTGATATTGGAAGGTTTTATAACGTGTCTAACCGAATCTTTACTGGTCAGAATCTTGATCATGCTTTTACGATTCAATGGCTTTGAATAGAGTGGGTTCCGACTCCAAGGGTAAACTAAATCATCATCTCAGCCGAAAGACACTCAATGCTGGACATAGACCTCCCTCATAGTGTTGTCATTTGCCAATGTCGTAACATTTTTTTTTTTTATAAATGGCATCTCGTAGTTGTCGTCTGCTTAACTGGGCTTGCCTGTGGATGCCTCAATAAATTATGACCTTCAGCCAGGGCTTAAAAAACTTAAAAACTAAGCGACTACACGCTACGGGCACCCAGTGTGGGATACAGACCTCGGCTTAGGGCGTCGCTGGGAGAGGGCAGCAAGGGACAGGCTGGATCGGAATTAAATGTCGTAACATTTATGCACGTACATTAAATTGTCATTGGTCCTTGACATCAAGCAACGGACAAAGTTTAATTGGATGATTACGAGGTTTTGGCTACTTTGTAAGAGTGTATTTTATGTATTTTTTTTTTGTAATTGTCGTTTAGTTTGTGCAGAATAAACAATTTTTCTTTCTTTTCTATTGTAGCTTCAATGGCCGGTTTTAAGCTTCCAGAAAAATGATTAGAACTTGAAAATGTGAAAGTGTTAGAACTTTGTTTTTATTATTTAGAGTGAGCGGGGTGGCGCCCTAATACCGGATATGGTAGACCGATGGACTAGAGATGAAAATACGCTGGAAAATGAAAATATGGCGAGACAGTAAAATGATTAAATGACGAAGGCTTCTGTTATACAGGGTGGCAGAGGCATCAACGCGTAACCTGTTACCATGGATTCAGTGCATGATTCTGAACCAACGTGCGTTGAAATTATCGTCAGTTATTAAAAAAAACTTAGCTGTACCATATATTTTCACCGCGTAGGTGTTGCACTTTCAGGAAATAGCTAATGGTTTTTTTGATAACCGATGAAAAATTTCTCATGAGATGAGAAACTTAATATGTGTTTTGTATATGTTTGTAGAAGCATGTGTGGAGTGTTAAAGTTTGCGCGTCGATATTCCACCCAGCCTGTGTAGTGAATTTTCTCATTATTACCTAAGTCGACTATTATAATTATAACTATCTCATAATAATATGGCACATGTGCAAATATGGAAGAAAACGTGATGTGTTTTTGTCCCGTAACATCAATATTATGATGAGAGGTAAACGTGCAGCCTTGACATACAATAATATATGAATGAAAACCAATTTTGAATGTAATGGTAATGTTGGATAACTGCTAGGAATGCATTATTTAATGCAGGACAAAAGATTTGATAGTTTTTAAGTTTCGGAAAACATGATCCTTAATGGTTTTAAATAAGATGAGTGTATATATCTTTAAAACGCCTATACATACACTAGGTACTCTGGATAACTGATTACCAGGTCGGGCAGAGTATTATTAGGTTTTCTATTACGTATACTGTATGTATACATATGTAACAGCCTGTAGTTTGGAACTTGGCGGTGTGTACCCCTGAGCCTGGGAAAGGAAGTTTAATCGTTGGTCCTGCGCTTATCTCTCTCCGGTGTCAGTGAAGGAGTGTACCTGTATCTGTGCACACACTTGCGTACTATAATAGATATATAGATATATTGTCTTCCGCGAAGGCTAGTCTCCGCTGAGATTTGCCGCATTATTTCATGAAAAGCCACTGAGTCATAATCCGACCAAACATGTGACTACCGTCTCTGATAACTTTAATTTACGTTTATAGTTCTACTCAGGTATTAACAGACTAAAGAATTAAATACAATTCTCACATAATAATTATTCAATCAATCAACTCAGCCTATCACAGTCCACTGCTGGACATACTCTCCCAGGCTGCGCCACAACGCTCTATCCTCCTTCCGTATCCAGTCTATCCCAGCCACTTTTTTAAGATAGTGGGTCCATCTACATCGTCGGAGGCGTCCCACACTACGCTTGCCGATACGCGGTCGCCAGTCCACATAACAATTAGCATTGCTTATTACAAAAATATGTGGTCTTATGTCACTTTCACTTAAAACACTTTCGTTTTCATGCTGTGGAATATTTTTCGGTCAATAAAACTTTCGGACATATTTCACTACAGCACTATTGTTCAGAGAAAGATAAAAGACGATGTAAATGCACTTGCTTGCAGACTATGTAATATTACAAAAATTTCAACACGCATAAGCCTTCTCTCCGTGAGAGTAGGCCTGTGGCGTGGCTATAATCTACCACTGCGGGTTGGTAGATGTCACATGTCTTCGAATTTATGGGTCTAGGACATGCCGGTTTCCTCACGATGTTTTCCTTCGCCATTTTGAGAGCTTTAAACAGGGTTTTAGTGCAACTTTTTCTTCGTGTTCTTTTTACGTTTCAGGATGACTGCACGAGTTATATTTTATTATATACAAATAGGTAATCCCGCAGTAATTTGATTAGCAAGTCAGCAAGGTTTGATAATAATAGACGGGCTGACTGAGCTAGAGAAGTCTTTATGAATGGACTCCTTCAAACCACTAATTAAAATGGTAAGATGTGTCTGTTATTAAGCAGACTTTTGTCCCAAAACAAAACATATTTTAGCGATTAGTAGTCTTCCAAATTCCAATAGTATTTTTCTAGTTTTGTCAATGTCATTTGTCATACATTCATACATGTATGAATGGATGACAAATGATATTGACAAAACTAAGTATGAATGAATTGACAGCTTTTTTTAGCAAAGACAACTCTAAAGCATTTCACCTCACACAACAAATAATGAAACTGGGGCTCAAAAAACATTCATAACGCCATTTCACCGAATGCAGTTTATTAAGTGTATGAAATGTATTACCAACTACTTTCTATTTTCAACGAAAGTAAAGACCGTCATAAATATTTCGGTCATTTTGTAACTTCATCTCTTTATTTATTTCCATCACCACTTCCATTAGAGTTCTAATTAGCAAAATGAGAATTAAAATTACAATGAACAGCATAAACTTTGAAATTATCACGATTTGCCGGCAGACAGTTTCTCACGAGTGTAGTAGAGCATGAGGCTGACTCACACATTGGAGCCAGCATTTGAACCAGCCAAGGCTCAAAAGACCAAAACAATTAGACTGATACCATGTACCTAGATTGCAAGGAGTCATACTTTAAACTATACATTAACATGCGAAGCGATAATCTGAGTTAATATTAGTATTTCTAGGTCAATAAATTAACAGAGCCGTAAGTGTTTTTAATTATATCCTCCCTAATTACCTATTTCCCAGTAAGGATTACCTAATTGCACTACTCAGATAAGAACATTAAATACATACTAAATTAGGTAAAACTACCGATCCATTGCAAACGGATATTGTTGGGCCAAACATTGGTCCCAATATATGCGGCCAATGTAATCTAGCTTAAATCATAACATGCTCGTAATAAATCGTGCTGTTTAATTGTAATCTGAATGAGTTGACGTTTTAATTGTATGCTCACTGCTACAGTGTAGGTAATTACTTTGCTAAATTAATATTTAGTACTATTAATAGCACCCACTGTAGAAACGTATTAATACATAGTTAATTAATTTTCTGGCAACTTATTTAAAATACTGTGCGTACTATTTTTTGCGCATGTTAAAGACACATGCGCAAAAAAAGCATATCGAACGCATAGTATTTTCTTTTATTCAATTTAAACTAGGTACCAATAAGGTTGGTCGTGTGTCAGATACGATCAAATTAATTTTGAATAATAGGTACCAGAGGACCAGTTGAGGGGCCCGTGGCTAAATAATAACAGCCGCACAGGTCGATCGTTCAGGTTAAGCTACGCTTGCCGCGGTTGGTCTGTGGATGGGTGACCATCTTTACATACCGAAACCCTTCCGTGCCTCGGAAAGCACGTTAAACCGTTGGTCCCGGCTGTCATTCGTGGATCTTTGACACTCGTTACGGGTAGTCAGAAGCCCTAAAGCCTGACAACCAGTCTTACCAAGGGGTATCGTATTACCCAGTAACTGGGTTGTGGAGGTCAGATAGGCAGTCGCTTCATGTAAAATACTGGTATTCTGCTGCATCCGGTTAGACTGGAAGCCGACCCCAACATAGTTGGGAAAAGGCTCTGCAGATGACGATGAGGTACCAGAGGACCAGTTCTGATCTGGCGCCAAATGTCATTAAAAATCGGAGCATAGACTTCCCCGAAGAAAGTTTTGGGAAGGAACTACTAATGAAAATGATGACAAAATAGTATTTCTTAAGTTATATTGATTGTTATTATTGTTCCTTATTTGTTTATGCGTATGTCTTAATTAATTATACTAACATTAGTAATACTAACAAAATTATGGGTAAAGTGCCTGAAGTAAAGATAAATAAATAAAAAACAATAAAAATCTAAATAAAATGACGTATTTTCGTTCTTACTTATCTTACGTCAAAAAAGTGATAATAAACCTGTACCTAATTGCCCCAATCCGAAACGTAAGCCTCCTCTCATACAGAGGCACGAGTATTAAATGCAAAGGTTTTGCAGATACACAGCACAAAAAAAAAAACAACCGTCTCATACATTTTGGGTCCGAATAGGTATTGGATTTTTGTATGGGACAACTGATAATTTTTTCGAGATTACGATGTCGGTCCCATGGAAAAAGTTTTTTTGTTTGATGGTCTGTACCACATCCTCAAAATATGACCCCACATTTCACACACGCTGTTGAAGTCAACCGAACAGATTTTGCATCCAAGCGTCACCTGTAACCGTTCAGTGATTATGTTCGGTTCGTTAGCCACTGTAGCTCTGCTGCATACGTAAGTGATGAACTAACCAGCTGTCACCGCTTACACAACAGTATCTATAACTACTTCCTACTGAATCAATAGTTAACCACTGACAGATAGATTAACGTAACAAGAGGAACAATTTAAAAGTTAAACAAAAAAAAACTCAAAACCATTATGATTAAACGCACGATAAACAGCACATAGACTTCCTTAAACTAAGACCTATATTTTAGATCTATAGTTCGGCCGCCGAGAGAATGCGTTCTTGACACCTGTCAGTTTCATATAAACGAATACATGTTTTGCTAATTTGATCTTTATTAGTTACTAGAATTGTCGCACTGACAGGTATCAGGAACGCATTCTCTCGACGGCCAGACTGTAGATATAATAATAATGTAGGACTAGATTATGACAGTTTAAACTTGACTACACTAGTTAAAACAGTCACGGATCTTAACAAGGAAATCTAGTGAACGTCTAAGGGTCACTTCACACCGAGACGCGACGCGACGCGACGATACTGGAAGAGGCCAGTGATTTCGCGCTGCGCCGCGCGCCGCCGCGAGACGCATCGCAACGTCGCGAGGCGCATTGTAAAATCGTTGGCAACACGACGCAGCAAGACGCCTCGCTGCGAAGCAAGACGCCGCGCGGCGCAGCTAGACGCCGCGCGGCGCAGCTAGACGCCGCGCGGCGCAGTGGGACGTGTCTACATTCGCTACGTGCTCCCGCCCCGCGTCCACCCGCAGTCTACCATTTGCAAGCGCATGAGTGATGTCTTCTTTTTAATTTTATTTTTGTATTCTTCTTCCTCTTCCTCTTCTGCAAGAAGCCCGATTATAACAAGATCCCAGTCTATCATTATAATATCACTCGATCACTCGACCGTACTGCATCAATTCTGCACGAAGTCTGGACGGAAACAGTAGAGACAAGTCGCCACGGCGGCCTCGGCTACGCCTCATGGCGTCGTGCTGCGCCTCGCGGCGTCGCGCTGCGTCGTGAGACGCAGCGCCGCTCTCGCACGCCGCGCGTACCGGCGAAGTACCGCTGCGTCGCGATGCGTCGCTCTACGCCGCGAGGCATCACGAGGCGCAGCGCTGCACGACGCAACGTATTCTGAACTCTCACAATGCAATGTAGAAAATAAATTATATTTTAAGTCACTCTTTTAAAGTGTGCGCGCAGCGTCGCGTCTCGGTGTGAACTGACCCTGACATGATCAGTGTGCCACTAACTATCAAAATAGAAGGAAAACTGGGACATAAAACATTTTCCTACATTTCGCAAGCAGTCTCGCTAATGCCTTCTTTTTTGTTATGAACCTTATCAACATCAACCTTCTCCGGCGTACAGACAACAACACTTACCAAAGTTTCATCCGAATCGATCGAGCCATTTTCGAGTTTTTGCGAGACTGACGCACGGCAATTGAATTTTATATCCTACTAATATTATACACGTGAAAGTTTGTACGAATGTACGGATGGACGGATGGATGTTTGTTACTCTATCACGTAAAAACTACTAAACGGTTTTGGATGATATTGGGCACACATATGGTTTAACCAGGATTAACATATACGATAGTTTTTATCCCGATATTTCCACGGGATCGAAACATATGCGGGTGAAACCGCGGGGCGCAGCTAGTATTATATAAAAGAAGAAGAAGAAGACTTAGATCTAGATTATGACAGTTGAAACTTGAGTACACTAGTTACAACAGTCACTGATCTTAAAAAGGAAATCTAACGAACGACTAAAATGAAGTGTGCCACTAACTATCAAAATTGAAGGAAAACTAGGCCATAAGACGTTTTCCTGCATCTTGTAGGCCAATGCCATTTTTTTGTTTATTACGAACCTTCTCCGGCGCGCAGACAACAACTTAGCAAAGTTTAATCAGAATCCGTCGAGCCATTTTCGAGTTTTTGCGACTGACGCACGGCAATTAATTTTTATATAGAAAAGAAGAAGATTTATATCTAAATTAACACAATTGAAACTTGAGTACGCTGGTTACATTCACGGATCTTAACAAGGAAATCTAGCGAACGTCTAAAATGAACAGTGTACCACTAACTATCAAAATTGAAGGAAAACTAGGATATAAAACGTTTTCCTACAATATCGCAAACGGCCTCGTATCAGCCTTCTGGAAAACATAAAATCATTAGGTATATTTTTATTACATACCACTTTGAGAATTAATAAACAGCTTCATTAAAGGCATAACTTTTAATGATCTGTGAGGCTCTATTTATGCTGAAATAAGGAAGAAACTTCTTAATACGTTTTACGTTTTACCCCACTACGGCAAAGCCAAAAGTGTCATGTTTTTAGTAGTATATGTATGTATGTTTTTTTTAAACTGACTTTGGCTTCCTTCTGTATTTGTAGAGTTTTAATGGGTTATTTGTAAAACTTTAACAGACACAACACATATATACAACACAGAGTTTCCAGAATAGAAAAGTGAAAAAAAACGTTGTCACACATCAAAGTCACAACAAATCATAAGAGACAATGTTTAAATAATTTAATCATTTATTTAAATAATTTATTAAATATTTTAGCTGCATCCGGTTAGACTGGAAGCCGACCCCAACATAGTTGGGAAAAGGCTAGGCACATGATGATTAAATATTATTATTTATATTTTAATTAATAATTCATTTAAGGCTTATTTAAATTTTTATGATAATAGCTAACAGTCTTAAAATAATAATATGTACAATTATATAAAAAAGAGGAGAAATAATCATAGAGCATAAAAAATTCATGCGCATCGCTGCCAACAGGAAAAATTTAATTAAAAATCGGATCAAAATACAAAATTATTACTGTCAAACGAGATATTATAATATTTAAAAACGCATTGTAGACAACGTTCTACTGGTTCTGGCCGGAATTTTCCTTCACAGCGCTCTCTAGCCCCGCGGCATCGGTATCCTGTCGCAATTTCACTATTGCTGCGGCTATGTACAAAAAATATTATGGCGGAATATGTGGCAATGGAAATCTAGGAATGCTAAGAAATTGTAGCCACACCGTTGGAAAAGACGTATATTGACGTGATAATTAGACATAGTTACTGCTATTAGAAATTGAAAGTCTTATGTCTAGTGGACAGCTTGAGAACGAGGATGATGCAAAAGCATGAGCACAATCAGCCTATAATGTTCCCACTGTGGGGACACAGGCCTCCTTTCTATGAGAGGGAGTGGGCCGTGATCCACCATGCGGGCCCAGTACTTGTTGGTAGATGTCACATGTCTTTGAATTGGTTCTAGGACTTGCTTGACTTCTATCCTCGCGATGTTTTCCTTCACCATTTTGAGAGGATGAAGATGATGACAAGAGGAGTATTAAATGCCATTGCTTAGGTTCTACTATCTATATGGATTCTATTTCCACACAAACTTTTTAGACAAACAGAAATTGATTCAGATTCTATGGCGTTATCATCAACTCCGTTCAGCCAAAAGACGTTCACAGCTGGACATAAACTTATCCCAAGCATTGCCAACAACTCCCACAAACACTGGTTCTGAAATAAATTGTTTGTGTTTTTTATTGTGAATGTGGCGTCACGACTCGGGAAAAGTCTTCGTGTGGGGTCTCGATTCTTTTGATAAGGTATTTATAGTACGGATGCTGATAATGAACGTACAAAGAATTCATCTAATCTAGAGCAAGTGCTGTAGGTACTTCGTATGACGCATAACACTCCGATCAAAGAAATAATTGACGTATGGCCGGGCGGAACTTTTATCGGCGCGAGCTCAATACAAATGCTCCTTATTGGCGACCTGGGCTAGGTCACCAGCAGATCACCTCGAACATAATACTTAGAAGCCTCTGATACGGTCCAATTAACACTATCATGTAACATACGCCGTTGTAGTGAAGTGAGGGCTGACAGAATCACAGAAACTTTGATAATGATGTTCTGAATTTTAAGGTTTTTTTAAGTGAAACTTCATAGGCAGCGATTCGTTAATTGGACGAGAATTGAGAGCGAAATTTCAAGGATGCGTCACGTTTAGGCATATTTCTTTACATGAGAGAGATAAAAGATATAACTCTCTCTGTCTCCCACACTTAACCTCTCTTACACTTTATTTTTAAGACATTTTACTTCCATCACGTGTACGGTGTTTAGGTCGAAGGAAAGTTACCCAGGGTTAGTGGCTAAATTATTGGCAATGAGACAGTACGACATTTTTTTTTCAGGAAAATGCAAATAACACAAAATCCTGACTGATGGAGGGAATGGAGGGAGGCCTTTATCCTGAAGTGGTCCTGTACGGGTACAATAAACGTAAAGAAGACGAAGAGAATTGATGATAGTACGGGATGGGAGAAAGTGGATACGGAAGGTAAGGGGAAGTTAAGGGAAGGTGGGGAAGGGAGGATGATACGGGGGTGGCGGGGGAGGGGTGGTTACTAGGGATATATGCAGTATAGTTCGATAATCAAAGCTAACTAGCAAAAATATGTAACATAATGTACATACTCACAGTTATCTACATTCATTCCTCCAGGTCAGACAAGCATTCGGTTACCGTTAGGCGCTGCTCTGACTATTCCTCACGACACCAGGTCACGTTTAATCCATAATCAGTACACCGACAGTCATCAAACACTTTAACATAACACTACGACGATTTAGTAACATCCAAGGGCTGGAAATTTCTGGAAATTTCGAAACTTTATGCAATAACCCAAGAATGGAAATGGCAACCCTATGAACTGTTTGCTCCAAATCAGTCTATTTGCGTTTACGTTTACCTGCCGTTAACTGAAATAACGTTGGTATGTAACCTTATTTTTTATTTATTTACTTATCGACTTTACAGTTTTGGAGTCCTTAGCCATGAGTCTACAGTTGGACACATCAGCAATGTCACGATATTGCCACAATACCTTTTATGAACAATTGATAATTAAATTATATAACCATGACGTTATTGAGTCTTTGTTTATATCCCAGAAATGAATCAAATTGAACCACTAGGTACAATTATTTGAGGAACAAACAAAAAACTGGTTATAAATGCAAAAATACGATATCAAAGTCTGAATCTACTTAACCTGTAACCGTCCTCTTTAGATGAAGCCTTGAATAGGAATAATTAACATAATTACTGTCTATTGTTACAAAATAACTTGCATCTCAGCATTATTTTATTAACATCTGCATAATAAGTATACAATTACAAATTAAAACAAAAGACTATCACTACCTATTCCTTGATTACATTTATTATGCCTCACCCTAACATCATTCAGCCAAAATCACTGCTCTTCGGACTTGGACCAAGGATGACACACAATACCAGTACAGTATAGTACCCGAAATCAGCCACTGCATCTCGAAAATTACAAACCCACAGAGACGGCGTCTATTCTCGACCGTAATTTAGCAATAACGATTACACTCCGCACATCCTTCACAAAAGGAGCCAATAGGACTCGTGAGTACTCGTGATGTGTGTCACATGACTCGACAAATTGTCGGGTCACATGTCACACAATTGGGAAAGGTAATTCAGTGAGAGGGAAAAATTTTCACGTGATCATCGATTTGGGTCAAATAAGCACTCGACGTTCTGCGCCAGAGTCTCACATTGACCACGATCTATGTGTGTTGTTATCCCTCACTGACTCGACTGACTCGAAAAATTGTCGGGTCATATGCCACACAAGTGAGAGAGAAAATTTTTCACGTGATCATTGATTTGGGTCAACTGTAATCCTTCCTACTACTAATATTAAAATAATATTATAAATGCGAAAGTTTGTATGGATGGATGGATGTTTGATACACTTTCACGCCAAAACTACAAAACGGATTGGGATTAAATTTGGCACACAGATGGTTTATAACCAGGATTAACATATAGGATACTTTTATCCCGATATTTCCTCGGGATCGAAATTTATGCGGGTAAAACCGCGGGGCGCAGCTAGTTTGCTATAATTGGTGGGGCATATTTTTGCGTCATAGAAATACCCCGACCACCATCGCACTGTAGCTATCCCTGGTTTATCCCTTGCCTACTCGATCATACATAAACCTGCTTCTCTTTATCTAGGAATCTACTTCACTCCAATAGTTTCATTCCAAGTATCCATTTGCAATGACATCATCATTGATATCCACCGTATTCATAATCATCAGGTATTTTTATTTTTGGATCTTGGAAAACGAATTTGACTTAACATTTTTCTCATATTGCAACCACACTACGAAGTTATTGCTGCATAACTAATTGTATAATAATGATGATATCGCTAACAAGCTGTCTGTCTGTCTATTACTTCATTCACGGAAACCATTTTTATATCTCATTCAATTCAAAATGTAAAAAGAGAGCGTCGATCATTGAATGTATGGATAAGTATCAACGTAGTTGCTCGACATGGCCCCAATCCGAGTCACGTAGTGTCGGCATCGTGCACAGCTTCTTCCTGCTTTCCTCGTAATTACCCACCTTTTCTAAACTTGCTCAGTTACTAGCTTTATTGATCTAAGCCGTTTGGTAGTGACCAGAAAGCCGATGTTCCCACATCACTTTGGAAAAGAAGGCAAGTTAGAATCAACTTCAAAATATCTAAGATATTATACTTACAATATTTGGGTGACCTCTAGACAGGCTTTTGTTTCGATCTGACTGTGATCTTCATACCAAGGTAGGTAACCTACCCTGGTTGCCTACCTACTCGTAGTAGAAGACCTCGATGTATATGGCAGATTGCTATCACAATTTCTTCTGAGAAGTCATAGTGTTTATGACGTCGGGGAAACACACCAAGGTTTGTTATGATCGTGTACTATCAAGGAGTATGCGTAGGCGGCAAAGTTGTAAAATCTCGTAAACAAGTGCTCAAAGAAGGTCTGTCATTTTAGGTTTTCGAAATGTCAAGGGGAAATTAATCCGGAAGAATGGCGGTGGATGCTGCTACGTTCAACCGGATGTGGTGGAATGCAACGCCGCTTAAAATGCTGGAACAATCTTCCGTTCAATAAACAAAATAAACAATTTACTGTTACTGTTAGCCTGTATCACCCCACTGCTGGGCAAAGGCCCATAACTTCCAGTGCTTGCGATCCAGTGCTTACGAGTAGAAAAAATATGAATTTTCCTCATGTTTTCATACTATTCCTCTTAGAACTTGGTACTGATGGACCCTCTCAAATAACTAGGTAACGGACCTTGCATTGAAATAAGTTAAAGGTTCAGTTTAAGTAAAGACAAGTAGCTAAAAGATCTTCAAAACATAATTATTACTATTTAAAACATGAAATTTTGGTGTGGCGCCATCTACATCGCCACATGAGAACTACGCATCACACTGACGTCACGGAAAATATAGCATCGCACAAGCAGAGTTTACCGCGCAACTAGCATATATTCAACGTCCTGACATCAATAGTCGGGCAGTTAAGTAGCCCACCCTATACTGCTCCCTGTCATCCGTCTGGTCGGAGGATCCTCCCTTTTCTATGGAGGATGAGTGAACTTTACACCCAGTTCCTATAATGGCATGATGACTGATAGAATCAGGAAAATGTCGTGACGATGGTTTAATTATGTATGTAGATGACTTTATGAGTAGGAGAAGACTGAAGAAACAATGTATGAATTGTAGATGATATGGCTAGAAAGGGGGTGACTACAAAAATTACCCCAAACTAATTGGGATAAAGGCAGGAGGATAAATCCTACTAATATTATAAACGTAAAAGTTTGTATGGATGGATGGATGTTTGTTACTCTTTCACGCAAAAACTACTGAACGAATTTGGATGAAATTTGGCACACAGATAGTTTATAACCAGGATTAACATATAGGACACTCTTTATCCCGATATTCCCACGGGATCGAAACTTATGCGGGTGAAACCAACGGGCGCAGCCAGTACAATATAAACAATATCCTGATAGATAATTAATGAAGTATCACGATTTGTTCTAAGGAGTTTTCTTTTAAAGGAAGGTTTAACAAAGCGTGTGCGCAATATAAACTCCAATCTGATGCAATCTACCAGGTTAAGGAGTTCGGTAGCAAAGCCTTAGTGAAGGTCGTAGGTTCGTTGTCACGCAACTAATTTATCAACATCTTAATTCGAAAGGATTGAAAGGAGATCAGAGCTAAGGTCACAGGACCAAATAAATCTATGCTGTGCACATTCTAGGTGACTGTTAATAAAATCGTGTTTTTATTTACATTGGTAGCTGTTGCCAATTGCTGAGACAGTAATGGTTTGCTAGTATATATATGAAAGTTTTGTGTGACGATGATGATATAGTTAGGACAGGGTGAATGCTGTGACGACGGCTGTCAGACATGTATGAAAGTAGAAGAGACTTTCATTACACTGAACGTCAATCAATACTGTCAATCAGTATTGACAGTATTGATTGGTATTTCATGGGGGTGCTAAACACAAAATCTTCTCAGTACACAGGTTCATACCTACGCCACGCGCGCTTAGAATTTTCGGTGTGAACACTTATTGATTTAATAAACTCGATCATCACCATTGATAGCCTTGTTCTACAAGGTACCTACTTCAGTTCAGTAAACTTCAGTACAAGAAAGAAATTCAGTACAAAATCAGTTAGTTTTCTCTAACCTTGCGTAAGATTACAAATTATTGACTATTTAATTGACACAGGCTTAGATCTGAAGTTAGTAATCTTTCTAATCGTAAAAGTTAACTTGTTTCAATTAACTTTTAACAAACAAGCAGTCTAGCAGGCTCTTTAGCTGTTTGCTAAAACAGATTATGCATCAAATCTCGTAAAACCTCTTTTATGGAACAAGTTGGACTTGTAATTAAATGTAATCTTAAGCACTCGATTACTTACAGGCTTCACGTCAAAAGATAAGTGCTACTAACAACATCTTACGTGATTATTCGCAAATTATTTTTTTACTGCCTCGTTGGGGTAAAAGTGGTCGCCAACGTGAGGTTCTGGGTTTGTTTCCCGAATTGGGCAGTGTCGTTGGGTTTTCCATGAGGATTTTTTCAATGGGTTACCCAAGTTCAGCATCCTGGAGTCTTGTACAAGTACCGCTTAGTCTGCACAAGACTCCAGGATGCTGAACTTGGGTAATTGTTAGGTATAACAATTATCCAAGTTAAGCAACTCACGAGACCCACCCACTATTAGGCACTTAAATATAGCTGGTGGGGGCTTACCCTTTTCGTAGATTAAAAGCTTGATGTTATTTCTTATTTTGTTTTTTTTACGTAAACGAACCAGTCACAATCCAGTGTTACAAAATTATTGCCATGTTGCTGCTGGAATTACCTTAAAAAAATTGAGAAAAGGCGTCTTGCCTAAAAAACCGTACCTTCCATATTATTTGTCAGTTTCACTGCGCTGAAATTAAATGTGGGAGTACCTGCATGAATAAGTACGAATGAAACTGATGAATAAAGAATTTATGATTTTAATTATACGCGTTAATGGCATCATAAACCACACTTGTAGCATCCTGAAGCAGATGCTTGTCATCTTGTACAAATTATGAGGGTACCTTTAAGGCTAGTAGGGATATATCTTTATTGTCCATCTATGACACTGTGATAAATTACCTATTACTATATTATTGACGTCATTGAGCCAAAGATATAAAAGCGTTTACGAAGAGTTAACAACACCGCCATAAAATTAATATAATTGGACATAACGTCTGTTACTTCTACCACCGTTTATCTGTCGCAGCCAAATATGACAAGTTAATCGCCTGGATGTGTAACTCACACTTAATCGAATTCAGTTAGCAGCCACGATTTTTTACTTAACGGGGCCGTTCAACTAGCGGCCTTAATGATATATTATTCATTTTCGCTTAGGTTGCAACTGTGGACACGTGCGAGCCGAATTGGTCGCAGTAACTAAGCCAGGGCACCCCGGCCAAACGGATTAGGTTAGGTTAAAACTGCGAAAAACCGTTCGTGAGCCGAACGAGCGATACTTCCAAAGGCTAGGCTGTTTACTGAAAGGCTAATTAAGCTAGTTGGCTGTGAAATATCTACTAGCATTGGGATAAGAAAATTGTGTGTTAAAATTGGGCAATATGACTCGGCTTTTAATTCCATGGCGCAGTGAACATACATATACAACATTCTCATCTGCCGCTTCCCTCTATCTTAAACATCCGTGTGCCTTCAAGACTAAAATAACATGTTACAAGCTCAGACCTTAAATCAGTAGGTAAAACACGGATTCCTTGTAAAATTGGGTAACATGTTTAAAATGCATGACACGCGAGTCCTCGTCTTTACCGTCTGACAACAGCCGTCTAAACAGAGACTGCAGATAAACGTTAAAACGTTTTAGACATTATGATGAACGCACGGGAGCTCTATCTGATTTGTTGTTAGGCTATGGGTACAAAAAAAAAACAATAGAATTCAGCAACAAACTTTGAATAAAATACATTTTCCTTTTTCGATTGTCTGTTGTTTTGGTATTTAATTTGTGAGTCTCTAAATTCGGTTCTATCTATTGTCACATTATATAGGTACAGTCACGATCACTGATATGTCAACACTTGGAAACTTTCAATTGCGATTTTTGCGTGAAATAACGAAAACAACAATGAAATACGATACTTTGTAAAAACCTATGGATTCGAAAATACTGTTTTCGTTGCAGCATAAAATTTCATTAAAAAAAAGAAGTAAATCGCTTTTGAATAAAGCCAAGTATATACATATACTTAAGCTCGTGACTGTACCTAGGAAGCCGAAGAAAAGATCTTCCTTTGCTTTGTTTCAATGTACCTATTCAAGTGACAATTTGCTCGTAGCTTTGTAGGATTAAAGAGAAAACGTAAACATAGCTATAAATCGGTGCCATAAACTTATGATGAGAATAAATTTATTAAATAAGTAGGTACCGTAAGCATGTGATAAAAAAAACTTCAGTAAAAACCTCATAAAGCTAAAATCTTCAATGCCTAATGGTCATATAAGATGCGATGCCAATTTTTTAAGAAATCTGACCTTCCAACCTCTTTGCATTTTGTAAGCTTTAACGTGACCAGAATTTAAAGAAGGTATATATTGACTATGTAAAATTTTACACAATATATATTTTCTTTAAAAAAACTTGACCACATCGAGTTCTTGGCAGTCAAAGGTGTTACGATATCTAAGTAATTTTAAAAATAGACTAACCGAGCTAAATTATTATTTTAAAATCTATTCTATAAATATGTTGATCAAGAACATTATAAACAAGATAATACAGCATAAATATAGCAAACATCATAGCAAAAACAAAACAAATAAGTCACATGCAGATAGTCGACGTTAGAATAAACTCAACTATCTATCTATAATCACTAACTCGAATAATTACATAATACAATTAACTATAAAACTTAGTCAATAACAAATTGGTTCTATATAGACAAGTGTTACAAATGACCACCATAAGAAGACACGACAAAACAATTACTTACGAACAAGTCTTAAAGACATTGATAGTTCAAGTTACATTAGTTTTATAATTACCTTCTCAAAGTATCAAAGTCAATACCGTAACTGATCACAATTGTTATTGTAAGGACATTATGATGTGTACATATTTATAAAACATGATTTGACATTGAGCTATACGTGTTAAGTTTTACATAACCAACTGATTTTATCGTCACCTCAAATCATTGAAGGGTAAGACTTCGTTGCTGTATTAGAACAACAGGAGTTTACTGTAAGTTTACTGTCTACAGGGTCGTCATCATCTGCTTAGCCTTTTCTTCCCAACCATGATTGGGTCAGCTTCCAGGTAGAGTCTAGAGTCAGTCCAGACTACCAGTATTTTACATGGAGCGACTGCCTCTCTAACCTCCACAATCTCTAACTCTGACAGATTCAGATTTTGACAGATTCTGATTTCAGACTTTCGGGCTCTGATTACCCGTTACTGCTGTCAAAATTACATAAATTGGGGTTATAAAGGGCTGATTCTTAGCCTAGTCTGAATAAATGACTTTTGATTGGATTTGTAATCGACTCGGAATTAATAATTATAAAATGAAATTTTATTGTCAATACCTCTGAAATTCGTTGGGTTATCCATAGGTACGGCTACACATCAAGCTATACATAACCAGTATACGAGTAAGTAAGTAAGTATACTGGGTAACTTGCATATTTTTTAATTGAGTAAATAACAGATGGAAACAGATTGGTTTTTATCAGCCTATAGTAGTCCACTACTGGGCATAAGCCCTTCCAATTGCACGCCTTTTAACTCCATGTTCAACAGCTCACAACAAGCTGATACCAGCTAATTTCTGCAAAGATGGAGCAAGCAGGTTTTACTTAAACAGAAACGGAGGATAACCATCATGCATCTTCTCGTGTGCTGTTATTTATCAGCTACAGAGGATGTTTTAATGAGTAAACATAATATCACTAACTGGGAGTTTTAATGATTTAATGTGCATTGAAATTGATACCGCCATTGATAAAGAATTTCTCGCGAATACCGGAACCTCAACCGGTACAATTTATTTTATTATATGTATACATATACAACAAATTAATACCTGTTTTGAACCCACACATTGATTTATTTGCGCAAATTAACTGCGCAATGCAATTCCAAGTTCAGGATTACTACTATAGGACATCGGCATTCCACCAAGAAGCAAAACTAATACTCTTGATGTCTGAGGTCGATATTATATACTTTGTTAGACTAAAGAAAATATCTGGAAAGAGAAATCACGTTTTCAAAAGCTCTCGTACACATTTGGCATATTTTTTTTTGTCAGTGGAAAAGTGACATTTGAACCCAGAAAATCCTTTTTTAAAACTATACAACTATCTACATAATAATAGTACCAGCCTACTATTATCCCACTACTACTAGGACAAAGGCCTCTTCTCATAAAGAGAAGACGTCTCGTCTCAAGACGGGTTGGTCATTCACCAAAGAAATACTTAAACTCACGTCAACGCCGGCTGTCGCCAAAAACCAGCGGCTCTGTCTCGTACAGGGTCGGTGGTAAGTGACGTATATATCCTGCAACTTGTTGTTTTTTCTGTTTGTGTTTTCTCTGTTTTTTCTGTTTGAGCCCACAGCCTCGTACGACGCAAGGTATATCAATAGGCACACACTTGGCGAAACCAACATTCTCTTCCATGCCTATAGAACATAATTGGATATCCGCTTAACATTCTAACAATTACCTAAAGCCGTATTATGCAAAATGTGGTGAAGTATTTGTGTCAAGAAATGCGCGATATAACGGTTTCTTTATTGATTCTCTTGAATATTGCACAAGTCGTATGGACTCGAATGCACGTGTTTCCGAATGAAGACAAGACAACCACTGACTGACCTACAAGGTAATACGGGATCTCCTTTTTACAGTAAATGACGTAATATGGACTTTATTGGTTATTGTAATAAGTAATCACAGTTTCTTTATAAAAAAGGAGGTTGTTTGAGCTTCCTTTTGAGTTAATGAAACGTAACGTATTTCGAAAAGCGGTGAACGGTCACATAATAACGGTTGTTCAAATACAAAGCGTTTTTTGACACCTTAACGTCAAATGCTGGTGAAAATGAGCGAATGTCATCACGGCCGTTATAATATGCGTGATCGCTTTACTATGAAACCCCAACTTTACTGGCGAACTTTCAGTCAATCAATAAAATTAGTCTATTGAAATCAAATCAAAAGTCATTTATTCAAATTAGGCTGAGAATCAGCACTTTTTGAACGTCAAAATTACAAAAGACAGTCCCCCAAAACGCCCGCCCTTCACCACTTCCTAGTGCTTTCGCTGGGAAGAAGAAGTGGCGCAACAAACTCCCCAGCAGCACAGTTGTCTGTTCAGTTAGAAAATACTTGATTGTATACAATACTAGGTATGTACAGTAGTTAACATTACAAGACACAGAACAATAAATTAAATTATTTGCCATATGTCAGCTAGCCACGCTGTGCTTGACATAACCTTTTCCTAAATTGCACCACATGAACATAACTGCAGTTAGAGTGCAAAAAGGTCGGTCCAACTTGACCACAAGTCATTTTTCATAGAGCGTTTCTATAGGAGCACCCTATGTTTAGGGAATCAAACAGACTAAATACTTACCTTAGCTAAATATTTATGAGTAGCATTCATTTGTATCTCTCTGTATGAGAAACACTACAAACATAATAGCCAAAAGGAAGGTTTTTTTTTCTGACATTAAGTATATTTTGAATATCAAAAACGAATGCTAAACATACAATTATAGCACAGAAATTTTAAAAATCATCTAATGATTTGAATCAAAATACATATTGATCTAAATTCAATGCAATGTAACGGATAGACTGCAATGTAATGAATAACAAGTCAAAAATAGACTTGTTGTCCATAACATTGCAGTCTGTACAACTCCTAAACCGAAACAACACAAACACAAGCACAACATAAGCAATACAACACTCATAACATAAACACTACTGATACCACTGAACAAATAATCGTAATCATTTTAACCACCCATAATGCGTAAGTAACTACTTATTTTTTACAAGACCGGTCAACTACTTTCAAAATCACTTAAAAGATGACTATTAAAACGGTAGCTTTCACTCCATCTTATGTATTTATCTGTGATATATTGTATTCTTATTGGTAGGTAGCAGGCGGGTCAAGGTGCGTTTGATTATCAGCACTTACGTAACATTATGTCATCGTAATACTTACATAACTCGTTAGATTTGACTTACTTATGGTGATAAGTTAGATTACGAGGTACATTTATGCATGGTAACATGTATTACGATGCATCAAAGATGTTTTATTCATAGTTTTACTTACTTCATTGATATGTTATATCACTAACTAAACAAATACAAGCATTTCTTGGCCATACATTTTAGTTTAGGATCCTGTACAGAAAGCTAAAAATAAAAAATACGTACGAGTTTTTTCATGCATCTTAAAACCTTTATACAAGGTGTAATAATAGTGGTTGAAAACCTGAAAATGGGCCATAGTACTCATCATTTTGAATAACTGACAATGGGACTAACCCTGAAGTCGCGAAGGCGAAGAAATCTGCTGTTTCCTACATTTTGTCGAGTTATAATCACTGTCTTGCTCTAATTTATTTAGGGTCGGCGCAACATGTCTTTATCTTCCATACGTTTTGTCGAGTTATGCCAACAGAAAATATGTATGTGCGGAGCAGCAGATAATTTTTGATTGGAAGTCAAATATATTAAAATCTATTATAAAAATGAAATGCTGTTCGTTGGTAAGCTCACTTGAGAACGGCGAGATCGTTTTGGATATTTTTTGTTTTACAATTTTTGTAATAGTCCGAATTAGGTTTTTATGGAAAACAAAAAAAAGAAGAAAATTGTAACGTCCCTTTTGCTATGGGATTTTTGCTATTTATTGACAGGACAACATCTGTCAGCTCAGCTAGTATACTAAATCAATAATGAATGCCCTCATTAATAAATGGAAATGTAGAGGAATAATCATAATTTTTTTTACGGATTTCAGGGTTGGACCTATAGTAAAAGTTGTTCACAATGACAAGAAAAAATACCTATCTTCAGGTTTTCAGTTATTTCAATTACTCCTTGTATTGTAAGATGCAACAGAAAGCTGCAACATATTTCTTGCTTGTCTTGTAGCTGTAATTTTTTTTTAATTTCTGAATTGTTTTTATGTTTTCTATAACGGACGCTTTTAACGTGCACATCTTCCTAAATCGTTCTCATATGGTTAATTTCAACACGAATGATGTAATCAAATATTTTGTAACAATTTTATGATTTAAAAGAGTGTCCGTGGAGTTTCTTGCCCGTTCTTCTCCATAGGTACCTATGCTTTGGAATGGGCAACTAGCTTCATCTTTCTGACTGACCGACCCTAATTGGTTTAGTTGAAATAAATGATTTGAGTTTGAGTTTGCCTTCGTCGATATTCTATTTTTAATATTTTAGCTTTAACTTCGACCTCTATTCTTTCGTCCTTTTCAACAAAGACCAAGAAAAAATCCAAAACGTGTACAGTCATCGTCCTTATCACAGGTATTCACTGGTAATGACGATGTCTTTTCATATACTGTGCTGTCAAATTAGCTAAATGGCCCTAAGTCCCATTAGGCTAATTTCGGCCTATTACAACCTATCATACGTAATTAGCTTCCGCTAAGTAAACTGTACAACTATTATTTGTATGGCAAGTTAGTTAGTCATTTATTTATTTAAACATTTATGTAAACACATATATAAACAGACAAAGAAAAACAGAACAGAAAAAATAGGTACAGAGCTGATGCTTATTTCGAAATCTCTTCCAGCATGTCCTGCGATAGGATAATAGATACAGAGATGTAGACAGCGTGTGAGTAAAGGAGACAAAAAAAATAATACATAAAATCAAAAACAATTCACTAAAACTAAACATCATCATCGTCTTTAATTTAGTAGATATCTAGTGTAAATAGATAGTTATATAGATAGATAAGTAACTAATTATACTAGATACTAAATTAAAACAACAATTTAATTGGAAGAAATAAATAAATTCTCAGTTAATTGTTCCAATTCTAACAGGATACAATTTGCATATTGGCATTTCAAATGAGCTGGGATATCAGTCAACTCGTTTCTTTGTTTACTTAAATAACTTGTTTATTTATAGGACTCGTCGAAGGATTGAGAAAAATATTTCAGATAGTTCGATCTTATGATAGTTAACATAGCCTTAATCGGTGGCAATAAGTACTTTGTAGGCAGTTAGCTTGGCTAATATGTTTGTAGTATATGACCTGTTCTTGTATATTTTGTGCTGATACCTACAGGAGCAGCAGAATCTCAGATTAATTAGCAACCTTATAGGCAGGTACTCCCGAGACCTGCCAAAAAGGGTAACACGCTAAGAATATTGTTTACAAAAGAGTAAACAGGGTGTCTTGGACATCAACGTGCAATCATCAAACTGTAACCATGAATTCAGCACACGATTCTAGACCCCAAGAGTAAAAAAATTTCGAAGGTTTTAAAAAAAATATTGCTGTTTCATGGAAAAATGCAAAACATACGCGGTCAAAATGTACTGAACAGCATTTTTTTTACTAGCCCTTAGTTTCGCACTGCTGGGAAAAGGCCTCTCTACTCTCTTTCCGCCTCTCTCTGTCCAGAGCTGCGTATAATATTTTTAATGACAGACGAAAAATTTTAAACGCGGGTTTCAAAATCATTTAAGTATTCATGGTTACAATTTGTGCCGATGTATACAAGAACTTAGTTGAGTATTGCAAAAGTTCGTGCCTCTGTAGTTTCTGCCCCTCATGGCAAAGAGTATTTTTTTGTAGTAGGTATTTAAGTGACCTCTGTAGGTTGTGTATTTGCGTAAGCCTCGAACAATGGTGTCAAAGATACAATGTACATATGTATGTAGAAACACCAACAATATTGAAAATAAAAATGAAATAATATTGTGTAAATGGCAGTTCTAGGTGCCGTGCGAGTGGAAAACCATGGCCTACTGATTTCTGAAGCTACAATATTGTCATAATTATGTCATTTATTTATACTTATATGTCTAATTCATATCCATATTGACTTCTATTTATTACTATGAGAGTGCAATTTGCGTAATCCACAATAGAGTTAGAAAATTCAGATATGATTTACCTACATAAATAATAATTGTAGGTACTATAGTGATCTCATTTTTTTTTTTTAATCATAAATGATAAAAGATTTATTTTCTGTAAGTAGATTTGTACAAACACTTTTACACGTCAATAATATTTTTTTTTAACTAGAAGACTTCGGCGTTTCCTATCTGACTACTCTGAGAAGAAAGGCCGAAACAAACTCAGAGGTCACAATCTCTTTTAAAGTCCAGACATAATCTTGCTCAGATCATGTGAAGACCATGTAGATTGGCATCTGAAATGGTCTTTTGAGGAAAGAACCACACAGATTGAGTGGACCTGTCCAGTCAGGGTCAGTTCACACCGAGACGCGACGCGACGCGACGCTGCGCGCACACTTTAAAAGAGTGACTCAAAATATACTTTATTTTCTACACGAAAAGGTACACATTGCATTGTGAGAGTTCAGAATACGTTGTGCGGTGCAGTAGGTCGTTTTAAAGTGTGCGCGCAGCGTCGCGTCGCGTCGCGTCTCGGTGTGAACTGACCCTCAGTGCACGCATTTGTCAAAAATCGTGCAGCTCCACTCAGAACTTGAGGAGCTCAACGATTCGACGAACAATACCAAGACAAATACATCATGAATGATACATATGAATCAATCTATCGGAATAAGCAGCTTTCGGACTAATAAGGTTGTCATCATTGACGCGCTCATTAGAAAAGAACTCCTACTACAGTTTTAAGAGACTCTAGAAAGGTATGAGAGGATACGAGAACTATTTTTTTAACCGACGAAGAAGGAGGACTTTCTTAAGTCGATGCGTACCTATCTATACCAATAAATAAAATTGAAGTGACTGTTTGATATTTGATATGTCAAAATAACAGCTTTTTATTAAATACAAATGAAAGAAAACTACCTACACCTTCTCTAAGCGACACATTATTGACCCGATATCCACGCGAAGGAAGTCGCAGGCACAGCCAGTTATTTAAACAAAAAGGTTATAACTTGCAGCAATATGTAAGGATCGTAGCAGGTGGGGTTCTGTAGTTTCTGCCTACCCCCATGGGAACAAGGCGTGAGCTTTTGTATGTATTACTTGCAGCTATTGAATTATTGCCATTGCAGACGGACGCTACAGTCTACCGTGAAAGTAAGTATCAGCTCTGTGACTTTTATGCAACTGATTAATCTCTCATTTGTCCTAGATTATAATAAGCAGATCCTGAAGTTTATTAAGGATGTTAGCCTCGAAATCACACTGCAATTTATCGCCTGATTGCAACACCCAGCAATATTATACACCTCCAAATTACTCCAATTACTTTGACATTTACAACTAAGTTTTTTATGGACATTAATCAGAGGTAAATTGTCAGTTTATTCTTCGTTAAAAAAGTAACGTAAGTTTTTAATAAGCACTTGAATTTGAATAATTTTTAGATAAGTGGCTATAAAATTGTTTCAGCGCCTGAAGCATAAGGTAGAGCGTAGGTAAATGGAATGGCATTAAGGATTGTTAAACGATACTTGTAGGCGCTAAATAACAATCGAGTGATACATGACTGTAGCTTACACAATACAAAATTTTAACAAATGTCTGTTTCAAATTATTTAAAAAACTGAATCTGGGTTTGTTTTTTTGTGTGATTTGTTTTTGTTTTGCCTCTTATCATACTCCTCCGTCGGTGGCAAAATGAGTCCTTGGCTGAAGACCACAAATCGGTTAACATAGAGAAGTCCTTAATTAGTAAATGGCTGAGAAATGATCGGATCTCTGCATTTTTTTTTATATGACGTGAAAAGGTAACTCCGATATCCTATTACAGAATAAACAATGTAAATGTAAATAATAAACAATTAAAAAAAAAAATGTTATTATATTTCTATGCGGAATGCGAAGAATCGTGTGATGAGCATAAGATGTGACGTAACTTGTGAGGGTCTACTAGATATCTGTCCAGCGGTGAACTGCGTTGGTCTGCGTTGATTGATTGAGCATACACCTCTTCATCTCATCTACCTACCTTTGCTCTGTTTCTAGCTTGATAAGAATGTAGATATGCAAAACCACATGTCGAGGCTCGATGCGTAGGCTACCTTGAATGAAAACTGGGTGTCACGTGCATAATTGGAGCAAAGTAAACAATTACTTACGTACATAATAAACAATTACTTACATAATATCGGAGCCCTAGAATTCGAACATATGTCGGTCAACCACAACATGACATGAGCTGATGATTTATAGGTATGCTGTTCTAACACATATAGCACGGTAACACATATTCGTGACATTGGTAGCAATTACTAAGATACATATTATTACAGTGGACCCTCGGTAATCCGACGAACGTTTTGTAGGCCAGTGTCGAACTATCGAATTTGTTGGATTATGGAGTACTGCCTTTTTTTTTTTTTTTTCTGGTGGGAAATCATCAAATGACCCCTCCCGCTCTGGGTGGAGCGGAAGGGAGTGTCAGACTCTTACTGACTAAAACCCACCCATGTTCCTTCCTTCGCCCTTTATGTTCCGGGGTAGCGGTAACCCTTTCGGACAATCCCGCTGACCCGGCAGGCTTCGGCCCTAAGGGGCCCTCGGATTATGCTGACATCTCTTTGAGGCGCGCGTGGAACACTTACGCGCCGTCCGGCACGGGCCTGGTCCTGATCGGGCGGTGAGCTACCCATTGCTCTCCGCCCGCATGGAGTACTGCCTAAGACCCATATAGTCCCCCTATAGTCCGGAATTTTTTGAAAAAGAGTACCTTGTAATCCGAAAAATTACAAATCAAAAATTAGGGCCAGGGACTTCGTATGTGAAAAAAAATGAACGAATACATTTTTCCCTTCCACGTTTTATTATAAAATTAACGTCATTAATACTATATAAGTTGCAACCTGTTTAATCATGCATTACCTTACATTAGTGAAGATTTGTCAAAATAATGTTTGCGTTACTACATTCAACAGTGAAAGCATGTCGGATTACAGGGGGCGCCGGATTAGACAGGGGCCGGATTACCGGGGGTCCACTGTATGTATATCAAACAGTTTTCGATGCAATTTAGGAGCAACAATATTGTTGATATGATCTTTATAATGAAAAGATTAAATCAAAAATATGGGTGCAAAAATACCCTTAACGAAGCCGAGAGTCTCTTGTTCGTCCCGGTAATGTGATATTTATTTTGTACTCGACCATACATGGGAGTGGAACCCTTCTGGTTATGGAGATCTCGGTTATCTTAACTTTAAATATAGATGTACAGAATGTGTAGATAAAGGCTTCGTGAAGGGTCTCTTTAGACCCTGTACAAAGTCTAAGCATTTATTTCACATAGGCACATAAAAGGCATTTTTGTACGCCTAAAAGGCACTTTTGTAATTGATTCTAGTCGCCCCTTCCAAAAGCTAGTTTCGTACGGAGATGAATGGGCAAGAAACTCCACTGTTAGGTACACACTCTTTTAAGACGTTTTACAATTTTGTATATTTACATTTATTATATATATATATAATTATATACATACATAAACGTGCACCTAGAATAAAATTACTATATCACAATAGGTGAAAATAATTAAAAATGAAGCAATGACAGATAAATTAATTATGTGATGGTGCTCACATTATTTACAAATATTGTAAAATTATACGATTTTCCTACAATTTTAAGAAGTAATAAGTCAGTGTGTGAGTTCAAGTAATTACAGAATGTAAATTAACTGTTATGATCTGATGCGGTTGAGGTTATGACAAAATCTCATCCTAATATGAGTATTTCTCTAGATTCCATGCTGTCAAGTGCTCCAGACATAGTAGGCCTCAGCAAGAGCTGTCATTATGGGCATAGTTCGTAAATCTGCGCTGCTTCGAAAAAGAAATAAAAATACCCAATTTAACCGATATCTACGCAGCGGGGTAATTGCGTACCACACCAACAGTAGCAATGGCTTTTATTTTGACACTTCAACAAAATTCATTGCGTTATTTACGTTGCTAAGCGGACAAATTTTTCGAACACATGAACCAATGCATTAGCAATATCCTTCAAAATGATTCAGGTTATGATTGATAGTAGATGAAATAGATTGTCGCATAATTAGGGTGCGGAGCAGCCTGCAGCATGTATAAATGGTACTTTAGGTTCATATAAATATGAGTTAGGACCTTGAAATAAAGGCAGGTATACCATGTTTAAATTAACCTAGTTTAACTAACTGACATGAGTTATTTCAACTATGTATGTAGATTAATTTATAATGAGAGTTGTCTATTAAAGTAAGAATTTAATGGGCAATGAATGTCAATCTCAATAATCGTATGTTGTAGACGCTATTATGGAGATAGTTTAGTCATTTTAATAAAATTATCTTATACTAGTTTCGCCCCGCGGTTTCACCCGCGTAAGTTTCGATTCCGTGGGAATATCGGAATAAAAAGTGTTCTATGTGTTAATCCTAGTTACAAACCATCCGTGTGCCAAATTTCATCCAAATCCGTTTAGTAGTTTTTGCGTGAAAGAGTAACAAACATCCATCCATCCATACATACATACCTTCGCGTTTATAATATTGGTTTAGTAGGATAGTAGGATTTATTAGCATCCCACGCAGTATTTTCAGCCTTGCCAGAATGTAGGGCAATTTTATGTAGGTAATGCGTAATACCATTTTGGTAGAAACAGGTAAACCGAAGTTGGAAGCGCCTCACATGTTGGTACTTCGTAAAGAGTATATGGGCGGGATAAAGCCAAGACTTTTGGGAGTGCATTGAATGGGCGAGTGACACAGGCTGGTTTCAGTAATCCCTACCTAATTCGGTAAAAGATTATCACAGAGGAGAAAAACTCCCCAAGCAAAAGAAAGATCCCAATAAATATTGCGTTGTTTAATGAGAACACAATCACACTTTTCTTGACCTGCTGACTTGGGACAAGCGCAGGAACCGTCGAGTTCTCGACTGGCAAATTCGACATTATTTTAAACTTACAAAATACGTTCGATAGGCGTACTCACAGAACAGATACTGTTCTGTGGACGTACTACACACATACTTGTTCGGATTCGCATGATTCGGCACTATTTGAAACAGCCGGGCGGCAAAGTACGATATTGTCACCCAGCCTGTGCCGAATGACGACCCGAACAAGTCTGTAGAAAAACCTCAACAAAAATTTGGTAACAAAAAAGATATGAGGAAACCCGATACCTACTCCAACATCGAGTAGTTCCTAATTTAATCTACTAAGTCGCAGATTCCTTATCTATCATTCTAGAATTTTCATGTTTCATGAAGTAGGTCACTGAACTGTAGGTAACGTACACGTTTACGTTGCGCAAACTACAAACAAATAAGTAAATAATATCTTCACTAATTGCTCCATGAAGTAACGTTATATGAAGGGTGATAAAAATGTTGACAAAAATGCTAAACCTTGAGAATCTGTAGAGTAATTAGTTTTATCAGTATCAGACATTGCAGCATATCAGAAATGAGAGCACAATGACTTTATTGAATTAAGCCTACGACCAACAATATTGCCAAATCTGGCCTCTTATTTATCGTTTCAGCAATATTTTGCCTGTCACTCTGCTCGTTAAAATAAGGGCGCTAAAGCAAGGGCATATTCAATTTCATCCTGTATATGATACAGGATGGTAATGTTAGAAGGGGTATGAATGAATGAAGGGCAACGAATGAGGCAGTAAGGGACCCCTTGCAGCTACAGGAAAATGTTCTTAGTAGACCATCCATAAATTTTGTAGTAATTACCTTACTACTAACCGCATTTATAACAGATTATGGAAATGGAAGGCACATGTAGCTAAAAAACCGATTATTCCCGCGTTTAATTCTTGCAAAACACATGCAGTTTGAAATCATGATTAGCAAGACATATGTAGTCAGTCAATGTTAATAAAGATATAACATTGATATCGATAATTATAATCACCAGACTATGGTGCATTAGCCACTGTTATCAGTTACCTATCACAAAAAGTATCTCCGTAACGATGTACTAAATTGCTGTATGTTAAGAGTATAAAGACATGTGGTTGAAGAGAATAACTAAACTGCTCATAATACTATCATACATACAGAAAAAGACAAGGCTTTGAGTATCTGCACAGATTTCTACAAAACTCTATACCCTGCTGAAGAAGTAGGTCCAAACTCTTCCCAATCACACAATGTCGTTTCCCTTTTACAACAACCACCTCAGATTTCACCCCAGAAGGTTTTGAAGTCCATTGCGCTTTGCGCAGCTTAACATATTGTAGAAGCCATGGAGAAGATAGTATATATTTCCACGGAAGCTCTTAAAATCGGAGGAACCGCATTACTTTTGCACATCTTAAAACAATTCAACTCAATACTACAAACTGGTTCATTTCCCTCTCAATTTTGCTATTCCACAATAAATACTGCTACACAATAAAGCTGCTAAATCTGAAATTGGTAACTATGGGCGACATCGAGGCATACCCAGGAGAAGATGATGAGGTTGACGACCTATAGACAGGATTGGTCCACACTAGCACAAGACCGAGAAGAGTGAAAAGGAGACAGGGAGGATTTTGCCTTGCAGTGGAAAACATATGCTAAAAATAAATAATAATAACTAAACTGCTGTATAGTTTATAACCGTATATAGTATAATAAGGTAATTAGATACCTGTGACCAAATGTTGCAATTGTTAAGAAACAACAAATTAAATTACATACCTTAATTAAATATTTAAAATCTAACGCAATTTCATCGTTGGTGAACATATTAAGATAAGATAATTGTATTTGTTCTATGGCAAAATGACGGGCAATGCTTTACTTAGAACACTATAAAAACCTTCAGGGATGCTGTGTTAGCATCAGATCTAAATTTGGACTCGTCGAGACCTTTTGAAAACTCACCATGAAATTGTTCAGTGCACTCTGTGTTTTGGCCGTGGTAAGATTTCTTTGTGTATTTTGATTAGACAGTTTAAGAGGACTTTTTATCGGTGTATGAGTACCTATTTACAATTTTCCCTAAATTTCAATGTTTCAAATAGTTTTTAATTTTTTTCAATCAGTTCGTAGGTTACTGTTACTTTTGAACGTGAAGTGCCAGCAGTTGAATTGTTATTCTAAGTTGAAATCAACTCAGCCTATCGCAGTCTACTGCTGGACATAGGCCTCTCCCAGGCTGCGCCACAACACCCAGTCCTAAGTCGTCCGCATCCAGTCCGTCCCAGCAACTTTCTTTAGGTCGTCCGTCCATCTAGCTGGGAGGCGTCCCACACTAGGCTTGCCGATACGCGATCTCCACTCCAGGACTCATCTGCTCCACCGGCCATCGGTTCTTCGACAGACATGGCCAGCCCACTGCCACTTCAGTTTGCTTACTCTGCAAGCTATGTCGGTAACTCCGGTTCTTTTCCGGATAATTTCATTCCTGATTTTATCCTAAGTTGAAATGTTGATAGTAAAATATAACATCACATGTTGTCTACATTTCCCGGAAGGGTTGACAGAGTTTGATGTCTTACCTACTGCAGCCATATTTGTCCCGTTATCAATGTCCCTACGCTGAAAACAATAGCATTAGCGTTATCAATATGCTAGCACATAGACCTCCTGTGAGAGGTTTATGGAGGATTACGGCCCACCTCGGCCGTAATCCAACACGCGAGCCCAGTGCGGGTTGGTAGACGTCCCATTTCTTCGAATTTTTGGTTCCAGGATATGCCGGTTTCCTCACGACAACAGACAATAACAATCAGTGAAAATCAAATGTTTTCCAGTGCTTTCAAAGTAAACACCACACCGTTTTCGCCATAGAAATGTCCTATATCTATGGTTTTCGCATCTGCTTTTTTGGTACCTAACTACACGTATGATAATTACAGGTGTGCTCGGCATTTGGGGCTCCAGATGTGCCGAACTATGACTTGATTGAAGTACTCAATCGTGATATGAACCTTATGTCGCATACCAGGTACGTAATTATTTCCGTTATTTTATTATAGATGAACTAGCTTTTGCCCACGGCCTCCCCTGCATGGAGGTCGGAAATTATCCCAAGGGACCGTTCACCGAGATAAAAATAACCCATGTCCTAAATGAGGTCATGATTTATCCATGTGATAAATTTCATCCAAATCCGTTGTGCCGGTAAGGTTCACGCCTTACCGGCACAACGGATTTGGATGAAATTTCGTGCGTAGTTTTTGCGTGAACAGGTTACAAACAGACAGACAGAGACTTTCAATAATATTATTATTATGGATTAATTTATTATTTTTTGTGATTCCTATCTAAATATGGACCACCGATCGATATTCTTCCTTTTGGTGTCGTAAAAAGGCGATAAAGATGTAAACAGCATGACATAATCACACTCATATACAAATCGTAAAGCACGGATCATTTAAACGGTCGACGAAAAGGCCTATTGTATTTATAACTTCTTTTATTTTTGTTTCCGGGGGGAAAACTTCTAAAAGGTTTCGGGATAAATCTGCACATGGAAGGGGTAGCGGAACCTATCTAAAGCCCAATCCGAAACACCCTCTATGCAACGACTGTTAGGGCACATATCTGGGGAGACTGTAAAGGAGGACCCCTGAAACCTAACTGTGCAAGTTCTTAATATCTGTCCGCAGAAAATCGTTACCAATTATTTACTCCATTATCAAAAAATAACGAGTGTTTCTTTTAAAAATATCAGGCAACTCATAACACAACTGGTTGAGAATCTTCGTAAGTCTGCACAGGAAGCTTTGGATTCTGTTAAAGCCTTCAATGATGGCATCGTGAACGAAGCAAAGGAGGTCAAGGAAAAAATCATCAGCGACGTGCAGAAGTTCAGGCAACGTGTCACAGAAGCTGTTGAGAATGTCATGAATAGAATCTCTAACACCAGTGTGGCTGTCAAGGAATGTGTCGATGTGAGTGTACATACCATTAGATATAGACAAAATATGGTTTTATGTTGGAAAATCGAATGTGTTATCGAGCAGTAACAGATGAAATGAAGCCAACCACTAAAAGCAATCATCGCGAAAGCCAGATCTGAAAAATAGTTTGTATCAGCATTGTATAGAATTTTTTCTATTTTTCACACGACTTCAAAACTTGAAACTATTCACCCAAAATCTAGTTTTTGTTCAATTCCTTTTTTTATTTCTATTATTTTCAAGTTTAAGTTGGCATGTGGAAATTTGCTTCCTATGAAAATGATCTAATTTTGTGATAATTATGAGTTCAATATAAACGTGTTCTCTTTCTATTCCTACTCAATTAACACAAGCAAATTGCAGTCCCACAGAAGCGCTGCAGCCGCTGTATTCAACGAAACACTATCCAGCACAATGACTTGTGTCGACGAACGCATAGCTGATGTTTCCGCAGAGATCAAGCATTTAATGACAATAGCCAATGAGGCAATTGCAGCTGGTTCCGAGGCTATGGAAGACATGAAGAAGTGTACCGGAGATAACGCCAACTTATGGGCCGCTGGATCCTGCCTCGGAGCCGTTGCTGTGAAGACAGAGATGAAATCTATCGGTTTTCTTGGACAGTCTACTATGGCGGTAAGTGGATTAATAATTATATTACCTACTGTCCTAGAATCTATTGAGAAGTAATTCAGTAATATAAGAGCATTTTCTAAGGAGCTCGTCCGAGGTAGGAAAGCGTAGGTACTACCGGATAGGTGCCTACCTACCCATGACGCGCAACATGTTTAATTCTTATTTACCTTACCTTCGCAGCGTCATAAGTGGTACACTAACCTCCTTGTTTATAAACGTTGCGAACAGAGAGGCGTTTAAACGTCAAAAATGAATAGTTTAACCATGGAAATTAGTATGTACAGACGCCAGCAGGTCAAGCTACCCGAAACTGTCAAATTTTCCCAATTAACCTTGAACCTTAATGCTTTAGCAATAAAGTTCAAAATATATTAAAGAAATTTGACAGATTGTAGTAGCTTGATGTGCTGGCGTCTGTACTGTATAGAGTTAAGCAGACGCTAATCATTACTTATCTTTAAGCAACGTTAATAAATAAGGGGTTTAATGGTAATCACATCACTTATAAGAATGAGTACATCCTAATAGAAAATCTCTTATTTTTTAGCTTGAGTCCCTATAGCTTTTTATTATATTGTTGGTATATTGGCGTGGCTAGCTGACATATGGCAAATAATTTAATTGTATGTTCTGTTTCTTGTAATGTTAATTACTTAACATGTGTACCTAGTATTGTATACAATCAATTTTCTAACTGAACAGACAGCTGTGCTGCTGGGGAGTTTGTTGCGTCACTTCTTCTTCCCAGCGATAGCACTAGGAAGTGGTGAAGGGCGGGCGTTTTTGGGGGACTGTCTTTTGTAATTTTGACGTTCGAAAAGTGCTGATTCTCAGCCTAATTTGAATAAATGACTTTTGATTTTAATTTTTCTCAATTATAGCGAAAAATACCTACTTACATCTTTGATGAACAAATTATTTCAATTTTATCATTATTGTTACAGATCGGTCGCATTAATCTAGGCATTGCTTCACTACCAGCGTCGCTTGAAGTTTGTGCCGGCATGCGCCTGATACAAACAGGAATTAAAACTGGAAAGATCATCGTTGAAGTTGGTGGTTGTTCGGCAACCGGGATCTACAACACGATCATGGGTAAACCTACTCATGTTGAAAATTAAGATGTTTTATGAAATCATGTGAAGGACGAAATAAAGATACTTCTACTACATTTAAAGTAATTTAATTTAGATCAATTAGTCTATCTATATGCCATTGAGAAACAGAAGTTTCTAAAGAGGAACCTCCATAAAAGATGTGTGTCAAGAGTAGGTCACCCAGTTCCTTAGCATTTTTGAAAAACTTATTTTCCCAAGAGGATGTCAAGCATCATTTTCCGCGAATAACAACATGCTGCGGACACGTATCCGACACGACACCTGGTTATTATAACCCACGTCATCTAGCATTTTCAATGCAATATTTAATATTGCATGGAAAATGCTAGATAAAGATAAACTTATCACTGCGAACATAATAATGTTCAGCAGTGATAAGTTTATCTTTAGGAAAAGTGGAAAGTGAAATACCTATACAACGGAAAGATAAAAACACAGTTTATTGCACAATAATTATTTTATTAAAAATCAAATAGTAGTGTAACATATATTATGTGTAACAAAAAATGCTTAGGAACGAAAAAAGCGAAGCTTAACTTTTCATTGGTAACTAAATAAGTAATTAGTAGCATATCTAACTCAAAAAATGCATGTTAGAAAGCTTCTTTATCTTATAGAGTTATATAGATATTAATTTGTACATGTTTACCGGCATCCACCGCGATTGTTGTACCGGTAATATTACTGGCACCTTCACTCGCCAAAAATTAAATTGTATTCGCAACCTCCTTGGTAGTTCCCGTCCTTCCCAAAGCATGAGTCCCCTTAGATTTCTCTAAATAGGCAGCATAATCTTCTTTCTTGAAACCAGCGCTCAAATGTATGTTAGTGTCAATCACACCTGGATTAACAGCATTGACACGATCTCCCTTGCTAGCAAGCTCTAAGGACACAAATCTTGTAAACTGGTCCAAGGTAGCTTTAAACATGCAATACGCAAGAATGCCGGGAAAAGACCTCAGTCCTGCTACACTGGACACATTCACGAAGTTCCCTTTAAACTTGACAAGATGCGGCGTGGCCAACATGGTCAAATAATATGGTCCACGCACATTTGTATTCATTATGCTGTCGTATTGAGCAAGAGAAGTATCTTCTATTGAGACTATTTGCATAATGCCGGCATTGTTGACCAGAACATCAAGTTGCTTGAAATTGTTGATGGTTTCCTTCACTAACCTTTCAACATCAGCTTCCTTGTCCATATAGGCGATAACAGATAATGGTGTTAGCTTGCTGGGTGACGCAGCTTCGCCTACTTTTGCTGTCTTCTCCAGGTTTTCCTTGTTCCTTCCTGTAAGGACTAGTCTTGCATCTTGTTTCGCACATTCTATAGCAGTTTCCGCACCGATTCCTGAGCTAGCTCCTGTCACTTAAACTACTTTATTAGTGAACATTCTTGATACCTGATTAAAGAACAAAGCATAATTACGGCAGAGTATCTTAAAAAATATTAATAATTGTCTTTAACCACTGTTAAGTAGTTTGTTCATTTTTAGGGTTCCGATCCCAAAGGGTAAAAGCGGGACTCTATTACTAAGACTCCACTGTCCGTCTGTCTGTCTGTCTGCCACCAGGCTGTATCTCATGAATCGTGATAGCTAGACAGTTGAAATATTGAATCTTCTAATTAATGACACCAAACTACAATAACCAATCTTGCTAATCGAATATTTCTGAAGAGCTTGTTTAGCAGTAACCAATCACAATTTCATTGTGAAGTTTATAGCACTCGATTTATCGAGTTATTTTTGTAGATTACACGTTATAAATGCATCTGTACCTACCTATAAACTAAAGGTAGGTTATTTACTTATGTATCAAAAGCTTTCTTAATGCTATTTACATCTCAGTAATTAATGATACTCAGTGATAACATTTTCTATTATCCATTGATTGTGGTAGTACAAGTATATTTTACACAACCTATACTTACAAAAACTAAATAATAATATGAATATTGTATTAAAACTAAATATAATATTTATGTACGAGGGCGGGTCAATAAGTCCGTGACTTTTTTAATTTCTTGTCTTTTAACTGAAAGGGCAATACTGCGTCTGTCAACAGGCAACTATCAGTTGACTTCTGTCAAAATTTTAACAAACTGCGTCTATAACATGGACTTGTCTGTAAGTTTGTCTTTGACAGCCATTGATAGCAGACTGCCGCGTATTTTGAGAAGAAAATGGAAAAAAGTGAATTTCGTGTGCTCATTAAGCATTATTTTTTGAGGAAAAAAACCATCACTCAAACCAAGGCTAAGCTTGATAAATACTATGGGGACTCTGCACCATCAATTTCAATGGTAAAGAGGTGATTCACAGAATTTCGTTGTGGCCGTACAAGCACGGAAGATGCCGAACGATCTGGATGCCCAGTTGAGGTCTCTACACCCGAAACAAATGAAAAAAATTCACGATATGGTGTTGGCCGATCGGAGATTGAAAGTGAGAGAGATTGTGGAAGCCATAGGCATCTCACATGGCTCTGTGATTACTATTTTAAATGATCACTTGGGTATGAGAAAGCTTTCCGCAAGATGGGTGCCGCGGTTGCTCACAATCACCACAAACGCAATCGTGTGACAACTTCGCAAGAGTTTTTGGCGTTGTTCAACCGTAATATGGACGAGTTTTTACGCCGTTTCGTAACCGTGGACAAAACATGGATCCACCACAACACACCATAGACCAAACAGCAGTAAAAACAGTGGGTTTCTCGGGGTGAATCGGCGCCAAAGAAGGCCAAGGTGGGTTTGTCAGCCAATAAAGTCATGGCGACCGTTTTTTGGGATGCACGCGGTATTATCCATATTGACTACCTTCAAAAGGGTAAAACAATCAATGGTGAATATTATGCTAACTTATTGGGTCAATTTAAAGCGAATTTAATAAAAAAACGACCGCATTTGGTCAAGAAGAAAGTTCTTTTCCACCAGGACAATGCAAGGATGCACACATGTGCAGTTTCCATGTTAAAAATTCATGAATTGGGCTACGAATTACTCCCTCATCCGCCCTATTCTCCGGATTTAGCCCCGAGTGACTTTTTCTTGTTCCCAAACTTGAAGAAATGGTTTGGTGGAAAGAGATTTGACTCCAATGATGAAATCATCTCACAAACAAATACCAATTTTGATGACCTTTTTTTTTTCTGGTGGGAAATCATTAAATGACCCCTCCCGCTCTGGGTGGAGCGGAAGGGAGTGTCAGACTCTTACTGACTAAAGCCCACCCATGTTCCTTCCTTCGCCCTTTATGTTCCGGGGTAGCGGTAACCCTTTCGGACAATCCCGCTGACCCGGCAGGCGTCGGCCCTAAGGGGCCCCTCAAATTGTGCTGACAACTCTTTGAGGCGCGCGTGGCGTGGCGTTTGATGACCTCGACAAATCTTATTTTTTGGAAGGGATAAAAAAATTGGAGAAACGTTGGACAAAGTGTATAGAGCTCAAAGGAGAGTACGTTGAAGAATAAAAAATAAAAATTATCCAAAAACCTGTGTTTCATTCAAAAAGAAAACCCACCCCATAAAGTACCAGGACCGGAGTGGATCAACTTTAGTTCCTTCAGATCCTACAGTAACGTGGGTAAAAATTGTTGAAAAATAACATGACCCATTTATGATTCTTCAATGCTTTTATTTATACAAATGATATACATGAAGCATCTATCAAGTTCGATTTAACAGAATCAAAAGCTTTATCGCGGACACATGGCATGGCGGCCGCCGTCAACCGGTATAGTTACACCAGTCATGTTGCTAGCTGCATCACTTGCCAAAAACAGTATCACAGACGACACTTCCTTTGCATCACCAGCTCTACCCAGCGCATGACTGTCAGCGCACTTTTTAATAAATACTTCATATTCTTGTTCATTCATGCTTGACTTCATGTGAATACCCGTTGTTATCACACCAGGATTTACAGCGTTAACGCGAACATTCTTCGGTGCTAGTTCAAGAGCGACGCACCTCGTAAATTGATCCAAAGCAGATTTAGACATGCAGTAAGCAAGAACATTCGGGAAAGATCTTAAACCAGTGACGCTGGACACGTTAACGATATTTCCTTGTGTTTTGACAAGGTGAGGAGTGGCCAGCATCGTCAGATGATACGGTCCGCGGACGTTTGTGTTCATAACACGATCGTACTGAGCCAGTGTCGTATTTTCTATAGACCCAGATTCAAGAATACCAGCGTTGTTTACTAGGACATCAAGTTGTTTAAATTCATCTATTGTCCTTTTTATAACGTTTTCTACGTCACTTTCAATGTTCATGTCTGCGATTACGATCAACGGCTTTAAATTATTTGGGGAGTTTTCTTGGCATTGCTTTGCGACTTTTTCTAGATTTCCCTTGTTTCTTCCTGTAATTACTAGCTTGGCATCAAGTTTTGAGAAATCTAAGGCAGTTTCTGCGCCAATTCCCGAGCTGGCACCAGTAATGAGTACCACTTTATTTGCGAACATGGTTAATAGGTACCTGGTTGACAAAATATTTCTGTTTAGTCTTTGGGTCCGGCAGTGCCCCATAAGCGATCGTCGCGTGAATACGCTCGCGTTCAATTTACACTAGGATTTTCATTCAATTTTGTTCGGAAAACCGGAAGGCGCCCTCTATCGGTGCGACGACGCGTTCAGGTTCGCCGAGTAAAATGAACGAGACGATCCAGCATTCACGCGATGATATACAAAATAAAGGCCAACTAACCCTCCACCATTGAATTGACTCAGTTGTAAAAGAACTAAGCTGGGTAAGTACTTACCTACTGAAGTACCCATTACCTTCCCTAACTAGAGATGTCTCTAATGTCTAGTATGTAGCCGGCTACTACCTAACTAATTCATCATTGAATACCTATCTACTAATTTTCCTTTATTGTGATGTTACGAAATAACATGGAAACAAACTTCGGTAATTAATGATTAACCTATTAGATCAGCCGGTACCTTACAGCACCTATAGGTTCTACCTACGTATAACTAACCCTAAACAATAACAAGTTACTAGGTAAATAGGTAGTTAACCTATGTCAGTAGGTAATCACATAACATTCAGAGGTACAGACAAGAGGAACTTCAAAAAATGACACGGAAAATCATTAAGATTAGGTATAAAAAAATGTATATAAAGTACTTACAAAATAAATTACGATAAAAATAAGCTGACTACGATAAAATGAAGTCAAGACAAGTCAACACAGCAGTCAAACATGAAAGAAAAAAAAACAACACTAAATTCGATATTGACATTAATGACAGCAATGACAGCGGAGAGTCAAACGTTGGTCAAACGTCACCACTTTATACCACAGAGTACAGCAAGAACTCTTAAGAGTCATTCCCACTGGTTGGGCGTCTGATCTGTTTTTATTAACAATAGACACGTAGGAAGCATTTACACTAGCAAATGATAGTTGAATGATCAAAAAGTAAATCGACTAAAAAATGTTATGGTTTGTAATGATTAAGTAAATAAATTAATTTAAATTATTTGTGCAATAAACAATTAAATCAGAATATGTTGAAGGTTGTGCTTTGGATAAGGAGCGGGGAGCGCATATCAGTGGTAAAAAAACCAGTATAGGCTGGCCTCAAGGAGCTTTAGCCTCACAAAAGTGACCACTCTCTAGGAAGAGAAGCGACTGTACGGTCAATACCTGTCCCTTTTGCTCAAGCCTGTAATAAGAAAGGTGCTGTGTTCCAATTTTAATTAATAGGAATAACATTAGTGAATATTAATGGAAAAAGTAGTTATTTATGTTACTAATTATTATTTTTAGACTTTACTTGCTTATGTTCGACTGTTCGACACTGAAAGATTTATTTTTATAAATATATTTTTTTCACAGGACAAATAGTGACAATTAGAATTAATAATAATAAAAACCTTTTTTTACAATTTTATTAATATTATTTAATTGAAAACACTGTATCTTCAAGTGGTCACTAAGTCCATGCGGTCACTCCGCAAAGGTACGGACGCCAGCACATCAAGTTACTACAATCTGTCAAATTTCTCTAATAGATTTTCAACTTTATCTGCAAACATTTAAGGTTCAAGATTGATTGGGAAAATTTGACAGTTTCGGGTAGCTTGACCTGCTGGCGTCTGTACGTCAAAATTACATAATGATTGTCCCCCAAAACGCCCACCCTTCACTACTTTCTAGTTATTGATTTCGCTGGAAAGATTATGTGGCGCAACAAACTCCCCAGAAATTTTACCGATTTAATTTTAAGTTGTATTAAACACAATGAATGTAAAGTCCGTTTCACAAAAGAAGTCTCGTAGACGAGGCGCCACTGTCGTAGGACGGAATCATAAAATATTGATTTATTTATTTCTCGACATCATATACGAGTAGCAGGCTTGATTATTGGTTAATAAAATGCACATTTTTAAATAGAGAAAGGTGTCTGGGGTAGGAGAGTTGTTGTTGGAATGTTGCTAACTATAATTAATTAATAATAATTAGTTCCACTTATTTCCGCTGGACTTCTTTCGGGAAACGGACCCTATGTACCGATTTAATATTAAAATGTTGTATTAAATTTAATCGATTAAATTATATCGATTCCAATCGATTAAAAATACAAAACGACTTTTAAATAAAGTTACTGGTATCCCTCCCTAGTTAAGTTGCTTTGGCGAAACGCGAAGTGAGTGAAGTGGTTATAGTGAAATGAAAGAATTTTATTGTGAAGCGTACGCTATTGTAGTGTTCTTTTAAGAAAATATCATAATTGTAACATTATTCTAATTAAATGTTACATGTGAAAACGATACTATAATCCTTAAACATGTCTGCATCGTCCGTTGCGAAAGCAGATTCGTTCGACGAATTCTACACTGAGGTGACGCCTTTATTTTGTAAACATTTTGCAATATTTTCAAGTTTTCTACCAAACCAAGTACCTACTCAATTCTTTTGCCATTACCACAACGTATAGCTTCGTTTCTTCAAGCTTGATTTAACTTTCTTGCCATTACACAATACTGACATTGTAAATATTGAACGATTTGTGTACCAAATTGAAATATTGCCATGCGTCAATCATAAATTTATTATTACATGAATGCTGCAACACGTAAACGCACTCTGTTTTGCAGGTGAAAGAAATAGAAAAACGTGATTCTGTGTTGACCCCAATACAGCAACTGGAACGATTACTACGTCCAGGGTCCACATATTTTAATCTAAACCCATTTGAGGTCCTGCAAGTTGAGCCAGATGCATCCCTCGATGAAATCAAGAAGAAATACCGGAGACTATCCATACTGGTACATCCAGACAAAAATATGGTAAGAGAACAGTTCAAAGATTGTTTTCTGTGACTAACCTATTAGCCATCCCTTTAAACTTTGGATAAATATTATGTTAGCAATGTAAACTTTTGAAAACTTACCTAATACCACTTAGCATCTAATATAAAAGTTTAAATTCTGCCAATAAGTGACCAAATTGAAAATTACTCCCAGTTTTATATTAATTTTGAAATATTCAGTTCTCAAGTAAGGAGATTTCGTATTCGTTTAGACGGTTATGTCCGTCAACATTTCGTTTTTATCCACAGATTGGAACATACCGAGGGACGTCCTGAGACAGCCAGTAATAGGTAAGGAACAAAAAAAGGAACATAGGCGTGAACCAGAGACAAAAACAAAGACATCACACATAATATTTAAAAAAATATCAAATATTAGTTCTTTACAATAAAGTTTTTAGCCAGACAAAGAGATACTTTCAGTATTCCAAATATGTAAGATTGTGTATCATTTTGATTTACAGGAAGACTCTGAGCGAGCGCAACAAGCTTTTGAAATTGTTAACAGAGCCTGGAAGACGCTTGAGAACGATGACACGAGGAAAAAATGCTTAGACATTTGTGAGGAGGCCAAAGAACGGACTGACCACATGGTAAATTGATTTTGCTGTTATCAATAAAATCAATGCTTTTATTACAATTGCTATATTAACAATTAAATCCCACTCTATTAATTGAATGTTGATTATTTTAGATTGAGCAGAAAAGGAAAAAGCAGAAAAAAGATAATAAGGGGACTGATGGCATTCCTGAGGATGATCCTGTGAAATATAAACATGCAATTTATGTTATGACCATGAAGGTATGTTGAGTTTTTTCTTGGTAGTTAGTAGGAATAACAGGACCAGCTTGCATTATCTATGAGTGTTACAAAAGGCTTCTTGTTAATAAAGTCTTACAAAAAGTAAGAAATATTTGCACCTACAATATTAGAATAGAATACTCTTTATTATGCACACCATAAAAACTATGGATATAAAGTAGACATTGTACATAGGGTGACACAATTGGCGGTCTTATCGCTTAAAGCGATCTACTATATTTTTGGTTTATTTCGAGTGCATAGGTGCAAAAGCAAACCAGACTTATTCAACTAAATTATGTACTTTCCTTCCATTCAGTTTGTTAAAAAAAGGAATTTTAGTCTCTGCACTATGTGCAATCAGTATTGACACTTGAATTATAAAGTTTTGTGAAGGTTTTAAAAAAAATCCGATAATATAATTTATGGTTATAAACAATTTCAGTTATTTGCTGACATGGAGCGAAAACGCCAACACCTTGAAGTCCGTGACATGGAGGAGAGGAAACGAAAACGAGAAGCTGAGATTGAGCAGGAGGAACAGAAGTCCCTAGAAAAGGAATGGGCAAAGAATTTTGAGGTACTATAGCTTTTTGATTATTATTATTTGATAATAAGCCTGCTCTTGACCTCGATCTCGCCTGACCAAAAGCAATGGATGAGATCAACAATGGGATGAGCGTGCCTAGAAGATGCCTGGGCATGCCTGGAGATGGGATGAGCGTGCCTAGAAGATGCCTGGGCATGCCTGGAGATGGGATGAGCGTGCCTAGAAGATGCCTGGGCATGCCTGGGGATGGGACGAGCGTGCCTAGAAGATTCCTGGGCAGTTTACGCTATATGGACTTTTCACAGTTCTTTTTTCACAATACAATCGATCCACAAAGCTGGATGACGTCCATTGCAAGTGGGTCGTTATTGATGTGGGTTCCAATAAGGATGCGTTTCTATTGGGTTAGAGCTGAGATGTGCAGGAATCGATCATAAATGAGATGAGAGATGGAATGTTGATTACAACTAACTGACTGGTGGACGCATGTCTCCTCTCCGCCTCAGTGTAAATGCATCCGAATTGTGTAGTAACTATTTAATGCTAATTTTATTTTATTTGAGAGATCCATGAAAATTCAGAATATCGGTACTTTTTTGGCCTGTCAATAACATCGTCTTGAGAGTTGTGCCCTGCAATGGGACAATACAGGGTAAATATATTAGATTAGAAACATCATGAAGTCCCTCAAAATTGCCATTCCGATTCATCATCATTCTCCTGCCCCCCAACTAATTTATTTGGGGTCGGCGCAACATGTCTTTTTCTTCCATGATTCTCTATTAGTCGTCATCTCGGTAGTCACCCCCTTTTTAACCATATCATCATTCACACATTCCATCCACCGTTTCTTAGGTCTTCCCCTACTCTTATAGCCATCGACATTTCATACTCAAAACCGATTATTAGAAATTAATAGGGTTTACTAATAACAATTTGTTTCAACGTTGCAGGAATCCCGACAAAACCGAGTCGACAGCTGGAAGACGTTCCAATCCGGCGGCGGCAAGGAGAAAAAGAAGAAGAAAATCCAAGGATTCAAGCCCCCTAAACCTAAACCTGAGAGCAGATAACTCTCACTAAAATTACACATTACTATAGTTATATTTAGCGCTTTATTTTGAATCTACGATTATGATAGTTACACTAGACTTTAAAGAACAATTTACAATAACAATTTTCTCAAACATTTCGGACAGTTCTGCTAATTAGTCTACTAGAAGTCTTAAGACTTGTCAGCGCATTCAAATTCGAATAATATTGGGAACTCGGCTGTGACAAATGTAAAACAATGAAATAGTATACTAGTTTTTATCTAATATTTGTGTCGTTAAACACTTCCATGTTTGCGAAATGTAGACGAGCAAGCAATTGACAAAGAATTTGTTGTAAATTACGATAATTTATTGATGAATTTGACGGTCTTCTAGATTTCTAACTTAAATTCTAGATTATTCCACATTATCAGTAAAAAGTTAATGTAAAATACGCGCATAATTTTAGTGCATCTAAACTAGGAATAGGCATATTGTCAGTGTTTAAATCCATCAATTAGATTTGATCCTGAAACACGTCCAATATAGAAAATGATGTCCTACGAATTCAGTAAAAATAAATATTTTAAACAATGAAAAACGCGAGATCTGTCCGGTAACTGTCCTGATGGGAATTCGTATGATTGTTGCACTGGTCGCGTTACAGTTGCGCGATTTTGACGCAATCGCGCAAAGTCGCGCAGCAGGCTAGCCGGTTATTCCATTTACATTTGACCCCAAAAAAGCCACCCTAAGGTCCTATTACCCTACGGTAAACCACCACACGGACATGCGTTTCCGTGTATTCACCTTAGGGTGATTTTTTTTGGGGATGTGGATAAACGGAATAACCCAATCGAGCGATATCAGCGCTGCAAGCAGACTTTATGCAATGAAATGCAATTTTTAGGCGTTTACTCACAGAAGACACGTCTGTGACTACGCCCAACTCATTGCAATATTGTTAGCAGTAAATATTAATTCTCAATAGAAATAAAGAGAGAAAATTAAACTTGCCTCTTATTTGTCCAACCAACCGACCAATTCAACCTAGGCCAATTCTCATAATTAAAAACGTTCAAAATCTAGTCGCAATCTCATCTCAGCGACAATCAATGTCAAAAGCTTGGTCAAAGGGAAATGATTATTTTTTTGTCAGGTTGAGACATTTGTTTGTCGCCGAGATGAGACTGCGACTAGATTTTGAATGTTTTAAATTAGGAGAATTGCCTTCAGAACGTTTTTAAAATTACGAGAATTGCCTCAGATTTGTTCTATTTTCAAAGCTTGTAGACAACACGTAAACGTTCAATGATATCCACAATAATATTCTAAACTTTTATTCATTTTTAACAAAAAATAAAAATACATTTGAAAGAATAAGTCACACAAACAATCATATTTCATGTGCGTGTGAACTGAGGGACCAAACTGGTATTTCGGAAATAAAAATCGTAGGATTTAGTAGTAGACTTAAAACAATTGTAGAACAAATATTGGAATTTGTAAATAAATATATATATTAAAAACTACAGCCCTTAAAGTGCGGTCCCTCAGTCCTCACACACCATCAGCCAGATCTCGGAAAGTATCTGAAAAAGTAAGGTATTGTGACTGCAGACATTTACAAATACCAGTTTGGTCCCTCGGTTCACACGCACATCATATTTCATCATTACAAACATATACATAAACTCCCCTTTTTTTTAAGGAGAGACAGAAACTACAGAACTAAGTGCTACGATACTATTTTATTTTTTTTTTTTTTTTACTAGCTGCTGCAGGCAGAACATTTTAGTTTCAATAACACAATTATTATGTAAGTACTAGGGGCTATGCTATACGAAAGATCGCTTTATTAAAATTATTGCTAACAGCTACGAAACGATATTTAATCTTCGCATTCTTCGACCATATCGCTCGGTGGGCCGGGGTTTTTCGGCGGCCCCCAGTTCAAGAATATGCTGTCGGTGTAGATCATCATGCCGAGGGAAAATAGGAACCTGCAAAAATCATAAATTAGATAAACTCGAAGAGGTCAACAGCAGCAGTTTAGTTTTTGTTCTTCATGCCAACAGGGCGGTTCACGATCATCTATGCCATCAAACACGAGCCGCTAAATAAGAGAGTTTAAGGTAGTAGGCTTTCAAAACGGCGAAGGAAATCATCGTCAGGAAACCGGTATATTCTAGAACTAAACATACGAAGACGTGACGCGCGTAGTAGATAAGGCTTGCTACACACTTGTTTTGTTCGGCTCGTCAGTATTCGGCACGAATCGACACAGCCGGGCGGTAAAAATCGAATATATATTTTACCGCCCGGTTGTGCCTAATCATGCCGACCCGAACAAGTGTGTAGCACCCTTACGGCGCACTCTTTTTCAAAGAGGAGGCCTACGTCACAACAGCAGTAGAAACATTATTGGCTGATTATTTTATGACGGTGATCGGCGTCCTCGAGTCGGCCAGCGTAAGGTAAGACGGCCTAAGGCTAGGTGCAGCGACGATCTTCGCAGGCTGGCTGGTAGTAGCTGGATGAGAGTTGCCGAGGGTCGAGCTGAATGACGTGCGATTAGAGATCCCTATGTCCAGCAGTGTTCTGCTATAGGCTGATGATGATGAAGGTGATCATAAAACTCCTCACCATAATATACCGCCCAGCAAGATCTTGTTGTAGAAACTCTGTTTGTCGCTGTACCAGGGCTCCCAAGATGCGCACGGCACGGGCAGCTCATTCATATGGGCATCGCAGCGGTCTGAGGAAAAATGTAACTTTTCTTTTACACAATACCTAGCTGATAATATTATGTCCTCTAGGTAATTCTACTACGTGAAAACAAAGTGGAGTTCCAACTGTCGCTTCGGGTGTCGTAACAGGCGAACTCCGTTTTGACTAATTTTATTTATTTTTTTACCTACACTAGAAATTTCTCCTGTATCGTGGGTGCGTTTACAAACATTTAAACTACACACACAAACAGCCATGCCCGGAACAATTACTTTTAGGTCATACAAATATTTGTTCCGCGCGACACGCAGCGCAGCAGTCAATCGCTTAACCACTGCGCCAACCGTGTCGTCAAATTGCGACCGGGGCTTGCTTTTTGAGGGTGCAATCTATTGATATAGCGACAGCGGACGAACAGACAGACACGAAAAGCGACTTTGTTTCATAAAGCAACTTATTATTTATAGAAAGAGGCCAAAAATGCAGCTTTAACAGATTTCGCTAGTTGCACTGGGCTAACAAGTTATCTTAATTCAGCTGCCCAACGGCTCTCGGCTATTAAACCACTGGCTGTTACGAACCGGCACAAAAATCGCTGAGTCCACAATCCACATCCCACATGTCGACAACCTCGCTAGCCAAGTCAAGATATACCTACTTGATTTGTCATGCGAGACCGTTATGTTAACAATCATTGCGCGCCGCTCTACTCGATCCACCACCACTAGGTATATCAGACTTATTGGCAACAATAACAATATAATATTTTTATCATTATTAAGTCAATTTTAGGACAACTGAACGAGCAAGTAGGTAGCGGTACCTAGTGTGAACCAGTTTGTGGTGTAGTGGTAGTTGGTCGACAACATTGATAGGTACTCTATAAGTAGCTGAGCTTGACGGCACGGTTGGCGCAGTGGTTAAGCGATTGACTGCTGCGCTGCGTTTGTATGACCTACAAGTAGTTGTTCCGGGTCTGGCTGTTTGTGTATGTGAGTTTAAATGTTTGTAAACGCACCCACGATACAGGAGAAATTCCTAGGGTGGGGCAAAGTTTTTTCTAAAAAAAAAAAAAAAGTAGCTCCAAGAAGTACATAGGTACTAGATACTACTTCATTTTTGCCTACCTATCCTGGCTACTCTCTCACCTCAATTTATGGTAAAAACTTTCATCGTTTAAATTGAAGATTGAGGAGGCTGACTGTTTGGTCAGAAGGTAAGTACATACCTCAGTCCACCTTCGTATGTTTCCTTGTTTTTAGTAGTAAGATTTACATTAATTGCTATAGGTACTCACAGGATCTAACTGGTGTGACTAGAACTTTACCGGTGCTGGCTACTTGAATGCCGCCTGTTTGGTAGACCGAGTTCACTAGAAACAAGAGAGGTTAACTTAATATAAGACATCGATGTGAGGTCGTAAACGATGTAAATGTAGGTAGCTAAGTAGGTGTTATCATTCAAGATTTAGCTGCATTCGGTTAGGCTGGAAGCCGTCCCCAACCCTATACTTGGAAAAATCTAAGCAGATTGATTGAGGTGTTATCATTATCTAGTGTTTCTTGGCGATGGTCATCGATCTATTGCCACGCCTATATTTACGTAGTAACTATTCAGTAATCTGTGCCTATATCACTCTTGGAAAACTTAAGACACATCATAACATCACGCCCATTTCCTCGCAACCTACACAGAGGTTTAGGTAGGTATAGTATACATCCACATTTTGCTAGTTATGTTAAAGTCCCACGTTATTAAGGTCGAACATATTAACAGGTGCAGTGGTAGCCCAGTGGTGACGATTGTAGGTCGTAGGTTCAAATCCTGGCAGGCGCTTTACTTTGTGTAAATTATTTCATCACCACTGCTCTCAAAACGGTGAAGAAAAACATCGTGCGGAAACCGGCGTCTCCTCGAACCAAACATTCTTAGATTTCTTAGACATGTGACATGGTCCACTTCTACCAACCCGCACTGGCCCGCATGGTTCGATTACGGCTTACTCCCTCTCACAGAGCGGAAGCCTGCAGTGGGAACAATAAAGGCTGATTATGATATAAGTATTAACATGACTTCAGACTGCTACTGAGAAGGTCATAATGGAAAACCATTTTTCCTGACCCAGGTATCGAATCCAGGACCGCACGTTCAGCAGTCGCGCTTGCGACCACCATTCCAATGAGGCAGTCTACCTGTTGAAATACCTGCGATTTGAACTACATACTTTTACAGACAATAGGAAATAAGTAGGTAGGTAGGTACCTGTCTTGGACAGATTAGGCCTTTCATTGCCGATAAAGTTTGGAAGCCTACTTCGCCACTGAAAGTACTTACGCACTTCTACTGTAGGTACCTTTTGATTACGTAAGTGGGAGAAGGGTTGTTAAATAGGTAAAACAATAAACTATATAAGTTTATTTAAACTCACATAGCTTCCCAGGTGGATATCTTCTGGTGACAACAGACGCGAAAACTCTTCGCAGGCCTAATATTTTTGATAACATGATTGAATCCGTATGTACACAACGAACTTCGATATATTTACAAACGTCAATGCCGTTCGATTTGCGACTGGCGGCTGTTGACAAACATTCAATATGTTTATTGGCCAGGAACTTCTAAATTAAAAGGTTTTATTAAACTAGGTGGGCTTGCCTGTGGTAGAATATTCTATAGTATTTTTATCTCACGAAGCGACACGCACGTGTAAGATATTTCTTTTTGAAATAATTATAATATTAGAATTTGTTTGTTGGATAATGGCATTTACGAAGCTTGGGACCAACGTAGAAGTACCTAATTTGACTAGATATTGTGTTTACAAAAAACAACAGTCTTAACGTGTAAAAAACACTTAAATGTTATTACTATAAATGATTAAGTAATATTTGATTATACTTGTAGTATCACTTAGATTTGAAATTGCTATTTTAATATAATAGGTTGATTAGGTATGTTGTTTCAAACGATTGGCACAATACTGTCAGTTGATATACTTTTTGATGATTACTAAAAATTACGAATCAACTTTTATTAAATTGATTAGGTAATTACCATAAAATATTTTAAAACGGTTTCACTACATACGATTTGTTTATACCATACGACCTGTGTTAGAAGATATTAAGCCAAAATATATAATGATCTGTGATTTGTTAAAAAAATTTGATGTAAAAGACGTTGGTAGTGCTGCGCGCCACCAGTTACCACTAGCGCCGTCTAGTATCGAGTAGCGGAACTAATAGATCCTTCCAGAAATTTCGATGCTAGAATAGAATACTTTAATACTGTTTCCATGGCGTTTCTTGTCCTTCTTCTCCATGATGACCTAGTTTTACGAACGGACGACTAGTTTTCTGATTAATTACTGACAAGCCTAAAATTAAATAAATGTTTAGCCTTGTCTATCTGTTCATAAAACCCTTTCCCTACAAACCATATTCAATAATAGCCTTCATACACAGTAAATAACTAACTAGTAACCATTCTGATATTCAAAGCTTGTTATTTGTGTAATTTATAGGTACATATACTTCCAATATATACTGAATAATCAAAACACGCGCTTTACTTGTACAAAGTATACAAACACGCTTTGAATGTGTGCGTGAAGACGAGTAGCGTAAGAACATAACACACAGCCGGTGTGTTATGTTCTTACAAAGTCAGAAATGTGTGCCTGTGTGACACAGGCACACATTTCTGACTTTGTTATCCTCTCGGACGATACCGAGAGCTTCTGCGCTTACACACACATTCATAGCGTGTTTGTACACATGGTAATCCTAACCACAAGTATATCGCGCGTCGCTTCGTGAGATAAAAATGCTGTATCTATAAGTACATCGAGCTACTACAATCTGTCAAATTTCTTTAATAGATTTTCAACTTTATCGTCAAAGCATTAAGATTCAAGGTTGATTGGGAAAGTTTGACAGTTTCGGGTAGCTTGACCTGCTGGCGTCTGTACCCTGTTCAACGTGGGATGACAGCAGGCCTACTGAAAACTAAACTTGTATCACCACTTCAAGAGATACTTATGTAAAACATTTTATTTTATGTTAATCGATACAAAATTGACACCCAACAGCAACTTGGCCCGTTTCATGGGATTACAATCGTGACATCATAACTTTCATTTTATATTGTAACTTTATCATAAACTGATGACTTTGGTACTGCTGTAACTGACATAAAAATCTTTAGAAATAGCTCTTGGTGTAATAAAAACTTCACCAAGGCGTAATAAAAAAAATCTCCGTTTCAAAGCGTTAAATATTCAAAAAGTTTAACAATAAAAGTGTCCCTTGGAAACTAATGTGTTATGTTGCGGGTTGCGGGTGCGGTCGGTGGTGATGTGGGAACGGTATACTGCGATATGCCACCACCCAAGACCTTTTTTATTGCAATGTGCTCTTCTTATAGGTACTATAACTGATTATTTTATGTGAACACCAATATGAAGTGATTTGGGTCAGATATTTAGGGTAATGGCGGCCTTAAGCTTTTTTATCGTGTTTGTTTAAGCAAATGTTTATTCAAAGTTTGCCCTATAATAATAATAATGCAGTAGGTTTCATGTAGATATTACGATGTATCTACAATTATGTAATTTGTATAGGTAGGCACTTAATAATTATATAGGTACGCACGACTACGTCGACTACTTAGCAAGCTATAGGTACATTTCCAGTATACGTGGACTTCTCATTGTACGAAAAACCTATACAATGCGAGGTCAGCTTAAACTGGAAATGTGTAGCTTTAAGTATGTGTCGCCGTGTGTACCTTTGCTGGGTAGGTCTTCTCTCTAGGGCCGGTTTTTTGAGAAAAAGTAACTATGTTACAATTACATAGTTAAATTTTTGCAAAATGTGTTTTTTGATCAATTGTTAGTTTACCTAATGGTTATTTTTTTAAGTAATAGTTAATTATTTGACCATTAGCAATGATAATATATCATTAGATAAACTGAAAATTGATCAAAAAACACATTTTGCAAAAATTGAACCATTCGTTACTGTTTTTAACAATTGGTTGAGTTTAACTACGGATCAAAAAACCAGCCCTTAGTGTGATGATAGTAATCTAGATTCAGTTTAAGTCAGTACGGAACTTAGCTAAGAGTTTAGCACCATCAGTACCAACCTGACTAGAGTCCTATCGTTTGCGGAACAACAACACATTTGCACTCCAGGGCGGAGTCGTCGAACCTAAAGCAGGTTTTCTTTGCTTCGATCAACCTGTGTCTGGAGACTATTTAAAAACTATCAGGTTAATCAAGGTACTCGTGTTCAGATGAGAGATTTTCAGGAGTTGGAACGAATGGGATTGATGGTTTGGTTGATGAAGTGCCATCTCGCAACAGTACCCTAATTGCGTAACACATTTTAAATCACAATCTGAATAATTTTGAAGGATATTGCTAATCCATTGCTTCATATGTTTGAAAAATGTGTCTGCTCAACAACGTAAATAACGCAATGAAAGTTGTTGAACTGTCAAAGTGCTACTGTTAGTGTGTTACGCAATTACCCCGCTGGTTTAGGAATAGGAATGGATTTGGCCTAGTACTCAAATTGTCGCAGAAAGTGGTGGGTTAATTAAAACAACCAGTTAAATTTTGAAAACAATATCAAATTTAATACATAAATAAGATTTATGTACGTCTACATACATGTTTTGTCTATATATTTACATTGAAACACATAATTTCATTCTAATTCACCTAGAGTTTCACATTTTTGTCGTACAGTAATTATTATTTAATAGTAAGCAACTGAAAAAAAAAAATCAACAAAATTATTATACCTACTAAAGTTACGCCATAAAAATAATGATGCAAACATAGAAAATTTTAAACATTGTACAAAATAATTTACACAGAAGTATCTCTTCTATGGGACGCACACCCATCTCCTATAAATACATGATTACTAATGCAATAACCATGATCTAATATTAAAATATATTATCTATTACGAACTAATGACAATTCCCATAGGCATAAACAAAAGGGCAATTGTATGCGCCTACATGCGTTTACGCATTTCCATATTACAATTCAATCTGCTTAGATCAAATTGTTTACATGCTATCGCGACATACACCTAACCACACAAGTTACGACACCATCCAACAATTATTATCCATACATTTATAGATAAACGAGTTCGTAAGTGTTACTGTACTTATCTTGTGCATTGTACAAGCTGACCCGTATTTTGTGCCTCTAGTCGTAGTTTTCAATGAATTTCAGATGCAAATTGCTATCGACAACGTTGAAGGTTTCCATTTAACTTTTTCTTTAGTTTTTTTTTACATAAAAAAGGTAAAAAGAAATGATCATTCGTTCTCGTTTAAAGTTTTAGATTTATAAGGATGGTTTGAACAGTTCTCTATGGGAATTTTAAAGCGAGTTTTGCTAAGATTTCAAAAAAGTTCGATGCGTTTTCACATTATCTACCATATTACTACATCACGAAGCTAATTCTTCAGCAAACCAGGGCTAAAAGCACAACACCAATCTACATTGTATTCACTCATTCACATTAACGCTAGGCTTTAATGGAACAGACTTTTAATTCGGTCCATATTTAATTGACCACATGGATTGACATAAATACGTCTCGTCACATTGTATATCGTAACATTAGATACATTTCAACAACCAGGAGATAATATTAACTAACAACCTTAACTAATTCATGAGATACCTCCGAAGAGACTAATCGATTACTCGTCTAAAACACTCATAATACAAACTAACGATTTAATTCCGATTACACATACATTCATATTATAATCGATTTGTTATTGGATTTTACGTATTTATATTTGGCAAATGGTTACTATCAGAAACCCATCACCTAGGTAGGGCCGATGTCGAACATCCACTGACCGCATGTCTGACTTTAAGTCACACAAAATTAAAGTTAATCATTACCTATCTACAAATTAATAGAAATTATAACGTGTGATCACAACTCGCGTCTCTATCCTGAATTTTGTCTATTATGCACCAATAATATACGCGCAAAATAATAAAATTGTAGCGTATAATTTTGTTTGTACGTCATTTACACATGTATTTACGAAACTAAATCCGTTCAAAATGCGCTAATATAATATTATCTATAGCACCAATGTCAGCTGCAAATATACGCAATATAGTATAAAAGCAGTGATGTTTTATAAATGGCATGCGTAAATAAACGTTTCGAAAAACAATGCAAAAACCCAAATATTGTTTTTAAAGCACATAATATATAAATGGACGCCAAAAGTACAAGAATTGACTTATACGATACACGTACTAAATTGAACACTTATTGGCTAAATCTATCACAAAAAGTCCACTGAGGTAATTCACAAAATGAACTCATTTTTGCTACGTTTATAGTTTACATGGGCTAGCCCGCAATAATGCTTATCTATGAGTAAAATTCTGCTTATATATCTGAAAAGTAGCTTACTGAAAAAATAATATCTGGGACTAGATATTTGACTATAACGGATTTTGTTTGTGCGTCATTTATAAGACGCAAATTCCAACGTCTCCTGGTTTTTATAAATATTGAAGAATGAGCATAATATATATTATTATACGCATTATCTTGAGACATACTAGCAGACACATATGTTAGAGCAATATTGTGAAGCTCTTGCTTTTGATTTCAATATAAGGACCAAGTTTTAATGATAGTTAGCGATACTTCTGTGTTGGTGTATCGTCTATATATGTATACTCTATATAAAGACGTAACACAGCTGTACCGTTAACTAGCCGTACAACTTACACTCATGGCCCTCTGAATTTAGTTCTCGACTTAAAAGCAGTTATGAAGTCCGTTCCGAATTTGGCGTCTTTAAAGATGTATCGTTGAGCAATTACAATAACGGTATTTGGTTAAAAATGGCGCATGTGTAGGTAAATGTAACTATAAAATAAATCTATTTACATTATGGCATTAATGATAACAATTAATCGCATCTTGTTGACGAAAGTTCATAATTTTGTTTTAATTATTTCATTATAACAGGAGGCAATTTGCAATCAATGCTTCATACATATTTGGCTTAATCAACCTCTTGCCAGAATAATATATATGTTTTAATAAGAGACGTAATTATCTAGTTTGACATTTACTAGGTATATATTTGTACATAATATTGGCCCGCACATGAATTTACAATTTGGCCAAATAAGCGGTTGTTATACGGATTATTTCGCGGTTTCCGTGTGCTATATATAGCACAACACTTATGCAGGAAAATAAAAAGTATTTACAATAAACCGCAAAACAATTCGTAAGTATAGCTTTTCACATAATTACATATATTCGCGTAAACGTCACAAATGATTATTTGGTCAAATCTTTTTTCGGCTTACGTATTAGTTGATTCGCACGAATTTACTCGCCCGAAAAGTGCGAATCGTCACTTTTAGATAATATGATTTTTTCTATAGGCGACTCGCACGAAGTTCATTTATTTGTAAGCGAGACGTCAAGAACGTGTACTTTTTCTTAAGTTCATTGCATAAAATTCACAAATAAATTAACTTCGTGCGAGTCGTGTATACAAAAAATAATATTATTTAACAATTTCGATTCGCACGTATCGGGCGACTGAATTCGTGCGAATCGACCAATAAGCCCTATTTTCTACTTTCTTCGTAGCAAATCCAATTACAAAAAACTCAATTACCATAGTCTATTTAAGCATAGATTCATTTCAGACATAGAATAAACTCTCGGTACAATACATTCAGAAATAATTCATATTCAGTCAGATGTGCCTCCACACACTGAGATGTGGTGTGAACTTACTAATCACTAGGTTGGTAGATGCAGGAGGGGGTAGGCATCGTTCGCACTGCTCCACCCAGCTCTATAGTCCATTTCTACCACAAAAACGTCGTTGATAGCGTTTTACTTTTGAAACTACACATTGATCATTTACGCGAGGTCACATTTACCTTAAAAATAAAATTCAATGTCTAATATATCACGAAAAATGTCACTTTTGATCGTCAATTTTGTTTGCCAATAACAGTTTTAGAACACTTTATCAGTCTCCATGATTCAACTCGTCTTCTATAATTTGGTTTTTAATTGTGATGAATCGTTGTATTCTTTTGTATTGCCTCAAGAGGCGAGGTGCCTTGTTCCACGTTAACTTTCACTGTGATTAGATCATGTCGGGATCAGGGAACTGTTAAATCTCTGATAGCCGATGGATTCTCGAATCTGTAACAAAAGATAGAAACTTTTAAATAAAGTTTTCAGGTTTGCGAAGTGTCACCACTGTATCAATAGTTTCTTTGAGATTTATTGCCAAGTGCAGTTTAAGAATTTCTGACATTGTATGGTGGTTGAGCAACCTACTAATGGTCCGAGTTCAGAGGGGCAATTCTCATAATTTTAAAAACGTTCACAGTGTGCTCTCAGTCAGAATCTGTCAAAAATACCTTTAATTTCCCTACATTTTTGACAAGTTTTGACATTGATTGTCGCTGTTATGAGATTTGCGACTTGATTAATTACGGGAATTGGCCTTCAGATGGAAGGTTTTAGTCACGCTAAGTTCTAAGTACCTAATTAATAGTAAAACCTGTTTAGATAATGTTAATAATATAATCTCTTCTTCTTCGTGTCGCTGGCACGACTAAATTTCATATATTGTTGGCCCAAAACTTTGCCACCTCCACGGCGTCGGCAGTAGCAGCGCAGAGGTCATAATATAATGTTAATAAGATAATATTAGTAATATAATGTTAATAATATTTCCCCCATAACAAACAATACATGTGCTTTTTTACATCATCCCGGTACCTACATTATGAATGAAAACTGGAGTGCCCTTAGAAAGATCGTCATTCATAACTCAAATAATTTATTTCCTCGTATCAATGAACCAATTGATTAAAGTCAATCAAAGATCACGATCACTGGGCCTCTCAATTAGCAGCGGAACTACTCGTATTTGAGAAACTAGAACACCGAACCTCTATGTCGTTACATAATAAGTTACTGAACCCTTAAAATAATATAGATAAAGAATACAAAGTAACCGTATCAATCTAAGAAGACATAAACCAAGAGTATATTCGAGAACCAACAATTTACATCCTAATTAAATGTGTAGGAGTAATAAAACCGTCCCACGGCGCGGCGGTATCATAGTAATCTCGATCTAATTCTCGCGCAACGTCTGTGGATGTGGATTATCAGCATTTCTCGTCCGGGCAGAGTTTCTGCTGAGTTGGTGGAGTGTAAATCGTAACCTGCCCGCCATAGCGACGCCAAGTCTGTGGCGCCCCGCGCCCCGCGCCTCGCAGGTGACGACTCCTAGGGCTGCACTACGCTTATCGATTACCTACGATATTATTATACGAGTACACGGTAAAGTTTTGGAGGTAATGTATTTTTTATTTTGCAAAAGGAAAAGGTGCATTTAAAATAGTATTAAAAGTGTATTGGAGTATAAGAATTGAAATACATAAAATCACGCATTTGAAAAGATTTTGCGGTAAAGGTGTGTGTTTATTTGATTCTGTCAATAGAGCCAATTAACCTGTTAATTGTGTTAAATCGTATATTAAATCGTATTGACGTACAATTTCCGCTTTGCAAATATGACGCGTGCTTCCAACGTACCACGTCATTTTACAGTGGAAAATGCCAGCACACGTCAATGGATTTAGATAAAACGGTATTTATTATTTGATTTACCAGGAATATACAAGTAAAACACAAGTAAAACTTGCGTTGCCTATTTGTACACTACATAACTTCTCTTGGATGCTGATCAAAGCAATTTTCTAATCAAAAAACTTTATCGTTCTGTACTATCTTTTATCGATAGTCTTGTACGAATAGTAGCGGCATCACTACGAAACCACGATAAATCTGTCGCATATTCAGCGATGTAACGGACTTTCTCTTCGCGTGACTCATTGCTCAGAATAAGTGCGTTCTTAATATGTGATGTGGATAATTGGCATACTTATCTTTAAATAAAAACTGCATAGAATGAAATGAAGTATTTAACGAATAAGATTTCAGGATTTGGACTTTTTAGTCAAGATGAATTTTCAGCCGCACAAAAGCGTGAAAAGATTGAAAACTGATTCGCTTGGGGTTTTAGAAAATGCTAAAAATAGAAAATAATTTTATTTTTTCTTAAAAAATATTAATAGGGCTGATTTATTTGACTTACTGTGTATTCTTGTGTAAGAAATAGTTTTAGAAATATACTAGCTGGGTCCCGCGGTTTCACCCGCGTAAGTTTCGATCCCGTGGGAATATCGGGATAAAAAGTATTATATGTGTTAATCCTGGTTATGAACTATCTGTGTGCCAAATTTAATCCAAATTCGTTTAGTAGTTTGGCGTGAAAGAGTAACAAACATCCATCCATCCATCTATCCATACAAACTTTCGCGTTTCCAATATTAATGTTTTGCACTTTTTTAAATAGGACCAGTAAGTAGCACTTGCTTGACTCTGTATGTGTTAGACCAAGAATTAAAGTTGGAAATGTGAGACTGTTAATACTTTCTATAGGGTATCCTATCTTTACTTTTTACACTGAAACTTCGTACTTCTATAATACAGGGTGTTAGGGACAGCGACTCGCAAATTGTAACAATGAATTCAGCACACATGATTCTAGACTCTCTAGGGAACAAATTTTACGTCAGTTATTAAAAAAAAGAACGGCTGTTTTATAAAGTGCAATACCTACGCGTTCAAAACGTATAGAACACCAACATTAAAAAAAAAAATAACTGACGAAACATTTCAACGCGGGGAGTTCAGCCGGTCGATTCTGTAAAAATCTCACCGTGAAAACTCAAGTGAAGTGAGCTTGATGTGAGTTGTCAGTAGTGTCAATCCCTAGCATTATTTGGAATGACAGCTCAATCCACGCTCACTTCACCTGAGTTTTCACTGTGAGATAGTTACAGAATCGCACAGCTGAATCATGAACTGAATCCATCGTAACAGATTGCTCGTTGATGTCCCTACCACCCTGTATATTTCTGCTTAAACGTCTATCCATTTATAATAATGATATCTGTACCAATAATCTTGAAAATGATACCGTTTCAAATGTTGCTAAGACACGTGTCTGATCGACAAATTAATTTAAATTATTCGGATGTTACTTGCCAATTTCGACTCGTTAGACTAAATTGTTTTTCCTGCTTCAAGTAATATGGTTCTTGGAGATTAGCATGTTTTGTGATTAGGTAAATAGGATGCATCCAGATAGATGGGCCAAAGTCGTAACACAGTGGGTGCCTGAAGACGGGCGTCGTCACCGAGGCAGGCCTAAGAAATGCTGGCGTGACGTTTTGGACTTGTTCCTAACCGATTGGAAGGAGAAGGCACAGCACAAGGAAATGTGGAACAACATAGGGGAGGCCTTTGTCCAGCAGTGGGACAATATAGGTTAACAGAAACAAATTAAAAATAAATCTAAACTATAAAAAATATTTGTAGATCTTGTAGGAAACGATAACCTTCACATTTGTTTAGAAATACAAGTCATGAAAAAAAAAAAAATACAACTTAGTAATGAAATAGCTTATTTTACCGACTGACTTCGCATACCACGCTCTATCTTTACTATATTTTTTCATTAAGGGCTGATTTTTCCAACGCCAGATAATTTTATCCGAGGTATCATTTTGAATTTTTGACAGTTCTTCCATACAAAATCTGTCAGACGTTAATTTTATTTCACGAATAAAAATTATCTGTAGATTGAAAAATCAGCCCTAAGTGTGATTAACACGGTTTGATTTAATTGCCTGTGGCATATTATTTGGAGCATCAATAAATGGCACCGTAAACAGTGTTTAGACGATGCAAGTCGTTTCTTGTTTCATTTTTATGGCATGCCACAGTCAAGTAACTGTCATCGTGTGAATGGGGCTTAACTGGTAATAATACGCAGTACGCGCTAATAAAGAGCAGTGGTGGCCCAGTGGTAACAACCCCGACGACGAGTTGTAGGTCGCGGGTTCGAACTCAGACAGGCTTTTGACTTTGTGTAAATAATTTCATCACAACTGCTCTCAAGACGGTGAAGGAAAATATCGTGAGGAAACCGGCAAGTCCCAAGAAATAAAACTTCGAAGACATGTGACATCTACCAACCCGCACTGGGCCTCTTGAAGAGAGTAGGTCTGTGTTCCAGTAGTGGGAACATTAAAGGCTGATTATACGATTATACTACGCGCTAATAAGGTGTCCAATAGACTATAATACCTGATGAATGAATACCTTCCTTCCTTATACCTTCTGTCCTTTTCTTAATGAAATAGAAAGAAAAAGATGCACTTAACTTAAATTTAGTTTAGTTTGTGAACAAGGGAATCGGCGCCATTATGTTTAGTTATTATTACACTGCTGTTTGTTGTACCTAAATAAATAGATATTACGCAGGCATTTGTTTTTTTTTTATTAGAGAAGGAATTTAATTAAGGTGAAACTGAATAGTGGTATAAGAGTGTAGAGGTAGACGTATACATTACAGTCTCCTGATATTTAAATACTATGAGAAGATTTTTTTTTTGGCAAAGCAAATTGCTTAAACTGTTCTTAGGGCTGATTTTACCGAATAACTTTTGTCCGTGGAATAAAATTGACATCTGACAGTTCTAGTATGAAAAAACTGTCAAAAATTCAAAATTTCTTCTCAGTATACTATGAATAAAAGTTTGGTGGAATGCGACCTTAGGGCTGATTTTTCAACAGACAGAATTTTTATTCGCGGAATAAAATTGACATGACAGTTTTTATATGGAAGAACTGTTAAAAATACAAAATTATTCCACGTATAAAATTATCTGGCGTTGGAAAAATCAGCCGTTAGTAGCATATTTACAGACGAAACTATTAGCATTTCTGCATTCATATTCTCGGAGGGATAAAAGTAATGTTCGTCTCTTTCGCTTTTCAAGGTTTTATCTTTTAGATGTACCTACTCATACGATTACGATTTTTTTTTTAAATTGAATACATCAACATAATTTTTTGTGTTTTCAGAACAATTACCCATTAAGTCTTTGATTTTTTATGTGGTTGTATGTTTTTAAACCTTTGTATGCCCATGTGACGGTAAAATATGGAGAACTTTATTATAAAAATACCTATGTACAGACGCCAGCACATCAAGCTACTACAATCTGTCAAATTTCTTTAATAGGTTTTCAACTTTATCGCTAAAGCATTAAGGTTCAAGGTTGATTGAGAAAATTTGACAGTTTCGGGTAGCTTGACCTGCTGGCGTCTGTACCCATGTTTGCAAAGAAATAAATGATTTGATTTTGAAAGGCTAAAGTACAAAATACGTATGATTATATACTCGTAATATTACGACGTATCTAACTACGTAGATTGCACGAGTACATTATAATAAATGCTATGTCACACTAGTTGATTGTCATCGCATGCCTAGATTGCTTCACGTGCTCTTCGCAGGGAACTCCCCAGACATTATGTTATGTAATTATTTCTAGACCGCTAATTAGTGTCATCTATAATGAGGACGTATTGAAAAGTAGCAATACTATGAAATTGATAAAGATTACTGGACTTGGGAATTATTAGTACTTTGTTCTGAGTGATAGTCAGGGAGTGCAGAATAGTTTGAATTACTACAATAGCGCTACGCCGTAGCGCGTAGCTAATCCGCACACTAGATCGGTTTGCGAAATTGAATGCGCCTACCAAGTGACGTAGCAGGGTCTACGGACTTCTACGATTTTCGTAGCAGATGAGATATGGTTAATCAAAAGGCCAATTCTCGTATGTAATTTAAAACGTTCAAAATCTAGTCGCAGTCTCATCTCGGCGACAAACAAATGTCAAAAACTTGTCAAAATGTAGGGAAATTAGAGGTATTTTTGAGATTGAGACTGAGATCAGACTGTGAATGTTCTTAAAATTACGAGAATTGCCAAAATTACTTACGTTACGAAATTTTCATTCAAGTTTTTTTGAAAGGTTTTTTGTACCGAACAATTTTGCAACTACCAGCTAATTCGCATACGGGAGCAATTTACGAGAACCGAGCGGTATGTTCGACGCACTATCCTCTGCGAAACTTTTCCGATTTTTTCAGCTACCATGACAGTGTGATAATAAATCGAGTTTCGGATGTCACGGGTTATAAAGCATAGGCGTCGTTGGTTATCGAGAGAATCCGGTGAGGCGGGGCGGTCTTTGGCGCAAATTTATTCATACTAGGGGACCGGCGACCTCTTAACTCTTGTTATTTAGGGCACACTTCCTTTGCGATTCCTAGAGCCCATTTGTTAGATGCTTAGTATTGTTCAAATGGCTGCTTTAGCGCCGAAGTTATGTAACAGATGATGAAGTGGACTGTGACCTAGCATGTGGACCTTGATGAATTCATGGTGTTAGATATTTATGAACTTACTCATTTAACATATGAGCTGGTATACTAAACTTTGATGGGGCTATCGATTAGGAAGAGTAGCTCATTATTTTCCATTTTCTCTTCCAAAATTATCGGAAGTGTGCCAAAATTATGCTTAACGTTCAATCGCAGTTGGTTTACTTAGGATCTTGATTTAGTAAACATCAAACTGACACATTCACAAAATAAGACTTTCCTTATCCTAAGAAAGCAATGACACGTTGACCTAGGTCTTCTAAAACAATGAACTGCACAACTTTATCGCTACTATAACTTATGAGAAGCTACGATAAGATATTCAAAAAATGAAAAGCCGAAATGAAAAGTCAATTTTCATGGCGAAAGTACGGCCAGTTTGTTAGCAATTACTTTTACTGCGAAAGTATTGTACTCAATGGGATGGGAATGAAAAAATGGGATTGTCTTTGCGACGGCCCCGTTGGCTTCTGAGGAAGGGTGCGGGGTGCGGGAGCTGAGTCACTTGTTGCACGAAGGCGGGGCGGAGACGCCCAACGCCCCTCGCACCACGTGTTATGAACCTTTTGAAAAGCCTGAACATGTAATCTTGATAGCTGGAGTTATTGGGATTAGCTCAGTGGGCCTACAGAGAGTTATTGCTAGTTTGTTAAGGCTCGTGAGGTGTCCTGCCAAAATCTATGTAAAAAATCGTTTAGTGTTAATGGTTTGAAGTAACCAGACTTTCATTAGAACTGTTTATTTGATACTGACGTAAATCTCGCTTGTTTTAAGCTTTCATGTGAGAGATCAGCAACTGTTTAATTACCTATCCTGCTATGGTAACTTGTGTTACATAATTACCGCATTCTTACGAAGACTTTGTAAACCCATAAGAGCTCAACTGTCACTAATGAGACACAATTGCTTTTTCTATTGTTACCGAACTTAATAAACTTCCCTAACAGGCGAGGGGATAGTCATGATTGGACATTGTCTAATAAAATGAAAATGAAAAGTAATTTATTAAATGGAAGCTGTGAATTAGTACTTTTTGGACGTCAAAATTACATAAGACAGTCGCCCAAAACGCCCGCCCTTCACAACTATCAAGTGTTTCAGCTGGGAAGATGAAGTAGTGTTAATCTTATTCCTAGTCAGAATATTTAATTCCATCATAAATAGGACTAAGGAATTAATTATTTTGGAAAATACCCTGTGTATCAGTTTTATAGGAAACTTTAAATGATCTCCCATTTAAAATCACAGCCACGGCACGAACCCCAACCGTTGGTTACATTGTCACTCCAATAAGACACCATAATAAAATAACAAAACTGTATCTCAAACTGCCTGCCTAAAACTTTATGCAGATAAAACCGTCAAAACGTTCCTCGTCCTAATTTGTATCGTCATAATCTCAACGCATTTGGGGTTCCGCAATAAAATCATAAAATCGTTAGCCAGGGGCGTGCTTCTGTAGACAGTTAACACGTAATCCAATTTAGACGGTCGACATCAACGATGAATGCTAAAGGAGCTCGGCAAAATTACTGTATAACACCCTTGAACAGTTTTTTTTCTATTCTTTAAGAATGTTGAAGTTTTTGGGACTATTTTAAGCCTAATGAAAGAAATCTTTTAAATCTTAATAAGTTTAGTTCGCTAAAGTGTAGATAATCACAATCACACCGTATACTTCAGTGACTCTTGTTGAAAATAAAAAATCAGAACTTCTCTATTTCATGGCAGAACTTTATAAGCGTTTATCTGAATTCTAGGAGAAAAACCTAAATGTGGAACTAATATCATATTTGTATATGAACATATTTCTATTCAAACTATGCTAAAGCCAAATGATCTTCATTTTAGACTTGTCCCAATTTCTTACTTCAAAAACTTTTTGATCATTCACTTGTAAAACAATGTTCAGGAAAGTTAATGTCAAACTACGGTGCGCCTTTAATAAGCGTCGCAGAATATTTACGCTGCAAAGTAGGGGGTGGGTAAAAGTCACGTAAATCTCAAGAAAATTGACATCCCTAACTATGTTGGCACTCATTTAAATAACTGATCAAACTCCAGCAAGCTGTCAAACAATAAAGAGCTACCAACTTATTGGATATGCGACGTTCATCCTCCAGACTTATATTGAACGCCAAAATTGGCCGCAACTTTTTGAATTGATAGCATTTTTTTTTTGCTTTCACGTAAATTGAGGTTCGATGTAGCGAGCCTAGCGTATTTTAAATATCTGTAGCTTTTTGAACTACACTAAAATTTTGATGGATCGTAACTTTTAGTGTGCCTGTGTAAAATAATGTTGAACTTTTGTGGCTTTGGTACTTTTGATCGAAACTATGAAACTACCATTACATTTAAATGAACTTGATAGCCTGTCTGCGAGGTATTTTTAAATTCCATAGCAACACAACATATTAAAAAAGTCGCATTTAAATACTTATTAAATACAAGTACTTAGGTGTATTTTTATAGATGATCCATGTGAAATACTGGTATTCAGCTGCATCCCGTTAGACTGGAAGCCAACCCCAACATAGTTGGGAAAAGGCTAGGCAGAGGATGATGACTTAGGTGTATTTTTATAAGTAACTTCGTTTCTATAAGAAAATCTACGTAAAGATTGTGCAACAGGAATAAAGTTCATCGCAAGCGTGAGCACTGCGTCTGCAGTTAATAGTTACCCGTTTTAATAATGAACCACTGTCACAACTGTCAAGTCAGTTATGGAAATGAAAATCTTAATATTGTAATAAAAATTCTGAAATAAATGTATAATTCATCACTCATCAGAGAGGCCATGCGGCAAATATTTAAAGTACTTACCTATAAGGCAACACCGAGGTGGGTATAAAAAGAGCAAAGGAGATTTTTATTAAGTAGAAGGGCGGGGGGAGAATATAATGAATAAATTCCGTGTAAGGACCCCTCCTAACGCAATTGAAAACTTTTAACAAGTGCCGGGAAATCGTGTGTAAAGGTGGGCCCCGTACCTAATTACGCAGCTAGCCGAATGGAATACCGGATGAGTTCAGAAATTTAAACGATGTCTCCTTCCAACTCCGGGACACTTTATGAAAATCAGCTCGTTAATAAAATCGTCGAGTGTTGACCGATGTCTTGGCAAACGGACTCCACCCGTCAGGAGAACGGAATACAAAATTAACGAAGTGTGTATTCGTTCTTGAAATTGTATTATAAAATAATAAAAATATCTCACGCGCCGATTTATAGAGCTGTCTGTGAAATATTACTCCCATTACGTAATTGCGTGCCAAATGAAAAGTTAAATCACGTTTCGGTACTTTTTAAAATCGAGTTTCTCGATCCGGAGTTTATCCCCCATTAACTTTCCGTCGTGTCCAAGTATTAAAAAATTAACAAGATATTTTCCACCGCAAGCTCACCGTCTGCAGAGGACGTATTCATTCTTTTGTAACCCTAAAAAACAAGTCATTACCGAAGCGGGTTTAATCCAGCGTCGTGTTCTGGAGATTTTTTCGTGATATTCCATTATTCGGAGGCGATCGCTCGACGCGGCGCGACGGGCACCGTTTACGCTAAAATGATATGATTAATTACGAGTGCCGGTAGCTCCGGTCTCCCTCATTAGCGCACAAATAGGATCGCTCAATGGTGAAATTGAATCTTGAACGCTGGCAAACCACACTCAATAGGACTCCTAATTATAATTATTATTCATATTAAATAAACGCCGCTAGTTCGGTGTTTTTTCTTTTGATTGCTGTTTAAATTATTGTGTAGTAGAATAACACATAGGTAGGACTAAATAATTATGAATTGTGGTAGTCAAATGTACCTCAAAGGTCTCTAAATCACTTTTATCGAGCTCATTAGACCAATTTTTTTGTGTTTATGTTGCCAGGCGACATTAGCGTCGCTATAAAACATTTTAATAAGATAATAATAATATAACAGCGAACCTGTCAAATGTTTGAAAAAAGTCAACCTCAACACGTTCTGCCGTTAACAGTGGCAACAAATTATTCATAGGCCAATATAATTTGCAAACAAATGATATGGCCGTACACCTAAGACTTTTTCTTTGGTTCTTACATAAATAAAGAAGGCATCACGTCTCATAATCCACGTACAAAGAAACGTAAACATGAGTGACGTACTTATCTTTTGTAATACCTAATGTCGTAAATATGAATGTGACAAGAAATTCGTTCTTTACTGCAGATTTTGGGGGTCGCACGTACAAAACTACATATTTTGTGGTTCTGTTTTTAGGTATAGTCGTAAAAAGGGAAAATTCATTTGCGCTCTGTTTTTTCTTCACTGTATTTGTCTTATGAATAGAGAAAAAGTTGGCATGCTAGTGGCACTCTCTCTTTATGTATCTGGCATAAGGGAGGCCCGCGATTTGTTATAAAAAATATATGAACAATGTCGAATAAAAGAAAAATATTCACTACAATATTTGTGCGTTTATTCTTGCTACTATCGAGCGAGCGAACACTGATGTTTCAAACTACAAGTCTCCCCAAATAATAGACTAATACTGTGTCAATGACAAGTAAATCACGACATTTCTTTCAAAAATAAATCTAAATCTTAAGACGCCTATACTCGCAACATAACGAAAAAGCATTATAGAACAAGTTCATTCTGTTGTAGTTATACGTAAGTTTCGTTGGCCGAGGCAAGCCACTTATCAGGCATTCGCTGTACAACTTTCAGTAGATTATTTTCGTTGATATTCCAGATTTATTGCCGTCGTACTGTTGAACGTTTTCTAATTTTCTATCCAAGTCCTTGTATTATATTGTTTTAAAGTTTTGAAGTCGGCACGTTTTAGTTTATTTCTGACTATTATATATTTTTACTATTATATCAGATGCTATCCGTATTTTCCAGTACAATTTAATGTTACTATCATCATAACGTTACATTTTATTGCTAACTGTATAAAAACCTGAAATAGATATCTCAAAAAAACTTATTGAATCACAGATATTGAAAACACTTATCTAGTTTACGTACTACGTAGTTATATATATATAAATAGATTACCTTTCACATCTATTCAAGAGCGGTCCAGCGCCCGCCCCCTCCAGGATCCACAATCCGGATTACGATACCCTATCTATATCACAAGCTTCCACCTAGCTTAGCACTAAAGCCTACACTAACACAATTGACTGCAACAACGATCGGTAACCGTCCACTTAACACTAAATAAAACTCTAACATTAGTTAACATGATAAAAGAACAAAAAATCTCGACTACAATGCGAAAGTAACAAAAGGGAAAAGTTGCGTCACATCGTATTTATAGTGAACAATGTGAACTTGTAATTAGGTAACTGGTCCGAGGGTCCGAAGATCCGGGTGTTTCAGTGGACCCAGGAAGGGGCGACGGAGTAGGGCGTTCGGGGCCCGTTGCCGCCCGAGAGTGTTGTCGGGACGGGCGGCGCGGGCGCAGCGAACTGGCTCTCGGCCTCCGCCGCCATCGCGCTGTGCTGCTGTGGGAAGTTGAAGTCTAGCGTGCCTTCCATACTTAGCTCGTGCTTTATCACCTGGTGGAAGAAATATTTAAAGTTATACAAGACTGTATTATGTCAAGTTTAATGTGTCATGATTGACTGATCGGGATGCTGTTTCAACTTCGTGTTTCAGGGAATATGATATTCGAAGGTTAAACCAACATAGATTAAAATAACTATGTCGGGTAAAGTACGCAACTTCATTCGATATAACATAGTTCGTAACATCTGGGTCCCTCACTAGAAGTCGTAGGGTTGTTTAAATATTCGAGTATTATGGTCTTTAACGCGAAAAATATTTAGAGAAAAGTATCCTTTTAAGATCTTCGCTTACCTCATCAACATTACAGTCGAAGCCGTGTTCAAGCGTCTCAATGTTAAGGTCCTCCGCGAGCCCCGTGTTCAGGGCCCCCATAATCTGGCCCATAACCGTGGTGGGGCCCATCGCACCCGTTTGCACCATCATCCCGCCATTCATCAGGGCCGCGTCTGATGTTGTCACCATTTGCGTCTGATTGTTTTCTGTACAACAAAGGAACAGGAAAGAAGCATTATAGAGCTGTAGGAAAGTTTTTCTAAGAACTTGTGATTCTGATTCCACGAATACATTTTATTAAAATTAAATTAAATCTTTTTATTATATTAAACGGAATGGATTATAGAAGGATACCCGGTTTGAAGATCACTAAAGAGCTTTCTTCTTTTAAGCCATGTTTTAGTAATATCCATTAAAATCTCGCCAAATGAAGGTAAAACCAGCAATAAGACTAAATGAAGCAGTCGCTATCTTGGCTAAGGCTAGAGAAAAAAGAGGGAAGTCCTATATACCTGTTTGCATAATATCAGCAGGATCTGCAGGTGGGGGTGGTCTGACGAAGTGGTCGAGTGCGTGCTGGTGAGGATGCGTCGGATGGGCCGGGTGCGCAGGATGAGAGTACAGGGAGGAGCACGTGCAGCCCCCGTGCGGGTGACGGGGACACCCCGCGTACGGGCTGTACCGGTAGCTGCCGCCCGATGAAGATGATGATGTCGTTGGAACGTACCTAGTGGAAACAATCTTGTAGAACAATGGTCTGCAAGCTTGACGTTTCTGACATCAAAGTTGTTTATCAAAGAAATTCATCAAATCTTTTATTCCAATTACAAAGGCTTCTGAAAATATAGGTACAAGTATCTAGCCTGCTTTGTCGTAAAATTAACTGAATCTAAGGATTTCTAAATAAAGCAAAGCGTACTCTAGGGCAAGGCGTTTACGACAATAACTGTTTAAGTTGTCGAGGTTGAACTTTTGGATTCTAACCAAAATTCCAGCATCGACGCTAAGCTTACTACAAACTGCTTACGTGTTGAGGAATGGATCAGTTCCGGCCAGTTTCATGGAATCGGCGAGAGAGCCAGCGAGTTCGTCTTGTCCGAAGTCCGATTGAGCGTAATCTGCTGCGGACGTGTAGTCAGTGTACTCTGGGCCCCAGTCAGGTTCTGTCGTGATCATTGATGGGATCGGAGACAGGCGGCCGCACGAAGACGCGTTGGACGACACCCTCGGACGGAAGTCCGGCGACAACTGGAAACTGCTACGCGCAAGCGAAGAAGCAATCAAAATAACGAAAACTATCTCGACTGGCGATGTGAATTATGTGATCTGGGTTAATTCTAAGAAGAGTCTGATTGTAAAATTAATAAACAAGTAAGTATCCAGTCACATAATCGTCATCGACAATTGAGACGCAAAAAATCATAATGCAGAAAGAAACCTTAAAGCTAGTTCGAACTCTATGTATACAATTTCAAACAAGTGTAATGGGAGCATGCAAATATAATGCCTATGTCGTCACTAACATATAAATTTGTATGCTAAATGAAGCGATCACTATAACGGGTTTAATGGTCATCTCAGAAATATCTTTATTACTACAAATAGTGACAAAATGCGGGATAAGATACGGGTTATAGGCCGGCCCTTCGGCAGTCACCGAGCCATTGAAAATATATGTCGATGACGCTCGTAATCCAGATAAAATAAATCGCCTATAAAAATGTTAAATATCGGCGAAATGACGAGATTCAGCATCCACATAACTCATCATCTAATGGTTCTGAATGATTTAAAACCTTTTATCATAAAGTAACAGAGTTGCAATAACTCAATTTTATTGGTCTGGTCAACGCAGCTTTATGTTGATGGTTTTATTATAGAGTAAGCGTATCATGCGTGGCTCACTTTGTTTCTAATAGACATAAAATTTCAATATTCCCAAGAATGTAACGTTATTTAGTAATAATGCACTGTTAGATATTTGTGGTTCTGGCTGAACTCGCTTCTGCATTACCCGTGTAGGTAAATTATAGTGCCTTTAAAGTCAAATTAGTATCGTGAAACAGCGACCGAGACCGTTATCATTATTGGCTTGGTGCCACTACTCTTTCGGACTTTCCTCTACTTTAATCTACCTGTATCACTGGGAAGACGGTACTACATTTCTAAATAATCGTCTAAGTTCTATTGTAAGCTGCGAACATTTCGCTAAGATAAAATTCTTAGATAAAAGGTTATATAGTTACCTGTGCATCGGTGAGTCTGGGAACATATCGAGACTTTCTGACACTGAGCTACTGGGACTTGGCGTTGCGTCTGCTGTTGCACCGTTTCTTAATATTTCAGCCTATAATTGAAAAAGGTGTACTGTGATAATTAATGCTATTGCTTCGAAGGAAGATAGGATAGTTAGGATTCTACTCATACACTACTTTAAGCACCTACTAAAAAGATTTATAAAAAATCTAAAATGGATTAATTTACTTTGGCATGTCACTACTCCAAAGCTTAGGTTTCCTATGACAGTGGTGCCGTCTTTGTAGAGTACTGTTTAGTACCGTAAAATCAAAGACTGATGCCATCATTTTCATGATGGTCGTCATTATGGCGGCCAACGCTATCTTAGAAATCCCAAGCTTTAAATGAAAGTAATCATACCTTCTTCTTTACCCTGCCTCTTCGCTTTTCGAACTTCGACGTCTCCATGGACGCTGCCCTCCGTCTGACCGACTTGCCCGGCTTCGCGTCAGGGTTGATCATCCACCACGATGACTTGCCCGTGCCCTCATTTTGTACCCGCATGAACCGGTTGTGTAGGGACAGGTTATGTCTTATTGAATTCTGCAAAGAAGAAAGGGATCGTTAGTTATGATGACAACTTTTTAAGCTGGTGATTGGGGCACACTGAATTTTGCTAATAGAGGTGTTGTATGTTTTCTATAAGTAACCTAGTTGAAAGTGTTTGCGCGTAGAACATTAGTTTATTGGTACTATGCAAATACACATCGAAAGACGATTGCATATGCTATAGAATACTGTAACTACATATATAGGTACTGTAGCAAGACATCTGCCGATGGAGCATTATCTTTACGACGTATTTCTTAAGATTTGTAATCGATTTATAACAATTGAAATTTTTTGGAATTAAACTTGGTCGTGCCAGAGTTAACTCCTTAGATCGAATAAAGTAAATTGGAAAATAATTTCGATTTTCCGCAAATTGTTTTGGTAATTTCACACGATTTGATTGTACTTCCCGCATAATTTATTATAATTGTTTGATTTCCATACAAATTTATGCATGTCTAACAACTAAAATTTTAGCAGAAGGTAGTTTTTTATCACAAGTTTTTTCAAATATATTAAGAATATTAAGCCAAAAATATTAGGCGTTTAATATTTATTTAAATCTAGAAGAGCACCGATTTTTTGGTAAAATGTTGATTAATGTATTTATTCACGTCCCTTATGCACATCCTTGAAGCCTAACTAAGGGTTTGAGGTGAAGTGACACTAAAATGAAAGTAATAAACAAGAACATCACGCGATATCCGGGCGTGGTCCGGGCGGGGTGGACAGTTGACCACAAACAAAAAAACTATTTTAATTCCCGCTACCGTTGAAAGTTAGTGCAATAACGCGTCCTATCTCACACCGGTAATAAAATCCTGCAACTTTTTCCCGTCGAAGGAATAAAAGCGACCGCAGAAACGAATGAAGTTTTGCTATAAAACAGTCCATAAATAATATCTGCGTGCCCTGTGAGAACTGCCACTTATGGTAACTACAGTCTACTCCACATATTTATTATACATACGAGGGCGACACTGAAAGTTTTTAGAACGGGCCACTTGTAAACGATATAATAAAAAAATAAGTTCAAATTTTGAAAATGGAACTCTTTGCCAATATTATTGTGTATGTATTTTATTCTTTTGTCATTTGTTTACGATTTGGCGGCAAATTGAAAATTATCTGCGTCATGTCAGCATGAATTTAACGCGAGAAAATTTTCGTACAATGTTTTTTTATGACTTTCGATGTCATTTAAGTCAACAAGAAAGTTATGATAGACTTCGATTGGCCTTTCACGATGAAGCCTCATCTCGTGCCACTGTTTACAACTGGTTTAATGAGTTTAAACGTGGTCGCACTAATCTCACCGATGATCTGCGTGAGGGACGGCTTTCTACGGCGACGACTGAAGATAACATCAGTGTTGTGCGGCGTATGATAGAGACTGACAAAAGAGTGACTTATCAGCAGATTCAGACAAGCTTAGGCATCGGTATGAGTCAAGTGCACAAAATCCTCCATGAACATTTAGCGGTCAAGAAGCTTTGTGCCCGGTAGATACCTCATAATTTGACAGAGGCCCAAAAGCTCCGTCGTGTTGATTGGTGTCGTGAAATGGTTCAAAGATTTAACGGAGGTGACTTAAATGCTGTGTTCGACATACTTACGGGTGACGAAAGCTGGATTTATTGTTATGATCCTGAAACTAAGAGACAGTCTGCTGTCTGGGTGTTTCCTTCCGAGGAGTTGCCAATTAAAGTGAAGAGAGGTCGAAGCGTGGGAAAAAAGATGGTGGCCTCGTTCTTCGGAAGGACAGGTCATTACGCAACAATTGTTTTAGAGGATCGAAAAAAAGTTACTGCAGAGTGGTACACTAACAATTGTTTGCCACTTGTCTTGGAAAATGTTCGGTAGAAACGACCTCGCAGTAGGATCTTCCTTCACCACGATAACGCCTCGTCGTACACCGCCAAGCAAACAATCGACTACTTGGCGACATCAGACGTGGAATTACTGGGTCACCCGCCCCCCCGACCTCGCACCTTGCGATTTTTATTTATTTCCGAAAATAAAAGAAAAACTTCGAGGACGTTTTATGGACGCCGAGGAAGCAGTGGCTGCGTTTCAAAATGCCGTCGAAGAGACCCCTAAGGACGAGTGGGCAAAGTGCTTTTCTCAGTGGTTCTATCGGATGCAGCGATGTATTGATGTAAATGGACACTATTTTGAAAAGATGTAATAAAACTTGCTAGTTTGTTCAGTTTTTGATTATCTAAGTACTTTCAGTGTCACCCTCGTATATGTGTGTGCATTCTTCAAACAAAAAGAACAATTAATTTTATAAGGATATGTGCTGTGCTATTATATTTATATACAAAGTTACTACACACGGATGAGATGACGATATATATTTTGATGATATATATTTTGCCTTCATTTCGTAGATGGTTGGCCTAGCTATAATATAAATTACAGAATATGTTGGTGACTTCTTAGAAATATATAATTTCTATGAAGTCATATAAAGAATTTATATTAATATATATTATAGCTAAGTTTGTGATGGGCTTAAAATTTTGCAACGGATTTTTACATTTACGGGTAGAACAAGAATGTCTGTCATTTTAACGTTTCAGCTTGAATGCATAAATTTTGGATACCTCTATCTACTATGTAAATCACTCAAATTTTATGTATGCGTCGATGGAAACCGTTCCTTCTATTTGCGCAACGTAGGTAGCATGTTTGGAACCCTTGCGATACCATATTACTACCGATGTCCCGTTTTATTATGGAAAACTTTGATGGATGCCGATCCGACTTTCAAACTACGTCGTATGAATTTCATGGTCCCCTCAATGTTTTGTTTTCAAAAAAATTTAATGATGTTAGTAGCGTGGAAGTGGAGTTACAGAATGAAATAAATTATTTAATGATTAATACACGTGTTCCTATTAAGTACGCCCAATTAAGTTTATGTGATGTACAACAATTGGTCGTGTACATAAATCCAGTAAATGTGGACAACTCCCGCGATTTATCAAGCGTGAAAACACACGCAACAAATGGCCTGTCGACGCTTTGATGGATTTGTCGCCAAGAGCCCTTACCATGAATTACGCGAGCTATAAAAGTGACAACCCCGCGTTGATCTTCGAGCGCCCCTGTCACCGATGTATAAAATCTCGACCCGCTCGCAACGCGAAGTTTCGAGTTACAAAAGCGAGTGGAACGTGAAAATTCGTGATAAGTTATGGTTTTACCGATTTACAGTTTGGTTCTAAATCTTTTGATACAATGAAACTTAAAGTTTAAACGTAAATCTAAACCACAGATATAGGTAACTATACCTAAGATCTATATTTATCCCTAACTCGTATAAAATTGTATGCCTTCCTGTAATGCGTGTAATATTTTACATCAAATAAGGATAATTATTTAATGGGTACAAATTTATCGCGAATTTCGTCTTATTTATATGGCAAACTTATTTATAGATAGGTATCGGTAAAACCCATATACAATATTTATTTTATAGAGGCCTCAATATTAATGTATCCGATATAATAATTTCACGAATATAATTTATGGGCAGTAAAGATATATAGTTTGCTGACAGGCAACTAAGTTAATCGAATTTTCTGCTACTGTGATATCACGTGCGTAGCTTTTCATGTCATTTACCTGTTTTTTTTTTGGCGGTATATATTATGGTTTATACGGCCGTATTTCTCTACGCTTCAGTGAAGATTGAACGGGTACAGAACGCGGTACTTCGTACAGAGAATGCGAGGAATGTAATCTGACATGAAGCGTCGTATCTTGTCATACACTACTATAAATCTGTGGAGGTTGTGTCGGTATATTTATAAAATTTATGAAAAAAATCTTTCGTCGCCACAAATGTAGGGGAGACGCGAGACAATGACAAAAAGAAAATAAAATTACGCCATCAAATTACGATATAAATGCAAACGAACGGCACACGTAATTATTTCTAGTTATTACGCTTATTACCCATCCTCGAGTGATTCAGAACTAGTGAATAATTGCTATACGTAACGGGTTAATAATATAGGTCACATTCATGCACATTTAATTACACGCAACCACAGTAAATTGCGGTATTTACGATAATACACACATCCCACATTCTCACTTTTATTACCCTGCCCTTACTTTCTTGTTTTCAACACTCGTTAATAAGAACTAAGTATCTGCATTAAAAACCGGTATAAATAAAATTCTAATTATACAAGCTGCCTACGTATAATTTTAATTATACTGGATGAATACGATTCAAATTAGGAATATATCGCACTGTGCCAATTCCAGCACTTTGTGAAATGAACATCGCGACAAGCGTCGTACAAACCGGGGCAAGACATCGTACTTAGAATTTTGTCTACGGCAGGATCTTTGGCGCCACTGCGACCCTTATGGGGTGAATTAACCGTCTACGCTGTCTACAGTCCCCTTTAATGCTCCACCGACTTAAATTTTGTCGAATTTCCACAGCTATTATATAGCGTTACGCAATCTTCGAGCGATGGCTTATGATTTCCGCTCTTTATAGCCTTTGCTTGTTTTCTGAGAGCTATCGTTGTAAATTGACGAGCCTGCTGATTGGTTACGATGTGATAGTTAACTTTGGTCCCGTTTTGGTGTTGTCAACGGGAGTTTTCGAACGTTGTAAAATAAATTCGATTTGGTCTGATAAGTTTTTCAACGGTTCGCCGGTGTTACTTAATGATTATTTAAAGATAGAATTTACATAGTAAATATAAGTTAAAATAAGTTAGGTATACTAAGTTAATTTAACTCATAATTTCTATCAGTAAAAAGTGAAACAAACCATCCATTTTCTGTAGATATTTTAATGGTAAAATTAAGCTTAATATTTTTTTTTTCGCTTTCACAGGAGAACTAAATGTTGGTACGAATAAACGTGGAAAAGCGAAGCAACGGTACAACTGATTGTTGAATAATTCAGCCAGATTATTCTCTTAGGTTGACATACTCGGTGCACACACGATGGACCTTCAAAATGTATTTTAATGTATTACAAAACTCTACTCTGTTTTCGATGTTTTATACGGAAATATTATTATTTGAGTGGTAGATACTCAATGATAGTACGTAGAAGAATAATGGAAGGAATTTATATTTTATTTGTAAAATATTTGCCAGTTTCTGCGAAACCATGTTGAGTGTGTATTTTGATAAGCATTTATTTTTATAAAGCTATTATCTCAATTAGGCAACCTACTTGCTAGAATTTTTTTTTATTATCCATTAATGCCCCATGGCAGAGCAAAGGCCTCCCTACTATCTTTCCACCTCTCTCTGTCCAGAGGTGCCAAAGACCAATCTTTATTAATGGAAAACTGTAAATCTAGAAAACTATGCCTTTTCTTTTTTATTGCTAAGATTTTTAAATCAAATCTTTTAAACGTTGCTTCTTACTTATTATATTTTCAGAAAAGTACATTCAATGAAAGTTATGTAAGTGTAAAATAGTTACTCCCCTATGTCCTTCGCTCGGTCCTCAGACAATGCGTCACAACCGAATGTATGCGCATATAAAAATTTAGTACTGTTATTAGATGAATGAAATTATGGAAGCTACCGAACGTACGATACATATTCTAGGTAGTTTTACTAAACTCCCGTCCCTTTGTGTTTACTTCGCTGATAAGTAGGTGAGTCTCTTTGCACGTGGGTAGCAGACTTCAAATTTTATATGAGCTTATTTGGAAACAATTTCGCTTCAAATACCTATAACTGTCTTGGTAAGTAGGATATAAATTGGTCCCACTAGCTGCGCCCCGCGGTTTCTCCTGCATAAGGCTCGATCCCGTGGGAATATCGGGATAAAAAGTATCTTATTTCCTAATTCAGGTGATGATCTACCCATGTGACAAATTTCTTTCAAATCCGTTCAGACGTGTTAGCGTGAAAGCGTAACAAACAAATATATGTACAACAAATTTAATATTTTCTGTTTATTATACGAGTATTAGTTTAGATAAGGACCAATATTGTATATCAATATCAATTTTAATCATACGTTTCTAAACAGGCAGAATTTTAAAGAGATTGTAGCTACATTCACCGTTAAAATTATCTTAGAAGGTTGCCTGTTGCCCATCCACTTAATTAAAATCTCTTGGTCCCCTCTTGGGTGCAACAAAGAAGAGGTGTGAGTAGTCGAGAGTATTCGCCGTTCCGTCGACATTTCGAAGAGTTTAGTGATGAAATTGAAAATTTATGCATTGTAATATGTATTATATTTTAAAGTACTGTGCTTAATGAGAAAGTAGTGGTAGCCCCAGTGGTAATGGCCCCGACTAACGAGTTGTAAATCGTTGGTTCGAACCTTTACTTTGTGTAAATAATTTCATCACCACTCTACTCTCAAAACGGTGAAGGAAAACATCGTGAGGAAACCGACATGTCCTAGAAACAAAAATTCGAAGACATGTGACATCCGCACTGGGCCCGTGCGGTAGATTGTAGCCCACTCGCTCTGGAAGAGAGGTTTGTGTCCCAGCAGTGGGAACATTATAGGCTGATTATGTAAGTATGTATGTCAGGTACAGTGCTTAATAAGAGTATTTTCTTTCTTTCTTACTAGCTACTCCTTTGTTCCATCTAAACATAAAACGGTAAAAGAAAACCGCCACCTAATTACAACTGTTCAAATCGATATTCGATACAAAGAAATCAAAAGCATTGATGAAATGGCAAAAGAAAAAAATGAATAAAGCGTTCGAAATATTCCCAAAGTGTGAAATCAAATAATAAATAATTCAAATTAGAGAATCGGGATTACACAATAGAGGGCGTCGGCCCCAGGGGGAGCCGCAAACGTGACGGCCCCAAGAAATTCAGAAGAAGCCGGTGACGTGTCAACCGCTACTGACAAATTTCATTATTCAACTTACCGAAACGTTAGCAAGATGACTTTTCCCGAGCCGATAACTAAGTAGGAATAAATTCACTTAGAGCTGCCGAAGCAAAGTTTAACTTAATAAAACATTGGAATTTTCATAATTCGATTGTACTGAGGTCGGATCCCGCTGTCGGCCTGATTTGAATACGTCATTACGAATCATTTGTCGTGCTCACCTGAGAAATTTGAGTTACCGAATACACGAACGAACCACAAAGATGTACATACATCGACCAGCGGGGTAGTTGCGTAACACACTAACAGTAGGAATGGCTTTCATTTTGACAGTTCAGTAACATTGATTGCGTATATTTATTTACGCTGACAAAATTCTAGAACGTAATATGAACTAATGGATTAGCAATATCCTTCAAAATGATTCAGATTCTGATTAATAATGTGTTACGCAATTGGGGTGCAGAGTTTATTTAAATGGCTACAATCTTTGTTCCATAATATAGTATCAATGTGTAGCCACAAAATATATTAAACATTAGGTACTTAATTGTAGCTACAAAAATTGTAGCCTGCCAAATTAATTCTTGTCGCTGTGTAGAATCTTTTTGAGGCTTACTGTACAATATTTCTCGGTCCAAATGCCTGATTGTTAAATTTCAGCTTCATTGGATCAACAGTTAAAATGGAATAATAGGAACTTTAATGAACGAAAACTTTGGTCCAGGCTTGAAAACAAGATTAAGTTTTCGTTTCCTTATTAAGTTTTCGCGGAAAAAATTTCCTCACTCTCTTCTGAATATTATCTTCCTTAATTAAATAACGTTTACAGTGTGTCAGTGGTCGCAAGCGCTACTGCTAAGCATGAGGTCCTGGGTTCGATTCCCGGTTAGGGCAGTGTTTTTGGGTTTTTACATTTGGAATTTCTCAGTAGCGGCCTGGAGTCTATGTGCCCGGTTGATGGCAATAAGCTCGCCCCCTGTTACATGGTAATTAAAAATAACTGGCTAAATGCGGATGTATTAAAGACACATCTCTCTGCCTAACCCTTCGGGGAATACAGGCGTGATGTTATGTTATGGTTCTCTTAAGAATCTGGTCACGAATCAACAAAACAAAGGTTATACGTACTTCATCAGCCAGACCTTTACAAAATCAATTTGTTTAACTTTTGGTAATTTGTTATGAATTTTGAGTACATGAAATTAATGTAATTGTTCTTGTATTTGCTTTATTTATAACAGATGTAAATAATTCTACCTTCAATACAAGTAAGGAATACTAAACAGTAGGTTGTAAAAATATGTATACTTTAGGTATTCCATGCCGCGCATGTCCATCGATTTATTTGTAATACTACGCAAGCATAAGTTATGTCTCATTTCGTAAGGGTTACGTAATAAATATAAAGGACATCATTATTAAAACCTGACAATAAATTATACAAAAATCATGAATATGGGCAGGCAGGAGGTGTGACTAGACTGGACCAACTCCGTAATGAATACACACCAGGCAGCTTTAAAGTCGAATCAATCACTGAGTAAATTATCGAATACCTAAAATAGTATGGACACATTTAAAGCAAATTGTGGGAAGAAAAGCACCCACCACCCGACTTCGTTAAACCCCAGGAACATTTGCCTCTTAACCGATTGCGTACCCAAGTAGGGCGCTGCAGACACAGCTTGTCGAAGTGGGGGATTACTAACTCATCCAATACCCAGTGCGAGTGCGGTGCTTCCGATCAGACCATGCCCCACTTGCTGGAGTGCCCCAATGCCCGTTCACCTGCACCTTGGATGACTTAATGAATGCCACTGATGCCGCAATCAACGTGGCCAGGTGGCCACGTTGATTGGTCCAGTAGGTACTGGGCTAAAAAAATATCTATAACATATCGAAGAAGAGTACCATCATCATCAAGAGTACATCGACACGAAAAGAAAACGAAAAGACGCAATGAAGATCATGTGGTAAAAATGACGTGGTGATCAAATATAAAAAGAGACCTCAAAAAACCCAATTTATAGAACCGACAACCCAAGACAGAATAACTTGGCGCAGAAAAGTGAGGAGACCTGATCTCAAATAACAGGACCAGGGACGGAATAAGAAGATGAACAAATCAAACAAAACTAAAAAAAAAATCGGGATGAACCGAATCTAATTGGAAAATCAAAGAATAGAGTTTTCTTTGATTTTTCTTTAATATTTTTTTTCATTAGAAAGAAAGAAAAGAAAGATTTTTTTTTTTATTCTGCACAAACAAAACGCACGTTGCAAATAAAAAAAAGTATACAACGCAGCCTCGTACGATAACTAATAATGGAAGAATTATATAAAACAAATAAGATTTCCCAAATACGTAACAATATTCATTCATTACGCTAAGAATAAGAAAAATTCGACAGGCGTGCTCAGGCCCGCGGATTCTTGGATTTATATCTGGGTTCCGTATAAATCACTTTAATGGTCCGATTAATGTCCGGACCGAGCTGAGGTGTAAGATGTACGCAGAATAGACGTATGTATGCAACAGAAATGTTGCCAACAAAAGAACAGGAGGACACTGTATAAAGTAACTAACTATGTATGAAATAATCTACGTACGATACTCAAACGAGTAAGTGGGCGACAAGTGGGCGAAATTAAAAAGAAACGAAAATACTTATTCAGTCGTTATTCACGACTGTATTGTTTAATTCAAAACAACAGAAAACCAGATTCCTAAAAATCTTCGGATTGACGTCAATTTGAATTTTCGTTACACTAAATTGCAGTTTTAGTGGCTGATTTTCAATCGCGAGATAACTTTTATTCGTGGAATGAAATTGACGTCTGACAGATTTTGCATGGAGGAACTGTCAAAAATTTAAAATTATACCTCGGATAAAGTTATCTGGCGTTGGAAAAATCAGCCCTAAATTATTCAAATAAAAAACCATCTAGCATGACGATTTTTATCATCGTCTATTAGAACGATAATCGAACGTATAATCAGCCTAAAATGTTCCCACTGCTGGGACACTGGCCTCCTCTCTGTGGGAGGGAGTGGGCCATAATCCAACACGCGGGCCCAGCGGGCCCAGTGCGGGTTGATAGATTTCTTGTCTTCGAATTTTTGGTTCTTGGACATTTAGGTTCCTCACGACCTTTTACTTCACCGTTTTGAGAGCAATAGTGATGAAATAATTTACACAGAGTAAACCGCCTGTCTGGGTTCAAACCTACGACTCGTAAGTCGTGACCGTTTCCACTGGGCCATCAGTGCTCGTATATTAAATCGCACATATATCAATTCTATCAAGCTGTTATCTACAAATCCAAGCCTTCCGGACGTAAAACATGTGATCGGAGCTAATTAAATAATTATACATTAAACACATACTCTGATAAAGTGATAACCTGTCGTCCTACTCCTATAGATCACGGTCTGTAATACCAAGATCATGTCTCCTTTATCTATTTACTCGTAAATCAGAGAGGGTCGTGTATTTTTCGTATCTCTATATATAGCTGTATAGTTGTAATTAGCTTTTTGTCATTTAATTAAGTGTGGATTTCGAGTAAAAGTTAATTTATATCAAATATAAAATTTATTTATGTCAGCTCACTTTTACAATATATAACACAACTAACCAGTTATACTAGGTAAGTACTAAATTAAATGACTAACAAATAAGTACAAAAATGATAGGACACATTTCGAGTTACTTTTCTTTGTAAGTCGGAATCAATTACGTACTCCCAAGTACTGGCTTATAAGTATGTACACCAAATATAATGTAACGGGTTCGTTGTATCATTTTTGGTGAAATAAATAAAACAATTTATTTTTTTCAATGTATTATCATAAGCCATTCCATGTAAGATTGGCAATGAAATAAACCCTGAATCATAACTGGCTGAAGCATAATTATAGTTAGATTACATAAAGTAATCATATCATATCATAATCTTAGTTTTAACTAAGTTTTCTGCTGTCAAATCATATTTTCCTTCTGTCAAAAACTCCTTAAAAAATTAACACTTTCACAGTCCATAAAGTAGACACAATAGTTAAACCTGAATCATATGTGGTTCATGGGGCAGAGAATGGGTTAAAATCAAAACCGATTTCTTCTGTTAATGCCAGTGTCTAAACTAGTTCGACACTATATATACATTTTTTTCCCAACAGCACTTAAGCGTTTAGTAGCGGGGGTAGAAGTAACGCTTATCACTTGAGTGACCTCGGCCGTGCCGCACCGATATCGAATTATAATTAGGTCCAATGACTTCACTCGATATAATCACAGAATGACCGATGCGTTTCAATGAGCGAATCAAGTTATGCCCTTTAAAAAATAAAACTACTTATTAATACAATTGCAAAGACCTAATATTGTCATAAAATTAGTCAGTAACTGGAATTCTATCCTACTAATATTATAAACGCGAAATCTTTTACGGATGGATGGATGGATGTCTGTTACTCTTTCACGCAAAAACTACTGAACGGATTTGGATCAAATTTGGCACATAGATAGGTTATAACCAGGATTAACATATACTTTTTATCTCGATATACCCACGGAATCGAAACTTCTACGGGTGAAACCGCGGGGCGCAGCTAGTATTGTTATAAAATTAGTCAAAACTGGAATGTCCTCATATACCATAAGAATATTTCAGTAGTAAGTAAATAAGTAAAAAGAGTGGTGGTGGCCCAGTGGTAATTAATAGTCGCGCCTTATGAGTTGTTGGTTCGAACCCAGACAGACTCTTTACCTTGTGTAAATCACTGTTCTCAAAACGCCGAAGAAAAACAACGTGGGAAAATTTCGTAGAACCAAAATTTCGAAGACATGTGACATCTACCAACCCGTTCTGGGGCCACGTGGGGGATTACGGTGCAATTCCTCTCACCGAGAGGAGGCCTGTGTCCCAGCAGTGGGAACATCATGGGTTGATTATGATGATAATGAAGTAAATAAATCTAAATAAATAAAACTTTTTTTTTTAAATGATATAAACTAGTGCTTGACTGCGATCCTGCCTGATGGAAAGCAGTGATGCAATCGTTGAAGGTAAAGCGCACTAATTTATTATGAGCCTATTCACTCTAGCCTTGAAGACACTTAAATTATAATCGGACGGGAAAACCGCTGCGGGCAAATTGTTCCAATCTTTCGATGTTCGCGGTATAAACGACGAGGCGAAACGCTTCGTCCGGATCGTAACAGTTTCAACAACGTAAGAGTGGAAACTCGCCGTGCGACGGGTTGTCCGATGATGGAACGGTGATGGCGGAATTAAGTCATGTAATTCCCGCGCACACTCTCCAGAACGCATCCTATAGAATACCGAAAGGCTGGCTACCCTACGCCTGTGCTCCAGGCTTTGTAGATGGGTCTTAACCAAATCTGGATCAACAATTAGCCTCTTCGCACGCCTCTCCACTGAGCCCAAAGCTGCTAGATGGCATTTTGCAGTACCAGCCCATATGTGGCTGCAGTACTCCACACACGATCGGACCTGCGCTCCCAACATTTTAGGTGAAGAAATGTAATAATCCACTTACAGTAAGTTATACAATTGGTGACAGTGTGTCTACCTCAACAATGCTTAATTATTATTCATTGACATACGTCAATGAATACACGACTAAAGTAAAAATACATTTGATTTGAAAGAATATTAACATAGCCAAAATTAGGGACATGTTTGTCATATCACATTGTGATATGACAAACATGTCCCTAAATTTGTTGAAATAAAAATAAACCCCCTAATAACATGGTGAGCGAACTATTCTAATAACAAGTTTATTTTAACACTGCACTTTAAAGACGAGGATGCATAATTACATTTTATTAAAAATAAAAAGTGAATTTAATTTATGCAAGACGACCGAGTAATTCCGGAACAGTTGGCGAGTTCCCAGATCTAAATTCGACATCAGCACGTCATGCTCTTGACCCCACCTAAGATGCCTTGCAGTGCGACTTCATGATTAAAATAACGAATAATGTACCGATTTATTCATAACTGCAATATAACGCATTTTCTTTAAAGAAACCTCGCAAAAACTTGCAGACACCAAAGAAAAATCTTTTAAATAGAATCTTTCAATTGAACGAACAAGGAATGACTGTATAAATTTTCCTCAGATCTATTGTTACCGAATGACGATGGAAGTTTAAAACATTTCATTCTCTGCGTATAATAACTATCGAAGCCTAAGTGATTCCGAGACAACGTTTTTAAAACCGAAGGGGAAACCTATTTTGCCGCAGACGCAAACACCTTTTCAATCCTTCAATGGGCCTAACGATGAGACGGTGGGAAGAGCTGTGAAGTACCAACTAGCCGTGGCAGTTTCTTAATGGTATTGTAAGACAGAAAAAATACCGGGATCGCGGTACAATGGTGCAAAGAGAAAGATTAATCGTTCGTTCGGATGGCGCACTCGGGAACGTACTACGATCAGAGCCGCTTCTACAAAAATTAATCATTTTAACGCGTCATTGTCGTTCGGTCTCCTCCCACGCGTGAAAACTTCCCCGCTAATTAAATTAGAATTAGGGAGCAGTTTGACAGATTGCGTTCGAATTTTTCACTCGCTTTTCGAACCAAAAGATGAATTTCTACAACTGCCATAAAATCTGTCTTCTTGATTAATAGACGGATGTGAATACTCGGATAAGTGGAAAATTTTATTCCAGTACCTATCGTGAGAGATAACGAAGAAAGAAGAATTACATAAAGCTTTCAGAAAGTGTGATGTAATCTCGACCGTCGTTTCCATAAACTTAATGGCGAAGTATCACAGAACTTACATATCGCTGTTATAACAACCCAAGTTGGCATATTTGTTACCCCCTCAGTCAGCATATTCGCGTCGAATGACCGCCAATTTATGTGAAAACTTCCACCGGTTAGAGCATGACCTATCTATATGAATAAAAGTTTTCACTCGTCAAGGAGCTATCTGTATGTTTCGAGAAGAATACCTTAAGTAAATATGCCAGGTTGAAGTTTTCGCACGAAAGTTTGCGTTACGACAGAGCTATGTGTCAATTTCGCGATTGAAATATGGCGTCGGAGTTGCCGTGCATGGATGGCGGCGACGCCACTGTTTCCGTGTGCTATAACTCGATGCACCCTGCATGCTACATGCTCGCATACAAATTCGTGCAAACTAGAAAAGAGCTCGTATTTCACACGGGGAATGGACGATAAGTTAGCGCGTCGATTTTATCTATACGAAAATCGGGCACCTTGACAGATAACGCTGTCTACACGCATCGCGTCAAAACAGTCGACATGCACAACAGTATCGCTCAGTGAACGCATCGATTCCCTACCTATATATATGTATTAATAAGAACGCGTGTACAGTAATGAATGCCAGCAATACATCTCAATGTATAAGCTGGTAGGTAGTCGTGCCGTACGGAACGCCTGGAGGATAAGTAAAATATTCCACTTAGTGAATTGCGTTCCGTAAATTGCCACAATTATCATACCGTTTTACCGGAGCTACAGTTGTATTAAGGGAACTGTGCTTTTATTTCTCTAAGAAAATCAGTATGACATCAAAAAATAGTGTAGATGGTGACAGGATTTTATGGAAGCGTAGAGGGTCTACGAGGTTTCGTAGTAGCGGAATGATGTCTCGTTAACCTAGTAGGGAGGCCATGGTTCGTATTCATGTGAGTCAGTAGTACTACATACGAGCAATAAATAGGCGGAAAGCCTTACCCGGAATGATATCCGGAATCAGGAGAAAGTGGAAGTAGCGCAGTAGTTAGGAGCTCGCTAATACGCCTAGCAGAGTAATAACGCAGATGCGTCATGTCTGACAATTTTACTGTCTTCATATTTATGGGGAGGGACGGAGTGATGGGTTGTCAGAGAAATCAGGTTTTATTGAACGTTATGAAAATTACATATTATTGGAAACCTATACTTAGGTACCTATAAGTTTCCTTTAATATTTAATTTTCGGTGTCTACACAAAAGTTTATTGTAGACAGTAAAAAAGTACTTATTAATTCTGATTAGCTATGTTTTTTTTTATTTCTATATTGAGTTTACCAATGTAAAATAATTTTAGTGTTTTTAATTTTTAAAGGGCTTACAATAGATACCTATACAATTTTTCCACTGGCCTAAGAACTCTACCTAAATAACCTCCCAACAAAAACCACTACATTTGAAACCTGCACGATTAATCTATCAAACGGATCGCAAGAACGTCAATGTCCCTATAGAGTGTGGCACTCAATAAATTTTTATTTTATACATATTTGCACATGTTGAAAATGTACGATCTGTGTCGTTAGGTAGGCGTCCGTGCGTCGCGTCGCCAGGTACGTCGGTGGCGCCACATGGGCTTCTGCCAGATTAATGGATCATTGCCCCCCCACCTCACTATCCCCCCCACACCCGCAGATGCGAAACTACTGTTCGACGACATCGCTACTTCCTTCACTAGATATATGGCCTTCGTTCCTCCACTTAACACTATTTCAAATTACGAACGTTTTTCATGGTATGAATTCCAGGCGACGACTTCTTAATAGAGTGACTGAGCGGAGCTGGATTGGACGCTATTTGCACCATACGATGCTAACGAAAATAGACTATCCAACGCATTGAAGCTGCCTATAAAACACTGACCCACTAAGACTACGATCATAACCCGCTTCGACCTTCAGTCTCAACAAGTAGCGAACTTACATTTATGCTCGATAAAACACTTCGAAACGGCTCGTCGTAAATCACGAAGACATCGAAAGTTAGCCGCCAAGCACTTAAAGTTTAACAGACAATAATAACTGACGATGAAAAAACGGCCTTCATCGGTGGGGGTATAAAAAGTAATGTGGCTATAGTGGTGGGGCTAAAGGGCTAAGTTGGTGAGTGGGTAAGTTTTGAGGAATGTTGTAATGAGGCGCGCGGGACAATCGATAAATTTGAATGTTCGCCGGCGCCGCCCATCGACTTGCAACTTTTTTCGGTAGCGGGGGGAACGCGCGCCACACTGACGCCACTGGCTTGCGATCACCTTCCACTGACGAAGCTACGCTACGCTACGGAAACTCCAAAATGAAATTGTTGTATGCCAATTCAAGCTCAAAGGAACTATGGCGAGGTAAAAATGTTTACTTATACACCTCGGAGTAAAAGATAGTTACTTATTGGAAAGTTAATTCATATAATCATACCCAAAAATAATTGAAACAAAACAGTCCATCCTCTTCTCTCCCTCTCTAAAGTAAAAAAAAAACACTTAATAATTCGTTCCATTCCACAGACATACCGATCTACGTATTTCCCGATTTTCAGAATAGGTCCTAAGATACACCCATTTAAATACTCCTAAATCGTAACAGCTTGCCGTACACGTAAGTTTGACTTGAACTCAAAAAAGTCTATCTAATAAAAAATAAACTTCGCGGTTGCGTAGCGTAGCTTTGCATCGCTGGACAGTAGCCTTATAGGTAGGGCTGTCCTGTCGACCATTCACTCATTTGATGCAATTGATATCACACTTACCGAGAATACGTCTGGACTATATGATTTATGTTCAGACTTCGAACTTAAACTGAGCAACGTTATGAATTATGCATCGCTTCCTACATTTCATATTTAGTTATGTAAAATACACTAGATTAATTAAGCAGTTCCAAGATTGATAGATACTAAATTAAAACTTTCTGTACGATAATGACGTTTTTGATGAGAATGGTCCTTCGGTACGCATTAAAGAAAATAATAAAAATAAATATTTATCGAGCAGATTTATCGGGACTTCCAACCCTATAAACAAGCAGGTAAGGTAGCGTGTAGGCGAATGCGGAAGTGATAATCTTAAAAGTTAGATTGACATAGTTCTGTCGTATAAAACTGTAGCAAAGTTACAAGTTACAATGTCACAGGAATACGAAGGTACGTCCCCTGATTTATTGGGCCTGGCACTCTTTCAACTGGTAATTGGGACGAAATACGTAAACCCGTGGAATAGCTAAACTTTTTACGATGGATCCTTTGACGTGCCCTAAAATTTGCTTATGAAATTCTTGATTTTGTTCGTATGTCTTTTCTGTAGTAAAGTTTAATTTATAGTTTTGTGTGTCATGCATTAAGTGCCGTAGTATCTTATCCTCCTTCCTATCATATCCTACTAATAAACGCGAAAGTTTATGAGGATGGATGGATGGATTTTTTTACTCTTTCACGCAAAAACTACTGAACGGATTTTGATGAAACTTTACAGTAATATAGCTTATACATCAGAATAACATATAGGATACTTTTAATTTCGATATTCCCACGGGATCGACACTTATGCGTGTGAAACCGCGGGGCACTGCTAGTCTTTCATAAATATTTTATTCCTTGTCAACTGAAATTGTTTAATAGACCTAGAGTTACTAATGGTCTGTATTTTTTTTTTGTTACTAGCATAATTTATAGGTTCTGGGAATTTGTAAAGGGCGTTCAGTTTATGCTTTCATTAATAGCTTTTATTTTATAACTTTGTCCTGAACATTTTAGTTTAACTATGTATACGTTTATGTACAGACGCCAAGGACATAAAGCTACTACAATCTGTCAAATTTATTTAATAGATTTTCAACTCTATCGCTAAATCATTAAGGTTCAAGGTTGATTGGGAAAATTTGACAGTTGCGGGTAGATTGATGTGCTGGCGTCTGTACATAATAATGATGACGAAGACTTAACAGTTGAACAAAAATCAAAAGGATTTAATTATTTAATTCTTATTGAACACGTAACAAAGGCGACCATAAAACGTTTGTCTATTAACATGCAAATGTCCACAGCATTGACAGACAAAAATAATTGAATTACTGCTTTGCATTATTCCTCCACAGAAATAGATGTGTGTATTATTTGTGATAATAGGCACAGTACATAATAAACGTGTAATGTTTATACAAACTATTTACTAGTTTACACGTGAGCAAATTCTGAGACACACCACGGCAACGGTTATCCTTGTAACACAAAGGAGACATATTGTCATTGACAGGCTGCCATAAACACGTGGTTGGTGATAGTAAGAATAAAGGTAATATCCTCTTTTCATATTGTTTGAGGCTCACCACTATTATTTTAGTTATTGGGGTGAATTGGCCCTACTACTCTAACGAGCAGAAATATATACATACAAATAAATAAAATTGAAGTGTCTTTTTGTAATGTCAAAATAACAGCTTCAGTCTAAGTGCGTAAGAAGTATATACAGTACTTATAAGTAACAAAAAAACTATTTTTAAAATTTCTGTCTGTTTAATCTCCGAAACGACTGAACCGAATTGAATTAATTTTTTTATTAGGATACTTTGAACCCTGGGGAAGGACATAAACTATGTGACTATCGACATACCACGCAGGCGAAGCTACGGACGGAAGCTAGTTTATAAGATACGAAGGAGAACATTATATTATTTCTCGTAACAAAAACGCACTACATGTTGAGTTTGGAACTTTATCGAGAATAAGTCAACAAAAAATCTTTCGAGCACCTGACATCGATATCGATAATATTCTCCGTACTACAAAGGATTTCTCGGGCGGTGAAGGCAAGAAAGTGCATTAGAATGAATCGGTAAACGGTCCCAGACGGTCTACAACATTCAGTTAGGAATGGGAATAAGACGTATCTGTCGACAAACGTTGCACATTGATATCAGAAAGACAAAGCTGTAGAACTTAAACTTCTAGATTTTTATTAAGTTGATGAGGCGACGTATATACGACATACATCATACATAGGTCTTAAGTTTATCAAATCATCATTAGTAGCCACGTAGCCACCAATCAATGCTCATGATATTTTTGATAACACCCGATAATGGTCTAACCTCAAAATATCGTATCGGAAGATCGAAGACGCGACAGACGTAATTTTTGGAAAAAGTATGCCATCTGTAACCCAGATTTAGAAAGAGCTTTACATATGCTTATGTTAATTTAAAGTTGTATTATCAAAGACAAAACCGTGAATTTCCTTTTAAACCTTACATAAGCGTAGGTGAAGCAGTGGCAAAGTTTTGTATCTGGAATAGTCGTAGCAAACTTAGCACTCACAATGAATTACAAGTTCCCTTCAGAGAAGAATGGATTAAAACTAGTTGGTGAAATGTGGCCCTGGCAGTCGGGGAAAACTTTCAATTTTTATGACAAATTCAATTAGGACAAGATTTATACATCTTTGGCGCACGAATCTATTTTCCATTAGGGTGGAACGGTAATGCCCAAACTAACCCTTTTGATAGCTAAGTTTTAGTTTCGATCGTAATTCTGTAGATGGATATCGATCGTATTCTGTTTTAGTAAAATTATATTAAAACTTTTTATTTTAATATTTTGTGTTACAAGTAGTTTGGACAATTCTGTAGCTTGTATAATTGGACCAATTTATCTTTATTATGTAGTCAAACGCAATCGTAAAGCTCCAAAATCAATATCATGCTCTACTCAAATTCAAAATATCATTTTATGATTTTGAACTCAGGATCCAGATATCAATAGTCACACTGGTACCATGCTTAGTTTCAATATTTATTCATCTTGTTAGTGTAAGTACTAACACATTGTGTAAAATCGCTGAACGCGAGCAAAGAACAGTAAAAATGCTGAAATATTTGTAACATTAAAAGTCAAAAATACTCTACAAAAGGTAGGATCCTGTAACGTAACAAACTTTATGCAAAATCGCGACTTACTCTGGCGTACAAAACTATTATAGCACGCAGGTACAATGTTGCAGAGTAGCAGTTCGCAACTTGACATTTTAAATCTTGCTGGAACTGGTGTCCGATGGCGGCAGGAGAACTCACGACACCGAATCCCATTACCGATAGAGATCTCGCGACATCGGTGGACAATAAAATTGTTCCATCATATCTGAAAGTTTGCCCCATAATGAAGCGTATGGGGAGAATGGTTTACGACAGTCGTCGGAGAATCTTTATTGGTAGCGGACCAATTTAGATAAAAGGAAAGAGCTTTCGCCCTGAAACACCAGAGATAGCAGTCTTAACTATCGCCAAGTTAGCGGTAGTTAATCCGGTCCGTTCAGAGATAAATCAACAGTCGAAAGCGATAAATTTGGGCCGGCCGCAGTAATAGGTGAAAACTATTAGGTCCCAGGATTATTTAGGTGTGGAAAAAAAAATGAAAGCCGCGCGGGCGCCATCTTTTACTCGCCAGATAAACTGTTCAACTAGTACTATGTTTGGGAAAACTTTGTTTATGAATAAGTTATGAATATAATAAGAAGTGACTACTGTTCTATTACATTGATGTATGTTAATCTATACCTCTAATTCTAGTATATCTTCGGCGAATACACGTCTTTTGTTCTTTGAACGTCGAATTATATTATACATAATTACTATAGGTAGGCTTAAAATACGGACCCCTCAACCCATACATGATAGCAACACCAATAATTCATTTCCTTTATTCGAAACAAAATATCGTATAGAAAAAACTGCTAAGCAAATTCAATCGCTTGGATGGAAATATGGAGAAATCATGAAAATTAAGTTGTCAAGCCAACGTTAAGGGAGGGGGATGTGAGAACAAAACTATTGTAGGGAGATTTTTCCTCAAAATAATGTATTCCCATTTCCTACAAGCATTTGTATTCAATGAAATAATTCAAGTATGAGAATGCATAGAGAAGCTGCCTGTTTTCATTTACGTGCAAAAAAAGGTTAATAAATTATTAAAACAGTTAAGTACTAGTAATAGGAAACTAAGCCTTATATTGCACTGTACCTAAACTCAAATTTTGGAAACCCTTTACGTTTTTTTTTCATTCATATACATGCCGAAGGAGCAAGGCCTTATCTGATTTAATTACCTTGTCAAATAAAGGTTGAAATAGGTCTAATTATAATGGATACCGATTGCAAAATCTGCACGAAAAGTTAAGTACTACCATGAAACTCAAACTCGTTAGGAATCTCGCGTAGATGACTCTCCCACCTTATCTATTCCGTGTCTTTAGAAAAGGACAAATAATGTTGGAAAATGTAGAGAGGATCGAGTTCCCGTCGTAAGTCTTCGGATCCTTAGCTCATTCATTCGGCTGTCGTCAGCCGACGGCGCCCGTCGTCTCGGCCGAAGTACATTGGAATTTTCCGCGAAAACTTCGTGAAAATTCGACAACTTACTTTCCAATATAACAAAATGGCGACAGTTTCGATGGATGACTCTAGGAGATGGTGGGACGATGATTTAGTTTTATTAATATCTATTGTATTGACCAAAGGAGAAGATATTCTTTAACTTAATGTTATAAATGTAGGTTTCTACTTAATATCGAAATGATTTCTCCTAGACACCTACTATAAATACTAACTCCACACTTTTTTACCTTTCAACATAATGTACTTCGTTTTTTTCTCCATAACACATTTCAGCGATAAAACTAAAATATCTAAACTGCTTTCTTTTGATTTAATTATCACTTTAGGAGTATAAAAATATTTAAAAGCCTAGACAGGGGCGGAAATTATGAAGTATGAATGTGCTTGTATTGTATTATAATGTAAAAGTTGCGAACAATGTTTTAACAAGCTTTTGTCCAAAAGAAAAGATTTTCCAATTCACCGAAGGCAACAACGTAATCCACTGAAATCTTAAAGTGGACTTAGCCAAATCGGCGTCTCCCTTTCTTAGCTTGTTATCTCATATCCTAAAAGTTTAAAACGTAGGAGCCATCGAAACGGGAACTTATTAACTCGATGTGATCGCCCCCGTGGAAACTGCTCCACGGTAAAATGTTACAGGAAGGAAAACTTTCGACAAACTGCAAAAAGAAACTGAGTAAAGTTTAAAAAGAGAACGCTAAATGCGATCCGTACTTAGCGAAGTAAAGCCTCGGCCACACAAGCTGTCCGGAATCGCAAAAACGCAAACATCAATAAGCGGAATTAGCTCTGACGGACTTCCATGCTAAACATACTCGTCATAGAATCGCACATTTTTAACAACTCGTACAAATTGCACTCGTGTGAAACGCTTTTATAATGCATCGGACAAAACTTTGGACATATTATATTTGTCTAAGCTTTATTGACGGGAATTTGCTGCGACGTTACAGAAGCGTGATTTAAAAGTTTACACAATCACAACGCGCGTTTCACTTCGCAGATCGCATTCTACCTTCTGATCATAACAAGTTGGAACTTGGCGAAATATGGCAACTCTTTTTATTGTGCTCAACCCGGGTATATGCGTGCCCGGTTTTATACTTGTTCCGTGTAAATTTTTATGTTAACTCCCGATTTTATTCGACTGTCATTTTCCCATATAAAAGTTAAAACTGTTGATATGAGCAAACTTAAATTGGATGAATTTATTGGTGATTGTAAATTTAGCGAGAAAAACAATCACTTCTAGAGGTTTTATTTGAATTCATTTGGGTCATTTTATGGAGAGAGAAAACTTGATTGGCCGGTCGTTAAGAGTGGAGCTATTTTTATTTAATGTGTCCTCTTATTACAATTCACGATAAGGATCGTTGGCGGCTATAAAACTGCAGCAGTAGTAAAACTGCACTTTTTTTCAAGATCCGGGCGTATGTCCCATTCGTTTATAGTCAGCAGTACTTAAAGATTTCCGCGGTACCTGTGCCACCAGACCATTTGCATACATTGCGATCGGCTATCCACTGTACGACGACCACGCAGTTATAAATAGCTCTGAGCACTCGCGGATGTGGTAGTGCTCGCGGAAAATGTTGAATTAAAACTATGACGACGAACGTTAACGTGATAACGTTAAATCCTGTATGTTTGAGAATATACACATCTTTATAGACATTTTCGTACGCAGGGACCAGGGAATTTTAAAGTAAAATATTGCGATACTAAAGGGAATGGTATTTTGTTTCAGTCATTTAAATCAGAATCCGATTTTTGCTAATTGCAATATCACTTATCAGAGTGCCTGCAAAAATTTTTTTACTGAAAATTAACTGAACATAATTTTCATTCTAAAGCCAAAGGGTTTGAAATGGTAATAAATTGTTTTATATGCCTTTTCTACACGAAGTTACTAAATCAACCTTTACCCGGATTTTAGACAGTTTGAGCCTTTTCCCAACTATGTTGGGGTCGGCTCCCAGTCTTACCGGATGCAGCTGAGTACCAGTATTCTATATCTATAAATATTATAAATTAAACATTAAAGCTTTTCTTCTAAACGCAACGGATTTTAAGGCGGTTTTCACCAGTTTTCACCATCATTTAAAAAATAATATTCCGGAAGGTTTATACTATGTGTTAACAGTTATATTGAAGAAATCTCGATGTTTTCTTCAAGTCGAAAAAACTTTGTGTAACAAGGGCCGGTCGCTAATTTTAAAGGTATTAATCAGAGCTTATCCATTAGGTTTCTGTGTGGCATTGACGTTTAATGCAAATGGGGTACGGTCTAGCTCGCGCTGCATGTAACATGAGCATGCATTCGTAACCACGTCTTCATGTTAATTGTGGAAATTATCCGGTTCACTAGCATTTCAATAAAACCTCCCCCAATGGGCCTTCATGTTCGGCAAATTATATGGTGAATTATTTAGTGCTGGCACTTTGAAGGTACGAGTGTCAGTTATACAAGTGGGAATCGATGCATGCGATGTTTTAAAAGAGGACGACGGAATATCATCAATGGACTAGTTAATTCCGAATAATAAAGGACTTCGTCAGGAGTCACCCTATAGTTTTCAGTATTTTCCCATCATTTTCTACTTAGGGATTGTCATGATTATATCAATTCTTATTTGTAACTATTATTGTTGGTGCTATTAAAAAAAAATGATTTTGAATTTTGTAGGTACAATCGATTTTCAAAAATATATTAAACAACTTTCATCTACCTACGTCTGGTCATATCTTCGGATGCCTTCTTGTTTCAAATGGTATTTTCATTATCAATACTGCAGTTTTAATATTTTCAGTTATCATCCAACCAGAGGTCTTCAATAAATATATTTTTTACGTTACGCACTAGCCTATCAATAATTACCATTTGGTTTATATATACATACTTGATTTAATACCTGTCGAACGTAATAAACCACGGTTGAATTATACATTAAAAGCGTCGAATTAAAATACGGTAGCCGATAGCGACCGATTGGAGCCGAATGCCGAATTAAACTTGAGAACGAACGGCCTTGACTTCTTCTGCCGCGTGCCGGGCGAATAATGTGCGCACCAAAAATCGGCTAAGAGTGCAACATTCCAAATGTAATTACAGAATTTTAACGCGTCACTACACTTAGTAAAGAAATGCAATATTTTGAATGAATACTAAAGGGATTATCCGTAATGCATGGGCTGGGCGTGCACTTAAATGTTTGATACTAATCTGATAGCGTCATACTCCAAAAACCCGGTTCAGAAAGATATCACAGGTGACTGACCTGTCTAACCTTTGGGCACACGCTCCTCGTAAAACTAGGAGCTCGCAAATTGTAATACAATAAAAGCAGATAATGCGTTTGCTGCGAGCAAAGAATTTTTGGAGCGGGTTTCTTTATAATACCGACAGATTTGTATCTATGGGTAATTATAGGGAAATGTCTTATTCACTGACAAACGTAGCGCGTAGCCCCAGTACCGTAGCATCGTAGACCCTTCTCATCCATTAGAAGTATACACAAGTAACATTGCGTTCAATCCAAGTCTTTTTGATGCGAACAATTTGAAATGTTCTACCAAAACTACTTAATAAAAATCTTAAATTCATTCAATAACCGACAGACAACGCTCTGCCTAAACAGATTGGTCTAGAACCATGAAAGCAAAAGGAATTTGTGAGCAGTAAGGTTTTTTCAATTCTTCCCCTATAGGGATTGAAAAGGGGATGAAAGTTCGTATGGAATTCCGTTATTTTTGCTGATAAGAAATTCCATTAATGGCTCACGGTTTGTATTAATATAAAATTATTCATTTTCCTAATATAAACAGGGCACATAGAGACGAGACCTTGTCAGTAAACCACGAAAGATGAAGAAGAAAAATCGGCGCTTAAAATAAAGATGGGTACGCAAGATACGGGTACCACAGTAACCCGTTTTCTTCAGTTTATTCATACAGCGCGGAGAGGTAAATGACTAATGAATAACGTTTTTCTTGCATTCCTAGATCGCTATAGAAATAAAGCTAAGAGAATTATTTATAGATGTGATTAATCATGTGCTGTAGCACTAGATAAAGGCAGAATGGTACATTGAATAGATGTACAAGAATACAATATGGCAAAAAAACTGGTGTCAATTACGATGTCACTCCCACGTGCTAGGTATGTGGACGAGTTCGTGATTGATCATGAGTCGACAAATAATGAAAAGTAGGAGTAGGAGCAGGATCTTTGCAGGTGGCGTTCTGTAGTTTCTGCCTACCCTCATTGCAAAAAGGCGTGAGTTTATGCGTAATTAGAAGAAAGAAGACATAAAACATCGCTTGAAATAAAGAGGTATTTGCGTCTTTGTACTTCTGGGAAATGCTGGAAAATACGTTTTTTAACTGCGGAGATCTATGCCGTTGATAACCAGTGGTACCAAGCCTTCGTCTACAAGACTAGACGGTGACTCCGCCTGTAGTATCTACTGATAACAAAGACTCCCCAGTACAATTCCGAATCAAAACTAACGCCAGGTTAATGAACTGATTAAGATTAAAATGTCGAAGTCTTATCGTCCATCACAAAAACTTCTATCAATCTTTGATAAAATTGTTTTAGGTCTATTGTTCTGAGATGACTTGACTCTTGATCACCTTGATATTCTTTTAACTGCTTCGTGTCCGTTCACGTTGGTTCTAATTATGGTTCAAGAGATCATCAGACCTGCCTTCTGAAGGTGACAATTATCTAAATCGAATCTGTCCCTTCAATTTGGTTTCTTCCCAAAAAGAAAACAAAATTAAATTGAAGCCCATATTGTTTTTTTATCTTCACATCACCTTTTTTATTCATGTCTTCTAACTTATGCATCTTACATTTTTTGTCCCATTCTTCGAGCCTCGCACCGTGTTTCGGATCCCATTTTTGGTACAAACGTTCAACGTTTACGTGTTGTAATTCGTAACCTATACAATGTAGGTACTTAATCTATAGAACCGGTCAACAACCTGAAGATTAACCCGCCGCGGCAAGGTTGGGGAGGTGACATTGGATCCAGTAATGCGCGGGCGACGACGCCGACGGTCCGACAATGAGCACACATGCGCAAAAGTAATCACGTTGCGTAGATGTGCAAGTGTGGACATGAAAAATGAATAGCATCTATGTACTAGTATTTAGAACGACGTATCCTTGATAGAAAACAGGCCTCTATTATCTCTACTTACGTCAACTTGTAAAGATACTAAAATCTCTTCGATCGGAATTTATTTATATAGGCCTGTCAGCGCCATTGCCCTCAGAAAAGAATTTAAGACCCGTGATCAATCAATCATCGGTATCCAACTCTGAAAACATAAAGTGAAGTGAAGTTAACTTTACATTCACGAAAACACTAGAATTACGCAAAAATTAACAACTAAATTGATAACGTCAGTATTTTCCGAGGAAAAACAATATAATTCATATGACAGTTTTATGTTTTATATTTGACATTTATGTCATTTTTTCGAAGACATAACTTAAATGGGGATGATTCCTATTAAATTATACGATACGAGCCTACGATCACTCAATGGAGAACACGCGTAACGAAATGTAAACACAAGTTTTATACCAAATTATCATGTAAATGTAAACTTTATTGCGTTAAATTTACGAGATGTACGCGTTAAAATAACGCCTTAAGGATATAAACATGTAAAATAACCGAAAGAGTGGGAAAATCATCATAAATCTTGGGGTAACGTTGTAATGTGATATAAACGCTTCGGAGTGATAAAGAATCACGGTTGGAAGCCCGTTTCAGATTTAGTCGCGTTTGTAAAAATCCTTAGAACGTCAAGAGATCCGTTTTATAGCTTCAACCGCATAATGTGTCAGTAATGTATGCGGTTGGCATTCGTGGGTACACGTACCTAGGTCCTAACTATGTGTCAATGAACTTTTAACGCAGCTTTATTGAGTATCCACGTAATATTTACAAAATATCTACTATAATATTTTACCCATGTATGAAAATGAATTAATAAATTCTTACATATATTAGCTTAGCTGATTTCAAAGGCGAAACATGTGTTTTGGTTACCTACAGGTGCATTATTGTGTAAGTGACGTTAGATGACATACATAAGTATACATAGCATAATAGCATAACCAGCCTGTATATAATGTTCGCACTGCTGAGACACAGGTCTCCTCTCGGTGAGAGGTGTTGGTCGGCCGTATTCCACTACCCGGGCCCAGTGCGGGTTAACAGTCGCATACTTATTTCAAAAACCTGTCACCCTATTAAAAGTACTCAAACAGTCATAGAACAGTAAGTACCTATTTTTAAACACGGTCATATGACACATACGTGAGCAAATACATGCACAATAAAATATTAATATCAATAATAGGAGTATGTACTATAATATAAATGGTGTTCATATTCCCCAGCGGTGATAATATTGTTATCGCGAGGAATTATAAACGATGATTTAACCATTGACCTCTGTAATCTAGTGTACTCATACAAACATACATAGACTAGCTATTAATAAGGACATCGGTTTATATGTAAACCACAGTTAGATGTGGTCCAATTATTTAGGAATTAGTAAGTGCACTGTGCAACTGAACTCAACTTATTAGTAAAACTAGGCTGAAAAGTTGCGTTAATTATAAATGAAACCATCAGTCTGATTTCTTAGAGTATCTTTACATACATATAATTAAATAGAAACGAAGTCAAAACTGTACACTTAATATATAAAAAAACAGGAATTACTACGAGGTGTGGAAACGAGTTTGATGCCGAAAATATAGTTTTTAGAATTTTTGTCTGGATACAATGTTATGTTCCGGATTGGCGCAAAGGCGACTGCACGGATTTGGATGAAATTTGGCACACATTTGTTTATAACCTACATTAACATAGTACGGCACTTTTAAACCAGGTTCCGTTCCGTTCCAGTGGGATATTTTTCGCCATTAACGCGGGCGAAGCCACGGAAAATAAGCTAGTAATAATTTTAATAAAAAGATGCAAAAACGGCTGAACGAACATAATTACTTTGCAAAAAAACCATTGGTATTCTTTTCGTACGATTCGATCACGATACCTTTGTTTAAAAATTAAACCATCATTCAATACGAGTATTTTTTTCTGTTGAATTTTAATTTACTTTATTAATAAACTGGTTCTTTAGCCCTTTGAGTGTTGACTACAATCCTTGAAGGTTTTTTTGTTTTACCTTAAAAACACTTCCGTATAGTTGTGAGCTTACATAATTTTAAATTATTGTGTAGAAGAGTGGTGGTGGCCCAGTGGTAACAGCCGCGACTTACGAGTTGTAGGTCGTGGGTTCGTACCCAGGCGCTTTACTTTGTGTAAAGAATTTCATCACCACTGCTCTCAAAACGGCGAAGGAAAACATCGTGAGGAAACCGGCATGTCCTAGAACCAAATATTCGAAGACATGTGACATCTACCAACCCGCACTGGGCGCGCGTGAGGAGGCCTGCGTCCCAGCAGTGGGAACATTAAAGGCTGATTATATTGTTGTTGTTGTATGGAAATAGTAACAGATATATTATATACTTAATAATATTGCTATGGAAAGAAGATGTTGTCTTTTCTTCAGAAAGAAATAATGATATCAATACTATCGACGACTATTTCTGCATTGTGCTCATGATTAATAGATATAATTTGTTTTTATTTTTCCTTATTATAAGAATTAATTATCTTTTTGTATAAATGTGTTTCTGTGACAAATGAAGTAAGACCTATACTCTTAGTCCTATTTTTCTATCAGAATCAGAATCAGATCTTTATTTGCTTTGAATGTATGTACAGGTACAAGATGTTATAAGTACATACATTAATGAGATCGGCTACAATCTACCTTGCGGCGTGCAAATTATTACATGAATTAAAATATTAATAGAAACAAAAATAATGTCAACAAAACTTAATAATATTAGTCAGGTACATACATAAGTCTTACATGGTCAAATTCGCAATTAATTATAACATTCATAATCAGGATAAATTTATATCAATCAGAAAGTCTTTTACTGAGTAATAACATTTTTCTAAAAGTAGTGCAATTACCTTAGATTTGAAAATGTTTGCGGAATAATCCTTAAAATCATGAGGTATCTTATTATAAATGACAGGTCCTATTGTCATTATACTTTTCCTTAAAAGTGCTGTTTTGTAATTACCCGAATGTAACAAGTCCTTGTATTGGGATCTCAAGGGGCCATTGCGTGTCCTTATATTGGTCAGTGACGGAAATAAGCTTATGTTAGTTTTTACAAAAATTGTCACCTCCAATATGTACAAACATGGAAAAGTCAGTATCCTCAGAGACCGAAACACAGGTTCACAGCTGTCTGTGCTTTTAAGGTCTGACATAGATCTAATACACCATTTGTGGGCCTTAAAAATCTCCTCCCTCTCACTTCTATCTTATAAAAAAAAATACATTTCTGAAACCCTTTAGCCAATGCTTTTTTAGGTCACATTACTAAGTGGCATCTGAGATACGTAGATTAAGTTTGGTTGAATGTAAGTTTCTTTATCATAGAAATAATTTCGTCTTCATTTTTCATACGTGGCAAATGGCCGATTTTATTCTAATACAAGCCTGTATTTCGGGGGAATGAAACTACGAAACTTAGGCAGGAACTAATTGAAAATAGTAACACTTTTGATTTTGCTAACATTACAACTTTAATTTTAAGAGCGTGTTATGAGATGATTCAGTTCAGTTAAAAATAAATATAGGTAAAGAAATATGACATTCAAGTTGGGGATTTCTTTGGGACTGTCTGAATGACCTTTTATATACTTGAATTAATTTTGGATTTTAGCACTACAACCCACATGGCCGATCGTAGTCCAAAGCCAGACCAAATATTGGTCCAGAGGGCCTACTCCATAAACAAAAAGTCCGTAGTTCTTGTCGAATTTTATTCATTAATCAGAGTAGTTCGGGGCCTGAACTAAGAATCAATGACGATTTGTCTGTTGTCCCTCCCGGTGTGTTATTGCCCGTCTGAATGTTTTTATTTGACATTTGTTTTAACAGATCAAATAATGTTGGACGGTCCATATCTTCGTTGATGAACTAAAGAACTCCAGCTTTGGGTTACGATACACATAGACATTAAAAAAAAAAAAGAAAATCTATTTCCAACGAATCGATCGAGTTAAATAACTTCTCGAGTAACGGTAATTCGCAAAAAAATTTAATTACTTCTATCTTGGTGGCTTATTAACGATTCCCTATAAGGCGAATATTAATCCGATTTGTGAAACGTCCGTACCCCTATTATTCTCGGCCCGGCTCTCCGGAAAAATGGATATAATTTTTACCGGCTAGCCCCATTTTTTTCTCGGTTGCACAACGTGAAGGCAAATTGAATTTTTTGCCATGCCTCACTGGACTAATTCGACTAATGCATTTAGTACGATGCATGCTTCGCGCTAGTAGCGAACGAAGTAGGTACTACGATTTTACCAGAAATTAATTTGCAATATTCTTAACTTAATTTTCACTAACATCCAACTTCGTGCATTTGATGTTTTCGTGGCAAGGTTTCAAATAATTAATTCTGTGATTGATTATTTTTTAAGAGCAAAGTTTAGATACCATAATTACAGTCCAATACTGGGGACATTGAAAACATTTATGTAGGTACCTACAGGCAACTGTGGCCTAGTACCTAATAAATAGTTGGAGTTATTTTTCTTAGTACTACCACTAGTTGCTAAGTTGTGTTGTAAACCAAATGGACTTTGTCTGAAATAAGCAATTTTATTTTATTTATAAACCAATTATATTATACTTGTATGGATGAAATCATTGTGAGTCCATAATTCCATAAGTTATCGTTATAAAAGGAACAGACAATAGGTATTCCTGTTCACATGAATTTGTATATTGCCATAGTAGCTTCGTAATTTATAAATTAATAATTAATGTTAAAAATAGATTATAGGTAAATTGCCCACCATGTGTTTGGTTTTACCCAATATGTACCAATGTAATTATATCAATCATATATATAAGGATGTATGTGTTACTAATACTATCAAAGTTGAAAATTACAACCCATACAATTATTTATTGGACCAGAAACCAATATATGTATGTATTCGTAACGTCATAGGGATCAAATTTAAGTTTCCGCTTGATGACTCAAACCAAAATAATTGTCTTTGTAAGCGTGAAATATATAATGCACCAATTTATCACACTGTAGGTATTCAATCATAATGACCGCATATTCACGGAATGTAGGAAGATACGGTCTGGCATACGAGTTTTCCTGTAGGTCACACGCTTTAAAATCATAACTCTTCTATGGATGACAATTGAATCTAATGTTACAAATGATTTTAGTGTCCATGAAATTAAAAATCTACGTTATGAAGCGCGATCCGTCGATAGATGCAGGCTGCATCTAAAAAGTAAGCCTGATATAGTCACTCCGCTTTATAAACCGATTGGGGAATGCAAAACTCCCCCAAAACAAACCAATGGTAAATGATTGCCCCCTATCACAATAATGGAACAATAATAAGCACTAACACTGAGGCTCCACATCTATTTAACCCTTCGCAAATTACAGACAAAAATGAGGAAGATTACAAAATGTTACCAAAACATTATGAACAAGTTAATAAAATTGTACAAAAAGCTTTCGAACTCTCGTAGGCACTGTCTATTGTGTTTCCTATCGCACATGCGAATATTAATAGAAGGGCATTAATAAAGTCGAGTGGGTAGAGCAATAATACCGCTATCTACGCTATCAGTATAACAGTGGGTGCAACAGGGACCACCTGTTTAGTCACACGAGACTACGCCTACTCAATTTGCGGTCCTGCAAGTTTCGCGTTGATGAGCCCATCTTTTGTGGGTATTTTCATCTTACTGGGACAATACTAGGCGGAATGTTACCACATTTACCACGAGGAATTGTAATCCATATCGAAATTTTGATGAGTATTTCCCTATATCCCTTGACATGGTCTATGTAAAATCCGTGTTGCGCGCGGCATGAAAATTTTGTGATACGTTAAAAGTGATAATTAACATTTCTTACCAGATGATTGCTGACAAGCTTACAAGCTTATGATTTAAGTTGAATTACCTGAAACAAAAAAAAGTACAAATTAGTTTCGAATGCATTTTAGATGCAGACGATTAAAACCAAAACTACGAAAAACGAATGAATACGTTTCAGACGAAGACTTTTTGAATGATGCCACTTGTGCGTTTGCTTTAAAATTAAACAGATGTGAAATTAATATTCAGTAAAGTTAATCCTTTAAAAAATGGTAAATGCTTAAGCCAAGGATTTAAAGTGATAACAATAAAAAATGTAACATTCAATCAAGTCCATCCACTTGGACAATAGCCAAGCGGAGAGTGCAGACGTTTTCCCAAGTTTTGCATAAAACTCACTTCCAAAGGCATTTGATGAATAAAACGTTGTCACAGGAGTGCACTTTTTTATTTCCATCCAAAATTTATTGGTGCAATGTGTATTTACAGTATCTCCATCGTCTGCCAAGTTAGTAACCATGTTTCGAAAGCAGAAAAATGTGGTTTTTATAACTTCTTTATTTTTATTGGATTCACTTTCTTTTCTGTATACAGTTGTCGTTTTATCGGTCATTCGACAGACTTTTGGTGACGGGTGACATTCGTAAAAGTAATCGTACGATACTTACAGATTATTCATATCTAATCTCTCGAAGGTACCTATGTACTTTATGCCTTCGTTCAGTGGAGGAAAATGATAATGTTGTATTCGAATTATTTAATTCTCAACATTTTCATTATAAATGTTATAATTATTAAGGTGATGATTAAAATGGTGATGAAAAACCTCTCCCTCTCTCTCTTATAATCTAAACTACAAGCCCCACAAAAAAATGTATCCAAATCGACGCTAAAGCTAAACGAATTTAAAAACTATCCCATATCATCACTAAAAAATCTGATCGCGATTAGTAAACTCAATTAAATGTACCTACGGAGGCCACTGTACCGGCTGCCGTCGCGTCGCCGTCGAACGGTCGTCGCATATAAATTATATATGTAGATAGGATTCCACACGGAAGTCATTAGCGTTTTGTGACCTTCGCTCGCCGCGGGACCGAGTAGGAATTATTACTGCGCCCTATTTCCCTGATGATGTAATAGAGCAAACCTAATAATCACGTATGCGAACCAGTACACTAGATTAGTTCACGACAACATTATGCACTAACCTTATTACTTACAAATGGTGGAATTAGATAATAAGGGAATTAAATAATTTTATTCTCATGATTGCCATGAGAGTTGAGCGTGGGTTTTGGTAAATAGTTAACCTCAAAGTGTGTGTTATTTAGAAAAAACTCATGCACATTTTTCCTTTAAGTCTAGTTATCAGAATGTCTTCCAAGGTCACGAATAGACTGTAAACTCCTTTGTGTTTACCTTAACGATATTATGTCATGTGTATGTTGTCGTTTGCCAAACCGATAGTATAGAAAAGATAAACAAACCAAGACAAGAATTCGCGGACGATTCGCGCCAAACTCCATGGACTGAACAATTGTCATGTCAAACATGTCTCTCGGCCTAACAAGCTCACTGAAACGTCAGAAAAGGTAATGTACCGATAATGACAATGTAAATAAATAAATAAATAATACTTACCTAGAATCACGTGTATCATGTTACATAAATCGAGAACTGGTGGTGTGATTAGATGCTTAGATTATTTCATATAGGTATCTAAAAAAGGCGCGAAGCTTCCATCGCGGCATCGGCAGTGGCAAGGCCGTGGAGCACGTGGCTGAGGCGCCTGTTGCTAGTCGCCCTCCCCCCGCGACCCCGCTGCCCCATTGCGGCTATTGCGACGTTGCCGTTCTGACTTCTACGCTCTCCGGAATAGCATGAGAATTTGGCTGTAATGTCAAGTCAACGGCCTGTCATAACGATACGTGTGCGTATGAATTTAGAATAAGTACACATATTTTGATTTTGGAACATATTTTAAGGTCTAGGTCAAATTGTGGAAAATCTTGGAAAAATTGTGAGTACAGCCTGTATATCTATGACATTGCTTGGCATAAAGCATTCCCAAGTACTTGGTAGGTTACCATGTAATTAAAATAAAAGTGTGTTTAAACATGTGGACTGAAAATATTGCATTACAACTAGAACGATTGTGAGGAGGTTATAAAGAATTCGACCTTCACGATTAAATCCATGATACACAGCATTTAACTCTGTAAGTAGGTACTTATACGTAGGTATGAGTTGTAAGGTTGTAACGTCATACATTCTTGCAAATATATTCTGAAAAGTCTATATGTGTACTACTTGAATCTTGTATAGAATCTATATACTGTATGTACCACTTTTTCAAAGACAGTGTAACAACACCTATACCTCAATAGCTTCATTTGTTAGACACGTAAATGTTAAGATAGTTGTCATTGCCAAGTGCAATCATAAAGCAATTTCAGGCTGTCATGACTGCACAAATTGCCACTGAAATGCTTTGCACAGACTGATTAACCGACAACCAACTTTTAGATAAAGAAGTTATCAGCTGTCCCATCAGGGTTTAATTTCCAATGTCAAGCTGTTTTTTATAGAGTCGCACTGTCTAGCACGTTATTAAAACATGTTTTCCCCTGAAAAGAACAACCTTTAGGTAGTGTTCGTGAAAAGTCTCGAATTTTCTCCGGTATATTTATCACGCCTTACAAACTCAAATAGTTGAAACCAAATATTTGGCGTTGGTATCTAAAGAACGAGGTATCTAAGCGTGGGCCTAACAATAAAACGACATATCAATTTATTTTTCTAAAAATAGATCGCCCGTTATCGTCCCCAGTGTTTGTAAACATTCGTGACGTAACATTCAACTTTTTTAATGTCATTTACCCGACACACTGCACAGTACAAGCCATTTTCTTGTATACCTGAAATTTTTCTTCCGATTTTCTGAGAAAACATTACAAGTAATTGAAGGTTACGGTACCAGAGGATAGCACGTGTAATTTCAAGTTACGTTAATAAGCCTGTTACGCCATGAAATCCCTACAAACGAAGGTTATAGAACATTTTATAAGTCGGCGAATCGCCGAGCTATTACGAGAGCAACGTAAGAGGAAAAACTGGCTGGAAACATTACTTAATGCTTTCGACCACGTGTAGTTATGTCAAAAATCTGACGACAGAAACTGTGAAACAAAAACCAATCGCTTAATTAGAGAGGCACGAACTCCATATTATCAATTGGATTGTGATTTCTTTGAAATTCCACAAGGTACGCTGGGGAAAACGTTTTAATGCGTTTGCGTAGTAGGGACTTAGGAAGGAGCAAAAGAAGGCATCAAATTCTAGGTATCAAGGAACAACTTCGAGGGACACATAAGTCTGACTTGCTGTAGATGGATTTGGTTCACGAGAGAGGTTACCTTACTTATAGTAAACTCGGTGAAGGCTCATGAATAGCAGTGGAAATTTACCGAGCAATAAAGATGTGATCATGAAGATAATGTGTGTAATATGAGCAGTGAAAACTGCAAAATCATTTCTCCTTTTTTTTAAATCTGTCAGTAGGTATTTTGTATACGCAAGTCTTTTCCGTACCCATGAAATTATTTTTGTAAATTCTCGTGGGCGATTTATCTTTGTTTGCTTTTTATTCCAAATATTACGAGCACAAAAATAGTATGATGGCGTTCTATTTGTAGTTAGTTAGAGTACCCGTTGTATCGGTTAATGTGTTCTGACAAGTGTCAACGGTCTCTGCCGATGACCGGCCGATCCACGTGGATCGTACGTAAATTAAAAGAACAAATACAAGGATCAAAAAAAGAGGCAGCTAGAATTTATACACGAGTACGCAAATAGGCTATAAATGGTTTATTTATAGCCTCTTGTCCCAAAGACTCCGTAGATTCATTACCAGTTCTTGTAGAAGGTTTTTCTCTAAATAAAATAGTTAAAGGATGTTCGTTATCTACTGAAACGTAAACTACAACGTATTATTAAATCATTGAAAATATTATCAAGTATACCATTCGAGTCTTATCACTCATCCCGATCATGGTCATTCGACACAGCCGTGTGGCTAAGATAAATATTTAGCGGAAATAAAACGATACCAGTTACACAACTTCTGAATAGGCATTTAGCCCTGTATTTTAATAAATTTATGTAAAAAATGACACTAATTAAAGCTCAGCCTGTTCTCAAGTAAAATCGTATAGACGAACGCTTCCTTTAAAAAATATCTGGTACGGGTTTTGGGCGAATTAGCTATCTTGTATTTATTTGTTTTGCTTTGTGTACTTTAAAGATACATAGGACATGTGCAATTATGCATTTAGTAGGCAATATTGATTTCTTCTATTATTCATGAATATATTAGAATAGAATAGAATAGAATACTCTTTATTGTACACCATACAAAAAAAAAGGCAAAGGCAAAAGGCTATATTCAAAAGGTATTCATATTGTGATGTGGTTAAAGTTGCGTGTCAGCCCTAACGCGATTTAATAATCAAACATAACCTCCTCAAACTAAATGCAGTGATGTAAATACTTCGATAGAATATCAAAATTCATGATTTATTATAACCCACTAGAATGTTCCTTCGATACATCAAAGTTACTATCTTGTCGACATTAGCAGCCAATCATGGCAACTGAATGGGACCGTTTTAAGTTCGATACCTATCGATAATTTTGTCATGATCGTTGGCTATCACGCGATACCTACATCACTAGTGACGCTCGCTTGTGATAAAACTGGGCATGATTAGAGGTTAGGAAAATTAATGATATTAGTGATTGCACAAAGTGCACTTGTGTACTGATCTGTACTAGCAATGCTACACGTGATCTCATTTAGTTATGTGCCTATATGTACAATAATACGTACATAAATACCCTACACACGTTGTATGACGTATGTATTATAATTACTTAAACAGAACGTTGATAAAGTACACTAGGTATAATTAAATCTAGGATTTTTTGTGTTTATTTGACAGCGACGCCAACTATTTTTTGTGAACACTTTTAATTTGAGTAACAAATTGCTGTGTAATTAAATTATTTCATTTGATGTCCAGTATTAGCCACTGTATCTATTGTAGCTTTTTTAGAAAAAAAAAATACTGTGTCCACTAAGTTAACCGTATATATATATTTATTTTTTCTCAAAACTGATACACTTGCGGTATTATAATGTCTGTAAGAAGTCATAAATAAGATAATTCAATAAGATTAGGCAGTTTATACATATATTTATTTTATTACGCATTTTAACGTTAAATTTTACGTAATCTGGAATAGTAACGTTCTAAGGCAGCTGTCAAAAAATGGTTAACGTAGTGGACAGAGTTTAATATTCGCAATTAAGTATTTTTTTAATACCTACTGTTCACTTTTTTTTTCTTTTTTTTTTTTTTCTTTTTTTTTGTTAAAAAACGTTGCCCCACACTAGGAATTTCTCCTGTATCGTGGGTGCGTTTACAAACATTAAAACTCACATACACAAACAGCCAGACCCGGAACAACTACTTGTAGGTCATACAAATATTTGTTCCGTGCGGGAATCGAACCCGCAACACGCAGCGCAGCAGTCAATCGCTTAACCACTGCGCCAACCGTGCCGTCGTTCGTTCACTTTAATCATGTGTTCAAGAATAGCCCTAGTCTTTCAGTTGTCTGGCTAGATCAGCAATAATCTGCATTGCCAATGTATTTTTAAACCGCGTAGGCAGATTCATCTTGCTTTGGTTATTTGGTTGGTAGAGACAAAGTAGAAATTACCATTTTCTTTGGCTTATCATTCACAGCCCGATTTCACCAACTGCTGGGCATAGGCTTCTCTTCTATTATGCCAATGTTATGATACGCTCCTGTATCGTCGTGCAAAAATGTCGTCTTCCAGTCCTTAGCCTTACTCTACCTGCCATCATTGCGTCTTGACAAGTGTCCTGCCCAACTCTATTTGAGTTCTGTAATACGCTTTTCAATATCAAAGACCTTCATACGTCTTCGTATCTCAACGTTTGGAACTCTGTCCAGTAGCCTGATGCCAAGCATTTCTTTGGCTAATGTGTACTAATTCTAAATGAGTACATTTTTAGAAAGAAAAACATATTTCATTTCTTTTTTTTTTATAAAAAAGACGGTTCATTCGTAAAAAATCCATTATAAGTTTTCGCAATTAGTTTAAACACTTATATCACAACAGTAAAATACGATACCAGATCGATATTATCGTATTTGGTAACGTCTATCAATAGAGCCAACAAGCAATATTATTTAACTTAACACCAAACTTCTTACTCTACTGAAAGGTCGTATTTTAAGCGTCGCAGTTCCGTTGCTAGGCAACCGAGAGGCGCCTCCAGTCGCCGACAGGGCCACAAGTACACCCGAATTTGAAATTATTCAATCGTTCGTTGTAATGATGACGACTGTATAAGTAGCCTTTTTCAATGAAAACCCACTAAGTAATACTAATTATATTGATCGTGTTATTAATAAAAACTTCAGTAGGAGTAGGATCTACCCCTAAGTTCGATGTTCTTTGTCTAGATATTTTCTCTCCAAGGGCATTATTTATTTTCGAAGCATTTTCTCTGAATTTCCGAGGAAACGGAAATGTTGTTTCTAATATTTTTTCGTTATAGAGTGATATTGAGTTATCAAGGTGCTTTTTCCCTTGGCTGGAATTAAAAGCACAAAGAAATCTAAAAATGAGCAGGTACTTATACAGCGAGGCTAATAGAAATCAATCGTCTAAGCTCCTTCTAATATTTTCGGTAATTTTTCACCTACGAATTCAGGCGTTCGGCAAAGCCATATTACGCGCGTAATTCTCTCAATCCAGTGCTGACGGTAAAACCAACTAAGTAATACTAATTATATTGATCGTGTTATAAATAAAAACTTCAGTAGGAGTAGGATCTACCCCTAAGTTCGATGTTCTTTGTCTAGATATTTTCTCACCAAGGGCATTATTTATTTTCGAAGCATTTTCTCTGAATTTCCGAGGAAACGGAAATGTTGTTAATACTAATTATATTGATCGTGTTATTAATAAAAAACTTCAGTAGGAGTAGGATCTACCCCTAAGTTCGATGTTCTTTGTCTAGATATTTTCTCTCCAAGGGCATTATTTATTTTCGAAGCATTTTCTCTGAATTTCCGAGGAAACGGAAATGTTGTTTCTAATATTTTTTTCGCTATACAGTGATATTGAGTTATCAAGGTGCTTTTTCCCTTGGCTGGAATTCAAAGTACAAAGAAATCTAAAAATGAGCAGCTACAGCGAGGCTAATAGGAATCAATCGTCTAAGCCCCTTCTAATATTTTCGTTAATTTTTGACCTACCAATTCAGGCGTTCGGCAAAGCCATATTACGCGCGTAATTCTCTCAATCCAGTGTTGGCGGTAAATTTAGCATCTTAATTACAGCGTTTACGCGCGCTTGCGTAATCGCCGAGTAATCGTCACGTAATTGCCGATCTGTGACATTCGCCGAGTTTCTTGTTTCAACGATTCCGATCACAGTGGAATCGCTAATCGCGTTCGATTCTTAAACAGATTCGTTCAGTTCGTACATTCTTGAAGACGATCATTTGTTTCAGTTGTAGTAGCAGAATTAAAACAGATGTATCTGTTTTAAGTCAATGAAATTTGACATTTTATCTGCGCACGGAAAAACCGTATAAATCATACGATGTGTACATCACACACACAATCAAAAAAACTATTGAAAAACTTCTGTATAAATAGAAATATTATCTACTTTATCATCTCATGTTGTATTTACTATGACAGCCCAAAAAATGCATCCAGCACAAAAAATATAGTACCTAAACGAGTGCACTACAACAAAAAAAATGTTGTATGCGAGTTTACAGTTAAATTATATTTTTAGTGCGTATCACCTGAAAATAGGTCATCGGGTCAACTTTGCGCGGTAGATATTCCACACTAAAAATAAATATGGATAATAAATTGTCACCTTTTATTAACAGCAGAGTTTTATAACAAAATTATAAATAGAAAATAAAAACATTGCAAAAAGCTGAAAATTTTGGTTTTCTCATGAATAACTTTACTAACCAGTCCACTGCGCAATGTTTTTAACTTTTCTTCTTCTGACCTACTATAGGTAGGTGGGTAGGTACTTTATAATCTTAATAGAAGCTTCTAAGAAAATATATTGGAAAAATGTATTCGCTCTACTGCGACCTTTCAAGAGTTCACCTCGCAAGCGTGCCAATGTACACGTGTAAATTTTCTTCGATTCATTTCAGTACTAGTTACACACACCTACATGTATATAGGACTCTTTGAATTTCAAGTACTCGCTGTGTAGGTAATTTTTCTATCATTTATTCTGAATGTATGGAACATTTCTGGTTTAGGCTAAACGTCGAGTTTCTCAGTGGAAAAATACTGATGTGATTTTTGGTTTCGTTTAGTCAAACGGGGGGTTTGCGCATGCGTGTTTCGTCCACTTGTTGCGTCCACATGGCTAGGGGGGCTCACCCACCGGGGCCTGTGGGAACCAGCGGGTGATTGTCACCTGACGGCTGAACTAAGCCTAACGCGCTTTACATCTTGTGTCTGTTTATAATACCTATAACAATAACGGTAAACATTGGTGTGTTTTCTTCTGTATGTTCAAAACATGTTTAATTTTTTTTAACCTAAAACCTTCACAACAATAACATAACTGGTGAAGTGAGGGTGTATCTACTATGTAGGTACACCTCTACCTAACCCTTCGGAGAAAGGCGCGATGTTATGTGTGTGTGTAAAACCTACAATTATACCAGTATATAGTAACATCCGAGCATGTTCAGTGGCTTTTTTTCAGAATATTCTATCTACGTCGCGTAAACGATATGACAAAGGGATTTCAGACATGATAGGCCTCTGAAGCCCACGTATTTCAACACACAAAAGAAACGAATTCTGTTTTTAGATAGAACGCTTGTTTCCCCAACTTAAACATCTATTATACATACCTACATATACTCGTACATACAAACAAATAAAATTAAAGTGTGTTTTTAAACGTTAAAATAACAGCTTTTTATAAAATCCAAATGAAAGTATATATGGTACTTAAAACAAAAAAAAAACATTTTTTTAAAATATATGCTCTGTCTGTCTGTTTGTTCCGGCTAATCTCCGAAACGGCTGGACCGATTTTGGCGAGAGTTTCACTGGAAGATAGCTGATGTTACAAGGAGTAACCTATGCTATTATTTTTATTTAAAAAAGTAATGAAAATTAAAAGGTATTAATGACACGCAAACGAAGTCACGTAATGCACAATAATACAATCAGTCCGTAGGCAGCACAAAAAAATTGGTATTTAATAAAAAGTAGTCTTTAATAATCGACAGTTTTATTTAGCCCTACTACTCTATTAATAGAACCTCCAATGTTTAATTCGATACAGCAAGCAGCCTTGAAGATGTGCTTGTAAAAAGATAATAGCGTTAGATAATTGTTAAGCTTGAGTGGGGGTTTGATAAAAACTTTACTATTTTTGGGTTCCCCTGAAACTTCTGATGAAGTTCTGTACGCAATTTAGTTAATTTTAGGGCTGATTTTTCCAACGCCAGTTAATTTTATTGGAGGAATAATTTTGAATTTTTAACAGTTCTTCCATACAAAAACTGTCAGACGTCATTTGCTATCTGTAGATTGAAAAATCAGCCCTTACATACATAGCCTTACACATTCACAAAATTTCTTTGAAATCGGTTGGGTGGTTTCGCAGATTAGCGTGTACACGTGATTTGTTTAAATACTAGGATAATCACTATCGCTTTAAATCCTGGTTTTTGTCAATCGGTACGTAATTGCATTCACAATGCAATTTATTGACTAGTCTACGTATTATATAAATAAATTTGCACTAATTAGTATGTGATTAAGGCTAAACCAGTAGGTACAAGTTTTGTGTTGTACAGTGTAACAAGTTTTGAGTTAAATCTGCATGTGAAATGTACATAATTATGTACGTATGTTTTAACCGACTAAGGAGGAAAAAAACAGAAAAAAAGAAGAATGAAGTTCTTCACTTTTCTTTTTTTTTTTCGTTTTTTATTGTATAGAAAAAAGGTAATTGCTATACCGACAACTTCCGAACATTATAAAAGGGTGGATTGAGGATTCAGTGAAGAAAAAGATTAACCTTTGTTTACGTAAATCTTTTCTTCCCTGAATCCTCACACCGAGAACTACCCACCTACAAATAATTTCTTTGAGAAGCGTTAATTAAATGAAGTGCGACAAAAAATAACAGGCTTCTGTTTCTCTGAAAAACGTAAGACTGATCGACTCGTCTTCTCGAAACTTTGTTGCTGGATTTCAGCCGTCACCATCAAATTATGGTGTAATCAGCGATTCTTTTAAAATGTGTCCTCCCTACTACCAAAAGTGCTATATGTACTCAATTTGAAAGCGTGCCTGATCCTTGTATAGTTTCAATTCCGTTACAGTTCAAATCATAAACAGCCTACTATGCCCCCACTACTGGGACACAGGCCTCCTCTCTGTGAGAGAGAGTGGGCCGCAATCCACCGCATGGGCTCAGTGCGGGTTGGTAGATATCACATGTATTCGAATTTGTGGTTCTAGGACAAGGCCGGTTTTCTCACGATGTTTTCCTTCACCGTTTTGAGAGCAGTGGTGATGAAATAACTTACACAAAGTAAAACCTCTGTCTAGGTTCGAACCTACGACCTACATACAACTCGAAGTCGGGGCCGTTACCACTGGGCCACCACTGTTCTCTAAAGATAGAGGCAGCAAAATATTCGCCCTTTTAGTATTGTTTTGCGACCCTATACAGGTTTCCTTGTAAATAATTTACGTGGGGACTATAAACAATGTAAAGAATCAAAAGAAAAGTGGAACAAAACTTCATTCAAGCTTAATTTTTAAGCCTTCTCAGTGTTACAGGAAACTTTTTTATGCTCATTCGTTGTATTTCATAACGATTAGGAGAAATGCTACCTTCCAGAAAAAAGTATTACGAGTCAGACTTAGAAAACGTGTTGTTTGCATATCTAATGGGAATTCATCATATTCTACGCAGAGAGCAGAATGTCAATAAGTTCAAGATTCTTTAAAAATGAACCAAATAAAACTGTAAACAATTAAGTTTATTTTTACTTTATTATGTGACCCTGAGGTCTACGAGACAATTGAACATTCCCAGAGGATTTTAAATATGGTAAACCTTAGAGTCTTTTAAGGGTTACCTATTTTTTAAATGTAAGTTCCTAGTTTTATTTGGAGCAGAGGGCTCAAAAGCAAAAAAGTCTGCCGTCGTCATTCAAGGTTGCAATTGTCACAAAGTCGGCGTCCGCGCAGCGATCTCGCTGTAACTGTGCAGTTCAACGACCTCTCCTTGCGAGTGCGTCAGCTAGCTCTTTATAAAGAGCAAAGCGAGAAAATAAACTCGCGATAACCGCATCTGTACTATATTTCTCACAATGTAAGTACTTGGTGAACGAACCATGTCAAATAGGTCGTAAACCGGTCATATAAGTATTACGTCTCAAGGGTACCGCGACACCTGGGCTAATTTAAGGTTGGCAGGACTAATAAAGCCAAAAGTACGAGGAAATCAGCCACAGGTTTGCACATCTAAACTTGAACGGTACTACGCAGGCCATCGTAGAAGAGATCTAAACTGCGTAATAGATAGTAGTATAAAACGATTAATTTATAGGCATTTATATGCTAGTGCAGCATACAAGGCAAGTTCTATACAAGGTTGGAGCAGGTTACAAATGTCAAACGAGCGATAGAAGCGCAATGTCAGTAAAATGTCACAGTTTACGATTGAATGCTCTTGCGCCGAGTTCACGGACGCAGCCGGAGGCGGACACGGCCAGATGAGTGGGCCGCGCTGGAAGAGCTAGTTTTAAAATGATATTACCCGACCACGTTCGTCCTAATATGCCACATATTAACATAGACGGCGGAGAAAATTGCACGCCGTTTTACGGTAAATGTTGCCAACTAAATATAACTTTTGCAAGGCTTGCTCCCAAACAACATAAAGTTGACGATCCCTTAATAACTTTCGAAGATTTGCCTTTACACAAAATGTTTGCAGACGTAATCGGATACGCAACCTTTGCAATAAATTGGAGTTAAATATTATTACGCATACTTACACGAGCCAGCTGTCACAGTCAGTGTTCTCTAATCTAGAAAATTTATTTCATTACTGCGATGATAAAAATGTCACTATAAATTTGAATTGGTGCAGTATTTAGTGGAATTTTCTTATGAGAACATAAGAGAGAAGAGAGAGAGAGAGAGATTTTGTAACCTTTACAAAGTATTTGAACAGAAACTGATTTAAGTTTAATAAAGAAAAGAAAAAAAGAGCTGTCAAATTAATCCTTTGGCAGCTCTAAACCTCTTCCATCCTTTTTTTTTTGCCCGATACTAAGAGACAGATATTTCTAGTTTAGCCAGTGCCTTACAAAATTGACACCAATATAAAACCACATCCGTACCAGGTCTTAAAAGGACTGTTCTGTTGCCTAATTATTTTGAATTTCTTTTAATACGAAACATGGAATTGCAATTGATTACAAGGGTCATTACGATACAAGTTTAAACTAATTAAATCTGGAACAATTGTATGGACTTGATATAATTCAGTGACCAAGGCTATACAATTACCGATTTATGTGAAACTGTATTGGAAAGGAGAACAAGTTATTAAAATGTTCTTGTTTGTTATTATGGGTGGCTATAAATAATATTAAAACGTCCTGGAATGATCTGGAGGCGGCTACAGACGGCATGTCGGCTTTAGGGACGTCGGACAAAGATAGCGCTATAGGGTTGCTCCTACAAAATATTGCAAGTTGTCAGCTTTAAATTTTGTCAGCAAAATTGGGATAATGGCAGTAGCATTATGATGATGATAATAGACTTTGTCAGCTAAGTAAGGCCCTTTGTAGACGGCACGGTTTCTTTACGGTACGGCGTATAAACCGCGCCGTAGAAAAAACGTGTCCATCAACATGCTTCCATAGTGATCCATACAACACTGATGACCGTACCTACACACGACGTATGATAAAAATAATAATAATAAAAATAAAAAACATAACCATGAGACTCATAGAGCGTTAGTAACAATACAATAAACTTACAACTACGTTAGTGATACAACTACAATCCGCGCTGTAGAAAAAACGTATCCATCAACAAGCTTCCATAGTGATCCATACCACACTGATGATAGTGCCTACATACTGTGAATAAACCGTAGTTTTTCACGGCAAGAAAAACGTGTGTGTACAAAGGGCATTAAAGTGTTGACACGTTTTGCTAATTTTAGGAATAATTGATAAGGCCAACTTCTATTCGTATATGCAATCGATAAATAAGTGCGTTTTTTCCAAAGATTCTACTACTGTAAAATACGCACCAATACTACATATTCTAGCTACAGCAATGGAAGTGCCCTAGCTAGACTGTGTAGAATGGGTGCGTAGTATAGTAGTAAAATCTTTCAACACAATACAACGCCTCTCAAACACAATTGCTTGTATTACAAATGATGGGCTCGGCATACCGTCACACTATACATTGATAACACACGATTCAGGACGCGTGATGTGCCAATAAAACATACTAAAAATAACAACTGTCCAATTACGTAACGTTAACGTTTACGTTTAAGTTAAAACGCCATCATCAAGTATAGTTAGCGATCATGTTCGTTTTACAGACAATGCGGAAACCAATTGAGGTAATGGCACCACAATTGGAGAAATGAGCCCTTAATAAAAAATCAGCGGGGAACGTACTTAAGCTTAATTAGATAAATTAGTTTTATAACAACGTTAATTTTAGTATTTATCATGAACATCGCCATTGCCATGGACGTTGTCCCCTGTTTTTATTTGAACCGTAGACGAATATCGAGGTTCGAAGTTCGGATAATGCTGTTTCGCTAATATTTACTATAGCCACTGCGATGAAACAGAATGTCGAAATGATAATGAAAGTAATTACAGATAACCTGTGACGACATGAGGTAATTATGATTTTTAACCTTTTAATTTTTTTATTGATACACACAAGAGATATGTTAATACTCTTGTTTTGTTTTTTAAGTTTTAGTCCTGAGACCTTTAGTGCTTAAACGAAACAATAATACTTTGAGATACCGGTTAATACCAGATATAAGATCTTTTAGATAACCAGAGGTTTGGTAGGTTTACGGAAGAAGGCTTAGCTAAACATTTTATTCTTTGATTTATTCAACCAGAAAGATTGGAACATTCTGAGTACAAAAACCATTTCTATTAAAAGTAAAAACCAGTTCGAAAGACCTAATAAACCAATTTTCATACAAAAAAATCAGGTCGAAAAGAGAGCGTTTACCAAGAACAACTTCCAATGAAATACTCCTTAAAAGTAGAAAGAAAATAAAAATACTGAAGAAATAAAGCCAACAGTAAATAAAATAAAAAATCAATCATTCGAATTTCGAACACTTAGGTATACTTACTGTCAACCGGTTTAATTATGTAACGCGGGTAGTTTGTTACGTCATGCGACCTTGGACGCGGTGTTATTACGGTCATTCAAACTGCAAGGGTTTCAAATTAGTTTCAAGTTTAAAAAAAAAACAATAAATAAAGGCAATTAGTTCGAGGAAACGTTTTTGTTATAAAGTTTAATTGAGCTTTATTTTAAGCACGAATTCTGACACAAGTATCAATCTAGATCGATAACTGACAGATGTCATGTTAAACTCCATCGAAATCGAGATACATAAGCCTGAATCTCGATTTCATGCAGAAAGACTGTTATGCTGCTCAAGTGTGTATACATAATTAGACCCGTTACTTCAAAAAGCTGCTGTCACTTCAGGTCCAGTTGAAAACCAGCGTCAGGCACTAATGGTCTGGTATTTTTGCTGAACTGGACTTTTTAGCGCAGCTGTGAGGCACACTTTCGTGCTAAATTCTTATACATCGGACTTTACACTTTTTATTTGTTTTTATCTGATGTATTTATTTAGTGTATTTGTGTGTCTTTTAATCTGTGCTAAATAAATGTATGTTCTTTCTTTACTTCATTGAATTTATATATCTTTTTCAAGTTTTTCAGCTTCAGAAAGTACACTACTTAAAGTTCCGTTAAAATGTCGCACTATTATGAAAGATGAACGAGATGATTTCGTGAGTAGTCGATATCCTCGCTATTTATACATACTCTTGAGCCGCAAAGAACAAATATGTTGACATACTGCCAAGCTATTTTACGCATTAGCTACTACTACCTACTGGTTAGCAGAACAACTTAAAGGAACGACAATTTTGTATCTATTAGTTTAAGACTTTGGTATATTTAACCTTAAAATCCGAATATTTGGTGGTTACTTTTCCATTCCTTCGGAAAGCATGTTAATCCGTTGGGTCATTCTGTCATTCGTAGATCTTTGACAGTCCTTACGGGTAGTCAGAAGCCCAAAAGTCTGACAACCAGTCTTACAAAAGGGTATCATGTTAACCTGGAGGTCAGATAGCAGTCGCTCCATGTAAAATACTGATAATCAGCTGCAACCGGCTAGACTGGAAGCCGACCCTAACATGGTTGGGAATAGGCTAGGCAGATTGATAGAATTTTCAATTTATTGTGATTATTATTTACTGTTTATTAGTTATTGTATATTAACTGAATAAGCTATTCACTTTTGGAGTTTTACCTGTTCTAGGAATCAAAACTGTGAACTACAAAATTTATAACGGCAGGTACCAACAATTAATTGTTTTGTAGGCTCCGTTCTCAATCTCAATAGAAATACAGCAGCAAATATATAAGAAATAAATATTAATACGTTATGAAACTAACCTCAGAGTGCGCAATTACAATTATTAATTAGATTTTGAATTATGTTTACATCATTTGAGGAAAACCGAAACTATATTAGATGCTAATAGTCTGTATATATGGTATAAAGTTTGATTATTTGTTATAATGTTGTACTCTACAGGATTATACTGTATATTACATATTGAAATGGTTTTCCTTCGCTGAAGGCAAACGTCAGGAGATAGAAACTTTTGTGGTTTTCCTGTCACCTTAAATACACATGTGCATGTGTTAATTCATATTTAAAGTAATAATTAACATACATATGTTATATGCCTATTATAATAAGATTATGCAATATGAGGGAAGGTTCATCGAGGTAGACCACGGCGAAGAGAGTGTGGCGATTTGATAACGTTTACAGGGCCGACATGGCTACTGATAGCACAATACAAGGAGGTTTGGAATGAAAAAGGGGAGGTATTTGCGCAGCAGAGGGATACACTAATACATGCAATAAGCTTGCTTTGGCATCGAGCTCCGGTTCCGTCCATGTAGGTCTCAAAATATCGACAAATTATCATAAAATACCAAATACATATTCTTTAGCGTCAAGAATACAAAATAAGGTAGAGTAAAAACTTTTTTTAAAAGTTCTTTGATGTTCAGGAAGTTTAAAATAACCGAGACTTCAATCATTTAGTTCAAACAACCAACAAAATGTGATCGAAGCATTAATAGATTATCGTCTCATACATTACGCAATTATAATTCAATAGGCAACTTTGAAACATTTGACCTTGACCTTGAAAACTAACTTGGTGTTCATTAATTTAAGTAGATGTGTTACTGATATGTACTGAGACGCGCTTTGTAAGATTTTTTACTGAATGTTTTAAAATAGTTGAGATTAAGCGCTTTAGATCGGAATTGACATACTAAGCGGTTGAGAACACAACTCCCGCGCCGGCGATATTAGTAGAAGATATAAAATCAAGTAAAAAAAAAAAAAATCTAAAATTGACACACCTACTACATAGAAACATTACACAAGGAGAAAAGTTTAACCCGTTGAATGCCGTAATTACAGACACAATTAAAAAGCTATTGTGTCTCGCGTGGATCTACGTTCCGACCATATGAAGGGATAAAGAACACCAGAAGAAGTTGTCGTGGGCCCCAAACTAGGTACAGCCTCTATCTTGGTGCCCCAGTGTCTATTACTATCAGTATCTACGAATTGACTCTTTCTATGACTAATCGAAGTAAGGAATATTGTTTTAAAATAAATATTATGATCATGCGCTAGATGTGACAGAAGATCCACTATGGGGAATACCTCTATTCAATAAATGTGTGCCAACTATGGTTGCTGAATCATAAATAAATAATCTTATCACCTACACCTCGTATTACGAAGCTTGTAAAACATAATTGGGAAAATACAATAGTTCATAACATTTACACAAGTAATGGTACTATCACGTAACTTTGTTTTCAATAACAAGAAAACATAAACGTATATATAACTAATCTATGTCATTTATATAGATTATGTAGTATGTACTTGACGTGCTTAGGTTTTACGTACATACGTACCAATATTTTCCGTACAGTGTATTGTTTATATAAATAATGCCTCTTGTACGTATGTGAGTATGGCCTTTGAAAATCATGATATTATTTCCATTCATATAGCTTGACTGCACTTAAGGCACCTTTCGAATCAAACGTAGGCGTTTGGCGAACGCATAGCTATGATGCGCAAACGTGATAATAGCTTAGCGCCTAGGCTGGGGCTACGCGACCGTACCGTAGCGACTACGTTGGGCCTACGCGACCATGCCGTATCCACTACGCTGGGCCTACGCGACCCCAGCGTAGCACTTGCTTGCGTACGCGAGGCTAGCTTAGCGCCTACGCGGACTATGCAAGGCTAGCTTAGCACCTACGCGGGATCTACGCGAGGCTAGCTTAGCGCCTACGTGGGGTCCACGCGAGGCTAGCTTATCGCCTACGCAGAGTCTACGCGAGGCTAGCTTAGCGCCTACGCGGGGTCTACGCGAGGCTAGCTTAGCGCCTACGCGGGGTCTACGCGGGGTTTACGTGGCACTACCGTAGCGATTTCGTGACGTCAACTAAATAAATAATATAAAATAATAATACCAGCCTATTATTTGTCCCGCTGGAGGGCAAAGGCCTCTTCTCATACGCGACGTCCACCAAATCTACTTAAATGCACAGATACCAATATGTAGATAGACTTTAGTCAGTGGGTACATAGTTTTTAGGGCTTATGCCCTTGTTGGAGGCCTTTATATATTAAGGCATTCAAAGGGTAGTTCGGGTTATCAACTGAAAACCTTGGTAGGACAGCGAAAAACCACTTTAAAAAACTATACCGTAAGTATGTACCGTAATATTTCTATTTCTTGATCTGGTGCCTCATCTCTGAACTGGCTGAATAAACAGTACGCAGTTAAAATTATCACATATGATTTGTGCATATTTGTTTTAGATACAACAATGTTGCAGGCAATAAAAGTGTTCGAATATTTTGCAGCTGCAATGATTGCCAAAAGATATTTTTGAATGTTCTGACTTTTAAGTGCCTGTGGTCATTAATGATATCTCATTCAGAGTAACGTCGTTTTAAGATCTTTCTAACTGTCGGAAGACTGGGCTGCTCAATCGTTAAAACTACTTTTGAAGTCATCAGTATTGGGTGGTTTGAAATTAAACTAGAAGAGGTTAAACTGACAAAAACTATCTCAGTTTCTACATTCGAGCCATAGAGAAGCTCCAATAAATTCCAATGATGTACAAAATGGCATACCAAACACTCTTTCATCTCCAACGCATATTATTGACGAGACCACTTTACAACTAAATACGCAGTACACATTCCAATAAATTAATGAGTTCGCGAGCGTCAAGAAGCGAATTTTATTATGTTTTACTACGTAGTATGTTCTCACTAGGTTACTCTCAATTACATTGTTGAGGCGGATGTGGTGGTGTGGCGCCCGCGCTGGCCCGAAGTGTAATGATTTCACGCCATACGATACTAGCGATTCAAATTTTTATAGCAGTAGGTTAGCTTGGTACAAGATTGTAAATCACACCACGTGGAACCGAATTTGATACAGTGTCATGCTTAGAGATACTATTTCATACTTGACCTTGCCTGTTTTGTCTGTGTGTATTTTTTTATGTAAGTGGGAGTACTTATGTAATAATGTGAGATGGAGTAGCTAATGAATATGAGTGAGCTCAGGTTAAATTATTTTTTTTTTAGTGGCGTCAGAACGTCGTAACAGAAAATATCGTACACAGTGTTCAAGAAAATCGGGAAAGTTTGAACACATTTGGATAACTTTATAGTAAAAGACAATTCAAAACGAGCAAAAGAGAAGCTTGATACTGCTAAAAATAAATATAACGAGCAGGCAAGCAATATGATAAAAGTCAGCATACAAATAATTGACAAGTTTGTACACAATGAACCACTTTGTCGCCTGTAGTCGGCGGTAGTAGCGCACTACGGCGCGGCGCCTCACAAGGCCGGCCGCCTTTCGACTCGCGCCTGAATTAACATAATACATATAACAAATTATAAATAGTTATATTGAATGACTATGAGGTCGGAATGCCAAGTGACATTTTTCTTCATAAAATCAAGCTATAACTAGGTCTAGTTAGTTTTAACTGCGCACTGAAGTTTCTAACGCGCAATTACAGCTATCATACATCTGAGTACGTATTTGCACAGCAAGAATTAGTTTGTTGCAGTCATAAATATTTCTATGGTTGTAGTGCTCAGCTCATGGATTCAATCTGAGTGATACTCAGATTGAATCAATAATAATGTTTAATTAATCTGGATGCTGTAAGCACTTCGTGTAAGTTAATAATAAACATTAAGTTGTGATTAAAACCATGATCCTAAGGTTGAAGGATACGAAATACGCTTAAAATAAAACACAAACTACGTACTTCAGAAATTGTAAGTTTCAATAATTAATATTCATCACAAGATGAACAGAACAGAGGCGTTTGGAAAATTTTCTGATCGATATACCCGTTAGGTGATACTAATAATCGTTCAGTTTCCTAAAAATTAAAATTATAAATTTATTACCGTTTTATTTAAATACCTCGAAGGTCGAACTCCACTTTTAAAGTTGGTTGACCTTGGCTAGGTTCGAGTTGCTCGTTGTGACAGATGGTCACATCACACTTTAATTGGGAGATATAATTAGCACTAAGATATACCAAATGACTGGGTAAACGAATGTCAGATTTATCCGAGTGAGTCACGCTTCAATATGGACGTGAACCGAGTAGTTTTCAAACCAAAACAATACTCGTTTACTTTTGCGTGACTTTAAAAGTAGTAGATAGTAAAGAGTTTATTTACACGCCAGTGACGTCATTCCGACTAACAAGACGTCAAAGGTGAAATGGTCATTTCTATTTTCGAAAATGTATGCTTGAAGAAATGATTGTTTTCAGGAATCATGCGCTTCACAAACTAGTCATCATACTGAAAATAATTGTACACCTTTCCGTTTCTGATTATTTAGTTAGTTTTATTATAAATAAGAATGGGTGTGGGATGCCGTCCATCTAGAATGATGGACTGACGACCTTAAGAAAGTGGCTGCGACAGACTGGATGGTGAAGAGGGAGGCCAGGGTGTTCTGGCGCAGCCTGGGAGAGGCCTATGTACAGCAGTGAACTGCGATAGGCTGCGTTATTTGATTGATTGAAATAAGTAAGTACCGTCTGTACCTTATTATTAAGTGTTACTTAGATTTTTTTTTTTAAAGTGAGAGAGCAAAATTAGCAATGACATCAATTTTTTTTTCGAAATCTGTAATCACTATTTCTCGCACCAAACTTCAAATAAGTCCATAACATACACATTAATTAAATTGAGAGATAAATTCCAACTAGTGTCATTCTACCATGAACTGAGAAACTCATTAAGTACATACGCACTGGTAATAATTTACGACTTTTATATGAGGATATTAAGACTACGTTGCGTAATCATAACTATCACATTACGCATAATATTATAATTATCTCTAGAGAATGAAGGAAATTTTCTTCTACTCTGTTATCTCAATTGAGTATGACGTGCCTATCAGTTTGCAAAAAGGTATCATGATAACGTGATAATAACAATATGTTTATAATTATGATGCCACTGTGATAGTACCATCACATTTCAAATCACGTAAGTGTCATTAACTCATTAAGGGCTGATTTTTCAACAGTAAAACAACTTTTATCTGAAGAATAAATATGACAGTTTGATATATTTTGTATACAAAAGTTGCCAAACGTAAATGTTTATTCCCCAGATAAAAGTTATTTATTTGACTATTGAAAAATCAGCTCTAATACAGATTTAAAAAGTTATGCTTTTATAATGTTTAACGTTCGTCACGTTAGAAATTATCGTGGACGTCCACGTCCATAAAATTTTAACAGAAAACGTTATCGTGGACGAAAATTTAAAAGCGTCTTTATATAAATATTTCCATAAATTTTACTTCCTTGAATTATCGATATGTCGTGACGTGGCCGTGGACGTCCACGATAATATCGACACTTTAGAAATTATAAAAGCGCACATTGGGGGGTTACGGTGACGTGATAAAACCATCTGGACTTTTACAGAGGCTGTAACCTCTGAATTTGTTTCGGACTGTCTTCTCAGAGTAGTCAGATAGTACGCCAACCTCATCTAGTTTTGAAAATATGATTGCCAGGTAAAAGGGTTTGTACAGACCTTCTTATAGAAGTAAAATCATTTATCATCATCATCAAGAAAGGGACTATGTACATTTATTTCTATAGCATTAAAGTGACTGTATAATAGAAGCTTATTATGAAAATTATATCTATAAGGAACTGTCCGGATAATTAATTCTTCATAATATAATGGACGCTACTAATAAACGCTTCAAAGTAAACACATCTAGGTAATCACTGTATTTCGCATAATTAACATTGATATAATATTCATTGCGTATAAAATTATGACTCTTTGCAAATCTCTTAGTTTTATAGAGTTGTGACTTTGTATTGCACGTAATACTAGACTAACATGTCAACTATTAGTTACAGCTTATTTGAAATTCAATGAATGTAAAGGAGGTAATTATGTGTCGCTCAGTGTTCGTATAAACTTGTGGTACGTTTACTATATTGATTCCGGCATTGAAAAAGCCTTTGGTGTTATTTGGGATAAAACATTAAACTGGTAAAAAATATTAAAATTGAAAATTAAATTTTAAATTGTACCATCTCATCAGAGGTTAGCTAGAAATAGCGATAAATTAAAAAAAAAAAACTGGTATATTATAAACGTGGAATGCAATTATGCAATTTACCTAATAGTGTGTCTTTTTTTATAAAATATTAACCACAAGAAACAAAATCGATTGATCAAAAGGAATCTAAGTATTATATACTGTGAATCTGTTCCTAATACCTAGAGGTGATAATGATAATTTATTGACATCAAAGATTCTCATAATACACATACAATTTAACAGGAAACTTCTAGAAGAATCCGTCAATGTTATTGATCGAGCGAAGGCCATCCTAGAAATGTAGTACTATATAGGTTAAATCGTATAAACATATACACAATAGCTAGATAATAGATAACTCGATAAGCTACCTTGATATGATTATTTGAAGGATTTGTTCAATCTTTGCAAATTCTTAAAACAATGATCAAAGATAAAGTGACGTTGTCAGTACATGACGACACTATATTTCATATAAAAATGACGCGTTATTTGAATGAAGAAGAAAAATAAGACCGACCGCAAGCGATCAGTAAATATTGTTAGAGCAATCCGTCCCCAATAGATGATACCTGCAAATATTTTTGACAAATATTCTCATAGGGCCACTGGTTTTCCTTACCTACGTTAATAATTTTACAGGAAAACTATTCAGGTACACTATTAAAATAAGTTATATAGGTACACTATTATTATAAGGTAATATGCATCAGTTGTTTCCCGCCAAGTGGCATTATTACAGTAAAACGGCAAACGAAGTACAAAGGAATTCAATCGAAAGATATAGGGAATTTTAGTGACCTCCAAAAGTTAGGTGACATTATTCCACTTCAGCTGTGAGTGACACACCTTATAATTACTGAAAATTCAAGTGATACAAATATTCGAACTGCTATACAGTTATTATTAACTAATTCAACCTTTGACTTATCATAAAAAATCATCAAGTAATCCCTTAGGAGTAACAGATTTTTTTTGAGCTTAAAGTGGCAGCTTAAAGTGTACAGCTGAAGGAGAAAAATGTCAAGTAACTTTTCGAGGGAGTGCCCTCGAAAAGTTACTTGATGTTTATAATTATTGGCTGTGCAATAAAGTAACCCTAGACCCCCCCCCCCACCGGAAAATATCTATTATTAATTCCTCTAGAATGTCTACAGTTCTCACCGAACGCAAAAAAAATAAATTTTCCACGAAACCTTCGAACTTAAAGATCATCTATGTTATTACTATTCATTAGATATTCACGTAATCGCATGCTAACGGTGTTAATTTTTTATACCTAATTATGACCACGGACCGCAACAGAAAAACTTATTACAAGCAAAGTATTCAATGTAAACTAAACGCATAATTTAAAGCTACGTTAAAAATAAACTTTAAAAATGTTTTTCCAAGTTCAACTAATTACGCCTAAGTGGAAGATTCTTTTTTGATTCCAAGATACACTTTTCCTTCTTCGAATGACTACGAAATAGTTGATACGCAGTTTCCTTAACGAGTGTAGAGTAAAAAAATGGCGCTAGCAATTCGCAAGACGCAATAGAACAGGATTGGGCGGCGGCAGGGCGCGACGAGCGGCGTGTGGCGGCGTGTGCCGGCTAGCGGAGGCGTGTGACGCGGCCTGTGACGTGCCGTGACGCCTGCAACGCGTTATGTCAGTCGAGTAAACAATTTACTGTTTGTAAACACCCGCCGCAACCCGCCACCGAACGTAAACATGACCACGTTGCTTAGAAATGTCAATGGCGAACGATTCTCGGAAATTCTGTTCGTTTTGCGATTAACAATCGCCATCGCATTCGCAGCCGCAATCGTCACGTTTACTGAGAAATCCTATTAAAATAAAACATGTATTTTAAATCAGGGCAATACTGTTCTTCATTTACAATTTTACTAGATTCAATAGGTATTTCTTCCTTCTACATAGAATTTTGTGCTACGCAAGATATGTAGATAATCGGTTTGCAAACAAGATTTAAAAATTGCGCAATTACGATATCTTACTACGAATTCAACTTTTTGCACGAATTATTTTCTTGTGCTGATAAGATGTATTTCCGTCCTTATTCGCGATAAGTATTCTGTATAGAACGTGTCCTAATGATATACAAAGATCTTTTTCCAAAGTCGATTATTAATCGTTTTTAACTTGGTCATTCACCTTTATTCATACGTGACAGTTGCCAACTTTAACCCAAGTAGGTATATGTATAAGTAGAATAAAACATTTACAAACTTGACGATTCAGAAATATTTTAGAATAATAATTTAGTGGATTGATGTATGTATTTAGAAAATCATTTATTTTTGTTTTATCGTTATCGATATCTGCACCCATCACGTTTCTGAAGTTTCCCCTGTATATAACTCCAGACAATAATTACTTAAAAATATTATTTCAAAACTTGGTAGCATTATTGGCGTAAAGGTTTGATCCGCACCGATTGAATAAGAAGACAGTTTTAAAACGAACGGAAAGCTTCGAGGGCAGAGTCCGCTCGGCTGGTTTAATTTTAGCATCCACAGAAATACAGTAATCTCGTAAAATCCTCAAGATAGTTTTGCACTAATAATAATCCTATTTTTAAACCTGTCATAATGTCCTCCCACGGCATTCCAGTGCTTTCAATATACATTGACAACAGTGAGGTTCAGACTATACCCTGCATATAACAGATAATATCTACCATCGTTTTTCTACAGCAATGGAGATGAAACTATAAATAAATGGCTATAAACGTGCAAATCTTGTTGGGAGTAGGTATTAAAAATATACTGGCATACTATCTAGAATTGTAGATTCTTATCGGTAATCTATGCATACGCTTAATCAGCCTAATTATGTTCCCACTGCTGGGGTACAGGCCTCCTCTCTGCGAGAGCAAGTGGGCCGTAATCTACCGCGCGGGCCCAGTGCGAGTTGGCAGATGTCACCTGTCTTCGTTTTTTTTCGGTGCTAGGACATGCCGGTTTCCTCGCGATTTTTTCTTTCACCGTTCTGAGAGCAACCTTCATGTTCATGTAATCTATGGAATACTACGTTCTACAGATGGAAGTTTTAATGAATTTTTCAACGCTCTATTATACATTCTTCCTTTCTATATTAAAAGAACATTGTTAAAAATTTAAATTGACGTGCTCCATCGATCAACTTTCACTTGACGAGAATGAGATGCCAAATGGCTACCGGAATGTAGCGGCCTACAAAACAGAGTATAATAAAACTAATGGAAGAAATTCAACTCAGCATCATCCATCATTGAAATTGATATCGGAACTTGTAATTTTGTTAATTTGTACTCGAATCTTCTGGTGTAAATGAAACACGTTGTATACGAGTACCTAAGATATGAATGTTCGTTCGTGATTATTTTAATTGATATGAGTATTTCTATAATAAGTGATTCGATTTGATGTCATTTGTAAACAATCCTTTGCTACATTCCATTGCTTACTTTTGTGAAAAGTCATACGACTGTTCTTCATCTTTTCTGAATCCAGATGGAAGGAAAGAAAGATTATGTAAAAGAAATTGTGGGAAACATATCTTATATGTGTTTTGAGTACCTTACTACTAATATTCTCTTTTGAAATTTTCTAATGCAATATGTGCGAGAAGGTACACCTTTATAATTGCGTCACATGGCCATTAGAGTCCTGCTAACCCATTTAGGGAATATCATATAATCGTGACGTCATTCACATTAACTTGGGTGCCATACGCCTCATATGGGGCACTCTAGGGGCACTTTAGCTTCAACAAACTGACATTATGACCAGCCATTTTACGCTCGCCATAGTTTTTACTACGCATTTTCATAATGAGATAGTATAAACGTTAGTCACCAACCTGTATAGTGTATATATTGCGTAAAAAACATGAAATCTTTTAGGAAACCGACGTCAATAACAACTTTTGAGAATTCGTGATCTTTCTAGAAATATTTTTTTTCCTACCTATTTACGTAATTAAAGTCCTTGAATTGGTTCTTTTTACAAATAAAAAGATGAGAAAAATAGAGATGAGGTGTTAATAAAGTGGGCTACCAAAGTTTTTTAAAAATAAATAGGTAGTTGTAGCTCAGATATTCACATTTAAAACCAAAATTAAGTTCTAGACCTAAATGATACTAAACGTTGCATTGGCAGGTTCTGTTGTAGATAATAGTTGAAATACGTGTACAGACCATTTCAAACTTTATGGCGGCTCTGGAGTGCGCTACTCACTGAACAGTACTTCACCCCTCACCCCTGGTGAAACGTCAAAGTGTTACTGCGCAGCGACTTGCCTCGTGTTCCGAGCGACCACAAAGTTTGAATCGGGCTATAACTGTCTTTAGTAAATCTGTCATTATTGCTCGACACTTGACAGACGAAACAAATGTGACCTTTAAACCAATAGACTGGTCTTTTGGTCCGAGTTTTTTTCATTTATAGTTTTCTGACATAAAAAAAAAACCGCTGTTATATCAAATTGAATAATGCTTAAGTATCATGTATTCTATAAATAACTTAATTGTACATACAAAAAGCCGTGGCAATACCAGTAAGAGCGATTTTTAGTTTTAAATTCATCCTTCTAAGTCATCTTAGGTCCTCCTTCAGAGGTGTCATAATCAGCCATAGCCGGTCCAATAAAATATATATTTAACTCACAATAATGTTCTTTTTACTCACAGACGTAATTAACATATTTAACATAATCGCTTCTTGCCACGACCGGTTATGATAATCGCATTGTACCATACAATCAAGTGCACAAGTACTAAAGATATTCAGTACAGATTAATTTAATGATGATTTAAGGGGGATGCGCAAAGTTAACCCGCGAAATTCTTTACTTACATGTTTTGCAATTTGCATGTAAGTGTCAGTTTGTATGTTGATTGAAATATGATTCGAGACCGTAAACCAATATGGCTTTACAGAATTATAATCATTAGAATCAGCAATTTAGTTAGAATTGGCCTCAAATGTCATGATTCCATGAAATAGTCATTCAATAGGGTAATATTAACTTAGAGAGATGTATTGGTGATTTTTATGATTATGATTATAATTCTATAAATAAATATTTGTTACGGCCGCGAATCATGTTTAGATCAACATGCAACCGGATACTGACCTGCGAAAAGCAAAAACGTAAGACAATTTAAATTTCGCGGGCTACCCTGACGCTTCCGCCTTAAGTTGAAAGGAATTCAGAATGTTACATTAGTATAATGTTTTTTTATCAAGTTACATATTGAATTATTTAGTTTAAATATTAAATACAATCTTTAAGGTTAAGTTGACTTATCTCCAAATAATAATTTGGGCCAATGACTCAGCGTCCCTGTCTATACTTGTCAACATATGTAAAATCAATATTATAAATGAGTTTTTGTAGGTTCTAAAGAGCGTTTGTGCTCAAGCGTACGTAACCCGTAGAGGTCGCCGAGTGGACGGACACGTTACATCTCGGAAATCGACAATCTTCGTAAGTATTCGTAATTTTATGATTAACGCGATTATTAGTCTCTCTCGTCTAATTGAGGTCGTGGCCCTACAATTATGTACATTAGATTAAACCTCTCTATGTATGGTAATAAGAGCAACAAGTTCTACTGTAGCGATTGTGATATCAATGACAAATATGATTAAGATATTGAATGTATGTACAGATATTAAGTTATCTTCTATTTGATGTGTTATTATTACAGTAGACTGTAGATAATTTGCTACGGTTGTACCTAAACCCTGGTTTATACTGCGACACGTGTCTTGTCAAGAATTATGTTGCATTTCTTGTTTCCTTTTTTGTATAAGCCCTCTCAAAAGTAGTAGAAGCAATATAGACATTAGTAATTTTAAACACGTTTTTATTTTGTTTTTATGTGTTTCACGAAGTGTGTCCATATAAAGTTTATTCTCTTTTTAATCGAATAGTTACATACATATTCAACCTCCAAACCATTGAATTAAAATAAGAATGTTCATGAATTTTAATAACTTGCATTCAGTTCTTATCATTTCAAGACTGGAACCGTTGAACAGAATGCTCTTTCTAATCACAAACGATCCCTTATCTCAACCGGTAGTGCGTCCGCGTCGGTAAATTAATACGTCCATATTACTCGCATAAGTGCCGAGAGAAGTGCGAACGCATTGGCGAAGCGCCGACGAAGCAGTAGTTTATGTAGTTTAGAACTAAAAACCGGTTCCACTAGATACGATGGCTCGTAGTGGAATTTTTTCGTTCAAATGCCTGCTCGTTGCTTAACCCTTTACCGTTGTACCTACGGTTGACTACACCACGTTGAAGTACCGCAAATCTATTACTATAGAAAAGAATTTCAATGTAATGACGCCTCCATGATGCCGTGTGTTTATAAAGTTTTATAGGACTTTTTCAACGTTGCAGTTACGTTTTATTAATGAATATTCTAACAGTAAACTTCAAGTATGCTGTGCATCCCTCCAGTTTTACAACATCAACACGTGAACTGTTTCCCCCAATAAAAGAATGACAGTACTTGGTTGGTTGCATTAAAAGGCAGTAAATGTTATGCGGTACCCAATTCCTGAGCTGCTCAGTTAATAGCCGGCGCGGTTTACGACTCTGAGATTTTTCGGGTCCCCAGTATCATCGTTCAGAACTTAGCTGCCAAATCGCGTGTTCCCAGCAAATACGAATAGTGTGCGATCAAACTAAACCAGTAATCCGAAACATTTTATATTTCCGCAATAGGCATTTGGGGCGGCAACACAGTAAACGCTCGGCGATCGCGCCAGTCATTTCACTAAATCCAATACATTTTTTATTCATGAAACGATTGACGTTTGTATGTTAATTCACAGCGTAGGTCCCGGCCCGAAGGATGAAATATTGAATTATTGCCCAAAGTCGGGGATATATCGCGGGGGTCTGTTCGATATTAATCCGTTGGCTGCCCGGGGCTCTGGCAGGAATTCAAATAAATCGGCTCTGTGACAAACAAGACGTATAAATCAATCACAGCAAGGTGGCGTGCAGCCTCTATTGCAATCACCCCTTAGCCCCGCGCCCCGCGCCCCCGCCCCGCTCGTAGGTATATCAAAAGTTGAACTAATTTGTATCGGCAAATTTATTGCCAAGGTTAAACTAAACTCGTTATGAGTTTCAGCTGGAGCGAATTTTATTTACAGGTTTTCTTTTTGATTTATATTTTTCTCTTATCGCTAAGCTTGAATAATAATAATTTTAAAACCGTCAAAGCGAGTAATTCCAAAGTTATATCGACGTACTTGTATTTACATTTGGAAAATATAATTTTATCACCGTAAGAAATCATAATAATCTGCATATTCATTAAAAATAGTACGCTTAATTACTTTTCAGTATCTGTATCATGCATGAGGATTTACAGTGACTCACACGGAAAAAGCAAAAACGTTAAGCAAGTAAATTAATCAATATTAACAAGTTCGAAAGCGAAACAATGCAGGCGGCATTGGGACGGTCTGCAAATATTATAATCTACCCAAATTATTAACTCAACCTATATCAATCAGTACTTAAACCAAAACAAATGTCCAAAGATTCCTCAAGTTCTCAAGTCAATTTAGGTCTATGTATATCGTTTAAATAAGCGATACCAAGGCCAGTCGCTATCCACTGACTGAGAGTGGTCTCACCTCCTACTCTATTCACTACAATTTATTGGACCGAACGACTGATTCCGCTGTACGCGATACATCGCTCGTTAAATACCATTAAAACTATGAACCATCGCCATCAAACGAGCAATGTAGATAACGAACAGAAAAAAGTGTGAAGTGATAACACAAATCACAGTGGAGCTACTATCGGCCCACGTCACCCGTTGCTAAGACCCGTTGATAAGATACGAAGAAATATTTATTTCGACTTAGTTGAAAGGTTGGACTATAGCACCAAATTTAATGGTCTTTCTTGTTCGATTAGAATGATAGACATTCAAATAAAATTATAGATTAAAACAGGAAAAGTATATATATATATATATATATATACATATATATATATATATGTATATATATATATATGTATGTATTATATATATATATTAGTAGGATTTATTAGGATAGATATTCATTAGGATAGGATTTTAGGATTATTTTTATATAATATATAATATAATATAATATATAAACGTGAAAGTTTGTATGGATGGATGGATGAATGCATAGATGGATGTTTGTTACATTTTCACGCAAAAAAACTGAACGGATTTGGATGAAATTTGGCACCCAGATGGTTTATAACCAGGATTAATATATATAGGATAATTTTTATCCCAATATTCCCACGGGATCGTAACGTATGCGGGTGAAACCGCGGGGCGCAGCTAGTAGCAAATAAATTTCTTGAGTATACAAGGTGTTTCACCTTTGCAAATCGATTATCATAAATATCACCATATAAAGTTCTTCCGGTGCGTTGTTCCTCCCTAATAAGGAAAATAAAACAAAAAAACACTGACAATAATCAATGGGCAAAATATTGTATTCAATGTTTAATCTGATTCAGCGGGATTGTCCGAAAGGGTTACCGCTACCCCGGAACATAAAGGGCGAAGGAAGGAACATGGGTGGGTTTTAGTCAGTAAGAGTCTGACACTCCCGCTCCACCCAGAGCGGGAGTGGTCATTTGATGATTTTCCACCAGAAAAAAAAAAGTCTAATCTGAGAAATATAATATATTCACTTTTTTTGCTCGACTGCTACTAGAAAAACGCTAGGAATTTTAATAAAGGTAGTAAATCAATTAATTTGCACCGGTAATTAGTGACAGATTCTCAAGCAATTGTATAACGCAATAATTAATAGGTAGCTCTCACGTAGTTAAATAAATTGCAAGTACTTATAAAGTTGTCCTCAAGAGTTTCACATGGATAAGGAAAATTCCTGGCTTTACATGAAAATCGTGGTTTGAGTACCTAGGTATTACGCCTTGAACATAGCACTCATAATGTGCCTAGCCTTTTCCCAACTATGTTGGGGTCGGCTTCCAGTCTAACCGGATACAGCTGAATGCCAGTATTTTTCATGGAGTGACTGTCTATCGGACGTCCACAACCCAGTTACTGGGTAACACGATATCTCTTGGTAAGAATGGTTGTCAGACTTTCGGGCTTCTGACTACCCGTAACGTCTGTCAAAGATTTACAATGACAGCCGAACCCAGAGGCACGGGGGGGCGTCGATATGTAATGGCTGACTACCCATCCAACCGACCTCGGCAAGCGTTGCTTAACCTTGAAGATCAACCAGTGTGGCTGTTATTATTTAGCCATTGAACATAGCAGTATGCTCACTGAAAGTTTTTTGTTCAACGTGGGTGGTTGACACATTTCGGGAAATGGCAAGGGTATTGATGAAAAAGCGTGGGATGTAGACGCTACACCAAGCCGTGGGTGGACATTCGGCTATAAGCGAAGATGATAGTAAACAGTAAAGAAACACAAAATAAAAAGTGCTAATCTAGGTATTCTGACTTCAACAAATGACCAGTGTTCCACTTTAGCCCTAGATCGAAGGAGCTGGAAGTCATGGGGAGAGGCCTTTGCCCAGCAGTGGGATGATGCAGGCTAAGCCACATGCGAACAACGCGTCATACTGACGTCACGCAAATCCTGCATCTCGCAAGCAGAGTTTACCGCGCAATTAACAAAGATACAATATCCCAACATCAATCGTTGGGCAATTGCCCGCCAGGCACAACACCCGTCTGGTCGAAGGATCCTCCTTTTTCTATGGAGGATGAGTGAACTTTACACCCTGTTCTTCATACCTCTAAATAGGTATTCTGACTAACGACATGTGTTCCAAAAGAATACGACTGACAGGTGAAACTTAATTATATTGATAGAAACTTCATTAACATCTGCCTAGCATTTTCTCAACTATGTTGGGGTCGGCTTCCAGTCCTACCGGATGATACGATAAAAACGATAATATATTTAAAACATTATTCTGTCTCTGTCATCTTCAAACGATTGACAGAAATACTTAGAACGACGACGTACTTAGGACGACGATACTTAGAATTTTAAATTCGTTTAGTGCTAAATTTATTTAGTGATTCGTGGTGCAAGTGGGCTCAAAACTACATGTATGTGTCGTCGCAAGCAAATTCCTAGCGACAGGCGATACCTTATATTAAGCTTGAGTTATTGTTTATAGAAATAAGGTTCCTGATTGGACAAACTGTTAATACTGTGAACACCCTGTGGTGGCGCTAGCATCGCACATCACTCGTGAGCAGGGTCGCGGCCGCCCAAGAGATTGAATCCGTGACGCTCTCGGTCGATACACGCGGCGCGCACCGAAACTGCTAAGTTCACTTTGAATGATTAATTAAGAATTTAAGAGACATTATAAATTAGTGAGTCAATAGCTGTTAGTTAGGAGATTAGTGTAACTATCCTAGAATTATTAAACTGTGAGTGTGTTATCAAATAGTGTGTTTAATTGAGACTATGGAGAACCCACAAAGAGACGATGGCGAGAACGCGCCCCACGATAATTTACCGCACGCTGCGTTATCAGAAGTGGGATCTGCTCAGGCACCACAATCTGATGCTTATTGGAAGCAGTTATTAGAACAGCAGTCACAAACAATGTTGCGCATGGTTGAGGCTATGCACGGATCAACGAAATCAGCTGCAATAAAGTTGCCGGAATTCAATCCAGACCTGCCAGATGTTGACCCTCGTTCCTGGTCTTCCACGGTGGACATTTGCCTCACAGAAAACCCGTTGGAAGGTGGAGCTCTGATCATCGCACTAAGCAAGTCCCTAAAAGGCAGTGCTTCGTTGTGGCTTTCTCAAGTTTCGCATCCTGGTATGACCTGGAATCAGTTCAAAGACCTTTTCTTAGCACGATACGATAGTGTTGAAACCTGTGCAGCGACTATAATAAACGCTAACAACAGCAGACCGAAGGAAGGCGAAAGTTTGGCTGCATATGCGAGTCGCTTGATGACGTCACTTTCATCTAAATGGAAGAATATGACCACGGAGGAAATTGCTGTTTCTTATGTGCTAGCTCATGTCGCACAAATCGATAATCGCATCAATCGTTTGGCGTTCACGACCGAAATCAAAACGAGATCGAAATTAGTGCAAGAAATACAAGCGCATTCCTTAAAGCGTAAACAAGACCGAAATCTTGAAAGCTTCACTCCGGATGCGAAACGTACTCAAACCAATGTGAGCAAAGTCGAATGTAACTATTGTCACAAAATCGGACACAAGTGGATGGACTGTCGTGCACGGAAGAGTAAGATGTCAACTACATCATTCAAACCGTCGGCATCATCATCAACATCATCATCATCGATGAAAGACCACTCTCATGTAACCTGTTACCGTTGCGGGGAAAAAGGCCACTTCGCAACAAGATGTCCGAAGAGCAGCGGAGCAGCACGCGGCGGCGGCGGCAGCAGCGCGGCGCCGGTCAGCACTGAGGCCAGCAAGGCGTTAGAACGGCGTGTAAACTCTTGTCAAGTCCAAGGTGTGCGTGGAGAGTTAAAAGTATCCGGTGAGCCGTACCCCTTTTATTTTGATAGTGGCGCTGAATGTTCTCTCGTTAAACAGAGTATAGCAAACAAATTTTTGGGAACGCGTTCGATTACTAACGTACGTTTGATAGGCTTAGGTAACACGCATGTTTATGCCACTGAACAAATTTTATGTGACGTACTTATAGACGGGCATTGTTTAAAAATTTTGTTTCTTATCTTGCCAGACGAAAACATGCCGCATGATATAATGATCGGCTCAGATATTTTACAACATGACGTGACTGTAAACCTCTCTAAAGAGCGTTTAACTATTTCAAAACCGATCGCTTGCTTAAGTGCCCTTACTGAAATTGATTTTAGTGTGATAAAAACTGATGTACCGGCTGCGTTTAAAGATAGTCTCATGCGCGTATTGAATGAATTTTCGTTTACTTTTATTAACGGTTTACCGCAAACCCGTGTGACAACTGGTGATTTAAAAATTAGGTTAAAAGATCCAACTCGTACTGTTTATCGGCGTCCTTATCGCCTTAGCCCACACGAAAGAGAGGTAGTGCGCAGTAAAGTGGACGAGTTATTAAGTGCGAACATAATCCGGCCGAGTAATTCCCCGTATGCGAGCCCGATTCTTCTAGTACAAAAACGTGACGGTACTGCACGCATGGTTATAGATTACCGTGAACTCAATTCTAATACGGTGCCAGATCGCTTTCCATTGCCGCGTATTGACGACCAAATTGCTAGGTTGAATGGCGCTAATTATTTCACTTGTTTAGATTGTGCAAGCGGTTTTAACCAGATACCCATATTGGACCCGGAAAGCATTGAGCGCACTGCTTTCGTGACACCTGATGGACAATACGAGTACTTAGCTATGCCCTTCGGATTACGTAATGCGCCTAGTATTTTCCAGCGAGCTGTGTCTAATGCGTTAGGTTCTCTGACCAATTCTTACGTGATCTTGTACATGGATGACATCTTAATACCATCATGTAATGTGGAAGAAGGCCTCACTAGACTACAAGAAGTATTGACTTGTTTATGCAATGCTGGTTTTTCACTTAACATTTCAAAATGCTCTTTTCTCATGTCGCAAGTTGAATTTTTGGGCTACAAAGTTTCTTCAGGGCAAATACAACCAAATCCCTGTAAAGTCGAGGCACTTACAAGGCTTCCTCCACCAGATAATAACACTCAGCTTAGGCAGTTCATTGGACTTGCGTCCTATTTCCGGAAATTCACAAAGGATTTTTCACGTATTATGCTTCCTTTATTTCATTTGAACACTTGTGCCCAATTCAATTGGAAGCCTGAACATGAAGAAGTCAGACAGCAAATAATTTCAACCTTGACAAATGAGCCAATACTCACAATTTTTAACCCAGACCTTCCAGTCGAATTGCACACTGACGCCAGTGCCGTTGGTTATGGCGGCATTCTGTTCCAAAAAGATAATGATCAATTGCGCGTTGTCGAGTATTATAGCCGTAGGACCACGGACGTTGAGTCTAGATACCACTCATACGAGTTGGAAACTCTAGCGGTAGTAAGAGCTGTAGAACATTTCCATCATTTCTTGCAAGGTCGTCATTTTGTTGTTGTTACGGATTGTAACTCACTCAAAGCGTCTCATAATAAAACGAATCTTTCTCCACGTGTACATCGTTACTGGGCATTCTTACAGGCATACGAATTTGAGATTGTTTATAGAGAGGGCAAGCGTATGGCTCACGTTGATTTCTTATCTCGTAACCCTATACCCGAATCGTCTACAACCAACACCGCGTTGACTGTAGTCACCGATAAGGTAGAACAAAGACGAATTGACCTTAGTACACTTTCTGAGAATTGGCTTTTAGCTGAGCAATTGCGCGATAATGAAATTCAAGCTATCGTCGTAAAGCTGAAAGAAAATGAACTCCCTGCAGACATTTCCAAAACGTATGAGACCCGAAAAGGTGTTTTGCATCGTCGCGTTCAGAGAAATAACCACACGTGTTGTTTACCCATAGTACCGCGCGCTTTTCGTTGGGCAGTTGTTAATCACGTGCATGAATCAGTAATGCATCTAGGGGCAGATAAAACATTAGAAAAGCTGTACGAACACTACTGGTTTGATAGTATGGCTAAGTATGTCCGCAAGTTTGTAGATAACTGCATTACGTGCAAAGTTTCTAAATCACACTCCGGTCGAGTGCAAGCAGAGCTTCATCCAATACCAAAAATTACTGTTCCATGGCATACTGTCCACGTCGATATATCCGGGAAGTTAAGTGGTAAAAACGATAAGAAAGAATACGTCATAGTACTTATAGACGCGTTCACAAAGTTTGTGCTTTTGTATCACACATTCCGCATAGATACGCCTAGTGCTATAAGTGCACTTAAGTCGAGTGTTGCCCTCTTTGGTGCGCCCTCACGAGTAATAGCAGACCAAGGTCGTTGCTTCGCGAGCAAAGATTTCAAAGAATACTGCGAATTGCATAATATTCACCTGCATCTTATTGCTACGGGTTCGAGTCGCGCAAACGGCCAGGTTGAGCGCGTAATGAGCACGCTTAAGGGGATGCTCACTGCGGTCGAGACATCGGACAGATCGTGGCAAGATGCTCTTGAAGAGGTTCAGTTAGCGATAAACTGCACTGTTAACCGAGTAACAAAAGCAAGCCCTTTAGAGCTTATGATCGGACGTGTAGCAAGGCCTCTTAATCTTTTGACTTTAAATGATACTGAAATAGAAGTAGACTTAATCCAGACGAGAGAACAAGCAGCCCAAAATATCGAACGAAATGCCAGTTATGAAAAGTCACGTTTTGATAAGAATAAGGCTAAATTAGTGGAGTTTGATGTTGGAGATCTTGTCCTCCTTCAAAATGAAGAGAGAAACCAAACTAAGCTAGATCCTAAATACAAAGGACCTTTTAAAGTAATCGAAGTACTCGATGGCGATCGTTATACTTTGAAATCATTGTCAAGCAAAAGAACTTACAAGTACGCACACGATCGTCTTAGAAAAATGCCTCAGAGTAATTTACCACCTGAATTAGAATCCGATGAAGAAAGACCTAGTGAAGGCACTTCAGCTAAAGTTTGATGACGTTACACACATAGCACGGCGACTTTGTCTCTGTCACACACATGCTTCAGTCGTAGTCGTAACTGCAATTCATGAATTGAACAGGGCGCGATGCGCGGCTGGAGATGTGGGGTGTCATGAGGCTGTATTACTGGGTCTGTGTGACCGCATACTGGGTCTGTGTGACCGCATACTGGGTCTGTGTGACCGCTTACTGGGTCTGTGTGACCGCATACTGGGTCTGTGTGACCGCATACTGGGTCTGTGTGACCGCATACTGGGTCTGTGTGACCGCTTACTGGGTCTGTGTGACCGCATACTGGGTCTGTGTGACCGCTTACTGGGTCTGTGTGACCGCATACTGGGTCTGTGTGACCGCTTACTGGGTCTGTGTGACTACATACTGGGTCTGTGTGACCACCTGAGCTATGTTTATGTGTGAGCGTCTTTGTGATTTGTTAAAAGCTACATTTGATTAAATCAAATTTGAGTTTTTGATGCTATGAGGCATTTACTGGATGACGGTTAGGTAATCCACCAGCGCCAGGAGCGAAGCTCATAAGTTAAGACGAAGAATGAAGCATTAATTTTCTTTTTTTAATCTGCTTTGTTATCTGTTTACCCTTACTCTTGTAGTCAGGTTAAGCCGAGCGCTACCGTTTACTCCAAGTATGACATTTGTTTCAGGGACACACGAGGACGTGTGACTTGTCAGTCTGGCCGTGTCGTCGCAAGCAAATTCCTAGCGACAGGCGATACCTTATATTAAGCTTGAGTTATTGTTTATAGAAATAAGGTTCCTGATTGGACAAACTGTTAATACTGTGAACACCCTGTGGTGGCGCTAGCATCGCACATCACTCGTGAGCAGGGTCGCGGCCGCCCAAGAGATTGAATCCGTGACGCTCTCGGTCGATACACGCGGCGCGCACCGAAACTGCTAAGTTCACTTTGAATGATTAATTAAGAATTTAAGAGACATTATAAATTAGTGAGTCAATAGCTGTTAGTTAGGAGATTAGTGTAACTATCCTAGAATTATTAAACTGTGAGTGTGTTATCAAATAGTGTGTTTAATTGAGACTATGGAGAACCCACAAAGAGACGATGGCGAGAACGCGCCCCACGATAATTTACCGCACGCTGCGTTATATGTATGTCTATTGGGATAATTTGAATGTATCAGTAGCGTAAAAAAAAACAATTGCACTCCGTGAGTGCCGGCAGAAGTGAAAATTTACCGTCTTACTAATTTTCGATCAGGTCACGTGTCCTTACGCGAGTTTAACATTTTTTACCCATTACAAAAAAAGTGTTCAACGCCGCTAAAGAAGTTTTCACTTCAAAATAACAAGGTAGATACTTAGTTGACACGAGCTCCTCATAAGATATTTATGAATCTTTTATCGTCATTACAAAGACAATTAACAACATAATTGTTTTATTATTTTACTACCGCATTAATTATAATTGTTGTATAAGGTAACTATATACTTACCTATTATTATTATATTTTTATTAAATAATTACTTTACTTCATCCTAGAAATATTTAACGCCTGTTCGGATTTACCGAACGGCCATCAAATATTTGTAAAAAGAAATTCAAGTTAAATTAAATTAGCTACCGAAACTCCGCAGACGTAATGGGTATCGATATCTGTTTTTTTTTGTTTTATCATTTTTAGATACCGATACCCATCACGTCTGCGGAGTTTCGCTACCTAATTTAAATTTATTTTATTTTATTCGGGAAACATTACAGCTTATATAAATAGTATTATTAAACAATATGCATTTGAAGGCCATCTACAAGTTTCCACTGATAAACACTTGAAACAAAAAAGACAACAAAAAAGATCGGTACAAAATACCTATAACATAAATTAGGACACAAAATAATACGATCGATTAAGGTCTGATTTTTACAACGCCAGATAATTTTATAGGAGGAATAATTTGGCATTTTTGACAGTTATTCTATACCTAAAGTGTCAGACGTCAATTTTATTCCACGAATAAAAATTATCTTTCGATTGAAAAATCAGCCCTAATACAAACTAAAAGCCATTCAGATGCAAACTATTAATTTTTCGTAAAATTGACCCTGTATAGTACCTACAGATTAGATATTTCCTTCTACGCAAAATGTCACGGGAATGTAACGATATACACATGCTTCGGTAGTAGTTCGTGGAACTCACTATACATATTATCTAAGCTACTATCATTTCGTACACGTGTTGTTTTATTCATTGCATTAGCCATTCATACCTATTGACAACCGACTGTAATAGCTACGCAGAGCACTACTGTTTTTCCTACATAAATCGTGCTTATGCATCCTGAATCTGACATCTGTCATGGCTGTATTTATATTATTCTCACGACTTTACAAAATACTAAAGAGACATTTAAAGAATGAATTGTTGATAATACTGAAAATGTGAACTTCAACTTCTAAATATATGTTTTAAACGCAAGAGCAGATTTTCTCATCTTTCATGAAGGGAATGCCGTAAAGTAATATATTTATGGACCTGAGTAAAATTATTCTCAGTTTTATTTTAGTCCATCATTATGTAGGTCAAGCAGAGTATCGCTGTATATTTTAATTTAATACTGATAATATGTAATATATTATATTTAGCACGGCAGTTAGGTATGTAAGCCGAGATACTTTGCAAAAATGTGTCAATGTCATAATATTGTATCTTATCAATAGTGTCAATGATAATGTCATTTGTAGCTGAGCTACTGGTGGTTTCTAAAAATAAGGAAGATACTGATAATTTACAAGAACTTACTTACTTATCTAACGTTACACTTGTGAATTTTCAACCTTAATCTTTTACACCAAATGTATTAAGGTGAAAGCGTCTGGGTAGCCCGCGGCATTGAAATAATATTACGTTTTTTTTTTTTCAATTTTCAGGTCAGTACCAAGTTGTATATTTATCTTAATATGATTCGCGGCCGTAGTAAATATTTATTTATAGAATTATAATCATAAAAATCATCAATACAACTCTCTAAGTTCATGTTAACCTTATTGAATGACTATTTCATGAAATCATGACATTAGAGGCGAATTCTAAGTCAAGGAGTTATATTTTTTATTTTTTTTTTATTTTTTTTATTAATCACAATTTGTACAAGAATAGAATAGACGGCGACCCCCAAACTAGGCATTTGCCTGTATCTTGGGAGTCAGAGTTGCGACATTTTCAAAGTGTGGTACATAGTGATTATTGCAAGATAGGAGAACAAAAACTAAATATTAATTAAACTAAAATTAATTAAAATAAAATAAAATAAAAAGTTATATTGCTGATTCTAATGATTACAATTCATATGTATTACAGTCGCATCGTTCGTCGGTCGTTAGCACGTTTTCTGTAGTGTATAAAAAAAAATTAAATATAAGTAATTTCTTTATTCTGTCTAATTGAAGTTAGGTACAGACGCCAGCACATCAAGCTACTACAATCTGTCAAATTTCTTTAATAGATTTTCAACTTCATCGCTAAAGCATTACGGTTCAAGGTTGATTGGGAAAATTTGACAGATTCGGGTAGATTGACCTGCTGGCGTCTGTACATCGAGGTCTTATTATACATATATAGCAACCTTATTTTTCTTTTTTATTGCACAGAGATCCCGATAGAAGGGAAAGATAAGACAGTAGAAAAAGATTTAGTCTACGCTCAAGGATCTAGATAAACTAGAATACGGTCCCGTTTAAATGTCTTTCATTTGGCATCTGTAGTTTCCAGAAAAAGATATCATAGTTTTTAATAAAAAATATTCTTGTTCTTAGGGCTGTTTTCTCAATGGACAGATAATTTTTATTCGTGGAATAAAATTGACGTCAAACAGATTTTGTGTGGAAGAAATGTCACAATTTCAAAATTATTCCTCGAACGAAATTATCTGGGGTTGCAAAAATCAGCCCTTAGACAGGTTCAATTTAAAATCAGTTTTCTATAAATACCTCCAATCAATAAATCGGTATGAAATTCTGGATCAAAATCTGTATGCCAGTATACATGTTGAGTGTCTTATCAAAATACGGAATGCATAAATAAATAATAGGGAAACAACACAGCGCTGAGTGACGTACACCGTCAATGTGGGACAAAAACCCGTCATGATAAACTGGACCTGGGTAGGTTCGATGGAATATAATCTGCAGAATGGGAGCAGGAAAAAAAAATTATCCTATGGAAAGTTTGCTCCTCTGCATAACCATGGGACTTTTATACTCATTCGTGTGTGCATCTATGGGTGAATACCCCATAATATTATAATGGGTATTACCTTAATAGGTAACCGCCACAGAACAGATATTATCTGTTCTGTGGTAACCGCATTGCCACTATAGGACTTATAGAATAAAATATTAGTCAAACATAAGCCAGTACTTATGGAATAAAAAAAACCCAACTTATACCGGGGGTTCACCGAAAAGTGTCAACTGAAATGAAATGAAATTGTTTATTCTGTAAATGTTACATATTACAAAAATAAATAAGCTAGATGAGGTCGGTGTTTCCTATCTAACTACTCTGAGAAGAAAGGCCGAAACAAACTCAGAGGTCACAGTCTCGTTTAAAGTCCAGACATAATCTTGGTCAGATCATGTAGATTGATGTCGGAAATGGTCTTTTGAGGAAAGTACCACAAAGATTTCAGTGGATCAGTCCAATATTAGTTAATACTCAGTCTGCAATTAGGATTAATAACATCAAAAACTAAGAGAAAATGTAAATGTTGCAGTTGCCTCGCCTGGCAGGTGGTCGATCCACCTCATTTTAATACTAAGCGTCTGCGCAACTAAGTATTCGTAAATTGTTTTACTCGTACTGTACTTCCAAATATGTACTGTAATCTAATTGTTATTCCAAATGCGTATGATACGTGAATGCCTTTGCATTATGCTATAAAAAAATTACAAGATAATGAAGTCTGTTTACCCGGGCATGAGCAGTTAGTACCTACAAAAACAGACGAATTAATTGATTATGTTATGTCTAAAAATAATAAGCGTACAAGCAATTTCTCTGTTAGAATTATACAAGGTTATTTTACGAAAAAAAAAACCAAATTGTTATCTTTATGGAAATATTAGTTGCTGTAATGTTATCATAGTTTTTTTTCAGATCTATATGAAGATGATAGTGATGTATTTATTTTATCATAATGCACTTTGTATCCAAATTCAAAGTGCATATTATAATATAAATAACAACACAAGTACAAGTACCTAAGTAGTTACTGGTAAAAGAAAATATATGTACGCACGGCTACACGTCAAGCTAAATATAATTATTATAATCTGACTTCCGATTATACGAAAAACTTATACAATGCGAGGTCAGCTAAAATTGGAAATGTATAGCTTGATGTGTAGCCGTGTGTATCATCACATTTCCTCTCATGTATTAAGTGCAGTTGTTGTAGGGTCTGATAAATACTGATAAGTTATCATTATCTGTCACTATCACAATACACGTGCCGTTATTTCATCTTTAGTACAAACACTGACTTAATCACATATTTATTTAGATCATCGTAATTTCTCACTACTATTAATTAATAAAGTAAAAATAAATGACTCACTATGGCTTTGCGATTCATTACATTTTCTATGTAATCCCCTGTGCGATGTTGTGTATGGTTATATCACTATGACGTACTATATTATATTGTATTGTAAACAAAAATATTGGAAGTACATTGTTGACTTCCGTCAGCATAGGTTCCAATGCAAATCGCCATGTTTTATGTAACGTGATGTTGTTTTCATGTTATTTAATTAGTAGTTTATTTTTCCTATAATATCTTATAGTAATTGTATCATACCTACCTGTCGGTTAGGTACCTACTTGATTAATGATTATTTAATATTGTTTACATAAGTTAATAAAATCCGTAGATAACAGCGCAAATTGATTCATGTACGAGTTTTTTTTAATGAGACATTGAGAAGGTAGGTATAGCTATAGTATATTTGAACTAAGAATTTGAGATGATTTTCAAGTTATGGAACAACAAACTGAATGTCATACTCGACAAAGTTCACATTCAACCAAAAACTTATTAGGACCTTTTTGTTACAAATGATCACTCAAAAATCAACTTAGAATACATGTCACTAAAGTAGATACTGATTAAGTGGCGATGGATTGTAAATTAGCTGAGATAATGAACACTGCCTATAGTCCAATTTGTGGTTAGATAATTCTAAATCATTATCTTGTGGTTACTTCAGTATGGTGGACAAAATGTAGTATAGGTACTTATAAAATTAATTTCGCCTGTATCGCAGACCACAGCATAATTTAATATATGAATGAGTGTCATATGGTTTTGTTATCGGCCTCATATACCGCTGTGAAAATATATCATTCCGTGTTATCTACTCAGCAAGATGGCGACCGTGTAAATCAATGTAACCTCAATTACTTATTAAGAAAGGTCTCGGTTGGAATTTTCCTACGATTAGGTAATGTTCAATTGTTTATAGTAATTACTTAGATACTAGTTGTGTAGCTAAGACATTGTATAACAGCATAATCTGCCTATAATGTTCCCACTGCTGGGCTGGAATACAGGCCTCCTCTTTTTTTGAGAGGGATGGGCCGTAATCCATCTCGCGGGCCCAGTGCGGGTTGGTAGATGTCACATATCTTCGAATTTTTGGTTCTACGACATGCCGGTTTCCTCTCGATGTTTTCCTTTACCGTTTTGAGACAAAGACATTGATGTAACAAATATTAAGAAGTGCAGCTACAGTCAGTGAAAGTAATATTTTTTTGGACGTTTAAAAACTGTTTTTAACACAAAATCTTAAGGACCTAAACTGTAATCTATAGTCTCATAAATGTCTCACAGTTTGTTATAATGTTTTAAACTAAACCTCTAAGAATCGAAACTTATTCCTGCAAGTTTCGCGGGAATTTTAACACAACCATGTACGGGTTGACTCTTTAAACTTGAGTAAAATAGAAAAGTTTTGAATCACTAGATATACGATATTTTAGAAATGGAACCAAAATTTACTGAATTTAATATCCGTCATAAATTGCAAATGGCCAGAAAACATAATGATACTAGAAAATACTAGAAACAAAAATATGCCAGAGCTGAAGAATTTTCATAGTAGTTATAGAGTTTGAAAGTGGTAACCAAAAATCTGTAGCCATAGCGGCACCGCCACAAGATTTCCATTCCATGAATGTTCTTTCCTATATGGGTTACCTAGCAAGGATATATGAGATTTTGCGAAGGTGTGCTAACGGTCTTAGGTAACGGTATTTTTCATTTGCTATTCAACTGGACCCGCGGCGACATCGATACGGCGAATACGAATTTTTGTTCTAAAAACCGCTTCTATTCTCACATCCGGTAGTGGTAGGATTTATGCTGGGTTTGTTAATACTACTTATGTGGTATGCAATAATAGTTATTTTTTAGATAATCCATACGGTACTAGTCATTAAGTACTTATAAGAAAAGAAAGTGACATGTTTTCTTTTTTTTATATAAGTACCTAGTCAAAATTTCTAAACACTTATTTTAGTTAAAAAATCTGGCCCTTCTTCAAAACAAAAGAAGTGCTCTATTCTTAAGGAGTCGCACGAAGATATAATTAATTAAAACCTTTATTCCAAAAATTAAATAAGTATCAGACGTACCTTTGCCCGTCAAATCAAAAGTGGACTACGAAATTAAATTGATTGAAATATTTACGTCATTCGGATTAACCTACATGAATTTAAAATTCTAATACAACCGCACTGGCAAACAGCTGAATCATTTGTTATTTAACCATAGTTTGCCTTAAAAGGTTATCATTATTTACTTATTGTCGAGTAAAATTTCTATAGGTATATTAAAAAAATACGTAGAATAAAACAATCGTTTTCAAATTTTACGTCATACTAGTTCCCTTATTATTTATTTTGACATTTTCGCAATGAATGAATATCGTATTGAATTACTAATGCATTAAACCATGAAATCATCACCGTACTTTAATGTCACGTAGGAGTTTTCATTTAAAGCCATTTTAATTACTTTTCTTTGCTCAAAAAAATTGAACGAATCATCCTTATAATGGTTAAGAAATTTACTCATTTTGATCGTTACAAAAAATAGTAATAATTATTATGAGAGCCGCATTACGCGAAGAGAAAGTAGGTAACTAGTTCGGAATATTGTACATTGCCTACTCTCTACGTCCGTCAACGAAGATACGGGCCTATCCGAAAGTAGTTCAAATCTTGGGATTGAACCCTTCACCAGATTATTATTTTTTTTCAGACGGGTAAAAACATTTCGGGCGTAGAGACAACTGTCAAATCATGGTGTCATTCATTCTTAGTCTGGGCCCCAAACTAATCTTATGTCCGTAGGTGATACGGAGTAGGAATCCCCCCGTTACCTCTGCCGAAACTACGGTGTAGACCTCCTGATCTGATCGGTCTGTTTTCGGATAGTATCGTAACTGACATCCCTAATGAAAGGAGTTCCTATACGAGACACATTGGCTACAGATACGGGATTCTTATAATTATCTATACGTATAGTTTGCAGTTTTTCATGAAGCAGTTTTCCAAAGAGTGGCTGAAGCAGTTTTACAGTGTGGATTGACAGGTTTGCAACCATTTGTGAAAATATTTTCCGCTATAAAAAAAACGTTATAAAAATCCTATACAGTGAACTTTCCTATAATACCTTCGTTGCTTGTTTGCTATCATTATTTTTTTTTAATTTAAAGAGCATGGCAATTTTTAAACCAGTCCAGTAACAAGCACGTTTACGTATACCTACGACAAATTAATAATTGCTGCTGGGAATCCAGTCTTTGCATTCTATCTCATGATATAGTGGGCTCGCCACTCAGCTTTGCAACAGTAAAGTTATTTTTGTCGAAGTGTAAAAGTATACTGGAATGCGCAACTCAAAAACCGCTTTCAAATTGAAGCAACGCTACATGACTGACCACTTAACAAGCTATTTTCTTTCAGGAATTTTCTTCTTTAGCACGAAAAGATGGTTTAATATCAGCCAGTACTTATCTGAAAGTAATTACCGAGATAATTGATATAAATTTGTGAGCACGTGCCCGCCATTGTCGATTCATTCACCTCACAAGGTGTCATATCATCCGTCTCTTTTATTTCACTTCAATCGTATCATGTAAGAATGTGACGCACGACTTCAACAGTTTGCTAATTAACTAAGCTCACAATGACAAGAGCCGTGCACGTTTGATTTTCGACCTTATTGCGCTGGCTCTAATTATTATAATTGCTCAAGACGCGTGCAGCTTGAATGAGCATTGTATGCGTAAACATTAATCAATGCCATGGGTACGCTTGTGAAGGTCATTGGGTTCGTGGTATTCTACGATAATCTTCGATAGTCGAATAGATTCAATCGAATATTAAAATACGAGTTACAGATATAATACGATCTACGATCGAGACGGAATAGTTCCATGTCTTATATTTTTTATTTATTCAACATCGTAGCGAGGGCGTGTCAACGTCATGTGACCGCGAGATAAACAAAACCAAAAATTATACGAGTCGAATGATATCCATCGAAGTGTTACTTTGGGTGTTTTGTGGAAGCGAACATTGCGTAACAGCAATGTATCGGAAGTTTGTGGTATCATCGTTATAAGATTGTCTATTGAGTGTGTAATAATGTTTTTATTATCATTTATCGGTCGTGTCACAGCCGATTGGGATAACGTGTTCCATTGCGCAGTTCCACCAAAAAATGCGTGGCGCTTTAGAAATATTTATGGTGTAACGAAGGCTGCTTTATAATATGCTTTAATATTTGTATTTCCCTATCCGGTGTTTAAACTCTTAATTCACGTCTGTCTCAGATTGTGTCTTATAAAACAGAAAAATGTTAGATTCTATGTATACATATTTATTTCAACAAAATATATAAAATTCACAATTTGGAAGTCAAAGTTAAATTACTTATTACTTCTTGTTACGAACGCGATGGATTGCTTTAATTATCATTACTTTAATGAGAATTTATAGAAAATAAAGAGAATTAATGTTACCTTCCGAGTAATTAAAAACGTCAATCTCAATATAATACATATTTTAATAAAATTGGCAGTAGAAAACGCGGAAAACTCGAATCATGGCGTGAGTTCAAACAGTTTAGCGCTAAGTCGCCTACGCAAACTCCGCTAAACTACGAAATAATGTTAACGTAAACGCGCGCGTGTGCGTTGACGCCCACTGGTTTCAATGTCAGCCAGCTAGTAGCCCAAAAAAGATCGATCTACGTGGAATGTACTGAAGATTGAATGCACTTGTTCAATGAAATAATAAAAGAAACTATACAGTTTAAGTTTCTCAACCAAAACTTAATTAATTGTATCCCGTTTAGGTAAAACTTGTTAAGATTTAATTGTAGATTAGACTTAGGACGATAACAATATCTTTCTACGTCGAAATACTTGCAAAATTCCTGTAAAAACGTAGCTAATTGTTGTGACAAATTAATAAAGGCTCATTTTGTCAGTCGCAATATAGGCGTTGAGATAAGACACCACGATATAACAGACAAAATGGCATGATGCCACCTTCTCGTATCAAACAGTGAACCTGATGGACAAGCGCCAGAATGACTCATATTAAGGAATGCCCTTAAAAATATTTTCTAAATCACTTTCTGTGCGATTCACGGAATATCGCTGAACATCCTGTAAACAATGTATTGAAGCACGTTTCACGTACATTTTACGTTTCGAGAATGTACAGGAGTACTTTTGAAGGTAGCTCGTAATCAATTGTCAAAATTATTCTCTAAAATCTGACATTCGGTGACCACCAGATTTAAATTGTAAAACTGATCGACCAGGAACGACGAAAAGCGTTTGAATTTTTAAACTTACATTTTGGCATTTACACCTTTCGAAAACAAACATTTTACACAGTGATATTAAATTAATGAATGTTATTCAAACCAAATAATTAAGTATGTTTGTCAATTAACAGGCTAACCACAATAGAACAACCAGCAATCAGTGACATTCAAACTGAAAAGTTTCATCTAATTAGCTATTATCATTTCGAGTACCTACACAATAGTTTAATTATTATATTTTATAACCGACATATTATTTGTGACGACTGCTTGACACAATTATCAATAAGTGCAAATAAATAAATTAAAACACGGATAAGGAATTTCAGCATCCGAATCTAAAATCTGCCCAGTAGGTTAAACAGTGACAGAAAAACAGAAGGCCAATTCTCGTAATTTAAAATGTTCAAAATCTAGTCGCAGTCTCATCTCGGCGACAAACAAATGTCAAAAACTTGTCAAAATGTAGGGAACTTAGACGTATTTTTGACAGATTGAGACTGTGATCAGACTGTGAACGATCTTAAAATTACGAGAATTGCCCCTCTGATCTAAAGCTACGTCAAAATATCAAAAGTCTTACCTTCCATCCAGCCGAAGAGTTGCTATCCCCCTTATCCTTAAAATATGGCACATTCTGGACCATCCACTCGTATATCTGGGACAACGTGAGCCTGTTGTCCTGTGCGGAGGTGATGGCTTGAGTGATGAGATCAGCGTAGGATAGGTTTCCCCAGGCATTTCGACGGGAGGAATTCTTCTTGGTACCTACTGAAGGTAGGGGTGGAGCACCTAGAAAGAGAATGTTGGGTTAGGCCAGTTGGTGTTTAATTTGAAGGAATTAAAAAATTATAAAGTAAAAAAAGTTGTTTTAGTTTTGGATACAACAAATTGTCATAATTACATTAGAAATGATAATAGCCACAAAGGTCAATAACTCTGTCGCAACTATGAACGCCCGTCTGAACGTGAATAAAGCTTAGATCCTACTAATCCTACTAATATTATAAACGTGAAAGTTTGTATAGATGGATGGATGGATGGATGGATGTTTGTTACTTTTTCAGGCAAAAACTACTGAACGGATTTGGATTAAATTTGGCACACAGATGGTTTATAATCAGGATTAACATATAGGAAACTTTTTATCCCGATATTCCCACGGGATCGATACTTATGCGGGTGAAACCGCGGGGCTCAGCTAGTTCTTTATAAAACCACTACCACTAGGTACCTATTCAGTAGGTATTTAGTTATTATACTATTACTACTAGTATTTAGTATGAAACTAGTTTTTTTTTTGTGTTTTTAGATATTTTTTTTTTATATAGCTAATTTAAATATTTTTAAATAATAATTATGTTTTAGTTTTCAATATCGAAACTACAATACTATAAAGAGAACATATTAGTTTTTTTGTATGTTTGTTTGTTTTCGCTTTCACGCTAAAACGGCTGAACGGATTTGGATGAAATTTGGCTTTTTATCTCGATATTCCCACAGGATCGAGACTTATGCGGGTGAAACCGCGGGTTGCAGCTGGTTGCTAAATATAAAGTTTCGCATAAAACTTTACAAGCGCTCTGGTTGCTAAAATACCTTGATAATTTATTATCCTGACTGAAATTTTAACTAGGTAGTAATTTCAAAACCAACAAAATACATTCTGTACCTACTCGAAGTATTCATTCAACACGTAATGTGAAGAATGTCTGGTGCCTAAAGGGATATTAGTTTATATTTTCCCATTATTGGACTACGGAAATAATAAATAGGTACTTAATTATATTTTTAAAACGTTGGGTCCAGTTGTGACGTCTTTTACGTTTTTATCGATAGTTTTGGTTTGTTATTTTCCTTGGACAGTAATTAATACATTTCTTGCCAATATTGACGTATTTAGTTTAGGTTATTAGGGTTAATATCTAATTATTTTACCGTCATTTAACCATTATTATCAACTGTGTCTGTGTACGATTATAAAATTATACGTTGACGTCCAAAATGAGCCTTGTAATATTTTAGTATCTTATCTGAGGAAAATATCTTTCAGGATGACGTTTCATTTCAGTTTGTATTTATATAAATTATCGGATTAGATTTTACAGTATCTACTAAGTATACACGAAATCTAAGTAAAACCTAGAAAATCTTATAGTAGTTGTAATCGTCCAATAATTATTAAAAATAGTTTAAATGGTATTCTTGAACGTAGTTAGTCACACATCTTCGATTGATTCGTTTCAATCACGCCCAGATTTTTTTTTAAATATTCTGGAAACAGGTCACCTAGTTTATTTTTAACAAATCCCGTAACTGTTATCCAGTAAACGCGTGGATCGTCAATCAAATGACGTGACAAATTCCCACAAGTGCGTGACAATGACGTAAGTTAAAACAGTACAAACACTTGAATTATATTTGTTAATTTACTGACCATTAATACAACCCTGGGTTACGTCAAAATGCGCTATCAAAGGAAGAAAATCCAGTTGAGTTGGTTTAGTTAGAAAGGCAAACCACACCAATAATAATTTCCCGTAATGATGGTTATACATGGAAATAAATAAATAAAAAAAACCGCAAATGGACAAAATGACAATATAAATCAGCCTATCGTAGTCCATTCGCCTCTCCCGGGCTTTCCCCATCCACTATCCCCAGTCACCTTTTTAAGGTCGTCGGTCCATCTAGCTGTGGGGCGTCCGGCACTACGCTGGCCGATACGCAGTCTCCACTCCAGGACTCGTGTGCTCCATAGACCATCGGTCCTTCGATAAAGATAGCCATCTCACTGCCACTTCAGCTTGCTTACTCGGCAAGCTATGTCGGTAAATCCGGTTGTTTCCCGGATAACTTCATTTTTTATTGTATCCTTCAAAGAAACTCCGAGCATAGCCCGCTCCATAACTCGCTGAGCGACGTATAGGTACTGTATATCAATACAATGCGAGCTATGCTCGGAGTCTCTTTGATGGATAAAAACAGAAATGAAATTATCTGGAAAAGAACTGCAGTTACCGACATAGCTTGCAGAGTAAGCAAACGAAAGTGGCAGTGGGCTGGCCATGTTTGTCGAAGATCCGTTGGCCGGTGGAGCTGACGAGTCCTGGAGTGGAGACCGCGTTTCGGCAAGCGTAGTGTGACGCCCTCCAGCTAGATGGACGGACAACCTAAAGAAGGTGGCTGGGATAGACTAGATGCGGAAAGCGAAGGACAGGGTGTTGTGGCGCAGCCTGGGAGAGACCTATCTCTACCAGTGGACTGCGATAGGCCTAGGTGATATCAATACAATGTCAAGAAAATTCGGGTGCAACAACCTCTTAATGTCAAAGTACTTTGTAGGTGCGGTAGTAGATGCGTGATCAAAGCTAGCAGCTTGATACAATAAGTAGGGTAAATAAGCAGTTGTAGTGATACAATTGAAGTAGCGACGTCAAAGTAACCGTGAAATTTATTCACAAAATTTAATCTACTTAATAACTATTTTTGGTGTTTTTTTTTTGTATGTTGTCGATTTATTATTATCGACATTAAACTTAGACGTTATTCTCCGTATTCAAGTAAACGTTGCTTAAAATTAAGTAGAGATTAGCGACTGATTAACCATAGATTTTTGACGTATAAACGTCACTTAACTTTAATTAGCTTTTATAAATGAACCCTGTTGATGTGATGATAAAACAATTCAGTTTATTATTTAACAGTCTAAACAAGTTTATTTATTTTTAAGCGTTCACAAAAAAGGAATTTACTTATTAATGCAACTATTGCTAGCTTTTTAGCACTTGTCATTGATGTGAACACGTGAACAATAAGGCAAAATAATGAATTTACGCTAGCTACGAGTAATTATGCATTTATTTACCACGTGTCGGTAAAGAGTAAGTGTATTGCAGTGTGCAAATACATTAATAAAACTTAATTATGATGTTTCATGAATAATACGTGTGCACACCGTGTGCATTCATTAAATATGTGACCACAGTAGTAATGTTAGTTTTTTAAACACCATTAATATTAATTCTGGGGTTTTCATCGTAATATTCTTGCCCTTTTATGGGGGTGGGGGTCAGCGCAACATGTCTTTTCGTGAGGTTTTTTTTTTAATAATTGCATTTACTTAAGTACATATTGCTATTTGTTGCTCCAAAAATGAACATTTTTATTAATAATGTATTGCAAAATGCACTCAGTCTACATTTGACTTGAAAAGTTTATATTATTTTAAGTACCTAGGTACTGGAAACAACTTTGCCTATACTATTTATATTTATATAAATTAGCTGGTAATTTTGTATTTTAATGACTAGATACTATTTTACGCACCATCCCCTTTATTCTTATGCGTTGCTTAAAGTTAAGTAGTGATTAGCGACTGTTTAACCATACATATTTGACGTTTGAACGTCACTTAATTTTAATTATCGTTTATAAGTAAACCCCTAATTTATTCTATTTCCTCTAACTTGGTTAAAGGTATGTAGGTACCTACTTTTCGTAGTACCAGCTCTTTGTATAGCTTTTCCCTGTAGTGTGGGTAATTAATGAAACTATTGAATTTATATATTGTTATAATTATAATTATAACAATGTAAATTATTAAATTCAATACTTAATAAATCTTAATTAAATCATATTAATGATGATTCTGGACCTCACCTTAAATAATTGAAAAAACAATACCTAGAGCAACTTGATACCCTGAAAATTACAGTAAAGTAAGAACTAAATTAATCCTACTAAGGGTTAATTTTTCAATAGACAGATCATTTTTATTCGTGGAATGAATAAGACGTCTGACAGATTTTGTATGGAAGAACTGTCAAAAATTCAAAATTATTCCTCGGATAAAACTATCTGGCGTTGGAAAAATAGGCCCTTTATCGTATTAATATCATAAATTTGAAAGTTTGAATGGTTGTTACTTGATCAAGTAATCACGCAAAAACAGCAGGACGGATTTGGATGAAATTTCGCACAGAAATAGTTCATAACCTGGATTAACACATATACTTAATACTTTTTATTCAGGAAAATGACATGACGCAGACGCGGGCAGAAGCTGGTCTAAGATAAATTATTATTTTACTAGTTTCTATTCAGTGTGCCGAGAAAGTTGAATTGAAATTGAATTATTTTTCGTACCTAATTAACTTGTTCGTATTGTTTTTATTTCATTGATACCTTTAGCATTTATAAACAAAACTTGCATTTTATTTTTCATACACTCAAAGTATACAAATAGTGCGAAGTAGGTACCTACTCTTTATGGTTTCCATAATATTTCATTGTTTTCCTTACCCGTTAGTAATATTTATTATTGTAATTAGAATACATCTATGTGTTCTTGTAAATACTTGTATGTTTGTGTGAGCTTTTTATGAAATGGTGGAATAAGAGCAGTTTTTTCATAAATGTGTCGATCAATTAGATGTAAGTCATTATATACCAACCCATAAACACTAAAATAACACTATTGGTTATAACCAATAGTGTTATTTTTCTTCGTTGTTTATATTATGATTACTGAATACAACTAACAACACAAGGTTGAAAACAAAACGTCGTATTTAAAAAAGTAATTGAAACAGTCTAGGAATTACCCTAATTTAATTTAAAACATGTAGCTTAAAAGCCTTTTGAATTATGATTTTTTTAATTGATTTGAAGTATTTCAATTAAAATGTATCCAGATCACCTAAAAATATATTTAAAAATTATAATTTTGAAATTCTTCGTTTCATGGTGTCATCGTACGTGCCTAGTGCCTACGTCGTAAGCCGATTGAATTTCATGCATTTATGCTATCATTTATAGAATTTGTGCTACGCAAACAATTTCGATATCATTGTTCTTGCGACTTATTTGTATACATATGTACATAACTATACGTAACTATAGGAATCTCAAACGCGTGGCAAGTGGAGGTAGGTGCACCGATTAATATCTACGGTCATAAGTACCTACCTACATTATTGATTCTGCAGGTAAACAAAGTTTGTTATTTTTTATTCGTATCAGCGTACATGATACGCTTTTGTTTTTTATTGGAATTTTACACGAGGAGTGTGTTCGGACTACCTACGTTTGGCGACCTAAATAACAGCGCGTATCGCGACTGCGACCTTACTACTATCACATCATTGGACAAATGGTATTTACCACTCAGATTCTGATTGGAGTTCTTCTTGGAGCCGGTGTCGTCAGCCGCTTCGACGTAGTTGTCTGGCCTTGGCAGCGGCCACGTGTTGGATCGCGCGCGCGTCTGTGGCTCGAAACCGACCTCTGTCAGCTCGCCCAAAGGTTCCAATTCAATCGTGCTGTCCAACTCCGAGTGCCCTCCCTGAGACGACCACGGGCTCTGGTAACCACCGCTCCCCTGTATAGACATGTTGCCCACTTTATCTCGAACAGTGGAATTTTTCGGTAGGTGTGTCGGAATGAGCGCTCACCGGCGCGTGCCGATACCGGCCGTTAGCATCTCAGCGCGCTCTCTTTTCTGATTTTTTTTTACCGATTTCTTTCTAATTCCAGAAGTTTCGGACCCAGATCACGATCCGAAGAGGTTATCTGTCTTCTGCTTATCGGTTCTGTTATTCGAAGCCAATAACATGTGGCGTCTCGCTAACGTTCATAAACAGCGAGCGTCGGCCGTCGGGCCGCTCCCGAGAGGCGATTTTCGCTAAATATAAGCGCGGGCGAGGCGGGGGCGGGGCGCACACCACGTGAGCGACTACGCGCCGATTTTCCAATTCATCACTGGCGGGCTAGAGACGCGATAACCTTGTAACGTGGCTCGAATCGGCCAACAACGGGTAAACTATCCTCTTAAGTAGTCGGCGGCGTCGAAAGTCCCCAAGAATTCGCAAATTTAGACGTCCTTCCGAGTTGGGTATACACTTTGTAACTTTTCCACACTGATAAGAGTTATCACTGGGTCTTTGGGGGGGTTAATTCACGTGTTATGTGGTTAATTGGGGCATATAACAAGTGGGGAGTCACTAAAAGTTGTTTGACGCGAGTCCACGCGGTCAGCGATAGTTTTAACTGCGTAATAAGCAGAGCAGTGCGCGTGACGCGGCAATTCGTCCTCGGCCGCGAGCGGTCGCACGTACACTGAACCGCGTCGCGAGGCGCGCCGCTTGTGCAAATTCCGCTCAGCGGGCGCCGCGTGCGGAGAGGAGGGCGGCGGAGGGCGCTGATAGAGAGAAGTGGCGTCGTATGACCGCGCTCGCCCGCCATCTCGGACGCACTCGCCACTCTGTCCACGCATCTTCACACAACTTCAAACTTTAAAAGAAAACTTTTTTCAGTTTCTGTTCAGCCAGGAGCACACCATTGACTATAGGCATGTACTTCGCCCGCACTAGCTTCAATGTGAGATTGTACCGTGCAGCGCGTGTACACTATCAGGCAGTCGCTGCATGCTTCATTGTTTACATACAATTATTTACACGCGTACAGCCGCCTCGTTGGGAATTAATTAATACCTATGTAGTTAGTACTTTAAATCGAGTAAGCGTCTAGTTATATCACGTTACATTAACAAAACTAGAAGAAAGAGCGTTTTGCATGTGGTGTTTGCCTGTAATTGGTTGTGCAGTTAGTTTTAAGACACAATTACTTGTATGTTCCTATGTATCTGTGTAATGTCTGTAACAACTGTTGGTGAACCTTAATTAAATAAAAATAAAACTAGGTATTAGGTAAGTACTTACCTAGATAATTGGAACTTGTGTATTTCCATTTGACACAGCATTAATTTCTTACTTAACCTGACGCATGAACTATGATAACATTTACGATGACTCGTGAACTTAATTAAAATAATTTAATTAGTAATAGTAATTTCTAACTACCTGTTCCAGTTACTTAACCGAGTGTCAAAGTGATTCAATAATAGTCAGAGGATTCAAAATAACAATTACGTGTTATGTCAATAAGTTGACCACACTAATAACAAGTAGGAGAAAATATTAAAATAAAATGTAATGTAATATTTTAAATGTGTATCACTTATTACTGCGCGGGCGCAGCTTTTTGTAATTTTCGTTTAAAAATAGACATTTTAAGATTTATATCGTTTTTCAAAAATAATTAAGAAACTACCGAAAATTATCGCAATAAATGGATATGATCGAAAAATATTTTTATTTTTTTAATCAATGCAAATAGAAAGACGACTCCACAGTTCACACCTCTAGTAATATTTTATTTATAATTGCTTTAAGCCAGTTCGTAAAATGCTATAAAACATTTCTAAACGATTTTTTTCAAATCTATGGATGTTCCAATATATGAGATTGATAAACGCCAACACCTTTTGACCTACCACCATGAAAGTTAGCACATTTACTAATGTTAGTATGTTTTGTCATGGAGAAGGGTTTTATAGTAATGATAGCTTCCGCCCTGTCCTGTGAAATTTGTTGTTTTAACAAAAACCTACATATCATATCCTATGACACTGGACAATACTGTAGCTTCAAATTCGTGAAATAATTTTTGGAATCGGATCAGTAGCTCCGACTTCTTTATAATATTTAAAGACGGTGACAAAAAAAAAAACAAAAAAAAAACGTACCAACGCAAAAATATTTTGAAAAAATAAATTCCAACTTTCAAAGGGCTACGCGCGCTCTACGCCGCTACGACGTAGCCGCGTAGGGGAGTTCGTAGCAGCGTAGGGGTAACTTCCCTGGTTATTTTCTAATGGCCAATGATTACTGACATAATTCAGAGAGGCAATGCTCGGTTTTTTGAAAACGTTCGCATTCTTATCCCAATCTTAATCTGTCAAAATCATTAATTTACGACACGGTTGGCGCAGTGGCTGAGCGATCGACTGCTGCGCTGCATCGCGGGTTCGATTCTCACACGAAACAAATATTTCTATTGCCTACAGGTAGGTTTTCCGGGTCTAGCTGTTTGTGTATGTGAGTTTAAATGTTTATAAACTCACCCACGATACATGAGTCATTCCTAATATGGGGCAACGTTTAAGAAAAAAAAAAATCCCCTCATCAATCTTTGACAAGTTGTAGACCTTCATAGTCACTGAGATGAGATTCTCAACGTTTTTAATTACGGGAATGGCTTTCAGATATTGTTTACACTTTACTTCAAAATGGTTCGTTTACGTAGAACACTAGGTGTTACTTAGTTGAAGTGCCTACAAGACCTACTACGCAATCGTAGCAGTACAAGTTTTTCGGAAAGTGACCAATGTTTTTTTTACTCTATAATAACTCTACAAAAAACTGTGGAGTTACTAAACGGTAAAAAAAGTGTCGGATAATGTTATGTTAGGTTATAACACCTCCATCGGGCGTGATCGGGGTCTAGAGATCCATTCAGCAATAAAATAAAAAATAAAAATGGTGATACTATTACGCGACCGTAGTACAGACGCCAGCAGGTCAAGCTACCCGAAACTGTCAAATTTTCCCAATCAACCTTGAACCTTAATGCTTTAGCGATAAAGATGAAAATCTATTAAAGAAATTTGACAGATTGTAGTAGCTTGATCTGCTGGCGTCTGTACTCGCGTAGCAAGTTCCCAAAAAGTCTTTTCAAAGAAAATTTTTAGAAAAATTAATTGTGTAATAATGAAATCTATTAACCGTAGGTATTATCTACTTGGATTAACTTAAAAATCCCGTGTATTATAATACACTATGTATTATTTTCATTTATTGCTATTTTATTGAACCTAAGTCCCTGCTGCTACGCGGCATAGCTCGTAGCACCTACCCCGAAAACTTCGTAGACTTTAAAATTAATTCCCGAAAAATATCATTATTATCTATTTTATTACATTATTTATGTACATACAAATTATATTTTTAAATATTAAAAAATTAAACATTCAAAAATATTTTTAAAAAATGCCCACCGGTATCGGGAACCGGTTCCAAGCTCAGGGTTCCAGAGAGAGGAACCTCCTAACAACTCGAGTCCTGTCTAGTAGTACCGCTTTTTGAATTAAGCCCTTGATCTAGCTGCCCAACGGAGAGCCTCCTCAGGTGTTGGTTGAAGATAATAATTATTATTATTTATTTATTAAGCGTCTCCGGAAATTGCATTGCTTTTAAATTGAATAATTATTGAATTATTTGCCAGTATTGGTTTGAAGGTTCTGTTTGGAGTCACAGTTAGTTAAATACAAGGTGCACTACAACATAAACTAGAAATTTAAATACATCCGGTTAAACTTGAGTAATTTACCAACTTTTAAATAGCCTCATTAAGGAACTACGTTATTTAAAATATAAATAAAACATCGCCTACCTCAAATGGTCCATTAGTGTCTGAGGTCCAAATTAACCTAGAAATTTGTTTGGCAAGTTACCGTTATTTACAACAAAATAATAATGCGTATGTATTTTTTAAATTTGGATGTCTGGATGGTAACTTATATGTATAATATTGGTAAAAGTGAATTGATCTTGAATTAAGAGGATTAAAAATTCTCACCGTTCATGTAGACGTGTTCTTGAGTGGAACTGTCAAACATAAGGTAGGACGCACATAGAGTGGAGCGACGATCTTCGCAGGGTGGCTGGTAGCAGCTGGATGAGAATTGAGCTGAACGGTGTGCAATTATAGAGGCCTTTATCCAGTAGTGGACCACTATAAGCTGATAATGCTGAATTCTCACCAAAACAGTAACTTACAGACGTCGTTTTACTGTCACAAAAAGTATATAATAAGGATTAAAAAAAACTAACTTCTTGGTTAAATTGGGGGCCTCAGACACTTTAACATAATTTGAGGTAGGCGATTACGTCTCATAAATAACTCATCTAAATGTTGTTTCTAACCTTGTGTCTTTATCTATCTTTTACGTCAATAAATTAATATTGATGTAAAAGCTTAACTAAGTTTATATTTTATAGGTCAGACTTATATTATGATTATAACAAATAATATACTTCCAACTCGAGTAGGTATCAATTCTTGACCAATTTTTTAAAAACTTACATTACAATACATAATTATCATATTCATTGTAGTTGATTTTAAACAGGTTTTTTTAAACTTAATCCTATTAGGTACATGCTTGTAGAGTTACAAATGCTGGCTGTAAAGGTCCGGTTTCCACCAAAGCGGAGAAGAGTAAAGCTGTGTTGAGACGAGTTGCGTAGCGGGCAGTGTGTTTCCACCAATGCGGAGATGTGAGTAGCACCCTTATTGCGTAACACACTATCAAACACAATTTAGATCATTTTGAAGGATATTTCTACTCCATTGCTTTATATTGTCGAAAAATTTGTCTGCTCAACATCGTAAATAACGTAATTAATGTTGTTGAACTGCATTTACCCCGCAGGTTGATGCAAGAAAACAGTTCCAAACCCACCTGCTCTTAAAACCACTTAAAGAAATAAGACTGCTTTTCTCCTCCCCGCTTGAATAATTTAATAATAATAATAATAATAGTTTATTGTCACAAAGAAACATAACATTAGTATACACACAGTAACATGATATTAACTACGCTGTAGAAGTCTGTATACAGATTTTATGAGCCCTGCCTCTTAAACTAGGATAACCTGTATCTTAAGAGACAGTGTACAGCTGTGAGGTTACCTAAATATAGGGATTATACAACTACGGACTGTGCAAACTTATTGTTTGTGCTGACAATCAGATTTACTTTTAAGAGTATTATATATTAAAGAAAAAAAGGAAGGAAGAAAAGGAAAATATAAAAAAAAAAAAAAATATTAAAATATCAAAAAAGAATACAAAAAAAGAAAAAAAACAAATAACAATTTAATACCTATGTTTTAAGAATGGTGTGTGGAGTGTGTTTATGATGTAGGTACGTATGTGTGGTGAGTTTTTGTATGAGTGTAGTGAGTGTGAGGTGTTTATGTGAAGCAATAAAAGGAAAACAAGCCATACTAGGCAATGTATTTTAGTAGTGATTCAGTTTGTGTATAGTCCTGTTTTAGGAGCCATTCCATCACCTTAGCTTTTAAATTAAACTTATTGCAATCGAGTATATTTAGTTCTTTATGAATTTTCTTGTAGATTAGTGTACTTATTGTGAAGTATTGGTGTCTGGCAAAAGCGGTTTTGTGTCGCGTACCTGGTGGAATATTGGTTCGCTTGTTGGGATCAGACGGTGGGACACTGGAGTGTCTTCTGAGAACGGTTTGCAACACAAAGAGCTGACGGACTGTTAGTACCTTACAATCTGAGTAGAGTTGATTTGTTGGATAGCGATAAGGTTTTCGTAGCATCACTTTCAGTATTGCTCTCTGGGCTCTCTCCACTCTAAGAAAGGTGGTTTTAGCTGCACCGCCCCATACATTGATGCAATACCCAAGGACGGACTGACACAGAGCATAGAACACCATTTTTAGGATATCCAGGTTTGCAGAAGCTCTAAGTGACTTGAAGATATGTATTAGTCTTAGCGTTCTCGAGGTTAGGGAATCAATGTGTTTATTCCAGCGTAACCCGGCATCTATTTGAACACCAAGGTATTTGACATGATCGGTACGCATGAGTGTTGGACATTGGCATGGAGATGACAGCTGTGAGCAAGTATGCGCTATTATAGAAAAGGTGTGGTTGGGTGCGGAGCTCTGACGGATGGCGAATGGAATATATGATGACTTGCTACAGTTGAGGGTAAGTAGGTTTAAGTTGAGCCATTTTATTATTTCACGTAATGCCAATTCCGCGCTTCCTTTAACACTATCCCATGTGGAACCGTCAACTATAACCACGGTGTCATCAGCATATACAAAGATCGTCGAGTTGGGGAGGGACATTCTGCATAAGTCATTTATATATATTTGAAATAAGATAGGACCCAAGATGCTACCTTGGGGAACTCCGTAGGACAAGTTTTCTTCATCACTGAAGTGATTATCAATTTTGGTTCTTTGGGTTCGGTTGTTCAGATAATCTGTGAAGATTTGCAGTGCTATACCTCTAACACCAAGAAGCTCCAATTTGGCAATAAGTATGGGAACAGAAACTGTGTCAAATGCCTTCGAGAGATCTAGAAATATTCCCAGACATTTGGTTTTCCTATCGAGATTCCCAGCAATCAACTGCGTCAAATCAAGTACTGCATCTTCAGTCGAGACGCCGGAACGGAAACCATACTGATTGTCTGCTATGATCTTGTATCTATCCAAAAAATTTCCTTCGAAGTTACGCGGAAAGAAGATGTGAAAATAACGATATCTTATCTTATTGGTCGTTTACAAAACATCTCCTCTCATCTCCGCTCTTCTCCGGTTCGTCTGGTAAAAAACACATTACGATTAAGTACGTTACGTACATCCGAAAAAGTTCTTGATTGCAAAATAAATGTATATTGTTTCTAGGTCTACATTTCCCAATCATATGTCATCATCATCTGCCTAGCATTTTCCCAACTATGTTGGGGTCGGCTTTCAGTCCAACCGGATGCAGTTGAATACCAGTATTTTACACAGAGCGACTGCCTATCTGACCTCCACAAACCAGTTACTGGGTAATAACGATACGACTTGGTAAGACTGGTTGTGAGTTTTCCGGGCTTCTGTTAACCTGTAACGGCTGTCAAAGAGCTACGAATGACAGCCGGACCTACGGCTTAACGTGCTTTCCGAGGTACGGAGGGGGTATATGAAGATGGTGGTTTCACGGACTAACCGCGGCAAGCGTAGCTTAACCTGATACGATCGACCCGTGTGACTGTTATTACTTAGCCACATTTTCACAATTTCCCGATCACATGTAACCCTGCGAATGTGGGGTAGTTAATTTATTTGGGGAAGAAGCCTTACCGGTTACAATTAAACAGTTGAAATGGTCATTACAGAAGATTAACTGGCTACACATGTGAGGTTCTCGAAGAAAAACCTTTGAGGAAACTTTTTACTATAGGTATATTTCGGTCGTGAAGGATTTTCGGTAAAAGTTTTATAACTCGAAGACTAGATTTGCGAAGAGGTTGAACGGTTAAACCCGGTACGGGTTGAGACCCGCGGCTTGGTTCCCGAATGGACCAAAAATATTTTGACTTCTATATAGGGAAATATTTTAAGTTCTTTCCATGTAATTTTGTTGCTTTGAGAAAACGAATGTAGTTTGACGATAAATAATAATTTGTATTCATTTTATAAACATGCACTTGGTTCCAATTATATTGCTGGTGTCTACTTTATCATCAAGCTGCTATCATATCAGCTTGACTGCCAAGGGTGGTAATTAAAGAATGTCTTCCTTATCTGAAGTTAAAAAAATTACACTTGCTGTATAGTTTCATAATCTTCAAAGTAAAGTACGCTTGTGCAACCAACCCTTACCAATCAACGTCGTTTATGATGCCCACTTCCCTTCCACTGTCCCATGATCTCGTTCCCCTACTCAGGAGGAAGTAGGAAATCACATGATATTTCCTACACTTCATCATTTATATCTCTCGTATGCTATGATTAATATTTCTTCGGGCAAACTGTTCAGATTTATTTGTGGTTATTTGGCTATAGCCCCTTTTTTTAGCAAAATTGAGTTGGTTTGGATTTTTACTCCGCTTTATAAATAGAAATGGGGATTTTCCATTGTTTGTTGTGTTAATGGGTTAGGTGCTACGTCTAATGCATAAAATAAAATATAAAAAGCCTTTTTATTTTAACGTCTAATCCATATTGTACTAAAATGATGTATAGGTATGTGGTTTACTAATGCTTGAACACTATCAAGCCAGCAACTCCATAGAGCTAGAAGTTGACTCTGTTGACAGCTATTGCTGTAGCAGCCTATCGGCTGAACAGATTGATCGATGATATTTTGGTTCTGGACTGGTGACCGCGTACCGGTAGACGTAGAGTTACAAGACCTCCTGGAAGGTGGATCGATGACCTTGTGAGGGCCGCAGGAACCCGACGGATGCGGGAAGCACAGAACCGCTCGAAGTGGCGGTGCTTGGGGGAGGCTTATGTGCAGGGGGTCTACTCTGAAGTTGTATCGGCCGAATATTCGGCAGTTTCCTGCTACGAAATTACTATTTGGTTCGGTCGGTCCCGATCCTACACTTCTGTACTCTTTCGAATATTGACTATGGTCCCAACCCAACTGAGCCGATCCGAACTTTTTTCGCATTTTTCAATAATATTCGGTTCGGCCATGTGTCGGTCCGATCCGATCATTCGCACTTTTCACTTCGTAGTAGACCCCCAGAACTGGACGTCAATCCAAATAATGCTGATGATTTTGCCGAAACAGTATAGAACCGAGACCGCAGTAGATTAATCAGCAGATCTAATGATGGGGATTAATTCTACGACCGGATTGTTTAGCATGAATCAAAGTATTATACAATGTGTAACTGAATTAATGCACATTATGAAAGTAGTTTGTTCAGAATCGTTTACTGAATCGATTTCTGTAATTTTTAATATAGGTAATATTTTATCCCAAAAATAATTAAAACTACGTAAATTACTGTCACACTTCCGCTGTACAGTCAAAACAAACCAAAATAGACGAAGTACCTACTGCGCTAGACCCCTAAACGAGTGCGACTGTTTGCATGCGTAGATTTGTAACGTGACCACAATATTCTCCCACAATCAGTGTAACTAATTTATGAGAAAAACAATGTTTATTACATAATAATAAAAAATCAGTGTATGTATTATGATTATAACATAACATTCTAATTGGGGTGTCTGGTGGTGTGCGTTAATTCCGGGACAAGTTGTATAAAATAATAGTACTTTGTGTAAATTATTTCATGACCCCTGCTCTCAAAACGGTGAAGGAAAACATCGTGAGGAAACCGGCATGTCCTAGAAGCAAAAATTCGAAGACATGTGACATCTACCAACCCGCACTGGGCCCGCTTGGTGGATTACGGCCCGCTCCCTCTCACCGAGAGGAGGCCTGTGTCCCAGCAGTGGGAACATTATAGGCTGATTATGTTAAAGTAATATAAAGAAATATTACTTTGATTCATGCTAAACCAATCACCATGAGACAACTAAGAGATAAAATATAGGATGAAATGGATGCATTAATTGAAAACTGAAAACGCTAGTACGCGATTGACTTAAGAAGTGGACAATAATTTATGAAGGGAAGCCCGTGCGTAGACAGAAATAAGATAGAATTGGCTAAAAATAAAATAAATATTCGAGACAAATATTTGATGCGTGTTGTTGTTCTAAGAGTACATTTGGCAACTTCGACACTTGCGTGCATTGAGTGCAAGTGGGCGGTTCTCAATTATATTTGATAGGTTTTTTTTCTTTTTCTTATAATAACGCACCTTTTTTTCTGGGTGGGAAATCATCATATGACTTCTCCCGCTCTGGGCGGAGCGGGAGGGTGTGTCAGACTTTTACTGACTAAAACCACCCGTGTTCCTTCAGTTGCCTATGCATTAACGCACCATATAAACATATTATTTATTTTTATTCACTAGGTAAATTGATCTAACGTTATTAAAAGAAAATATGTTTTTTTTTTCAGTTACTGTTAGACTATTCTGTAAAAATCTCATCGTAAAAACTTAGGTGAAGCGAGTTTGAGGTGAGCTGTCATTCCTCCAGATGCTAGGGATTAACACTATTGACAGCTCACTTCACCTTAGTTTTCACGGCGAGATTTTTACAGAATAGATCGGCTGAAATCTTATTTCTTTATGGCATCAATAGGATCACCTCTGCTGTCCCAAATTTCAATGACATCAAAAGTATGTATGGAAATATAATGTCCACTTTTTAGAAGATTTAAATATAAAAACATGATGTCACAACTAACCACATGAGCTTACTAATAAAAAAAAGAACACACATATATACATAAAATCACGCTTTTATCCCATGGGGGTAGGCAGAAAATACACCTGCTAAGAAACCCGCCTGCTATGTAAAAGTAATAAATAAATAAAAAAATAAATAAATAAATAAATCCCTGGACATTTCACACAGCACCATTTGTCCCAAGCTATGTCGTGTAGCGACAAGAAACTAAGTTTAAATTATGAAATTAAAGAAAGGGAAGTAAAATCAATTAAAGATTTATTTATAAAATAAGAATGGAGATGAAAAGACAGTGGTGTGTAGTGTGTGGGTGAGGCAGGATGAAGATGAGTGATTGGTGGGTTGAGGAGGCTGAAGAGAGGTAGACACGACGCGAGGCAGGTGTCGGTGACAAGAGCAGGCAGGCGTGGAGAGGTGCTGGTGCGTGTGCGGCACGGAGGATACCCGTAGGGGGCCCACGCGACAGTAGTAGGTCGCAGCACGGCCGCACGACACAGCAGGCGCGCAGGCACGGTAGGGGCCCACGCGACAGTAGTACGTCGCAGCACGGCCGCACGGGAGAGCAGGCACGGCGGCGCGAGCGAACAGGCACGGCAGGGGGCCCACGCGACAATAGTGGGTCGCAGCAGGTCCGCACGGTAGGGCAGGCACGGCAGCGCGCGGTCAGCCCGCCAGGAGAGACGGCCCTCGGTTGAGGCGCGGCCCAGTAGAGGGTGTTCCGGCGAGGCACGCCAGCGGACCGACTGGTACGGAGGACGGAGGACGAGGTGCAGCGCTGGTACGACAGGTTCCGGAGTCAGAGAGTTCCCTGGCTAGGTGACTCCGGAGTACCAGCACTACTTTGAGGGTTCCTTTTAGAGGCGAAACTCGAGCTCCAACTCGAACTCGAACTAGAACAGAACTGTCAGTTGCGTTGCTTGGATTCCTCAGGTAAACTCGCAGAACAGCAACTTGAAGAAATAAATATGAATTTGAAATATTATGGCCAGTATTGATTTGCAATAGTTTGAATATATTTTCAGCTAAAAGTGACAGGCTGATAAGAATTTCTATGCAAACTTGTCATGGCGACGTATTGACAAACGTCGTTGTCAGAACTGTCATAATAAAATAAATTAATAAAATACAATTAAATATATAGTTATTTCGTATTAAAAGCGTATTAAAAGTATAGTGTTTATAGGAAAAATGATATCAATGAATGTGGGCGAAATTTCCAGCCCTTGGATGTTACTAAATCGTCGTAGTGTTATGTTGAAGTTTGATGACTGACTATGGATTAAACGTGACCTGGTGTCGTGAGGAATAGTCAGATCAGCGCCTAACGGTGACGGAATGCTTGTCTGACCTGGAGGAATGAATGTAGATAACTGTGAGTATGTACATTACGTTACATTTTCCCCCCGACCCTAGAAAATTTTCGACTCAGAGAAAATTTTTTTAAAGCTTTCCAAAGTAAACCGTAAAACACAACTTCGCAGATTCATACCTCTCCATTCACCCAATCGTACTATCTCTTTTAAGCAATCTCCTGCATTCCGGTAAGGGTGGAGTTCACATTCAATGACTGCCACTCTAGAAGGGTGTTTTATAAACGACGTTAAGGCTTCTTTAAGGAGTTGTCAGCCGCTCCAGACATGGAAAAAAAAAAAAAAGAAAAGGTATTGAATTACTTTATACAAATTAAGTATAGGGAATTAAGCTCATATAAGAGCGATAGAGTTAAGTAATAATAGATAGATACATTTGGTTTAGGCTTATTTAGTGAGTAACCAACCGCTCCTGCAAGGGCTTATTTATAGAGTTGCAACCGCTCTTTAGAGTATATATGAATATATACAATAGTTAGTTAGCTTAAGATTGGATAGCTTAGATTACCAATGGTTTAGAGCCAATTGATAAAGCATAACCAGTGATCAATGCAGTAGAGCATCATGATCATTATATCTATGGCTGTAGAGCCCGTAGTTATAGTAAGAGTAAAAAGATGGATGGGGTAGGCCATCATCTTTTAAAACCATTTGGATTTACCAAATAGTTGCAAGTTGTGCTTAAGAGCACGAGTTAAATAAGTATAATAGAATAAAATTGATAATGTAGTGAGTGATGTTTATATACAATATATACTTATACATATTTTGATAATTAAGAGGTGTTTTCAAAGAATTTAGCATTTTATATCTTTAATGTGCCATTTGCCTGTGATACCATCAGAATCTTCAAATATGTATACTAATGGTGAAAGTTTAGTTAAAACTTTGCATTTAATAAATTTAGGGGCTAGTTTAGCACTAAAGTAAGAACCAGCATTGCTTAATGCATAATTCTTACGCCATACCGTATCACCGACATTAAATTCTTTGAAAGACCGTCGCAGATTATAGCGAGTACTGTTTTTAAGGTGAGCTATGTGTAAACAAGTCTGAACTTTGTGAAAAATAGACGTGAGGAAACCCGCATTAGTCGCGTAAATATCGCGAGGCATAAAGACCAATTCTTCGAGGTTCTGACTGGGAGAGTATAGTGAACCGCAAGGAATTGTTTCCCTTCCAAAGACTAGAAAGGATGGAGTATACCCTGTTACGACGTTAGTAGTACTGTTCATAGAGAATTGAATTTTAGAGAGATGTTTGTCCCAGGACCTATGGTCGTCTTCTACTAGTGAAGCTAAAGCCGTAATTATTGTTTTATTATAAATTTCTGTCGGGTTAAATTGCGGACAATAGTAGGCCGAGTGAAATATGAAAGGGACTTTGTATCTATTGAGGAAAGAGTGAAATTCGCGTGATTGGAACTGTGGGCCATTATCCATTATACAAGTCTGTGGAACTCCATGAACTAGAAAAACAGAATTTTCCAGAACATTAATTATATTAGATGCTGTTGCTTGTTTGAGAGGGAAAATCAAAGTATATTTAGTAAAGATGCAATTAATTACTAATATGAATCTATTACGTTTTCTAGTCATAGGAAGTGGACCCATTAGGTCTAGAGATATAGTTTGAAAAGGTCTAGAACAAATCTTAGGATTGCCCATGAGGCCATAAGGAGAATGATTAGGGTGTTTATAAGCAAGGCAGGTTTCACAGTGTGAAATTATGTTGGCAACATCTTTAAACATGCCAGGCCAATAGTATAGTAAAGATAGTTTTTTATATGTTTTAAAAATTCCTAGATGAGGTTCTTGGCTAGAGCCATGATTTGCTTCGATTAATATACGTCTTTCTTGAGGTAGTGGAACTTCTTTCCAAATGAAATCATCATTCAGACGATCAGGCGTGTGAATGCAACGATAAAGTTTGTTCTCTCTGATGGTATAATTTGGGTAGGAGTCAGGGTTATTTGAACAGCCCAGAAATATTTTATTGTAGTGTTCTAGTTCTCTATTAGAATCATCCGTTGAGATTGGATGCACGCCTTGTGGTGTATTTTCTTGTATCTTAGGAAGTTCTTGAGACTTGGCTCTTGATAGAAGATCTGGAACTACATTATCTTTTCCTTTCTTATGTTTTAGGACGAAGTTGAAGCAGGATAATCGTAAAGTCCAACGTGCGAGTCTTCCAGAAGGATTGGATAAATTCTGGAACCATTTAAGTGCAGCGTGGTCAGTGTAAATTGTGAATTCTTTGCCATTATCAAGATAACAACGCCAATGTTCTAAGGCAGTTATTACGGCAAGTGTTTCTCTTTCAGTAGTTGAGTAGTTTTGTTGGTTCTTATTGAGGGCTTTGCTCATGTAGGCAATCACAACTTCTTTATCATCATGATGTTGAGTGAGCATAGCGCCAATACCGTAGTTAGATGCATCGCAATGTACTGAAAAGGGAAGATCAAAGTCTGGGCAGGCAAGGACAGGAGTGGTTATCAAGGCTTCCTTAAGCTTTTGACAGGCTGCGTCCGCTTCTTTGTTCCATAAGAATTTCGGAGCATTCTTTCCAGAGCAGGTTAGTTTGTTGAGTGGAGTAGCGATAGTGCTGAAGTTTGGAATAAATCTTCGAAACCAGCTGCAGGTGCCGATGAATCTTCGTACTTCTTTTCTGCAGGTAGGTATTGGGTAGTCAAGAATGGCCTTGATTTTATCAGGGTCAGCTCGTAAGCCGTGTTCGTCCACAACGAAGCCAAGGTATTTCAATTCTTTCCTGAAGAATTGACTTTTTTCAAAGTTAATCGTTAAGTTAGCGAAAGAAAGTTTTTCATGAACTTTCATGAGAAGCGATATATGTTCATCAAAAGTTTCGCTAATAATGACAATGTCGTCTAAGTAGCAGAACACCTTGTTTTCAAATTCTGGAGTAAACAGCATGTCCATCAATCTTTGTTGAGTAGCTGGTGAATTGGTAAGTCCAAAGGGCATTACTTTGAATCTGAACATACCTCTTCCAGGTACATAAAAGGCAGTCTTGTCCTTATCAGCAGGATTCAGGGGAATTTCCCAGAAGGCTTTCGCAATATCTATGCTTGACAGGTATTTAGCATTTCTGAGGTTGTCTAAAATTTCGCTTATAAGTGGTAGACTATAAGCATCACGTTTCGTAACTGCGTTCAGCTTTCTGCTATCTACGCAAAAACGCCATTCACCATTCTTCTTTGGAGTAATAAGTACTGGAGATAACCAAGGGCTTTCACATTGTTCAATAACATTCCAACCCAGCATTTTATCAACTTCATTAGCTAATGCCTTTTGTTTTTCAGGAGACAGTCTATAACATCTTTGTTTGATGGGCAGCGAATCCCCGGTGTCAATCTTGTGGGTGATGAGATGAGTGTTTCCTAGAACACCCTTTTCTTCGAATGAGATAGTCTTGAAGCGTTGGATAATATCATCAGCAATGTTTTTCTGATTTGCAGTTAAATGCTCATAAGGTAATACTTTGAAATCAGTTGTCTCGATAGTTGAGCATTCGAGTTCTGTTATGCTGGTTGAAGACAGAATGTTAGGTAAAAGATTATATTTTTTCCAAAAGTCTATGCCCAATATTAAAGACGGTGAAATTTCTGGAAAAATATAAGCCTTAATTAAGTGAGTCTGTTTGTTAAAATAAATTGGAAGATCAAAGTAACCTATGGATTTAATTTTTTGGTTACTTGCTGTAGATATAGTAATATAGTCTGACTTTAAAAGTTTACAGCCTAGTTTGAGAATTTCCAAATGGGAGTTATTACCAAGAATAGTAATTGAACTACCAGAGTCGAGTAATCCAGACATAGATAAATTGTAAACTTTGATGTTAATGAATGGTCGTTTATAATCTTTTTCATTAGAGTATAGAGTTGAAGATATTTTATAGCATGAAAAGAATTTTTTAAGAGTTTTAATCCAATCGTTCCAATCATTGGCATCAAAGTTTGTTTTACTTTTCAAGTCAGTTATTAGTTTTTTGAGTTAGAGTTGGGTTTAGGTGAGCAATTAGGACAATCTGAGGTTTTAAAACCTTTAAGACCACATTTGAAACAAATAACAAAGTGAGGTTGAGTACAAGTCCGTAAAGTATGTCCATGCTTACGACAGCGAACGCAAAAGGTATTTTCTTGCGAGTTATTAGCTTGGTGTACACTATTAACTTGCCTGGGAGGGTTTTTGTAAGGATTATTAAATTTATTTGTATATGGAGGAGGTCTTGGATTAGGAAATGAGGTAGAAGGCTCAGAAGAAGTAGAATGTACTTGTTTGTAGTTAAATTCCGCAGTAAGCGGGTTTTGTTGAGAATTTGGTTCTTTAAATTGTTTATCTCGGTCCAAAAATCTTTCATAATTTTGGCAAGTAGCCAAAAGTGAATCGATAGAGTCGATATCCTTTAAAGCAACGAATACTGAGTAGCATGGTCTTATATTTCTCAAAATAATTTCCAATTGTTCCGTTTCAGAAAGTTTTTTGGAAAGGCGAGAGAACATTCCCGACATAATCGAAATATAAATAATAATTGGTTCGTCACGACCTTGGGTACGACTTTTAATTGCTTCTAATAGTTTATAATCGTAGTCAAAACCACCAAAGTCTTTAATTAGTAATAAAGAAATCTCTTCCCAAGTTACGTTTGGGTTTTGGTTTAGTTTGAACCTAACCCAATGGAGGGCATTCTCAGTAAAAATTTCATAAGCTTGAGTGATTAGTACATTTTTAGGTACACTCCGAGCTAGGCAGTATTCGTCAAGTTTTTGTAGAAAAGATCTAGGACAAGATTTTCCATTATAGGTATGTCTTTTCAGATCTTTGAACAAACTAATATTTGAAATAGTCGGAATAAGAGGAGGAGGAGAAGAAGATTCAGGAGGATTTATGTGGAGGAGAGGGGAAGGAGGAGGTATTTGAAAACGATGCTTTGAGGACGGATCTGAAAGCAAAAAAAGCGAGTTATATGTCTCGAATTTTTCCTTTAAAGAGTCGTGTATGGGTTTATAGTCAGGGTTCAAGTCTATGTCTATACGTTCCAACCTGTGAAATAAATGGTTAATATAAGCTTCAATTAAATGAGAGTATCTCGAATCACCCTGGGATAGTTTTTCTATTTTAGTATCTAAGTATTTTAAAGTAAAATCTATTTGTGATAAGTCTTCCTCGATAGGTAAAGGTGAAATCAATATTTCCTCCGATGGAGTAACCGAAGCCAGGCGAAGAATTTGTTTCTTTAACAATAGCACTGTACTTGCCGGTTCCTCGAGTCGTATTTTGACTTCATATTCGAGTTCAGACTTGTTCAAAAATTCGAACTTAATTGAATGAGACATAATTATAAAATTATAAATTGAAAAGATAGTTACGTAAAAATATTCTTTTAGTTTTCCTGTTGAGAGAAAACAAAAAGGTTAGGTGTAAAGAGTATAGATGAGTTTTAGAAATGTTCAAATTAGTACAGTGTGCTCAAGAGATGTGTTTAGTTGATAAAAATTTAGCCAAAAGGTTTAGGTTACACTAGACGAAGTGTTGTTTTAGAATTTAGGAAAGTGTAAAAGGGATGGATGTGTGAAAATTGTGAAAGAAGACAAAGAAGGGTGAAACTTTAAAATGAAAGAGAGACCTAGGAGAATTGAAAGAATTAGAGCAAGAGGGAGAGAGAGAGAGGGAAAGAACTAATTTACATTGGGCGCCAGAATGTCGTGTAGCGACAAGAAACTAAGTTTAAATTATGAAATTAAAGAAAGGGAAGTAAAATCAATTAAAGATTTATTTATAAAATAAGAATGGAGATGAAAAGACAGTGGTGTGTAGTGTGTGGGTGAGGCAGGATGAAGATGAGTGATTGGTGGGTTGAGGAGGCTGAAGAGAGGTAGACACGACGCGAGGCAGGTGTCGGTGACAAGAGCAGGCAGGCGTGGAGAGGTGCTGGTGCGTGTGCGGCACGGAGGATACCCGTAGGGGGCCCACGCGACAGTAGTAGGTCGCAGCACGGCCGCACGACACAGCAGGCGCGCAGGCACGGTAGGGGCCCACGCGACAGTAGTACGTCGCAGCACGGCCGCACGGGAGAGCAGGCACGGCGGCGCGAGCGAACAGGCACGGCAGGGGGCCCACGCGACAATAGTGGGTCGCAGCAGGTCCGCACGGTAGGGCAGGCACGGCAGCGCGCGGTCAGCCCGCCAGGAGAGACGGCCCTCGGTTGAGGCGCGGCCCAGTAGAGGGTGTTCCGGCGAGGCACGCCAGCGGACCGACTGGTACGGAGGACGGAGGACGAGGTGCAGCGCTGGTACGACAGGTTCCGGAGTCAGAGAGTTCCCTGGCTAGGTGACTCCGGAGTACCAGCACTACTTTGAGGGTTCCTTTTAGAGGCGAAACTCGAGCTCCAACTCGAACTCGAACTAGAACAGAACTGTCAGTTGCGTTGCTTGGATTCCTCAGGTAAACTCGCAGAACAGCAACTTGAAGAAATAAATATGAATTTGAAATATTATGGCCAGTATTGATTTGCAATAGTTTGAATATATTTTCAGCTAAAAGTGACAGGCTGATAAGAATTTCTATGCAAACTTGTCATGGCGACGTATTGACAAACGTCGTTGTCAGAACTGTCATAATAAAATAAATTAATAAAATACAATTAAATATATAGTTATTTCGTATTAAAAGCGTATTAAAAGTATAGTGTTTATAGGAAAAATGATATCAATGAATGTGGGCGAAATTTCCAGCCCTTGGATGTTACTAAATCGTCGTAGTGTTATGTTGAAGTTTGATGACTGACTATGGATTAAACGTGACCTGGTGTCGTGAGGAATAGTCAGATCAGCGCCTAACGGTGACGGAATGCTTGTCTGACCTGGAGGAATGAATGTAGATAACTGTGAGTATGTACATTACGTTACAGCTAAGCAACCTAATGCTTGTGTTATGGTAACAAGATGGCTGATAAACTACTTATATACAATTTTTTAATCCGAATATTGCAATTTAGAAGCTGATATTGGATATCAGAAATCCTTAGATATTATTATTGGTGTTCGTTACGCCTTGGTTTTTGGTATTCGGTTAGTGACGCCTTGAATAACTAAAACTATGTATAATAATTCTAATCTTGGTAGACGGAAATCAATTTATTTAAATGGCATTTAATTATCACGGCACTAGTGGAATGACGTCTTTCGAAGAAAAAAACTTTAAATACCAGTAGTTGATATTCTAAGATATTATCTAATCTTCAGAATTCAGTAACTGTTGGTCTAATAACACGTAATTAAGACATCTAGGAAAACCTATGAGAATATTATATTTTTTATAATATAGTCTATTTACTAATGACTGCGTGAGAAAACGTGAGGATTATCTAACAAAATCAATTTGTCTAGCCTTTTCCCAACTATGTTGAGGTCGGCTTCCAGTCTAACCGGATGCAGCTGAATACCAGTATTTTACATGGATCGACTGCCTATCTGACCTCCAAAATACATTTACTGGGTAACGCGATACTCTTGGTAAGACTAGTTGTCACACTTTTGGGCTTATAACTACCCGTAACGACTGTCAAAGATCTATGAATGACAACCGGGACCAACGGTTTAGCGTGCTTTCCGAGGGACGGGTGGTTCTCAATGTGTAATGCGTGTCAGCGAAAGCACTAGGAGGTGGTGAAGGGCTGGCGTTTTGGAGGATTGTCTTATATGTATAATTTTGACGTTCGAAAAGTGCTAATTCTCAGCCTAATTTGGTTAAATGACTTTTGATATTGATTGTGAATGGATCGTCACCCATCCACCAACCGACCGCGGCAAACGTAGCTTAACCTTCGATCGATCCGTAAGACTGTTACCAGTTATCCACGAGCTTCTACCACCAGTTCAGATAAATTCAACATATCATCCCAATATAAAATACATGTTTACCAGATTATAACATAAACCACATTGAAAAAACTCTACAAACATTGTGCCTAGCGAAAGAACTAGTGCTCTCTAGGACATATTCCTTTGAGAATGTAAAGGTGCTTTAAAAAAGTATTTTTCAAACTCGAAATTCTAACAACCAGACTTACCAAGGAGTATAGTATTACCCAGTAAATGGGTTGTGGAGGTCAGATAGGCAGTCGCTACATGTTTAAATACTAGCTGCATCCTGTTTGACTGGAAGCCGACCCCAACATAGTTGGGAAAAGGTTAGCCAGATGATGATTTTAAATCTGCATCCCTGAATAAACGGGGCAATGTGGATTTGAAATTTGATAGGGAATGAAATATCGAACAAAACCAATTAAACTATATCTAATGTAGGTAGGAAGGAATTAAAAAAAAGAAATAAAGATGAACTAAATTGATAAATGTTCTATGCGCCCGTCACGTGGTTTTGATGCACACATGATATTTTATAACAATATAATAATAATTGATTATTATGCATTCCATGATTAACCATTTGTTTCGGCTTTTAGTGTAAAGTACAAATTTTCTTTATAGAGTAGTTTCAAGAACAAAGGACGTTCTTGAAAATGATTATCTTATAAGTTCTTGTAGTAAAGGCCATGGCTAAGCTGGTTTGATTTATGTAACTATTTGAAAGTTAGTAAGTTTCTTAGTACTGCAAGTGTTATGCACCACTGTAGCAACGTCTAACGAACAATGTGACGGCACGGTTGGCGCAGTGGTTAAGCGATTGACTGCTGCGCTGCGTGTCGCGGGTTCGATTCTCACACGGAACAAATATTTGTATGACCTACAAGTAGTTGTTCCGGGTCTGGCTGTTTGTGTATGTAAGTTTAAATGTTTGTAAAGGCACCCACAATACAGGAGAAATTCCTAGTGTGGGGCAATTAAAAAAAATAAAAAATGTATGGTCAAATTTAAAAGGACGTTTCTTTTTGCCTCACCAACGCGACCTCAGGCTAGGTGGAGCGACGATCTTCGCATGGTGGTGGCTGGTAGCAGCTGAATCAGAGTTGCCGAAAATCAAGTTGAATGCAGTGCAATATGATAGGCCTATGTGCAGCAGTGGACTGCTGTAGGCTAATGATGATGCATGTTAAAGGTTTTTATAAAAAAAAAGAGAACTTTATTGTGCGCTTAGGTACGCCTAGTTGCGAATATCAACCTCTCTGCACGGTTCTTGGACATCTTTAACAGATTTAACTTATATGTTAGATAAAATCGACGAGAAATATGAAAGGTCCAAGAACTAAACCCTGTGGAACTCCTTTACGAGTACAGATGTCAGGTGATGCTTGTCTATTCTACATTCTAAATCATATTATTGTAATAACAATCGAGAAAGATGATCAAGAAAATAATCTAATTTCGATAGTGATACAAACATTAGGTATTTTCTTCTGAAATCATTCGAAAGGCTAATTAAGATGAAGATGATGAGAAATGATAAAATTAATGAAACATTCCGTTTATCATTTCATATTTTTCCATTCGTAGTGTCTATTTGAATACCTAGACACTCTTGGGAGTGCTTATAAATTCTATAATCAAGTCACTGTGCGGCTGTCATGTGCTACTTGGGTACGCACTGTTTCTGGTCGGAAAATATAGGTTTTGATTTTGCTGCCCAGCTGTGTTGAATCTTGCCGCCCCAAACAAATGTGTTTTTCCCTTTACAATTACTTTCAATAATAAAAAATAAAAATAAATGTTTTACCTATAGCTAACATCCCGTGGTATTTTAACTAAATAGGTAGATTTATTTTATTTTGTTTGGACTAAACCGTAAACTCCGCCAGTAGCTACCTACCTAATTATTAACGGAGTAAATATTTGGCACTCGTTGACATCCTGGTTGATTGCAGTTCTAATGTTTATAAATGAAAGGCACCTTGAAGCTGATGTGTCATTGGCAGGTAACTACGATAACCAGTGTGAAACTACAATATTTGGTGTGAAACTACGATAACCAACTCATTTTTTCCCGACTTCTTATTCGAGCGATACCAACTTCGCTATGATTTATTAATTTACAAGAGTGCTTAAGTTTGGAACTTAAGGCAGTGCCACCTTCCGATAGCTTTATCAATCTGCTACAGCATTTGCGTGCTCGAGTACGTACCATTTTCCTCTCCCGCTGTCTATGTAGTTCCGCAATACACTGCAGATGTCGCTGCGCACTTACGCTTATCAAACACAGATGGCGCTGTCCGGGGTTAACTTAGCTCCCGAGAGATCCGAGTGAGGCATCCTTCCCAAAGTTGTACTTTCATGGAAAATCGGGAAAAGCCATCCCGGATACGATTCAGTCGGTTCGGGGCACTCAGCGCGCGAACTTCCCTAACCCATTCCCTTTTGGCTGAATACAAAGGGCTGAGTTTAGTGGTTGCGCCTTTACCTTTAACACCTTATAAGGGCATCGAATTAAAAATTAAATTTATCTGGCTTTTCTCGGGCATTATTTGCCTGGTTTACGCTGTGACAAAAACTTTTGAAAGTATTTTTACAAGGATTAAGGATTAACGTAGTCGCTGCCGGATAATAATGATCGGTAAGTCATTTTTACCTCTGTACTAACACTTTTTTATGTATTTGAATAAATACCGTTATACAAGTACCATACTTAAACCATTTTCTTTAAACGTTGTTGATAGCTTTATTGAAAAAGGAGCTTAGGTTTTTAAGAGTTCAGTTTCATAAAAGTTTAATGCGATTTGATAGTCAGGTGTATGAGCAAACTGATAGTTTAATAACTGGTGATAAGTATTTTCAATGCAAATATTATCAGCGAAAATGTAAGTGTGCTAATTGAGAAACATCCTTTGTTATTTAAAAAAAATAGCTTCCTTTTTTAAAAGCCTTACTAAATTTACTTCATGTTAGTTCGTCGAATGGAAATGAAACTTACCAAAAAACCGGTATGAATATTTTATGCGTTTTAAAAATATCTTTTGTCCGATCCGGAGTTTAGTTTCGTGCGGGTGAGGATTATGAAGGAATATGGACGTATTTCGTGTAAAACTTTTCAAAGCTCTAACTTTGTACTTAGTAGATATTAACTTGTGCACAGTTTATGGGTAGCATGTTATACATACTTTTTAATTAAAACGTAGGAACTACACAAAACGTTCGGAATTTAGAAATCTTCAAAAATTAATCCAGTGGTGATCTATGGTTGAAAGATTATTTTTTTAATTCATTCGTTTTTCATCCGTTATTGACGATGGGCTGAATCTTATCATTAAGCCAGAAGTTGTGCCTACTGAGAAAGCAGGCTTAAAAACATTCAAACATCAAATGTAAAGCCAACAAAATTCTGGAAACGAATGATAATGGAAAAACTTTCAGGGTCTCCAAATCCCTGTAGAGTTAACGTCTTGTTTTTTTATAAAGTTGGTGGTGTTTAAGGGTTTTCTTAGGCAAACAGACTCTTCTTTTTTGCTCAAAGAAAATGAGGGTCGACTATGCGTCTGTGGATTTTTCAATTTTCACACAAGGCACATTATCTTCTAAAATATTCCGGAGGTAGGTGCTAGACGTGAAGTGCTAAAATGTAATTTGCCAGTCAGGAGAAAGGAATGGTTATATACCTATATGTTGTATACCTATATGTTGTATAGCAGTAAAATACAGGGTAGCAGGGACATTGACGCACAACCAGTTCTCATGAATTAATTTTGGAAGATTCTGGACCCCCAGGCGTTGAAATTTTTCATCGGTTATTAAAAAAAACCAACCAAGTGCGTGCCAGGCCACGCATAGAATAGGGTTCCGTAGTCACCCATAATGGCACGTGGATTTAGAAGGATATTTTACATGTTTACTTATTATTTCGTTATTTTTGTACGAAGTTTTCGAAGTAAGCGCATTTTACAAGTTAGGCCTCTATAACTCCTGAACTTACAAAGTTATCTAATTCGTTATAGTTTTCCTACAAAGTTCATCACATTCATGAATTAACTCAGATTTTCCGAGCCAGCCTTTTAGCTTTTTAGAGGAGAGGGGGGGGGGGACTTACTGGAACAAAAATTTTCACTTTATAGTTTAATATTTCGTAAATGGAGCATTAAATCGAAAAATAATTTTAGCAACCCCGAAGTCATTTTAGAATTCCTATTCAACGATACCCCACATGATAGGGTAGACGAAGAATAAAATATTCATCCCCACTTCACATGTAGGGGAGCTACCCTAAAAAAAATATTTTCCAAAATTTTATTTTACCACTTTTGTCGGCGTAATTGATATACATACTCTTACAAAATTACTGCTCTCTTGTACTAACGGTCTCTTAGCAAAACCTCGGACAGACAGACTGACGGACATGACGAAACTATAAGGGTTCCTTGTCAGAACTACGGAACCCTAAAAACTGCTGTTTCCTACAAAAGTGGAATACCTACGCGGTCAAAATGTATGAAAAAAGCATTTTTTTTTTAAATAACCGATGAAAAATTTAAACGAAGGGGCGTCCAGAATCATTTACTGAATTCATGGTAAAAGGTTGCGAGTGGATGTCCCTGCCAGCCTGTACACATTTTGGACTCAAGTTTATCTGATCGTGTTAGATGGTACTTATAAGGTGAATGGAGTGCGTTAACCTTTGTTAAACCTTTTTTCATCATTCAATATTTTTTCAATAAAAGTTTTGTGTTCCTGGCCTGCAACATCATATTTATCGTTTCCCCAATACGATATTGTATTTAATAACATTTTGACATTTCAAGGTGGACCAAATTGGTAAAAGAGATTTCCTCGGATTTATTGTGCCATACGCCCGATCAAATAAAATGGAGTAATAATTTTCCCGATCGTCAAAGGTCCTTTTTATTGCAGTGTTTATCGTTCGACAGTAAAATCGAATGTCGGACTTCAAACCGAGCAATGTATGGGCACCATAGGGTGGCAAAGAGGACGATTTGAGATTGAGTCGAATTTGTTACGTAATGGTGATTACAACGAAATATAAACAGAACCTGGGGAACCCTGTTTTTTGTGGTTGTTTGTCAGTCTTAACAAATAGTCTGTAGATACTCGGTAAACTGAGAACATTCTGTTTGCACGAAAACTAGGAAATACTTATCGACAGTGCGTGTTTTTACTTTGTTTGTTTCACTGTGGCAAGTTGAAGAGTTCTTTTTGAGGGTGCCAACGGAACTCTATTACTAATCCTCCGCTGTCCGCCCATCCATCCGTCTGACTGTCAGCGGGCTCTATCTCATGAACCGTAATAGGTAGACGGGTGAATTTTCCACAGAGTGTGTAGTACTATTGCAGCTATAACAAAAAATAATAAAAATAAAATACATAAGTTACCTAATAAAAATTATAGGGGGTCTCCTACAAGAAACGTGTTTTTTTTCCGCGTTTTTGCCTTGTGGTACGGAACCCTTCGTGTTCGAGTCCGCCTTGCACTTAGCCGGTTTTTACATTGTCATAATTTGTAAATTATGACAATGTAAAAACCGGCTAAGTGCAAGGCGGCGGCGGTAAGTGCTTGGCAATATGTATATTGGCAAGTAAATAAATGATAATAATAGGTAATTAGATTACCTATTTATCTATCATTGAAAACAGGTTATTTCAGTCGTTTGCTAGATGGAGAAGTAGGTACTTAGGTATGCAAAGAAGATACATGTTCTATTTATTATTTTATTCAAGAATCTTTTCTTGGGAATTGGAATGATTACAGCATAGAATGACAGTCATGGCACAAAATCCAGTTTTCCACGTAAAAGTATAAATAATTCAGCAAACGAAAAGTCACTTTATCCTGTAAAATATCAGCTGAAGACGCTGTTCTGTCGACAAGATTTTACATTCATTTTATTCAAATCCCTCTCATGGCAATCTCTCGAGCATAAAACTGTTCGGGACGAGCCCATTGGATTATTTCTTTTAAAGAATGGGATTCGGGCCGTGCGATATGTCCCCCACCTAATGTCGACCGTCCCTTTGTCTTTTTGCCAAATACCTTTGATATCGCACACCTGTTGTTCCCAAGATGCCTTACAATGGGTTTTATTACGGACACTCTTTTTTTAAAGTTTTTCGATTTCGATGACTTTACGATAAAAGGGTTTTCAGTATCTATACTTACTTACCTAAGGGACTACAAGAAGTTAGCAGGTATATTTTTGTGTTTTGTGGACGTTTTTGATGCTGTTGGCGTCATCGTTGTTTGTTTTATAGTGGTACTAGCTGAACCCCGCGGTTTCACCCGCATAAGATTCGAACCTGTAGGAATATCGGGATAAAAGCCTATATGTTAATCCTGGTTATAAACCATCTGTGTGCCAAATTTCATCCAAATCCATTCAGTAGTTTTTGCGTGAAAGAGTAGCAAACATCCATCCATACATCCATCCATACAAGCTTTCAGATCTACAATATTAGTAGGATAATATATTATAGTAGGATAACTCATAATTATTATTACCGGTCAGTAATCCATGTACCTACTCCAAGATCTCTCTCCAACCGGTTTCAGTCTGCCAATAAGAAAGCCCTCCGTCTTATGTCTTGCCTTTTTTTAGCCTTATCCATGGTCAAAATTAGTGGTTCCCTAAGCTATATCATACATCATAATCAGCCTATAATGTTCCCACTGCCGGGACACAGGCCTCCTCTCTCTGAGAGGATGGTATTGACCCCGACTTAGTGACTTACGAGTAACTTTGTGTATTTAATTTAATCGCCACTGCTCTCAAAACAGTGAAGGAAATCATCCTGAGAAAACCGGTATATCCTAGAACTAAAAAAATCGAAGACATGTAACATCCACCAGCCCGAACTAGCCCCGCGTGGTGGATTACAGCCAAGCTATAAAATTATGTTAAATTCCGAAAAAAAAACATCGTTATCTCAAACCACGGCCATTACAAAATTAAGAACAGATTAGCACGCTGAATCACAAATCATTGTCCACAGTATAAATTAATTCCGTCAGTTTGAATTGATTAGCTGAAACTTTGGGTCACGTAGAGCGTTCTACCGAACTTATCTACAATTACAGTACGCTATTGTTTAGGTAATTTCCGTCGACAGTTTGTACCCTTTAAGTTAAAATTGGAGAACTTGCTTTGATAAGTTTAATTTTACCTTTGTTGTATTGAAATGTGTCGTGAAGATAACAATCTCTTTAGTGAAACTAACTTCTTCGTAGAAATTACTCGTAGAGAAATAGTAGACTCTTGGGAATATTTTAGTTGGGTCGGAATGATAAAAGCTTTTGCCTTTTATTTTCCCTAATATACTTTCAAGGTCTTTGCGACCTCTAAAAAAATATGTATTGGGAATACTTAAATCTATAAAAATCTTGTACTGAAACATCGGCAAAAAGCTGAGGCAGGAAAACCAAATCGGTTTTCCTTATAATACCTCTCTTGTTGTCAATTTTGATAAAGTATATAGTAAAATAATAAGAAATATCATTACAAAAAATCCGGTTGTATAAAAGACACGTCCAAATAATCTGATTTTAACAAACAAAAGTATCTTTACAATATTTTCGGTATCTGCCACACGAACCCAACGAACGTTTTCGTGAAAATGAAAATCTCGTTACGAAATTCGCTGGCTTAATATTTATCAATCCCGCTTCGGTTGTGTCGAATATTAATATTGTGAGCTGTGAGTTTCAAAATTCTATTCAATGAATTTTAGATTTCATGCAAAATATTATTCAGAATCATTAGGTTCACTATTGACTGAACGTAATCCATCCAATGAACAATCATGATGTGGTGCGTTTATGTTGTTGGAATTACATATGTATCTTTTTGTCGACGAACCATTCTTGGGTCATCATAATCAGCTGATAATGTTCCCACTGCTGAGACAAAGGCGTCCTCTCTATGAGAGAGAGTGGGCTGTAATCTACCACATGGGTCCAGTGCGGGTTGGTAGATGCCACACGTCTTGGAATTTTTGGTTCTGGGACATGAGTGTTTAAACCCTCACGACATTTTCTTTCGCCGTTTTGAAAGCATTGGCGATGAAATTATTTACACAAAGTAAAGTTAAAGTTATTGTTCTGTAAAGCCAGCCACATTTGTAACGGTTTGTCAATACATATACAACTTCACACTGATCTGTAAATTGCAGAAAACGTAAGTAAATTTGAATTACGTGGGCTACCTTAGCGCTTCCTTAATAAAATTCTTAGAGTTTTCGTTGTCTAGACAGTACAAATTAATCTAATTGTTGGTGTTTTCTTATTAAAGTCTAATAAAATTGCTAATTCCGGCGCACGGCGGCTCGAGCGAAGCTTTTTATGGCTTAGTTTCCTCTGTTTCTCGGGTAATTTGCAATTCCTTTCGCCACCGGTCAATAAATTAGAACAGTCAGTAAGCAACAACCGTGTTGCGTGGTAAAAAGACGATTTTATCGGCTGGGTTTCCCTGGGGAAACCCAGCCGATAAAATCGTCTTTAAAATCGCCCCACCACGACCCAAAATCGTCTTAAAGAATTAAATTAAATTTCCTATATAGGTTTTTTTTTTTTTTTTTTTTCCTTCATAAAATGAAGTCGCTTTTCGTGTCTGTCTTCTACAGACGACAGTACGATAACTATACCATGCCATAATAAGAAAACTTATGAAACGGACATAAAAAATACATTAATTGAAGCGGTAACGTGGCTGAATAATAATAATTTGAAAATTAATATAAACAAAACTTTGATTATGCACTTCACCCAACGATCATCATTATTCTCTAGTCTTGACATCGAATATAATAATAATAAGATACAAATAGCTAATTATACAAATTTTTTAGGCATAACAATTGACAAAAACTTAAATTGGAAACCTCATATTGAAGCTCTAGCCAAAAGAATAAGTAGTTGTGCATATGCGTTATATAAATTATCTCGTACTCTAAATAGAAGCACTATTAACGGCCTACTACGGTTTAGTTGAATCCATCATTAGATATGGAGTTATCTTCTGGGGTAATTCAACTGATAGGGATATCATCTTTAAAAGACAAAAGTACTGCTTAAGATCTATGTTCAATCTGAAAACTACCGATAGCTGTAAAAATTATTTCATTAAGTATCACATATTAACATTGCCTTCACTTTATATACTAGAAATAGCAATGTTCGTAAAAACAAATCCACATCTGTTTCCTCGTATGGCAGACAAATTTCCGAGAAATAGACGTGATGATAGTAAACTTTGTGTACATCCATCAAAAACTGCACATATGCGCAAGAGTGTATTTTGCATGGCACCAACTATCTATAATAAATTGCCCAAAAGTTGGAAAGAGCAGACTATACCTAAATTTAAGCAAACAGTGAAATTGTTTTTGTCACAAAAAGCATATTATAATATTACAGAATTTTTAAACGACTCATTGTGATTACTATCAATTAACAAATAAATCACATTACAGTAATTTAGGTCAGATAGATAAATAATAAATAATTTTATAATGTAATGTAAATTATTAAATATAAGTAACAATTTTTTTTCATTGTGTAATATTTAATCGAATAGGTATTTAATATATAGTAATAAATGTAAAAATTATAATAATTGATTTAATAATATATTTGCACGCCATGAGAAATGGCAGACATGTCGTGACGCACTATTTTTATTTAAGATCTAACATGCATGTATTAATTTATTTCTGTATGTATGTATACACATGTTTGCGCAAATAAATCTTCTTATTCTTATTCTTAAAACTACACAACGGATGGTTTTTACCATCAGTCGGAAAGTTCATTCATAAAGGTTTTTCTGTACAATACAGGGTGGCAGGGACATCGACATACCTGTTACCATGGATTCAGTACATGATTCTGGACCTCACTGCATTGAAATTTTTCGTTGGTTTTTTTTTTATCTGCTGTTTCCTACAAAAGTGCAATACCTACGCGTCAATATGTATAGACCAGCTAATTTAGGCCAGTTTTTTTACTGACCGACGAAAAAAATCAACGCAAGGAGATCCAAAATCATGTACTGAATCTTTAGTAACAGTTTGCGCGATGATGTCCCAGCCATTCTGTATACAATGTGTAACTGAATTAATGCACATTATGAAAGTAGTTTGTTCAGAATCGTTTACTGAATCTATTTCTGTAATTTTTAATATAGGTAATATTTTATCCCAAAAATAATTAAAACTACGTAAATTACTGTCACACTTCCACTGTACAGTCAAAACAAACCAAAATGGATGAAGTACCTACTGCGCTAGACCCTTATACGAGTGCGACTGTTTGCATGCGTAGATTTGTAATGTGACCACAATTTTCTCCCACAATCAGTGTAACTAATTTATGAGAAAAACAATGTTTATTACATAATAATAAAAATTCAGTGTATGTATTATGATTATAACATAACATTCTAATTGGGGTGTCTGGTGGTGTGCGTTAATTCCGGGACAAGTTGTATAAATATTGAACTTATACATAAAGAAAACTCGACGCTTTTTCAAGTCGTTAAAACCGTGTGAGGCAAGTGCGGGCGCTAGTATTTTCTATTTTGTTTACCAAGAAGCTGAAAAGTCGATCGGATTGGCGCAGGCTAAGTCATTTGCTCCGGGTTTAACTTTGATCGCCGCAAGAAATACGAGTATACAATACTTTTATATATTTACTAAGCCGGAAGATTTCTCTTTTGAGTTTTGTAAGATATGTGACTATAAAAAGAAGGTTATTATTATTCAGCTAGTATTTACACGAGTTTTTTGGAAGTAACAATCTGCTGTTTTATTGTGTGTGTTTATTTGATGTATGTATCTGAAGGCCAATTCTCGTAATTTAAAACGTTCAAAATCTAGTCGCAGTCTCATCTCGGCGACAAACAAATGTCAAATACTTGTCAAAATGTATGGAAATTAGAGGTATTTTTGACAGATTGAGACTGAGATCAGACTGTGAATATTCTTAAAATTACGAGAATTGCCTCTCTGGTGTATTGTGTGTCTTTTAGTTTGTGCCAAATAAATGCATTTTATTTCTTTCTGTAAGTTATCTCAGAAAGAAAGAAGAAAGAAATGGTTCATTGTCACAGAAACACATGCGTATACAGGGTGGCAGGGACATCGTCGCGCAACCTGTTCCCATGGATTCAGTACATGATTCTGAACCCCGACGAAAAATTTCTACGTCTAGGATTATGTGTCGAATTCATCGTTACAATTTGTGCTTCGATGTCCCTGCCACCCTGTATATATATGAAAAGATAATTTAGCTCGAATTAAATGATACTTAGTACGTAAAACAGAACAAATCTACTAACAGTAAGGTGATTTTCCTATAACGTTCTGGCAAGGGTATCGTGCTACATAAATAAATTAAGTAGGTATTCCTTAGAACCACTCGACTAACACATCACTAATTTATCTATCCAAATAGCACTGAGATCACCAATTCATCAGCACAACGTGTTCATAAATACATAATTTCCTTGGAATTGTTTCTCATAGCGGTTTATGCGGAGAATCTCTATTTATGGACATACATAACATAACGTGGCGCCTGTATTTCCTGAAGGGTTAGGCAGAGCACCCCACATTTCGCCAATTATGTTTAAGTCCCACGTACTTAATAGGTTAGTAGGCCATCAACCGCCACATATCCATACTCCGGGCTGCTACTGAATTCCAGATGGAAAAACCTAATAATACTTTGCCCGACCCGGGAATCGAACCCTTATACTCAGCAGTAGCGCTTGTGGCCACTAGACCAACAGGGACCAATGGACAAATATACATTAACCCAGTTAACATTAACAACAAGGGGCAACATAAAGGCGCTTTTCCACAACGCAAGCAATTTTCAGCTTTACACGCAATGATGTTGCAAGAGAGGAAAGGTACAGTTACGTTTTAAAGCGACGACGTGTTAAACTTTAACTATCTTGTTTTATCTGCGAGTAAAATAAATTTTATGGTTAGTTTGTGCACAACAGAATCAGGGCAAATATTTCTACAACGCAAGGAATTAGCGACATGCAGCTTGCGAGACTTTGTATAGCAGAATCTAAGCTTAACTATGTTAAGCTTAGATTCTGCTCCCAAGGGGCACGCAGGGCACGCTTCTCTCTAAAACAATTTAGTCCAACTTTATACACTACCTGAAGATTGTTAGCAAAATGTCTTTATGCATTATGTATCTAACACAAGTTAGTGTAACTTCGCAAATACCCCTCTGTTTAATACCAGATCCGTACACTTGCTAATTAAACTTTGTATGTTACACTTTGCCTGGGAATGTATGAGTTCGTCAAAGTTTGCGCGACTAACACGTTACGTGTCTGTAATTACGTATTGGGTAACTGCCACAACAGTTTGTCGTTCGTCGAGGAATACAATTTGTGTGTGACGCTACAAGTTACAGCGCTGTTCGCAGTGGAGCGGTCAAGCGATCTATGTTTAGTGTTTGGGTTCTGTGGGCAATTAATGTTTGGAGCTGACAGCACAACTAACCAGAACGGCGTTGTTAATATGCCAGCTTAACAACTGTTCCATCTTATATGGCGTGCAGGTTTACTCCGGTTATGAACTGGCGTTTATTTCATTTTCTACGTTTTCTTCCTCTCCTGCTAAAGCTTCGCAGCACAGCTTGACGTAATATACTCGTATCTTCCCAATTTTTTTGCCGGACATTGATTGTCCTTCATTTTTTAAAATAAATGATGCAACTATTAAAGAATATCTAGTTGACCTTTCATAAATGCCTCTATGCATAAACAAAAAACTGTTGAACTTGAACTTTCACGACATCGCAGTGATTTTAGCAGACTAGGCAACATGCAAAATTGCATACTTAACAATACAATATATTTTTATCTCGTATGAGATTCCTGAATGATTTTAGATGGAACATTTTCAGACGAAACTTCGAAACAGTGGCACAAGAGTCTAGAATAGCATTCCGCTAACAAAATTTTCTGTAAAACGTATAAGTGCATAAGACAGCTGTCACTGAAGAGTTGCCTCCATTTCTTGTGAACTGCAATATGTTTCGAGCTGTTTCATTACATGTTTCAATAGCTTGAAGCTGTCCTTGTGTCTGACTGCTTGACATTGGCACATTGTTAATAGTCTTGTGTTTTCTAGGCGACGTTGGGGCGACCTTTGTTAATTTTGCATATACGTGTTTGTAGATCCATAAAAAACAGGCCCACAAACAGAAGCAGTGCCAAGAACTACAAAATGACGATAAAAGATTATTCCTTTCTTTTACCTCCCGTAGAAAACACACAAGAGTCTCAGTTAAAAAGACCGAAACACGAGTATTCTCTGGTCTAACAGGATACACTTAACAATGTATGTGTTAAAAAAACGTTTTTTTAACACATACATTATTTTACGTGGGATACATATTCCACGTTACGGAAAACCTTTTTGTTTACACAAGGAAAAGGGTGAAGAGATTAATTCACATCCATTTGCATAAGTATTTCGGTACCTTTGTCGTGTACGTGTTTTCTAAATTAGATTAATTTAATACGAACGTGAAAGAAACTAACCTAGGTAAGTGGGTAATTTGTACGTTTAATGTTTTAATGCTATTGTGACCTAGCTGATTCTATATATGTGGTTAAGTAAGTACTACTAGAGCAATCGTACTTTACCTACGAAAACGTACTTACGAGCTCCATTTACCCCAAACTTGGTACCTATCAGTTCTAAAGCTGTGCCTTCACTATAAGCGATAGTTCGACCTCGATTCATCTGCTCGGCTGTATTCCGGTCGAGTGCTTTCGGCCAATTACCTATTAGATGCTATTGTTTTAAAACCTTGGCCAATGTTTTATTGCTTGTGTATCTGAATGTTCATTTTTTACTTATAGTAGCTACATTTAGTACATTCCCACACAGTCGAAAATCGAAGGTCTTTTGTTGTTTGATACCCATCTTTGTCTTCTGGATTTATATTTTGTTATAGAGATAATGTTGAGTTATCAGGTTAATGCTTCAACGGGGTCTAGTATACACATACATACATACATTTTGCCAGTAAACCTCTCTTTCAAACAAATAAACCGAAGTTGTAGTTGAAAGAGACCTGTGTGTGGGAGCGTGTCCAGGGTGTGTGTGTGAGTGTCTAAGTGTTTTTATAGTTGTAAGAGATTCTATGGTCTCTATTTATATAATTGAGCATTTACAGAAAAAGATATATTGCTAAGGTCCAAGTACAAAGGGGCCATCAAGTACATGAATGGTTCTTTTGTACTCTTTTTACGCGGCCTGCTATCTCCTATCGCCGTCAGTAGGACCTATTCTTTTCCATATGAGTACTTGAATGAGAGATCTCCATTACCGTAGAGTAGTGACGCTAACACTTATTTGGACTTGAGGTACTTTAGTGCCATTCGGTGCTTCACTCTAATTGTTTGGGATACGCTTTAGTTTCGGAATTTTAGAGTAGATAAGCGAAGCACGGCAAGCAGCGAAGCGTGATTTAGGTAGGATGCAGAGACGAATAGCCTGACTGATTATTTTTAAGAGATTTTTGGCCAAAAAGACGAGGTAAAAAAAATTGCTTATAGACAATGAAAAGGTTTTCGTAAAACTCTGTAGCTTTGATCGCGGAACATCCTCTAAGTATTATATGAATAATTTTATTCCATTACAGATTCGCTGAAGTTCGGTAATCGGATTCATATGAAACATTAAATAATAAAAGCGGTCCCGAAATCCCAAGGCACTGATAATTCAGGATAAAATAACCTTTTACATAAATCGGTTCCAGAATTAATTAAATTGGTTGGTTCTCTCTTCAAAGAAAGTAAATTAAACTTATAATCGACTTACTTAACAAAACATAAACAGGATGTAATGTTCCCACTGTTGGGACTCAGGCCTCCTCCCTTCGAGAGGGGGTGGGCTAATAATCTGCCACGTGGGCCCAGTGCGGGTTCTTAGATGTCACATGTCATCGAATTCTAGGACATGCCGGTTTCCTCACGATGTTTTCCTTAACGTTTTGAGAGCACTGGTGATGAAATTTTTTACACAAAGTAATGCGCCTGGCTGGGTTCGAAACCACGACCTACAACTCGTAAGTCGGGGTCATTACCACTGGAACATAACATAACAATAATCATCCTATAATGGTCCCACTTTTGGTGATATTTTTGTCTCTCCATATTTTCTTCAGTAGAGTTCAGTTCAAGTCAGTTTATGGTCGCCAAATTCCCTAAAAAAGGTGGAGAAGACAAGTGTGCGGACCAGCTGCTTCTTTGTCCGATTGGTGATATTTTGGTCTCTCTATATTCACCTTGTTATTTCTTACTTGCGTTACCCTAATAACGGGTAGGTATAAAGAAATGCAATGCTTTAGGATTAAAGAAGAATCATTCAAAACTAACCTTTATTTTATGTAAATGCTAAACTGTCAAAGGGTGTAAGACAGAGGTACTACTAATAGAGAGTTTAGTATTCCTTATCTCAGAATACAGGACGGCACTTAAATCTGGTAGCGTCTTGAGATAACCGAGCTTAAAATTGAATTGATGCCAACCTTGACTTCACAGACAACTGTTTTACATACAAGTTGTATTAGACTGGCTTTAATGCTCCTAGGGTCATCAAGTTGTTAGTTAACTGTCCTGGCTTTAGCCTGAATACCTAATTTTATAGGTATCGTTAGGAAATACCTATGCAAGCATAAGTATCATCAGCCTATAATGTTCCCACTACTACCTGCTGGGACACAGGAGGGAGTGGGCCGTCATACACCACGCGGGCCCAGTGCGGGTTGGGAGATGTTACTTGTTTTCGAATTCTTGATTCTAGGAAATGCCGGTTTCCTCAAGATATTTTCCTTCGTCGTTTTGAGAGCAGTCGTGCTGGAATTAAATACACAATGTAAAGACATATTATTTTAACACTTTCTTTGTGTTTATGTTTGGATATAGTCTTAGGTACTACTAGTTGGCTCGTGTCATAGATATCCGAGCTCGTATACACTATACACGTATACTTTTCTTTGACAAATACCCGCTTTTTGCCATCGCATATTCGGCGCAATATATATTAAGGAAGTGTGAACAGCCCTGACCTTCATAAGCGATAAGATGTGGTTAATGTATGTCGGAAAATCGACGATGACGTAAATTTTCGTATCTAAATTAGATTTGCATAAGAATGGAGCTATTCGATTTGCAAACGTGTCTTTACTTTCGCGTATTACCTAAACTTAGTATGACATATAGTGATATCAGCACAATCTGTAAGATTTTTCCACAAATTGTATTCATAAAGAGTTTTTTCAACATCTCTCGCAAAAACCCTTACCACCATTAAGAACGCCATTACTTAACTCATGTTAAGAATGAAAAAAAACCAGACAAGTGCGAGTAGTACAGTCACCACTAGAGTAAGCAACCAGGGTCATCTGATGTACATAGTTGAAGTATAGTAAGAAACTGATGGATGTTTTCGAATGAAATTTTACGCAACCTGAGGGTTCCATCTCAATGCTGAGCCCGGCTGTCCGCGGCTCTACTCAGGTGATACAGCCTAAGAATTTCCAATTCCGACCTGAAGGACTAACTTAAGATTGTAGTTGAAAAACAAGTTCTTCCATTCAATCCAACAGCAAATGTAAGTTTTTACGTACCATACTGAGTTTACCATGTTATTTTAAGACCATATACTTCTTATAGGTTTTCCTGTATCCTATAAAAAAACTGTACTCTGTATTTTTTTCAAAATGGATGGCACCGCAGTTTCGAAGATAAATGTCGGAAGATATGGTCGATATTCGACTATTTTCTTAAATATCTTTAAAACTGATTCTGTTAAAATTATTAAAGATATTATATTTCAGAACCGCACAACAAGCGGTTTCATATCATATGCCAAACGGTAAAATTGTGGTGAGAAGAAATTCATACTCGTACCTATACCAAAGTTTAACGTAATCGGAAATTATAACTCGTGTGTCTGTCCGTCTGTCACAGCAATTTCTTTCCGAATATTCCTATATTCGGAAAGAAATTGCGAGTGATAATTTTTTCACACGGACGTACGAAACCCTAAAAACCAGTACCTACTTCGGTACCATCAAACCGTTTTAAAACGTAATCTCGGTACTCTAAAATTAAAAATTAATCACGCTGTTTCCCTTCGCTGCCCGCGTTAATACGGCCTTAAGTCTGTTGGCAAAAATTCAAAGTTTAATCGTACCATCAGTGGCTGTGAGTAAATTCAGCAAACTAATGAGCCTGCTACTCACCCAGGCACGTTATTTATTATTCAGGCAGCCACTGACCGTGGTTGCGGCAATCACTGGGGTGATCATTCAAATGGCCAGTTTACAGGATATACCTGTTTTCGTTTGTGAGAATATACTTTGGGTTTTGGTTGTAAAAGTGGCTTGCGTGAGGCTTTTTTTTTAACCACCGACAAAAACAGAGGGTGTTATAAGTTTAACGTGTGTATCTGTGTGTTTGTCTGCGCCATCGTAGGTCCCAAACGGCTGAACCGATTTTGTTGGTTCTGCGTGAAATTGTGGATGTATTGTGGTTACTGTTGAAGGTTGTAAACTAAACGACAACGTCTCTATGAAAGAAATAGAACACAACTGTCATACTTGCTCGTCATTCCTTGAAAAACGAATGTCTGCCTGTGTCTGCTCTGAGAGAATTAAATCTGATCACATCCTACTAATATTATAAACGTGAGAGTCTGTATGGATGTATAGATGGATGGATGTTTGTTACTCTTTCACGCAAAAACTGCAGAACGGATTTGAATGAAATTTGGCACACAGATGGTTTATAACTAGGGTTAACATATAGGATACTTTTTATCCCGGTATTGCCACGGGATCGAAACTTATGCGGGTGAAACCGCGGGGCGCAGCTACTCTTATAATATATTCTTATTTTCCTACCAATAATCCATTAGTTACATTGTTTGCTATCATTGTTTGTAGTTTAGTGGCGATCTAAGTTATTGTAACGTGTTTTTTTAAAGCTTCAAAGAGCTTAGTAACCTTTATAAAGAAAGAAAGAAAAAGTATTTATTGCGACTCAAAAATAAAAAATCAAGTTAAATAAAAAAAAGAACCAAAAATGAAACAGAAAGTCCTATACGAGGCCAAAAGGCTCCTAACTCAGCATGATGCTGCGACCTTTAAAAAATAAAGGTACTGTTCATTGATTTCATTCTTGACCAAAGACATCACTTGTAAACTTCCTGGTTCAATTTCATCCATCCTTTATACTTCAAACTACAAACTTGGTTCACCGACCCCAACCCAGTTGTCTCGCCTGTTATCGCCTAGCACAAACGCTTCAGCAATATCAGATTTCGTCCATTTGTACTGACAACGTCGGGTCTATATTAGTTAACGCGACAACCGCCGCGCAACAATAACAAAATGTCCCAGTTAAAACGTAGATAAACTGGCTACCATCCGCCAGAACTTTGCCTCCCTTTGCTGCGAATTGTATACTAAAGGTGGATAGGTGCTTTAATGAGTGGGGTAATTGTGTAACATACCAAAAGCAGGAATGGCTATCATTTTGACAGTTTAACAACATTAATTGCCTCATTTACGTTTTTGAGAAGACAAATTAGTCCTTCGTTTCATGTAGGTATCCTTAAAAATTATTCAGATTGTGATTGATTGTGTGTTACGCAATTAGGGTGCTTGTAGGCGCTTACGTAGTAGATTATATTTAGACAATAAACGTATTTTTATTAGCCGATTTAAAATCACGTAACGGTGCATTTATGCAAATTGCAGATTGGACCAAGATTTTTTAATTTTAGTAAAAAGTAAACGTGTATTCGATTCAAAATCAAAATCAAAAGTCATTTATTCAAATTAGGCTGAGAATCAGCACTTTTCGAACGTCAAAATTACAAAAGACAATCCCCAAAAACGCCCGCCCTTCACCACTTCTTAGTGCTATCGCTGGGAAGAAGAAGTGGCACAACAAACTCCCCAGCAGCACAGCTGTCTGTTCAGTTAGAAAATACTTGATTGTATACAATACTAGGTACCTATGTTAAGTAATTAACATTACAAGACACAGAACATAAAATTAAATTATTTGCCGTATGTCAGCTAGCCACGCCAATATACCAACAAATATAATAAAAACTATACGTAATCAAGCTAAAAAATAATTAATTAAAATTACAATGTAAATAAAAACTTACTACCTAAATAAAAGCCTTCAGGCATAAAGGGCGGGCGTGACAGCTTACATATTTATGCATTGCTGGGTTCTGTTCACATAGCTGTCATTTGAAGTCACAAATGATAAACTAGGACCATCGAAGTAAAAAAATAAATAAATAATAATAAGTTTATTTATTTAAAAAAATAAGTGTTACATATAGGTTTGACACTGGATTCCGCACTAGGATACCCTGTGTCGCAGGATCCAGTCTCTTTCGACAAATAGTGTGATTTAAATAAGTTAACAAATACAACGGTTTCAGTATAGTTAATAATAAAAATTTTACTTAGGTCTAAAAGGTAACCAAATGTATGTGTATGTATTAGCACAGTGTAAGCACAGATTACTAAATAGTTACTTCGGTGTAAGTATGTATGTATGTGATGAGTGTAAGCATGCATGTTGATTGTTACTGTGTATGTGATGATGAATTCTTTAATAATTGTATAGTAAAATATTTTCAGTTTCAGCATAATTAAGCCCAAGCAGCCCATCCTGAACTCGTTTTTTACACCCAAACCTTGTAAAGGATAAGATTTTAAGCTTTTTGTTAATATTTTCGTACGGGTATGGTCCAATACGAGTGAAAGCCTTATTGCCAAATTTAAGTTTGCAGAAAACTCTGTTCCACTTGAGTAGCACTGATAAAATGTACAGTTGGCGCACCGTAAGCACTCTCGTTTCCCGATATAACCATATCAGTGGGGTATCGGATTCCTAATCTCTAAGAGACCTTAAGGATAGCTCTTTGTGCACGTTGCAGTAGTTAGATAACTTTTACTTATAACAATAACCTGTCAGTAAGCTAATTCTGGAGAAAGAACATAAACATTGTCTTGGTTAATTAGGGCGACCAACTATTCTTATCGTGTAAGTAGTCGTTAATGGAATAGTATAGCTTTGGAGAGATCACAGAAAACTCCAATAGCATTTTGCGATTTCTCCCATGCGTCAAATATGTGTCTCAGCAGAGCAACACCCGCATCTGTAGTTGAACGACCTTTTGTAAAGCCATATTGCTCATTATGGAGGAAGCTATTTAAATTAAAATGTCTTAGCAACTGCTCGAGTATTAACTTTTAAAATATTTTGCTAAATGCAGATAAGATAGAAATAGGCCTGAAATTGCCAACGTCTTTCTTATTACCTGATTCAAATAATGGTATGACTTTACTACTCTTCATGAGGTCAGGAAAAGTTCCTAAATCAACACATTTATTAAAAGTAACAGCTAGATAGGGGGCTACGATGTCTATGTTGGCAAAAAACTCATTAAATGCCTCAGCTACGTCAGCTGCTTTATTAACTAATTTGTTGTCGACCTCAAGTCTCTTTCTTTCTCTCAAGTCTCTCTCAAGTTGTTTTTCTTGTTTAACCGATTTACCCATTTCATTGTTAATAATTTTCCAAGTGGTTTTTACTTTATTATTAGAATTTTTAATTGCATCGCCTAAAAATGTTGGTTTAGCAAAAGCACTAATCTTTTTGAATAATTTTTGATATACTCTAGGAAAGGAGTAACAAACCTGTATTTTTTCAAACCATATAACTCGTATAGTCTCGCTCTACTTTTATAAATACCTGGAGTAGCCCATTGGTTAAAGCCAACAGATTGTGAATTTTATACTATAGGTGGATAGGTGCTCCTTCTCTGGAAGGCGCTTACGTAGTATGTTTAGACAACAAACGTATATTTATTAGTCGATTTCAAAGCACGTAACGGTGCATTTATGCAAATTGCAAAGCGTTTTAAATTTTAGTAAGAAGTAAAAGTGTATTCGATACAGTTTAAAGTGCTACTTATTTATAATGGTTTTTCCACTCCGCGACTAAGATAATAGGTTTTAAATTAGAATAAAGACACATTAATACTAATAATAAAACAGAAGAGTTTGTTTTTTTGTTTGTTTGAACGCTTTATCTGTGGAATTATTTGTAGGATTTGACAAATTCTTTTTGCATTTGATAGCCCAATTCTTAACAACACGCTAAGAACCTGAGGAGCAGAACAAAAAGACAAAAATAAAAAGAACGCCAAGCAAAAACGAATTAATAGCGCCTGCAGGCGATGCGATGCGACGGTGTGGGTCGGGGGAACATGAAATTTTACGCAGACGAAGTCGCGGGCAGAAGCTAGAACAAGAATACACTACACTTTTGGCGCTTTCATGCGAATAGACAAATCAATACAAATAAAACTGACTCAGTACAATTTGACATAAAACACAGATATTCAAACAAATCAATTCGCTTTATATTCTTGGCGATCGTTTGAATCGAATTTCAGGATTTTGACGAAATAAATCAATTTCTCGGGTACGATAAAACGGTTTATCTGGCTTTAGATCCTGAGGGACCCCATTTGAGAGGTCAAATAGGCAGGCGAGCTAAGCTCGGTTTTGGTAAAACTCATTTAGAAGGTCTAATAGGATACGTGGAGGTACGAACCAATATGGTTTAGGGACGTCTATGTAACTTTCGGGGACTACGACACGGGTTACAAATGTTACAATTATGAATTTGTTTCAATTTATTTATTTCAAATATAATTTTGCGCTATCAGAGGGACAACGATCAAATACTTATGTAGTATTTCTACATAAATATTTGATCGTTGTCCCACTGATAGCGCAAAATTTGTTTTGAATTTAGTACTTATATATCTAATGATTTTGAATTATACTTTGAGGGCTGGGTCCTTCTTTGGCAAAAGAAATTGCATTTCCATTCAACGTAGCAATGCCGCCAGTCTTCTGGGCAAATTTTGGGATGACAGCGAGGCGGATGAGTACTTCGACGCCTAAGTGTTCTTTTGTTTTTGTATAGTTAGTTAGCTGGCCATTTAATTTAGTACCTAGTGTATCGCATCTCAGCGATAAACAAATGTCAAAAACTTGTCAAAATGTAGGGAAATTAGAGGTTTTTTTGACAGACTGAGACTGAGATCAGACTGTGAACGTTCTTAAAATTACGAGAATTGCACCTCTGATGTGGCTAACGTAACATATCTTCACTGTAAAGGTACGTGCACAGTGCGGACAAGTTAGAACGCCATTTGTGCTAGCCTACTACAGAGTCAGACCTTTGTACATACGAAGGAACTCTACGGAGCAAGCCTGAGTAAACATTTTGTACGGAAATCCACCAAATAAGCACTACATTCGCTTTTGCTAACTTAGCGCATATCATGGCATGCATGGCGTGTTACTCACTCCATGCACGCTTGGAGTCTAACTCGCCGGTGCAATGCTCATTCGCTCATAGTACGTAATTGCAGAATCCCAGACACATTTGCGTGATGCGGCGTAGCATGACGGTACTGAACATTACTGATCCATCTCAACTCTAGCGATAGATTGATATATTCTCCTCGCAGTGTAGGAAGATCTCTGTAACTTGATAATTTATTATTCCACAAACTTTGGACAAAGGTTACTTTAAAGCTGTTACTTTTCTTCGATAGGAAAATGTAAATAAATCTTTGAACTAAAATAAGAATAGTGGCATAGGTGCGTAACACACTATCAATCATAATCTGAATAATTTTTAAGAATATAAATGAAAATTAGGACTAATGCTAATCCATTGCTTCATATGTTCGAAAAATGTATCTACTCAACATCGTAAATAACGCAATGAATTTTGTTGAACTGTCAAAATGAAAGCCATAGCTAGTGATAGTGTGTTACACAATTACCCCGCTGTTAGCAACTGGGCGTGCTAATCCCATTTGTGGGAGAGGTACTTCAATACAATACTTATTGAGATATAGCGTAGATATAGCGTAATTATTGGGATTCAAATGTTCTTATATTTTTTTTTTATCATGTCTAACGCTTGACAGCTCGCTCAGCTGACTCTGTTTTTTTCTTCTATTCTTAATTCGTAATAGCGTCTATCTTATAATCCTGAGGGGCAATTCTTGTAAATTTAAGGACGTTTGCAGTCAAATCTAAGTCTCAATCTGTCCAAAATATCTCTAACTTCCCTACATTTTTGACATTATTGAGATGAGATTACGACTAGACTTCGAACGTTTATAAATTATGGGCCTTCTGATAATATTTTTATCTTTAAATTATTCGAAAAGGTTGCATGTTATGCACGTTAAGAATCTCTACAATACTTTATAGGTAGAGAATATATGAACTTATATGCACAGATATTTTAGCCGGCTTCCCCAGCAAACAATTTGTCATCAACAACGAGTCTCAGTGCCATCTCACTGTCATGTTTGAGCTGACTGAAGCACTCAAGATACGATGCCAAACGCTATACCGCCCTTATCGACTAAGAGCTGCGAATTTCATACATCAAGCTGACTACAGCATTTTGAAATTTAACTTTTAATTTTCCTTATTTTAACTTACGAATACATAAACTGTTTGTTTTGGAAACATTAACATTTTTAAATCACTTCTAGGGCCAACTTCGCGTATTGGCAAATCATATAACCAATTCCAGCAGTTTACGCGCCCTTGACAACTTGTCACATTAACTTTGAGATAATTTTTGTTCGAGAAACTGGCTTCTAGCTAGCAGAATTAAGCTTAGTACAAAAGTGGCCTTGTGGTACAAATATTAGGGGTTCGACTTCTTATGTTACCAATTTACATTGCTTTTGAATATAATCCAGCATGAAAATTTAACATTAATAACAGTATAAATAAATTAGAAAAGTAACTTAGATTTAAAAAAAAAATGTAAAATACCATGTAAACATAAAATAAATAAAAAACCATATTTATTTCAATGCATTAATAGCAATTTAAACGATAAAAATAACCAAAAAGAAAAAGCCATATGCATATGGAACACGATATGACACCATAGACAAAAAATGACATGCCAGTTTTACCATTCAATAAGCGAATTGAACGTAAAAACGAGAAGTTTCGGGGTGGTGTCACAAGAGCTTTAAACTGTAAGAAACTTCGTCTTATTAGAATGGTTTAAACTTGTCTCTTACCTACTTAATTTAATTGGAATAGAAAGCGGGAGGCCAGAAAGCTTTGTGGGGTAGTAACTTTTTGCCGACGTCATTCATACTCTTTTGTTAACTAAGGCGCGACCCAATGGGCCAAGTGATTTTCGCTAAGTATCAGTAAGTTTGTGACTCGTCAGTTTTATTGTTTACAAATTAGCTGATTTTGACTCAAGTAACATCTGTAGCTATTTTTTCTGTTTTGTTTTTTCTTGTCTGTTTATATACAGGGTGGTAGGGACATCGACGCGCAACCGCTTACCATGGATTAGGTACATGATTCTGGACCCTGCGTTGAAAGTTTTCGTCGGCTTTTTATTAATTTTTTGTTTTTTTTCTGCAATTTTTTTTACTGTATAAAATCATTATTTCTATCCAACACAATGAGATTTTTAATAAAAAAATAATAAATTCACTCGTTTCATTTAAAACAGCAATGTAAAAAAAAAACTCGAAAGGGCAGCGCGCGGTATCGCGGTAGGTAGCGCGCGCGCGCGCGCGCCATCCGCTGAGCGTTTTGAACGCGTTGTTTGCAATACACACAAAAATGTCAATTTTTTTTAACCGGTCATTTCCGAGATGACTGACTTTCGTAATTTTATTTATGGCATCAGGCCTTATGACCTTTTCACGACGCGACGTTCGCGCATCGATGTTCCTGCCACCCTGTATGTGTGTACAGACGCCAGCAGGTCAAGCTACCCGAAACTGTCAAATTTTCCCAATCAACCTTGAACCTTAATGCATTAGTGATAAAGTTGAAAATCTATTAAAGAAATTTGACAGATTGTAGTAGCTTGATGTGCTGGCGTCTGTACATAAATGGTAAAACAAATAGTAATAACACACTGACTAGCACAAAACTTTAGATGTCAATGACATGCCGCTATAACCGCCACAGATAATGTAGAAACACGGTTAGGCAGGTCTAATATGAACATTATTTAATAATTTTGGACTTTACATATACAGGAAACAATTCTATGTATCTATTTAATTAATATACATTATTGAATAATTACTATAATATCTATTAAGTTGTGAAATTAAATAATGTTTTCGTCAACGGCAACTAAAACTTATGAAGTAAAAACTCTTTGGCCGAGCTGTACATTCACAGAAAAAAGGTTTTTTTTTTTGTAAATGTTTCCATACGATTTACTCAGTTTCAAATTCAAATCGCATTAACGACCAATATGTACTTCAGTACAATATTAATGCCCGGCTAGAGCCTAGGGTTTAAATAACTGGCTTTAGGTTAGGTTTGCATGACATATAATTTGACATTAGCCACCAAAGGGTGTAAAAAGATATTTGGCAACTATTTAACTTATTTTCACCATTTCCGTTGTTGACAGCTCTTATCAGGCAGAACCATATGTATGCCACTATATAAAATTACACACTTACCATAGTAAAATCAAACCCTAACTTGAATGGCAACTCATAACCACCCAATATCCCGCATAACGAGCACAAATTCTCATATAATTTTTAGCAAAGTTATCAAACCCTTAGAGACGGTTATTGCAAACGACCACTTATGAAGGTCTAATAGTCAATAAGCATATATAAATACGTTAATTTTGCAGAGTTATCGCCCTTATAGGCATTACTTGGTGTCTTGTATGTTACGTGGTACATCGATCATTGTTTATCTTATCTGTGGGGTAGGGGGAATAACACTTGTGTTGACGGCTGTACCTATATTATGTTTTAACTCAAACTCAAACTCAAACTCAAAGTATTTATTTCAATTAAACCAATTACAGGCACTTTTGAATTGTCAAGGGGTCGGTCAGTCAGAGAAATGAAGCTAGTTGCCCATTCCTAAGCGTAGTAGGTACCTATGGAGAAGAACGGGCAAGAAACTCCATGGACACTCTTTTAAATCAAAATATGGTTACAAAGTATTAGTTACATCATTCATATTAAAAATTATGCATGTGAGAACGATGCAGAACGTTAAAAGCGTCCGTAATGAAAAGCCTAAAACAATCCAAATATTAAATTAAATTAAAATAAGCCATGGCAGCAAAGAGATGACCAGTCCCCACTGACGGCGCCCGTTCACGAACATGACGCACGGATTAGCACCATTCAGCTCAACCGTTTTGAAGGGAGCTAAATGATCCAACACATGTGCCACCATCAGCGAGACATTTGAGTGAGCATGACATACTCTCAGCCGCCAGGGCACATTCAAATCAATGAAAGACGTACCCAGTAAATGGTAGCTTTATAGTATGTAACTACATAGTACTCACACATGAGCTATACAATTATACAATACTAGGAGATTGAATTTATATAATGCAAAAATAGTATTTTACAATCTTCAGCGGCTCCAACAGTAGGTACTTCCAAATGCTAATGAATTTATTTATGCGTCCTGTGGAGCAGGACCAGCGTTTAGCCAAGCATTTTTATCAGCGATGTAATCTCCCAATTTATAATATGCCTGGCTGCATAGTGTGCGTTTTATACAAGATTTAAATTTCGTTTCATTCTGTTCAATTATGTGGGGAGGTATTTTATTGTAACATTTTAAACAGTACCCCATGAAAGATGAGTCTACTTTAGCCAGCCTGAAACCTGGTTGAACTAATTGGTCCCTATTTCTAGTGATATAATTGTGTCTTTCACCTCTTTTACTAAAAATATGTAGATTTTTCCTTACGTACATAATGTTTTCATATATATATTGACAAGGTACCGTCATGATGTTAATATCTTTAAACAGTTCTCTCAGAGAGTCACGCCTGCGGAGGCTATATATATGGCTCTGATGGCTCTTTTCTGCAGAATAAAAATAGACTCGATGTCTGCAGCCCGTCCCCATAGTAAAATACCGTACGACATGATACTATGAAAGTAACTAAAATAGACCAGTCTCGCGGTATCGACATCAGTAAATTGACGGATTTTTCTCACAGCATACGCTGCTGAACTTAGTCGTCCTGCAAGGGATGTTAAATGAGGACCCCATTGAAGCCTTGAGTCGAGCGTGAACCCCAGGAAAACAGTTTCATCGACGAATTCTAGTTTCTCTTGATTCAATTTTATCTCACAATGACTACCTTTGACATTTGGTAAAGAAAATCTTATACACTTCGTTTTTTTCCCATTTAATACTAAATTATTAGCAGTGAACCAATTTTGGATCTGCAGTAGGGCGTTATTTACGTCGTCAAGATTTGATGCACGTCTATTAATTTTAAAAATCAAGGAAGTATCGTCAGCAAATAACACCATCTGTGGTTGGGTTTTTAACAAATGGGGTAGATCATTTATATAAACTAAAAAGAGGAAAGGACCTAATATCGAGCCTTGCGGAACACCCATTTTTACTTTTAAACCGAGTGAATTGACACCATTTATTTGAACTTGCTGTTGTCTATCATTTAAATAAGATTTTACTAAACTGAGCGCAAGTTTTCCCATTCCGTAATGCTCAAGTTTTAAAAGTAAGGTTTCGTGGTCGACGCAATCAAAAGCCTTGGAGAGGTCACAAAAAATTCCTATGGCGTCTTGGGACTCTTCCCACGCTGTAAAAATGTGTTTTAATAAGGTGATACCGGCATCAGTCGTACAACGTCCCTTGGTGAAACCATACTGTTGGTCGTGTAATATTCTGTTGGTGTTAAAATGATTGAGCATTTGGTTCAGCATCACCTTTTCAAACACCTTGCTGAAGACCGGTAACACGGATACGGGTCTATAATTATTGGTAAGTTTACTGTCCCCCGATTTTAAAAGGGGTATCACCTTGCTGTATTTCATTAGATCTGGGAAGACTCCTTGATCCACACACAAATTAAATATTAAGGCTAAGTACGGCGCTATAGTCTCAATAATGGAGGTACAAACTTTGATAGACATTCCCCATAGATCTTCGGTTAGTTTGATCTTGATTTGCTTGAAAGCTTTTATTACTATTATGGGGTTTATATGCTTGAATTTAAATTCAATCTGGCAGGATGAGACGTTTGCTCTTAATAAATTAATAGAACGCAAGGGCGAGGAATTTAAGATTTCAGTGGTTGTATGTGGGATACTGGTAAAGAAATTTACAAATTCTTGAGCAACTTCTTTGTTATTGCTTATGAGACCACGCGAAGTCTCTATTGTGAAATCATTATTATGTCTTTTATTCCGGTTAGTTTCGTCATTGATAATTTTCCAAACCGTCTTTATTTTATTATCGGCTGATTTGATCTTGTTGCTAATATACAAGGCTTTAGCTACCTTGCAAATATTTTTAAAAGTTTTAGAGTAGGTAGCAACGTATTTATTAAAAGTTTCAGAGTTAATATAAGGCTTAAGACCATACAGCTCAAACAATTTTTCCCTACTTTTTCTAATACCCTTAGTTGCCCAGTCACTGAACAAAAAACTTGGACAAATAGTTTTAGTTTTCTTTTTTAAAGTATTATTGAACTCGGTGCGTACTACCGAAAAGAACCTCTCATATAATTCATTTGCATTGTTTTTCATATGGCCTGGTACACTTAACTTACTAATTAAGTGATTATTAAATCTATTTAGACTGCTTGGTGTTATTTGTCTAGTTTGTATCAGAATTTTTTGTACTGGTGTATTAGACTTGAACACAACGGTTTGACCGCTGTGATCAGAAGGGAGATAGTTTACTATGGCTTTATCTAAGTATTCGCAGCAACAAAAAACATTATCGATGCATGTAGCAGAATTTATAGTTACGCGGGTTGGTTCTGAAAACACATTTGATAAATTGAATGATTTAAAGAGACTTAATAATCGACTGCTATTTGAACTATTCTCTAAGATATTAATATTGAAGTCACCACAGATAATCAGCGATTTTTTGCCAGTTCCAAGTTTTGCTAGAACATCTTCCATTACTGACTCAAATAAGGAGTAGTTTTGATAATTAGGGGGTCTGTAAACGCACACTATAACATGCTTTTCTAGCTCAACACAGGACAGTTCAACGTTATGTTCTACCGAAAGATCAACTATATCTTTACGAGTCTTAGATTTAATAGAATTTTTAACTAAGATTAGCGAACCCCCACGCAGAATAGATTTCCGGTTAAAACAACTGCCCACACTATAATTTTCATAATGAATTAGCATTTCATACTCTTTCAACCAATGTTCAGTTAAACAAATAATTTCAAACATAGTTTTTTCTAAAAATAGCTCAATTTCTAATTGTTTGGAAGAAAAACCTTGAATATTTTGATGAAATAATTTCAAGGAATTTTGCTCAGACCCTTTTTTACATTTTACTATTTGAGAGCAAGAAGACACCTTGTTGTTGGTAGGTATAACAATATTGTTACTAGTGTCTTCTGTTGTCTTACTAACTAGTTTAAATCTACATCCAGAGTGAGCCCCAAGACTCCCAAGCCATCACCAGGCAATGATATCCGACTACTTGTGGACCCCACATAAGGACAAGTATTTGCCAAAGTGACACATGGATCCTCTTTCGTACAACCATTGTAAATAGTTATAGCATTAGTGCTACAGTTATTTCGGGTAACCACCTGTACATTAGAATTATTACTAATAATTGCGGTGTCAATTATGGTACAAGACTTCGACATACTACTTATGTCTGAGTTTATATAAGCTAATAGCCTCGCTATTTTATGTCTAAACCTAATGGGCAGATACACTGTATTCCTTGTCGATTTCAATTTATCAACAAAACTGTTGGTGTCAAAAAATATAAGTTTGTCACTGTAATGACTTACTAAGAAATGCATATGGTTATTAAGCATATGTATATAATTGTTTTGTCTATTGGATAATCTCTCAAAATATGGAAAAGCACACAAAATAATTTTATTACAATTTATCTTTAAAAGCTCAGAAACACTGTCAGTGATAACTTCTTTTTTGACCTGTGAACTATTACCTACAAATACAGTAATATTGGTATTGGAATCATATTGATTTCTTGTAATTGATGTCATTATTTCTTTGAAGGATGTCCCAGGTAAACAATAGTTTTGAGTATTAAAACTAAAGTTGTCACTAACTAATTTCCCTAAACCTCTTCCTATACTATCTGAAAACATAACTGACTGATAACATACTTGACTACTACAAGAGGAAACACTACTAGCTGCTGACTGTATTGCTTGAGATAATTCTTGCACAATATCAGGTATATCTTGGTTGGGGATACAGTCCAGAGCACTCACAACTTGGGACGGGTCCTCCGTGGCCTCAGGCTGGAGAGCATCAAGGTTGGATTCCCTCTGACAGGTACACCGAGTGTTGCTGAGAGTCAGCAAGTCCACTCTGTCCACCAACTCGTTTGTAGCAAGGATGTGTTCCTTGATTTGGTGGTGAGAGCATATATATTTATTATAAAGGGACTTTAGTGAGTCATCAAGAACTTGAATTTCAGTTTGTAAGCGTTGAGTGTCTATTTCATAAATATTTATACTATCTTCTAATTTAATTTGATAGTTCTTCAACTTATTCACAAGAGTAACACGTTCTTTCCTTAATTGAATATTTTTGGAAGAATGATTTTGCTGTTTCTTAAATTTATTACATTTTTTAATGATTTTATTCAGTCTTGCATATTTTTTTATTTTATTTTGACTCATTTTATGACTATAGTTATGTTTCAGTAAGGAAGCCTCTGTTAGGTTTATTGTTGACATGGAATGTGGGTTACAGCTTTTATTTAACAATTCATTAAATAAATGGTCAGTTTCTTGGATCTGAGAATGTTCCTTATCTTTCTGTAATTTAAGGATTTGAACATTTGCATGGATTAATTCATCCTCCAGGTCCCTAATCTTACACAAAGCCTCCTCGTATAGATTACTGCAGTTGTTGAAGCCATCTGTGACAACCCTTAGTTGATCCCGTTCATCGACAACATTGAGGTACAGAAGATGTAAGTCTACTAGCTCCTGTTTTAAGCTTGTGTTTTTGCTTATGACTTTCTCTACTTCCCTCTCACTTTCCTCTCTCTCCTCTAACAGCGCTTGACATTTTCTCTCTGAAGCCTCAAGTTCATGAACGGTCGTTCTCAATCTAAGCTCCACCTCCTGAGCCACAGCCTTACGGGTCATCACAGGCATGGTTTCAGGAATTAGTACTGAAAGGAAAATTAAAAGAACGGTGAGAACTACTTAGACAGACAGACAAAAGGAGGGAAAGCTAGAAATGGAAGAATAATTGTTAGAAGTTAGTGTTGCTTAATAGAGTAATGAGATAGGCTGCTGAATCTAATTGAAATACAACTAATATGATAAGATCAAGTACAAGTTACATTGATTATATTGTCTTATGCTTTTATTTTTGCTTATGTGGGTAGGATGCCTGGTTAAAAAATTAATTAAAAAAACTAGTTTTGAATAAAATATTACAATTGAGATCAACGATAGTCAATGTTATTGTTGTTACGTATATAACACAGTGTAAAAAACACTAATAGGATAACAGTGTTTAGATATTTCACAACAACAACGTTTTGATAGTACCTATTTAGGCAAAATCAACAAAAAATTGTGACTCAATTAATCTGTTACAGTCTATGACTATTGTGTGCTAATTAGAGAATAAAAGTAAACAATACTCCCCGTTTAAATCCGCAGGTCGATCATCAGCTGTTCGTGAGAGGGTACCGGTAACGGTGGGCAACCAAACACTGTATTTAACTTTGTAAATTTGCAGGAAAACAATGATCCCGAGTATTTATGCAGTAATTTTACATTTGGATATAGTAATACATTAAAATTACGCTTAAAAGTTAAATAAAAAATAATTTTAAAATACGGAACAAAATTTTGACATGTCACTCGGGCAGTGTTGCCAGTAATCCACCAATTAACATCCCTTTTAGATGTTTGAAGGAAGTTCTGACATGTTTCGTGATTCCTAATTTATGATTTCGTACTTTGAGGCTTATATGCGGGTTTCGCAAATGTTTAAAATCCCAGCTTATGTAATAATGATGATATGATACTTTAAGGGTGTTCTGAATATGTACTGCACTATGGAAGACTGCTCTCAAAAAGATGAAGGGATCATCTTTGTGAACTATATATTCAAAGACATGTGACATCGACCAACCCGCATGGTAGATTACAGCCCACACCCTCTTGGCGAGGCCTTTGTGTTGTGTTGTTCGTTATGCTTTCACGCTAAAACGGCTGAACGGATTTGGATGAAATTTGGCACATGGGTAGACCATAACGTGGGTTAGGACATAGAATACTTTTTATCCCGATATTCCTACGTGATCGAGACTTATGCGGGTAAAACACCGGGGCGCAGCTAGTGTTTAAATAAACTTAGACTCAAAACATATTACCTATACAATCTACACTTGAGATACAAATATGGAGCCAAGTCTGGCGCAGACTAACTTTTAAGTTATCCGTGCTAATATATGCGGTCTGGAACTTTATGTAAGACGAAGCGAAGTGTAATAAATCAATGAAAAGCTATTTTAATATTGCTTCTCATGTTTCTTGTATAATTAGATACCTATGCCGCTTTTTCGCAAGGGAATTTAGACCCTCGTCTGCTTTAAATAACAAATAAGAAATGGGTAATAAATTTTCTGTGTACCACTAGAAATTATACACCCTACAGATTTTATGGCTATCCATGCTAAAGAATTTGTTTTACGTTCACAACAGTGGAATAAATATAACAGCGCAGGATAGCCTTTACCAGACGTGGTCATCGTATTAGTAGTTCAGCAGCTTCAATATCATCAGGATTGTGCCGGAATATAGCAGAAGGTCAATTCCAGTATTTAAAAATGTTCAAAATCTAGTCGTAATCTCATCTTAGTGACAATCGATGTCAAATCCTAGTAAAAAATGTAGGGAAATTAGAGGTACTTTTGACAGGTTAGTGGATTTTTGATCAGACTGTGAACGTTCTTAAAATTACGACAATTACCCCTCCGTTCGTCGTGAACGTGTTACGACAGTGGCTCCCCTGAAATCGTCTTCTGTCATCACAAGACAGCCGTCACGGAACCATCGATGCGACGCTCTGCAAGAGTGACTCTCACCAGCCAGTCTCTCTTCCGACCTTTTTTAGTGATTCCGGTAACTTCGTAATAAAACTACACAGCGCTATTTGCTGCGCCATAAAATATTTACTAACATAAGAAGTTTTCTGATGCCAAACATTATTTCGGAGAATTCTCCTCCACTAACTGCAACACAATATTCAAACGTACAGCCAGCTAGATCCCAGTACTAGAGGATCTGCCACTCGTAAATGTAAATGTATGAGCAGGCTGCATGTAGTAGTCATCGCGAAACACCGGTAATGTCCGACCATTAGGCGCATTCGAAATATCGCGGAACCCGGCACGTGGTGCGAATGTTGATAAAATTAATCTTTATGTATGCTGCGGTGGCTGTACAAACTTGTTTTGTACTTATAATTAAAATTATTTTATAATATCTACTAGAAAGAAAGAAAGAAAAAGAAAGAAAAAATGCGTTTATTGGCATTACTGCAAAATCAATACATGGTACATAAGTTTTCTGGATGGGTTTAATGTGTGGCCACCATTTTGAAAAAAAAAATGGCAAACACGGCCACGGCCCCGGCAATGGCCACGGATCTTCAAACCCCTTCACCAAGTACGTAGATCTTATGATGATCATATCTTCTCAGTCATTTTTGCAAGAGGAATATAAGAACAAGTCACGCTGTTCTTATGTGCATAGCATATGCTGTTGTAAAAAGATTTGTCTGTTGACGCTACTGTCAGAGCAGAACCACGATGGGTACTTAAATTACATAACATAAATATAACATTCGACCTGTAATCCCCGGAGGGTTAGGCATAGGTGTACCTATAGTACACCCACGTTTCGCCAGTTATGTTTAAGTCCCATGTAATCAAGGGCGAGCCTATTGCCATCAACCGGGTACAAAGCAAAGCGGGCAGAAAAAAAAAATCCAGATGGAAAAAACCAACCAACCACAGTAACACTTTGCCCGACCCGGGAACCGACCTTACCAGGACCTTGTGCTCAGCAGTAGCGCTTGCAACCATCAGACCAACGATACAGTCTTCTAAATACTTACTTACATTAATACTTAAGGTACTTAATATATTCAAAATAATGATTCCACCTGCCACTGAAAGTAATCATGACTAATAACCATGCCAGAGTAACACAACAAATAAGCGTACTAATGTATATTTAATGCAGGAAGCCGAGTACATAATATATTTCACACTTACGAATACCTAACACATTATGTCATCATCACTCATTCGAGTTCAACGAATCCATTAATCTAAAGTCAAAACAATGCAACATATTGTGATCAAATTGTAGCAAGTTAAACCTATTGTTCCAGCACAGCTATTCACAACCGTTCGATACACTTTCGTGCCGAGTGGAACATCAAAAGAGTCCTCCAAAGGCTGTTCACAAATCCAAAAGCCAAACTTTTTGTCAGTTTTAATCAAATACACAAAACAATATACAAAAGACAAAAGTGTCAACATTTTTATGCATGAGTATGAGTCTTTTAACTATCTGTATCTTATGTCTTTTTTCGTTTTTTATTTTATTTTATTATTATTATTTTTTTATTACTTGTAATTGTGCGTTTTGTTTGTGCAGAATAAAATATTTTTCTTTCTTTCTTTTTCTTTAAATAGACGACTGCCATTTTCGGGGCAAGGCAAATTAAAAGAAAAAAAAAATTGTAATTGAAAATGTGAAATTTTCGATTCGACTACCTGTCGAGTGGTTGTGAAGCTTAGAACATCTAACTTCTATTTTAAAAACGTAGGTGGATACTTAAAAGGATACGTAGAACCAGTCTGGCCTTTTCTACCATTATCAAGGACAAGGTAACGGACGTTTGGTACTTTCGACGCAGCTGCTGCGTTCACTGAACCTTACCTACCCACCAGCTTTCTGGGCTTCCGATATTCTAGATATAAAGACTGCTCTATATCTTTTAACAACACATAATCAGCCTAAACTGTACCCACTGCTGGGACACAGGCCTCCTCTCTATGAGAGGGAATGGTCCGTAATCCACCACGCGGGCCCAGTGAGGATTGGTAGATGTCACATGTCTTCGAATTTTTGGTTCTAGGACATGCCGGTTTCCTCACGGTGTTTTCCTTCACCGTTTTTGAGAGCAATGGTGATGAAATAAATTACACAAAGCAAAGTCTGGGTCCAAACCTACGACCTACAACTCGTAAGTCAAGTCCGTTACCACTGGGCCACCACAGCTCTCTTCTAACAACAACTTGAGGCAATTAAAATGAATTCCACCAGTAACCAGACCCAAACGTAGGAATCGTCTCCGTGATAGCTATTTAAAGTGGTTTTGTAAAGCCCTCCTTTGGTTATGTAAAGGTAATGAGATAGAACTACAAAAAATGGGGTTAGCTATGTCATCCACATGGCTGCATGCACAGATCTACACATACATAAAATTATAACACGCAAGAGTTAACTTGAGACCCGAGCACGACCTCCGCATTGTTACCGCTCTTACCACCGATACCTCAGTACTTACCGCGCGCATACGTCATCCGAGCGAAGTCTTAAGTGAACTCCTGCGGGTTGTATGTACATTAACTCATGCCTATTCCCATGGGGTCGGCAGAAACTACAGAACGCCACAGATAGTTTGTCAGGAAGAAGTTTTGACTTTACTTTTGACTCTTAAAATCATTTTTACAATGTAAGTCATTTGTTTTTATTTTCTGCTTCTGACCAGACCATGCCCCACTTGCTGGAGTGTCCTAAGTGCCCGTTCACCTGCACCTTAGATGACCTAAATAATGTCACTGATGCTGCAATCAACGTGGCCACCTACTGGACACAAATGGTATAACAAAATAAAAATAAAACAACGTGTAAGAAAGAGTACCATCGATACGAAAAGAAGAAGAAGTTTTCATTATCTGTAGCTTAAAGAAAACTACAATATAATATAGCTAAAGGTCACGTTAAAACAATAGTTCTGAAGCAGTTCCTCATATTTCGCCGAATTCCTGATCAGATTTTGGAACACAATGCTTCCAAAATTGCCTATCCCCATCGTCGAGTTATGTGGTAGATTGACGTCGTTGGTACATAGGAGCATACGACAGCGTCACTGGCACGGCTTAAATGGCGGAACAATGTTCTCGAATGCTTTCGGGATGGCTTTACTCCAACCAGGACAAGCGATGCCACCCAAGATGTGACGAATATCGATTTTAAATATTCACGCAAGTGAACACAAATAGGATTACGGACTTACGGATGTAGGATTCTTACTCGACTCTCGACTGTCAATGTTGGCCTTGATTTCAGTTAAGCAGAAGTTACTTAGAGTGACTTTTGGGGTTGAAGTATTATTTTTCATTCAACATGATTTCTAAGGAAACCCGCAAAAAACATTTTTTTTACGCTTTTTGCAATTTGCAGGGTCAGGTTGCATGTTGATTAAAGTGTGATTCACTACTGTAACAAATTTAGCTTTACAAAACTAAAATAATTAGAATGAATGATACAACTCCTAAAGTTAGAATTGGCCTGTAATGTCATGATTTCATGAAATAGTCATTCAATAGGGTAATATGAACTTAGAAAGGTGATTACTTCTGAAAACTATGTATTGATTATTATTTGCTACGGCCGCGAATCGTATTTAGATCAACATATTATACCAACAATTTCCTAAAATCGTAAGAAATTTTGAATTTTGCGGGCTACTCTGACGCTTTCAGGGGGTCTACTACGAAGTGCAAAGTGCGAATGATCGGAACGGACCGACATATGGCCGAACCGAATATTATTGAAAAATGCGAAAAAAGTTCCGATCGGCTCAATTGGGTCGGGACCATAGTCAATATTCGAAAGAGTGTAGGATCGGGACCGACCGAACGTAATAGTAACTTCGTAGCAAGAAACGGCCGAATATTCGGCCGATACTACTTCGGAGTAGACCCCCTGTTCATGCGGTAGTTAAAGAATAGCTAGTGAGCAAGTTGGTAGCACAGCTGACTGCACTAAATGAACACTTGTAAGTTGTACCGCCATGCGTGGTGGCTCTTTTGTTGCACCTCATTAAAGAGCTGTATTACATGCAAAAATATACGTTTGAAATTTTACGTTCACAGTCTCAACCGTCATCATAGATATCAATGGTTTGGGTGAGCTTGTAGAAAATAAACAGAAGAAACACAGCCACTATAGATGCATTTCCCAACTATACAACAGACACCCTCCTAGTCTGCGAAGTACATGGAGCATACCGTATTGAATCTAAAGCTCGGCGATTGGATTTGCCTCTCTACGAGGCGCCTCAAGACGGTATCGTCGACGGCCAATAAGGATGCCAAGCTTAAATAGGATTGGACGTGCCACACTCGTAGAATGCATTCAAAACCATTTGAATCCTTAGTTAGGAGATCGGTCGGAAAATGCATGCAATTGGAGAAAATGACAGGTACTTGTGCAAGTTCCAAAATCTAAATTAAGTCCCTTCTTTTAAGTGTTATTTGACTGTAGGTTTGATACAAAACGTGTCGTATTTTGAAGTATCAATCTGTCTTTGATTTTCAAAAGGCGTACCTGATATTTTTGGTAGGTTCGTGCATAAGAAAAGACGCTATCTTTTCGACCGTAGTTTTAAACTTAGGTATTTTCTCGTGCCAGCATGTGCTATTATCGGCTTTTGCTGTGGAGAGAACATTCGTCAGTCGGGAAAGTTGGTAGCAAGGTTGCCAACCCAAGCTGTTCTATTCTTTAAAAAAGTTATTTTTTTATATAAAAGTATAGAAAGAGAGTAGGGAGGCCTTTGCCCAGCAGTGGGACATTAACGGCTAATAAAAATAATAAAAATAAAGTGTAAAACCTAATAGGTCAAAAAACCACTTGCCTATATTAAGTTTCAACCACTGCGCTGTAAAGCACTCGTACAACCGACCGATCAATGCAATTGCAGCTAACTTAATTGTCAGTAGCACGCCTGGCATTCCTGATATCAATTAATTTGGTGTGATGTAATTCCCATTGGACTGATTGATTACACATGGTTGTCCCTGATACTTTAGTGGAGAGGAATCGCACCTGCCCTTTCGGTCAGTGATTTTTCGATTTCAAGCGCATATTCTGACTAAGCACGCAGTCGAAGGCCTTATAGAGATGTAAAAGATATTTTCTCTTTAATAAAAGATCTTCGCTCTGATAGGGTAAATGTGCATAATACCTACCACATTTAATAAGGATGTATCTAATTGGGCATAGAAACACATGTGGATGATAGGGGACAGGGACAATGCTACATTAACACAATAATAAATTGTTTTATAATTTTGAACGATGTTACAGAACACACACGTACGATTAAACACAATTTATAATACCAATATATTTATTAAAAGCTTTCGTGTAACACCGTTTATTACCGAACTCCGAATTTGTTCAACGAACGCCACAGTCATTTTAATCCTGTTAATCGTAAATCGTTAACCGCCCCAAGCTTTGCATTCACAGCACAAAAACCACATGTCTATAATAATTCGTGCCAGTTTCAGAGGATCGATATCATCCATAATAAATGTTTGTAGCGTGCCTAATCACGGGACAGCTCTGTTGTACTGGATGCATCACCTGCCTGGGCTACACGTCACCATCGCTCGACGTAAATGGTTCTAAATTGCTTTGATCGTTTCTCTGGAAGGCTAATGAATTTTCCCGCTCCAATAATTTGCATGGCTCACCCAACAGCGACACGGAACGCCTCTGTAACTAATATTAAGTCGTCAATTAAAATGGCCGTGCTTATAAGAGATTGTTTGGAGCAACTCCAAATTCGGTAATTTGGACGACAGTTCGTGGCTCCGCCATTGTTATTTTCGCACGTAGCAGTGCTTTTTGTTGGCTTTTTTTGGCTTTGAGTGAGCAATTACGAAGGCAACTAGAAAGCTGTTCCTTGTTTACTTCCGATTTCGTATTTTAAAGGATTAAGGCAAAGTTCATTCCTTTCCAAAAACTTCATCATAAGATTACAAAATAAAATGAATTAATGTTAGCATTCTATTGCGACTTTGCAAATAACTCGTCGCTTTTCGAGGAACGCCGATCCTGTCTAATTTTAATTTCGTTGGAATATTTACGCAAGTGTAAAGGGAATCGGGGAAATATTTCCGCTAATTTTAATATAAAAGGAATTTGGAACACCTTTTAGTAGATTGTGAAACATTTTCATGTTCACTATTTATTCCTTTATTAGTTGTCAATAGTGGAGCGATAGCCGTTTTGCGCAGATTTGACGCACACTTTCGCCATTTGTTTTACTTATTTTCTTTACTTTATTTTAAACTTTATGCGTCATATTCATCATCATACACATCCCGACTTCACCCACTGCTGGGCATAGGACTATCTTTTCTTGTACAAATCCCCACGCTCCTGTGCGAAGCTCATCCAAGTTTTGCCCACGATGGCAACAATGTCGTCGGCACTTCTCGTCATATTAATTAGGTGCAAATAAAACTATTTTCTCATACATAGTTAAAATCAAGTCCCTCTAAGTTTTTGTTTGATTGACTTCGTTGTTCACTTCCTTATTGAAAACTTGAAAGGATTTGAATGGAACAGATTGCAGCTATCTATTATTTATTATCACCCAACGCTTGTAAGTGTCAAGCGGGAGGTATGGGTAACTCAATAATGCAGATAGGCGGAGGCTTGGCAATCCGTCAATGTTCAGCCGGGATTACATCTCGTTGTACTGTACTAGCTACTGGAGCTTGGGTAACTGTTTAAATAATATGTCATAGGCTTGTTACTTTACAAAGCTGTACCTTAAATCATACCAGTTTGTAAATAACCCGTAATATCTCGAGTGATGACCAAAGAGGTCAAATAAATGCTCCTTCCGGTTTTTTTTCGTCTACTTATTGGTCATGGTTTTTTGTTATTTTTAAATTGTTGCTAGCTTGGTTCATATAAACAGGGTCAACATTTTTATTACGTATAATATGTAGGTATTTAATTCCACAATCGTTTTTGGAACCCAATTTACTTAGAACCAATTTTGTGAGTTATGCGCTGTCGATGCTCGAGTAGTCCAGTCTAGTATATAAATACACAGCGGTGCATTATTTATTCAACCCGTTCCTACCGAAAAGTTTACTCTCTAAGTGTATATGCATATCCAGCACATCAAGCGGACAATCCGCAGCGAAAAGTGCTCTCACTAGGAAAGCCGCTCACCGCTTGATAGAGCGGTAGACAAGCGCTATAGAAATAAATTGTGCCGTTTATTTTGACGGCAAGTATGGTTGGCTTTTGCGTTATGGGTCATAGGTCTCAGTCTCTTTTAAAGTCCGGACATTAGCTTGGTCTGATCACAGGAAGAATATGCCGATTAGTGTCTGAGATGGTCTTTTTCAAAAAGAACCACACAGTTCCATGTAAAAAATATGTTGATTATCTTCAGGTCCTGTGTGAGATGATTTATGACAGATTTATGGCTGTCAGCAACCCGGGTACTGGATCATTCTTTGATATATGAGGCGAGTGTACGACTTTTAACGAGAATCGAGTTCGCGATGCTTTCGCACGTTTTGGTCAAGTGACCGCCGCCGTGTGTGAATCGATAAGCACCTATTTGGTGGTCATATAGGTGCTGGAAAACTGAGAACTAGCATTGCGAAGAGTGTTAACACTTATAGATGACTATATGAATTGATTGTATGCATATATAATTATGATGGTTGAAATATTATTCTTTTATACAACAACCTCTGCGGATCCTCTTCTGAATATTTAGCTTCATCTAAGCGTGTCGATGACAATCTAAATTCTGTCAGCCTAGCTACAAACTAGTTTAAGCTACGACTACTGTATTAATAATAATAATATCCTCTCGACCGAATTTAGCTTACGGCGGCCAATCCCAACGGAGACTAACCAAGTACGCAGGAGATATTTAGAGCAGAAGTGCGTGCTCGAAAACATGAGCACTCTTTGTTCCTTTACTCTCATATTGCGATGACAGGTCAATCCGACACGACCGGGAGAGATCAGGCGTAGGACCAATGTCAGAAGCGATCGGTAGCGCCCATTAGCTAAAGTTTGCCCTTATTGTTATTATTGTTTCCTTTATTTAAATGTAAACATATAAATTATATTTTTAAATATTAGAATATAAAAGATATAAAAACATTTAAAAATATAAAAAATAGTAGCCCACCGGTATCGGGAACAGGGTCCAAGCTACCGGCGGTCAGGGCTCCAGAGAGAGGAATCTCCTGACAATGCGAGCCGTGTCCAGAAGTACCGCTTTCTGAATCAAGCCCTTGATCCAGCTGCCCAACGAGAGCCTCCTCAGGTGTTGGTCGAGGCTCTTGGCTATTAAGCCATTGGCTGTCACGACTATCGGCACAATGACTGCTGAGTCCACATCCCACATGTCGAAAACCTCGCGAGCCAAGTCAAGATACTTGATTTGTTTATCTTTCTCGGCTTTCACGAGGTTCTCATCATGCGGGACGGTTATGTCAACAATCATTGCGCGCCGCTCTGATCGATCCACCACCACTATATCAGGCTTATTGGCAACAATAGTCCTGTCAGTGATGATGGATCGATCCCAGTACAATGTGATATTTCCATTTTCGAGAACTGGGTCGGGCACATACCTGTAGTACGGCACCTCAGATTCGACAAGGCTGTATTTCAGAGCAAGTTGCTGATGGATTATCCTGGCTACAAGGTTGTGTCTATGCAAGTACTCTCCGTTAGCTAGACGAGAACACCCGGAGATAATATGCCTGATTGATTCTCCCGGCCGGTGGCATGCCCGACAGATGTCAACCGTGCCGTCTTTCACTTTCTTTCTTTCTTTCTTTTATTATTGTTATTATTAACAGTACTTATGCTAATTTTTCTATATGTTAATCTGTGGATAACGTCGTGAGTAGTGTATTTGTTAATTCTTTTAGTTTAGTACTCCTATCATGTCTAATATTTAATATACTGCTGTTTGTTGTCCCTAATAAATAAATAAATAAATAAATAAATAAATAAATAAATTAGCTAACATTTATGCCAAGGCAGTGGGAAAAATGGGCATGGGCAGTGAGATCCTCAGGAGAACCAAGGTAGCCGAGCTCGCAGAACGGATGGCCGTTGGGGCTGAAAGGTTCTGGATTGGCGTCCGAGTACTGGACGACGTAGCGTTGGAAAGCTACAGCTACTTCCTGCAGCCTTCAGAAGGTCATCGGTCCACCTTGTGGGAGCACAAGGTGGACCGATGACCTTCTGAAGGCTGCAGGAATCCACTGGATGCGGAAAACATAGAACCGGTCGAAGTGGAGGTGCTTGGGCCTATGTCCAGCAGGGCATCCCCCCTAATTCGGCTGAAATGATAACACAAATAAAACGCAAATTTAAAAAAGAAAAACGCTGATAAAAAGTAGTCGAAGGTCACGTACCTGTCACCGCTACCCCGGAACATAAAGGGCGAAGGAAGGAACATGGGTGGGTTTTAGTCAGTAAGAGTCTGACACTCCCTTCCGCTCCACCCAGAGCGGGAGGAGTCATTTGATGATTTCCCATCCCAAAAAAAAAAAAAAAAAGGTCACGTACCTATTCAACAAATTAAAAAGTTAAAACTTTTACAATGCTGTCTATTGTGTGATTTAATAGTCACACATTTATAATGGTTTCAATATCTTACTTTAAACTAGGAACCGACAACATTTCCAATTTGTTGATATCACTCTCAGGTCTAATACTTCACGCTTCAACATCCATTAATAACATACGCCAGACAAGATAGGTAAAGCATTTGCTACCGAAATTCAATCGCGGAACTTGGCACATGCTTGCGAAACTTTAAACTAACTATTGACTGACTCGGGCGTCGAAAGTTGCTCGAATCGAAGTTAATCTTTAGGCAATAGAAATCTTGGATCAAGTTCGCCACTTCACGTATAGCGAGTTAATCAAACGGAAAAATTTGAATCTCAAAATCTGTTTGCAGAAAATTCTAGAGCTGAGCGGAAAACTTACTTATGAACACTTACTAAGTGTTGCTTTTGTAGTATTGTGTTTGTAGCTTATTTTATTATTTTTAAAAGCCTGTGTTGTCCCACTGCAGGGCAGAAGTCTTCCTATCTTTTCATTTCTCTCTGTTTATTGAAACTAAGGCTCAGTTCTTGTTGAAGGAGTCCAGGTCATCCCGCCATCTTAGTTTGGGCCTGCCGCGATGTCGCTTGCAATGGGCCAAACTCACGACCGAAAGGGTCCCTCATAATTACCAGGAACCCGTTGGGTTGTGAGTTTGGCCCAATTCCCTTGTATTGTGTCAGTTGCATACAGGATACGGAAGACATTATACATATCTACCTATATAGGACAATGTGTACGGTCAGAGAAATTAATTGCCAAAATTGACACACTACCCAATTAACCGTGTTGTAGTCATTTCATACAACTGTCAATAATTACAGTTGTGATTTGAATATACGCCTAATAAATCAAAGTCGGTAGTCAATTTGTTAAACAATTATATTTTCTGACTTCATATACGTTTGTGTGCAGTAGGTAAACATTTGCACAAGATGTTAACAAAATAGACTAATTAAAGAATGAGTACATCACAAAATCCCGATAGCTCCAACCTGCCAATTAAGTATAAGCAAGACATATTGTATGCATTAGTAGCGGTTATTTTAGATCCCAGTCAATGCTTTGAATGCACCCTTTCATGGAAGGTCTCGAGTCATCTGAGGGCGACATCAATATACGTTAGTTAGCTTTGACTAAGACACCGTCTCTATCATGCACCGGCAGTTTGACAGTTGTACGACAGTGGCAGGAATAACGCTTAACCAAAGTCCGTGCTTAGTAACGTTTAGAGATTTAGGCCTCAGTGACCGTCCTCTGACCTCTGCCTTGAGGATAAAGCGACTCGCTTCAGTAATACATAAGCCTTTGGGGATCATTTTCAGCATAAGACTGAGTGTAAACAAAATGTTTGTATAGAACCTTAGTTTTTATTTACCCTAGAACTCTCAAAGAGTCGTTGCACTCAAGATTATGAATAACAAAAGCTGTGTCCCACATCTCTATGTCGGATAGCTGATTTCATTTCACGATTTCAGGGTTTGTCAAGTAAGTTTTTTGTCGGCAAAATCCTAACCAATTGTTGCACAGCACAAACATTTTTGTACTTCAAAGAAATCGCTTTACGAATCGGTTCGGAGCTTACCTTGAACAAAGTAGTACGAGTAACTAAAGTTCCTCTTCGTAATATAATATTACAGTTTTGTTAGCACACACGGCTTCACATGAAGCATGAGCTTGAAGCATGAATTTCAAGTTTTAGCTAACCTCGCATTGTATAGGTTTTTGGTCCAATCAGAAGTTAGCTTATACTGGGAATGTATAGCTTGACGTGTAGCCGTGCGTACATGTATGTATGTATGTGGAGTTAGAGCAACTACGAACTCTGTAACTTTTTCCTGCTCTTTGAAAGCTCCTTTGATGTTGGAAAATTAGATTATGCCGAAAGTCCTACTCCTGTTTAAGGTCATTGGGAGCTGGAAGTGCACGTATAAAAAACTTCAATCGTCTCTACAAGCACACTATTGAGTATACATAAGGATATATCTTTGTTGTTCTACGTACGAAACTTTGCGTGATATCAATTTTCCTTCGCTAGCCTAAAATAACATAGAAACTATCCCAGTTCGCATTTTCTCCAGTTGATAACTTTATTACGTTCTCTATACTATCTAAATAAAGATATATTTTCATGCAGCACCAACTGGATATTGGTTCTGAAGTATTCATATGGGTATCTGTTGCGTTATATTTACGATTGCAAGTTCAAAATGTAGTGCATTCACAAAGCGAAAAACTTGACTGCAGACGTTTGAATAATTTCGACAGCCAGTGAGCATGCTCCGCATACCAAATTAAGCATGTTATCTATAGTTTGTTTCAAAAGTATCTGATAAAAGTGTAAAAAAACCTGTTCTGGTTAAATTCTTATGCTATCAGCTATCACGCGCTAGTAAAACATTCATCTGAATTCAAAAGGTTTTAACTTTATAGCTCACCACATTTTCCAAAAGATATTGTTTCAATAAAATTATTGAATTGTTACTGAAAAATCATCCACCAAAATTAAGGTTAAAAAATGTACCTCAATTGTCAAATGAAAAACATTTTTAAGGTGATATAAAATAGAACTTTGGGTTTAGTATTCAAATATTCAAATCAAAGCTCTCAATTTGTAAGTGGCACTACAAACACATATACGTTTTCTGATTCATTTGTTTACTTTTTCATCTGATACGTTTGGAACCGATCATAAAGCCCGTACTGCACATGCCTGTAACTTGCACAGAAGTATGCGAAAAGCTTGCATGTCATTGACCCATAACAACTTCTGATTGATTGAATGTCACGGTGGCATGCAAGCTAAGTAGCTTGATAATACACATGCACAAAAATAAGCAAGTGCTTATTTTTGTGCTTGTGTATTACGGGCTTAACTTACCACTGTCGGCAATCCATACACGTAGATCAAGCCTAGCTTCCCACACTTAGATAAGTAACTTAATTTTTTGCAGGTATTTGGCACAACCACGACAATACAGTCGCGTTGAGCGCGAGCGGCGCCGGACGGGGCCGATAGTATCAAGGATCGCGCCCGCGCCGGCCGCACCCCCCGCACAACCGTCCTGCAGCCATGGTGCGCGACAAGAAACCTCCGCACAAGCAAGACTCACAAAAATGTGAGTACTAGTTTTAATATGTGACGTCACTTTTGATATAAAACAGACTAAAATTGTCCGTACATTCAAATCATAACTGTCATTCTTTGACACTTGTATGACACTATACCGCGGCAAATTAACGTAGGGTATCAATTTGTTTAACGATTCATTTCCTTGGCGTCACTTAATACTCGTAGTCCTAAAAGGGTGAATAATTAATGAATTAATTAATGGTGGAAAATTGCTTAATGCTAAGGAATGAGGTCTGGAGGCGGGATTTTTTGTTTTGGAACTTTTCAGACAAAAAAATTAGGTCTGTCCGTCTATCTTTAGAATGAAGCCATTACGTGACTAGCATCAATTTAACCACCGTAGTTAACACATTTACTATAATTACCTTAAAGTTAGTGCTGTGACAGCGAATGGGATGGCTTTAAATAAGGTTAGAAGCGAGACTGTCTATCAAGAAGAAAATTGTAGGTATTGTACAATACTCTGGTCGTCCATACTGAGGGTCTGAGATCCAGTCGAAGAATTAACAGTCACTCATACTTTGAGTATTGTAATAAAAGCTAAAGTAAACAGCAAACATTGGAATGGGTGTTCTGAAAACGGTATAGCTAATGGAGATAATAATATCTTGGCCAAACATTGTAGTATGGCACCTACTGCAATTGACTCTCACAATTTTGACACGGCGACGGAGAATTTTTGTAAAAATTTTAAAAATCTGGTAATTACGGTTAATCAGACGATGTGATGGATTAGAATATTAATTTATTTATGTGCATAGGAGTAGGTATTTTCTATAAGATGGAGACGTAGCATTTAAGAATTCTATTTCTTGATGCTGATACAGTTGTGCACATAATGATTTCAATAGGAAGGTAAACGCCAAAATCTTTATCTGACCGGCGTAAAGACTATTCCTACTTGCAGCTTATATTAGTAGTTGACCTAAAAAGGATCCGCTTTTGTTTTACTTACGGACGCAGGCAGCTGTGGTCATCATGTGCACGGGATTTTGTTTTCAAAATGGTCAGATATCAAGCATGGCGTAAATAGCTCGGCACTTAAGCCCTGTTCTGTAAAGGGACGTGGTAACTGAGAACCGTCATGTCAAACGCAGACGGCCACTGGCTAGCCCCCGAGGACACTCTTGAGACGTAATGGGAACCGGGATCCGCACAGAAAAAAAAACAGTTGAATAGCTGACATTCTAAATTGGAAAAACTGCACTTCTATATGGGCTGCACTCGTGGCTTTGCCCACGTGACAAAGTTTTTTTTTTTTAATTTTTGCTGACATTATTAAGGTTTTCAATCTTTCAACAACAGCTTTTCTCATTGATTCCCATACTTATTAACAGTGTATTTTGAAAACATTGTATACTTGAGTTAATTATTTTTAAAAGAGTAGGTAACTGTGGAGTTTCTAGATGGCTCTTCTCCATAGATAAACGTTCTAAACGACTTAGTATTGTATACATTCAAGTATTTTCTCACAGAGAGGAGGCCTGTGCCCCAGCAGTGGAACCATTATAGGCTGCTCATGAAGTATTTTCTAACTGAACAGACAGCTGTGCTACTGGGGAGTTTGTTGCGCCACTTCTTGTTCCCGGCGAAAGCACTAGGAAGTGAAGGGCGGGTGTTTTGGGGGACTGTCTTTGTAATTTTGACGTTCGAAAAGTGCTGATTCTCAGCCTAATTTGAATAAATGACTTTTGATTTTGATTTTTGACCAATTGGTACCGTACACCTAGCTTCTGACTTATCATAAGTGCCCATGTGTGTGTTTTATGTGAAATAAAATAATTTGAATTTGATTCTTAGTTTAACGCATATTGTAAGTATAACAAATAGTTACCATTGAAGTAAGAAAAACCGTAATAAGTGAGGCAGAACCGGTCAAGTGCGAGTCGGACTCGCACACGAAAGATTTTGTACCATAGAGCATAAAACGACGAAAAAACACGTATGGAGACCCCCTTTCATTTTGTTGGGCAAAGGTCTTCCCCAAATCCTTATTCACTTTATTTAATTTTTATTATTTGTTGTTATGGCGGCAATAGAAATACACACTCTGTGAAAATTTCAACTATCTACCTATTATGGTTCATGGGACACAGCCCGCTGTCAGACAGGCGGATAGATTGTGACAAGTGACATTTCAAAAAACAATTGCACAAACGTTTACCAACAGCCCCCTCCTGTCAACATCATTCGAGTGCCAAAAGATCCTTGTAGCTTTTAATAATATTCTACAATCTCAATTTCAAAATCCCAGTGGTCTTTATAAACCTTGCAAAAAAAAGGTTGCTGTTGAATTGCTGCTACTGAAAAGTCTGTCAAAATCACAATGATCATTATTCGCATTGTAACAAAGTTGATGTTGGGTTGCTGCTGTTAGAGGTAAAATAACTGTGAAACCCCCATAGAAATAGATCCCAAAGTAACACAGGAGCTTCTAACTGCCTCACACTAACTAATTAACATATATAGGTTAACCAAAAATAAACAATAAATTTTCTCTTCAGTAAATGCTCGAGGGTTACCCGATGTTTTCTGAGCAACACTTTGTATTAATTAATTAAACTTGTGGTTATCCTCGCGATATTTTCCTTTACGGGAAACTAGTGATAACTTGGTGCGTCAGATTATAGGTGACTATGTAATATAAATTTATTGTTTGTTTACATAGTAATTTCCGACCGCCATGGGTAAATAATATTGTTTATTGTAAAATAAGAACACGTATCTAAATAACCCTAACCACTAAACGAGGTTTCCCTGAATCATAATGATTATAATAGTCTCTTTCATCATTGGCTGTACAGTCACGAGCATAAGAATATATACACTCGGCTTTATTCAAAAGCGATTTCCTCCTTTATGTTTGCATTAAACTGTATGTTGTTACGAACATAGCATTTTCGAACCCATAGGTTTATGTAATGTGTCATACTTCAACGTTGCATTCGTTATTTCACGAAAAAATCGCAATTGAAAGTTGCTTAGTGTTGACATATTAGTGCTCGTGACTGTACCTACCGAAGTACAGTCAACTACAATATGTATTATTATGGTTGTCGGATTTTTATCTAAATCTGAATCTTGCTTGTGTAAACTCTGGTCCAGAGGCAAAATTATGTTTGCCTTACATATAAGCGAACCGGCCTGGGTGCTTCGGCCGGTTTTTCGACTAGAGTAAATATAGATTTTTTTTATAGCGTGTTAGTTACATATTAATGTTTTATACACATAAACCTTCCGTAATAAATTATCCGAATGATGGTGAAAGCTACATCTAAATAAGTTGCAAAGGACAATGCTCATAGATGTACGGAATCCCGTACCACGTTGCATCAAAGTCAAACTTTGTTTTTTATAGACTACACTTATCATATTAACTCCTACAAAAGTTATTTCTGTAAACAAAACACGGATTTAGGACATTTTCAAAAAAAAAAAAAATAACTTGAAACCTTTATTTTGTTTGTGTCATACATGAACGGCCATTATTGCTCTTAAAAATGATAATCGTTTAAATAAAAATTATATTCTATTTTATTCTAGTTAGTTTTAATTAATGTAGAATCGGCAAAGTATAATTTATTTGTACATGTTTTTTGAAAGACGTGATCATGACACTTTCAAAATTCAAGGTTATATTAAGTATAGGTTACATCATTTGAAACGGAACATCGTGTAAAGGGAATAAAACAACATCAACACTTTTTTTACATTAAATTCCCTGTTCAAAAATCAAATCCCCGACGCGTAATGTCGTAAAAAAATATGATATACGATGATCTTGAGACTTTTAGGTACGACTTTTGGTCATTGTCTTTTAGAAGAACAATGCGGTCACAGAGCGACACGAAAAGCGAGTCTAATTCATAATACGTATTAGATGTGTGATAGGGATAAACAGAAAAGGCCATTTTACAAAATAACCTGTTATTGTCTGCCTAGCCTTTTCCCAACTGTGATGGGGTCGGCTTTCAGTCTAACTGGATGCAACTGAATACCAGTATTTTACATGGACAGACTGCCTATCTGACCTGCGCAACCCAGTTACAGTGGTAACACGATACACCTTGGTAAGACTGGTTGTCAGACTTTCGGGTTTCTGACGATCCGTAACGACTGTCAAAGATCCACGAATGACAGCCAGGACCATCGGCTTAACGTGCTTTTCGAGGCACAGAGGGGTCTCGATGTGTAAAGATCGTCACCCATACACGGACCAACCGCGGCAAGCGTGGCTTAACCTGATCGATTTATCCGTGCGGCTGTTATTACTTAGCTACGAGCCCCTCAAATTAGAGTGAAAACAACCTTTTACGGTGAACTTAATCGTAGATGGAGCAAAAAGTTCACAGCGGCATAGATCTGCCTATCTTATTTATAATTACTATTATCAGCCTGTGATGTCCTACTGCAGGGCAAAGGCCTCCCTACTCTCTTTCCACTTATCTCTGTTCAAAGCTGCTAAGGACTAGTTCTTATGAAAGGAGTCCAGCTCATCCCGCCATCTCCGTCTGGGCCTGCCGCGCTGTCGCTTGCCATTAAAAGGGACCCATTGGGTCGTAAGTTTGGCCCATTGTTCGTCTGACATGGGGCAGATGTGTCCAGCCCAGTTCCATTTTAGCATGGCAGAGCTGCCTATCTTACCTTTTATAATCCAGTCAGTGAAAAACCCCTCGCTTTTACTAACTGAAAATTAAAATCTGGTTCAAATGAAAAATGTAAACTTTAACATTCTACGGTGAGCAATATTATGAAGTTTAAAAAAGAAATTGCTTTTTAAAATTCTTTTCGACGTCAGAATCTAAATATTTTCGCAGCAGTTTATAACAGAGCTATCTAGGAGTTTTATCTTCGTACTAAATATTTGTTGCTCTTTTGTAAGTAGACGTTTTAAAACGTAGGTTACCCCAGAAATTCGTGGAAGCAATTTTTCCTTCCACGAAATTCTAAGGTAGGGTAAAGTGGATTCAAAATCGTAATCCTAACTAGCTACATTTCCATTTTAATAGAAAAAAAACAAAAGACCTACTAGACAGTAGGCCTTTTACCTAACTATTACATAGACATGTAATAGGTAGATGCTTAGGTACATAAGAATAATCATCATTTCAGCCGATAGACGTCCACTGCTGGACATAGGCCTCCCCCAAGTATCGCCACATTGACCGGTCCCGTGCGACTCGCATCCAGCGGATTCCCGCAACCTTCACCAGGTCATCGGTCCACCTAGTGGGAGGCCATAAGAATAATAATCAGTCTTTAATGTACCCACTGCTGGGACACAGGCCTCTTCTTTATGAGAGGGAGCGGACCCTAGTCCACCACGCGGGCCCAGTGCGGGTTTGTGAATGTCACATATCTTAGAATTTTTGGTTCTAAGACATTTCCGGTTTCCTCACAATGTTTTCCTTCACCGTTTTGAGAACAGTGGTGGTGAAATGAAATATATAAAGTAAAGTGCCTACCTGGGTTCGAACTCACGACCTAAAACTCGTAAGTAAGTCGTGGCCGACACTGGGCCACCACTGCTCTCGGGTACATAATTATTAGGTAAATAATAAACCATGTATTTACTAAAGCCAGTGTAACATTAAATTAACTATCCGATAAAATTAATACAACAATAAACGCATTAATTAACTCACAAGAATTAAAATTTTAAGCAGCTTATTATTTTGCAAATGTTTAATTAGATTTAATAAGGTGGGTAATTAAAACGGCGCATTCATTCCCCTCTTGGGTATAACGACCCATAACATAAGCAAAAATTATGACACCTGTATTTAATTAAGTTAGCAAATTTTATTCTTGGAGCTCGGTTTATTGGACAATGGTAATAAAAAAAACAAATAAGTATTATTATTAAATGGAGGAAACAATGGAGAGGATAGGGCGCATTGCCCGTAAAATTTTATGGCCAATAGCCGTTGTGAATATAATTAAAGAGGCTAAAAGTTATGACACACTTTAGAATTAGATAAAGTTAAAAATACTATATTAAATGTACCTGAAACAAAGCCCTGTATTTTATTTAAATATAAGTATGGTCAAGAAGCAATAACGTTTAACAATTTTCACACATTTTCCTTTCCCACATAGCGGGCGCATGTCACCTTTCCGTACCGTCATTTTAAAAACATACATACATACGTACATATTTAAAAATAGGGCTTTGTTTTAAGATCACAAAAAAAAAATTAAAATGGTCGCAAACATCTAGAACCTAGATAAATATGGAACTGCAAACGCTCGAAAACGTGTAACTACAAAAGCTACTAAGCTTCGCACATATAAATAGTGGTGAATATGTAGTGTGACAGCATCTGCCCTCAGGCGTCTTTAATTACTTCCTTACTTTTCTAGGTTTCTAGGTTGACGCGTCACTATGACGCAAACGTCAAAGCTGAGAAAGGCCAACAAAGTTTTTCGCATGAAAAGCGCTCCCCTTGGCTTGAAGACTTAAATAACACACACACACACAACGATTTAGAAACGGAATCGTAAAGTAAGCTAACCGGCCCTTTGACTATTGTTGGCTATTTGACTGCTGCGGGCTATTTGAGTTGAGAATGGTTTAGATTATTATCCAAAGAATTTTTTATTCAATTTTATTAACTCCACTTTATTGTTAATGACTGAAGCTTTTCTTTGTTTTTCTCTAACTTGTGAATTTTTTTCCGAATTGACTCAGGAATTACTATAACAGAGTAACTAAAATAAGTAAGTAAGCTTTGAAAGCAAAGTATATGAAGCCGTTGCAAGTTGGTCCCGTCCCGGCTGTCATTTGTCAGATTTTTGGGCTTCTGACTGTCAAAGATCAACGTCTTTGACAGTCAGAAGCCCAAAAGTCTGACAACCAGTCTTAATCAGTAACTAGGTGCTGGGGGTTGGATAGGAGGTCACTCCACGTAAAACACTGGTATTCAGCTGCATCTGGTTAGACTGGAAGCCAACCCCAACATAGTTGGGAAATGGCTAGGCAGACTCATCTGCCTAATACAAAAACTTACTTTAGTTACTCATAACTAAAGTAAGTTTTTGTATTAAGTTGTAGCATAGTATTGACAACGAGAATGTTTGACCGATGACCTATTTGTGATTATTTAATTTGATTCTTGTTGATGTTAGTAGCAGGGTCAATGTTTTCTTTGAACTTGGCTTTTAATTTGCAATCTGAGTTAGGAAAACGTTTTTTGTGTTTTTCATAATTTCAGCCGAAATACGTCCACTGCTGGACATAGGCCTTCCTGAAGTACCGCCACTTTGCCCGGTTCTGTGCTTCTTGTATCCAGCAGATTCCCGCGGCCTTCACCAGGTCATCGATCCTTATTAACACCATTAGTTCAAACTTATTATTTGGTCCTTTTTTGGTATTTGGTCCTTAACGTAACTAAATTGAACACAGGACCAAAACAAAACAAAGTGCTCAAACGAGAACGCTTTAAAGACGTGTTCTGTGGTAACGATGGTGGCGTTTTAGGCGAAAGATTATTATCTTCTAAACAAGGCATGTATGTAGATTCCTGTTTTAGATAGTAAACGCCACCTTTCTCATTTTTATGAAAGTTAACCAATTTAAGAACCGAGTAGGTATGACTCATCAAAATTACTTTTTGGAAATTCGGTTTTGAGTAATTTCGATTTTTGAGACATCTAAGTTATCTCTTCGGAATTATTGTATGGCTTTTACTTTTATTTTTCAAATGACCCAATATATTTATAAGAAATATATACAGTTTTATCATGTGTCAAGCGATGCGAATCCCGCATAATTTCGTTCATTTGGCCCAAGCCCTATTTTGGCTTCGAAGCCGACTGCAATACGTGACTCCTGAAATCGGTTTCCTGCAAATGTAAGTTCGATACGATCTAGATAAAGTGTCGCCAACGTTCGGTACTGGTCTCCTTTCATTTTTTTTCCGCTTTCATTTTTCTTTTCGAGTATAATTTCCATTTTCGCTTACTCGATATTTAAGGAGCGTTTTTATTTACTGCGTAATTTATATTGTTATTGAGAAAGATGAAGATTGATATTTTGACATGAAACAAGATCCATGAATCTGGTAAATGCTAAATTATTTTATTGAATAATATATTATCTGGGTATTGCCCAATCAATTACAAAATCAAAAAAGATAAAATCTAATCGCCCGGTTTGGCATAAACATGTTATGTTACATTTAAAGAAAAACCGATGTTCTTTTCAAGACGTAAACACATCCGGTTGTAGCAATTTGTGGATGGCTGCCGCTTAAAGTATAGGGATGACATCACATCTCAGTAAAACAACCGCCTATATGTATATGGGTACCTGCTTCTATATGTACTAAAAGGTTTACGTGCTCACGAGCCTGGTTACAGCCACAACCTTTATTATAATGTGGAGCATCCAACATAATAGTATCGCATTCGTTTTATACGTGTAACTTGAATATATTGCTATTTAACAAACTGCGATAACATGCTCACAAAGAGATTACAGGGCTGCCCGTATTTTCAAATTGTAGGACCGTTGTCGATCGTATTTTGTTTCGAGGTTGGTTAGCCAAATGCAATTTTAGGGGACTGTGTGTTTGATAATTTAATTTGATACATCTCGTAGCTGTAGTAGCTGTATGAAAATGAGTTATATTATATGAGGTTTGTATCTAAAAAACTTTTGTAGTAGGTACCTAAATGGAATACATTCAAAGTTATCATAAAAACTCAGATATGTACATATATTGTGTTATGTTTTCAGGGTTCATGGATATAGATCCATGAACCCTGAAAACATAACACTCTTTTTTTGGGTAGTCGTATAAAAATAAACAAACACCATCTCGTTCAAATTGCGATATCTAAATAAGAAAAATAAGTAACACAATGGGACTCTCTAAGAGCGGTTTGATAAGAAAGAAAAAACGTTTCTCCGTGTTAACAAGGGCCACGAGACTACACAGGAACTGTGTTGCAGAAATGTGTGTTGAAATATTTTTGTTCGCCCGATATCTCTAAGATTTGGGGCGGGAAGGAAGGCGCCTGATGGCTCGCTTGATGCGTCATTTTTGTGCCTCACTATAGCGAAGAATGACGAGTTTTTCCCAATTTTATAGGAAAATAGGTAATAGTTTGCAGACGAGGTGTTATATGAAGTAGATATGCATAATGAAAACCTTAATACAACTTTAATTCGTTCAAGAAATAAGAGCTTAGTGTTTGTGTAAGCCATATAACAGCTACCTGTTACCCCTCTACTCACTTAAATCCTGGTGTTCATTACACTTTTACGTCTTTCCACCCCAGCAGTAATATGTTCTGATAAATTCACGGGAGAGAATTAAATTTTTAAATCTCGTTTCCGTTTTTCTACCGCACAGAGCTCGTGGTTTACGAAAAGGTTGTAAAGTATGAAACATCCGTGGGATTAAAAAATAAACGTGGGAAATTCTAGATGTTTGTTTCAGCCCTAGATATTTAAAAAAAAAAATATATGACTCATACCATAGCCGTGTTTGCAAACATATTCTCGCTACTATCCGTTCATAAATGTACTTATCGTGACTATTAGATACGATTGCTAAAACGGCTATCCGATGACTTCCTCAGTTCTTATTCGTGTTTCGTTTGTCGTTTAGTACCTACATACTTCCGTCGAATTTTATCTTTATTGGCCTATGTTTTTTTTTTATTTATTAATAGCCGCACCTGTATGAGGCAAGGGAGAATCAGTTATTTTCAAATATCTGGTATAAACATTCACTGAGCACACTTGAATACGAGTATCAAACTTTTGGACGGTATTTTCGGCAGCCGCGCTTCCAATTTCTAGACCAAGTACATAAACAGAAAAATATTAATTTATTAATCAAATATGTGGTTTAAAACCAAGCTTAAGGAGAAAAAAATACATCTTTATTTTCCAAATCAATATAAAAACCTTGCACAATGCAAGTAAGTAACAGATAAGCAATATCGGTAGTTATTATGGTTGTTAACCTGCACCCTAATTCCGTAGCACCGAGAGTCTTGAAGGATATTGCTTTGCTAATCCATTGCTTCATATGATTGAAAACTTAGTCTACTCAACAACGTAAATAACACAATGAACGTGGGTGAACTGTCAAAATGAAACCCATTGCGATCAATTGTCATTTTAAGTGTGATACGCAATTACCCCGTTTATTCACTCTGTTCCCCATACTAGTATATACTACTACGTACTACGGTGGAACAGAAAATACACTCAACAGTTTACATAGCATACTGCGCATTCCCAGTCATACTAATCAATGAAGTTGGACCTCCAAACAATATTGCCACTTGAAGAGATAGTCAAGTGTTCAATTCTCTCCCATTTCTCTTCATCGGCTCTACGTCAAATCGTTTTCCGTCTCATAAGATCACTAATGAATCTTCTTGTCATTTGGCGAAGGTTCTTTTATGACTGCCAAGTTCGTAACAGGCACACTAACTAAGGCACTTTCAGTTTACATTTGTTACGTTTGTGACAAAATAAGTTTCGTCTTTATTGAGGCTGATGAAACAGTTTATTAGTAATTCCTTTCTTTTGTGTCAAAATACTGACGTAAAACGTAGTGCATAAATGCCGTAATCAAGGAGCCTTAGAGCTATGATATGAAACAAGATATTTGGCAATGAACCTTGCTGGTTGATTGGCCCTTCGACGAGTTTCTTTGACGAAAATGTGAAGGATCAAGATGAAAATAGATATTGTGATGCTTACGTTTTCTCATTTAGTATCGCTAGCCTTTTTTCTTGTTTAGAAAAAGATCGCAGTTTATTTAAGAAGGCAAAAACTGATTTAGCATTTGAATTCTCGTTTGTATTCCCTGAATCGAGTCTCAGATAGAGAAATTAATGATTTCGTCGCTATCGGGACGCATACAATCGAATTCCATTGTTCATGACAGAATCCGAAACACATACTTTTGCATCCAAATAAAAGGCCAAACCACTTTCGAGTATCATAGCCAAAATATCGGGAAAAAAATATAACGTTTAATTCCATGCGAGCTTTGTACGTCGAATTTTCAGGAGGCCTGTTATGCAACTGAAACAAAATAAAGTAAAATTTGACTGTGTCATATCGCAAAATCGCAAATGGAACTAAATACACTCCGATATAAAAGTAATCCCTTGTAAAAGTGCACGAAAAATACAAAAAAATCGGTAGGTGGCGAGAAATCGTGAGGCGACTCACATCAGCCCCTAGACAAGAAACTACATGAGGACCACGACCGCTCTGACAAGAGTGCTACGAAGAATAAGAAGATAAAAGTAAATCCTAAAGAAAAACAAATTTAATTAGCTTCGAAGGAACAATATAGAATGATTTATTAAGGGAAAAATGAAACTGAACACAGCTTCATGAATACAGATTTTTTTTTCCTTTATTTTTTGTATCTTGTACCTATTACAGACGGTAGGCTTTCAAGGCTAGTAAAAATATGAAGGAAGAAAAGACTTATTTTGCTATATAATTTATTATTGTCTTCACGCGTCTAGATTTTGATGACGTATTCAAATACGGTAAATTGAATTTATGTATATTCGCACAACATTATTTTATTTGTGGTATTCACCAGTAAGTTAAGTAATCGTATTTAAACATGGGTAAATGTATTTTATGATTCCCTTTTGTTCTCCTCGCAATATCTTGAGTTGGTTGTAGCTTAACTGTGATTTGTTGACTACTTAACGAACCTTCGGGCCCTAAAAGTATACCAGCGCTGTGGTATTTATTTTTTCATATCCTCGCACAGGTCTTTTTTTGGTTGTTTTTATTGTAACTTTGTTAGTTTTAAATGTTCTTTTTTTTACTATTTGTATTTTATGTGCGTGTCCCAAATGAAATATTTTCTGTTTTGAATTTCTCTCGATGAATCAGTAAGGGTAAGGGATTTATGGCACGTCGTTTCTGTGTCATGTTATCATGTAGATCCTTAGAATCCTTACTGCTTAAGACGACATGTTTCGTCTTAAACAGTAAGGATTCTAAGGATTTGTGGCAAGAGATCAAAGTCAATCTTAATCCATAGGAAACGATCATTTGGAACCGTGCACCTAGCTTCTGATGTTTCATAAGTGCCCATGTAGGTTTATGTGAAATAAAATATTTTGATTTTGTTTTTTTTTATCTTTTTCAATTCGAGTTTGGGTACTTTGCTGCTACTGCTGCTTTCTGCAAAGCTCAATATGATTCCTACAGCAATTATTTTCAAAAGCCCACAGTAAACCTCACCTACAGAAAACCTTTTCAAAAAAAAGTCCACAGCAAACCTCACCTTCAGCAATCCTTTTCGAAACAAGCCCACAGCAAACCTCACCTACAGCGATCCTTTTCGAAAAAGCCCACAGCAAACCTTCCTCAAAACATTTAAGGGAATAATTCATCTAAAACTGTAGATGAAATTTTTACAAAACCTAAAATCTCTTCGGCCAGCTACTTTGAACAAAGTTGAGCCACTTTGTCCTGTGTAACCAAAATCCTATTAAAAGATTACGGTGTAATCACGACGACGGGCAACAACAAACTAGTTCGGAGTCTAATTTCAACCTAGTTTATGCTTCAGACACTGAGATTTTAGTTTGGAGGGGCTTGGTTATAACAGCCGCACGGGTCGATCGAAAGTTAAGCTTGCCGAGGTCGGTCCGTGGGGCGTGGATGGATAACCATCGGAAGGCCCTTTAAGTCGTTGGTTGCGATTGTTATTTGTAGATCTTTGATAGTCGTTACGGGGAGTCAGAAACGTGAAAGTTTGACAACCAGTCTTACCAAGGGGCGATCGACGTTACCCTATAACTAGCTTGTAGGGATCTCAGATTGTATAGGCTGAATCCGGTTACACTGGAAGTCCACCCCAACGTAGTCGGGAAAAGGCTTGGCAGACGATGACCCCGATATTTTGGTTGATTGATCAATTTATACAGAAGAGCTTATTGAGCGAGTCTTTTTATAGGAAATTAATTTTATACAATAGCTTTAAAAGATAATGCCCTATTGGAGCGCCAAGCTTTTGTTTGTAAATTGCTTTCAGAGTTTTTCATAATGTTTATGAAATTTCGGGCTAGAGTGACACGAGAAATTAATATTGTGTAATTAAATACTCTGGATGTCAAAACTCAAATATTTCGGAAGAAAATTTGGAGCCTCGATGAATATTTTTGGTATTATTTTTACTAGATATGCTGGGATATATCGATCTTGTGGAATTCTGATAGGCAGTATCACAATGTAAAATACTAGGTACTCAGCTGTATCCGGTTAGACTGCGAACGACCCCAACGTAGTTGGGAAAAGGCTAGGCAGATGATGATGATGCTGGAATGTATCAAAACAGTAAAATTCCTATTCCACGTATTCCAAAAAATATTTTAAATATAAAAAAATATTTTAAATATTATTTTCTTGCTAAATTAGGTACGTTATTTTTCCTGTATCGTGGGTGCGTTTACAAACATTATTTAAACTCACATACACAAACAGCCAGACCCGGAACAACTACTTGTAGGTCATACAAATATTTGTTCCGTGCGAGAATCGAACCCGCGACACGCAGCGCAGCAGTCAATCGCTTAACCACTGCGCCAACCGTGATGTCAATTTGACTTTCATCTTCTGTGTTTAGGTAACAAAACAAATCCGATTTCCAACCAATTAAACTCAAAGAATACGATTATAGGTATCCATTTGAAATGGATACCTATAATCGTATCCTTTGAGTTTGGAATCAAATTACAATTACGTTTAACCGTTTGCTTAACCCATTTGATACACGAACGCAGATATAACTTCGCTGCGGTACATACTGTAGCGTGTTTCAGGCCGTACCTATAGTAAAGGAAATGCTTTAGAAACCGTTATAGGCCTGTCCATTATATTAGCCGGCTAGCCGTGCCGAGGCATGGAGGTAAGGAAATTAGAAGACGAAGAAGCGGGGAGCACGACGTAACGGCTGGTAGGTTCCTCTGCACTGTATTATGAGGAAACTTAGTTTCTAGATATGTTTTAAGGCATCCTGGCTTTTTTTTTTTTTTTTGGGATGGGAAATCATCAAATGACTCCTCCCGCTCTGGGTGGAGCGGAAGGGAGTGTCAGACTCTTACTGACTAAAACCCACCCATGTTCCTTCCTTCGCCCTTCATGTTCCGGGGCAGCGGTAACCCTTTCGGACAATCCCGCTGCCCCGGCAGGCTTCGGCCCTGAGGGCCCCTCGTTATGCTGACATCTCTTTGAGGCGCGCGTGGAACACTTACGCGCCGTCCGGCACGGGCCTGGTCCTGATCGGGCGGTGAGCTACCCATTGCTCTCCGCCCGCAGGCCCGCGCCTACGGTGGCCGGTAGTCTTCACTTGACTCCCGACGCCCGGGGCGTCTCCCGCGGCGGCTGGGACGGGAGGCTCTCTCCCTCATCCGTCCCGCCACCTCCTTCGCTAGCATGACTGCTTCGCAGAAGGAGGCGACTGCCTCCCACTCCCTCTCGCTCCGGACCATGGCTTGCACCAGGTCCGGGCGCGAGAGGCCGCCGCCGCTGCCGATCGCCTCCACGAGGACACGGCGGTGCTCCGCCCAAGCGGGGCAGACCTCCACCGTGTGCTCCACCGTGTCCTCTGGGCGATCCTGGCAATGGTGACACCCGGGCGTTTCCTCCCGCCTGATCATGTGCAGGAACCTCCCGAAACTTCCGTGTCCGGTGAGGACCTGCGTCAGGCGGTAGGTGAGGGCGCCGTGGCGCCTCTCTAGCCACTCCTCAAAGAGGGGTCTTATCGCCGCTATCGCGGCGTGCCCTGCGCTGGGTTGCGACAGTCGCTCTTTCCATGTCGCCATGAGATCGAGCCGGAGGTCCGTCCGCTCCGCAGCAATTTGCCGCGGGAGCGGACTTTCCCCCCGGCGTAGTGCCTCCGCGCGCCACTCATAAAGGCGCGCGAGGACTATCGCCTCCAGATCCCATGGCGAGGCATCCTGGCTTGTGACCTACATACGTATATTTTCTGGGAAATGAAGGGCTAAAGGCGACGCTAGACGAGATTGTTAAATCAGCTGCTAAGTTCTCGACATCAGAGCCATCCGGTCCGATATCCATTTTTTACAACTTTTCAAGAGAACGAAAATAAACGTTGAAAATAAATAATTGTTCTATAATTTTGAAGATTACACACACGAACATGGAAGACGGAGAACACGACTATAACTATAATTATGGCAGTGTTCTCCTTAATCTTCAATTAATTATTTTCAATGTTTGTTTTCGCTCTCCTGAAAAATTGCAAACATGGATATCTGAACAGATGGCTCTGATGTCGAGAGTTGTAAAATCATAAATTTTGAATAGTTGTAGGCTATTTCATGTTCGAAATTGGGCCAAACACGAAATGATGGGATAATTATAATTTTTGCAAGAATAGGCGGCGTTTGTTCCTACTTCTAATCTTAACTTGTCTTCGAACACTTTTCTCTCGTCTTACAACTTAAATGCCTGTACAAGTAACAAATCAAAGATAACTAAGATGAACAGACGGTTTATTCTGCAAACATCTCACGATGAAAACTTAAATGAAGTGAGCTGTCATTCCAACTGGCGTTAATATTGTAAAAGAGTAACGGTAAAGTTTCTTGCCTATTCCTCTCCATACGAAAACTATCTTTTAGAAGCGGTGACTAAAATCAATTCTATTTTATTGTAAATGTTGACGTTCAAAAGTACCTTTTATATGCCTATTTGAAATAAAAGCTTTGACTTTGTTAAGGATTGACACTATTGACAGCTCACTTCAAGTTCACTTCACCTAAGTTTTCACTGTGAGATTTTTACGGAATAGATCGGCAGAACATAAAGTTCTTTGTTAACATTTTTTATACTCAACACGGGATCAAACGTCGACGGCCCAGATATATCGGGGAGTAACTCAGTAAAAGCAAGTACTCCGTCAAGCCTTACAGATTTAGTGATCCCTCGGTACGTCGTTATTACGTGTCGAAAAGGCAATCGATACGGGATTTTTCTTTGCATAGAGATTGGGGAGATGGTGATCAGTTGGTGCTTTAGGGAAGGACTTGATAATGTTATTCGAAAAAAATTCAAGGTTATATAACTAGAATGTTCTAAGTACATTGCTACCAAAGATTGAATCTAATATAATTAACCTACTAGAATCAATCGATTTAAAACAGCGTTATTCAAATGGCTTATAGAAGAAACATTATATTCTGTAGAGTATTTAGACTTTAAAGATTCACACTGACATGTTACTATTATAATTTGACATTTAAATTTAATAACTATATATGATATATGTACCAATTTTATTAGCTTCATTTATTTAATTCATGTAATCAATAATATTGCATGCTACGAGTAGTTTTAGCGAATAGTTTTCGAAACTGCTTAAAAACCCGACCATCTGTAATGTCCTACAATTCTTGCAAATAAATTTCATTTACTAACTGCATGCGTATTTTAATTAATTAATTATTGTTTCTAACATTATAATGAAGTATATCAAATTTATACGCCAAAATTAAAGGCAAGATAAAAGATCTATGCAATAATTTTTCAGAACATTTTGTGCCTTATTTATGCAAATATAAGTGATTTAGATGTTTTTATTTGTATGCCTAAGATGAATAAAAATGTGTTGCGTTACCACTTTATTCATGTCTAAAACTTTTCCAGCTATTTGCGCCTAAGTACGAAGAGTAAGCGAAAGAATGGAAAAGGTACATTCCACCAAAATACCTACGTAGTTTGTTTCTAACTGTGCAAAATGTTAGCTCTTTCTTTGTTCTGGGTGTCTGAACCCTGTTTATTCCGAACCTGTTTCTGAACATATTTCGACCCAACTTGAACAGGGTATTCCGAACAATAATAAAAACGAAGGCAAATGACAATCTACAAATCTCTGAGTATTCAAACTTTTTCTTAATTTTTTTTCTCTTTAAAGTTTAAGTTTGACTACTCGTATAAGTAATATATCTAAAATTGTACCTTTTCAATTTAAATACTTCTTAGGAAGTAGTCCGTTCGCATGTTTTATACCTATCCTACTTATACAGGTTAAAGACACTCTGTAACATACTATATGTATCGCTCTTGGTTGCCTAAATAAAGAAAAATAATTAAATAGTTTGCCTTTTTTTGTTACGTTAAATCTTCAGTTAATCTAATATAATCTAACCAGCCTGTATTGTCCCACCGCAGGGCAAAGGCCTCCCTGTCCCTTTTCCACACAATTCTGTCTTTTGCGAGTGCCGGCCAGTCCCTACGGTAGGAGTCAAGCTCGTCCCGCCATCTCCGTCTTGGCTTGCCGCGATGGCGTCGTGCGTCATCCGTTAATAATGCAAAACAAAAAAAAAGAAAAGTATCCTGATACTCGACCATCGTCGTGCAATGAACGATATAAACAGACACGATCCGCAATTTGTACATTAAAGGCTTTAATTATGCGGGTCCGTAATGAATCACGGTGGATCTGTGCACGATCATATCAGCGTCATTTATTTTTAAAGGTTATCAAACAATCGTGATCACTATTGACAGCCCTTTGGACGGGTTACGAAAGATTTTAGATTCATTAATTTTGTGTGCTCATGAGACTGCAAAATCTATAAGTGATTTTGGTCGAGATTAGGGTGACTCATCTGTTCATGACGTTTGTGATAAAACCCAAGGGCGGTTAAACACGGTGACTTTTTGCAGCGCTTCTGTAGAGATTCTGTCACGATGCAGTCCTAGAAGGTTTTTCCTTCGAAGTTTACCATTCCGAAAAATTTAATTCATTCTGTCTAGCCTTTTGCCAACTACATTGGGGTCGGCTTCCAGTTTAACCGAATGCAGCTGAATACCAGTATTTTACATGGAGCGACTGCCTACTCCACAATCCAGTTCAGTTGTTCGACTTTTGGGCTTCTGACTAGCCGTAACGACTGTCAAAGATCTACGAATGACAGCCGAGACCAACGGCCGAGGCACGTTGGGGTCACGATACGTAAGAAAAGAATAATTTATTAACATTTTACGTGGTTGAGCCGCGGGCACAGCCAGATGTAAATATTTACAAGTCTCAACAAATAGACGGCGAGACGGAGTTCGTCGTCATTTTATGAAGTAAATTTTAAGAAATAGGGGCACGGTAATTGATTCTTAAGGCTGAAAAGTTTTATGGATTAAAAAAGATAAATGGTGATTTTTTGACCGAAGCGAAAAGTTTTTAATCTTGTGGCAGAAAAGGTGTTCTCGTAAAAAGAGGTGGTTGAAAAGCTTTTAGTTATTTTCGCCTTAACGATCTGGCAGGCGGGAGAGCTTGCCTACTAAAAATGGTTGAGTGGGTCAAACACCCATTAAGTTTTTGGATGTGGAGCACTATAGTTGAAGGCCATAATCACATATGATATAACCTTCGACATCTTCGAATTCAAACACTGAATATAACACAGAAATAAAATATAAGTCAACATTTTTTTAAATTAATTTTTAATTAACTTTGCATATATTGCAATATATTGTGTATTAGCTTAGCTTTAGAATTTGTTTAAACATTTGTTCTATCCCCTTTACTTGTAAGGTGTTTTAAGACAAATCCAACTAGCCCCACAAACAGAGCTATCTCATAAAGTTGACAAGTTCCCGTGGCCACCTTCCATCCTTGGACTACCTTTATGCCTTTTTTATACCTTTGAGGAGTGCCTAGGGCCACCTTCGGGTTCCATCGTCAGACCAGCTCTATGGTATCATATTTTTTTATTGTCACTGAAATTAAATACGTATGCCAAGTTTCAGCTCAACCGAATGCCAGGAAGTGCTTGAAAAATGGATGACAAAGCGAGTAACCGGATACACATACGAACGAAGCAAGTTTAAGTTAAATAAAGCTTGTAGAAATAGGTTTATTTGACAGAGAAACACGTGCACATAAAAAGATAAGTAAGATAATTGGAATAAACTTACTGTAGCAATGGCTTTCATTTTGACAGTTCAACAGCATTCATAGCGTTACTTACGTTGTTGAGTAGACAACTTTTTCGAACATATGAAGCAAGTGATTAGCAATATCCTTCAAAATGGTTCATTTTGTGATTTAAAGTGTGTTACACAATCATACCTATAATCATAATCAGTTAATCATACAACAGAAATAGTCGGCAGCTGCACGTCTTGACTGTGACAAGAGGGCACTCAGCATAACGCTGTAATGCTGTGCTTTGCTGTATTTCTCCTTCTAGATCACAACTACATAACTGTTTCATTGTGTTTAATTTGACGCTAATCCCATATAACTCTCTCTCTGCTCTCAAAACGGTGAAGGAAAACATCGTGAGGAAACCGGCATGTCCTAGAACCAAAAATTCGAAGACATGTGACATCCACCAACTCGCACTGGGCCCGCGTGGTGGAGTACGGCCCTCTACCTCTCACAGAGAGGAGGCTTGTGTCCCAGCAGTGGGAACATTATAGGCTGATTATGTTATGTAACTCGCCCAAAAAGAATAACTCCAAATCAGAGAACACTTACAAATGCATTCGAAAAATGTCACGCGGCTCGAGTGAGTTGGGTTCTCGTATTTTCGCATATGTCAAAGGACTGTAACCACGTGTGCCTTTGCACGTAACGTTGCTATGTACAATACTTTGCACATAACTTTGTTCAGGTATTTGGGGCACGCATTCCGCAAAATGTTGCTTTGTCCTTTGAATTCCACTGTCGCTGTGGATGGCAATCTCTGAAACGAGATGATGTTTTAATAATATGCTCAACTAATGAGCATCTCTAGTCGAGCGGTAATATTTGATTAAATCTGAAGACTAATTCTCGTAATTAAAAACTCTTAAAATCGAGTCGCAATCTCATGTCAGCGACAATCAATGTCAAAAACTTGTCAAAAATTTACGGAAATTAGAGGTATTTTTGACAGATTGCGTCTGAGATCGACTATGAACATTCTTAAAATAACGGGGATTGCCTGTTTTTCTTTGTGCCGAATTAGATTTAAAACGGGTGTGATATAATATTTGACTACAAATAAGTAACGTTATAGTTTTGAAAAAAAAACATTTTTCATGTAATATCCCTGTATCATCGCAGCTTCCAAACTAAATTGATAAGACCAAACTATTCCTGACTAAATTCAATATTTCCATGTTATGCTCTGCATTCCAATGAATGTGTATAATGTGACGTAAGAGTGACGTCACAGTAATCAAAGTCAGTACTTTTGACAAGGTAATGCACGACGGCTTCATGTTTGACGTTTGCTTTGAATTCGGAATTCAAACTACCTTTGAATATTATTTGGGTTTGAAACGAATGATGGTAATATGGCTATTTATAGGTACCGTTTGTTTCCAACTTTGGTCACACCCTTTGAGACAGAAATCACACAAAAAAACCACTGCTTGCAGTTTATTATCAACTAATTAAAAGTTTATAAAGGCGGTGTCTTTGATTCTGTATTTTCGTTTTTTTGCCACCAACTGCCAAAATTAAAGTTCTATTAGATATAAAAATGACATGTAAGCTGGAAAGAAATTGAAAAAAAAAGAAACAATAAATTGTACGACGATTTTCAATTATTCTGTATCGAGATAACAAGAAGTCAGCAAAAAATTGTCATTATTTTGTTTAGAGCACATGGTTTAAAATTCAACGGTAGGTCAGAAATATCATTACGGTGAAGCTGTGGGTGTCGGCGCATTAATGAGAGTCGGTGATGTACCGACAAGGCGGTTTCTGTTGGTTCAACACATTGTTAATTGAATTTTGTACGTGCATTAGCTGGAATAGAATTATTTTTTTGGTAATTTTATAAGTAATTAATTGTATAGAAAATATAATTAAATACCATAGTAACATCATGACATGAATTATATTAATATATGTTAACGTTCACTACTAACCTTCCAATAAAGGTTTTTGTGTCTATTGTTGTGACTGCTTCATGCTGATCCCAAAGGACGAACCAAAGGACTATTCTATTCTATTCTTCTTCTAAGCGTATCGATGGCAATCTAAATGGACTCGGTCCAGAATTTGGCGACGTGTTTGGCGCCATCACTAGCATCCATCAGTTCCTATAACGTGCAGCTGACAGAACACGCAGGACACAATATTAAGTGTCCCAACGTTTGTGGAACCTGTATCGCGCAAGCAGAGTTTACCTCGCGACTAGCATATACAATGTCCCGACATCAATCGTCGGGCAGTTGCCCACCGGGCAGAACAGCCGTCTGGTCGGAGGATCCCCCCTTTTCTATAGAGGATGAGTGAACTTAACACCCTGTTCCTCATACCTCTATAATAGTCCAAATAAATACAACCAATTCCATTTTAATAACGTTTAGTGTCAAAATCTTAAAAGCTCCGGATCATGAATATCGAAGAGCTGTCTTTCACCAAGTTTTCAGAAACATCTGTTTCAAAGGAACTAAGTGTAATGATATCGTACTTGGTGAATAACTTAGAGCTAATAGCGGCTTTGCGGAACAACTTTCAAACTGTTCGGCACGCGTTGAAATCCTGATTTTGAGCATAGATTAGAGAATAAGTTTCAGATATTTATGTATTTACTACTTTAGACATTTAGCTACTGTTGAACTAAATTATGTATACAAGATGTGGCGTTAGCCCCGTCTGTGGTAGATGTTCCTGGTTTTCTGGGATTCAAAATACAGTCACATCCAAAATATGTTCGTCACCTTATGGGGCATTAATCATTGCACGTTAGAATGTGCTTTACTGACTCAACATAATATATTGCGTCGAAATGTCAATACTGCAGAGTCTCATTCCGCCATCTTCTTTACATGTAAAGCCGAATCAAAATGTGAACTAACAGATTCCGACATAAAAAAAAATACTTTTACATTGCATAAATAATGAACAGGCCATTAAAAAGGTTTTAAGGTTATGTCAACTCGACGATGTATGCTCTTTTGATCTCTGTTTCCAAGTAAGTAAATACAGTTGTCTATACAATAGTGTGCTTAATTCCGTAGCTTTTAAAGGATATTACGTGTTCTGTCTTGATAAAGGAAAGAATTTGAAAACTGACGATGATATGAAAGACTTGACTGTACTCGTGTAGGTACCAAAACTAATCGAATCCGCGCAGATGTTACGTCGTGATTGAGGCTAATGTCTACCCTTCTATACTAAAAAAGATATGTCTTCACTGCCCTTCAATTCCCAACTATGTTGGGAAAAAGCCAATCTTTGGCCATGAAAAAAAAAATGGAAACTAAGGCCAAAGGCTTCCCGAACCCCAGTGCTGGCTAGGAGCTAGACGTTTTAGAAAAAATTTCACCTGTCATTAGATTTTTTTAAATTTAAAATACTGTCTGTTCATTTTAACGGCAATCAATTAGGCGGAGAAGTGGGTGTTTTGGCGCAACTCGAGATGCCCAAGCCTATACCTATGCAGCAATGGACTACGAAAGGCTGAATTGATTATTGATTTATATCCATTTTTGGATGGTTAGATTGAACAGTTCCTGAAAATAAGATTAATACTTCATTGCCCTGTAACTCCTACTTTATGATGATTGAACAACTTTCAACGATAAAACCGCGGCCATTTGGACAAAATATACAGATTAATCTGTCTGGAATAATTTCCGTACCTACCTTAAATTGTACCGTGTTACGTCATCAGACGGATGCAGAGAACGAAACAAGAGGAAAACGTAAATTTGGACAAATTGCTCTCAAGGCGCACATCATTGGAATATATTCCTTTACTCGACAATACTCTGGTTGGAAATGTGTTACAGACGTTATAGGTACTTAGACCACTCGTTTTGTTATCTTTATTTTGTGAAGAAAATTCGCCATGTGTTTCTAAGTTATACATGGGGGAACCGAGCTTTCTTACTGCGAAACGTAAACGGCCAATTTCCTGTGAAGTCCTTGGCATAAAACATCTCTTATGTTTTATGCCAAGGACTTCACAGAAAATTGGCCGTTTACGTCTGAGCTTTTGACAAACAGGTTGTCAATATGCTTGTCAAGCGTTCTGATGTCCATTTACTATCACTGCCAATACAAACAAGTCACCCAGTTCCATCCGTAAACCCTGCACGAATGCTCTGATACTCTGAATGTGCTAATATCTCATGAACTTACCCAACTATGTATTCACCATCATTACCCCGTGGGACACGAAATTCGGGCTGTCTGTTCCCAGCAGGTCATTTGCTGAACTATTCCGATAGAATTGTACCGGGGAACATTTATTGAGTCGGAAACTAGCCGACGGGCACCGAATTTGCGATATTATTCAAACTTCCGATCGGGAAGCAGCGGTCGAATTTTGGTGTTTAATTTGTTCAGCTTCGGTGAATGTTTAAACGCCTTGTAGACGTAAATGTTTGGTAACGTGCTAAGAGTTATTTGCAGGTTTTCGGTGTTTTTGACAATCAAGCAAAGCGTTTAATTTGTTTGTTAGAAATTAAAGCATTTTGCCGAGGACCGCGGGGATTGTGCTTATGTTTGACGAAGTTTTGCCGGTTTTGCACCCACTCTCTCATATCATAAACTTGAGAAAACTCGTAAACGTAGGTGAGAATATTTAATGTAGAACACGTTTCTTAGGAGATCAGAATTTCTTTTATTTATACTATTTTATATACGAGTACATAGGTAGTGGGTACTTATGGGTAGAAAAGATAAACCTTTTTAACGTGGAAAAAGTTCCGGGCAAGAACGACTCAATTTCTTCCCAAGTACATAAGCATCTCTGGAGGTATATCTACATACCTAATAAAGTTGAATTAACTATTATGATAACGACATAAGTACTTAATATTCACAAGGTCTGTTTCGGGTCGCAGCGGTATCTCGAGGGGATCCTATTTGTAGAACACATGGGTTTTTACGCAAACTGACAGCTGTCTGTAAATCTATTGTATACCTTTGCATTGAAGTTTTATTGCCTTTTGTATTTATTTTTACGGGAAATGAGGATATCGTGACTAAATGATGAGAGCCGCTCGGTTCGTGGATGGGTGACTATCCATTACATATCGAGACCCCTCCGTGTCCCGGAAAGCACGTCACCAACGGCTTGGCGTGTCCTGACTGCCATTCGTAGATCTTTGACAGTCGTTACGGGTAGTCAGATAATCAAAAGTCTGACATCCAATCTTACCAAGGGTGTCGTGTTACCCAGTAACTGGGTTGCTCTGTAAAATACTGGTACTCAGCTGAATCCGGTTAGACTGGAAGCCGACTGCAACATAGTTGGAAAAAGGTTTATCAGATGTTTTTTTTTGCCAGCCATGGTCTGGTACCTCCATTGTTTGGTAGTTATATTGCCATTTATACTTATTTCAATGGGAGACGCGAATTTTCTCACCGTGAAATTATAACTGTACACAGTGTATACTAATTAACAAAACATAACATCACGCCTGTAATCCCTGAAGGGTTAGGCAGGGGTGTGCTTATTACATAGTACACCCACATTTCGCCAGTTATGTTTATGTTCACTGTAATAGGGGGCGAGCCTATTGCCATCAACTGGGCACAAATCGAGACTCCGGGCTGTTACTGAGAAATTCTTCTTTTTTTTGCCTCGTCTGTTCCCGTTACGCGGGGTTAGCTTTCCCAATCATACGACGCCATTTATTTCAGTCTTGTGCGTCATTTTCCGTAAGTCCCATCCCCCTCATGTCCTTTTGAACCTTCGTCATCCATGTGGTTTGAGATCTTCCTCTTCCCCTCCTCTTTGTAGCCATGTCGAAGTACATCACCGTACCGTCTGTCTGGTCTCTTTTGCTGTTACTGAGAATTTCTTGATGGAAAAACCTAATAATTCTTTCCTGGGAATCAAACCCAGGACCTCATGCTCAGCAGTAGCACTTACGACCTCTAGATAGTTATGGTCTGTTAAATTCCATTATTTTATAGTTTTTTTTTGGTTTTTTTTAATGGCAGCCGCGAGTTTCCCACCGTAAATTTATATCTGTATACAATGTAAACTAATTGTTAGTTTGAATTCAATTTACTAAACTGACCGTTGTGTACAGTTAGGGTTCATTTAACGAGGGTCCGAAGTAGGTATGCACAATTAATATTCGTTAATTTACGTTGTTTAATTACATTACCTTTATCTTTCCTGCAGGACTCGGGTTCTGTCTAATAATATATGTGTAGCCTGAATAGGTTAGGCCTTGGGCCTTGTACACACACGTTTTTCTTGCCGTAATTAACTACGATTTATTAGCCGTGTGTAGCACGGTTGTCAGTGTTGTATGAATCACTATGGAAGCTTGTTGCCAGACACGTTTTTTCTACGGCACGGTTTATGCGCCGCGCGCCGTGTAGAGACACGGTTCGTCAGTGTTGTATGAATCACTATGGAAGCTTGTTGACAGACACGTTTTTTCTACGGCACATCTTATACGCCGTTTAGAGGCGCAGTTTATGCGCCGTGTAGAGACGCGGTTCGTCAGTGTTGTATGGATCACTATGGAAGCTTGTTGACAGACACGTTTTTTCTACGGCGCGGTTTATGCGCCGTGTAGAGACACGGTTCGTCAGTGTTGTATGAATCACTATGGAAGCTTGTGGACAGACACGTTTTTTCTACGGCGCGGCTTATACGCCCTTTAGAGGCGCGGTTTATGCGCCGTGTAGAGACACGGTTCGTCAGTGTTGTATGGATCACTATGGAAGCTTGTTGACAGACACGTTTTTTCTACGGCACATCTTATACGCCGTTTAGAGGCGCGATTTATGCACCGTGTAGAGACGCGGTTCGTCAGCGTTGTATGAATCACTATGGAAGCTTGTTGACAGACACGTTTTTTCTACGGCGCGGCTTATACGCCGTTTAGAGGCGCGGTTTATGCGCCGTGTAGAGACACGGTTCGTCAGTGTTGTATGAATCACTATGGAAGCTTGTACACCGACACTTTTATTCAATCGCGCGGTTTATACGCCGAACCGTAATGAAGCCGTGCAGTGTACAAAGGGGCTTAGGCTTCTTTAGATGTTTTGAATACACATCGAAAAAGCCTCTTGGTAATACGTTTGTATGTTAGAACATAAGTCTCGCTAATTAAATATATTATTCAGATTGCTCATCGTTTTGCCCATCTTCACGAACATTAGGCGATGACTAAATGTGATGCGTAAATATTAAGCAGCTATTTAGCAGGCATTCGTCTTAGGGATGATTTATCAATAGTCAGATACTTTTATCTGTGGAATTATTGTGGTTTGCATGGAAAATATGTCAAACTGTCATATTTATTCTTCAGACAAAAGATGACTCACTAGACTCAGCTCAAAAGATGAATCACCTTTTAAAATATTCGGTAGGTACCTTTTCTTTTGATTCCAAGAATAAAAATATTTGCTCTCTTCATCAAAAGGACAGTTATCATTCTTTTGATTGTTCCATTGACAATATTACCCTCAAATCTTTTGTTTTTAATAGGGTCCGGTAACCAAAAGGTGTCAACGGGGCCCTATTGCTAAGGTTCTGCTGTCCGTCCGTCCATCTGCCACAGGGTTGTATCTTTTGAACCGTAATAAGTAGACACTTGAAATTTTGACAGTGTGAGTACTACTAGGGCTGCTATAACAATACATAAAATTAAGGGGTCCCCATGCAAGAAAAGTATTAAAAAATATGTACTGTTAAACATAGTACGGTCATACGGAACCCTTCGTGTGCGAGTCCGATTCGCAATTGGCCGCATTTTTTTAGGGTACAGAATAAAGGAATGTAGATGGATGGCTTTTTATTATTATTATTATTTTGTGCTCAAAAGAGTATCTCGGCTGTCCGCGTTTGTATTTTACTTTACACAACAGCAACAGCTCATTAAACTGGATATTGTGGTATGTGGGACAATAGTCACGTTTGATACCTATTCTACCAGGAACCTTAGCCGGGAACCACAACCTACAAATTACAGCTATTTTTATTTCAAAAAGTTAATTTATCACATAATAAGCATCGAGTTCTACAAAGTCATAATGAATAAGAGTAACAGAATGGAATGGATGGTTATGAGTAATGGAATGGAATATTAACATCTCTGTCTATATCTTTGTTGCCATACAATTATTCCTAAAGACATACTCCCCAAAAACGTTAAACGAAGTCTCCTAATATATGGTTTGAACTAAACAGTAACTGAGAAACTTTGTTGATGCCAATTAAAATGTTGGGAGACAAAACAATGCGTCAACTGTCCCTATTTCCCTAACAAGTGAACGTTTGGCTGAATTTCCCGCTTCAGGAAGCAATTAAATGTAAGAGTTTCCGACGAGTGTGTTTTAGCTGACAACCCACATTCGGATTTTTTAAATCTTACTGAAATCTGCTGTCAAATTATGTTGGTGGTTGTGATTGGTTGACGAGAGTAACAAAGGGCAATCAATAACTTGGCATTGTGAAAATCACAGCCAATCAGCCGATGAAATCACTTGGCATAACGTTTGACAGATTATATTGAAAAGGCAGAAACAGAGGGCAAACTAGATTGAAGATGATAATATAATATGGATGTGTATGGATATTTAGTTTTTTGTTATTGTCGGTAGCCGATTTTTAATGGCTCCCCGATTTTTTTTATCCAAAAAGTAATCTACTCAAAATAGTTACCACTGCTGCTGTTGTGATTCTTGTCTATAAAACCGATAGTAGTACTTACAACTATCGATATACAGCATTCGATAATGTATCCAAACACTAACGAATCTGCTGCTCCTTTATCGATCATTCCCGTTCTACCCAACTATTTTACCATCTACCCAACTCAATAAATAAATGGAAGTATATTCCAATTAAATAAATAAACGAAATACGAATAATTATATAAAGGACGCTCTCGTTGGGCAGCTGGATCAAGGGCTTGATTCAAGAAAGCGGTACTTCTGGACACGGCTTGCATTGTCCAGAGATTCCTCTTTCTGAAGCCCTGACCGTAGCTAGGACCCTGTTCCCGATGCCGGTGGGCTACTATTTCTTAAATGTTTTTTTTTATCTTTTTGTTTACAAAAATATTTAACAATGTAATTTATAAGTATTTAAATTAAAAAAAGGATTTAAATAATATAATATACACATAATGTTTGTTTAATTTCTCTCACACTGGTTTTGCAGCACTTAATAGCTTTGAACTATATAAATTCACATTGTGAGAGGCTGGTGCCTGATGTACGTTTAGGAAAAACCTGTGTTACAGGTCACCAGAACTACCAACGACTAACTAACTACCTTACAATCTAACTACTATGTTACGATCAAACGTGTAGAAATAAAATACTGATTTGAAACTAGTCGTTTTGCGAAGAGAGCGAACTTTGAAGACGTGATAAAAATACTGTTACATTAGATGCTGGATCTCGAATGTGAGCTGAATATGGCATGTAGTTAAAGTGTACTTTTTTAGTCTCCGGTATGAGATGATATGTTTGTCTCTCTCTGTGGGATAGAATTAGGAACGAGGAATAGGGTGGTCTGGCAGAGAACGCTATCGACATACTTAACTCACAAAATAAACAAGCTGAAATGGTACCTAATGAGCCGGCCGCATTAACCGTTGGGGCAGACGTATTCTTGAGTGGAGACCGCGAATCGGCAAACATAAGTTAGGATGCCCTCAGATTAGGTGGAGCGACGATCTTCGCAGGGCGGCTTGTAACAGCTGGATGGCGTGCAATTGGAGAGGCCTATGTCACGCAGTGGACTGGTGATGATGAGATAATACTGAATCAATCAACCCTATATAGTAATGATACGGCAGAATACCTATTAGGTCAACAGCTATTTGCTTATCGTTGTGTCGAATTTCCCTGTCATGAGAAGACTAATAAATCTAAAAAAAAAGTAATAATAATTCTAGCCGGTCTATCCACCTGATGATTTTGGTGAAGTGAGATGTCACTTCACCAAAGTTTTCACGGTAAGAATTTTATAGAATTTATCGGCTGATTATTAAGCGTAACACACGCTGATAAACTTATCCTTTGCTTAAATAAAGTAACCTTAAAACCAGCCTCTTGCCAATATCCGTTATAGTACATACGTATATACTTGTATAATGTATTGCAATGGTAGGTGGATTTACCACACTGTATTTTTACCACGGTAAAGTATATAACACGCAGGAAATGAACAGCGCCTTCCTTTCCTTTTATATTTCTCAGCGAAAACAAACTTGCCGTGGAAAATATAAAACTGAAAATAAACCAGCCTGTACTGGAAATTTAAAATATTTTAAATAAACGGTCAGCAACAAAAGTAGATAAACATTTTTACTTTAACCTAAACCCCATAACCCTAACCCTTTAATCTAATAGACCCATATTAATAAATGCACTACTTTTCAGCATTTCATGTAATAGCTAAGAATTTGTGTGATCTAGATTTAACATCTGTACCAATATTCTGCTTAAAATTTTTCTCAATAGTTATGATAAAAAAGTGTTAATCGACTTTTATTGATGACTGTATTATGTTTTTATCGTCTATGTTTTATATAAATGTATTGTGTTATTTAACAAGTAAAACGTCTTTGTACTTTGTGTGTTTTGAAGCATATCTAATTGTTATGTTATCTTATCTTTTTAGTAGCCTATTGTTTTGAAAATTTGCAGACACCTTGGCCAAATTGGGCAATACAACCTAGAAGAATAATACATGCCTTCTTCTCATGGCGGTAGGCAGTATAATCAAATCGAAAACCAAATCATTTTTATTTCAGGAATACACGCACATAGAATTAACACCACAATGAATATATATTTTTTTTGCAATATAGCGTTGCTATGTTCTCTATGTTATGGGTTTGGTTTCCGCACTTAGTCCTTCAAGTGGACCATTGTACGTGGGCCACGGCGGCCGTCGGTGGTTATTCCAACCAGCTCACCTCCCTTTAGAAGCTATTACGTCTCCTGGCCTGTTGAGAACATATGTGTAAGATCTGGGTGTTCTGACCTAATCTGGATGACGCCTGTGCACTCAAAGAGCACATGCGCAACGGTTTCCTCAGCCTCCATGCAGGCCCTGCACAGGGGACTGTCCGTTATGCCTATTGTGTGAAAGTGTTTGTTTAGCGAGCAGTGTCCCGTAATGGCCCCTGTCCAGGCGTAGTAAACGCCTAGTTAGCTTACCATCTGATGATGGCATGGCTTCCTTGGACTGCCTGCAGCCCGGTGACGAGGTCCACTAGCTCTGTGGGTGTGCTTCTGTAGCCACCTGTGTAGTTGGTTGAAGGGGATGGGTGCGACAGGTTCCGGTCCTCAGACTGACGTACTGGATGCCCTTCTGGCCAGCTCATCAGCTGCGTTCTTTTCTAGCGAGCCACAGTGTCCTTTTGTACATTGTAGTGTCACTGTGTTGCAGTTTGATACAGTTATCCGTTCTAGCACATCGTGACATTCTAGTATTGTTATATTATTACTATTGTTCTATATACATTCCAAAAATTTATTGTTCGTTTAATGTGTGCCGTACATGTCCACAGAGGTTATAGACCGTACCTAATTGTGTGTTATACAATAACGGTCCTAAGCAAATATAGCTTTGGCACCAAGCTTGCCCAACTCATTGATATCGTATTATTATTATTATTGGGACGTTGGGGCCATAAAGGATTATGTTTCCCATAACTTCAGTTTAGGTCTCTCACTGTCTTAAATGCCTTTACGATACGTACCCAATGGCCACAGGAAAAGTGGTATGTTCGCTATCCATATCGCAAAAAATAACATTTTAAATACGAAGGCATTTTAAGGACGAATTTTATCAATGAAACTGAACGCGATCAGCACATTTAAACCGCGTTGATGAGCTGTCACTGTCATGATTGCTATGGAATATTGACACTGACAGCTCTTGGACGCGGTTTAAATTTGCTGATAGCACTCAGTTTCATTGGTGAAATTGATCCTTAATTTTCATCGATGGAGTTTAATCCGTAAATCCCTGTCCGCATCGACACGTCTCCTTGCTAAGCTTAAGTTTAAGCTGATACGATCATAGAGAGATTTTATTATGGATCATAGAAGGTACTTTTATTGATACCTACTTGTTACAACAAGTTGGTTCGACACACAGTTATTCCACACTAAGGTAACAATAAAATTACATAAGTGTAAAATGAAATAAAGAATAAATTGACGGCACGGTTGGCGCAATGGTTAAGCGATTGACTGCTGCGCTGTGTGTCGCGGGTTCGATTCCCGCACGGAAAAAATATTTGTATGACCTACAAGTAGTTGTTCCGGGTCTGGCTGTTTGTGTATGTGAGTTTAAATGTTTGTAAATGCACCCACGATACAGGAGAAATTCCTAGTGTGGGGCAACGTTTAAAAAAAATAAAAAAATACAATAAGTAACAGGACACAACTGGCCAACCGCCAAAGGACGCCGTAAGTTTAAGTACGTACCTACTTGAGTGAAATTGTACAGCATTTAGTACGACTACAATTTTGCATTTGAGCTGGAATAAGTTGTGCCTTTTAATTTAGTACTGATAAAGATAATTAATAATTAAAAGCACACTTTACTTCAAAATCAATGACGTGGACATATTTTAGGCCATAGTATACAGGACCACAGGGAACTCTCAGAAGGGAGGGCCAAAGTATATATCAGGGTTCAGTTTTTCATTTACTTATTTTTACAAATTGAATAGCTACTACCCGCGACTTCGTCCACATGAAATTTCTTGTTCCCCAACCCACTCCGTCGCATCGTATCGTCTGCCCGCGCTATTACTTTGTTTTCATTTAGAGGTCTTTCTGATTTTTTTCCTTTTGTTCGGCTCCTAAAGGTCATGGCGTGATGTTAAATATATAGCTTTTAGCTTTCCTCAAGAATTGGGCTACCAAACATAAAAACCAGACCCAACTGGTAATTTCAGAAATTAGCGCGTTCAAACAAACAATCTTTAGCTTTATATATAGTACTAGCGGACCCGGCAGAAGTCGTCCTGCCCGGAAAAGCAGCACCACCTACCGGGTCCAATTGTGTTTTCAAACTATCCAGGAACCCATTGAAACATACACACATTTCATCCAAATCGGTCCAGCCGTTTAGGAGGAGTTAGGTGACCAACAAACGTACCGAATAATTATAGTATATATGTGTTAAGATAGCTATAGATACTTATACAAGATATAGATTAATATTTATGGCAACAAATCTACGAAGTATGTGTGTATCCGAAATGTGCTGACATTATTCATTTAAAACTGACATTTACAATCATGTTAAATCCTATTGAACTTTAGACCTCTCAATTTCGCAGCTCAATGATTTTTTTGACGACGTACGAGTAGGTAATGGTTTTATAATTAGTTATAATAGCTATATACAATAGTCATTTTGGACTTCATTCAATAGTTTGTGTGGATTTCTTTTGGTATAATATCGCATCGAAGTTGTTTTTTTTAAATATTGACGGCACGGTTGGCGCAGTGGTTAAGCGATTGACTGCTGCGCTGCGTGTCGCGGGTTCGATTCCCGCACGGAACAAATATTTGTATGATCTACAAGTAGTTGTTCCGGGTCTGGCTGTTTGTGTATGTGAGTTTAAATGTTTGTAAAAGCACCCACAATACAGGAGAAATTCCTAGTGTGGGGCAACGTTTTTTTAAAAATAAAGAAAAAAAAAATATCTTTGCTACGCTTATCGCGGAGGAACCCGTGGCTAATTAATATCAGCCACACAGGTCGATCGATCAGGTTAAGCTACGCTTGCCGCGGTTGGTCTGTGGATGGGTGACCATCTTTACATAGCAAGACCCGTCCTTGCCTCGGAAAGCACGTTAAGCCGTTGGTCCCGGCTGTCATTCGTGGATCTTTGACAGTCGTTACGGGTAGTCAGAAGCCCGAAAGTCTAACAACCAGTCTTACCAAGGGGTACCTATCGTATTACCCAGTAACTAGGTTGTGAAACTCAGATAGACAGTCGCTTCATGTAAAATATTGGTATTCAGCTGCATCCGGTTAGACTGGAGCCGGCCATAGGTGGGAAAAGGCTAGGCAAATGATGACTCTCAACCATACTGCATACGTGGTATTGAGGTACCTAAATGTAGGTTAGGTTTTTAAGTATTATTGTGAGTGACTCAATATTATCTCCAGGAACTAAAGAATGATGAAATCAAAACAAATGACTCAAAATTGATGTAATCGAGCTAGTTGTAAAAAGGAATAATAACCTACCTATCTCGTTCATTCGTTTACATACTTATAAGTACAAAAAGATAGTTTATCAATTTCCACAACAGAAAAAAATATTGTAGCCTACTGGTACGTAACGGGAAAGGGTTAAAATTACCTTTGCCCTGGTCTCCAGACTGAGAAACTTTCTCACAAAGATGCACTCTATCCAGGAGCTGGTCTATCTGTATCATGCCCATAATCTAACCACCCAAGGAAAACTTTTTCCGGTGTTAGTGTACTCTTGGCTGGTAGGCCATTTTGGTTGTAGCAACAACCAAAATGGCCTACCAGCTCCAACCAGTTGGTTTCAAATTTTTCAATATTTATATCATATCCTGATGATAAAGCACGAAGCAGTATGCCAAATTTTGTATAAGTGAAACATCTAACCCTATAATATCGGCACTTGCCTCGGGATTTTCAAAAACTCTTCGCGCGGTATTGCAGTCATTAGTGTTACCGAACCCTGGTTTTGGTTTGTCTACAATCAAGCCCATTTCACTTTTAAAACGTATTTTAATGTCATCTGAATATTGCTTCACACTAACTTTGTCTTCGGCTAATCTAATTTGCCATTTTTTTTATTAAGTAGATAGCTAATGTGAACCCTTTTTTGGTTTCTTTGGTTGTACATAAATAAACGGACACATCGAAAGATATGTCAGCTCCCTTCAGCCAATTCGAATTCTTCTCTAGGAACTGCTCCCGATTTCTTCCACAGCTGCTCCACTTTTCAGCTAATTTTGACGAATATTTTGAGATGATGACCTTGGCATCTCTCAGGGACTGCTCCGTAACACCGTCAAAATCATGTCTCAAAGATATAAACCGAAACAGCTCCTCATTCCGCGTTTCCTTTGGGTGTTTTATCCATTCGTCGAAAAAATCCATTTTTAGACGGTGAAAACTGTGTATTGAAAAAAAAAAGAAAAAAATTAGTAGTGCAATATTCGCAATATTTTTTTTACTAATTTCTACTAGATACTTGTGAGAACCATTTAAAATAGATTCTACAGAGTGGACATGAGTGGACATGTCATTTTTTGACCCTTGAATTCAAAAATATGGGTGAAAAAGTCCACTTTTATCTAAACAATTAATTTAATAAAATTATAGAATGAAGTTCCTGTGATAAAAATGAATTAAAACTAAACTACAAGTACACAATCCATCACAAAAACACTATCACAAATTTCTTTTAGTTACTTAAATAATGTTTTCAATGATGGTGTAAAAATGCAAATGAATGAATGCACTTTGAATTTTATCAATTCTTTAAAAACTTTCCTTAATGACGGTCCTAATGAGGGTAGTTATAGAGTATAGAGTTGAGGAATAAATTAATTGTCACATCATCGTTAATATCTTCGTATACAGGGTCAAATTAAATTAGCTAGCGAAACTCCGCAATTAAATTTAAAAAATATATTTTCTTAACTCTCAAGTATATTTAGGTAGGTACTTGAGTTAAGAAAATATTTTTTTTTAATTAAATTGCGGAATTCGACCTCGCTACCAGTGGCCGTTTGACCCCGTAGTCAACGCTGTCGTTGCTTGCAATTAAGATTTTTTTTGCTGTTTTATCGTCAATAGAAATCTATACCCATCACATCTGTGTAGTTTTGATAGCTAATTAAAGATCCTGTATACTGGAACTACAATAATAGAAGGTATTTTGTTCCAATCTTTGGGCTTAAAATAAGAAACCTCATCTTGTTGCGAGCGTGACTCTAGAGGCGCTTCAGAGATTATGTCAGGTGGATTCGTGACAGCATCCACTTAAGGACTGACAACATGACAGAACGAATGATTCGTGAACGAAGGAGGAAAATTGCTTGTTTAATTGTAATTTTTTCGGGAAAACCCAAATTAAATGTTATGAGAATGGCTCAAACAAGAAATCGTTTGAATCGTTCCTATCAATACCTAAACCACACATTTTTGTGAGACAACTTTTGTTTTTTATCGCATATCAACCACAATTTAAGACAATTTATTCGTTTGGCCCACTGAATTTTTGTCCTACATAAAATAATCCTGCGTGTCGTCACAAACAATAATTATGCTTCCTTCGTTCCAAATTATAATTTTAATTATTTTATTCCCGCTTCCTCCTATTTTATATTCCTTCTACGGCCCATATTTTTTTGTATATGCCACATTTACTTTAAAAAGCAAGTTTAGCTAAGCATGGATTTCTTAGAGATCACACTTCTCATCAACTGCGTTTGACAAGCAGTAGAGATGTCATCTCAAAGATAGATGAAGTGCGCATCGCAAGTGTTTATGTTGTCTTTTTACTGTACTTTAGATTTTCGTGTCGCGAAGCACCAAAAAGCTCCTGTTTTTAATATTTCTATTTTATTTTATTTGTAAGGGAAAATAAACAGTTGTATATTAAAAATAAATGGAAACAGCTTAACAATAAACTTAACAAATATACTACCCTTTACATTTTCCACAGATTACAACTTAGATATTTACTAACTGAAGGCAAACGTAACTGTAGTTAGAGCACATATTACTGTCAACTTGACCACTTTACTTTAACTATTTGATACAGCCAAATTCAAACCTTATGGTGCTCGGAACATGAGGCGAGTCACTGCGCAGTAACAAATTCTCCTGTCAGCGGGGGTGAAGCCGCCATAAAGTTTGAATCGGGCTGTACTACCTTTGGTTTTTAAACGACCTTGATTAATCGATAGAGCCACTGAAATCGACGAGTCATTGAACTTGGAAAGAGGGCGATTCTAATGAGTTGTTATCGTAACAAATACACTCCTTTCCACTGCCATAGTAATAATACACACGTACACTTTACTTTTATTTAACTTCGAAGTACGTACTTACGTTTCAGGAACTTGTATTCTTCAAAGCATCTCATTTAGTTTTTACTGTCCCGAAGCAAAATGTTCACGGTAATAAAACGGCTTCAGGTGGGCCACATTGTTCAGTTTACTGCTTTCAGTAAGGTTACTGATAACAAGCTACGGTTATGACATCATCATCAAAGTTTACGTCATAAAAGCAGATCGGAAATGGTACACATTGTGGTTTGTAGTTCTTCGGTCGCACTTATCGAAGAGAGAGTACACCTGTGTTTGCGCACGCACTTGTACACTATAATATCTCCAGCGCCTAAGGTTCTCCGCTGGGATTGGTTGCCATGGCCGAAATTTTGTCTGGACAAAAAAAGTGTTACAATATTTTTTATTTCCCTTCGAGTTTATTAGTTTTCTATTGTACCTGCATATAGGACCTGCAGCAGATTTGTTTCTGGCACTGAACACTATAACGACTTGGGAGACGCTGCATCTACTAGAGACGGCATTGTCAACACTTCTCATACTTCCCATACCGGTACTAATACCAGTACCAAACAAATATTTCCGTAAGTTAGAGAAAACTGATATAGTACCTAAGTTAAAAGATTAGTTAAAAGGCATTACAAAAATAACTTCAAGGTTGCTAACCGTATGAGGTTCCTCGTACAAATATAAGATTTGTGGTACGCGCCGGGTACCTGAATTTGGTACTTGTAAGGTTTGAGTACCGGTACTGGAACCGATACCCAGGTACCGAAATGGCAAGAACCGCTTACAGAACCTGTAATTTTGGCACCGGTTCCAAGCCCTGGCCACGACTACCTGGTCTAGACACTACCGCTGTGCTTTCGTGCTCTGCTGTTTCACACAAATGGCTGCTTTTATGATAAAGAATCAAACGTATCCTTACCGTTGGGTATTGCTTTTCCGATCCAACAATCACATCATTTGATACGGGAAATTGACGAAGTTTCGGTCCACCATAAAAGCCACAAATTAAGATTTGAAGTTGGAATTTGGCAGTTGATTTACTGACCAGGCTTCCAGAAACCACAAATTTGTTGTGCCTCCGAGAGCCGGCGACTTATTGGCTGATTCTATAAGCCGTAGGTATTTGGCGACCAAAATGAGGAGAGATATCAATAATTACAGGTTACGTCCTAGTGGACCGTACGTAGCTGTAACTTGGGTAAACCGCAGGCGATGTTACTGGTAATTTCTGTGAAGCAATATTTCAAACAGTTCGTCGTGAAAACGTTGGGAAGAGCTTTGCTCCGAAGCAGAGAACGTTAATACCAAGGGAATTAACTCGTAAAAGGGGGTAGCCTGTAAACCTTATAGTATTTCAACACCGGCTATCGGTCGTTTAAAGAAATTCTTTACGATCCAGAAGACAGTTTTATTTTATGCTTGTGGCTGTATAACGGTGAAAAGAAGATATTTTTTAAACTATTAATACTCATTTGCATGTTAGTCCCTCCTTATACTTTACTTGTTGAGCTTTTACATTGTATTGATCTAACAAAAAAATTGGGTTACAAGGTACCCAGAAGTGTTATTCGAAGGGGTGTACGCGTCCTTCAACTATTCCACACAGACATATGCAGGACTAACGCTGGGAAATGTGCACCTCTTCGTCGTCTTGTTGATTCTTAAAACATGCATTGTATTGAACTAGATATATTTTGTCTATCTAAGCAATCATTTCAGAAAATGGCTCTGGATTTTTTGGTTAGCGAGTATTGTAAGTTAAATTAAACTAAGATAAGTAACACAGCATACTTGTGGCAGCGACTAGTGTTTATATTTCTTTTTCTTTTTTATCATTTGTTTTTAGCACTTCTTTTAACCTTTAGTTAAAACGTGGACAATGGCGTGGGTTACGTGTTTGTTAAATCTTAATTTAAGTATTTTTCTCTATTTTGTAGCATGTAACTGTTTTTTGTCCCTAATAAATAAATAAATACATGACACATGTAACATACACAAATTCAGGGACTTGCGCAGGTTATATGAGTCTAAACGTAAACTTTTTGTTCAACCTTTTTTTCCTTTTGCCCAACTGTAGTGGACTGTGTTGTCTTTTTTGGCCATACTCCCATGAACTTTTCGTCGTCACGCCAAAATGTAAACTACCTACCATGTAAAAAAGTTCGATCGTGCAGTCCAGTGACTACGCGTACGCGCCGAATGTTGGACTCAAGTGAGTAATCCGTGCCGGCGCACACGTAGCCCTTTTGATGCGTGCTCAAGTTACTTTGCCGTGTACATACTCGTATTTAGCAAGCAATTCAGTTGTATATCATAGGCTCGAAACCAGATCGGCTTTACTTTGTGTAAATTATTTCAACACCACTGCTCTCAATACGGTGAAGAAAAACATCGTGAGGAAACCGGCATGTGCCTAGAACCAAAACTTCAAAGACATGTGACATCTACCAACTCGCACTGGCCCTAATTCACTATGACCACTTAACGATTCCTTACTTCGAAACCACGTCAATTCCTAAGCTAATCCCGCCAATCTTGCATTGATTTCGCGCGGTTTCGGGCATTGTCTCAGAGAATTACGGCCTACTCCCTCTCACCGACAGGAGGTCTGTGTCCCAGCAGTGTGAACATTATAGGCTGATAATGCTAGCAAGCAATATAATCTTAAAACTAATTCTCAAAACCTTCTTCAAATCTATTATTCAAACCAAGATATTGTATTCAAAACCATTGTGTCCTAGTAGGAAAATATGAGGATATAAAAGCGATAAAAAATATAATATATTTATATTATTTTAACGAGCACTTGTTGCCTCGAGGCAGCTTGGCTCCTTGCCAAACAAGCTTTATTCGATTTAAATTGTGTTTTATCTGTCTCAACCAAATGTTTTGTTTTGCTCTTAACATAAAAAGATACTCCTTGTTGTTTGAATTTTGTATATTACTAATTTAGCTACAAATAATCTTACCATAGATAAACAGTCAAAGCTTTCTTAATTCATAAATATTAAGGCTGCATTTTTTATTAGGTGTCACTAAAAATACCGCTCACATTTTTGTACTAACATAGATTCAGTTCGTTCACAGTTATTTGACTTCTGATTGTGCAACACAATGATCTTTATTCTCATTTTAATATGGTTGCTGTTGGGTTGCAGCCACTGTCAGATCTGTCAAAATCACTGTGATCTTTATTGTTGTTACCATAAGGTTGTTGTTAGGTTGCTGCTGTCAGAGGTAAAATAACTGTAAACGGACTGTGTGTCTAGTTTTATCACTTTGGGGCATTATAGAGTGCCCAGCTGTCAAAATATTCATACGCACAAAAAAAAATCTTATCTGTATGATAAAATAAGATCCCTTCTCTGCCTTTTGACATTACCCTTTACGAACTATGCTTCTACGAATACAAATGTTTTTATTAATACTATGATTGATAAATTAAGAGGACTAACACACATAATTTAGATTTTCTAAAAAGACTCATTACGTACAAACTTGTAAACAGTTTATATCTTAAAATAATGTCTTGTGTAGGTAGTATGTTCTCGACTCTAATGCTATAATCTTTACACAATAAGTTATGGCAGTGGGGACAACTAACTATTTTGTGACGTCATGGTATGAAAATCGATCCCTTCACTAAGGGATTTTGGATCCCTTGGGAATCTTGGCGTGACAATCACATCTTAGAACATAACTATACAGTATGTATCAGAAAGGTGTCGTCATATTTAAGGGTGTGGTCCAGACCGTCAAACTGAACAACTTTCTCCATAGAACCACCATCGTAATCACGAAAAAACAATCAGCCGTCCCATACATTTGAGTAGGTATCGAAGTTATATACGGGACAGAATATAATTTTTCCAAGATTGCGATGGAGAAAGTTGTTATTTTTTTTTTATTATTGTTTATAAATAAAGAACAAAACAAAATATAAACAGAAACATCACAAAAACCTCAATAGGTTTGTCCGGATGTCGACACACTTTAAACAAAGTTAGATGGTCTGTACCACACCCTTATATATGACTACACTTTTCTGAGACTTAAGTACATGATGTAATAATTTATAATCATAATATCTATTATGTTAAGGGAACAGTAGAAGGCTCGAATCTTGAAACTAATATTCTGACTCGCATTGCGAACTAGTATTATCGAATTTTCCATCAAAGCTTACAATAATAAAATATATAAGAAATTATACAATGTGTAACAAAATAAGTAAGACATCATAATCACCCTAATAAGAATATTTAATTAATAATTAAGTAAGCTTCTAGCAGCTGCCCGCGGCTTCGCCCGCGTGTATGTCGGAAATTATCCAATATAACCTATATTACTCCTTATAGCATCAGCTATCTGCAAGTGAAAGTGTCGTCCAAATCGGTCCAGCCGTTTAGGGGATTAGCCGAAACAAACAGACAGACAGACATACAAAAATTACCATAGTTACAACAGTTACAATAGTACAATAGTTACAATTGTTACACGTAATTTATATATGTACTTTCATTCAGTAAAAAGCTGCTATTTTGACGTTACAAACAGAAACTTAGATTTGATTTATTTGTATAGATAATTCTAACCAACCAACCAATTGTAGAACTCGATTCAATAAAGTACGTGTTATTACTCAATCACATCTGAACAAAGTACTTTCAGGATTTTCGCGTGTTCCGTTACATATCACGTCGAGTATATAGTTAATTAAAATATAATTACACACACAATAGGCACTTCTTGGTCCATTCTGAACCGAGATACCTTATCTTGCGTGTTACTCGAGTGGGCACTTCATTAGGCCTAAACAATAGCGCTAAGCTTAGGCATTCACGCACATATATATTGTATATAAACTTAGATATAGTGGTAAGTAACTTAGTAACAAGAGCACTTTCATATATTTTCACATGGTTGTCTGGGGGCGTTATAAGAACGTAGCAAAACATTGTGTGTACAGAAGGCTTATTAGTTGATTCACACGGATTTGCTCGCCAGTAACGGGCGAACCGTCACTTTTAAATAACATTATTTTATCTATAGGCGACTCGCACGAAGTTAATTTAGTTGTGGGCGAGTCGGCAACTCCAGAAATATGTATTAGGCAATTGGCACATTTTGAATTTTATGCAATGAACGTTTTATAATGTTTGACTCTTACCAGTTCTGTGCGCTAGTGTCTTTTTTTTCGACTTTAATCGACTAATAATCCATACAGAATAATAAAGAAAAAAAATGGAATGCATAAACAGACTACATCCATCGTTTATCGTAAAGATTCAACATTTAGATTACGATATAATTATCGTAATCTAATTAATGTAATTTATTACATTCCAGCAATAAATGCATAATAACTGAAACAAGGTTCACAATAACAGCCTTGAAACTCTGAAAAAACGCTGCAATAATTCTTATTTAAAAAAAAATGTTTTAAGCCGCGGGAAATGTCTTTCTTTTTGAACCAAAGAATTCAACACATTATTGATGAAGAAGTCGAATCTTGAGGTGAGAGAGACATATAATTTAGCACAATCTTGCACTATTTCCACGAAAACCAATTTCTATCTTCTTTGCGGTAACTTAAAATTGCTGGTAGAAACTCTTCGCCGCATTCAAAGCGTCCTTTATAAACTTTTCATCACAAGGGTTATCGTCGAAGAAGAATGCCCCGCAATTGAGAGATTCGGAACAAGACTCGTTCATATGGTTGTCTTTGCAGCAGCCGAGGATTGCTTTACCGCATGGAGTTAGAGTTTTGGGTATCGGGACATCAACGCCATTTTTCGCTTGGAGGATATATCTTAGTTCGTTGTAGGAGAGACTGGCTGGTGGTTTGATCGTGCTGCCACTGATCGTGTTTCTACGAACCTCGGGTCTGCAAAATGCCTGCGCAAGCATCAATGTAGCGATGATCATTATCGTGTAGGTCGTCATCTCTGTAACAGAATATAAATAATTTCGTTTTGTTTGTATTGTACGCAATGAATGGACTACGGCGTTCTGATTTTTTTGAGGAGTGGACATGGTAAAAATGTTAAACTATAAGGCCCTTTGTACTCGGCACACTTTCTTTATGGTACGGCGTATTAACTATGGCGTAGAAAAATACGCGCATTGTCGAGAAGTTGCGGACACCAGCCCGTATTACCTATGACACGTTTGTATGATACACGGCAACGGCGCCTTGCCGTAGTGCCGCCGTATCGTCAACAAACTTCCACAGTGATCCATACAACACTGACGACCGTGCGGTGGCAAGAAAAATGTGTGTGTACCTTTGTAAACAGTTACACACACGTTTTTATAATGCCAAAAGGCAAGCTTTGTGTAAAAGAAATACCCTCGTAACATTTATGAGCGTCAAAGCCACCGCTTACGATATTGAAGACTATTTGTATGCTCTTTAGATGGTCAGCGTTGTCTTGCAATCCATCTCCCGAGATTGCAGACAAGAAGATAAATGTCAACTTAAGTGTCAATAAAGTAATGTAATGAATGGTATGTTGCTTCTTACTAAGTGCCAACAATGACATAACTCTTCCAAATAAGTACTTAGGTACTGGTGGAGATCTACATTTTTTACCCATTCCTAGATCATCAGTAGCACTAATGTAAATATAAAACATGTACCTAACATTGTGTAACTAAAAATGTGGGCTCACACGTGGACTCTCACGTGACGATAAACGTGATTCTGTATAATAAATGCATTAATGTCGCAAACCGACGCGCTTGGTTTTCCCAGAACTGCGAGGACAACGGACGATGCCGTGTGTCGATAGAGCCAACCACCAATACACAAACATTTGTTAATCTGTGTCTTTTTTTTTGTTATCATAATGTTGGAGCAAATGTTGGGGTTATTAATGAAACCTTTTAAAGGTGTGTAACGTACGTAGGCAATGTCAAGGTTGTGAAGGTGTGACCATTAGTGGGCCATTCATAGAAAATACACATGTGTGTGTATTTTCTTAGAAAAACTATGTAACAACAGTGCTATTACACGTAGTATTTTATACGGCTGCAATTTTGTTAGGATCCGCCAATTAATATTTATGACAATTTTGAATTTGGCATTGTGATAAGAACTTTACATAATAATATGTAAAGTTAATTAATGTTAAATTTAATCATAATTACCTACTTTACTAATGTCTGCAAACATAGGTCAGTTAAGGATTGGAATGAGGAGCAAAACAGGTTTTTACTGTATAACCTCAAAAAAATTGTGTAATTACAACGTAAACGTTGAGTAACGTGTTGAAATTATGCACACCGTGATAAATTGTAATTAAACGCATATTTTATATATAAAAAGAATGTTATTAACATAAATATGAATGTATAAAAACTTACTAAATTCCTTCCTATGTTTGGATGTAACCGTCCTTGTTTTTAACACGAATTTTGGTGATTTTCACTTGTTCTGCACGACACGTCCTCCTCTCAGTTGAGTCTACTATCGTCTGAGGACATTTGTATTTATTAAGGCATATAAACATCGTGTTTCTGCACACTCATATTTCTTTCCGATAACTGGGGATGCGGGATTTCGTGTTGATATAGACAGTTATCCTCAAATTTGGTGATGACGTTGATAACTCGCTTTATCGCTGTGAATCGTGAATAACCTTTTTCTAATCTGTTATGTATTTGCTATGGTGGGAAAAAACGAGTTACATATATAAACATCTGATTTATGTATACGTGGTCATTACGTCTCACCGAATTTGATTAAAATATATACCAACCTATGTTTAATTTGCATATTTTGTTGTAGCAGTTTTTGACATGGCTCACAGACCCACCCATTTTTTTTGCTGCTGTGTTTCGCCCCTAAGAGCTGGCAAGGCCAGTTATTTTGCATGCAGCCAGAACATTTCCGTTTGGCAAAACGGACCTTTAAGTTGACACTAGAATAAACTACCGATTTCGTAACACACTTTCTCCTTTATTCATAAACGTTACTTAAGTATTGATTAGCGACTATTTAAACATACATTTTTGACGTTTAAACATCACCTAACTTGAATCATCGTTTATAAATAAACCCCAGTTTGCATTACAAATACTTACCTTTTTTTATCTTGTGGAAATCCTCATGGATACCCTCCATCTGGGAAGAACGGAGGGTTATGTCGGACTCCTACCGACTAAAACCCCACTGTTCCTTCCAGTACCATGAGTCAGGGGCCCGGGAGATACTTTTACATTCACCGCACCCCCGACTGGTATCAGCCCGCCATACCTAACGGGCCCCATCACCAAGTGCGGCCGATCCCACTACCGCACGTCCTTCCATTAAGGCGCGCATACTGCGTGCCACCTCTTGAGCCTGACTGCTGGAGCGACGACAGGCAATTTCGCCGCCCGCAGGCCTCTTCTTATGGTGGCCGGAGATCATTAAGCGCCCTTCGACGCCCGGCTGCTCTTCTGGTGCGGGTGGAATGAGAGGTATGCTCTCTCTCCCTCTCCGCCGCCTCCTTTGCATGCATCACCTCCTCGCAAAAAGAGGCCACAGCATTCCACGCATCTTCGCTTCCGACCATGGACTGAACCACGGCTGGAAGCGAGAGATCACCCGCACCAAGTGTCGCGACGAGGGCACAGCGCTGTTGGGCACAAGCTGAGCACTCCTCCAGCGTATGTTGTGCCGTGTCCTCGTAGCAGTCCACACAGTGATGACAAGCGGGCGTCCGCTCCCGACCTATGCGACGCAGGTATTTGCCAAAACACCCGTGTCCGGAAAGCACCTGCGTCATAAATACTTACCTAAATACATGTACTTATAGAATTAGTAAACATCGGCAGGAAAACAACGCGTTTCTCTAAATTGTTATTTGTAAATATTGGTAAACATAATAAAACTAAATTTATCATTTCCGAATACTCAACAGACTGGGAATTCCATGTTTATTAAAAAATGTATGAGTATGATCTTTGATTTGATACTGGCTTTAAGAACTGGTTTGCTGTGTAAATTAGTTGTTAAAAAAATAATAATACTGCATCAATTTTAATCGGTGTTGTACCTACAGACAGACGACTTCAGTATGTGCCTTCACGTGTGATGGTACTGTGGCAGAGGTACTTTAATAAAACAATATCTTTCAGGTTAAATAAATAATTATTAATAACATTGTGTGTCTTCTAATTTCATCTTCCTTTTTGTTATTAATCTTGAGTCTTAGAAGTATTTTGCCGTAATTATATAATTTCTAAATTTTCTAAGTTTTTCCTTTATTTCATTATTTAAATTATAAGTATTTTTTAAATATTAGAATATAAAAACATTTAAAAACATAAAAAATAGTAGCTCACCGGTACCGGGAACCTCCTGACAATGCGAGCCGTGTCCAGAAGTACCGCTGTCTGAATCAAGCCCTTGATCCAGCTGCACAGTGAGAGCCGTTTCACGTTTATAATATTAGTAGGATAGTTGGTTAACCAGTAATTGGCGACTGTGTAAGTCCGAGGCTATTGTTACCTCTAATACTTAAAGTATGTTGTGCGACTGCCTATCTGACCTCCACAACCCAGTTATTAGGTAATACGATACCCCTTGGTAAGACTGGTTGTCAGACTTTCGGGCTTCTGACAACCCGTAACGACTGTCAAAGATCCATGAACGACAGACGGGACCAACGTGCTTTCCGAGGCACATAGGGGTTTTAGTATGTAAATATGGTCACCCATCCACGGGCCAACCGCAGCAAGCGTAGCTTAACCTGATCGATCGAACCGTGCGGCTATTATTTCTTAGCCACAACTGCCACAAGCCCCTCCTGGTGTACCTAAATAAATAAGTAAAGTTTTTACCTATTTATACGATGACATATGCCATATGCCCTTTAGCCAACTCCTACTACTTTACTTTGACGATATCGTTAAAGTCGCGGGAAACACCAGAAGGCCAACTCTCGTAATTTAAAATGTTCAAAATCTAGTCGCAGTCTCATCTCGGCGACAAACAAATGTCAAAAACTTGTCAAAATGTAGGGAAATTAGACATATTTTTGACAGATTGAGACTGAGATCAGACTGTGAACGTTCTTAAAATTACGAGAATTGCCCCTCTGGATGATGGAAGCACGAAACCGGGAAGTATGGCAGAAGAAAGGGAAGATATAATAATAATAGAATAAATGATGATGTTGATGATTCCATTCACTTATAACAGACTCGCGGGGGTTGCATGCTAAAACGATGCTAACCGATGTATTCTGTAAGAATCTCACCGTGAAAACTTAGGTGAAGTGAGTTTGAAGTGAGCTGTCAATAGTGTCAATTCCAATAAGGTGGAATGACTGCTCACTACAAGCTTACTCCACCTAAGTTTTTACGACAATGTTACGGAATAGAACGGCTGGTTGAAGCCTCCACAGTACTTAGGTACTTGCCTAGCTTGCATAAAAAAAGACAATGACCAAAAGTCGTACCAAAAAGTCTCATTCATCAAGATCAAAATACTATAGTAAATATCTTCATATTTTTTTACGACATTACGCATCGGGGATTTTATTTTTGAACAGGGAATTTAATTTAAAGTAAAAAAGTGTTGATATTGTTGTATTCCCTTTACATGACGTTCCGTTTCAAATATATAGATTTTCAACTTTATCGCTAAAGCATTAGGTTCAAGGTTGATTGGAAAAATTTGACAGTTTCGGGTAGCTTGACCTGCTGGCGCGTGTACCTAGTTTTCAGGTTCTCACGATTTTTTTTTTAATCTCCGAAAGCCAGGTTTGGTTTACAAAAAGAACTTTTGTAGGAGTTAATATGATAAGAGTAGTGTATAAAAAACAAAGTTTGACTTTGATGCAGCATGGTACGGGATTCCATACATCCATGAGCATTGTCCTTTCACTAGATCATTTATTGGCTTACACAAAACGGTTGTACCGACTTATGTGAACAAGTAAGACCTTATACGAATATGATTAATTCCTCTGTGATGATTATGGATATGCTGATTACTCAATGTTATTCATTCAATTGCGTTTCCGCGTTCATTCCTTATCGTCGACGTCTTCTTCTTATTATCCGCGGGGTAATTGCGTAGCACACTATTTGTAGCAATGGGTTTGATTTTGACAGTTCAACAACATTCATTGCATTATTTACGTTGTTGAGCAGACACATTTTCGAACATATAGAGCAATGGATTAGCAATATCCTCCAAAATGATTCAGATTGAGATTGATAGTGTGTTACGCAAGGGTCTATCTACATTTGCTATTTTGAGACAATTATTATAACTACATAAATTCACGCCTTATTCCCATGGGGGTATGCAGAAACTAAAGAACCCCACCTGCTACGATCCTTACATACTCCTTTTGCCTCGTTTACGTGCATACATCTGGTCATACACACATGCCGGTTGCCAATACTACGCAGTACGCACCTGTCCTCTCTGAAGAACATCTCCAATAAGGTCACTATACCCACACAAACCAACCCAAATGATAGTTTTTTTAAGAAGGGTAACATGATTTATGTTACAAAACGACAGCTTTAGGCATCCAGTAGAAACAAAGAAGATTACAGTGTAGTCTACAGAAATCTTACTCATATGTGAAATGATATACGCCTGTTCAGTACGAATATTCTATATTTTATAATCGTTAACAGTCACCAAAGGAGATAAGTAACCAGCGTTGTCGGATATAGTTGAAGTTTAGTAAGAAACCGATGGATGTTTTCGAATGAAATTTAATTTGTTAAATGACATGTTCTTTTTCTATTAACTAAATTAAATTTTACTTATCTCCTTTGGTGACTGTACACGTTCAAACTTGGTAAATATAATAGTAGCAAGTTTTAATAATATAATAATCTTGTAGACAAGCTTTTGTTTCTGTAGCTCGATGAGAACTGCCTTAGGAACTAGACGACACTTCAAACTTCACGTTTCCATTCCGTTCCGTTAGAAAAAAAACCAGTACTTTTGGCGGCAAATGTCAAATGAGATACTTTTAAACTTCATGATTACACTGATACAAGAATAATTTTAGTCAAATCAAATATTTTATATTTAGTATTTAAAATCGATAATTCTTATAATTATTTGGAAATTATGACATATTAAATGTGAGGCATTCAACACGAGGGTTGCTTCCATAAATTAGATATATATACCTTATAGTTCTTGTGTCGTGCAGTTCACCTCACTGCCACAGATTTGACTTTCTAATCGACACATATTGTTTTAGCAGTAGATTCGTCCTTGAGTTAAGATTAAGTATGTGTTCTGTAACCCCTCAGTTTGTACTTAGGGTTATAATTAAAGCCACCTATGAACTCGGGATTTCTTACTTATTATATTTCCCGACTTTGACCGATCATTACTCGACTCCATAGTTCATTATTCTGATGTCATTTGTATCAATATCATAATGAGATGATGCCATAGACCACGAATCTGTAATAATTGGAAAATCCAATTTTCCTGCTCTTGTAATGATTATTGCTTCATTGCCGTATGTAGGCAATAAACCTTAGTAAGGAAAGAATAATATGTTGTGGTTGCTATTTCTATATTCATACTAAAACTTGAAACGTAGGTACTTAGTGGGTGAACTTTATTTAGAAGTTTATGTAACTGCCATATAAATATAGCTTGACATTACAAATAATTTAGAAGTTGAAGATTAGAATAAAAAAGCTGCAAATCAAGTTTCTAATAAGGAACATGTTTTATAGATCAAGGCAAAAAAAAAACAAAGTCACTAGTTACTAGTCTATGACGAATCACTTTTATTGTAGTTTTAAAACATAGGTGATAGGAACATTGTTACTATCCTTACATTGTACTTGTCTGAGTATAAAAATGTATAACTAGAGTATTTACACATCAACAGCTCTATTCGATTGTATAAAAATATCATAACTACAGAAATTACAATTAATACATTAAAGAGACTGTTTAAATTCTAGGAGTATCAAAACATAAAGAACTTAACGTTTCACTTACAAAAATAATGTCTTTCACTTGCTTTTAAGATTTAATATTTTAATGTGTCAGATGATTGGAATCAACACTGTTTGCAATATCATTCAGGATATAGAGAAACACCTTTCACCTTTCATTTCCCTGAAGCTCGGGAAATAAGGTTTTTCAAGCGTATTTACTCGTTCATGTAACAAGAACGGGGCACTTAATATATCATAAATTACTATTTTAAAATAAGCTCGGAACTGAAATTGAGTAGTTTTATAAATGGGATCTCACATTTACACATCATTATTCGAGCCTTAATTATATCATTCTCCATAGTACATCCGGAACTTATTAATCACTCGTAATATCTCTTTGGGGTCACAAGGGCTTCCGTACCCTGTCAAGTCAGGGCACCCCAGGAGTGCGAAGCAGTCGTACACAACCTGGGCTTGATGACAGCAGGTTACGAGCGCACTTTCACAACGACTTGGAGGTGCTAAGTCTGGGGACGGAGACTGAGGCTTGTTTTGAGGAGGCTGTGTGGTTTGAGGCCTATTCTGAGGTGGTCGCGTGGTCGTTGCAGGCTGAGGCCTTGAAGGCGGGGCTTGAAAACTTGCCTCGGGTGCCTCAGACTGGGGCCGACTCTGGTCACCCGAGTCACTTTGAACGGTTCCGTGCTCCACAGGCCGTACCGGTCTCATGGGTTTATTCAGTCTGATAGGATCAAACGAAATCGGCCTAATGAAGTCTACGCCCTCTTCTGAGTCGGATTCATTCAAGACAAAACCCCAGTTTTGTCTATTGTCTTCCATGTCAGGCCAGCGACTCGATATGCCTGGTGTTGTGGAATCAGTGCTACCACCGTCATTGTTATTAGTTGCTACGGGGCTATCAGGTCCTGGCGTGGGTGGTTTTTGATTTTCGTTGTTACAATTACAATCACCAGGAGGTATAAAAAGCACAGGGTAGTAAATAGGAAATTGAGGCAGCGGCGGCGGCTGTTGCTGCGGTTGCCTCACGAAGTGGGCTATCTCTTGTATCCGTCGATGTATTTGTGTTAAGGGGTCTTCTCCGTAGTAACCAGTATTCGTACCTTCATCTCTTTTATAAACGCCTGGGTTATTATTAAATGGGTTAAAAGGAGGAACTCCATATGGATAAGGATTATACCATCTCTTGTGTCGTTGTGTTTCAGTGGAGTTGTTATCACTTTCAACTTCCTTCGGTTCTGAGTCAAGCTTGGGGTCAGTTTGTCCTACTTTGGGGTCAGTTTGTTCGACTTTGAGGTCAGCTAGTTCTACTTTGGCGATTTCTTCTAGTTTGCTGACGTCAGTTGGCTCTGCGTAGACGTATACTTGCAAGATGAGAATGCCGAGAACAATGTAGTTTAGGCTCGCCATCTGGAAAAGAAAGAAAAAATCTTTTAACTTCATTGCTTTAGGTAGAAAGCGTAGTAATCTATTCGTTCTGCAGGTGTCTAAGGTCATGTTTTACTTTTATTCGTATAGTACTTGCAAAACTAGTAAAATACTGGTATTCAGTTCCATCAGGTTAGACTGGGAGCCGACTCCAAAATAGTTGGGAAAAGGCTAGGTAGATGATGATAACTTGTAAAACTGGTTTCCAAAATTTTCAAATTATTCCAAAATGTTGGGGTCGGCTTCCAGTCTAACCGGATTCAGCTGAAAACCAGTATTTTACATGGAGCGACTGCCTATCTGACCTCCACAACCCAGTTACTGGGTAATACGATACCCCTTGGTAAGACTGGTTATCAGACTTTCGGGCTTCTGAACGTAACGACTGTCAAAGATCTACGAATGACAGCCGGGACCAACGGCTTAACGTGCTTTCCAAGGCACGGAAGGGTATCGGTATGTAAAGATGGTCACCCATCCACAGATCAACCGCGGCAAGCGTAGCTTAACCTGATCGATCGACCTGTGCGGCTGTTATTATTTAGCCACTATCCAACTACAATGAGTACGAATAATTACGTTTTTTACATGCAACAGTATATAAAAAACGTAATTATTCGTACTCATTGTAGTTGGATAGCGTTCTTTTAAAAGTGTTACGATGCTAATTTTTACATTGTGGTACATACTAATGAATGTTTGTAAAGCTTAAATCCAATTTATTATAAGATGCAATGCAATCTATTGAAACATTACACTTTTTATGAGAATCGGGTTATATCTGATAGCTCTTGTTGCGCTAATTTCATTGTTAGCTGGGGAAATAAAGCATCGGGTATTAGCTGACCTCGCACTGTATAGGATTTTTTTGCAATGAGAAGTGAGCTTATACTGGTAATGTATAGCTTGATATGTCGTCGTGCGTACTTAACAGTATCTTACAATTACTAAAACTTGTATGCATTGCTGTAATTTTTACTAAAACGTCTTAACATTTACTAAGTTTGTGTCACGCTATACTTGAAGTTTTGGAAACTCTCACGTGTATAACCTTTAAGATTTCTCAATTACAATAACTTCAATCTAAACTTTAATTAAAATAAATTGCATTACCGAAAGGTATTGTAATTTATTTTAATTAAAGTTTTTAATATTTTTAGTTTTCAATATTTTTAATATTCTTCTCTCAATTTATGGCCGGTTAGATATGCAATATTATTATTATTAGTAACCATGATCCTATTATATAATTAATTTAATGTTTTTTTTTTGTGGGGCTATCGACCGTAGTTAGTGTAGCTACATGATAATTCATGTAGCTAAACTAAATGCGGTCGACAACCCCGCAAAAAAAAGTCATCAAATTAATTTATTTTTTTGTATGGATCATGGTTAGTTTAAAAAATCTGTTTTTTTTTTTGTAAACTTCACAGACATGATTTGTAACACGACAAAACGTAATAAAACTAATGTTCTCAACTCGTTCTTGAAGTTGTTGTACTTCAAGAACGAGTTGAGTTACAATACCATCGGTCGTCCCCCAAAAACAGAAACATCAAATCTTTTGAATTTTTTTTTTCATTGTGTTTAAATATCGATTCCCATCACGGCCGCAGAGTTTCGCTAGCTAATTTAATTTGACCTTGCAATTTTCCAACCTTACTTCCTTTCCTTTAGAGCAAAATGTTCACTCCATTTCCCACAGATGATCTAGTTTTACATCTAGGTAAGCTTCCACAGCAATGCCTTAGTGCCAAAGAGTCAAAGTTTTTTCAGACCAGCACGGCTATTGTCTCTCTCACAATCCGCCTGGCACCGTTCTTATTCCCATTGCCACTACTCTATCGGAATGAGCACGGGTGAATGCCTTCCAACTTACTAGTAATTATAATTATACAGTCTTTGATAATTATAATTTATACTTATTTTGCCGCCAGTCTCTTGGGTACAGTAGTCGACAGCGAAATGGAGGAATTTTTCGACGCCATATATTTAGTCAGTTACTAATTTTATTTAGGTTAGATTGTTGGTTAATTTTGTATAAAAAGTTTATCCAGTGTTATATACACTGGATAAACGTTTTATACTAATTTTTATCCTCTTAATAAAGTTAACAGTACATAACAATATAAAGCAACTACATAAACAGCCAAGTATATGAATAAATGTTATTAAATATATATTATAAATTAAAGTCGCTTTTCGTAGCTATCTGTGTGACTGCGTTGTTCTTCTAATTTACGCAATAGATTTATATACATTGATATAAAAGTTACATGTAATAGAGAAATCTCGCTGTTTCGTTAATTTAAAAAAATCGTGAGAAACAGAGGTGGGTCTCTAGTTTAATGATAAAACATAGCAAATGATGACTTTAGAGCTTCGGCATAAAATAAATGGAAAGTTCGTTGTTCGATATTTGATTTTCAAATAACAAATTGTTGTCAATCTCGTTATAAAGTTGACGCCATTTGTATAAACCGTTAAATATTTTTGTTTGTCGTTTCTAACATCGTAAAATTAATAGAGTATAGACGTAGGTAAGAACTTAAATTTTGTCCCAGACATGTTTCTAATTATCTGAATGTGTTGACATTAGAAAGCTTTGAACATAAATGAGGGCATTTCTAACATTCAAGCACTAATCGGTGATAATTAGAAGTGTATAGGATTAGATACATAGCTATGATTATCGCTGAAAACCGGTATACTGAGCAGGTTTCTGTTCGTGTAACTGACGAAGGAAAATCTGAGAGAGCTCATTGCTTTCCCATCATTATCGATGTGGATTCAATCGGAAATTTTCGACTCATTTAATGTTTACGGATTATGGTTACAGTTTAACATCGTCATCCCTTACGTTTATTGCAAATTGTAAGATTATTATTGAGGGGACTGATTTTTAACTGTCCTAAAACAAGAAAAATTAAAGTGTTGCCTTTAATTCCCATTTTTAAATAGATAACTTTGTCGTTTCCTATTTCGCATTGAAATCTTTAGTCTGATATAATAATACACTTTACATATAACATGACATAGGGGATCGTGGCTATGTCATAACAGCTGCACGGGTCGATCGATCAGGTTAAGCTACGCTTGCCGCGGTTGGTCCGTGGATGGGTGAACATGCCAAGACCCCTCCGTATCTCGGAAAGCACGTTAAGCCGTTGGTCCCGGCTGGCATTCGTGGAGCTTTGACAGTCGTAACGGGTAGTCAGAAGCCCGAAAGTTTGACAATCAGTCTTACCAAGGAGTATCGTATTACCCGGTAACTGGGTTGTGGAGGTCAGATAGGCAGTCGCTCTATATAAAATACTGGTATTCAGCTGCTTCTGGTTAGACTGGAAGCCGACCCCAACACAGTTGGGTAAAGGCTAGGCAGATGATGATGATATAATGTGACATAGCTTTACATAATATAACACTTTGTTTATGTGCCATAGGTATGTGTGTCTATATCGCTGTTATTTCTACACATTTTATACTACACTATCTCGAAGGATATAATTCGTTTTATAAAGTGGAACGGACTTGTGTTAATTACAACCAACACTATTTATAAGTATAAAAAATATTTAACACGTAAAAATTTAAGTGGGATTAAAATTGCTTATTAGCCTTCCAGGCTAGATTGTAATTAGTTATTAAGAATCTGGTTACTTTGAAAAAAAAAACATTACAAAAAAAATCTTTGAATTTACACAATTTTATTGAGAAGAGTTGAAACTGCAACATGAAATACTATTCTATTGATAAGTAGATACATGCGTGTTATAACCAGTTGCTTATCCAAAAAAATAACTGTGACTTGTTCACAAAGGCCTCTAATTATTACAATAAATAATTGCTTCTATTGTTATTTTTTGTTACAATCAATCATCCTTTATCGAGTGTACTTATCGATGACAGAGAATGTTAACCACTACGCGTATCTACAAAAAAAGTTATATAAACGCCACCACACCACCACAGAAACCACAGCACCGCACCGCGACGCAGCTACCACATAATTAGTAAAATATCATACAGGATCTATCATGATACATTTTTAACCAGTCCGCAAAGTGAAACTATGAATTCAGCACATGATTCTAGCGTAGAAATTTTTTGTTGGTTATAAAAACCAGCTCTTTCAGAGAAAAGTGCATTACCTAAGCTGTCAAAATGGATGGCAGAGCAATTTTTTTTTTAATCCCACTATATTTCAACGCAAGGGGTTTCAGAATGGAGAGCAATGGGTAGCTCACTGCCCGATCAGGACCAGGCCCGTGCCGGACGGCGCGTAAGTGTTCCACGCGCGCCTCAAAGAGATGTCAGCATAATCCGAGGGGCCCCCTTAGGGCCGAAGCCTGCCGGGTCAGCGGGATTGTCCGAAAGGGTTACCGCTACCCCGGAACATAAAGGGCGAAGGAAGGAACATGGGTGGGTTTTAGTCAGTAAGAGTCTGACACTCCCTTCCGCTCCACCCAGAGCGGGAGGGGTCATTTGATAATTACCAACCAGAAAAAAAAAAAAAAATGGGGTTTCAGAATCATGTACTGTGTTTATGGCTACAGTTTGCGCACTGGTTAAAACTTTCTTCCTGTATACAACGCAAGTACCAACCTTATCCTTATCATAAAAATTCACGATAACGTTTACGTTCATTCTTGATTCAACGACCAGACATTCTAAATTCTTAATGATAGCTCGTTTTTATTCATGATCAAACTTATGCCCATGATTTCATCTGTGTGAAATTTCTTGTTCCCCGGACCCACCGCGTCGCATCGCATCGCTCGCCCGCGCTATTACTGCGTTTTCGTTGAGCGTTCTTTCTGACTATTTTTTTTTTTTGCTCGGCTTTTAAGGGTCGTAGTGTGATGTTAACCTTCCTCAATTGGAAAGTCAGTAAAAATTTGGGCTATCAAATGCAAAAAGATTTTTCAAATCCAACTGGTAGTTCCAGATATTAGTGCGTACAGATGCCAGCAGGTCAAGCTACCCGAAACTGTCAAATTTGCCCAATCAACCTTGAACCTTAATGCTTTAGCGATAAAGTTGATAATCTATTAAAGAAATTTGACAGATTGTAGTAACTTGATGTGCTGGCGTCCGTTTAAAACTCATCAGTTTTATTATATTAGTATAGATTTTGGTCTCTAAAAACAAGGGCTTAAACACATAAAAGAATATCGACCTAAAAGCCATTCAACTTAGTAGAAAACCCATGTTTTTGCCGGATTTAGACATAAAATGTACCTATCTTAAAGCGAATTTTCGTGTATAAGAATCGTTGGCTAATTAAGTACTTGTGACGTATAAGTTCTGTGTACTTATTGTCTAACGATATGTCTACAAGTCACTGCCAGCATGAACATTAAGACAATTAGCATCTGTAATCATTGTTGAAGTGGCTATCTAATCGTACGTTTGTGCCTATACAGCATGTCTCAGAAATGTATGATCATATTTTAAAGGTACAATGGTACAGTGTGGTATGATCATTTCGTGTTTCTGATACAATCTCTATACAGTGCCATGTGGGTTTCTTGTTATAACTAAACAGGTCGACGATATCCTATGGGAATTGCTAATAATAAAGAATATTTTGGGGTAAAGATAGGGGTAAAATACAGTCCTTTCAAAGTTATTTTACCACTGACAGCAGCAACCCAATAGCAACCTTATTTATAACAATAATAAAGATCACTGTGATTTTGACAAACTTGTCAATGGCAGCAACCCAATAGCAAACTTATTGTAATAATAATAAAGATCACTGTGATTTTGACAAACTTGTCAAAGGCAGCAACCCAACAGCAACCTTACTACAACGACAATAAAGATGATTGTGCTTTTGACAGTGATGAAAAACGGGGGAAAATTAACTGTTAATGAAATGTACCTACACAGTTTAAAGGCAAACTCTATAGTAATTATAATTCTTACAAACAATTTGAAATGAAAAGTTCCATGAAAAGAAAAACTTTCCTAACTTCACAGTCATGTGATAAAACAGATTTCAAGGTTATCCTTTTGATAATCAGCGTCTTATTGTCATAATTCATTAGTTTATGTTAATTTAATTCAATATTCCGAAATATTCACAGATTTACGCTGCTTGTACAGTACAGGCTTCGTGTTGAAAGGACTTGATTAAAACTTAAATGTCGTTTGTTAAGGTTAAGCGAATATTTCGCGGCGTGTTGCCAAGTTTAAGGCATCAAAAACAAATTAAACACGAATTACTTATAACGACTTCAGGTGTATGATTTTATGCTTTGGTTTGATGTTATTATGCATACCTCATAATAACATCAAACCAAAGCATAAAATCTAAATCTACTATGTACCTATCAAAAATATTTGCTACACAGTGTTGAAGAGAGATGGAAAGAGGAAAGGGACTCATAATAATAATAGTGTTAGTCCGTTAATACCTGAGGAGGCTCTCGTTGGGCCGCAGAATCAAGGGCTTGATTCAGAAAGTGGTACTTCTGGATACGGCTCGCATTGTTAGGAGGTTCCTCTCTCTAGAGCCCTGAACGCCGGTACCTTGAACTCTGTTCCCAATACCGATGGGCCATTATTTTTTATATACTTTTTAATGTTATAATATTTTAAATATAATTTATATGTATATAATGAAATAAAGTAGATAATAATAGTTTTAAACTATAATAGACGGCACCGGCAAATTAACGGTAGTAAGTTGTAGTACGTGGGTTCGAACCCAGGCAGGCTATTTACTCCATAAATAATTCCATCACCCAGTGGTGATGGAATTATTTATGGAGTAAATAGCCTCTCAAAACTGTGAAAGAAAACACCGTGAGAAAATCGGCATATCCTAGAACCAAACATTCGAAGACATGTACATCTACCAATCCGCACTGGGGCCGCGTGGTAGATTACAGCCACTCCCTTAAAGAGAGGAGGCCTGTGTCCCAGTAGTGGGAACATTATAGGCTGATTATTTATGTGTGTGTGGTAAATTAACAGGATACCTTAACATGGATAAGCCCATAGGTACTACTAATAAACTACTCTACACAGGTTGGCCGAAGCAAGGAAAACCTGTTCAGGTAGAGATTCATAGACGACTCTGACTTGGAGTGTAAATGTGGTGCTGTTCCACAAACAATGGGACACTTAATATCATGTCGTGTGTGTCTTGTCAGGTGCACGTTACACTGATGGAAGCTAGTGATGGCGCCAAACACGAAGCCAAATTCTGGGCCGAGTCCATTTAGATTGGCATCGACACGCATGAAGAAGAACTACTCTACCGAGAAAATGCTTGTCCCTGTAAAATCATAAACAAGTGAAAATCATGTTGATTATCCCGAAGACCAATTCTCGTAATTTAAAACGGTCAGAAATCCAGTCGCAGTCTCATCTCGGCGACAAACAAATGTCAACTTGGTAAAATGTAGGGAAATTAGACGTATTTTTTGACAGATTGAGACTGAGATCAGACTGTGAATGTTCTTAAAATTACGAGAATTGCCCCTCTGATAGATGCTGCCCCAATTTATTATAGGTAGGTGTACAAAATTCAATTGCAGAAACGCTAATCCGAAGCGTAATAATTATTGAGTTGTCAATATCCTGCAATACAAATACGTTCCCTACCCCTACGTAGCATGGACCTCATTGCTATTGAAATTGCGATAAATTGTGTTTTAAGTACCGCATTTTGAACTCTATTGCGAACCAAATAAGATGTAAAAGTGTGTGGCAAGTGAGGAATGCTAAATATATTTTTAATACAGGGTCAAATTAAATTAGCTAGCGAAACTCGACAGATGTGATGGGTTTCGACATCTAAATATTTTTTTTTTTTTGGCTGAGCGACCTCTTTTAGTGTTGGGAAAATCACTTATTTTTGTCTAACATTTGTATAAGTTCTAGGATATGTCGGTTTCCTCAGGGTGTTTTCATTCACCAAAAATTCGAAGACATGTGACATCTACCAACCCGCACCAGGCCCGCGTGGTGGATTACGGCCCACTCCCTCTCACAGAGAGGAGGCCGGTGTCCCAGCAGTGGGAACGTTATAGGCTGATTATGAATTGTATAAGTATCGATACCCCTACAGACGTGATCGTAGTAACTCTCACTACACTACCTAAGGTCGTTGACCCCAAAAAATATTATCAACAAATCATTTATTTTTTATTTTATCATGTTTCGATATCAATACCCATGACGTCTGCGGAGTTCCACTAGCTAATTTAATTTGACCTTGTATTAAAAATATATTTAGCATTCCTTGCTTGCCACACGCTTTTATATTTTATCATATTCTCACTAGAGTTCAAAATGCGGTACTTAATACACGATTTATCGCAATTTAATTATTGTATGTTCCTCTTTATTACTTCCTTTTCAAATCGCAAATTAGAATTATTTCAATAATAATGTCACTAAGTTGGTCCAAAAACAGCATGAATACCACTGTGTATCGATATCAAACCCCATAAGAAACCCATAACCCATGTCCCATATAAGAATTTGGTATAAAAAATCGGCCATTGATTGAACACGATCGGACTAAATTGCTATGGCACGACAATAATGGGCGTTCGTGACTCATTGTAAGCCATGTATTTATGGCGTAATAGTAATGGCAGAGTATCGCAAAAGTCATGGAAAACGTGAGTTGTAATGTTAGACGGTAACATTGTACCCATCTAAGTTCTACTTGTAACATTGTATTTTCATTCGTTGAATCTACTTAATTCTAGAAGACCTTATAGCGTCTATATATGAAATAGATTTTGCTCGGGGCTTCCCCCGCGTGGAGGTCGGAAATTACCCCACGGGAACGTACTACCGAGGTAAAAAGTTTATATGGCCTAACCAAGGTCATGGCCTACCTGTGTGCCAAATTTCATCGAAATCTGTTAAGCCGTTTAGACGTGAAAAGGTAATAGATAGACAGAGTTACTTTCGAATTTATAATATTAAATAAATAGTACCTATGGCTAGATAGTATGCATGAAGAAGATAAAATAGAATAATTGTAAACTTGGGAAACTATCGGTTTGCATAGTTACTCTGGTTCATTAGTTCCGACACTGGGATTTATTTCTAAACGTTAATTAAAGTTAAGTGACGTTCAAACGTCAAAAATGTTTGGTTAAACAGTCGCTAATCACTACTTAACTTTAAGCAACGTTTATGAATATAGGGGATTATGTACATACAGGTCCAAATTAAATTAGTTAGTGAAACTCCGCTGAAGAGATGGCTAGGTTATCTAAACACGATTAAACAAAAAGAAGGTAATTTAATGAGTTATTTTGTGAGGTTTCCGAACGCAGTTAGTGTTGTCACTTGAAACATCAGAAGTAGGTACCTATCGATATCTTAACAAGAAAAAATCAAAAGAAAACAGAAGGCCAATTCTCGTAATTTAAAACGTTCAAAATCTAGTCGCAGTCTTACCTCAGTGACAAAAAAATGTCAAAAACTTATCAAAATGCAGGGAAATTAGAAATATTTTTTGACAGATTGAGACTGAGATCAGACTGTGAACGGTCTTAAAATTACGAGAATTGCCCCTCAGATTTTCTCAACTCATACCTCAAGTAACAAAACTCCCAGCGGTCGTTGACCCCCAAAAGAAAAAGTCAAATATTTTTATTTTATCGTTATTAGATACCGATGCCCATCACGTCTGCAGAGTTTCGTTGGCTAATTTAATTCAACCCTGTATATTAATTACGAAGAAGAATCTTAACCTCCATTTTATTCAATAATTTGATTAAAATGAATGTTCCTGCTAATTTGATCACATCTAATTTGATAATTTGTAGCAAAGATTAAATTAATTGGAATATTTCAGTTGCATCGTTATCCGCTGGGGGAATGAATTTCCGGCTTGTCAGAGTAAACTAAGCGAAACGGATCCTATTTTTTATCGTAAATCATTGAAATCTCGTGTCGGAGTAGCTTTTTCTGCACGAGGCTAGAAAAAAATTACTTGATTCAAAATATTATAAAAACTGTTGTCCGTTTCCAGAATTAAAATTACGACGACTGTAACGACTGTAAATAATACGACTAGCAATTGTTAAGAAAACAGAAATCCTCATACATTTCCCATTTGTTTATAAAGTCAGGGAAATTAATTGTTTACCAAATTGCCTACCAAGTTATTACTATCCGTATATTGAAACCACGACAGCTGTCATTATTTGGCAGCTGTATGTAATGGATATAGCACGGTTGATTGACGTGGCTGAATACCAGTAATAATTACATAATTGTGAACTATACCATATTGCTTACAATATAACGTAGTTTATATCTATCCATGTCAAACCCTCACATTGTGAACGAACCTGCACTGACCGACCGGGTTCACAATCTGACCGATTTTATCATAATCGAACACATTGTGAACCATGAAATTGTGTACCGTTCCTGATTTGTCGGTTTTGGCGGTAGTCGAATTGTACGCAGTAACTACGTCAAGGCACCCCAACCCCCGGGTTAGGTTAGGTAGATAAATTGTAAATGGTTTGATGCAATTCGCAATTTTTCGATAACTTATAATCTCACGAGATAGATTACAAACTAACGGTGATTAAGGGCTATATGAAATACGCCGTGTTAAACGCTATTGCGGAATCCAAGAGCTATGGGTTTTAATATGTCATAATTTTCTCACAATTGCTTCGTTAAATTCAGCACATTATATCCACGCGCGGTTTTAGCGACAGCCTTGGTATTACTCAAGAGTCTCCTCACATTTTAGAGTTTAAAGGGCATAGTGTGGTAACTGTATGTTGGAGTATTAATGAGACAATCGCCCATAATCATCATCATCTGCCTAGATTTTTCCCAACTATGTTGGGGTCGGCTTCCAGTCTAACCGCATGCAGCTGAATATCAGTACCATGGAGCGACTGCCTATCTGACCTCTACAACCCAGTTACTGGGTAATACGATACCCCTTGGTAAGACTGGTTGTCAGACTTTCGGGCTTCTGACGACCCGTAAGGACTATTGAATCCACGAATGACAGCCGGGACCAACAGCTTAACGTGCTTTCCGAGGCACAAGCACCCATACTAATATTATACATACGAAAGTAACTCTGTCTGTCTGTTACGCGTAACCGCTGAACGATTTGGATCACGTTTGACACACGGAGGACCATGACAGATGGTAAATAGTTAGGAAGCATAACACTGTTCTTTAAAAAAAAACCTGGAGTGTCTTTTAACGATATAAGTGCAGATAGCATGAAGTAAAGGGGTTTAACCGACGAAGACCGAAAACTATAAAACAGGGCTTAACTAAATAATAACCAAACACTAAGCAGTTTATCGGAAACTAGCAACCGACCCTTGCTTCGCCATACGACATAATAACTAACAAGTTTAACAACATTACTAGAAGCCTTTATTATAATATGTAAGTAGGTATAATAACAAAAACGTTCCGAAATGAATTCTCAAAATGTTGGTGAAAACCGCATTAGATCCGATTAGAAGTTTAGAAGAACAGCACTAGCACACAGATGACAGACAGACACGAAATGTGAAACTTTAAAAAGAAAATACGTATATTTGCAGTAAAACATGACGCAAAAAAAGAACACAAAACAAAAATAACAAGTTGGGGGAAAGATATGCGTCACAACCTCGAAAAACGGCCATCATAATGCAAAGACCCTATTACCTACAAGACAGAGCCCCAGCGCTGGTTTTCAGCGACAGCCTCTTCTTCTCTTCATTTCTACATCCAAAAATCTGTACTAGCACCCAATAGCTGATTGTAATCATACATCTACTAACAGCTACTAGTATAGCCGTTGATTCATAACTTCATAAGTATACAAAATGAACGCCTCCTGACTTATTCATGATGCGCGTCCCTAGCCGATGAATCAATGATCACAGCACACCGACCTTGGCCAAATATTAGCATTATTTATACAGCAGGCACTCATTAGGTAAGATGTTAGAACTACAGTACTAACTAGCCATAAAATACGAGTATAGCTGGGCGGATTTAATAAATGCATCCGCATTTTACGATTATCCAATGCAGGTGCGTGACTGTTTATATCATTCGTAGCAGTGATATTTGTTTTTACAATATTAATAGTTGGTTGATCTCTTGAACTTATACAGGATGGCAGATACATCGGCGCGCAATCTGTTACAATGGATTTAGTACGGACGCCAGCACATCAAGTTACTACAATCTGTCAAATTTCTTTAATAGATTTTCAACTTTATCGCAAAAGCATTAAGGTTCAAGGTTGATTGGGAAAATTTGACAGTTTTGGGTAGCTTGACCTGCTGGCGTCTGTACATGATTGAAAAAATAATCAAGCTTTTCCAAAAATCTTGGAACTCATGGGATAACTTAGCTCATGCTATCTCTTCAATTATTTATTTTTGAGCATAATCAGCCTATAATGTTCCCACTGCTGGGACACAGGCCTCCTCTCTTCGAGAGAGAGTGTGCTGTAATCTACCACGTGCGTTGGTAGATGTCACATGTCTTCGAATGTTTGGTTCTAGGACTATGCCGGTTTCGTAACGATGTTTTCCTTCACCATTTTGAGTGCTAAAATTTAATTACTATTTTAATTTACTAAGCCGTATCATTGGCCACGTGCTGTCATGCTATGTACAGACACCAGCAGGTCAAGCTACCCGAAACTGTCAAGTTTTCCCAATCAACCTTGAACCTTAATGCTTTCGCGATAAAGTTGAAAATCTATTAAAGAAATTTGACAGATTGTAGTAGCTTGATGTGCTGGCGTCCGGACTTGACCGTAAGATAAAGATAGCATAAATTAGCACATTACAATAATATGTTAGAGGCAGTAATTATACCCAACTAACGATTCGCTCCGCACCTCGAATAAGTAACTACTACTTGTTTACCTTCAGTCGGTTACAAGTTAAAGACAGGTGTCAGACATACACCTACATTGAGTTTAAGTTCGTTTAAGCAAAATCTTAAATTTAGCCAGTGTTCGTAGGACACCAAATACAATGTATACCTATGTATATCCCCCCCACCCATTCGAGAAACAATAATAAAACAAAGTAAATAAAAAAAAATAATGATAAAAGTCGGGTTAGATACACCATTTAAAACTCAAGAACGGATGGACCGATTTTTATGATCTTTGATTTGTTGGACTTGTCTCCGCCCCGAATAGCAGACAATCGCATGGGAAAAACTCACAAAAAAAATAATGAACTTAATTCATTTTTTATTCTGAGGCGGTACGAAGTTTGCCGGGTCCGCTAGTAGGTTATAAAAACACGTGTACAGTCACGGACTCTAATGTCAACACTTGGAAACTTTCAATAGCGATGTTTGCGTGAAATAACGCAAGCAACAATGAAATACGACACATACTATGTTCGTAGCAACATAAAAATAAAGGTGTAAATCGCTTTTGAATAAAGCCAAGTGTATACATACTTATGCTCGTGAAACGTCAAAAATAAAATATGTTTTAAGACTAAATGAGGTCGGTGTTTCCCATCTGACTACTGAGTAGAAAATAAATATTATTAACTACGTGCTGGAACTGTGTAACATCACGGTGATAATTACATCCGTAGACCAAACTCGAGCATTGATCTCTACTCATTTTTGACGAATATTTGTCATACCAATAAACGACATTTGACAATGTTTGAGTTCCAGAATAACTGGTCTCTCCATAGTATTCATTTGAACCCGACAATCGTAAAATGTTCATGTAAATGTGATGTTCTTCAGAAAGGTCAGGTGCGTACTCGCAACCAGCGTGCGTGTATGACCGGATGTATAAACGTAAACGAAGCAGGAATATGTAAGGATCGTAGCAGGTGGTGCTCTGTAATTTCTGCCTACCCCATGGGAAGAAGGCGTGATGATATTTATGTAATCATAATCAGTGTACCAAGCAAATTCACATCTCTTGTACAGACGCCAGCAGGTCAAGCTACCCGAAACTGTCAAATTTTCCCAATCAACCTTGTACCTTAATGCTTTATAGATAAAGTTGAAAAGCTACTAAAGAAAGACAGATTGTAGTAGCTTGATGTGCTGGCGTCTGTACAATCAACATAACAACTCAATCCGTGTAATGTAATATTTTACTACCAAATCACTGCTCCTAGTTCTTAATGTAAAACCCCACATACTTTAAATGCAATTTGTTTTGTTGTCTGTAAGTTCAAGAAACATGGAAGCCTTTTCTTGTACCCTAGAGGATTAGTTTCCCGCGAACTCTGCTACTCACTGTAGTACCATAGCATTAAGTTTATAAACTCTTCAGACTTTTTTATAGAAAAAATAGTAAGGCTCTCTCCCCTGGCACTTGAAACTTCAGAATATTCCCGTCTCGGCTCTAAAACCAATTTATAAATAACTAGCTTATGCCCGCGGCTTCGCCCGCGTGGATGTCGGAAAATAACTTACGGGAACTGTATTAAAGTACCTAGGTGTTAATCTAAGTATAAACTATATGTGTACCAAATTTCAGCCAACAACAATTGGTTTTCGCGGCACAAGCCTGTACAACTCCCAGTCGACATGATTTTTTCCGACATCTTTAACAATCATCGTCATATTTCAGCCAATTTACACGAAACCTTAATTATTTATACACTTAAACCACCCTCATGAACCACTCCGTCCATTCATGAAAACCGTAACAAAATCTGTTCGGTAGTTTTTGAGTTTATCGCGTTTAAACAAACAGACAGACAGACGCAGCAAGGGACTTGGTTTTATACTTTTTAGTAATGTTTTATTTATTTATCACAAACACTACTAACATTACAGAGAATTCCTAATGCATTAGCGTGGTCCTTAATAACACTATCTTATTTATAACTACTTTAAGTTACATAACACAGACAATTTATTGTTTTTGTGAATTTATTCAGAGAACAGGTAAATAGAGTGATCCTTTCAGCAGTGTCATTTAGTGCGTGCAAGGCGCACGTAAGTGGCGCTTTGCTGAGCAAGTTGGTTCGTAAACTGTTGGTATGTAAAACACTTAACTTCTTATTGTTACTTAAGTAAGTTCGCTAACGATTCTGAATAATAAAAGTCGTAACTTTAATATATTTTGTTTGGAAGAGTCGTTTAGCGTTTATCTCAGCAGCAGGTATATTTTCTTTCTTCAACATTTACAGAAATGTTAAAACACTTTTTTCATTCCACGAGTCGGATCTTTGCACCCGGGGGCCTGCTCTCTTGGTCCGTCAACTAAGATACGGGCCTGTCCGTCAATAGGTATCAGTTCGACACTTCGGAATGATCCCTACTCCCGATTAATTAACGTTTTCGGACGGGCAAAAATACATCGGGAGTCAGGACAGCTGCCAATCGTGGTATCATTCATTCTCAGTTCGGGCTTCAAAGTAATATTATGTACGTAGGTGATAAGGGAGTGGGAAACGCCCATAGCTTCGACCGAAACAACGGATTTCGTGCTTAGAGAGTAGACCTGAAGCCAAGCTCACATTGATTGTCGCTGAGATGAGATTGCGACTAGATTTTGAACGTGTTTAATTACGGGAATTAGCCTTCAGACGGTGAACTGAGCTTAAAATTACGAGAATTGCTCCTCTGATGCTGTTAATTTATATCTTAAGTTTGCTTTTTAATGAAGTCAACTCGAGTTATCTGATCTTAATTATCTAAAGATTTGTAAAGCCTAGAGTTATGAGACATTCATTCATCAAGATATCGATCAACAAACTAACCATTAATTACAGACGCCAGCAGGCCAACCATGAACCTTAATGCTTTAGCGATAAAGTTGAAATTCTATTACAGAAATTTGACAGATTGTAGTAGCTCGATGTGCTGGCGTATGTACCTTTCGCTTAATGTTATGCGGTATGTGGGACGCAATTGATATAATCAAATGAAACAATTTAATTGCTACAAATTGTTTGAAAGCAATTAAGTAAGTTGATTGAAAGCTAAAGATTTAATGCTTGGAAACCCCAAGCGGTGTTGTAGGCAGAAGTTATATTGAATTAAATAAAAAATACCTTCACGTGTGGCTACGATTTTTAGTTTTTCGGTAAAGGGTATTTTTGTGAAGAAGAGACATAACTTAACCAAGAAAACCCACATTTTAAAATCCGATCTAATCGGTTAGGTAGTATCAGAGAAGCACCAGCAGCGTAATCAGTCTATACTATCCCCTCAGCTGGAATCCAGGCCACCTCTCTGTGAGAGGGAGTGGGCCATAATCCACCACGCGGGCCCATCGCGGGTAGGTAGATGTCACATGTCTTCGAAGTTTTGTTTCTAGGATATGCCGGTTTCCTCACGATGTTTTCCTTCACCATTTACCAGAGGAGCAAATTCCTGTATTTCCATTCTAATCTCAGAAACAAACGGTCAAAAATATATAGATTTATCATACAGTTTTGACGTTGTTTGTCGCTGAGATGAGATTGCGACTAGATTTTGAACGTTTTAACTACGGGAATATTAAGTACAGACGCCAGCACATCAAGCTACTACAATCTGTCAAATTTCTTTAATAGATTTTCAACTTTATCGCTAAAGCATTAAGGTTCAAGGTTGATTGGGAAAATTTGACAGTTTCGGGTAGCTTGACCTGCTGGCGTCTGTACCATCAAATTCAGCTAGGCAAGGTATTTTTTCACATGTATATATTATTATTTTAAATGTTAGCTTATATAATGTAACATAATAAATGATCTAAATACTAAGTAAGTACTAAAATGTATGTTGGGACATCATACACGAAACGTAAAAAATAACTACGATCTATCTAGTAGGTATTTCAATTTCGCACACCAAATCACTGTTCTAAATTGCGTGGGAAAAGCAAGACGCAACACAATACAATTCGAAACATATTGTCCGATACGGCGAATCGTTTTCCAACAAATAATTACTGTGTTTATAAGTACTGAAGAATTCTGAAGTGTTATGATAATGCTTAGGGATCAATGCACGGTGCATGACGCGTATGCTAATTGAGATGACGTGACCACAAACAAAGCAACAATAAATTATTGTTTTTACGTGCAAATTATCTAAATGTAATTGTTACGAAGTAGTTTTGAGATCATAATCGATTTGTTTTGTTAGTTACGTCATCTTCGTAGATTTTCCGGTTGAGCTTGAGCAAATAACGTGAGGATGCTAATTGTATCGCCTCTCACCTCTACAAATGTTGATTATACAGGATGTGTGTTTTACAGGTCAAAATGAATATTATCTAACTGATTATGTTGTTTAAATCCGGTTCTAAATCTTTAAATTATTAAGGAAGTCTTAATCAGATTGATCTTATGTGTATTTTCGTGTGAAATGCAAAGGCTGCAAACGTTGTGGTAAATGCACACAAGGGTGCCTACTTATGCACCTGCGTGATGTCATGATATCTCACGCCTTCGTGACACAGGTGCAAGTGCAATAAACAATATAAAATCTTCTTATTCATAACCGTAATACCAATTGCAGTGTTTATAAGATCAGATAATTAACATTCCATCGCCACTTAATCAATTATGTACTTTAGCGAAATATATTCTAAGTTCATTTTTGAGTGACCATTTGTAAGAAAAAGGTTCTAATAAGTTCTTCGTTGCAATGGAATTTGAACTTTGTTATGTTTGAGATTCAGTTTCTTGTTCCATAACTTGAAATTTGAAAGAACTTGTAACCCAAAAAACCTACCTACAAATAAAAAAAAAAATCGTAAAAATGCACATTTATATCCTTCTGGTTATCAATTGTTTTATTCTTTTAGGTTAAGAAAGAACAAAAAATATCAGAAAGACGTTCACGAATTTAGTTTTGTAGGTACGTCCTTAATTAAAATGCATGTATGCGTGGCTGCAACTTATAAACAAGTTCTCAAGGGTTTTCCTCACATTTGTAACATCATTAAAGAGCTACTTACTGAGTGCAAAATATTATGATCTTCAGTTTCTAACGTTCAAATCTAAAATTAGACTTAATTATATAGGAAGCAAACGCAGTGGTATAGTTATTTTAAATTCAATGTTTATTTTTAGTTCGCGGACAAAAGTTAATTAGCTCGCGTTATATCAGCGTTACCTCGTATAAGAATCATGAATCATAAAAAATCAATGTCAAAAACGCATATTACAAGGTAGGTACCTACCTAAAATATATAACTGGTGTCTATTTTTCACCCGGGCCGGTCATTTTAGCCGGCATCGTGTGCCGATTCGTGTATCTATGGCTAGAAGATCATCGGAATCATCACCATCGGATCGGAAGATCATCTGTAGGTGGCGGATAGAAGCTGGATGAGAGTTACCGAGAATCGAGCTAAATGGCGAGGAATTGAAGAGGCCTATGTGCAGCAGTGTACTGCTGTAGGCCAATGCTGATGGCGTTTTCATGCAAAACTTTTATTGTAACGTAGATTTTTCCAGGTCCTTTAAGTACTTATGGAAATAAGATTAAAGAGAAAAATATTTAAGTGAAAATGGTAGCTACCTAATATTTTAACTCAATTGAGACCAACCAATGTGATGAAAAATGAGTTCAAAATTATAAAAGAGACCTTTAAAATTGATTCGAGGAATCAAAATGATTGAACGCGTTTTTATCGGAACAGATTTTATCAAACTTGAAATGGAAGTAGACAGGTTTACTGACATGTATTTTTTTCGGAAACAACTTACAAATTAGTGTTGTCACTTCTGAGTATAAATCAAGACGGATTGTCTAGTGTCAATTTATTTTATTTAATCATAACTGATAAATTGCTGTGATATTTATCATAATATTAGCATAGAAACACAAATATGTTTTACTGTAAGTACGAACTTTCTTTTTTGAGAATATAATATCTAGGTCCACACGGCTACATATCAAGCTATACATTTCCAGTTTAAGCTGACTTCTGATTGTACGGACGCCAGCACATCAAGTTACTACAATCTGTCAAATTTCTTAAATAGATTTTCAACTTTATCGCTAAAACATTAAGGTTCAAGGTTGATTGGGAAAATTTGACAGTTTCGGGTAGGTTGACCTGCTGGCGTCTGTACGAAAAACCTATATTGTATAGATTTTTCGTATAATCAGTTAGGTTATACTAGATGTGTATAGCTTGATGTGTAGCCGTGCGTATAGGTACACCTAAATAGGCTTTACACATAAAAATATCTGACAACGCTGTTTTGCGCGAACGTATAATCTTAATGGCTGTCCTTTGCCTACGCGCAAGTTTCCCCCATAATAGACGCCCATGAACCATTTTATAGCATTCGAGTTATTTAATTATACGCCTTTATCGAGGAAATCATACATAACGTATAATAAAATGGAAACCGGTATTAGTAACACGTTTTTTTTAGGAAGACATTAATGTTATTTACATGAGCAATACGATAATTATTAGGTAGGATATTTTTTTGCTTGTCAGTCGATTCGCACGAATTTACTCGCCCGCAAAGAGCGAATCGCTACTTTTAAATATTTTTTTTTTCTATAAGCGACTCACACGAATTGGCACATTTTGAATTTTATGCAATTAAGTATAGAAAAAAGGACACAAGCGCACAGAAGTGATGAGAGTTAAATATTATTAATTTTAGTTGTCTTTGACATAATTATCTCGGGACCCTGGGGTGCCGGACCTTTGAAAGGCGTACTAGGGGCTAGGCGTGCTAGGCGAGTTGGCTTTGAACTCGCAGAGGCCCTTTACACAATTGTAAATGATAAGGAGGCACCAACCGACGATTAAAAAAACTTTATGATGAATTTAAGGTATTAACAGTTAGACAGCTGTTCATCTTGCAGTCTATCCTCAGAACTCATAGAGACATGCCAAGATCCAACCCAAAAAAACGCACAAATGTCCCACCAGGTGTAACTCATAAAACTTCATTTGCCGAACGCCAATACTACGTCATAGGTACTTACATATATAAGAAACTACACAAAATACTAATCATACTTGATTTAAACAGACACACGCTAAAACAAAAAATCACTCAATGGCTACTACAACAGGACTACCTCTCAACGGAGAATCTTCTAACATACATCTCGTAAAATACAATCACAATTCTACGCCCATATACACACACATACATCTACACGCACTCACACCAACACACTCATACACGAACTCACAGTCACACTTACATACACAACCCTAAATCCCCTATGTACAGACGCCAGCACATCAAGATACTACAATCTGTCAAATTTCTTTAATACATTTTCAACGTTATCGCTAAAGCATTAAGGTTCAAGGTTGATTGGGAAAATTTGACAGTTTCGGGTAGCTTGACCTGCTGGCGTCTGTACCTACATTTATTTCATAGAATAACTTTAGCATAATTTTATTATGTAACACCGACACCGTTTCACTTGTTACAGAATGTCAATAATTTGCTGTACCCATATGGCTGAACCCTATCTCTTAAGATACAGGCTAGACCTAGTTTAAGGGATAGAGTCTTCAAAATTGTGCCTATAATGTGAAAAATTATAAATTTATAATCTACAGTGTATACAGTGCAATGTGTTTATTCTTTTATGAAATTCACAATTCTAAATGATGAGGAGGCACCAACTGACGATTATCCTTGTATACACCATGCAAGTGCACCCAAGGACGACCCCCGGTTGGTGCAGGACTATTGCAGAACATGGAAACAAAATATACCGGGCTATGGGTTTGGGTGGCTATAGTGGATCGGTTACCTTGAACTATGGAAGGTCTATGTCCCCTGCCTGACCAATGAAATATAATATTAGCAGATGAAATGACAGGGGGTGACTTGCACACTCAATAATGGACCCCCGGAAATGGTCGCTTGCACACAGTGTCGTAGCAACAAGGGAGCAACATGTCCTGAGGTGCTTATGAGGAGTGGAGAGGTATTCCACGGCTATCAGGACAATCCTGGAAGTACGGTCAAGATCCCTACCAGCATCTTATTGAAATACTTCCTTCCTCCGAGCATGTTTGCTTTTGCAAATCTCCACTCAAGCCAGCAAAAAAGGGCAAGAATGAGGTGGGAGCTCTGTTCCTCGTCAGTGTTCACTCCAGCCGGCCAATAAAGGCAAGCCAGAGGTGAGGAACAAGACTTCTCCCGGGAGATAGGGTCCGTGGGGTCGCTACTGCCCAACAGCTCGCCACATGCTGCCCTGCGGGTTCCTGTATCTCTCTTGGTCTAGCTCCTCACCCTAGACCTGATCCGGCAAAGTAAACTCTTCCGAAACAGACCGAGACTTTAGAGCGTGCAAGCCCCACCACGATGTCAACGTAAAGATACGGCGGTGGGGAAATATTATTAATATTATTACACGCACGATGTTCCACCTGAAAGACTAACTGCGGAAACCAAACCCGTAACATAGAACATAGAATATTATTAACATATACTTTTTCCTAACTTCATTGCATAAAATTCAAAATGTGCCAATTCGTGCGAATTGCCTAAAGAAAAAATAATATTATTTATAAGCGCCCGTTTCGGGCGAGTAAATTCCTGTGAATCGACTAATAAGCAATTTTTTTGTGACAAATCGATTATGTATGGTGCTAGACAGACGAACGAGGTCAATTTATCAAAAACTAGACCAGATAAAAACAGGTTGGTGTTTGATAAAAAAAAAATTATTAGACAAGCCCATACAGACGACCCATACAAATATCCGCCTGTAGGTATATAAATATATATATACAGACAGATAGCTTTAAATTCACACCAACTGACCTAATTAGGTAAAACACATTTCTAAAAAACTGTCTATTTTTACTGTTATCCAACGGTTTAATTCTATTACCTAGATAAAATTTAAGACATTAAAGTATTGACGCAAGTATATAAAACAACGAAATTTTAATACCAACTTTAAAAATAAAAGAAGTAATTAATAAACTAACTATAACTTTTATTTTTTTACTAAACACGATTTAGTAATAATTATAATTGATCGTTCGATCTTTTATAATGATGACTGATAGTAGCGCATCGTGATACCGTTCCCACAGTGAAGGTAGGTACCTACCAATTTATCGTGCATTCATGACTTTTGTGTACTTGACTGCCAATCAGGGTTCCTGCACACGTAACCACTACTTTACCACATTTGTAACCTTGAACACAAAACATGACCACATGTCATTGTTATTGGTAGGTGGACGGACTTGTGGCCAAGTAATAACAACCGCACGGATCGATCGATCAGGTTAAGCTACGCTTGCCGCGGTTGGTTCGTGGATGGGTGACCATCTTTTCGAACGAAGACCCCTCCGTGCCTCGGAAAGCTCGTTAAGCCGTTGGTCCCGGCTTCCATTTGTGAATCTTTAAGAGTCGTTACGGGTCAGACGCCCGAAAGTCTGACAATCAGTCTTACCAAGGGGTATCGTATCACCCAGTAACTGGGTTGTGGAGGTCAGATAGGCAGTCGCTCCATGTCAAAAATACTGGTATTCAGCTACATACGGTTTGACTGGAAGCCGACCCCAATATAGGTTTAAAGAAACTTTATTCTCAATAAAGACAAATGTCACTCACTTGAGAACAATGAAATACTAAAACATACATATAAATTACACAAAGTTCGCCGTCATCAGTTACAAACTAGACTACACCCATTCAATGACTTCATTTCTCCAGAAGTGCTCGATCCGCCACTATATATTGACTAAGTTGATTTTTGAATGCATTAAAAGAATGCAGATTTCTTATACTAGAGGGTATTCTATTAAAAAGCTGTGCTCCTTCATTTTTTTGCCATAGTTAGTTCTACTAGTTTTGGGTAAAACTACCAAGCTAGCTCGGCGTGTGCTATGTTGACTGACTTGCTTATATTGGGTGAGTGTTATGTTCGTGTGACTAGTTTTGGTAAGAATTTTTTTAATGATAATACATGTATTGTAAATCTATAGTTGTTTGATATTCATTATTTTTGTATCTACATAAATTTTACTAGTTGATGTTAAGTATGGATAGTTGAATAGTATTTTTATGAGTTTATTTTGATATAGTTGAGAAAAGGCTAGGCTGATGATGAGGTACAGGTAACACTAACAACCAAAATATTTTCGTCATCTAGGACATTTTTTTCTGCTCATTGCGTGATAGAATCTGCTTTACAGACTCGTTATATATTGCATTGTACTGTCTATATTGCAGAATAACACCTCAGTAGCTCATTTTGTAATTCACTCTGACATATGAAGGAAATGTCCTTTACATGTCAGACTGAATTACAAATGTTACACTGGCAGACTCCGAAAATTAAATCTAAAGAGAATGGATTTATACTTCATAAAATGGCCAGGCCATTAAAAAGGTTAGCTTGATTTCAATTCGACATTGGTCAAAGGTATATGCTATTTTGATCTTATTATATCGTGTATGTTATTTTGAACAAGTAATTAAATACAGGTTTCTACGCAATAGTGTGCTTAATGCCGTAGTATGTGTTCTGACGTGATAAAGTAAACAATTTGAAAACTGACAAAGATTTAAAAGACTTTACCATGGTCAGACGAGCCGAGTTTTATTCACACTATGAGAGGAATTTGCCAGTGCAAATGGTGTATTCACACTTCAAGGGACACATGACAGGTGTCAAAATTGCTATTGAAGTTAATGGTTTATTTACATTTCCGGCTGTACTAGAAGTACTAGACTTGCAAGTTGTACCAGTAGAGATAAGCAAGATGAAAATGTAAAGTTTACCTTTACTAAGAAACAAACATTGAACAATAATATGTGATGTCATAATAATATGGGCTTAGATTGATTATAATACTCTATTTCAAAATATCTGAGGGGCAGAGATAACCAATCCTCGTCATTTTAAGAACGATAACAGTGTGATCTCAGTCTCAATCTGTCAAAAATACCTCTAATTTCTGATGAGACTGCGACTAGATTTTGAACGTTTTAAATTACGAGAATTGGCCTTCTGTACGAATACAGCCCTGTTTTTAGATCATGACATAATAAACAACAAAGGTTAATTTGACCTTTCTGTCCTCATTCTGTACCTGTACATTTTAGCAAATCTCTCGTTTAGGTCAATCACGTGCAAGAGGACGATTATATTCACGTAAAGCATTCAGACGTCGTTCCAAAGCAGCCCACGACTAAGCTACACACGTAAACAGCTTCACTTTGAATGAAAATGTAGGCGGGATCGTCCACTACGACCCACAGCCACGCCATGCATGAATGCGAGGCTGGAAAACAAAATTAGGTAAATGAACCGAGGAGCTAACGTGGTAAACCACTCCGTCCGCATACTTCGTAGCGGTTGAAGGTCGAATTTTCGTTTGCAAAAGTGTAACTGTGCGAATTTAAAATAAGCTAAAAATGAATAATGAAGAGCAATGGTGGCCCAGTGGTACTCGTAACGGCCTTACAAGTTGTAAGTCTTAGGTTCGAAATCCGACTGGCGCTTTTTACTTTCTTTACATTATTTCATCACCAATGCTCTCTAAACGGTGAATCAAAACATCGTAATGAAACCAGCATGTCCTACAACCAAAAATTCGAAGACATTTGACATCTACCAACCCGCATAGGGCCAGCGTGGTGGATTTAAGCCCACTCCCTCTCACCGAGAGGAGGCCTGTGTCCCAGCAGTGGGAACATTTATAGGCTGATTAAGCTTATGTTAAAAAACATGATAGGTGGTGGGATGTTATCTTCTTCAACGTTACCATCGTGACTTGCAAACATTTCTTCGTATTTACATAAAATATTGTGCCTACTTCGAGGATTCCATTTCACAAAGCATTAGCAATGAAGGTCGTGATGCCGTTATTTACTAGTAACATTAGAATGCTTGAAGGTAATAGTATATTAGAATAGCAACTAGGCGAAACCACTTGCAATAACAGTGAGGCTAAGTAACAATTATGAATGTATTCCGTATAAGTAGATAACAGTAGTGCGGCGCTTTGAATGAATTAGTAATATTTCGCTGCTTCAGATGGTAATAGAAACATTAACTTGGTTCTGTCAGTCTGTACCGACTATATGAAACCTCTTTTGAGTATATACGGACTTTATGGAAACTCTTTTGAGTCTGCTAATGAGAAAACATACATTAGAGAAGCCGAAAAGGCAAAGGACATAATTATCTTTCGTGACGCTTAAGATGTTTCCTATCAGGTAGACCATTGTGTTTCATGTAAGAATTAGAAGTAAATGGAGACATATGACAACCTCAGATAGAACCTATTTGGTTATTTAGTGGCTGAAAGAATGTCCTTTCTAAACAAACCAAGAAGGCTAGTACTTAGTAAAACAAGTATTTATGTTCGCACTTTTCAATCGTCGCGTAGAATGACGTGATGACAAAAATTATAAACCAATACATAGCATTTCTGCGACAAAATAACCGCGTGATAAAAGTCGTATTGCGCGCTCGCTCTGAAAGACGATGGTAGAATATGTATAATAATGATATGACTTGGATTATTATATAATTGTGCATTCAAAATGTTGAAATAATAGAGCCTTTTGAGGCACCATAGATACATTATAATTTTCAAAATAAATATTCTGGGTTTCCCAACTTCCTAACGATCTGATCACGAAATACTTTTTTGGTGTTTGCGATCGGTTCAACTAGTTTTTCTATAGATTTATCCCAATCTGATTATCTTGGCGCCATACTGATAAATATTCATGAGCATTTTATTGCATTTTTATACAATAAGCCTTATTTTTTTAACAATAAAATCGCTTCGCATACCGTCGTTTTATATTTTGTAATCTGATACTTGAAATGTAGGTTTTCCTACAGCCTCTTTTTTATTACGAGAGGTATCAAAAACCATTAGTATTTGTAACAATAGATTTCATTACCCTTTAAAGATAAATGGAAATAAATATGGCTGGTCATCCTCTTTTTTTCAAGTCGATACCTAGTAAATAATAATGAAATTATGTTAAATGAGTTGGGTCCAGTAGGTAACCACGCCAATCGCGGTAAATATCCTGTTGTTTATGTATTTATTTATATAGTTAGTTAGTCAGTCATTTAATTTAGTACGTAGTGTAAATAGTTAGTTAAGAGATTATGAAAATAAATAATTGTCAAATAACTATTGTTTAAACTACAACAGACAAGGTTGCTGTTATAAAAACTAAAAACATACAATTTAACGAAAAGCGGTTGGCGAAAAAAGGTTTTACTTGAACTTAAACACTTGTTCAACGTGTCTTCTGTCAGTGTGACGTCAAAGTCTATAATAATTATGTCGTGTGTAAAAGGTGTATAACCTAAACAACTTTAAACAACTGATAAACTCCAAGGTGTATGAGAACAAATGGTTTAAAATCTTACTGATATAGAAAACCTTGATTTAAATTAAGGAATACATTTGAATAATAATTTTATTGAATAATATGGAATATGATAACGAATTCAGTATTAATTTGATATTAATATTAATTAGATAACTAATCCTAAATTAGCAGCATGCCTATATATTTAGGCTTGGAATTTAACCGGTTTTTATTCGTATATTTAACAAACTAACATAACACCACGTCTTGTTACCCCGAAAGGTTTGACAGAGGTGTACCTGTAGGTAGTGTACTACCCACATTTCGTTAGTTATTTTTAAAAGTAAGTTTGTACTTTTACGTACTTAGGAGTTAGATCTAGTTTTTCCATTTTGTAGACATCAGTAAAATAAATCGCAAAATGAATAAAACAATATATTTACATGTCTTACTCATTCTTCTATTTATAATGATTATTTACTTCGTCCACACCTATGAATATATTGATTACATCGATCTAAGAAATCTATTAGATTTTTTACGCCGAAGTGAAAGTGAGTTGTTAATTTAAAACGTAATAACCAAATTCGAAGCTTAACTCAAACACACAAAGTTAGTTATAAAAACTTCGTTTGTTAAACAATTCACTAGTCTTTTTTTTTTGAGAAGCCTCAATAAATTAAGGCAGCCAGGCAGGGCTTAAAACAACTTAAAAACTAAGCGAGTACACGCTAAGGGCACCCCCTGTGGGGTACGGACTTCGGCTTAGGGCGTCGCTGGGAGTGGGCAGCAAGGTACAGGCTGGATCGGAATTGACAGTTCACTAATCAATATTATGTCAGTTTATATGTAGGGGATAATCTTCGGAACTACTGATCCAATCCCAAAAATTATTTAACTAATAGGAAGCTATATACTTGTACATTGTCGCCGAGAGTGTCATAGAATATCTATACTTTATGTTAAAACAAGAAATTTGACGCAGACGAAACCACGGGCGAAAGCTAGTCTAATATAAGTCGCTACTTTTTGCTGTGTACATGAAAAGGGAAAACATTTTTCGCAAAATATTTTTGACTATATTTGGCGGCATCCAAAGAAAGGATATTTTTTTCCGTTACTTTACTGGTAAATTATACTTCTTATCTACACTTACATACAATAGAAATTACTCATTAATAATTGCTAGTCATTACACATTGAACTGTGGACGTAACATATAATTTGTAAGTAAACAACTCTATTTACGGACCATGTGATGCACTGACTCGTAATAAAGATACACAAATATATACAGCAACACTCGATAAAATCGAAACATCCTCACCTTAACTCGAAAAAATCCCAATTAAAATAATCTCAACGGCACGTAAACACTTTCACAAAATAATAATAAAATCCAAGTATTTCGTTTGTTATATATTCACGATCATATTCACGAATCGATCACAAATGCGGTGTTTAGACGAGCAGGCTCCGCGGCGGAGTAGGGTTGTCTGCGACGACCGCGAATGCCGCCGTGGATATAACCAGAGTGGTTTATACGAAACCGTCTGCTGGTCAACACACCCACCTCCACACAAGTACATAGCGGCTTCTTCTAACACCGTTACTTACATTACACCCGTGGGAGATTAACTTATTCTTTTGATTTTTGTAACTTGTTGCTCGCACGTCAGTCAGCTTACACCGCGTGTTAATTAATACTTAACCCCTTGACTGCAGTATTGTTTTAGCCACATTTATTTTCTAAGTCAGCGAGGTATCATTATACTATTATTATGTATATATACGTTAGATCTGTCCAATAAAAAAGGTAAATAGATTGCCTACGGAAAACACAGGATACGAAAACGAATATATGTAACACATGTAAGTTATGTTTAGAGGTGAGATAAACAAGGAAAGTCTGACACTTAATAACAAAGTCCACGTGTCATTTTGTAGTTTTTTTTTTTTTCAAGATTTTCCTGTTAAAGAAGATTACTTAACACAGTTAATACTTGTCTTAATCAATTTAATTGAGCAATTCATCAAATATTTTATTGTTACATTAAAACTTAATCAATCACAAAGTTAATTGAGCGTAAATTCAACAAATTTTAATAATTATTTTATAAAATTCAAAATCGTTTTTTCGGCGAAAGAGATACAAATGTGGAATTACCTATTCATAGTTTTACCACAAAATTCTAAGTTAACTATTATGGTGACCGTGTTACCGTTGTGGTTTACAAAGAATTTGTACCACACAGTATGTAGGTGGAGCTACCTACAGACCTATTTTATGCTTTCACCAAATATTACAAACAAGTCTGCACGTATACTTTCTTATTTTGTGACTCATAAGAGTTCAAAAAACCAACAAAAAAAAAAACCTACTTTGGTTTACATTTCTAGACTAAAAATTAATGTTTATTTGTCCAAATAGATGTCGGTCCCTACGCTTGGGCAATCAAAAAGAGTACCTATCTTTGCGTAGTATTGTCACGTAGTTTCACTCAGAAAATACGTCGGTAATTCCTAAGTACAGCGGACTTTCCAGATAGGAATTTCACGACAGGTTCAATAGATACTGAGAGTGACTGAATGTTAGTAAGTTTCGACTTGAAGGAGCCAATCCAGCATTCAAGCATTCATCAAAGGTACCAATGATAGATAAATTTATCAGAGAGAGAAATTGGCTGTATTGCAGCTCTGCATTGATGGATCTGGCTTTTGATTAAAGCTAAGTAAATGATAATATAAATGTTTGCATGCCGAATGGTGAAATATGGCTGAGATTTAATGTATCATAACACCTATTATATATTACCCATATTTGCTAAATAAATGTCTATTCTTTAGAAGTGAAAGATGTATCCAAGAACCGTGCAATACATATATAGGATATCTACCAGTATCACTATCGTAGAAGTTTCTGTAATAAGTAACATAACGTGATCACTGACCGGTTCAAATTAATTGAGAAAAATAATCGATTATTCAATAAGTATTATCTATAGGGTAGGTACTTTTCATTCCGGTAGTAAGTTCCAGTGGGATATTTTCCGACATTCACGTGAGCGCAGCTGGGCAAAAACTAGTTAAAAATAAGCTTGATTACTGTTAGTGTCTTTGAAAATAGTTATACGCGTTTTTCTTATCAGATGACGAAATACAATATATTTGCGATCCCAGGGTATTGTAGAACGCTTCACAGTCTATGTACCAAAACAAAAAAGAGGAGTAAGTACAGGGTTAAAACAATAATAACTAATTATTACCGTCGTGAAGTTAACTGTAATTGTCGTCTAGATAACATCCGGAGTCGTTAGCAGCAATTATTAGTTCATTGCGATCATTAAGCATTTTTATTATGCTGAGAAGTCCGTCTCGGCTTTGTGCAAGAATAAAAACAATGCATTGAATTGCATGTCCATTAAGTAAGTATTTATATGTAGCTCAATGTTAAAAATAACATGCAAAACATACCAACCTATTATTGATAACCTACAACTCAAAAAGAAACTTTTTATGAGTGCAACTGGAGTTTGAGTTTAAAGTCAATAATAGTGTTCCAGATAATAATATGAAAAACCTAAACCCATTCCCGAAATTCTGCTACGTTGCATAAAAAACTGCTTGTCGCTCGTCACAAAACTACATGCAATGTGCTCGAAAAAAAACAAGTGAAACTCGTTCGCTAACACCTACGGTAATAACGTTAGCAACGTATAGCGCTGCCTCAACAAAACTATTGATACTCTGTAGGCTCACTCCTACCTATTCCATATACTTATAACACCACTACTTAAATTATCACAATAATTATTTTTTCTTACTACTCTACTGTTTAGTATAAGCCTGAGGGTACATAAAGATTACTCGACTGTAAAATAATAGAACTGATCGATTGATATCGATGTCTCGAATTCTTGATCGTTCAAAATTGTGCAACACGCCTAGTAGTTATTTCAGTACTAACTGCTAGTCTGCTAAATACTGTTGGTTTAAAACAAAGCAAATTCTTTTTTTTTTTAATAGGTACTTATATTAATTCGGAGGTATATTGATAAAAAAAATCCTAACCCTCACTGGGTTAGGATTTTTTTTATGACCGTTTATGTTTGTTATTGGTACCTAGATCTAGCTAGTCGATACCTAGTATAGGTAACTAAAGGTTTTTAGTTGGACAATACACTGTTATGTCAAGTGCAAGTCCTAATAACAAATATTTTTATCATTCAGCACTCCATTTTGAACTACTGTTTCAAAACATATTTTAGCACAATCATGAGAAAACAGGCACAAATATTTCGAAAAGTTATCAAACTAACCTTTACTTACTCGTAGTTTGTAAACATTGTCTAGGTTGCAAGTGAGCGTTGACCTTCAATGTGGTTAGTTGGCATTATTCGAAGATCACTGTCGGTTAGCGTCACAGTCATGCGAGTTCAATAGCCGAAATGTCAGATGATATGTCAAGAGCCTAATCAAGACTGAGTCTGACATCGAATTGCAAAACTCCCGTACTAACCTAACACGATATACATTGTGTTGAACTGTATCAATCGAAGAACTTTTTTGGCTGTACTTTTTTTTAACCGACTTCAATAAAGGAGGAGGTTCTCAATTCTCCTGTATTTTTATTATTTTTATGTTTGTTACCTCAGAACTCCGTTATTTAGAAGCCGATTTGTAAAATTATTTTTTTATTTGTAAGGATGTAGGTACTTTCAGATTGATCCCATAGAAGTTTCATCAAAAACGGTTCAGTAGCTTGGTTTTTAAACCAAAATTACTGGTAAAAATTACAACATAAAAGTGAAGAATAAAAACTTTTTTGCAAAAAAAAAACAACTGACTTCCAAAAAAGACACTACAGAGTGAAAAATAACTTTAATTTCGGAAGTCGGTGGCAAATAACGAAAATGTGAACCCAACGACACCGACTTCCGAAATTAAAGTTATTTTTCACTTAGTAGTGTCTTTTTTGGAAGCCGATTTTTTTTGCAAGAAAGTTATCATCTTGCCCACTTGGTTTTCTAACTCACTTTAGACATTGGCAGAATGTTTGACATCGGCTTGCTTGCTATATGAAAAAAAAAATAGAATTGAGTTTCTATACTGGCACTGGCTAATCAAATGTCGGAAGAAATGTGAATTTCCTGTGTGAATGCCGGAAGTAGTTAATTAGTTTTTCGTGAGACTTCATCTCATTACTATTTGTGATTGCTTCTGGTTAACTTCCCAAACAGCCAAACAGATCATGTTTAAATCTAATTTGTCTATAAAATATCTTAACTTTCTTAACAAGGTAAACTTTGATTGAAATTTATAAATACAATTGAGTTTGTAAATACAATCTTTATCAAAGTATGGGCTTGTGGCTAAGTATTAACAGCCGCACGGGTAAATCGATCGTAACCCAATCGGTCTACCTTCTTCGCTTGCCGCAGTTGGCCCGTGGATGGATGACCATCTTTACACACGCCCCTCCACCGTTGGTCCCGGCTGTATGACAGCCGGGACCAACGGCGGAGGGGCGTGATCTTTGACAGTCGTAACGGGTTGTCAGAAGCCCGAAAGTCTGACAACCAGTCTTCCCAAGGGGTATAGTTTTACCCAATAGTTGGGTTGTGGACGTTAGCTAGGCAGTCGCTCCATGTAAAATAATACTGGTATTCAGCTGCATCCGGTGAGACTGGAAAGTGACCCAAACATAGGTATGTAGTTGGGAAAATGCTAGACTCTTTACTTTACTAAATGCTACTTAGACATAATTATTCTTTCTGAACACAATTTTTTTACAGAAATAGTTAATACTTAATTGAATTATGAAGAATTACTTAAATCTATTAAGATTTAATGCCATTTTGAGCTATATTAAATATTAATATATTAGTTATAAATTTTGTTTAAATTTAAGCTCTTTTTAACACAACTTATAACGGTCCACGTAAAATATCACACGTAAATTTTGAATATTGAAATAAGATTCGTATTTTATTTTAAATATTTTTTATTTTTAGTTTTGTACTAGTTATAGTAATATATAATGTAACTTGGAAGTTTTTGAAGGCCATCGGTTACATAACGGATAAACTATTGTGCGGTGTAATTTAATCTGTGAGATTAGACAAACAACAGTTTACAAAATAGGTACCTATTAAAAATGAGTTCTAGTTCTAAATCTGTTTTAGAATTTTAAGATGTAAAGTCATACCACCATAATTTATCTAAAGTATATCTGAGGTTAGTATGTGAAGTTTGAAGTTAGTTAAGTATTGTTTCATTTACTGCGGTAATTTTAGAAATTCTTATCTTGTTATTGTAGATATCTTTTTTTCTATTTTTTTTTTTTTTTCGGATGGTAAATCATCGAGTGACCCCTCCCGCTCTGGGTGGAGCGGAAGGGAGTGTCAGACTCTTACTGACTAAAACCCACCCATGTTCCTTCCTTCGCCCTTTATGTTCCGGGGTAGCGGTAACCCTTTCGGACAATCCCGCTGAATTGTAGATATCTTACACATCAATATTGTCTTTAGTATAACGTCGAAACGTCTTAAAGATAAAAGGAAGACTACACCTACCTTATTACTCTTAAATCATACTGAAGTTTATGTGTAAAGTAATTTGAAGTGTTTCTTAACTTGTTCCGAAAACCTTTGCCCACATTTGCTTAACACTCTCTCGGTGGATATCCTCAAGATTATCTTGTGGGTCGATATGGTTTTAAACTTTTAACCAAGATAATGGCCAAGACCATGGACGGCCATTGACTTGAAGACATAATTGACATGAAACATTAATTAGTCTTCAGTTTTACTTCGACTTTTACCCTATTTTACTATGAAACGTTGTGTGCCTTTTAGTCTGTGTATTTTATAAATATATAAATGTATTTTCTTTCTTTCTAAAATTTTGTTTTTTCTTTCAGGTAAGTACAACGAGACAGCACCGTCTGCGCCATGTTTACCTTAAAAATTCTGTGAGTAGCTACTATTGATACATTTTAATAATTTGTATCGAGAGGAGTGGTTTTATCCCCTTGGATATTTGAGTTCATGAATCACGTCATAAGTGGCTGAACGCTCTTAGTAATGCTTTGAACAACACATGCTTATTCTCGAAGACTCAGACAGCGATTGAATTCTAGGTACAGATTTAAAGTATACACACATCTGCGTTATCTATTACATGTTCTAAGTACTAGTTATTTTGGAATTACCAATTCATCTGCCAAGCTTTTCCCAACTATTTTGGGGTCGGTTTACAGCCTACCCGGATGCAGCTGAATACCATATTTTACGTGGAACGACTGCCTATCTGACTTCCACAACCCAGTTACTGGGTAACACGATACTACTTGGTAAGGCTGTTGTCAGACTTTTCGGCTTTTGATTACCCGTAACGTCTGTTAAAGAGCTACTAATGACAGCCAGGACCAACGGCTTAACGTGCTTTCCGAAGCTCGCAAGGGTTCCGATATTTATGTAATGGATGGTCACCCATCCACGAACCTTCGATCGACCCATACGACTGTTAACATTTTACCACGAGCCCCTCTCCAACACTGGCTGTAAAAAGGAGGGAACGATTATTGAAACCAATCGAACAATGTATTTACTTGCCTTAATAGATTTGAAATCGACTCGCCTATATTAATTTCAAGAGTTGGTCGCTTTAGATAAATTAGTTTCAGTTAAGCCACCAAAGATATATATGAATAAATGTATATCTCCTTCAGTCTTTACTTCGGAGCGAATTAATATAGACGGCCTGATTTCCATTACAATCAATCAACCAATTTCCATTGTAAGTTAGCTACTACTTACTTCATTATACAAATATTACAAACGTAACTAAAACTATTAACAAACTAAAATATGGCGTCGAAAAATTCGTCCGCACCACTCTGTCGACTGGAAATGTACCCAAGAGACTGGCAGTTTTGCCACGTTGTATGGCAATGCTCTTAGCCTCTGTGGTCAAGGTAAAAGCTAGCCCTTGGGTCACGGGAAGTAACAACGAGCCATATCGAGATTTGCTTATAGAGACCATGAGCACTCGGACCCGAATTAAAAATGTGTGCCAAATTTCATTCGAATCCGTTCAGTAGTTTTTGCTTGAAAGAAAACAAACATCCATCCATACAAACTTTCACATTTATCATATTAGTAGGAAGTAGGATAGGATTATTTTTATAAATTATTTTTTAATAATTTTTTGGGTATTACTTGTTATTTTTTTACTTACATATCATTTTATCTACTAACCCGTACTGGGTCCGCATGGTAGATTGAAGCCCATTCCCTCTCAAAGACAGGAGGCCTGTGTCCCAACAGTGGGAACATTATAGGCTGATTATGTATACTATTTTAATTCTGAATAATACGTTAATAACTTCGTTATAACCTAATATTGATTTCATATATTACTTATGTATATAATATTAGATATCACCTTTCTCCCACAAAGGGCTTTCTCATATTATGTTGGTTTACATAATACACGCTTTCTAGGTCGTAGGTATACCTACAATACATTAAAATCAATAGCTTTTGGGTTCCTTCGAAGATCTTAAAGAAGTTATCTGAAAACTTGGAGACAAGATATGCAATACAGGGACCTTTATTTGTTTATTTAAAGTTGTCAAAAAATAAAAGGCCCGTTTTGACATTTGAGAATGCGTTCTTGAGACCTATCAGTTTCATACAAACGAATACGTGTTTTGCGAATTTGATCTTTATTAAGGACTAGAACTGTCAATGTCAAAACGGGCCTTTTATTTTTTGACAACTTTAGTGTGATTAGGAAATGGAATAAGATGGTCATTGCTTATTTCGGAAAGCAGACACTACAGTTAGTGCTGATAGCATCTTTGGAAAGGCTCGGTGTATTCTGAAGTCGGTTTATAATGGACGAACGGTGTGTTAATTCTTCTTCCTGATAGGTATGTTGTTGCAAGTCATCTGTTATCTGGCACAGAATAGTACAGAGGGGCAACTCCATGCAACGAGCGCGAATACAGGCGCACACGCAAATTCGAATATCAGTCGCGAGTGCGCTTGCTTGAAAATACATAGACACATTTCACAAACAGGGAGTTGTTTGTGAAATGTGTCTATGTATTTTCACAACATTGTATGAAGCCGACTTTCTGTACCAATATATGGTGTTTGGCTGATATAATTTACTAAGTGTGGATACACACGAACGGCATGCGCCAACGACAGATGCAACTGCAGCTGTCAACACTCGTCGACGGCATAGGCAACTGCCGACGAGTGTCGACGGCTGCAGTTACCTCTGCCGTTGAAGCGTGCCACTCGTGTATATGAGCACTTTTTTTTTCCGGATGGGAAATCGTCAAATGACCCCTCCCGCTCTGGGTGGAGCGGAAGGTAGTGTCAGACTCTTACTGACTAAAACCCACCCATGTTCCTTCCTTTGCCCTTTACGTTCCGGGGTAGCGGTAACCCTTTCGGACAATCCCGCTGACCCGGCAGGATATGTAAGGTTACCGCGCGTATATGAGCACTTACATCGTCATCGACAAGCTAAAAAAATGTATCAACGAATCGCCATGATTTCAACAAAGGACTCACTAATTAATTTGTATTTTCTAACATGATTAGGTGCTGTGTACGTAATGCGTTTCGGTCATTTAACTGTTACAACTTTTACAAGTTGCGTTGAAAGATTAGCTAATGCACGTATGGCTGCTGTTTTTTCTTTTGCAATTATCGTATAGTTTCCACGTGTTTGAATGAAGGCAGAATTTAATTACGTGACTAGCACCTAACGATGTTATTGTAATTTTAAGAATTACTGCCGACTTTGTTAGTGTACTTCTTAGAATAGTTAATCTTACATATATGTATACATAATCGGCCTGTAATTTTCCCACTACTGAAATATGGGCCTCTCTTCTCTGTGAGAGAAAGAAAGAAAATGCATTTATTTAGCACAGACTAAAAGACACAATACACCAGATACATACGTCAGATAGCAACAAATAAAAATCAAATAGAAAGTGTAAAGTCCGATGTAAGAGGAAGAGAAGAAGAGATAGAGAGAGGAAGGCCGTCATCCGCCACGCGGGCCCAGTGCGGGTTGGTAGATGTCACATGTCTTCGAATGTTTGGTTCTAGGATGTTTAATTATATATTTTTTTAAGTCATAATAAAATTTTCTAAGAGGAAATTAGTCATTGAGGATACTGAAGACAGGATGAGATCAATAAAGGCTATACCGGATCAATAAACTATATATGGTAAGTTTAGTAACCCACGAAATGCATAAAAGTAGACTGCTACAGCATGGGTTAAAAAAAAACATCTAGGAACGTCTATCAATATGCCTCGCCTTTTCTAACTTTGTTTGGTCGGGTTCCGGTCTAAGCAGATGCTGGATACCAGTTTTACATGGAGAGACTGCCTATCTGACCTCCACAACCTGCCCATTACTGGGTAACACGATATAAGACTGGTTGCCAGACTTTTGGGCTTCTGAATAGGTACCCGTACCGATTGTTAAAGATCTCCGGATGACAGCCGGTAGGTACCAACGGCTTAACGTGCTTTCCGAGGCACGGAGGGGTCTCGTTGTAATGGATGGTCACCCATCCACGAACTGACCACGGCAAGCATAGCTTAACCTTTGAAAATCATATATGAACGTCATCATCATCTGCCTAGAATTTTCCCAACTATGTTGGGGTAGGCTTCCAGTCTAACCGGATGCAGCTGAATACCAGTATTTTACATGGAGCGACTACCTACCTGTCCCCGACAACCCAGTTACTGGGTAAGGCCAACCGCGGCAAGTGTAGCTTGATCGATCTGTGCCACGGGCCCCTCTCAAAATCATATATGAACGTCTGAAAAAAGTAATATGTATAAAAAGAAGTCTGAAGACATTGTCTAGTTGTAGCTATATCAGTGAATAAAACCTACATTTTTTGTTGTATTAAAAATTGATTTGCCACTTGTTCGCACTTTAATAAATGTCTCCATCGTGATCTGTCGGTGCGCTCAAATATCAAGGTTTAGTTAGGTTCGAATCGTGACGTGAGTGGCTCTTCATAACAAAATATACCACAGTCTACCTAAAAGCCTCCTCACAGTAGACCAACGCCAAGGTTTTGACAGAGTAATCGGAGAAATAGACTGCAATGGAACTGGCTTAGGTTCCCGAACTTCAAAGCTTATTTTTTCTTCTTCTTTTTATTGCGGAAGCTTTTAACGTGCACGTCTTTCTACATCGTTCTCACATGTATAATTTCAACACGAATGATGTAACCAATATTTTGATTAAAAGATTGTCCGTGGAGTTTCTTGCCCGTTCTTCTCCAGAGGAACCTACTACGCTTTGGAATGGGCTCGCTTCATCTTTCTGATTGACCGACCCCTTGACAATTTTAAACGTGCCTGTAATTAACGTACTCTTACTTAAAGCATTTATTCCAAATACACTTTGGAATAAATGCTTTAAATATACGTACGTTTTAGGAACCTACGCCAGTCTCTGACATAGTTTAGATATCACATCATTATTACAAAATTTCTCAAGTCCCATCAAATGGATGCAGAAACACTGTTGGTAGTAGATACACTGTGGTTTAGCATTACCATATAATTATTTTTATCTACCAGAGAATATTCAATATGATAGGTTATTTTTTATTTGTGTATCCTGTTAGTAATGGTAACGTCACGAAAAGAAAAATAAGCTTATTTTTAATAAAAAATAAACCAGCGCGCAGCGTTATACTTAATCTGGAAAAACATAAAAATGGACTTAACAAGAGATTATTCTTGAAAGACCTAGATAATTTTTTTTTTTTTTAATATATCCTTTTAATTTATATAAATTGGTTCTAAATTAGCAGTGGTGTTCATTTATTTAAATCACAATTATACCTAACACTTTTACAGACTCATCCAAGGCGATGATATAAGTTACATGTCTACACAAAATTACATAAAATACAATGACCTGTAAGCAAAATTAAAAACAATAATATATAATAATAAAACAATTGTAAAAATAACAACGTTCATATTCCGAACAACAACATCATTCAACTTCTCGGCAGTAACTATCCTGAATTTTTTCAAATTGGTCTATATTTTATTTTACCAAAACAAGAAAACTGAAACATTGTTATGAGCGTTCTAGACAGAGAAAAAACAGATAGAGGTGTACCCATTTCTACCCGGATTTTTGTCTAATAGATGACTCGGGAATCACCGCCTAAAATACCCACGTCCGCGCCACATGTTTGGGTTTCCCGTCCATTCGTATATTCCCGTGCGTTCTCGAACATTAATATCTGCTCCTATAATAAAAAGCGGTCAGCATCCAACTCGCACATGAAGGCTTCCGTATCACCTTACAATATTTACAATTATATACTTTTTTTTTTAAATAAAAAAATAAACCAAATTTTTAACTTAAATTAAATTTAAACCAAATAAAAAAAACTCCATTTTATTTTTATTTGTTGTTAAAGCGGCCATAGTGTACACATTCTGTGAAAATTTCAAGTATCTACCTAATACGGTTCAAAAGATACAACCCTGTGACAGACGCACGGACAGCGGTGCATTACGGTACGCTAACTAACTGGCTAACTGAATGAAGTATCCCAGGTGTGTAATAGCTTTTCTCAAAAACATTTCTTTTAGTGAGATTCCAGAAATAATTATTTATTTTCTTTGCCAAATGTTTCCAAGCAAGAACGTGTGCAATGTGTTTATTTTTCTTCGTTCTTTTCTCATTCATGTTTTTTTCAGAATTTTCTGCTCAGAATATTAAGTAAGAGAATGCTCGGCTTCTTATTTCTGTAGCTATTTATATTGATGATGTTATTGATGAGGTATGTACATTCCTAAATATTTATTTGTATTAGCTGCTCGTTTCTTTTTTTCACACCTTTATAACATGGACGCGTGAGACTTCGTAGACATATAACATATGCATGCAACATTTATCGCAAAAAAATATTTAGGTAATACATATTCTGACAGCCGGATCATGTTCAAGGGTACTATGACTTGATAAATATATTAATTATTGCGTCTATATACGCAATTAGGCTATGATTAATTGAGAATTATTATATTTGGTGGACTTAATGCCATAGGCATTTTTTACCAGTCAATCTTTGGGTGATGCAGAGACAAACAGTTGTTTAGGCGCAATAATGAAAATTGAGGAATAAATATTAAGTATATAATATTCACTTATAATATTCATATTAATATTATTTAAATTTAATATTATATTATATTATATGTCATGATGGCCCAGTGGTTACGGCCTCGCCCCCCAAACACGAGGTTGTGTGTTTAAATCCGGGCAGATACCTATGTGATTTTCAATTCATATTTAATTTCCGCGTCTGGGCGCCCCTTGCGGGGCTCCGCATCGTTGCCAATGCAGTGAAGGTGTCGACTGCCTCGGACACCATGGCTTATCCTGCAGTAAAATCGTAGGCCGAATAGCACGGCACGCCAGCATCCATGACATCTGCTGTACAACGTGTATCGACACCATTGCGCCATCACATCTTCCAAGCACGGTGGGCTGTGCTGGGGCAGCTGCTGCAGGTGCGAAAAACCTCAAACGGCGCAAATACTCCAATCTCTTTGGAACTTATAAGATGTTCGTGCCGTTTGGGGTTGAAACACTAGGGCCATAGGGTCCGAGTGCACACTTAGTATTTCAATCAATCAATCGTCTTTATTTGTAAACATAGGTAGGTTACAACAGAGTGCAAGATTTTACAGTCATTGTTATACATATTATAGTTTCTCTATGTTTTGCCATTTGGCGTACAAATATACATTTGAAGGAGATTTTTGCCAATCAAGTGAATAAATTAGTTATATAGGTACTAGTATTATAAAAAGGTAAAAGTTTAATTAGTAAAGTCAATATCAATTTTAATAAAATGCATTAGGTAATGTCAATCTTTAATGAAATACGATAATGTCAATAACAAATAGTTATGATGTCAATAAGTTACTGCTAATAAAAATGCTTAAAATTGATATTGTCCACAGGGCTGTGAGAGTCGTCATGCTTTTATAGTCAAGTTACGAGTATCTATACAAATATGTTTTGTCAAAGAACTGTCATCAAAGTAGTCGCTGAGAGAATAATAACATTTTTGTATTAATATTGTATTTAATTTACGCTTCAAATTGACTAAATTTAGATTTTTTATTGAGCAAGGTAACTTATTAAAAATATTCTTTTGGTCATACAAAAAAAGCTATTCCTCATTAAGGCCGTACCTGTATATGGTACTTTTAGCCAGCTCTAACTTATTTCTATCACGTAGTTGCCTATATTGACTTTTGAAAGATATTACATATAGGTTCATGTTTGATTTAACAAATATATTTACCTCATTAATATACAGAGAAGGCAAGGTTAAAATTTTGAGGCTTTTATACAGAGGTTGACAGCTGTCGGTACTTTGTAAACCACACATAGCTCTGATGCATCTTTTTTTGGGCTTTCAAGACATAATCCTTATTTACTGAATTGCCCCCAGTATATTATACCAAACCTTAGTGTAGATGCAACATAGCCATGGTAAGCCATTAAAAGAGATTCCAGGCTAACAATTTTAGCCAGTTTATAGAGCATATGCAAATTTATTTACTTTTTTACAAATATGTTCTGTTTGAGGTTTCCAGGACAAACGACATCGCTAATCGGTTGGTCGACTCTTCACGTGACCAGAGGGCTGGCCTATTTTTTGGCCAAAGAATTGGGAATCAGCATTGTGCAACGTGGCAATGCTGATTCTAACCGATTACATAATTTATTTAAATCTATAATTATATATAATTATTTTGCATTCTAAATTGTTATATAATATCCGTATGTGTCAACGAAATTTATAATTAGCGATACTTAAATAAAATAATGACAGTTAAATAATTATAAAATAAAAAACATGAATAAACGGGAAATAGTAAATATTTAATTCCCACGGTAAATCCCATAGGAAATCACCAATAGGTACATTATTGTTATATTTACCTAACAAATGGAGCGTTAATAAATGTGTTTATTGAATTAATGACGTCACTGTATGACAATCTATAAAACGGGTTAGCGTTTGTAGGTGTGTTTATGTATCACACGTAAAGAATCAAATGACTATTTCATTTGGTCCTTTACGCGTTAGGCATAAGAATTATGTATTAGCTCAATTCGCGGTAAGTTTTAAGGAAATTAATGTATCGGAATAACCCAGAATATAAAGGCAATGAATAAGCTCGGACTGCTTCGTCATTTCAATTATGGGAAAGGACCATGTTCAGAGCTTTCTCTGTTATGAATGAAAACAAAGCTCTTATGAGGAAGTTTGTATTAGCCGTTTACTTCCGGTGAGTCATACATACCTTATTATTATGAAACTCATAATGGTCCTTTATTTATTTTTCCTATAAGTAGGTACTCAGTTTATTTTACACCTCAAAAACATATACCAAAAAATAAATCAAACACTACAAAATATACAATGGGAGGCCTTCGAATGGACAGTGATTTGCCTGGACATAAAATAGGGGTTGTCGTTGGTGAAAATAATAAGTACCTATATAGATACAATATACTATAATAAATACACATATATACAGTGCCCTCCAAAATTTAGTTGACCTTTTTCCACATCAGCTGTGATGCCACATTATGATTTAAAATAATAAGATAATCAGGTCATCCTAAGAAATTAACTGAATTAAGGCTGATTTTTCAATCAACAGATAATTTTATTCCAAATTGACGTCTGACAGTTTTTGTATATTATTTATTTATTTTATTTTATTTTACAGTTTTTGGAAAACTTACAGCTAATAACTTTTACACGATTGAGAGCAGAACTGTCAAAAATTCAAAGTTATTCCTCCGATAAAATTATCTGGGGTTGGAAAAATCAGCCCTTAGTCAATGAAAACGTTTTACTGTACAGTTCAAACATCTAAAACTAGAATTTTAAATCATAATGTGGCATCACAGCCGAAGTGGATAAAGGTCAACTAACTTTTGGAGGGCACTGTAGGTACATACACTAAATAATAGGTACATACATACTCGTATTTTACCATTTTTTGTTTTAGAAACCTCCCAAGTACTTTCGTAAGCACTCCGCTACTGGTAATACCTTAAGAAACTAAGTACCAGAACAAAAAAAAAGTTACTTCATGTTCTAATAATGGCATAAATTGACATCTTAATAACATTCTTGGGACATTAACACACAATGTAAATTGTAATTACCTATCCAATTAGTTACAAAATAAACGCAATGCTTTGGAATGTATTAATCAATGGCAAATTATGGTTTGTAATTAGACAAATCTTGCGTACTTTTTCTTGAAGTTTCGTGCCTATAATTAAGTTGAAAATCACGATTGAAAAGTACCTTCTTCCTTAACCCATTTTTTTACCCACTGTTAGGTATAATAAAAATAGTAATTCATGTGGACTCGGCGATCATTGTGCCGATAGTCGTGACAACTAATGGCCAAGAGCCTCGACCCACACCACAGGAGGCTCTCGTTGAGCAGTTGGATCAAGGGCTTGATTCAGAAAGCGGTACTTCTGGACACGGCTCGCATTGTCAGGAGGTTCCTCTCTCTGGAGCCCTGACCGCCGGTAGCTTGGACCCTGTTCCCGATACCGGTGGACTAGGTACTATTTTTTATATTTTAATTTTTTTTTATACTTTTTATATTCTAATATTTAAAAATATAATTTATATGTATTTAAATTTAAATAAAGGAATAATAATATAATAATAATCACTTTATTTCAGGCAACTAAGGCCCATAGATAAAATACACAAAATAATCTTATACGATAATAAACTAATACATACAAAAAACCTTATTCTACTAATTTATTAACTACGTTGGGTCGGCGATGTTTTGCGCTGAGTCGAGGTGTCATGTAGCCTTCCGCGAAAACGACGATACACGACAACCAACGGCCAAAATTCCTCCTTCCACTGCTGGGTAAAAGTTGCCTATAGGATTCCCAAAAATTTCGTGCTTTAGCTGTACCCTTAGATGTATTTTTTTTTAAGTTCCGTATTTGTTTGTTAATTAAGTTTAGTCACGATTGAAAAGTATCTCTACTTTAACCCATTTGACCCTATAGGTACGTGTTTTAGTGTAGCTTCCGTGTAGATAGAAGATTAAATCAAGAAATTTTACGCGATCAAAGTCGCGGGCAGAAGCGTACCTAATAAAGTATCTTGGACGTGAAAGCTTTAAAAAAAAGCAATAGGTACATTGATCTCCAAGGCATCTCGTGTTCGTGAAAGTTATAACGAATTTAATCAGCAAAAAATGCCACTGGGATACTGCGTAACTTCCTTACTTGCAAAGTGACGCACAAAGAAATTAACTGTTCTGGAACTGCTAGCGTGAGGCGTAGCAGTAATTAGAGATAAGGCACAAGGGATTAAGTGTTAACTATAATCTTTATACCTACGTGACGAATATACAGGATACTTCATTCAACTGATAAGTGTATAGGTACTGTCATGGTATGAGCATGTGATCCGGACGACAATGTCTTGATAAAAGTTTTGAGAATGAATGTGGAGGGCTTTTAGGATACACACAGTCTATTCGTCGTATCTTTGATCCCCATCAAAGATACGATGCGATGACTGTGTGAAAGATGATAGGGCGAAAAAGAGGGTGATGACTAATAGAGAATAAATGGAGGAAGAAGTCATGCTGCGCCGATTCCAAATAAAATAAGCTGCTATCCTTCCTTAACATACCTTTATAATACACCGGCCGGCGCACATGCCCTTCAAAACGAAATATGGCAAAACCTTCTTGGGAGCCGAAATCTTTGGTATATTCTATGCGAAATTTTTCGCCATCAGGTAAAATCTAATTCATAGTTAGTTACAGTCCGGAAATTGATTGATTAGTTTCATTGATTGATTTATTGTTTGACAACAAGTAAAAAATAACAATTTAAACTGTATTTTTTTTAAATTACAATTTTAGTTGGTGGTCAATTTGATAAACTACGAGATATTAATTTCGTTGACTTTACGAACGTCTAAGTTGTGGCAATTTTAATCGCATCTTTCATAAGTACTATTTTTAGAAAACGCTTGACATTTTATTTTGTACATTGAAATACTTTTTAAATGAAGTCATTAAAGACCCGGATTCTCATTTGTATAAGTTTCTTGCATTGAAAATAATAACGACATTTGTTTATGTGATCCGCTATACTTGTTATCGTCTTGTCTGTTCATGTCGATGAGTCAGATTGATCGGTCAAAGTCAGAAACATTTATTTAAAATAAAAATACTACCCTAAACAAAACAGGCTTCAGTAGGGTACATCTTGTGGTAATTGTTGATGATCTCAATTATTTATTTATTTGTTTTTATGGTAAACAAATTAGGTATTTAGAAAAAAGTATTTTACAAAATTTCTTAAACAACAATAAATATGTAGATAATGTTTCAAAAAAAAACCTCATTTCCGCGAAAAACATTTGCGTGTATAAGTGCGCATTCGAAATTATTTTATCCTTTGTCCGATTTGGGTGGCAACGTTAAAGTCCTCTTGTAGGACTCACACGAGCGCACGACGCAAACATAACGTATATGCAAACGATTTTAAAATTGGTTGGTCTTAGTACTTGGTTTACACATCATCTGCCTAGCTTTTTCCCAACTATGTTGGGGTCGGCTTCCAGTCTAACCGGATGCAGCTGAGTACTAGTATTTTACATAGAGTGACTGCCTGACTGCATCTAACCTCCACAACCCTTTTCGTTACTGGGTAATACGAAACCCCTTGGTAAGACTGATTGTCAGACTTTCGGGCTTCTGACGACCCGTAACGACTGTCAAAGATCCACGAATGACAGCCAAGACTAACGGCTTAGCGTGCTTTCCGAGACACAGAGGGGTCTTGGTATGTAAAGATGGTCGGGCATCCACGGTCCAACCGTAGCAAGCGTAGCTTACCTGACCGATCAACCCGCGCGTCTGTTTAGCCACAAGCCCCTCCTAGTACTTTGTTTGCACATAATATTGATTTAGTTTGAAAACTTTATTTACATAAGTATTACTATTTTTCACCGGGACGTCACCGAGAACGAGATGACTGCGCCGAAGAAGCGATACATATATTCACTATAGCCGCGTGTCCACTGCACATCCGTCACCCGAATGCCGTCATCTCGGCTGCCGAAGTTTCGAGTAGCTCGGCGCGACGCAGCCCGAGATTGTACCGGTTATACCCACTGCCGTCGCACTCGGAATCGAAATCTCCGCTTCTATCATAACCATAACATAATAAACGCAAGTTCAGTCGCGCTGGAGAAACGATCGCCGTCACCTGGGATTACTGACCTATCCAATACCCAGTGCAAGCGTGGTGCCTGTAATCAGACCATGCCCCACTTGCCCGCCCTAGGCCCCGTAACCCTACCCTAGGCGCCCTTGCGTGCCCTAGGTGCCCGTTCATCTGCACTTTAGATAACTCAATGAATGTCACTGATGCCATAATCAATGTGGCCACCTACTGGGCCCAAACAATATAAAATATCAAAGACGAGTACCATCGACACGAAAAGAAGAAGAAGACCGGGACGTCACGATCGGATCGAATAATCTCGTTTCTCGGTGACGTCCCGGTGACGGCTGCCGTGGATAAACGCCCTAATTGTGCTTGTCACGTAGAACGTTACGTTTAGATACTCCGCGCGTTCGTGCTAGGCCCTCTGTAACTCTGTGCTGGATTATCGAATACATGAGTCACAGTTGACTTGACAATTCGTAATATTGTTTGGAGAAACATGGGGTAAGATGACCACAAGACGTAGGTATAAGTGGTTAAGTGTGTTCGAAATAAAACCACTATCAGAAAAACTAAATTGTGACGTTAAAACATCACGTCATGACTTTGTTGAATATGTATTTTTCCGGGATGAAGCTTTATTTAATCAATTTTGGGATTTCGTACCTCAAAAGGAAAAACGGAACCCTTAACTTCGTTGTCCGTCTGTCAGTCTGTCAACCTTTACCCCTACGACCCTCTAGGCTTTAGGTAATCGGTCTCTTCGAGCTGTAAAAATCAAGCTTTTAGAAGCTTGATTTTTACAGCTCGAAGAGACCGACTTAGGTCAACGCAATAAAAACACGGCCATTTATGCGACTTATTTTGATACTCGCAAATACAACCAAACCTTCAGAGTGGGCCTGCGGGCGGAGAGCAATGGGTAGCTCACCGTCCGATCAGGACCAGGCCCGTGCCGGACGGCGCGTAAGTGTTCCACGCGCGCCTCAAAGAGTTGTCAGCATAATTTGAGGGGCCCCTTAGGGCCGAAGCCTGCGGGGTCAGCGGGATTGTCCGAAAGGGTTACCGCTACCCCGGAACATAAAAGGCAAAGGAAGGAATATGGGTGGGTTTTAGTCAGTAAGAGTCTGACACTCCCTTCCGCTCCACCCAGAGCGGGAGGGGTCATTTGACGATTTCCCATCCGGAAAAAAAAAGTGCTCATATACACGAGTGGCACGCTTCAACGGCAGAGGTAACTGCAGCCGTCGACACTCGTCGGCAGAAAAAAAAAAAAAACCTTCAGAGTAGGTACTTCCCGTTGACCTAGAATCGTGAAGCTTGGCAAGAAGCAAGGTCTCACAGCAAAAGTAAAGGAAAAAGTTCGAAAATCGTTGAGCGATTTCAAACTTATATTTGCGGTTGGAGAATTAACCGTGATGATGTATAGGGTGAACATGTTTTTTAAACTATCTATATATATATACTATATTAAGTTTTTTTTGGAATAAATTCATGCCAACTACGGAACCATTCATTGTCAGTTTCGGAAACTATCGAGAAAAAATACAATTAAGATAAAAAAATTGGTTGGATTCATTGTTACCTACACGCATACCATGCCCATTAAAGATAGCTTAAGATAACGATGCAGAAATACCCTCGAGGACACACAGTAGATTCAGCACCATCATTGCGTAACAGACTATCAATCTCAATCATTTTGAAAGATATTGCTAACCCATTGCTTTCACATGTTCGAAAAATTTGTCTGCTCAGCAGCGTAAATAACGCAATGAATGTTCTTGAACTGTGAAAATGAAAGCCATTGCTACTTATGGGCTTGTGGCTAAGTAATAACAGCCGCACGGGTCGGTCGATCAGGTTAAGCTACGCTTGCCTTGGTTGGTCCGTGGATGGTTGACCATTTTCACATACCAAGACCCCTCCGTGCCTCGGAAAGCACGTTAAGCCGTTGGTGTCGGCTGTCATTAGAGGATCTTTGACAGTCGTTACTGGTCGTCAGTAGCCCGAAAGTCTGACAACCAGTCTTACCGAGGGGTATCGTATCACCCAGTAACTGGGTTGTGGAGGTCAGATAGGCAGTCGCTTCATGTAAAATACTGGTATCCAGCTGCATCCGGTTAGACTGGAAGCTGACCCCAGCATAGTTGGGAAAAGGCTAGGCAGATGAGTGTGTTAATCAATTACTCTGCTGGAAATACTACTAAACTTTTCTCACTCAAAGCTGTATTAGATAATTTCTACTGGTACAACCAATATTTACATTTCTCCGACAAAGAAACCCTTAAAACATCGGCGACATAATCTTAACAAAATTTATTCAGTGAACAATTTTAGAAATTAATTAACCTGAATAATAAATTTAAAAATGTCCGGTGCACTGACTTTGCCCTGTTAATAAAGGGTTGCAAATAAATAATATTAGGCAATTTTCAGCTTTAGAGTGAACAGATTAAAATTTAATTTCCCGTAATAAGGACAAAGGAGCTTTATTAATCATTTAAATCTGTAGTGGAAGCGTTTGGACTTAATAAGGTCCCTAATTGCTACCTAATTGTATCTTCATAATAGTCCGACTTTAAATGATTTTTTTTTTAAATTCGATCTAAACCGCATTTTTGGCCGAAAACTGAGAATTTTTTTTTGTTTTCTGTGTTTTTATTTACAGTCGCTTAAACTTAAATCACACGATACTTTGTACTTACCTGTTCACAAGCAATTTATTTAGCGTTTTCTTTAAATAAACGAAGGAAATTATTAATTTGCCGGCAGTTATTTTTTTCAACCACAACCGGAAATCTTAACTGTTTTCGGACAAAAACGAAAATTGCCGAAAATAGATATTTTAGCCGAAAATAATTTCGGTCGGACTCTTATTTTCATTTGCTTGTACTGACGCCAGCACATCAAGCTAAAATGTCACATTTCTTTAATAGATTTGACCTGTCAAATTGACCTGTCAAATTTCTTTAATAGATTTTCAACTTTATCGTTAAAATATTAAGGTTCAAGGTTGATTGGGAAAATTTGACAGTTTCGGGTAGCTTGACCTGCTGGCGTCCGTACCTAAAGAAAGAAATCGAAAATCCGTATCAAATGTAGACCGGAATCATTAAAAATTTCGTGAGTCATGAACTCGTGACCACTGATACTTAATTATTATGGATCTAATTACTATTTAGTCATACTATGACTAAACAGTGACTATTACTGTACTTTAGCATTGAGACCAGAGAGATGCCGTTTGGTCTTTCACCCCAACACAATACACAACTATATTTTATCATTTTAATTAATCCTAGGAAAATTACCATCTTTAGAAGTCACAAAAAGACGGACCGCGGATCTATTTTTAGCGGATCTTAACTAAATAGTAAAATTTATAACTAAAACATTATCTAAAATAAAAAAAATTAGCTTACACCACCTTTACTCCAGACTTCAGACAGATAGTTCAAACTAAAAACTGTTTTTTTTTTTTTATTTTTAATTAATATTATTGAGTAGGTACCTACTTTCTTTGTTATTTTTGTTTATTAAGTACATAATATTTATTTATTACTCAATTTTTTTTTTTCGTTTTATTTTTAATCATGGTTAGCATAAGCATAATCAGCCTATAATGTTCGCACTGCTGGGACACAGGCCTCCTCTCTGTGAGAGGGAGTGGGCCGTAATCCACCACGCGGGCCCAGTGCGGGTTCGTAGATAGCACACGTCTTCGAATTTTGGCTTCTAAGACATGCCGGTTTCCTCATGATGTTTTCCTTCACCGTTTCGAGAGCAGTGGTGATGACAATAATTTACACAAAGTAAAGCGCCTGTCTGGGTTCGAACCCGTCGTAATCGTAATCGTGGTTGCTACATACTAATTACTATTCGTCTACCAATCGGACCGCGACAGTCATATTATTATTTACAACGAACCGCCAATACCACTTATTGGTGGTCCCTGCTTTAGACGATAAAAGTTGAATCATTATTTTAATTATAATTACTCAATTTATCTCATTTATCTACATGACCCTGTTTGTGCATATTTCCACAAAGTGCAAACTAAAATGATGCAACGTGGAAAATATTATGTAAGAGGTGACACATAATGTATGTATTTTAAATTATATTTGTGTAATAATATTATTTATAAATATTAATGAGAATCGCTTTCAGGCCACGGAAAATGTATTTAAATTAAAAACACCTGTCAGGTTTTGCCGTGTTAAAGTGTTTTTTTTTTGGACCAATAAATGTCATTTATCATTTATGAGGGGCGGACTATTTAACCGTTTACAATTTTCAGCAGAATTATGGTGATAAACACATCATTAAGGGGTACGCCGCGAAATTCAAATTTACTTACGTTTTTTTGTAATTTGCGGGTAGGTTTCAGGTTGTATATTGTTAATATGATTCGCGACCGTAACAAATATGGTTTTACAGAATTATAATCAGAAAAATCAGTAACACAAATCCTTAAGTTAAAATTGGCCTCAAATGTCATGATTTCATGAAAGAATCCTTCAATAGCGTAATATGAACTGAGAGATATATGTATTGATGATTTTTATGATTAAAATTCTATAAATAAAAACTTGTTACGGCCACGTATCATATTTAGATCAACATACAGCCTGATACTGAACTGCAAATTTCAAACAACGTAAGAAAATTCTAATTTCGCGGGCGACCCTGACGTTATTGCCTTAAAGAAAAGTTTGAGACTAGAGTTTCAGTTTCGAGTTTTAGAATTACCTATAAAATAAAGAATATACATAAGTTTTTCTTGATATAAGGCTAGGTCAGGTTAATAATAACACCTTTTTTTAAACACCTAAACTAACATACACAAACAGCCAGACCCGGAACAACTACCTGTAGGCAGGGGTCTGGCTGTTTGTGTATGTGAGTTTAAATGTTTGTAAACGCACCCACGATACAGGAGAAATTCCTAACGGGCAACGTTTTTATAAAAAAAAAAAAAAATTGTTCCGTGCGGGAATCGAGCCCGCGACACGCAGCAGTCGATCGATCAGCCACTGCGCCAACCGTGTCGTCAAATCTGTAAATAGTTTCCCAACTTTATTCTGGCACCTTACAATTCTGACATTTCGATCAAAAATCCTGTATTTATTATATATATAATACATAAAGAAGAAGAGAACATTCGCATCTAAAGTGTTTGATTTGGATAGAATGGCGAGGTTTTATTAAAAAAACACGCGGGTAAATAGACAGACATGTCGATAACCGCAGATGAACATAGAAACATACACGTATACGATATTTTTATCTTAATGTCAAAGGTTACGAAAAAAGAATACAACTAAGGTAATAAAAATAAAATTTATTACATAAACAGCTTTACTGGCAAGTTTAGAATTGCCACAAATGACATTGAAAATCAAATCTATCTATTATTCACAATTGGTCGGCCACGGACGAATTTGATCCTTAAGTATTAGATCCATATACAATAATCAGCCTATAATGTCCCCACTGCTGGGAAACAGGCCTGCTCTCTGTGAGAGGGAGTGGGCCAAAACCCAAAACGCTGGCCCAGTGCGGGTGTTAATTTTTGGAACTGGGACATGCCGGTTTCCCCACGATTTTGCTTGCTTCACGATGTAATAAACTGACGGTTTTGGATGGCGAACAATCAAAAGATGACAGAAGTTGTGCGCTCAATGTACATTCGGAGCCACGAATATTATTGGCATTACCTCTCTAAAGGCTGCCGGTCTACCTAATGACATGGTGTCAATAACATTTTTCGGATTAAGTATCACTCAATATTAGTTTCTATTCAAATACGGACCAGTCGACCTTGACGGTCATTTGAAAACCACATTGTAAACTTGATTCACAAAAAAATTACAAGTTTATTATTTGCGAAGGTTACACTGGTTAATGGTTATACGATTTGGGTATGGGTTCAAGAGAATCACGATTTTATAATTATGTACGTATCACATTAGTAACTGTTACAAAACAATCTTTCAACTTTTCAAAAACTTTTATAAAGCGTGTATCAGAAAGGTGTGGTCAAATTTAAGGGTGAGGTACAGATAAAAAACTGAACAACTTTCTCCATGTAGTTACCGCGCAAAAATGCTCAAATGGTTTTAGATAATCAAAACGGTGAAGGAAAATATCTTGAGAAAACGGAAGATGTCCTACAAACAAAAAAAAATTGAAGACCCTCAACCCTCATATGGGCCCGCGTGGTGAATTATGGCCCACTCACTCACACAGAGAGGAGGCCTGTGTCCCAACAGTGGGAACATTATTATGCTGATTATGCTATGCTATGGCCCCAGACAAACCTTCAAAACCTTCTCGTACAAGTTGGATGCTTAAATTCCATTAAAAGTAGAGTCCAATCGTAGCTTCTGGAAACTTGGAAAATAAAGTAGCCGCGCCAAATTGACCTCTTTTGTTTTATTTCGCAAATTGGAGTACCAATTACATATTTCGAATTCGCTTCACAGTTTTTGAAGAAGTGAAGACTGGAAAATTTGTGGGCTACCTTGTTATTGTTGACGTTCATAAAGTGCTTGAAGCCTATTTAAATAAACGATATTAAATTCAAATATTTGTTCTGTAACTTTTATATATTCAATAATATTGTACCGTTACGATCAGTTATATTATATTGCACAATATAAGGGATTGCGCAATGTTTTTGACCGTTTAGGGTTAAAAGTTTGAGCGAGTTTAGTTTTTATTGCACCGTATAGGGTGAATATTGCGCAGATCTTAAAAAATAAAATAATGAATATTTTGAGTGCACGGGTTAACTCAATCATATTGCGCAAACTTGTTGTAGGTGTAGGGGTCGCCTTTTACGCCCATACGTCTTGTTTAATTCTCCATTTGTTTATCAAGTTCAGAAAATCTTGATGCTCTTTTGTTTGTCGATCGTCCACTTATGTTGTTGGCTATTACGTCTTCTTCTGTTTGGGACATGACATCAATAACTGGTCACAATAACGGCAAGGTAATTCATCTCACAACTAGTTTATGGCAAAACACTATTGAATACGATCCATAAAATAATTGCAACAATTGAAATCGTTGTTGATACAATCAAGTGCTTTGGCAAACAAGGGTTGATTGGATGTGACAGATTTAAATTGTATTCATTGTAATTGTTTGTTTTGGCGGATGACGCCTAAGGCACTCACTTTAATAGGTGGGAGTCACCATGTTGATTTAGAGTTTTCAGGTGGTCCGGCAGAGAACCAAAGTTGTCAACATAGCTCACAGAATAAGATATCTGAACTAGCAATGAGCCGGTTATATTAGCCGTAGAACCGATGACCGTTGGGGAAAACGTGTTCTTAATTGCAGACCGCGAATCAGCAAACGTTAGCCCTCAGCCTAGGTGGAGCGACGATCTCCGCAGGGTGGTTGGTATCAGCTGTATGAGAGTTGCTGAAAATCGAGTTGAATGGTGTGCAATAGAAGGGGCCTATGTCCATAGTGGACTGTGTTGGCTAATAATGATGATAGTAATATTATCTAGTAATATAGTTTCATGAAACACAAAATAAAGAATATTTTGTGCTAATTACCGTCGACTGCGAGAGTGCCTACCTATTTCCTTTCTAGCCGCGCCATAACACCCAGTTTTCCACCTCGTGCATCCGCTCTGAATGCAGTGTCTTCTTTATGTTGCCCTAAATATTTGGGAATAGCTACCGTCATTTCAACTAGCCCAAAATTTTCTTACGTATTGCCTTATCTTTCAATGAAGCATCAAACACTATTCGATATACCTTTTGCTGCAAACTTCCTTCTAATTTCATTAGATTTTTTTTTTTTTGATCTTTTTATCCATTTGACCCTTGCTATGTCACAATGTTAAGAACTCTCAATATTAAGCAGGAAGGGTAAGAGTGATAAAACATCGACATAAATACCTCTTCTTTTTTAATGGGGGTGCCAGTTTGTGTGTCAAGTTATCTTGTGGACACATGTCCACAAGATAACTTGACACACAAACTTGACACAACTTTAATCAATAACAGATAAAATATAAATGATAAATCGCTGATAGCATACCTACATAGGTGTGTTATCTGTTGCAATATAAAAATAAATTATTTTGGTTGGAGAGAATCCTTAACAAGTTCAACAAGTTATATAAGATTATTAGCATATAGTATGTTTTATCCTCATTGCATCATTTTAAAAAACGTCTTTTATTATTAACTTGTCATCCACTTCATGAATGTCATAGTAAAAGGTTGGAGATCGGTTTTGCTATAACATTTGGTATTTAGTCGACATCGCCTCAGAGTTTGCCAAAAAGGAAAAAAAGAACAAAAAAACTTTTGGTAATTACATTACATTCCGCTTACCAAGCGTTGAGATAAGGTCATTCATTCAACAAGTTCAAATGGTTATGGTCATTTAGGTTCAGAAGCATACTTTGCTGATAATTATCATGAATACCTAGCATTTAATGGCTCTTCAGTCGTAAAATTTAGCATTGCATGGCGCCACCATCATTTATATTTATTGAGCTACGTCAGATTGAATAGACTGTGGTAAATTGGGCAAATTTGAATTGAATCTTCCGTTCGTTAATTAAAATGCTAGATAAAAGCAATACAAACATACCACGTAGGTATCCTGTATGACAAACTCAAACCAACCGACAGAACTATACTACTATAAAATATTATACAGGGTGGCAGGGACATCGACGACCCCTAGGGTACCCCTTTTTTTTGGGTGGGCATTTGGGCAATCATCATATGACTTCTCTCGCTCTGGGCGGAGCGGGAGGGGGTGTTAGACTTTTACTGACTAAAACCCACCCGCCCAAGCCGGGCAGACCCCCACCGTGTCCTCCGGACGATCCACACAGTGGTGACACCCTGGCGTTTCCTCCCGCCTTATCCTGAACAGGAACCTCCCGAAACTACCGTGTCCGGTGAGGACCTGCGTCAGGCGGAAGGTGAGGGCGCCGTGGCGCCTCTCCAGCCACTCCTCAAAGAGGGGACTTATCGCCGCAATTGTGGCGTGCCCACCCTAGGGTACCCCTAGGGTAGGTATTGGAACATCGAGGGACACCGACGCAACCTGTTACCATGAATTCAGTAAGTACATTTTGACCGCGTAGGTATTGCACTTTTTTTATGAAACAGCAGATTTTTTTTTTTGATAACCGACAATAAATTACAACGCTGGGGGGTTCAGAATCATATACTCAATGCATGGTGACACGTTGCGCTTCGATGTCCCTGCCACCTTGTGTAATATTTATTATTTATCCTACTAATATTATAAATGTGAATGTTTAGATGTTTGTTAGGTCAGTGGGTCGTCTTAGGGGCCGAGTTTGTTACTCAACACGCAAAAACGACTGAAGGAATTTTGATAAAAGGTTCCACCACACATATATCTATTATGGTTAATAATCTGAATTAACCCATAGGATACTTTTTATCCTGGTAGTACGATCCCGTAGGATAATTCCCGACCTCCACGTGGCCGGTCGGAAAAAGTTAGTATATTATAAATAAAATAAGGTATGGGTAGGCTGTATTTTCTCGTACCTACATAAAATGCAACCTACCTAAGTAGATACCTGCTTACTCATAAAATACGCACCATGACACGTTCCAAATATTTTGCAGTTATTGTGGTCGTTAAAAAGCAATCAATGTGGTACAAAAACTCAATTTATTCTCTTAAAGATATTCCCAACGAATTTAGCTTTAATAAATTATAAGTAAATTGGGGAATACATTACGAAGCCATTTGTAATATTCCAGAATTTTTATTAGGACATGCTAAATAAGCTGACAGAATGAAAAAAGGTTGGCAATTAAATTGAAACGAGAAAAAGAAAGCCTTTTCACAGTAGATAATTAGTACCCACGCTTAGTTAACCATTCTTGATAATAGGGATTATTTGACAGGAGTTTCCGAAAAGGGTCGGGTTCTATTTCATAATGATAAGATAAAAAAAGTCAAATGGGTCAAATTCGACGCAGTGGGTGCCAGAAGACGGGCGTCGTCGCCGAGAAACGCTGGCGTGATTTCCCGTAAATGAATCTAGACTTAGATGTGTTTGGCTGGAGATGGCAACACACAAGGAACAGTGGATAGTTATGGGGGATTCTGGCCCAGCAGTGGGACAACACTGGTATATAAAAAAACAAGAACTGCTCCTAATTCTAATTCAGAACCAAAATCTAGAAAAACTTTCCATGAGCCTTCGGATTGACAAAAACTGACTAGACTAACATGGCAGTTGCAATTCAAAAAGGTGGTGATATGAGCTAATGTATTCACAAACATTCGATAAGCTTCCGTGCCGGAACACTTCCGTAACCCGAAAATGTTGATAGTTAGACCAAATAGACGGCCACTATTCTTCCAACGGCTATTTACGGTCGGTAATTTTCGACTCGGAAGCTTGTCAAATGGTTGTACTATACTGGTCTACAACACGGAAACGAATTACGATAAAGCGTTTAAATCTTGACCGCTAATCTTGTTAATTCCTTTAGTTCAAGTCCATTAATTAATAGAAGTCAATCGCTTTTATTCTAGTACACGGTCGCACAAAATGAGTCGCGCAATTTATCTTCAAAACAAATTCAACAGATGACAGCTCATTCTGCATCAACTAACTAAATTACGCTTGACCTCAGTCTACACGTCATAACGCGAGGATCAGGGGGAAAATGACTAACATTACCTGCTCCAGTTTATAAAAATCGGTGTCATTAACACGACGAAGTGACCTTAACACGACGCGTGCCTTCCAAACAATGAACTTGTGCTGGCAGCTGTCCGTGGCACAGAAAGGCATGACACATCGCAAGCGAGATAGCGATATCGTTCAAAAAGTAAAGCTTCATATACACGATGCAACTTTCTTCCCGTGGCATACATTAAAATTGAAGCAACTGACTTGTATCGTATAAATACTGTACGACACAGGACAAATTCCTAGTGTGGGGCAACGTTTTTTTAAAAAACAAAACAAACTGTTCAGTTGGTGCAACTTTTATTGTTGCTTCAACGTATTGAAAGAAAGAGAAAGTAAAAGAGAAAGAGAAAGAAAGAATTACGTTTATTTGGACACAGTTCATGAAACACAAAATACAAATAAAAAGACGTGTAAATAATGTTTTAACAACAATATCGGTGCCTCACGGCTGCAAAAAGGTCGCATTTTAATTGCCTGGACTGGCAATTAAATCGCACTGTGTGAACCAGACTTTAATTTTCATTCCTTTATGAACTGTTATAAAGGATATACGATGGGAATCACCATTGCAACACCACCATTGCTGCACCATAGCAATTTAATCAAACGTCATGTTTTACGATGTCAGCCGTCCTGTGATTTTCCCATAGGAAAAGTTTAACTTTTACGTGATGAAATAAAAGCATTTAAAACTTTTTATTTTAGTCTCCCTCCGGACGACTGGGATGGGAATACGCGGAATTTTATTGTTGGATTGTTCAAAATTTCTTTTTAGATACTTTTTTGGCGGTTTCGGATCAAACTCAAAGCATTTATTTCAAATAAACCAATTACAGGCACTTATGATTTTTCAAGGGGTCGGATCGGCCAGTCAAAAAGATGAAGCACGTTGCCCATTCCAGAGAAGAACGGGCAAGAAACTCCACGTACACTCTTTTAAATCATAATATTGTTACAAAATATTGGTTACATCATTCATGTTGAAATTATACATGTGAGTATAATTTATAAAGACGTGCACGTTAAAAGCGTCCATGATAAAAAAGACAAAAAAAAATAGAAATTAAAACAACCCGTGGCGGCTAAGAGATGATCAGTCCCTGCTGACGGCGCCCGTTTACGAACATGACGTAGGTATGGATCAGCACCATTCAGCTCAACTATTTTGAAGGGAACTTAAAGATCCAACCCACGCGCCACCACCAGCGAGACATTTGCGTGAGCATGACATACTCTCAGCCGCTAGGGCACATTCAAGTCAATAAAAAAGTACCCAGTAAAAAAAAAAATTGGTACTTACTATCACTTTTCCCTAATCGTAAATACCAAATTCTTAGTTTTATAGCATGTAATTAACCTGCCTACCTCGTTGGTGTAGTGGTCACAAGCGCGTCCTGGACTCAATTTCCGAGTCGGGAAAAGTGTTATTGGATTTTTTCATCTGGAATTTCTGTCTCCACTGTCTGGATTTGAGCTCGGTTGGTAGCAATAGACTCTCCCTCTGTTACATGTGACTTAGGCATAACTTGCAAAATGCTGAGCGATAGCCGTTTTGCGTGGATGTGACGCATGTCAACCTTTTCTTATTGTTTTTTAAGTTCTTTTTTGCGTCATATTTACCGCAAATAAACGTATTTTCTTTCTTTCTTTCTTTTTTCAAATGTGGATGTAGGTAGGCTACAACTCTGTCCAGCCCTTCGGCGAGGCGTGATGTTAAGTTATCACAATTAACAACGTTAAAATGACATGCAGGAGTTTGTGCAGTAATCTAATAAGTGCTATTGAAACAAATTAATTCAGCCCTTCGGACGTGGTATGGAAAACAAATACGAGTTGTAGGATAATTCCACGGAACAGATATAATTCAACCGCAATACGATACATGTTATTTAATTAGCAAGAACATAGATAATAAGATATTCTTTATTGCATTGCCATTTACTTGGATTATTCTTGTAGCAATAGCCAACGAAACTGAAATTGTACGGGGAGTTCTTTTTTTTTATTTTTTTGTTTTTTTTCTCACGTACACAAACAGCCAGACCCGGAACAACTACTTGTAGGTCATACAAATATTTGTTCCGTGCGGGAATCGAACCCGCGCCACGCAGCGCAGCAGTCAATCGCTTAACCACTGCGCCAACCGTGCCGTCAAAGTCCAGTTTGTCCGTCCACAGAGACGTGGTGTGATGAAGACTATTCACACGGAATATTTCGTCATCATCGTATCAGCCGACAGACGTCCACTACTGAACATAGGCCACCCTCAAGCACCGCCACTTCAACCGGTTCTGTGCTTCTCGCATCCAGCGGATTCCTGTGGCCATCACCAGGTCATCGGCCCACCTTGTGGGAGGCCTTCCAACGCTATGGAATATTTACAGATAAATAAAATCACTGTTTTGCAACTATACTTCGGTCATTCAATACTTAATATTGAATGATCGAAGTATAGTTAAAAATATTTAAAATAAATATGTCAACATAAAGTAGGTTGTGGTGGTTGTGAAAGTCTATTCAGCAAATATAAACAAGTAATCGATTTTGCAAGTGCTTGTAACGGTAAAAACGAAAACAATGCATTTTATGTGGCGATGCTCGTACAGAAAGTAAGAAAGAGAGAAAAATACGTCAATGTCTCAAGTCCGATCAAAATTCCACACAACATTCCCATAGCAAGGCCCGTCCATGGCATTTTAGGTCGATGAACCGGTCTGAAACCTGCTTCGGGATACCATAAAGGAATTGCAAAGAATGCACACACCTCATCGATCAACCTTCCAAGAACAGTGGGAAGAGACAACGGTGCAAAAAATTTCGGATCTTCCTTAGTTTTTGCGGTTGGAACCTAAAAATTTTAATTACAGAATAAAATATGTAATATTTACAAAGTAACAGTCGTTTTGTAAACTGGGCTAGAAAAATGGTTTCTTTTTTAAGCCAAGTCACAAAATGAAGTGAAAGAGGTGACGAATGAGTCGAGCTAAAATTCAAGTTAATACAGTAATAATTGTTACTATTCATCAAAATAATATTTGATTGATAGGATAGAACTGAATACCTTGGATTTTTAGTTTAGAAGAAAGAAAACGTCTCATTAATTTTAACAGAAGTCAGTTACCGAGTATCAAATTATTAGTATAGCAACAACAATCATCTATATTTACATCGGCCATTACTGTTCCTTTCATCTTGGAGTTCTTAAAGCAATCAGTGACACATCATTAGCTCCACTATGGTATGACTCAAGTCTTGATAGAAAATTTAATGTACTAGAACGTCCGTCCCACACCTAGATATCAGAACGACAATCTTTCCATGAATTTCCACGAATGTCAATAACATTACACATTCTGAAAAAAATGTTAGTTACTGATAACGTCTAGCGATAACTACGATAATTTTATGAATTTACATTTTCACAGAAACTGTAGATAGGTCTGTAACGATCTCACATTCTCACCGCACGGTACACGCGTCTTCTCATACAGAAAAGGAATGAACATAAGGGTCAGCGTTTGCTCTCCGATGTTCTCGATTACAAACCATGTATTTACTCCAGGTTCATTCGCGATGTTTTCTTGTCTTGATTGTTGTTTTTTATTTATTTGTGTATAATTGCATGCTACACTGGTTGACGTCATCACGTTTACGCCGGCTGCCGCTGAAAACCAGCGCTGGGGCTCTGTCTCGTATAGAGTCTTAGCATTATGCTAAGCGATGGCCGTTTTGCGTGAATGTGACGCATGCTTACCCCCAACTTGTTACTTTTTTTTTGTGTTTATGTTCTTTTTTATGCGTCATGTTTGCCGCAAATAAACGTATTTTCTTTCTTTCTTTCTTCTTTCTTTCATATAAATAATGCGAAAAGTCCATTTTTTTATTAGCCTGTGCTGTCGCACTCCTGGGCAAAGGCCTTTCTCCAGTACTTCCATCATTCGCGATTCAGCGATTCAGCCTTCGAATTTTGATGAAATCCATCCAGTTCGTCCCAGTATCTCCTACGTGGCTTGACGCTACCCCGTCTTACTGTCTCAGGGCACCAGTTCTGTGCTATTTGTGCCGAGTTTCTTCAGCATGCGGCAGACATGTTCATGTTGTATTAAATTTCACCACCACTGCTCTCAAAACGATGAAGGAAAACATGATTAAACCGGCACGTCCTAGAACCAAAAATTCGAAAACATGTGACATCCGCGAACCCGCACCAGGCCCGCATGGTCGATTATGGCCCTCCTCCTCTCACAGAAACCAGTTTCCCATCCCAGCAGTGAGATAGTTATAGGTTGATTATGCTTATACTGTAAAAACCATATGGGCTACGTTACCTTGCTGATAACGGTGCAGTAAAAGTTAACCGTTATCTATAGGACACCGTTATAATGCGGCTGTGTACACCAGCGTAACTGTTTGTATTATCTAAGGCGATAATGAAGGTGAGTGTTGTATTGCAAAGTGAATTGAAATGTTGGTTCATTCTGTCAAAGAAGATGATTCACGATCTTGGGGTCATGAGTCATCTTTTCTGAGTCTTCTTCTTTGTGTCGATAGTATGACTAACTTTTAGATTGGCCAACGTAATGATTGTTTCTTGCACGTTATTGTGTCAGGCGGTATCGAGACACAATGGGCAATAGAGAAAGAAACAGCTGTTCCGTACATTTTGTCGGGTTATCATTATCACACTAATATTATAAAGGCGAAAGTTTGTGAAAGAGTGTGTGTGTGTGTGTGTGTTTGTATGTTTGTTACTTCTTCACCCTCAAACGGCTCGACCAATTTTGATTGATGAAATTTAGTATGGACGTAGCCGATACCCTGGATTAACACATAGGATACTTTTTATCCCGATATTCCCACAGGATCGAAACTTATGCGTGTGAAACCGCGGGTTGCAGCTAGTGAGAATATAAATGGATATTATGGAGCAGCAGATTTTTTTCATTATTTTACATGAATTAAATTGATTATTTTTTTGAAATGGGAACACCCATTTAAAAAAAAAAATCAGTTATTCAATTACACCTTCTGCAGGCTTGCACTCGGCAAGAAGTAGACTTTAAACATACGCAGTCAATTGTATTCATGTAGAACGCTGATAACTGGCGCCAATATCCCAACGCTGTCAAGCGCTGGTTGTCAACGCTGGCGCCGAATGATCCGATAGGAACTTGTCGGCGCTTATCGGTGATAGTTCGCGCAAATTTGGCAAAAAGTATGAAAACAGCGTGCGCCGACCAGCGTTGACAACCAGCGTTCGTCGCCGTTGAGAAACGCAGGCATATCGACGCTGGCTAACAGCGGCGGCAACTACATGAATTCACCCTAATACTGTCGACTTGTTCACTCACATTTGCTAGGGGATATCGTGCTTTGTGTTCACTACCGAACTTAACTGCAATTTGAATATTTACGTAATCACCATGTTTGGCAAAATGATTCAGGATTATCACGCATAAAAGGTATGTTCATCGTACTCTTGACATGTTAGTCATTTAATCATCAAATAAATTATCAAACATTGCGAAACTAATTTTGTCTAGACATTAAGGACGTGTTAAATAACTGAAGAATTTTAAAGTACAGACGCCAGCACATCAAGCTACTACAATCTGTCAAATTTATTTAATAGATTTTCAACTTTATTGCTAAAACATTAAGGTTCAAGGTTGATTGGGAAATTTTCACAGTTTCAGGTAGCTTGACTTGCTGGCGTCTGTACAAAAGTATTGGGAGGACATTGCCACCTTGGTGCTTAGTTATTAAATTAGTTGTGATGACAAAGCAATATTGTTAGCAGGTTTTTTTTTTTGTTTTTGGTCTTGGTTACACTGTAATAATACCACAGAGTTGTGTTACTTCTTTTATTTGTTACTTAGACACACTAATACTAAAATACAGACTAGGAAACACTTATTCGATTGCTAAGCCGCCATTAAAAATAGTCTAACAAACAATACACTTCTAATCGACACACATAAATGCTGTTGGACTGTGAAACACTAAACTGACTGACAATTAAAATCTCGATTGGTCTTAATTTATTGGATCAGAAACAATAACGTGTGCGTTATCGTTTAGATACAGATTTTTCTGATTAGCAATAGATGTGCCACTGATGGGCAAAAGCCTCACGACTCCCTTTCCACCTCACTCTGTCCAGAGCTGCCAAGGACCATATTGATACATAATATATTCATAATATTGACATACCAATATATATATCTATTTTACTTTATCTGGACCAAAATGCTAAGCAGGATAGGTATCAATATCTCCGATTGTCATTCACTACCGACAAAACGTTATAGTAATTTTTCTAGCTTATTTAATCAATTTCAGTAAAGTATAAAATACAATGATTTATGACCAATTCCCCAGAATAGTGCGCAACAGTCTGTAATATTATTTAAAATCATATTTATTTACGTAGGCATAAGGAACGATATTTAAATATGGCATCGAAAAAAGTATTTTAGTATAAAATACTGTGTTCTGTTAAGATATTAGTTTCATGTTATTATTAGTGTTTATAGGTGGTTTTACTTGGTCTTATGTAAAAAGGAATAAAAACAGGTTTTCTACTAATTGGTCTCAAATAACATGTTATTTACGTCGAATGTCCTTACTAAATCGTCAACATAGTGAGTTTTACTCATTATAATCAACATTGTGAATGCAGAATCCGGTCAATATTTATTCAGTTGGTTTCAATAAACACTAAATTGTAATTCCTCCAAGCCTGACGAGGTTACAAATGTGAATACACCAACTTTATAAAAGAACTTGCAACATAAATACATTCCTAAAAAAATACATTTGAACGTAAACTGTAACATTTTATACACAATCATACACGGTTTTTGGAAACCTGATCATGACACTTATAATCAGTACCTAGGTACTGATATATTATAATAAGTGATACGAGTACTAATAATTTGATTTCATATAAGTAAGACGTTGTGATTGATTTTCCAAAATAAACATACACAGGCAATCGAATCACGAAAAACACATAAAAAAAAAATAAAAAAAAATCATTGACATTCAAAAAATGTACTTCGTGTAACAGAAGCTGCCAAAAAAAAGAGATTTCTTACACTTTTCACATACATAATCAATAGGCTTTGGAAGTTAATAAACAATTATTGTAAACAATTACAAGTACAACAAATATTAACACAAAAACCACTGATGCGGTTGCGACAATACTGACAAAGACATACATAAACTCTCGCCTTCTACCCATGGGGGTAGGCAGAAACTACAAAACGCCGCCTGCTAACTGACAATGAGTTTTCATATAATTTAGTTCCAAGGACTTACTGCACGGGCGCGAAAGTCTCCTGGATGGCATCCACAGCATTTTGTATTGAGGCTTTACTGCAGGCGTTTCCATTGTCGTATGAGGTGCCACACCCGTACCCATTGAAGCACAACTGCTGTGACTTGGTATCAGCACAGCACAAAACAATAGCAGCGTTACAATTGATCGGTGTCCTTAACGCCCCAGGCCCGGCCTGGTCATTGAATTGTGGAGCTGCAGTAGGCTGACTCTGCAAAAGAAGATAACAATATTAAACACGGCACTGATAAGTTGTCATCTGCAGGAATTGCCGGCTTGTGCGCACGAAATCAGAAAGTGGAACCACGCGTAAATAACTGGATAGCAGACATTGTTTACTGCTCCACTGATGATAATAACACTGATTTTCATTAAAGAAAATTAAACTAAATGATCAAAGATGTTTGAAATAATGTAAACAGTGATTACGTAACGTGGTTCGAGAATTTGTATACACTTAACTATAAAAATGTTGAGAATAACCAGTCAAAATCATTCGTTTAGCAGTATTGAAAGCCTAGTTGAGGAATGTTAATAAATTCGGCGCGTTCTTCATACAACGCCAGTAAAATTATCTTTGATCAGTATCGATGATGAGAGAACGTAATTTCCTCTTTATCTATTTTTGTTTACGATAGTAACAATCACTACTTACTTGTCCCGCAGAACTGCCATGATCAACATTAGGTGCTGGTCGGTTCATAGGTCGTAACGGTTTGATCGGGTCGAAGGAGATAGGTCTTTGATCAGGTAAATCATCTGTATCATCTTTTTTATCAATGACGTATCCCCAATTCTGGTTTGAGTCTTCCATCACTGGGAATCTGTTGTGAATAGATGGTTTCTTCGTTGTGTTTTCTGAGCAAGAAGTATACTGTGGAACAGGGTAAGGTACAGGATACGGAATGTAGATAGGCTGTGGTGGCGGCGGTGGCTGAGGCCTTCTGACATAGGTCGAAATCTCTTCAAGTAATTTCACTATTTGTGGTAAAAGATCTTGCTGATTACGATCATAGTCCCTTCTCTCCGGGTAATAATGTGGGGGTGGAAGAGGATAATCGTAACTACCGTAATTCGCCTGCCACCTCCTTCGCCGATGTCTGTTTTGATCCGATGTGTGTTTCCTGATTCCGTCGTTCTGGTCAGCCGATAGCAAATCGGGTTCGTTAATGTCTTCTAAGACGTGTCTAGGGTAAACTTCTCCCATACAAATGATCACAATGAGTAGTACAATAAGCGTATGCATCTGTAAAATAATAAAAAAAACAAAATGTCAGGAAACTTATTAAGTAGCCTTCAACTTCAACGCGGAAACGATGGTGGACCTAATTATTGATGCTGTGTTTGAGTGCTTGCTACCAGGAAAACAGTACGTTGCTAGGTGTGACGAAATTCGGACGTCGCTAACAGGCTTCTTTTGTTTGTCAACAAAAAAGATTATGTTTACATACAGACTGTTTTGTTAATCGGTTCACATATTTTGTACTATAGACTTAGATGACGAGACCCTGATGTACTGTCTCATTAGCATTTGTAGTGTCATTGGCGACCTCAAAGCTGAATTGAATTTTAATTTTATTATTTATTTAGCACACTGTTGACATTTCGTTCGGGTTGTCCGTTGTAAATTCTTATAGAAAAGCCGGTTTTGGTGTTGACCGACACGATGATATTGACAACATTATGGATGGATCCATAATCTGAGAAATATTTCTTTGTTTTATGAAGCATCTCAGTGTTTTATCACTCAAAAGAGACTAAACATGTTTTAATTAATAAGCTAACTACCCTAAAATTAATTACAATACCAATTACAGAATCAACGTGTTTGTGACCAATTCATTTCTTGCTATTTAAAAGCGATTATGAGCCGTTTATCTCATTACTAACTTACTAATGATTTCTGATAGCAATTGAATTTAACACGGTTTTCTTTGGTGATACCGTACGAAAAATTCTTGAACACTGAGATTAACCGTGTAAACAAATGAACAGTAAAAACGTGGTAATTTTATAATAGTTATCTGTTTACACCAACAGCGACAGTGCTTGTGGTATAAGTACATCGATGCGCTGTTTAATCCTACTAATATTATAAACGTGAAAGTTTGTATGGATGGATGGATCTCTTTAACGCAAAAACTACTAGCACACTGATTAACAAATAAGATACTTTTATTCCCGATATTCCCACGGGATCGAAACTTATGCGGGTATAACCGGGGTGCGGAGCTAGTCATAGAAAATACTGTCTTTTAAACTCATTTTTACCTTCCTATAATCCAATATTTTGTCAAGTATAAACAAAAACACACAATTACAGCCTGAAACTCCTATACTTTTAATTATTATTAACACAATATCCCAGGCACCCTAAAATAAACATTATACACACCTTGTCGCTCTATTTAAATCGTAGTCGGAAATAAACAAAGTTTCTATTTACGTCACAAAACACAACACTATTTTATGTCGTTGGAAACTCAATATTATAATTATCACTGTTAAATTATTGTTAATTTTGAAACGCGTGTAGACTGCGCGGTGTAATGTTCAAGACTGACGCTTAAGCGATATTGGCAGAGACTGCGCATGAGTATACGCCAAGCGTATATATATATTCTGAGTTTTTCAATTGGGATTTCCAATGATAAGAGATTAGGGGTTGTTTCATCGTCGATTCACCGGCCTCGTAATCCAGGCAGTCGACTCCGAGTAGTATCAGCCGAATGTTCGGCCGTTTCCTGCTACGAAGTTACTATTTGGTTCGGTCGGTCCCGACCCTACACTCCTACACTCTTTCGAATATTGACTATGGTCAAGACCCAATTGAGCCGATCCGAACTTTTTTCGCTTTTTTCAATAATATTCGGTTCGGCCATGTGTCGGTCCGATCCGATCATTCGCCCTTTGCACTTCGTAGACCCCCTGTAGTAGCTAGCACGCCAAACGAGAAAGTCAATGTCATTGGGTCCGTAATGCTTATTTTTAATGAACATGGGAATGGTTAACAAGAAACATGCCAATACTTAAGTTTTTATGTATATGTAGGATACACAGGATTCAGACTTTTTTTTTAAATAGTATGAATAGCAAATCTAGAAATGCGATTTCACAGACTTTCGAAGCAAATATTTTCAACTTAAAAATATATAAACATTTTTAGGCGAAGAAAATATAAAAAAAAAAATGCAAGAGGTATTAAATATAATTAACAATAATTTCAAAACAGAAGTAATGGATTTTTATAATAGGTCTATTATGATTTTAAACCTGGGAATCGAACCTCAGCAAAAAGTTATCTCAGAATATTGTTTATAAGATACATTTTCTTTCATAGAAAAAATCACATTCAGTAGACCAGTCAGTTTCCTATTTTTAATCTTATTGTTCAGCTTTTGCAACTGCTCAATTGTTTCTTGTTGTAATTCTGGATTTTCCAAGTGCTAGGAACACCTACTCTTGTGATTACATAAAATCACGCAGCTTGTTTCCCCGAAGGGTTCTGCAGATGTGTAGGTACCTAAAGTACACCCACATTTCGACATATTAAAACAATATAATTTTATTTTTATTAATTGACACTAATTAACGCAGTTAAGTTAATACGAGGATTATCGAGCTCACATTAACATCAAACACATAAAAAAAGACAACTTTATTCCATGATCTCTGAAACTATAACTACCAAAGAGTGTATAAAATTCCTTATCTTTCTTTGTAATCAGGGTATTCTGTAAGATGCTTGCTGAAAACTGTCGTTGAAAATTCATCTACACATAAGTAATTTATGAAAGAATGAAAGAAAGAAAATACATTTATTTCCAAACACGAGGCATAAAAAGGAACACAAAAAATAACAAGTTTTGGGTAAACATGCGTCATATATTTATGGATTATTGTGAAATAAATATATCAATAACTAGCTGCGCCCCGCGATTTCACCTGCATAAGTCTCGAACCCGTGGGAATATTGGGACAAAAATCCTATGTCCTAATCCAGGGTATGGCCTACCCATGTGTAACACAAAAAATCAAATCTTTTCTGTTTTTAATATTAGCTAAGATTTTCAGATGAACGAGGCGTTACGACGTTAGGATTCTTTAGAAATCAAACTACTATACTCCCGTTCGTAGTAAAAATAGTTACAAACGTCATTCCTTGGCAGAAGTCCATCGACAGCATCGACGTTTAGATTTCTCGGGCCATTTCCAATTTAACTATTTGGATGATTGATTACTTATATTCAAATTTTATTTATGTTTCAAGTTGACGTTATTTCAAGTTAAACAAATATCAACTTTATTTTAATGGTGATTAAGTTGATTTCAGAGTGACTAGACACTATTGAAAAAGTTATAAAAATGTTAAGAGATGTAGCGTAAACTGAACTTTATTGTGTAGGAATTACAGTTATTTTTCCATAAACTCATATTTGTTTACTTTTTTGGCGAATATGTCGCGAATGCAGATTACTTAATACTACAAAAATAAAAGTCATTGAAATTACATTTTAGTAGTACGGACGCAAGCACATCAAGTTACTACAATCTGTCAATATTTTTTTTATAGATTTTCTACTTTATAGTTAAAGCATTAAGGTTCAAGGTTGATTGGTAAAATTTGACAGTTTCGGGTAGCTTGACCTGCTGGCGTCTGTACATCCATCTTCATCCTAGTAAGTACCTATTTATTTTTGGAATTGTAAGGGCAGGCCGGAGTACTGTTAACCGCCTTTACAACTTACCTGTTTCCAGATGCTACCTGAGTTATAATAATACATGGATGGTTGTATGTTTTTCTGTGTGGCGTAGAGTTGGAAGGCCTCCAACAAAGTGGACCGATGATCTGGTGAAGGCCGCAGGAATCCGCTGGAAGCGAGAAGCACAGAACCGGTCGAAGTGGCGATGCTTGTAGGAGGCCTATGTCCAGCAGTGGACGTCTTTCTGCTAATGATGATGAGTTAATGTTCTGTTGACCGTACATAGGGTACGTCTCCACACAGATGAACAGACGCAATGAAAGTTATGTTTCGTCGATGGATGTAAATAGGTTCTAACCGATGGATTGTTGGGGCATATGCGAAGTAAGACATATCTAACTACCCAATCGTAGTATAGGTACCTACTTAATAAAATAATATTATAATATACTATAGGTATGCAAACGGCTCATCGGTTATGGCGCCTTTTGGCAAACAAAGGGCAGTGAGTTTGAATCCTACCCGTTTTAATATCAGCCATATGGTTGTTCATCCGGATGAACAACCATATGGTTGTATATGGCCATATACTGGTGCCAGGTTTCGGTGTAACCATGCGTGTATGTTCTATTTTTGCGCGGGAATACATCTGTCTGTAAGGTTACAGCCGTTCAGCACCATAATTGCGTAACACAGTATCAATCTCAATCTGTATCATTTTTAAGGATATTGCTAATCCATTGCTTCATATGTTCGAAAAATGCGTCTGCTCAACAACGTAAATAACGCAATGAATGTTGTTGAACTGTCAAAATCGAACCTATCGCTACTGATAGTGTGTTACGCAATTACCCCGCAGGTCGTCCTTATTCCCCGGGTTCCTAAAAAAGCGGGGCCCGCCATATAGCATTTACCGGAATGATGTCGCTGAAACGTTATTTATAAAAATAAGTTAGTGTGTTTTCCTAGAGAGTGTTTTTAACACTGTAAAGTCAGACCCCGGTGCCCAAAGATTTAAATCGCTAGATTTCCCCTCACCGTACTTAATCTTGCGAAAAAGTATCTATACTGAAAAGAGTGAGCTCAGACATGACTAAATAGCGTTTCCATGACAATCAAGTCAAGTCACTGCGTCATTGTGTGTCAGAGGTGTCAAAAGGAAACAGGAACGCGACTATCTATTGACGCGGTAGGGCAAACCCGACTATTTAAATCTTTGTCAATTCAAAAGCGCCTGTAAATGGTTTAATTGAAATAAATACTTTTAGTATGAGTTTGAATTAATTGTACTAAAATAAAAGAAAAAAATTAGATAATAATAATAGGATAGAATACTTTTTATTATGTACACCATATACCTTTTCAGTTAGTGTAGTGTAAAAAGTGTAAAAATAATAGTGACAATGATACACATATACACACACAATAACATATGAACAAAGTGCTTATATCATCATATCAGACTCTAAGAAAGTGGAACGGACTTGTGTAAAGTACAATCAACACTATTCTAAGTTTAAAATATTTATCACGTAAGAAATTAAATTAGATTTGAGTTACTTATTAGTCTTTTATGCTAGATTGTAATTAATTATTAAGAACCTGCAGCCTAATTGCGTAACACATTTTCGGCAAATGATTGAGATTAATTGGTTTCGTTTCGATCGCTTTTTGTTTCATTTTACGATTTTCGTATTGCGTAACTCCACTATCATGTAATAGCAACAGCTGTTGGTTTGAAACGCTAAAGAGTGAACGATATATGCTTAAGAAAATCGTAAAATGAAATAAAAAGCGATCGAAACGAAACCAATTAATCTCAATCATTTGCCGAAAATGGTTACGCAATTAGGCTGCTGGTTATTTTTAATAAAGGATAACAAAATATACATTACAGACATAATAAGAAATAGAGAAAGAAAGACATAAAGAAATAATGTTTAGGAATACCTAATGTTCAATGCATGTTAATTTAGGATGATAAGGGCAGGCGAATGATAATTGCAATGCTTGTAAAAGGCTGCTATAAGTCATAAGGACTAACATAACATAACACCAACATTGTACACTTAGTTCGCAATAAACGTTTTTGACTTTTGAGTTTTGCAGCTGCCATAATTTTTATGAAACCGTCATTACGGCCGTTATGTGCGGCCATCGGCCTTCTAGGTAACCGTAGCTTTAAGCTAGATTCTGCGGTGGCCGCTGTCGAATGACGTCACCGAAACGTTTTATCAATCAGTTCATGTGTTAGCTAGAGCATTTTTTGACACCGTAAAGTCAACCCCGGTTCCATCATTTTCATGACGTACGCTATGTGGCGGCCACTGCAGTCTTAGTAAACCGTAGATTAAGTAGATTTAGTCAGTAATACTCCCGCATTAGGTAAGTGAGCACGCATAAATGTTGAATTTTTGGTTGTATTGTTTTCTTCACATGCTTTTTGCAGTAACGCTAACACAAAAAAATTGCTAGTGATGACGATTTTTTTTCACTAACACAAAAACTTAGCTGGTGCATCATCACTAGATAAGTTTTTGTGTTGGTGAAAAAAAAAATCGTCATCACTAACAATGTTTTTTATTTAGTTAATACATATTTTTTCACTATCATAAAAATCTTTGCTGGTGATGGCGATATTTATATTTATTCACTAACACAAAAAAATTTGCCTGTGATGATGAATCATAATTTTCAAAAAAAAAATTTGGTAGTGATAACGATTAATATATTTTCGTACAGATCTAATTCTAGCTAGTAAATCCTGACCATGCCCGTAAACTGTTCAGATTTATAGGTCGTAAAAGTCCAGTCTTGGAAATGTCAACTGCAAAACATTGACGAAAGAGGAAACATCTAAATTAAACATTGGGTATAATTAGACCAAAATATTTGCAGTACGTACCCGTGGACAGTAAGACTGTGTTTTCCAGATTTATTTTTTTTGTATTTTCGGTTTATATTATTCTAAAATAATATAAAATACTTGTAAATATTATTCTTATTATTTTAAGACTGTTAGCTTTGAAATTGTAATATGTAAATATAATTATTAGGCACAATTTATACGACAAAAATAAGTTATGTTCTAAAATAGGTAATATAATTCCAAATAAAAAAATTCGTAAAAATTATGGACTTGCTCATAGTAATTGCAATATAAGTAAACTTTGTTTGTATAACATAACTCATACATAAATCTGTTTAGGACCTCAGCCGCACTCATATTTCGTGTCCGGTGACTCATTCACGTGTGGGTTTAAATTTAAAAACTTGACTCACTAAAAACGTGCGTGCAATCTTGAGTAAAGTTTAGTTAGTAACAATAACAATTCATTCAAGAATAATCGATGACGACGTCATTGGTTTTTATTATTGATAAACAAAAAAACACATTCACTCTTTCTCTCTCACCCTCTCTATTTGTCTTTGCCTGATTTAAATAGGTAAATTTAGAAATTATACCGACTGTCTTTTTTACCGTATGGACAATACAGGGTTAAAGGGTTTTACATCCTGTTTTACACCTTTTATATCCTGTTTTTGTCCAGACGGTAAAAAAAATCAGGCGGTATAAGTGAGTTGTCATTCAGGAATCACAAGGTACACCTCTGCCTAACCCATAGGGGAATACAGCCGTGATGTTAGAACACCCAATATCTGTCAGCGCAACTGTTGTTAGAGGTATACAAGTTTGTTGTTTAACCGTCTCATTTTATGTAACCGCAACTAACGTCTGGTCAGGTATTTCCTACATTTATAGTACATAAGGCAGGCTTTCCTCATTATACAGTCAACGCCAAGAGACTTCCGTCACCAAAAAAAAAATTATTGTTACACAAGATTAGGACGTATCGTTCCACGTGGTAAATTAGTTTCTATTAAATCGAAATTCCACAAATGATTGGCATGTTTCAAGATAAAAACGTTAGCTTTGATATGCAAATGGTTGGCGGACCTGCATCGTGTCTTTACATAATCAATGATTAGTTCGAATCTGGTTGACGTCACTTGTAAGAAGAATAAAATTACGCTATAATTATGACGTAGGTAATGAAGTACACGTAGATAAGCAATGACATCATTGCTCTTTGAACTTATTTACATAAAGAACAGTGGTCGGATCAATGTACAATATCTGATTGTAACCTTGTTATTGGCTCGAGGTTACGCCATTTTCGCGGCCAATACTCGAACACAAACCTAAATTGGAAACAGGAATCTGAATGGCCAAAGCAATTAAATTGTGTATAAATTAATACCCGAGACTACCGCCTATTAAGACTGAATAGGGTTTAATACTAAGATATTTATTCATCGATATTATTGGAACAGACGGTGTTATTCAGACAGGAGTTGCAGTGCAGCTAAATATATTGGCGAAGGCTAAAGTCTGGCAGAAACAGGAAATTACCTAATATTTTTATAAAATCTTTAATTTATCGGTTACAGTTCATTTCGAGAATTTTGTGGAGCAATGATGGCTCAGTGATAACGGCCCCGACTTTTGGTCGTGGGTTCGAACCCAGGTAGACGCTTTATTTTGTGTAAATAATTTTATCGCCAGAGTTTTCAAAACGGTGATGGAAAATATCGCGAAAAAACCGGTATGTCCTATAACCAAAAATTCGAAGACATGTAACATCTACCAACCCGCACTGGACTTGCGTGGTAGTTTACCAGCCCTCTCCCTCTCGAAGAGAGGAGGCCTGTGCTCCAGCAGTGGGACCATATAGGCTGATTTGATTATACTCATTGTGTTTATTTTAGTTCTAAAAAATAAATAAATATTGGTCTTACAATTTCGAACAGCCAATTTTAGTGATGACCATCGGGAATCGGCCCAGACAGATATATCACAGGACGGACAGAATTAGACAGGAACACATGGGAGACGACAGCCTGACAAAACAAAATAATTAATGAAGAAGTTGCTTATTGAAATTACAAAGTCCTCGGCACATGTTGACACGAGATGACATAGTGTAATAGTTTATACAGCCGTTATATAACGATGACAAATTCATAATAGGATTACGTCTATTCAGCTGATTAGGGAATATATTGAACACATAAATTAGTCAGGAAGTTAAATAGCCACTTCAAATAACGCTAGTTCGTAAGTAGCTCAGTTAAAAAGATATACATGAAAGTGCGCCATCTTGGTTTGACTAAGGTAAAGTATACAAATATGATGAGCTTTGGTTAATTATACTAAGTTGATAGCACCGCATGCTTACCCGCAACTTGTTGTTTTTTTTTGTGTTTGTGTTCGTTATTATGCGTCATGTTTGCCGCAAATAAATTTATTTTCTTTCCTTCTTTCTTTCAGCGATCATTAGCTAGGTTTTGGAAAAAGAAAAATGAGGCTAAGCCATGATTTCCACCCATATGAGTTGTTGTTCTTTATTTTCTATATTCATCTAACTTCATGTAGGTGTGTTTCATCTTAAGCAAGCTCTTCATGTTTCACTACCTGGCTAAGTTAGATTTATTGTATTCTTCGCAGAATCAATACCATTAGCGTCGTATCGATTTGACAAGAACAGACTAAAAGTAGGACTTAAATCAACATTTAACGGAACCCTTTGTTTCCAGCGACAATGTCGCGACCGCAGACCGCCGCCTCTGAGAGTGTTCCCTTGTACTTTCTATACTTTGTGTCTCATTTTATTATACAAAGTTGTCTATGAACGTTCAGCATTTTGCTTCTTCAATTTCAATCATTTGATTTTTGGGACATAATTCACAGTTAGAGTTTAGGGACGGTTGATGTCTCCGGTCGACGAAATCCTAGATCTTTAGCCATGGTGTCAAAGATTTCTTGTGTTAAGTTTTACTTATGTTGTGGGAGTGTAGGTACCTACTAAAGGTACATAGCATAGCATAATCAGCCTATAATGTTCCCACTGCTGGGACACAGACCTCCTCTGAGTGAGAGGGAGTGGCCAAAATCCCCCAGTGCGGGTTGGTGGATGTCACAAGTCTTCGAATTTTGGTTCTAGGACATGCCGGTTTCCTCACGATGTTTTTCTTCGCCGTTTTGAGAGCAGTGGTGACGAAATTAAATACATAGAGTAAAATGCCTGCCTGGGTTCGAAGTTGGGGCCGATACCACTTAGCCACCGCTGCTCCAACGACAGGTAGACCTCTGTCTAACCCTCCGGGGAATATAGGTGTAATGGTATGTTAGTTTTACTTTATAACTTGATCCCGCAACGAGACAGAAGACTAAAACATAAAAAAAGTATTTTACTCTTTTGTCTTTTTAACAAAGCTTACCTACCTGTGACAGTCGAAATTAGTGTAGGAATTTCCCTAGAATTAGGATGTACTATAGTGTTAACTATTATATTTTTATTTCCACTAAGGTACAGACGCCAGCAGGTCAAGCTACCCGAAACTGTCAAATTTTCCCAATCAACCTTGAACCTTAATGCCTTAGCAATAAAGTTGAAAATATATTAAAGAAATTTGACAGATTGTACTAGCTTGATGTGCTGGCGTCTGTACCTGCAAACTAAGTGATAGAAAGAAAGAAAAATAGATTTATTTGTCACAGAAACACATGCGTACAAAAAGATAATTAACTCGAATAATAAAGAAAAATAAAAACGAAATAGATTGTAATCACGAGCACAAAACAGAAATAGTCGACAGCTGCATGTCATGACTGTGACAAGAAAGCTTCCACTCAGCATGATGATGTGCTATGGGGAACCCACAGCACAGCGCAGATTCAGTGGTCACCCAAAAAGGACGTACAGAAACCGAGTCAGGGGGTCTACTCCGAAGTGGTATCGGCCGAATGTTCGGCCGTTTCCTGCTACGAAGTTACTATTTGGTTCGGTCGGTCCCGATCCTACACTCCAACACTCTTTCGAACATTGACTATGGTCCCGACCCAACTGAGCCGATCCGAACTTTTTTCGCATTTTTCAACAATATTCGGTTCGGCCATGTGTCGGTCCGATCCGATCATTCGCACTTTGCACTTCGTAGTAGACCCCCAGGTTTAATAATTGATACTATAGGTAACAAAATACTACGCGATACCGCTGTAATTACCACGTTTATCGAACGGATCGGTAATCGCATTATCACCCAAGAGGATGCTGCATCCCATTTCCTTGATATAATGACGTAGTACTCACAACCGAGGGAAGGGGTGGCCCCTTCCCTCGGTTCTAATGTAAAGGAAATATTTCACTTGACGTTCCTACGATAAAGTTCTCATCGAACTTCACGCTTAAATTAATTTAATTTAAAACAACAAACTAATCAGCTGCAAAAAAAAATTGCATAATCTATAATATTTACACTGTAAGTGAACAGTACTTACCTAATGCTCGCCATTGTCGTGGGTTACTCGCTCGGTTTTGGTGTCACTTCAGTGATACAGATGCATATAAAAGTATATACGCTACGTATAATCAATAAACTCAGCCTATTGCAGTCAACTAATAGAAATAGGTCTCTCCCAGGCTGCGCCACAACACCCTGTCCTCTGCCTTCCGTATCCATTCTGTCCCAGCCACCTTCTTTACGCTTGCCGATACGCGGACTCCACTCCACTCGTCTGCTCCACCGCCAACAGTCTTCGACAAACATGGCCAGTCCACTGCCACTTCAGTTTATTTACTCTGCAAGCTATGTCGTTAACTCCGGTTCTTTTCCGGAAAATTTTCATTCCTGATTGTATCCTTCAAAAGGACTCCGAGCATAACTACTTAAAACAAAAAAGCTATTTTTAACATTTGTGTCTATCTGTATGTTTTTTCCGGCTAATATCCGAAACGGCTTTACCTATTTTGACGGGACTTTTCTGGCAGATAGCTAATGTAGAAGTAACTTAGACTACTTTTATTTTAGAAAAGGAAAGAACATCCAAAGGTATTAATGTCTCGTGAACGAAGATGCGGGTAGCAGCCAGTTCATCAATAAATATCTGAAGGAACTGAATCAGAACTGTACTTGTAACGTGTGTAGACAATCATGTATGTAAACGATAAAATAGAATAGGTAACGCCAGTTTTACAGCGTACCCTTCCTTTAATTTTGAATTTCAACGTTTAATATATACAGAAAATGCGCTTGACTGACAGATTAATCAGAATCCGTCTGGATTTTAAATGTGCATTAACTAGTTTCTGAACAGAACCGTGATTTAACTAGAGTAGTTTATCATTTTCATTATGTTTTGTTTTTAAATAGAACTATTAGAGAAACACGAGTTAACAATTTAAGAATATCGTCCTCTTTTATCCTCATAAATGAAAACCAAAGCAGTTTATGAAAACTTAGTCACCGTTTTAGTCATACCCATTTTTGGAATAAATAGATTTGAAGACAACAGTGTCGACTTTGTATTCGTACGAAATTATCATAATGAACATATTATCTACGTAAATAAGCGTGTTATTACCAAAATTTGGTTCTATTGTGGGCACCGTTGCCAGTTACAAGGAAACGCTCAATAAATGAGTATGTAGTTAGCATTTTAAATACGATTTGCATTTGTTGTCTCTATGAAAGAACCGATCGATGTCAGGAGTGAGACATATTTTGTTTAGTAGCTCCTCCATCCTCGTGTCTTTTTGGCCAAGGTATACAAACATGACTTAACACGAACTTTGACTTAGGCCCTAAACGATAAATAATATTGGACAAAATCACGAATTGCGCAATTTTTAAACAAGTTCAGGATTGCGTAATTTTTGAACAAAAGTATGACCGATATTAATTTTTATTGCACCAAATTTTAATTGCTTCATGTTTTATTTGCACCGCATAGGATAAGTATTGCGCACGTCTTGCTCACGCGAAAACATTGAAGCTAAATAAATGATATTAAATTAAGGGCTGATTTTTCCCACGCCAGATAATTTTATCGGAGGAATAATTTTGAATTTTTGACAGTTCTTCCATACAAAAACTGTCAGACGTCAATTTTATTTAATGAATAAAAATTGAAATATTAGCCCTAAATGATTTATTCTGTTACTTCTGTTATTCAACAACACTGTACTGTTTAGTCAAACATATTGCGATAATAAATAATAATAAATAAATATACATATGTATAAAATTAAAAATAAGCCCTGGCAGTTATTCGTTATAATCAAGCGATCCTGAATGTAATTGTTCAACGGTTCTCCCTCCAACACGTAACGTGATGAAAATATATCTCATTTGGCCGCAGCGGGGATGTTTACGTTAATTCACTAACATGATTAAGTATTTGTTTGTCCTAAATACACCGTGAGATTACAGAATACCCGACCTAGATATGATGTATTAGGATACAAAATAATGATTCTCTCATATCCCAAGACTGGTTTCTGCTAAACGTCCGTTAAATCCGCATTTAGTTAAACTAAACAGAGTTAAGTAATATTTACTCGAAATATTCAGATATTTAACCTTGCGGTAAGAATTTACTTCTTTAATATTCGACTGATCATCTTTCAATATTTTCTGAGGTCGAGTATTTGCATGTAAATCCATGTTTGAATTAGCCTAGGTACGCACGGGCAGTGAGTGTTCTCCTGCTGCATTCTTTTTTCACGCACTGTCAGAACATTTGTGACTGGTCCTAAAATACCCTAGTCTGATAAGATTTTCGTTTTTCCTAATTATAGTGTTTAGGTCGGTTCCCCCACTGGTAAGCGCCGACAATTGAAAATCCACCGGCGTGGTTTTATGACGCGCTGAGATGCCCTCTGTTGGATTCTCAATCCTCGGTTCAACACCGAGAGTTGAAAATCCAGTAGGTACGCGATAAAATCCCACCGCGATATTTTTACGTCCGTGTGTGGCCTTAGGTACCAAAATAATTATGTATGCAAAGTGCATGTAACAGATGTCCGGTTATGGCATTACTTGTATTTTTACAGTCAGACAAGATCATGCATTAAAAGTCTGACTCCATTGTCAGACTTTTAAGGCATGATCTTGTCTACATACATCATTGGAATGCAAAAGTTGTTGCGTTGCTGTTGTTTTGCCCTGATACATCTCAGACAGGATTGAAAAACGTTTCTCAGGATTGTTGCTAATAAAACGACGAACGAAGGGTAAAAAGAGATAAAACCATTTCATAGTAAAAAAAACTATGAGACTTCTTTGGAAAAATGGTTTTCCTAAAATTGTTGTGAGGTGGTTCCCTCCCTGTGAAGATACCAACCAACTTATTCAAGCCTGAAAATGTCTTACTCAGCGCAGTTAGAAAAGGTGGATACAACAGAACTAAGAACGTCTCATCACCAGCCTACAGCAGTCCACTGCTTCTCCTATTGCACGCCATTCAACTCGATTTTCGACAACTCTCATCCAGCTGCTAGCAGCCATCCTGCGAAGATCGTCGCTCCACCTAGCCTGAGGGCGTCCTATCTTACGTTTGCCGATTTGCAGTATCCACTCAAGAACACGTCTACCGTAATGGTCACCGGTTCTACGGCTAATATGGCCGGCCCATTGCCACTTCAACTTTGGTTATCTGCTGGATCACCTCGTTGCGGATTCGACCCCTCAGAGGAGTGTCTAATGTCCTGCAATGCATAATAAAAGAGTCGAGCCTCGCTAAATGTATGAATTGGGTTTCTTTAGTACTTACATAAATAAAGTGATAGCTATTAAAGTTTTAGTATCTTCCTCTATGTAGGAAACAGGGAAAATACTTTTCTAATTAAAATGTTTTACTAAGCTTAGATACAACAGGACAGTGGGCCTAGCACAAACGTGCGGAGTAAACGTAACGTAAATTCGAACGATCGATTTTAAAATTGAAAAGACTCATTTCGCATGTATATATTCACTTAGTTTTATAGAGGTATGAGGAACAGGATATAAAATTCACTCATCCTCCTTAGAAAAGAGAGATTCTTCTGACCTGACGGGTGTGTGTCTGGTGGGCTACTGCGCGACGATTGATATCGAAGCGTTGTTTATATATTATGCTAGTTGCGCGGTAAAATCTGCTTACGCGATGCAGGATTTTGCGTAACGTCCATGTGCTGCGTAGTTCGCATGTGGCGATGTAGATGTCGCCACAGTTTTATGAATTTATTAATATTTATTTATTTATATATATTAATATTGTATCCCAATAGGGATACAATATAGATTATTCTATAGATTATGCTTCACGACGAAATTTGAACCGAAATGCTTTATGACATACGTATTTTCGATTAAAAACTGTTCGTATTTACGCTACGCTTACTTCACGCGTTTTAGCTAGGTTCTCTGAGAATTTCTGATGCAATCACTATCAGTAAAAACTTAATTATTATAAAACAAAGTCCCCCTAAGCATCCAATCAGCGCTGCGACATTTATTTTTTAAATGTCGCAGCATCATGCTGTTATAGGGTCCTTTTGGCCTCGTATAGGACTTTCTGTTTCATTTTTATTTTTGTTACTTTCTTTTAATATAATTTGTTTTTTATAGTTTGTGATCTTACTGTACGAGTCGCAATAAACACTTTTCTTTCTTTCTTTCAAAGTGCATAATTAAACGGACGGGGCTCTCACTGGATGTTTGAATTAATCTTAAGTAAGTAGGTGCTAACATAAAGATAAAATAAGATATTTATTTTGCAAATATGGGTTCAAAACACGGTGACATAAAAATTATAATTAGACACAGCCATATTTAACCAGAACACATGCAAAAGTACAAAATACACTAGAGATGCTAAGGAAATAAAGTTACAGTTTATATTAAAGTTTCAGTGTCTTCTCCTCTAATTAATACAGCCTAAGAAGGACGTAAAGTCCTGGACGTACCTTTTCGCAGAAACGTCGTTCAGTCCGTAGAAGCTAAAAATTTAATTTTCAGTTTTTGGTCTGAATTAAATAATAGGTATCTAGATACTAGGTTCAGCTAGTATCCCTAACAGGCGTTGCACAGAGGGGGCTCCTGATTGGTCTCTTGAGAAATAACGGTGCCCCATCCATGTGCAGATGGTGACCACCGGGGTGGTTTTAGTGAGGTAAAAATCCCACACGCCCGGGTTTTATCCCCAAAGACCGGGCCCCTTTTGAAGCTTTCCACCAGAAAACAAAAAAAAAGGTTCAGCTAGTATGCCCGTCTTCTTGTTTTCAAGTCGATGGAAATTTTAAAATTAGTTGTGTACATTAGGTAGCCTAGCTATGTTAATAACAGGGACAGTCATGGAGTTCATCAGATCCTCCAAAAGTGCAGGTGTAGGGAACTAATAGTAGGAGTATGTTTAGCTATCTAATTCGACAATCCGTGTGCGACATGGAAATGGTGTTAAATAAATATTGACGCTTGCAGTAAGTCTCTGTATGACACGATTAGTAGATAAATACTCATGAATCTAGGTTATGACTCGATGCATAATATCAGCATTTAGTAGGTGTGTACCTATATGCTTATCTAGTGGCTGATGATTTATCTTTAAACCACTTACATGGTTAAAAGAATGATTTTCTTTTGTGAATTTTAAATTTTCCATATAAAGAAAAACCACATACTCTGCGTTCGCAATTTAGTTTTCCAAAAAGGTAAACTATTATGTTTATTTGGAAAGATTACTTTCCACATGGGCTAAAATTTCATGCTTTTAGAGCTTCTTCTTGCAGCGGTTTAGGCTGTAGGCTGCGTTGCCTGTCAGTGAACGAATGAATAAAAGAATAAGAATTTTATTAACTACCTAGTAGTAGTCATATTTAAGTACTAGTCATTCTACAATCAACTTATTTTCATTTACATAAAGTTAAGTTTGAGAAGAAATAAGATCAATTGGAAAAAAGGATGTGAATAAACTTTATCGGCCATATTACGAAACAAGATATATCTTTAGATCAAGTTTTAAACCATCGAGCCATTTTCAAACTTTATTTTTACGATGTTAAAGTACTAAACATAACATAACTTATCACAAAAACTAATTTTAAACCTGAGTTTATGTTGTCAACTTTGCATTTTAGAACTCAACACCAGTCGGAATACGTTTGAAATACAAAAACTGGCTGAAAGGTACTTCGATCAAAGTTAGTACTCGTTATGTAATAGGACGGCTTATGTTTTTGACAGCTAAGATTTTACATAACATGACAATAACGCCTGTATTCCCCGAAGGGTTAGGTTAGATTGGTTAGTTATTTCGCCAGTAATGTTTTTTTATTTTTTTTTTTCTGGTGGGAAATCATCAAATGTCCCCTTCCCCTCTGGGTGGAGCAGAAGGGAGTGTCAGACTCTTACTGACTAAAAACCACCCATGTTCCTTCCTTCGCCCTTTATGTTCCGGGGTAGCGGTAACCCTTTCGGACAATCCCGCTGACCCGGCAGGCTTCGGCCCTAAGGGGCCCCTCGAATTATGCTGACATCTCTTTGAGGCGCGCGTGGAACACTTACGCGCCGTCCGGCACGGGCCTGGTCCTGATCGGGCGGTGAGCTACCCATTGCTCTCCGCCCGCAGGCTCGCGCCTACGGTGGCCGGGAGTCGTCACGCGGCTCCCGACACCCGGAGCGTCTCCCGCGGCGGCTGGGATGGGAGACTCTCTTTCTCATCCGTCCCGCCACCTCCTTCGCTAGCATGACTGCTTCGCAGAAGGAGACGACTGCCTCCCACTTCCTCTCGCTCCGGACCATGGCTTGCACCAGGGCCGGGCGCGAGAGGCCGCCGCCGCTGCCGATCGCCTCTACGAGGACACGGCGGTGCTCCGCCCAAGCGGGGCAGACCTCCACCGTGTGCTCCACCGTGTCCTCTGGGCGATCCTGGCAATGGTGACACCCGGGCGTTTCCTCCGCCTAATGATGTGCAGGAACCTCCCGAAACTTCCGTATCCGGTGAGGACCTGCGTCAGGCGGTAGGTGAGGGTGCCGTGGCGCCTCTCTAGCCACTCCTGCCAGTAATGTTTAAATCCCACATAACAGCAGCCTAATTGCGTAACCATTTTCGGCAAATGATTGAGATTAATTGGTTTCGTTTCGATCGATTTTTGTTTCATTTTACGATTTTCTTAATCACATATCGTTCACTCTTTAGCGTTTCAAACCAACAGCTGTTGCTACGAGATGATAGTGGAGTTACGCAATACGAAAATCGTAAAATGGAAACAAAAAGCGATCGAAACGAAACCAATTAATCTCAATCATTTGCCGAAAATGTGTTACGCAATTAGGCTGCAGGGGCAAATCTTTTGCCAGCATTCGGGCACAAATCCAAACATTTGGGAAAACCCAATAACACTTTGCCAAACCCACGCAACTACGATTTCCTGGTTTAAAATACAATTTTCTAAATATATATAGTTTAACTATCCATTATTTCTTCGTAATTCTTACATTAGCAGCATTCTTAACATTTTCTTTAAAACCCTTCGTTCGTACTTACGAACTCCCTTTAGATGCGACTAAAAGGTTTTGTATATAGCAGAAAGGTTTTTTCGGGACAGTAATTTGCTCAGTGATGCCTTGCTGTGTCCACATCTGTTCCATTTATCTTCAGCCGTTATTACTGTTTAATGTGCTGTAAAATTGTGGAGAACAGACCTTTGGGGCTTTTATGAATGATAGTGGTCTCCAGTTATGCCTGTCTTATCTAAGAAGGAAGATACTCCTATGAATGATAACTCTGAATCCAGAAGAGTTGTACAGCTAACTGTTCAGTTAATTGTTAACTGAACATTTTTTTCCTATTATAAACTCTTCTTCTTTATTGTTTGACAACACCCTGACAACAATGAATCAGGAATGAAATTATCCGGAAAAGAACCAGAGTTACAGACATAGCTTGCAGAGTAAGCAAACTGAAGTGGCAGTGGGCTGGCTATGTCTGTGGAAGGATCGATGGCCGCTGGAGCAGACGAGTCCTGGAGTGGAGACCGCGTATCGGCAAGCGTAGTGTGGGATCCCCAGCTAGATGGACAGATGACCTAAAGAAGGTGGCTGGGGTAGACTGGATGCGGAAGGCGGAGGTCTCTGGGTTGCTACTGAGAAATTGTCATCATTAATAATTAATTACTATTTCCTCAATATATGTAACAGGCTCTAGTTCTGGCGATCAGTGAATAAAATTATCATAACCTCATAATGCAATGATACTCATTACCAGGAAAGGTAGTTACTGTCGGTATTTAGTAATTTCCTCTTTGATGCCAATTCATCGTTAATTCGTAGTGCGTCGCTTGCAAAATCATTTGTGGAATTAGTCAAATCGCTAAAGTAGGATGTACGGATTTATCAGAATTTCCGCGTTTAGACAAATAGGCTTGTCTGCTGTTTGGTATGCGTTCGTGGTTTATGGATAAACCAATTGAATCCTTAATTTTTCCAATTGATTCATTAACTGTTCTTCGTATTTAATCTTTGTGGTTGATATGTGATAGTCATCACTCTTCTACGTAGCAGTAATTTTTTGCCAGCTCATTTAATTTTTATTTATGTGTGGTCATGTATGTCAATAGTCAACTGCCATTTGGACCTCCCCAGAAAATGGCCATGGCCGTCACGCATTGCAAACAATGCAAACTTATTGGCTTCTCAGAATTTTGCTATGATTACAAAAGAACTTGCTTATCCTCACAAGACGCATGCAGTAGCCTTTTACCCTGTCACAGTAACTATAAAGTCACCAAAAATGTATACTCCTACAAATTAGTTCCTGCTATCTAACTGCAGCAACTAATATACCTATAGTTTCATCTACAGTTATAAAATTATGTTCCACTTTGTAACTTGCCTTTAATGCCAGCCCTGTGCTCACAAAGCACAAACATTTCAGAATTAGCACCAGTTAGCAATAATTGCGTTTACATGCGTCATTGTCCTGACCCCTAGAGTAGTAAGGAATGGAGTGCTAAAGACAACATCACGATAAGTCTTGCTCTTTACTAGAGGCGGATATTCGAATGCGCATGGCGCACGGGGCATGAAGAAGTGGCGTAAGAAATTTACTTATCTTCAAACCAAGTCGTAAAGTCATCATCATCTACCTATCTTTTCCCAACTATGTTGGGGTCGGCTTCCAGTCTAACCGGATGCAGCTGAGTGCCAGTATTTTACTTGGAGCGACTGCCTACCTGACCTCCACCACCCATTCTATGTTCTATGTTGGCGGTTTGGTTTCCGCACTTAATCCTTCAAGTGGACCATTGTGCGTGGGCCATGGCGGCCGTCGGTGGTTATTCCAACCACCCCACCTCCCTCCAGAAATTTTTTAAGTCTCCTGGCCTGTTGAGAACATCTGTGTAAGATCTGGGTGTACCGAGGGTTTCTGACCTAATCTGGGTGACGCCTGTGCGCTCAAAGAGCACATGCGCGACCGTTTCATCAGTCTTCATGCAAGCCCTGCACAAGGGACTACCCGTTATGCCTATTGTATGGAAATGTTTGTTTAGCGAGCAGTGTCCCGTGATGGTCCCCGTCACCAGGCGCAGGTCTTTCCTATCCAGGCGTAGTAACCGTTTGGTTAGCTTGCCATCTAATGATGGCATGGCTTCCCTAGACTGCCTGCAGCCCGGTGATGAGGTCCACCAGTTATTTGTTGCCAACTGCCATATTTTACAGCATTTTATCTATTGGCTATATGTATATAATTATGCCATGCTCTTCGCTTGCTCTGTAACTGTCAATTTACTGACTACTCTGAGCCTTCAACAAGGGCTACTGTATTTCATGAGCAAGTCGGAAGTGTTATATATATATACGCAATACATGTACGCACGCGATGTTATAAGATACGTTGTGTACTGTATGGAACTCAAGGTCTAGTTTATGTGTTAATTGCCATTATTAATTATTGTTTTTTTAGTGCTCCATTTTGTCTTGGTCATTCCTAATTGGTCACATTGGCTTGATCCAATTTGGGTAATGTTACAAATGGGTTTTTCTGCACTGGTTTATTTTATTTCATATTTTAATTGTTGTTTTTATTTGTGTCTAATCGTATGCTGCACTAGTTGACGTCATCACGTCAACGCCGGCTGTCGCTGAAAACCAGCCAGCCAGGGGTTTTCTCCCGAATAGGGTCTTAGCATTATGCTTAACGATGGCCGTTTTGAGTGGATGTGACGCATGATTATTATTTATTGTTATTTTTTTTTTGTGTTTGTGTTCTTTTTTATGCGTCATGTTTGCCGCAAATAAATTTATTTTCTTTCTTTCTTCTTTTTTCTGATACAATTGGAATGATGCCCGGGAATTCAGCAACATATTCGTGTTGCTGGAAACATGTTGCATGATGCTTAGAAATATTGGGATTGATCCAGTTTGAGTGATGTTGCAAATGGGTTTTTCTTGATGTAATTGGAATGTTGCCCGGTAATTTAGTGACCTGTGGGCTGTGAGACATGAGACATTCCTGCTTACTCCTTCGATGAAAACGTGTAAAGAAAGCTAACTATGACAAAATGACTGTGCAAGATTTTTTCAGAACTTTCAAACGAGCTACACTCTGACTAGCTGGTTTCAATAATTCTGAAAACTTAATTATTCAATATGACACCACGGCTTGTGCATTGGCTGAGCGACTGGCGGCACAGGCGGTTTATGTGTCGCGGGTTCGACTCCCGCGCGGAGCTAATTTATTTTTTATTGTCTACAGTAGGGCATTTATTTTTAATGCTTATTGTTTATGTGTGTATTCATGTGCTTTAAGATAATTAACGTAAAAATATTTTATATGATTAAATAATCAAGTTTATTTTTGATAACAATATTTATTACAGCCAAAGACAAACCAAGTCTATTTACATAAAATGGTAGGTATCAACACGATAACGTTACCAATTATAAATTTCCCTTTACTTAAGTGAATTTAAGTTTCACGTCATTGTAATGAAAAACCGAAATAAACAAAAGTTTCGTTGTTCCATTAAACATTAATTAATTGTGCTTTTAGAAAAGCTTTTAATTCCCCAAAATTGAGAGTAGAAAGTTACAAACCGACGCATCCGGGTTCAGTCAGAAATAAATGTTTACGGTGCATATTTTGGTTAGGGATTATTCCGGGGACCCTTTACGTAATGCTGTCCATCCGTAGTCCGTATTAACATCGGAGTTCCTGGAATTACTGTGGGAGACCTTAGATTTACAGTTATTTTTTAATGCATAGATTAACTTGAACTACACGGTTATAAAGAAAGTAGCTGAATATACCTTTAAAACCTAACATAAGTACCTACCCAGGTATCTAATTTTATTTAGTGAATTTAATACTCTTTATTTAATTAATTTAAGGTTGTTAATTTATTAAGTAAGCCTTGTCGTGCAGGGTAGAGTGGAGGGCCCTAGACCACGCGGCCGTCCACCCATGAGATGGACTGACCAAATTAAATCCGCAGTGAGCGATCCCTTGTATGAGTGCACCAAAAATACAAAACATCGGAGTAGGTGGCGAGAAATCGTGAGGCGAATCACATCAGCCCCTTGACAAGAAACTACATGAGGACCACGACCGCTCTGACAAGAGTGCTACGAAGAAGGAGAACAATTTTAAGTAATTAATTATGAGGATGGTCAGTAAATACTAAAGTAATAAAAAAATTAAAAAAACGTGTGGGTGGGGGTCGGGGGAAGATGGCGGCTGCGAAAATGTCAAAATGATGAAAAATTTGAAAATTTCCGCAGCCGCCATCTTTGATTTTCAAAAAGGCCAAAAGCCTTTTTATCTGCTTCAGCATCTTGGAAGACCATAAAACCTCTCTCTTTGTCTCTCTTTGGCTCTTTCTATTATATGTAACATAATGTACATACATACTCACAGTTATCTTTATTCATTCCTCCAGGTCAGACAAGCATTCCGTTACCGTTAGGCGCTGATCTGACTATTCCTCACGACACCAGGCCACGTTTTATCCACAATCAGTATACAGACACAGACATCAACTTTAACATAAGACTACGACGATTTAGTGACATCCAAGGGCTGGGAATTTCGCCCACATTGATTGATATCATTTGTCCTATAAACACTATACTTTTAATACAAAATAACTATAGATTTAATTGTATTTTATTAATATATATTTTATTATGACAGTTCTGACAACGATGTTTAATACGTCGCCATGACAACTTTGCTTTTAGGTTCTTAGCGGCCTGTAACGTTTTAGCTGATTATACATTCATACTCCTACAAAACTAATCCTGGCCACCAGCATATTTCAAATTCATATTTTCTACATGGTATTATTCTACGAGTTCACATTATAAATCCAAGCGATGCAAGGATCAGTTCCAGTTTCGCCTCTAAAGCGAACACATTAAATAGGCCTGATACTCCTGAGCCACCTATCCCGGGAACACTCAGCGTGCCTCTCCTAAAAGGCTCCGGTACCTGACGGACTCTCTCTACACGTCCGTCCTCCGTCCTCCGTACCAGTCGGATCACTGGCGCGCCTCGCCGGAGCACTCTGAAGTACTGAACCTCCTGAACCTCCTGTACCTATTGGGCTGCGCCTCGTCCGAGGGCCGCCTCACCTGGCGGGCTGACTGCGTCCCCGCCGTGCCTGCTCTCTCCTGCTGCCGTACTGCGTCCTACTCCTGCCGCGTGGGCCCCCTACTGGTGTCCTCCGTGCCGCACACGCACCAGCACCTGACCTCACCTGCACCTGCACCTGCACCTGTCGCCGGCACCTGCCTCGCGTCGGTCTACCTCTTCAGCTCCATCTGCAACTCCACCACAGCCTCCTTAACCCACCTATTAGTCATCTTCATCTTTCCTCACCCACACACTACACACCACTGACCAGTCCATCTCCATCTTTTATAAGCCTTATAAATAAAACTTTAATTAGCTTCAATTTTCCTTTCTTCACTTTCTTAATTTAAAGTTAGTTACTTGTCGCTACACGACATATATAATAAAAAATCGTCATCATCGAGCGCATGTTAACTATGTAGTAACGTGACGATTTCTACCAGTTTACTTCTACCACAACCTAAAGAACTTCGTTCCAAAAACATTACGATCCTTTTGGGACAGTCGAGAAAAAATCCAACCTATCACAATTAAATAATTCATCATCACATTCCCAAATTGATTCAAAATTCAATAACATTTTGTCGAAATTCTGAATCATAGTCCGTCTAGACTTTTCCTAACTAGCTTGGACTTGGTGTGGTCTACCCGGATACTATGCTATTTAATTAGGTTTTTTAAATAATACAGTGAAAAATTTACCATAGGTTAATTTACTTTTTAATTTCACCGTATTATTTTTACCTTATAAACTGCCGAATTAATAAATGCCAGTTAATTTCACCTCATTATATTTTGTACGACCTCAATTAAGTCAACAACCGTGGTCCCAATTTTATACTTTGTCCGAGCTCCCTCGGGACGAATAGAAATTTCAAGCGCCTAACAAAGTGCTCTCATTAGGCCAATGAATTGCTATCACATAAATCGACGAAACATCGAACCAAATATACACGAAAACGCAAACTGTAGGTGGTATTCCTGAAAAGGGTAAGCAGACGTGTCGTACAGTTTTCGCATTTTTGTGTCAAAAAATATTTCACATTACAATATTGTGAAAAATGTTTTTAACCCGGGATTTAGTTTAGGCGTTTATTTATAAACGATGATTAAAGTTAAGTAACGTTTAAACGTCAAAAATGTATGGTTAAACAGTCGCTAAGGTTTTTCTTTGATAATTTTCTCGCATAAAATGTCAGTAACAAATAATAATTGTTTTGTAATCTACTCTAAATTTACGCTAATTAAAAAAACAGACGCAATGAAACAAACATGCAATTAAATAAAGATAAGCGGATGAGTCAGTCTTAAACATTAATCATTGACCTAACCCTATTAAGCCAACTTCTGTGTCATGATTACTAAACCCAGTGACCTCACGAGCGGTGACTACATTGATCCTTATCAAAAATCAATACAAATGGTTTCTCCAGTCATTCGTGACTTAAAACGATCGGTAAAAATACAATGTGCATCTTTTTATGGTAACTATGCTTAGTCACTTGTAATTTAAACATATAGATTTCTGTAAATAAACCTAAAGCTTTGTGGTTACAACGATGTAAAAGGCTTAAAATTACGTGTTGAAGAAAATGTAAAATGTGAACTTTACTGTATTCACATTGTACCCTGAAAACGTCTGGAAAATCTCCAGTTTTCCACTATAAGCGATAATGTAAAACATGATGTCAAGTGTTCAACTGCAGCCAACGCGTCAACGGCAGAGGCAACTGCAACCAACGCGGCGATGGCTGCCGTCGACAGCGTCCCGCTCGTGTATTTTAGCACCGTACTCAAATACACGAGCGGCCCATTGTCGACAGCTGCAGTCGCCTTTGCCGATGACGCGTGCCGTTCGTTTGTATGAACTATACAAACAAACAAAGCGTTTTATTGCACTGTACCAACTTTACAAGTAACAGCCACCCTTATCAAGGGAATGCACTAGAAAATTCAGAAAATCAAAACGTATTCAACCGAGCATCCTTTTTTTTTTTTTTTTTTTTTGGGATGGGAAATCATCAAATGACCCCCTGGGTGGAGCGGAAGGGAGTGTCAGACTCTTACTGACTAAAACCCACCCATGTTCCTTCCTTCGCCCTTTATGTTCCAGGGTAGCGGTAACCCTTTCGGACAATCCCGCTGCCCCGGCAGGCTTCGGCCCTGAGGGGCCCCTCGTTATGCTGACATCTCTTTGAGGCGCGCGTGGAACACTTACGCGCCGTCCGGCACGGGCCTGGTCCTGATCGGGTGGTGAGCTACCCATTGCTCTCCGCCCGCAGGCCCGCGCCTACGGTGGCCGGTAGTCGTCGCTCGACTCCCGACGCCCGGGACGTCTCCCGCGGCGGCTGGGACGGGAGGCTCTCTCCCTCATCCGTCCCGCCACCTCCTTCGCTAGCATGACTGCTTCGCAGAAGGAGGCGACTGCCTCCCACTCCCTCTCGCTCCGGACCATGGCTTGCACCAGGTCCGGGCGCGAGAGGCCGCCGCCGCTGCCGATCGCCTCTACGAGGACACGGCGGTGCTCCGCCCAAGCGGGGCAGACCTCCACCGTGTGCTCCACCGTGTCCTCTGGGCGATCCTGGCAATGGTGACACCCGGGCGTTTCCTCCCGCCTGATGATGTGCAGGAACCTCCCGAAAATTCCGTGTCCGGTGAGGACCTGCGTCAGGCGGTAGGTGAGGGCGCCGTGGCGCCTCTCTAGCCACTCCTCAAAGAGGGGTCTTATCGCCGCTATCGCGGCGTGCCCTGCGCTGGGTTGCGACAGTCGCTCTTTCCATGTCGCCATGAGATCGAGCCGGAGGTCCGTCCGCTCCGCAGCAATTTGCCGCGGGAGCGGACTTTCCCCCCGGCGTAGTGCCTCCGCGCGCCACTCATACAGGCGCGCGAGGACTATCGCCTCCAGATCCCATGGCGGCAGTCCGGCAAGGAGGCTTGCCGCCTCGCGCGAGATCGTGCGGTAGCCCCGGATTAGCCTTACGGCTACCACCTTCTGGGGCGCGTTCAGGTAGTGGGCGGCTCGCCGCCGCAGTGAACGCGCCCACACCGGGGCCCCGTATATGGCCATGGACCGCACGACCCCCGCGTAAAGCCTCCGGCAGGAGGCGTTTGGCCCCCCCAGGTTGGGCAAGAGCCGCTTGAAGGCGGCCCCAGCCCGTTCCAGTTTGGGGGCCAAACGTCGGAAGTGCTCGACGAAGTTCCACCGGCTGTCGAGGACGAGACCCAGGTACTTCATCGTCGTCTCGATGCCGATGTGAACCCCTCCTGCCGTTAGTTGGGATCCCGGTGGTGGCGCGTTCCGGGGCCCATGAAACGTCATGGCCTCGGACTTGTGCAATGCCACCTCGAGACCCAACTGCCGGATCCTCTCCACGACTATCGCAACCCCGCGTGTCATCGCGTCGGCCGCCGCCTGATGCGACCTCCCCTGCGCCAGGACCAGCGTGTCGTCAGCGTAGCAAACCACGCTGACGCCATCAGGGAGGTCCGCCCGCAACCGAGCACCCTGACATAAGCAAAAGGAAAGCCACTGTTGCAGTGCGGGTCATAAAAACTGAATGCACTACTGGACATTCGGTTACACAACCTCTTTTTTTTCATATATGATGAACAAAACGAGAAAAACCACATCCGTAGTAGAGTGCCTGTCTTTTCTGTCAAACGTGGAACATGCAGCAATGAAAATTACTTTATGCCTTTTATTCGTTTGTGTACGAGTACCTACACGATATCTCTCATATTTGAAAACATCAAATATTATGATGAAAATTATAATTTTATTATGCCATTAAGGGCTGATTTTTCAATCGACCGACAATTTTATTCGTGCAATAAAATAGAAAATAAGAAGGAAAGAAAGAAAATACATTTATTTGCGGCAAACATGACGCTTAAAAAAAGAACATAAAGACACATATATAATAAAATTGACGTCTGACAGTTTTTGTGTGGAAGAACTGTCAAAAATTCAAAGTATTCCTCCGATAAAGTTATTTGGCGTTGGAAAAATCAGCCCTTATTTATATTATTTTCCCTCTTTTTTTATTGTCGGTACATATTATTAACATTGTTTTAAGTCTGCAAAAACAATTCAAAGACATGACAGTTTTACCTCAAACTGGCTCAATCAAACAAATGATTTATGTATGAGTCAAATAGATGTTTCTTTATTTTCTGTTTTCTCTAGTTTTTAGGGATCGTGGCAGGTTTGGCTCCGTAGTTTCTGCTGACCCCCATGGGAAGAAGACGTGGCTTTATATCACATACATAACCTTTCGCCTTCTTGCCATGGAGAATGTGTGTATGTATAGATTTTGCTTTGTATTTAATTTTCCGGAAAAGTCAAACTTGATGTACATTAGTCCTTTTCAAACACTTAAGAGCAAGGTTTTTTTTACAGAAACCAATGTGCTGTTCGTGGTGGCCTATAAAAATGGATATACTTAATATTATTGAAAAGAAGGAGAATTAACAACATTTTGCGCGGATGTACTTCAAGGGCATCCTTAATCTCTTTGGCTTAAATATTCATGGTTCAGGTTTTGCCTTTATTTTGGAATACATTACAACTCTAGGGTATAATTTCGCCTCACGAGTTACATCGCAAAAATAAAAGAAAAGAATAACCCAACCCGTTAGAGCATGATAAAAGGGAGCGGTCGCAAGACATTCCGATATAGGATCGGAATGCCTTAAGTGGTTATGAATAAACAATGAATTATCTACATATATACTGTGTGCTTGTATGTTTCGACAAGGTTTTTTTAAAGACTTTCTTGATTTTCTTGAAAAATTTTCTTGATTTCGTTTCTTCACTGGTGTTGGTGTCCTCCCTCCTATACAGTGTCAAATTAAGTTAGCTAGCGAAACTTCGCAGACGTGACGGGTATCGATTTGGGTTTTTAGGGGTCATTAGCCGCAGGTAGTGTAGTAACTTGAAATATTTTATAGATGTTTTTTGTCAACTTCACAGACGTGATGGGTTTCAATATATAAATACGATAAAATTAAATAAAAACAGATTTTCTCAATTCATACTTCAGGTAAAATCACTTTGTAGTGATTTTACCTGAAGTATGAATTGAGAAAATCTGTTTTTATTTTCTTTTAAATCTCAATGACGTCACGACGGTATCGATATCATGTTTAGATATCGATACCCCTTACGTCTTCAGAGTTTCCCCAGCTAATTTAATTTGACCCTGTAAATGCTTATACTTTCTTTTAAAAAGTGTTGCTATTCATTTTTTACCTACCTTAGGTGTAAGTTTACTACAAAAGTTGATGTCCACTAAAATTGTTCTGGCGAAATATGAATGTATTATAGGTACAGATCTGTCTAACCCTTCGGGGATTACAGGCGTGATCAAAGAAAAATTATAATTCTAAGATATGAGGATGTAGACCGACCCGGTAGTAAACATTCTGGCTTGACCTGGTCTGGTAAAAAACAAACTGCCCCGAAGGCATCAACGTCATACAAAATGTATAAAATCTCAACACACTGGCCGCATATGGCCAACAAAACCGCTAAAAAAGTCTTTTTTTTTCTTCCCGTCATGCGCTCATTTAGTGGGTGATGATGATTCAAATATTTGAATTCCTCCTACAACATTTTAAAGGTGAGCAATAAGAACTATAATATCCCAACCTGATAATCATAATTTGGATTTTGAATCATCATCAAAATAAAATAGTGTTTTATTTTCTGATGTTCGTCATAATGCAAATAAAATTTTACAAAGAAGTCTAACTGACACACACGTTGTCAACACACCTGATCCAACAAAATAACGAGACCACAGTTAAACTGAAAAACTCTCTGATTTCGCGAACTCTCTTTGAACAAGCGTTTTATTAGTAGTAGTCATCCTGGCTCTTTTTATTTTTTCTTAGAAGCCGTTTCCCTAAAATGTGACCTTTAATATAAAGCATACCGTACACAATCAGTTCTATCTTCAGATTCGTCTGGTCTGAACAAAATTCATTCTGTCTGTGGCTGTCGATCAATTGGAACCAAATTGTTGAAAGGTTAACAGTGAAATCGTTTAGTGTTTTAAAAAGTTATAGGGATCATTGTCTGCCTAGCCTTTTCCCAACTATGTTAGGGTCGGCTTCCAGTCTAACCGCATGCAGCTGAATACCAGTATTTTACATGGAGCGACTGCCTATGTGACTTCCACAATCCAGTTACTGGGTAAAACGATACCCCTTGGAAAGACTGTTTGTCAGACTTTCGAGCTTCTGTCGACCCGTACAGACTGTCAAAGATCCACGTATGACAGCCAGGACCAACGGCTTAACGTGCTTTCCGAGGCACGCAGCGGTATTGGTATGTAAAGATGGTCACCCATCCACGGACCAACCGCGGCAAGCGTAGCTTAACCTGATCGATCGACCCATGCGGCTATTATTACTTAGCCACAAGCCCTTAGCAGGTTATAGGTAGGTACAACGAGCAAAAAATAAATTAATTTGAAACTAATTTTTGGACGGACAGCCGAGTGTTTGGATCAGTGGTTTTAATTAAAGGCTCCATTGCGTACGAACCACACGTCTGTCAATTTGATATTTTTCGCGATATTTGAGTATTTTTGAACACTGTGTTTTAGCTAGAAGAGCTTTTAGCTGTGAATAAACTTGCTTTCGGTCGCGAACAAAACAAATCATAGTGAAATCTCTAAACAAATTATGCTAAGAACTTTAGCGAACAGAAATGAATTCCCTATTTACACCTACATATCTCAAGTGTTACCTTTGTGTATTTTTTATACAAATCATAAATACGCGTTTTATATGTTTTCTAAATAAAAATAATATAAATAATCATAAATTACTGTGTAAGTAATTTAGGATAAAACTGTCTTATTTCGCTTCAAATCGCCTTTACAAATATTTCCACAACATACACAAATCCACGTGAACCGTTTTATTACTATCAAACGTTGCTAAACGGAGCAGTGGTGGCCCAGTGGTAATGGCCCCGACTTACGAGTTGTAGGTCGTGGATTCGAAACCAGACAGGCGCTTTACTTTGTATAAATTTTTCATTTCATCACCTCCGCTCTCAAAACGGTGAAGAAAAATATCTATTTATTCATTTATTTGGAAACTGAGCAGCTTATAATTAACTTACATGAGTTATGAATGTTCACCCCACTATCAATGAACAGCTCAATGCAGTTGCGTCAAAGTTACAGCATCTTACAATCTGCATACACTGCTCAGTGATAGCGAGATGATGACAATTATCACTTAAGCCAATAATAGACTTTCACGACATTGACTAAGCGACTTTTTTATGACAATCAAATGTTAATAAAGCACTCTTTTTTTCTACAATCTAGGGTTTCTAACATCAGACAATAAAAATATTTTTGTATTTTCTTATTCTGTCACCGCCATTGTAGTATAGCGGTATGAGGAACAATGTTTACTTATCCTCTATTGAAAAAAGACAGGTGTCGTGTTTGGAGGGTAACTGCCCAACGATTGATGGCGGGGCGTTGTATAAATATGCTGTGGATAACGGTGTGAGTTTCATATTTATATAATATCTTTGTTTATATTATTTGCGCAGATATAATGTGTTACTGTTGTTTGTCCCAAATAAATAAATAAATAAAATAAAATAAAATGCTAGTTGCGCAGTAAACTCTGCTTGCGCGATACAGGATTTTGTGTCATGCGGTGTCAGTGTCAGTGTGATGCGGTGTTCCACTCCAGAACCTTTCGGCCCCATCAGCCATCTGTTCTGCGAGCAATGTCACTGCCACTTAAGTTTGGCAATTCTTCGGGCTATGTTGGTTACCTTGGTTCTCGTGCGGATCTCTTCATTTCTGATGCGATCACGCAAGGAAACTCCAAGCATAGCCCTCTGCATTGCCCTTTGGTTGACTTTGGGCCTTATAATAATGCCCATTGTGAGCGATCATGTTTCAGGTCATCACTGGCAACACGCACTGACTTTCGTCTTGAGACACTGCGGTATGTGGGACGAGAAGATATTGTGTAGCTTCCCGAACGCTGCCCAGCCGAGTCGTATTCGACGATTGACCTCTTTCTCAAAGTTGGACCTACCCAATTGGACAGTTTGTCCTAGATAAACATACTCGTCCACGACTTCGAGTGTAGCGTCTCCGATCTTCATGAGAGTGGGTGTTACATGGGCATTTGACATGACCTTCATTTTGTCCATGTTAATTTTAAGATCCACTCTTTCGGAGGCTCTACTGAGGTCATCGAGCATTGTACTGAGTTCCTCCATAGTCTCAGCCATGACTACGATATCGTCGGCAAACCGAAGGTGAGTTATGCACTTGCCATTGATGTTAATGCCAGTCCCATTCCAGTCCAGAACCTTGAAGACATCCTCCAGTGCAGCGGTCAAAAGTTTCGGAGAGATAAAGGCTGATGTCTTATACCTCGCTGCAGAAGGATAGGTTTCGAGGTCTGATCCTGGAGTCGGACTGACATAGTGGCGTTTTTGTACAGACACTTCAGCACCTCGATGTACCGATAGTCAAAACTGCAATACAGCCCATGCCTCGAACGAATCAAAGGCTTTCTCGTAGTCCACAGACGCTAAGCCGAGAGGCAGGTATACTCTTCGATCTTCTGTATAACCTTTCGTAGCGTATGTATGTGGTCTGCGGTGCTAAAGCCTTTACGGACGTATGTTTCAGGTGACATTTACGCGATTTGAATCCAACGTTAATCAAATTATATTCGTAAACATTTAACCGCATTCATAACGACAACGGAGCCCTTTACTGTGCGCGGTTCTACACGCACTTGCTGTATCGATACGTTGGTAATGTCCTGAACAAAGAATACATACGTCCCATCACTACAAACTGTATGCAGGTGCTGTTCGGGAACTGAAAACAATATTGATATACTATTCCTCCGAACCGCACGTTACGAAATTTTGTTTCAGTGCGGTTAGTGGAAGTGCGCAAGTGCGATTCGCGGAAGTGCTGTTCAAATCAATGCTCTAAGTGGAATACCTCGACAAAGCTAGGCTAACTAGGAAGTAGCGAAAGAAAACAAAAGAAAAACTTAATCAGGTATAGCTATCATTAATACGTAAAATGCGACTGTTGACACATTACTCACATTAAATTAAAGTTAAAAGTAATATCGCCACGATGTTCCTACAATCAAAAATTTGTAGACATGTGGCATTTACCAACCCGCACTGCCCGCGTGGTACAGACGCCAGCACATCAAGCTACTACAATCTGTCAAATGTCTTTAATAGATTATCAACTTTATCGTTAAAGCATTAAGGTTCAAGATTGATTGGGAAAATTTGACAGTTTTGGGTAGCTTGATCTGCTGGCGTCTGTACATTACAGCTCACTCCCTCTGGAAGAGAGGAGGCCTGTGTCCCAGCAGTGGGAACATTACAGGCTGATTGTGCTTGTTACTAAACGGTCGTTTACAAAAACCGACTCCGTTTATTAAAAACCCAGGGTTTTTAACCAAATATTAAAGCAAATACCCGAAATATTCCGGCTCAGCGAATTACCGGGATCGCGCGGAAAGTTCCCGTTAAAAACATTAGTCCCGGTAATGGCCTGCTTACACTAAATTGCTGATTAAACATACGCACCAATGGTTATTAGTTCAATTACATTATGTCCAGCGCTCGAATTCGTGGTCGAAACAATTTTATGCATATTTGCATAATAATTACCTATTTGGAAAGGTAGGGATATAGTGTTTTAATCAGCGGATACCCACTATTGAAAAACCATGATTGTTTTTGGGCGGATGCGGCGGACTAGATGGCAGCACATCTATACCTTATTAAAAATGGATGTAAATATAATTTATAAATAATATTATAATCTTTTTTTATAAATTATCATCACCATCATTCTCCTGCCCTTATCGCAATTTATTTGGGGTCGTTGCAACATGTCTTTTTCTGCCATACTTCTCTATTAGCAGTCATCTCAGTAGTCACCCCCTTTCTAACCATATCATCATTCACACATTCCATCCAACGTTTTTAGGTCTTCCCCTAAGTGATGTTAAATACATTTCTTTGAGATTAATATTTTCGACGCCGAAAATATTACCACCATGACCGATCACCACGGAAGTTGAAAAACTTTTTCATGGAGACGGTTTTTTTTTTACGTAAAATGCTTGTAGAATATGAAGTTAAGCTTTTAGAACATGGCTCACGGACGCATTCTAAAATTCCTTCTCCGTGTTTCAAACTACATAATCAGCCTATAATGTTCCTAATGGTATACAGGCCTCCTCTAGGTAAGAGGGATTGGGTCATAACCCACCACGCGGGCCCAGTGCGGGTTGGAAGGTAATCAAGGTCCAACATCTATTATGTATACTTTCGAGAGATTGACACCACCTTACACCGAATAAATTCTGCTTGACTGGTTTTCAGGATAGTTAAAATATTTTCTCATTCTCACCCGTAGCGAGGAACAACTTTATAGAGCTTTTTGGAGTAATGTATGCTGTCCCACTGCTGGGCAAAAGTCTTCCTCATAGTTTCCCAATTTTCTTTTGTGTTTTATTTATTTCCTATTACCACTCGTCACGTATTAACTGACAGGGTCCAAATTTATACGCACAATGGTCCACTTGAAGGACTATTGCGGAAATCAAACCCATAACCTCTTCTCCTCCTCCTTCCTACCTCTTCTCTTTTTCTTTGTCGTCTCGGGCCAATCGGTCAGGGACGAGTTCTTAGGCCTGCCTCAGTACGACGCCCGTCTTCAGGCACAAAGAGACTAGAAATTCATCATCATCATCATCAGTCTATCCACTGCTGGATATAGGCCTCTCCAATTGCACGCCATTTCGCTCGATTCTCGGCAACTCTCATCCAGCTTCTATCAGCCACCATTCGCAGAGACTAGAGATTAGACAATCAAAATTTTAAACAATACACAACACGTTGAAAAGATTTTCATGAACCTAACATGAAAAGTTAACGGCCGTATCTTTAGTCAAAAGCAAATGAGAATTAACAAGAGTAAGTGTAATTTTACCCGCACTAGTATTTTTAAACTCGGTGTTTGCAAATTGAGTGCCGGATTCACGGTGTGTGGTCACCCTTTGTTTGCAACGAGTACTTAACCGACCGTTTATAAATTTTAACGAAGCAGAAAGTCCATACATACATAGGTACGCGACTAGCGCTGTGGACTTGGGGTTAAAACCCGAAAATTACTTTGCTAGTACTTTTTATTAAGTACTTTTGCCACATTTTGCATGGTTGTAAAATACAAGAAGTGGGCTTTAATTAGTCGGACTAGTTTGTCATCATGTGCCTAACCTTTTTTCCAAGTATGTTGGGGTCGGCTTCCAGTCTAACCGGATGCAGCTGAATACCAGTATTTTACATGGAGCGACTGCCTATCCGACCACCACAACCCAGTTACTGGGTAATACGATACCGCTTGGTGAGACTGGTTGTCAGACTTTCGGGCTGCTGACGACCCGTAAGGACTGTCAAAGACCCACGAATGACAGTCGGGACCAACGGCTTAACGTGCTTTCCGAAGCACGGAGGGGTCTTGGTATGTGAAGATGGTCACCCATCCACGGGCCAACCGCGGCAAGCGTAGCTTAACCCGATCGATCGACCCGTGCGGCTGTTATTACTTAGCCACAAGCCCCTCGGACTAGTATGTACCGTGTATAAAAGAACATGTTGGTGTATAACATTAAAAATATACTATATGCTAACTGCTGCCCGCGAAAATAGTGTAGTTATCTATCAGAGAAAGAATTTTTGTAATCGGATGAGTATTTTATTGTATTTGTTCCGAGTCTGGGTGTTTTTCTATCTATAATATGTATGTATTTACAAAAAAAAAAAAAAAATTGTATATAAGTAGTTTATCAGCCATCTTGTTACCACAACACAAGCATTAGGTTGCTTAGCTTGGGACAAATGGTGCTGTGTGAAATGTCCAGGGATTTATTTATTTATTTATTTTAGTTTCGGACGTTACCTCCTACTTTCAAACTTACAAACTACCTCATTATAATATTACTAGCTGCACCCCGCGGTTTCACCCGCATAAGTTTCGATCCCGTGGGAATATCGGGATAAAAAATATCCTATGTGTTAATCCTGGTTATAAACTATCTGTGTACCAAATTTTATCCAAATCAGTTCAGTAGTTTTTGCGTGAAAGAATAACAAACATCCATCCATCCATCCATCCATCCATCCATACAAACTTTCACGCTTATAATATTAGTTGGATAGGATATCATTATAGTCATCATTCTTCTGACCTTAACCCACATTATTTGAGGTCGGCGCAACATTTCTTTTTCTTACATAATATTATTATATAGTCTATATGGCTAAACAATAACAGCCGCAGGGGTCGAAGTTAACCCTTGCCGCGGTTGCTTCGTGGATGGGTGACCAACTATTACATATCGAAACCCCTCGGAAAGCACGGTAAGCCATTGGTCCCGGCTTTCATACGTTATAGATCTTTGACGGTCGTTACCGGTAGTATTCAGAAGCCCAAAAGTCTGATAACCGGTTTTACCAAGGGGTGTAGTGTTACGCAGTAACTTAGTTGTGGTGATCAGATAGGCAGTCGCTCTATCTAAAATACTGGTATTCAGCTCCATCCGGTTAGACTGAAAGCCGACCCCAAAACTAAAAGGCTGGGCAGATTGATTTTGATAGTTCAGAAAACCAAACAATAGGTACATAAACTTATCTACGTCAATTTTATCACAAACAAATATATCGATCGAAAAGTATTACTTTGCAGATAGTACATATTCACTATTCTCAATACTTACATTTCCAACAGCCAAGAGCTTTAGTTATGAGAAAATAACGAACCGGAACACTATACGCTCCCTCGTTTATCATTCATACATATACTTTATTTGAAGTCCTCGAGTAAATTCGCAGTAGAATTTCAAACCATTAGTAACATTCGCCCGAGTATTACATTATGTGCACATTTTTTATACTTGAACAGGGAAAAAGAGAACCCAGCATTTACTTTTTAGAATTAAATATTATAGGTGCTATGAGTAGATGACTACTGCTAATTGTGGTCTTCCTAATACACTACTTTATTGACGATCGTAGCATAATATTACTAACTAGCTGTGCCCGCGACTTCGTTCGCGTGGATGAAACTTATCAATGAGGTTTTTGTGTAAAGTGGTATTTGTGTAGAACGTTATCTATCGAGCATACCGGTATTAATACTTCTGTCCTGGCGTGGGCCCCTACCTTTACTTGAAATTAAAATCTATACGGTCTACGCCTTATAGAAGTAAACCTAAGTAACTACCTAATTAAAAAAAAATAAACTCAATAACAGAAAATAAAATACCTACCTACCTAAATAAACCTATTTCTGATGATAACTAATCTAAACTCAATAAATAAGCAAAATCCCTAAAAACTAATATCTATACGAATGACTAATCCTACCTAACAGTATTATAAAATAACCTACGGTCACTACGTACACTATCAAATATACTACCTACACTTTAAAATTAAAATCTATTCCTAAGACTTATAAAAATAAACCTAAATAACTCTACCTTAAACTGTACTTAGTAAAAACTAAAAGGAATAAAAAGGTCGCACTGAAAAGCACGGTTTAGAATTGCAAGTAGCAGTTAAAACATACAATTTATAGAATGCTAATAAGAACGAACGCTCGCCTCTCGACACGTCCGTTCAAATCAAAGTTCAAAAAATGTATGATGCGCGCGCTCAGGCTCCGTCCTTATATTATACGGTAGCGATCCGTGGCGGCCGCGCGCCACGCGTTTGCTGCGAACGGTGCAAGCCAAATTCAACGTTCAGCACTACATTTAGAGCATAACTTAGGGCCGCTGCACACGGCTAAGATACTATAATATTTTATCTTAAGATACAATATCGCTCGCCATACAAATTCATCTTAAGATACGAAAATATGAAATATTATTTATTATCTTAGTCGTGTGTGATAGTCCATTGAATTGTATGGCGAGCGATATTGTATCTTAAGATAAAATATTATAGTATCTTAGCCGTGTGCAGCGCCCCTTAGTGAACTCCACTGCGGGTGACGTAACCTACGACAAACTTATTATTTGCGGCTGGTACAGTAATCGGGTCTAGGGATCGAACCGCAAAATTAAGTTTGTTTTTTATTGTATATACTTTTCCAGGATAAAAAGTACCCAGTGTGGTGCCCAGGATATTAAAGAATAATTATACCAAGTTTCATCGTAATCGAACCAGTAGTTTTTGCGTGATGCCTGAACAAACAAACAGACAGACAGACAGACAGACAAAAAATTTTTTAATCACATTTTTGGGTTCGGTGTCGGTCTAGTAACACCCCCTGCCATTTATTTTTTTGATATTTTCAATGTACAGAATTTCAACTTCTACAGATTTATTATAAGTATAGGTAACCTTCCTTATTGCAAGGATCAAGGACAAACGAGTTGGAATAGTAACTGCTTTACTAAAGTGAGGTTAAATCTCACGCCATGAAACGACAAGAAGGCCAATTCCCATAATTAAAACCGTTCATAATCCAGTCGAAATCTCATATTAGCGGCAATCAATGTCAAAAATGTAGGGATATTAGAAGTATTTTGGTAGGTAGGTAGATTGAGACTGAGATCAGACTGTGAACGTTCTTAATATTACGAAAATTGCCCCTAAGGTCTATTTTGTCTATTTGACAGTTAGACAGTTTCAACTTCAACCCTAATGAAGTTTATATTTCCTGGTTATTTTATAGTCAACCTCGTAATTGTTCTTTATTGACTAGTGAGTCAAAAAAGGTAAGGCAATTACTTTGGTTGGTGGAGGTTGACTATAACTAAAAAATTTACTTGCTCTGTTGTTTCGTATTTGGCCATAGCATCCGTTGAGGTTGTATTCAAATAAACAGCCTGTTGCAACCTTTTTTAATTTCTTATTTTATAATATTTGAGGTTATACCTACTTTTATTTTTTGATGCCAAATGGAGTTGGGTCAGCGACTTGGTCAATCAGCTAATTACACAGTCCACTAGATTTCCATTACACTGTCTCTAAAGTATCAACTCAGTTTTCGGGAAAACCACCTCTTTAGACTTGTCTCCGCTCGTATTATGAAATTGAATACTATCAACTGCACTGTCAGTTACTCATCCACTGGAAACCCAACACCATTTCTCATCAGGCGCTACATACGTCACCACACGGGAATAAATGATACAATCTATTTTTAACCCAGACCACCCACCAATCACCATTCATTATGTGCTTTACGTACCGTAGTGTGTGTTGCATGCTGTTTTCTTTCCAAAGGTAATCAGAATTCAGTGCACTGAGGTACTGTAAGCACGCTTCAGCGAACCGCGGACGATGTACTCTTTGTGAAGGTAAAGCTCAACTCATTACATGCGGCAATCATATTTGTTCTAATTTGAGTGCATTGGTGGGAAACAAAGTCATTTTGATCATCATCATCATGTTCCTGTCCTAGGCCCATATTACTTGAGGTCGGCGCCACGGTTTTCTTTGTCCATTCTCCACAGTCAACTGTCACGCTATCATTAATTTAATCCCTTTTCTTTCATATTAACATTGCTCACAAAAACATTGCTCAATAAAAGAATTTTTATTTGGCCTTCCTGTCCCTCTCGCTGATGTTTTGGTACTTCTTCTCCAACTAAAGATTCTCGAGTCGTTAAGAAATAATTGATTTAGACTCACTAACTAGGTATTTATTAGTTTTATCCTATTAGTTAATTTAACCACAGTATAAATGATGTAATCAAGACTTGTTCAGTCCAAGTCAATGTTTAACTACGCACTAAGACGCGTTTCTTTACTATGCAAAGCTTTTTAAAGCTATCGGAAAAAACTTGAAGTACCTGTAATTAACAATAGGTACTTAATCAGTCCAAGATTATAGAAAAACTGTAGCAGCAATTTTATGAAAGCTTTTAATGAACCGAAAGCAAGAAATATGGCGGATTCGTGCTCGGAACAAATTATGAAAGAATGTGTTAATGTTTTGTGTTTTCTGTATTGTGTATTCTATATTTTTTTTCCCTGATGCGTTCTACCCTCCGACTGTTCGCAGGAAATACATTAAGCTTTTAAAGACTCCGCGGTTCACTGAATTACGTGGAATATGTTCTGACCTGACCGCTGAGCTCTATATTACTAAGTCATATGTCCTTAATGGATATCCCAGTGTGATTTGAAACGAAATGGGTTCGATTTTTTTTGCGGACCTTGAACTTCCTTTTTTTTTTCTTATACAGTTTTTTCTGACATCGCCTTACTCCGTGAACCACGTGACAATTGATAGAAAAAGTACATTAATCAACTGTTTTCATATTTTTTTTTTAACGTTGCCCCACTCTAGGAATTTCTCCTGTATCGTGGGTGCGTTTACAAACATTTAAACTCACATACGCAAACAGGCAAACCCGGAACAACTACTTGTAGGTCATACAAATATTTGTTCCGTGCGGGAATCGAACCCGCGACACGCAGCGCAGCAGTCAATCGCTTAACCACTGCGCCAACCACAGAACAGACACTCTTTTATCTGTTCTGTGGCGCCAACCGTGCCGTCAATATTAATAATATTATCGAAGTTATAAAGCCCCACTCGGAAATGAGAATAGTACTGTTTCATAGAATTAGTCATTTGATATCCTAACAGCTAATTATAACGGACATAATGAATCGTCATTTAAACAGCACGTTGTAACATGATAATTCATTCATGATTTTTTATCGAAAACCCCAGAAGACTGTTATACCTAGTGCTCTGTTTATTATAGTAGCAGAACTCTTTCACAAAACCCATATGTAGAAATAAACGTAAAATATGTATGTTAATATAATAAACGTACAAGATGGGGCAAAAGTAATCACCCTATTGGAATGCGCTGTAGCTTTTGCAAATGGCGGCAAATGACAATTCTATTTTGACATTTGTAAAGTAAACAGATGCAGAATACACGTCGATAAGCCATGGAACGCTATACTCCTCAAGAACGCAGAATAATTGTTTCCATTCGTCTAATAATCTCTCGCTTTGGCGATTTGCACTGGCCGACCAGATCACCCGATTTGACCGCTGCAGTATTTTTTTGTGGGGTTACTTGAAGTCCCGGGTTTATGTAAAGAAGCCTCAGACTCTTGAAACCCTCAAAGAGAAAATCCGACAGGAACGCGAGAACCTATCGCCGGAAGTTGTGACAAAAGTGATGGAAATGCCATAAAACGAGCCCGTATGTACGGTCATCAATTTTACGGCGGCCACTTGACCGATATAATTTTCTCGACTTGATGGAAATAATTCTAATTCATTAAATAAACATAATTTTTCATTGCTAAAAAAAAATACAGTAAAACAACATCGGGTGATTACTTTAGCCGTATAATGGAAGAGGTAAAACAATTTCTCCTACAAAACTGAACAATAACCTAAATTGTAAAACTTCGCAAATAAAGGAGGTTATAACGAACCCGAATATTAACTTTAATGTAGGGTACGTAGTTCTAGTTTCTCTTAATTTCTAGTTTTAACTTAATTTTCTTCAAGTCATGCGTGGAGTTTGTTACAGAGACTCATATTAATGTTGTAGGGTGTAATGAGAGGCAAGTACATTCTTCACGTCTACGGAGCCGTTTCTGAAACTTTTAAATATCTGTGTCTGTTAGCATACTTCATTTGGTTGGCAGTTTACACTCGTAAGTAAGCCTTGTTGGTCGCATAAACACGTTCGTGGGTAAGTATTTCATTACATTCCTTCGATTCCTAAGTCCTCTGTGCTTGAAATTAGATAGTAAGTTCCCTCTTTACTTATTACATGTGAATATATGTATAGTACATGCAGGGCCGTAGCTAGGGGGGGGCATCGTGGGGCAATGCCCTACCTTGAAATCACAATGCCCTACCTTAACTGCAATCAAGGCCTCAAACATCGATAACTAGCCTACGATCTACTAGTGATCGATGGCCTCAAAGACTGTCAACGGGTCACGAGAGAATGGCTGGTATGGTATTTCTGTCCTTTGAAAAAAAAAAAGAACAAAATCAGTTGATCTGATCGAAGTTCTTCGCATTTTTAATAACATGGCGAATCATAGAATTCAGCTGTTTTAAATATTTTTTATTATTATGTTTTCCTTTATTTCATTTACATACTTACAGATTATATTTTTAAACATCTTTATAAACAAAAAGATAAAAAAAACATTAAAAAATATAAAAAATAGTAGCCCACCGGTATCGGGAACACGGTCCAAGCTACGCGGCTAGCGGCGGTCAGGGCTCCAGAGAGAGGAACCTCCTGACAATGCGAGCCGTGTCCAGAAGTACCGCTTTCTGAATCAAGCCCTTGATCCAGCTGCCCAACGAGACCCTCCTCAGGTGTTGGTCGAGGCTCTAATTGGCTATTAAGCCATTGGCTGTCACGACTATCGGCACAATGATCGCTGAGTCCACATCCCACATGTCGACAACCTCGCGAGCCAAGTCAAGATACTTGATTTGTTTATCTTTCTCGGCTTTCACGAAGTTCTCATCATGCGGGACGGTTATGTCAACAATCATTGCGCGCCGCTCTGATCGATCCACCACCACTATATCAGGCTTATTGGCAACAATAGTCCTGTCAGTGATGATGGATCGATCCCAGTACAACGTGATATTTCCATTTTCGAGAACTGGGTCGGGCACATACCTGTAGTACGGCACCTCAGATTCCACAAGGCTGTATTTTAGAGCAAGTTGCTGATGGATTATCCTGGCTACAAGGTTGTGTCTATACAAATACTCTCCGTTAGCTAGACGAGAACACCCGGATATAATATGCCTGATTGATTCCCCCGGCCGGTGGCATGCCCGACAGATGTCAACCGTGCTGTCTTTCACAATAAATCTCCGGTAATTGTTCGTCATCATAACTTCGGTTTCTCCAAAAAGGTCACCGAAACGCAGCCAGGCTACGGACGCTAGTAGATCTACATCGGGTTCATGTAGGGCCCGGTAAAAGCGTCCGTGAAGCTCCTTACTTTGCCATACTTCCATGCGATCATTGGTGTCAAGAACTACTGGCTTGCGTCTGTTCTCTTTAGCCAAGGAGAGCGGGGTGAGGCCCTTGTACACCGCGACTATATCTCGTTGCATCCCCACGTCGGTTTCTAGGAAATATTCCCTGAGACTGCATATCTCGCGATTGTGGAGGGTCTTAGCGTTTAAAAAGCCTCGACCTCCACACTTTCGCGGGATATACAGCAGTCATTACCGATGACAGTGGGTGATGCATTCGATTTGCAGTCAACAGCGTCCGGACCCTCCTATCAAGGGCGTCTGGTTCGGTTTGAGTCCATTTGATTATGCCGAAAGAGTACATCAAAACCGGCATGACCCAACTGTTGAAGGCACGCACCTTGTTTCCGCCTGAAGACTATTAAGTACTTTTTTCAGGCGGCCAAAGAACCGCTCCTTCAACGATTGCTTCATGTCAGTAACATTGATGCCTAACGCTTCCGATATACCCAAATACTTATAGGTTTCGGATGCGGAGAGGGCTCTAAGGTTTGTGGAATCCGAGAGTTGGGTTCCCACGGATTCTACAATCGCTTTACATGCATGACCGCACATTTGTCCACACCAAATTCCATCCTGATGGCGCTACTGAAAGGTTCAGTTACTTTCAGTAGCTCCATAAGTTGCAAATTGTTTGGAGCAAAGGGTTTTAGGTCATCCATGTAGAGGAGGTGCGATATAACCTGACCACCTCTCCTCAGCCGATAGCCTAGACCTGAATCCTCCAGAAGTGTGCTTAGAGGATTCAAGGCTAAGCAGAACCAAAGCGGACTCAAAATATCGCCCTGAAAGATGCCTCGTTCGATCCTTATCGGTTCGCTATTCCTCTGAATATTTCGACATCCTGGATAGCGAAGGACCGTCCTCCATTGCCGCATACATGACATCAGGAAGGTACGCAGAGTTGCATCTACTTTATACAAATCCAGTACCCTCATGAGCCATGTATGTGGCACCGAGTCATAGGCCTTCTTATAATCTATCCAACATGTCGACAGATCCTTTCGGGAACGACGAACCTGTTTTCTAATGGCCACATCAATGAGGAGTAGCTCCTTAGTACCACGGGACCCATTCTTACATCCATTTTGAGAGGCAGACATCTTACATCCATTTTGAGAGGCAGACATCTTACATCCATTTTGAGAGGCAGACATCTTACATCCATTTTGAGAGGCAAATTATTATAATATGTAATTTTGCAGAAACAATATGATCTAAATTGTATTTATGGTCGTATCTATTTACTCGTATCACCCAACAATTAATTTTTACCTCACTCTCACTCAGACGTGGATCTCTACATTCAAATCTGGAAGTTCAACCATCTTGTTCGCTTGTTCTTCATCATTGAGGATTTAATAGTTCTTTTATCCATGCTCATGCTCTGTCACATAAATTATTTGTCTACGAATAGCTATTGAATGTACATCACTGACCTAGAGGTCAATGATATACATGGTGATTGATTTAGGAGCCCGTGCTTCGAGGGCAGATCAATTATGATATATTTTTTACTTCCGCCCTACCTGTAACCAATGCTGCCCTACCTCAAATTCGACTCTAGCTACAGCCCTGAGTACATGTGACATAAGCTGCTATTTAAAAAAATGCGTAACACACTTTCTATCACAATCTGGAGGATTTTGATGGTTTCTAAACTATTGCTTCATATGTTTAATAATTCGTCTGCTCGACAACGTCAATATTGCCAATGAATCTTGTTGAATAATTTAAAAAAAAACTTTTTTGCAAAAAATAAAAACTATCGACTTCCAAAAACCCCCACACCAATTCGTATTCAAATATTTGCTATGAACACCCAAAAATATAACCAAATCGCTATAGGCGTGCCTCTAATATTTTAAGAGTTCCCACGACTCCTCCAGGATCCCATCATCAGAACCTGGCAAGTATATACATATGTATATCCTTTCAAACATGAAAACATATTCCAAATCGGTCCAGCCGTTTTTGAGTAATCGGGGAACACACATAAATATAAAAATTTACTTCGACGAACTGAGAATCTCCACCATTGTACCTACATAAGTGTGTTACGTAATTAACGCGCAGGAGTATGGTAATATTATGAAATCGGAAAAATGTGTTCGCCCCCAATTTGAGAAAATCGGTAACAAATCTAATTATGTACAAATTATTATATTTTCAACCATTTTTAAATTAACACTGGCCTGCGTATTTCATAAAAATGATATTTCACGTAACTCGTTTAAGAATAATTACAGTCGGGATTGCCTACTTACTGAGTTACCTGGGATAATTCGAAATAATTTATTAACGTTAAATATGTACATAGGTACATTTCAAGGTGTTAAGATAACAGCGGAGAGCTTGTTCATAGCGGTGCTAACAAAATATTTGCATTTATTATCTCTGTTGATACACGGTCCGTATGTTCAGTAGTAGTTTGGAAAATTCCAGTTTCCGATATTTCGATTAATAACCGAACGTTCCCGAAAACAGATCGATGAGTAAGATTTCCGTTTATCCTTCAACTGTATATTTGTTTAAAATTATGAATCTACATCATGTTGCATCTGGATTGTATTGGATGTTTTTATACTGACTTACCATGTTAAACTAGATAATTATGGACACACCCGCCTATAATGTTCCCACTGCTGGGACACAGGCCTCCTCGAACTAGATAATTATGAACTTGATAATTATGGTAAGAAGGGTTATTTTGAATATCGCTCATTAAACTACAACATCTATTATGTAAAAATGTCACCGTGAAAACTTATGTAGGTGAATGACAGCTCACTTCAAGCTCACAACATTTATGCTATCACGGTGATATTTTCACAAAATACATAGATTGGCTATTCTGAAAACGTTACATTAGACCTTTCTTTCGTAAACATCGTGAACTGAAGGCTAACACTTTCATAACTTCAATGAATAGTCCATTAAATAGTTTTCAGACACGTGCTAATCAAAAACGTATTATTCAAAGGCCAGTGACTCAAAGATGAGAGGTGCTAATCTTTTTATAAATGGAACGTACATCCATTAGATTCCGTCTATTGGCAAAATTGTTCACGACATAATAAGCTGTAAATGGTTATACATAAAATTAAGAATAGCATGCAGAATTTCGGCGTATGATGTCAATATGTGCGAGTTGATCCGGGCATTGCAGTTGTATTGCGGTTGCATATTCGCACTCGGCCGCTCGGAGATAATACGATCTCAATTTATGCAACAGCCCTCACTGATTTTTCATTTCACTTTTTATCTTGTAACGGATATGTTTATTAATGACTAGCTGCGCCCCGCGGTTTCACCCGCATAAGTTTTGATCCCGTGGGAATATCGGGATAAAAAGTATCATATGTGTTAATCCTGGTTATAAACTATCTGTTTGCCAAATTTCATCGAAATTCGTTGAGTAGTTTTGGCGTGAAAGAGTAACAAACATCCATCCATCCATCCATCGATCCATCCATACAAACTTTTACATTTATAATATTAGTAGGATGTTTTCCAATTTATTGAGATTCATTTGTATGACAATCGTTTGTTCGCTAAAGTTATGGTTTCGTAGAAGAGCGGTGGCAGCCACCGCTCTACAGTGTCCAAACACGCTCTCTAGGAATACACACCATCACTAGCGCCCATCAATTCCTGTAATGTATAGCTAACAGAACGCGCAGCCGACCCCGGTCAGCGCACTATATCCCACAGCTGGCATAGCACCACCACAAGTCCGAAGAGAAGTTGCAAGCGCAGTGGAGAAATCCAAACAGGAATCGGATACCAGACACCCATTATCTGGCGCACAGCTACCAACGCAACGGCTAAAAAGCAGGCACAGCTTCCTGAAATCGACAGCGTCTCTGTCAGGAAACCCGGCCGACGCCCGTTGCAAACTATGGCAGGATACTTTTCCCCCTCCTACTTACTATCTACCACCAAAGGAGCATCTCCCTGCAGGGTGTAACCTTCCGTGGTCCACCTGGAAGTCCCTGAACCGTCTCCGGACACAAGTGGGAAGATGTAAGTCCAACCTGGTAAAGTGGGGCTACCTTGACGGAACGGCAGCGGGGTGTGATTGTGGAGCTATGTCGCAAACCATGCTCCACCTCCTATCCTGCCCTCTGTGTCCCAAAACATGCAGTCAAAGTGACCTCTGCGCTGCCACTGTCGACGCCGTGGAAGTGGCAAAGTTTTGGGCCAACAAGATATGAAATTCAGTCGTGCCAGCGACACGAAGAAGAAGAAGAAGAAGAACGCGCAGGACATGATAAATAAATAAAGTCCTCCAGACCGTATTTCGGCCACGTCGGCAAATCTCAACGGAGACTAGCCTTCGGCGCGGGACATGTTATAGTGCACAAGTGTGCAGACACAGGTGCACTCCCTCTTCCCTCACTCTCATAGTCCGATGGGACGGCCATCCGACATGACCGGAGAGAGATCAGGCGCAGGACCAACGGCTTAAAGTGCTTTCCGAGGCACGGGGGTATCACCCCGCGAAATTCCAAACTCCGGGCTGCTACTAAGAAATTCGTAATGGAAAAACTCAATAAAGCTTTCCCCGACCCGGCAATTGAACCCAGGACCCCACGTTCAGCAGTCGCACTTGCGACCACGATACCAACGAAGCAGTTGCAATAAAATATTAATTAAAGTAGTTTGTTCCACTAATTGCCCCACCACCTACGGCAACTGTTGGCGGGCAATAATTGCTGAAAATAATGGCCGTGGCAGCAATGCCGGTGGCCGCGTCTAACGGCCGCTGTGACTCTGCGGCCATTGCTCCAAGTGGCGACCACCGCTCTACAGTGTCCAAACACGCTCTCTAGGAATACACACCAACTTACTTTCATAAATAACTTTTGACCTTTAAAGCTCGCTTTAATAATCTAATTTTAAAGCTCTCTTTACTAATCTAATTTTAAAGCCCTCTTTTTTAATTACTTTGGTTACGTATATATATCGATTAAAACATTAAGCGAAAACGCTTCGTTATTATTTTGTTCACATTATTAAACCTCAGAGTATGAACCGGAAGCTTCAAAGCCACAATTTAAGCCTCAACGCCTCAAGGTATTTGTATATGAATTTAAAAGTATGTTATAAAACAATTTAGTTAACTACACGATACAACATCCCACGTTAACCCATTGGCGTATACTTAACAAAGAATTTTGCTAATAATAACAATTAACAAGAAAATAGTTCAAATTATTCGCAACAGTCCCCCAACAAGATAGCGGGGCAACAATAAAGAGGGAAACTTAAAGTTCGTAGTTATACATTGTTGGAGCCCCAAGTGGTTCGAGTTTTGTAAGGGTACGCTTACGCAAGCTACAAACTGCTCAATCCTGGGCAATATTGCTTAAATATCGTCATCATCGTCATCTTGATGACAGCAATTATTGCTAAGAGTACCTCTACACCATATTCAGCGATACGGAAGAACTTTTAAAAGGGGCAGTACTTTAAATATTCAGACAAAATATATGAAGATAACAGTACAGACGCCAGCAGGTCAACCTACCCGAAACTGTCAAATTTTCCCAATCAACCTTGAACCTTAATACTTTAGTGATAACTTGAAAATGTATTAAAGAAATTTGACAGATTGTAGTAGCTTGATGTGCTGGCGTCTGTACGTCCTATTATTGTCCCACTGCAGGGCAAAGGCCTCTTCTCATACAGAGAAGGCATTAGCATTGATCACCACTCTTGTTCAAGACGGGTTGATGATTTCATATTTATATTTACTAAAAATCCCTAGACTTTTAGTAAATATAAATCTGATATCGTCAACCCTGAAACCTGTCTGCCTGTTTTAAAACCTGTTTCCTTACGTTGTTTTTCCTTCTTCTTCTTAACGTGTTGATGGCAATTTAAATGGACTCGGCCCAGAGGCCGAGTCCATTTAAATTGCCGAAGTGTTGCCGCCAAACACGTAGCCGAATTCTGATTCGGCTACGTGTTTGGCGCCATCACTAGCGCCCATCAGTTCCTGTAATGTATAGCTAACAGAACGCGCAGGACATGATAAATAAATAAAGTCCTCCAGACCGTATTTCGGCCACGTCGGCCAATCTCAACGGAGACTAGCCTTCGGCGCGGGACATGTTATAGTGCACAAGTGTGCAGACACAGGTGCACTCCCTCTTCCCTCACTCTCATAGTCCGATGGGACGGCAACCCGACATGACCGGAGAGAGATCAGGCGCAGGACCAACGGCTTAAAGTGCTTTCCGAGGCACGGGGGTATCACCCCGCGAAAATCCAAACTCCGGGCTGCTACTAAGAAATTCGTAATGGAAAAACTCAATAAAGCTTTCCCCGACCCGGGAATTGAACCCAGGACCCCACGTTCAGCAGTCGCACTTTTTTTTTTTTTTTTTTCGGGATGGGAAATCATCAAATGACCCCTCCCGCTCTGGGTGGAGCGGAAGGGAGTGTCAGACTCTTACTGACTAAAACCCACCCCTGTCCCTTCCATCGCCCTTTATGTTCCGGGGTAGCGGTAACCCTTTCGGACAATCCCGCTGAAGCGTCGGGTCCCGCCAACTTCCAAACTCCGGGCTGCTACTAATAAATTCCTAATGGAAAAACTCAATAACGCTATGCCCGACCCGGGAATCGAACCCAGGACCCCACGATTAGCAGTCGCACTTGCGACCGCGATACCAACGAGGCAGTTGCAAAAAATAGTAATTAAAGTAGTTTGATCCACTAATTGCCCCACCACCTACGGCAACTGTTGGCGGGCAATAATAGCTGAAAATAATGGCCGTGTAAGCACAGCTTAGAGTGTACACAGGCCAGACTCGGTAAGCGTGTATTTTAACTCACTCGTGTACGCGTTAAGTGCTTCATTTTGCCGTAACTAGCTGTTTGCTAGTTTCATAAACGATGTCAATAATTACCGTAAACGATAACGCTAGTTGTGCCTTCTGTAAACTTACTTGTAACTAGGTGGCGTAGTTAGGTAGTACTTATACTCTAAAGCTTTTTTTTTTCCGGGTGGGAAAGCATCAAATGACCCCTCCCGCTCTGGGTGGAGCGGAAGGGAGTGTCAGACTCTTACTGACTAAAACCCACCCATGTTCCTTCCTTCGCCCTTTTTGTTCCGGGGTAGCGGTAACCCTTTCGGACAATCCCGCTGACATACTGTAAAGCTTAGATAGACTCATAACGAATGTGAATTTTGAATTAGAGAGGCACAGTTTCACAATGTTTGAGGGTTTTTATGAAAATGCCCACAGACAATGGCCTACCTTCAATCTAGCGCATGATTATTTGCCTTACTAACTAAAGTTACTAACTTACTACTTGGTGACCCCCACAAAATCTTGGGCTGCGACCGCGCCTGGACAGTTGACACCTGTGCACTTGATGACCTTAAGGCCATTTCCCGTAATTAAAAACGTTGAAAATTCAGTCGCAGTCTCATCTCAGTGATAATCAATGTCAAAAACTTGACAAAAACGTGGGTGTATTATAGATATTTTTGACAGATTGAGACTGAGATCAGACTACGAACGTTCTTGAAAATACGAGAATTGGCCTTCTGATGACTGCGTCAGTGAGTGCAGTTCGCGTAGCTGAATTGTGGGCCAAACATATTCAAATTCAAATAATTTATTTTCTCTTCACATACAATTACATCATATAAATTTAGACAAGCTTTTTTTTTTCGGATGGGAAATCATCAAATGACCCCTCCTGCTCTCGGTGGAGCGGAAGGGAGTGTCAGACTCTTACTGACTAAAACCCACCCACGTTCCTTCCTTTGCCCTTTATGTTCCGGGGTAGCGGTAACCCTTTCGGACAATCCCGCTGACCCGGCAGGCTTCGGCCCTAAAGGGCCCCTCAAATTATGCTGACAACTCTTTGAGGCGCGCGTGGAACACTTACGCGCCGTCCGTCACGGGCCTGGTCCTGATCAGATGCAAGCAAGCTAGCAACAAGCAAGCAAGCAAGCTTGGAAACTAGTTTGTGAGAGACTGGTGTCTGCACTAGGAATACCTGTATAGCAGATCACCTGGGTCCCACCACACGATATGTAAACATAATTTGTTATTTAGTAAATGTGAAGGATATAGGGCATGATATAAAATCAATGATAAACACACAGATTACAAACAAAAAGAGAAGTAATTAGTGGAAAAAATGTATATATGTAGGGAAAGTAGTGGGATGGACGATTTTGGATATTATGATGTTTTACCAACGATAAGAACGCCAAGAAGAAGATAATAAAACATAAAATGAACAAATTAACCATTATGACCAACAAACTCACTCTGATTCTGAAAACCGTCAAAAGTACTATTAGTGACAGCCTGTTTTCCTATCCACAAAATAAATACATGCCTATTTCATCATTTAAGTAATAACATATACATATATTTGACATAAAAAGTACACAGTCACCGGGTGACACTTAATTTAAGCGTGCAAATAGCCAATTTAAAATAAATGATCAATGACCCCCATACTAGGAAAAACCTGAGTTACAGGGGTCATCCATCCGCCCATTATTGATGTTTTAATAGTTAAGTACAGACGCCAGCAGGTCAAGGTACCCGAAACTGTCAAATTTTCCCAATCAACCTTGAACCTTAATGCTTTAGCGATAAAGTTGAAAATCTATTAAATAAATTTGACAGATTGTAGTAGCTTGATGTGCTGGCGTCTGTACTTACAAATTAGTAACGTGCACGGCGTTGACCCACACGATTGTGTTCTTCAAACAATTCCAGGTTATAAGATTATTTACAATGCAGTTACAACCAGCACCACCCTAATTGCGTAACACACTATCAACCACAATCTGAATAATTTTGATGGATAATCCATTGGTTCATATGTTCGAAAATTTTGTCTGCTCAACAACGTAAATAACGCAATGAATGTTGTTGAACTGTCAAAATGAAAGCCAAGCTAATGTTAGTATGTTGCGCAATTACCTCGCTGCATTGTAAATGATTTGAAGCAGGTTACTGTTGAAATATAACGAAATTCCCGCTGTCTACATCTTTGTATCCATTGCCCTGTCTCGGGTGTGCTGACAGAGATTTCATGTGAAATAAGCATCACCTCTGTACCTACTTTTTTCTCTTCAGTTTTTCTTGTCTGTTTATATATGTGTGTACATAAATGGTAAAATAAATATTTGTAACATTTTAATTGTCGATTAATTTCAATGCACAGCATTGCACTAACATAACATCGTAGCACTGAAATCAGAAATAATGAATTGAAAATAATTTCATAATCTTTCCTCTTCATTTTGAAAGCTTATCACAAAGTGCCTACTTAATTACCGTTGCGAAGCCTGATAATGATATCGAATGAAATATTGGCTTATTGGTCGATTCGCACGAATTTACTCACCCGGAACGGGCGAATCGACACTTTTAATTATATTATTTTCTTCAGGCGATTCGCACGTCCATCTAGCTGGGGGGCGTCCCACACTACGTGGTCTCCACTCCAGGACTCGTCTGCTCCACCAGGGTATTGTCCAGGGTGTTGTGGCGCAGCCTGGAAGAGGCCTATGTCCATCAGTGGACTGCGATAGGCTGAGTTGATTGTTGATTGATTCGCACGAATTTAATTTAATTGTGGGCGAAACGACAACTCCAGAAATACGTATTAGGCAATTGGCACATTTTGAATTGTATGCAATACAGTTCTGAAAAAAGTACCCTAGCGCACAGAAGTGATAAGAGTAAAATATTTTGAAATAATAAATACGATATAAATTAACTTCATGCGAATTACCTACAGCAAGTAATATATTATTTAAAATTGTCAATTCGCCCGTTTCGGGCGAGTAAATTCGTGCGAATCGACTAATAAGCCGAAATCATTAGTGAAACTTGTTCATAGCTGGCTAAAACAACATCGTATTACAATGAAATGCTTATATCGGAAGCTGAGCCTTCTTTAGTATCCAAAATTAGGACTGCTGTTATTATATTGGATTCATTATTGTAAAGGGATGTATATGTACTAAACTTAAACATTATTTTTGATATTTATGACATTATGAAATTCAACAATAGTTGACAATGACAACATAATTTTTGGTGGCATTTCAAACTACAGGTGACAACTCAATACCATATTCAAAGCTGCTTCTGGCCAAAAACGACCGAATATACCTAATTATTTTACAATCTTGAACCCACTCTCAGTAAACTGATGACAAGGATCGGAGGTAATGCTAATAGTAGGTGCTTCACTCGAGTGAATAGTTTATTTGTGTTTCATCCCACGTTCACACCACACCATCAAAATTACATAGAAATGAACGTTCATCTGCTCATTTCTGTTTTCGAGCACTCGGAGCGCGAGTGAAACATAGAATGCTGAAATTAAAAATCGTTGGATTGGTTCACTAATTAATTAATTTTTCACTTATCATTAATTTTTTGTTCAGAAGTTTCCATGAAAGATGAAAGAAATTGTAGATAAACAAAAAGTGAAATGTCTCATATCAGCCTTAGGGAAGTTGCTACAGTGAAGGATTACTAGGCAACACACGACACACGATTATATAGTAAATTATTGCATACAGTCCCAAAATACCTGAAATACCTGCTGCATTACCAGCACAAAGGTGTATCGAAATTGCAGCAGAATGTAGCTAAACTTCGTACCTACTACGTGCCGATTCACGAGACTCCTGTATTTCGTTTTTCTTTTAGGAATCGTGTCGGTGCAACCGTGTGCACAGAATAACTTTAAGACTTGTGTCTTCTTTGCAAACGAAACAAAGGTTTTCTTATTGCAGGTTTAAATTCTGAAGCTATAAATAAAAGTTAGTTACCCGAGATCAATCAGGAAAAGAATTTTTAGCAATATATATTTATTTATTTAAACTTATCGCACACAATAAGGTTCTCTACCAGTCAACCAAGGGTGGCGTAAATATGAGATGGCAGGTGTTCTGTTTAACTGGAGTTAATAATAATAAAAAAAATATTAAAGAGATAACATAATGAATTATAAATTAAATGAATAGGTTTAAACTAAGTAATATTTCTATTTTTACATAAGGCAAAAATAGTTTAACAGAACATTAGATAAAAAACATAACTAAAAGGCCAAAGTGTTAGCCTGTCAAGTAATTCTTACAACAGCAAAAAGATTTTAGCAAAAAAACAAAATTATGAATTGAAATTATTGTTTAGGTACCATTAGACCACAATGATTTACACGTGTTGAGATTTTAGCAAGTACGATAATAGACTGCACAAAAACTTACGTGTTTAATTACTTATTCAGTAATTTTTTGTCAATGGCTAAAATCATGCATTTTATTTTAAAAACCGAGGCGAGTCGTGTATCAGTGGTCTTCACCTTTCAATTTTATACCTATGTAAATCAGGTAGAGGTGACGATGCATCCAATTGAATTCAAGAAAATAATCACAACGTAAGAAAACACTTTATGGTTTAAATCGTTAAAGAGCTTCCATTTCTCATTTGTCAGCTTTTCGTACTAAGTACTCTAAGCATCTCCATTTTGTGCCCATCATGTATGTGTAACAGTCGAAATTGAAATGTCAAAAATTGACAAAGCTGCACTTATATCTCGCTTAACTTAAAACCATCCCCATCACTCCAGCCGAACTCATCCAAAAATATAGAAATAGAAATAACTACGCAACACGAAACAAATTTTTTGCTCATTAGTCGCCATGATTGGTCCGTAATCATCCGATTACTTAGCAACGCCGTCAAATAACACAGATCGTTTAACGCGCAAGAGGCTTAGACGGATTACTACCGGGATATCGTCACCATAGACAAACAATCCCATTGTGGGAGTAAGACCTTGTCTATTAAACCTGTGACCGACCGTGAACTGAACTGTCAAATTGTGATGACTTCATGCTGCTTACTTCTTTGAATAGCTGATTAATTGTTTTTTTTTTTTTGTTTTGTTGTGATTACATGCCAGTTTAGTAGTTAAACCTAGTTACACAAATTCATTCATTTTCTTTGTAAATCTGAGCCGGTTTGCATGTTAACTCATGAAATGTTATCCTTATATTTAAAACGTAAATCGTGCTTTTCTGTGTTTGGATTTTCTTAATATGTTGGTAATGTCTGGGATTTGTTCGAGTTTCTGTGTTATTTACACATACACGTTGTACACGTTTGTTATGTTTATACATGGTGAACATAGTCCTATTTCGAATTTTCTTTTTTATAAGTTTAAACATTGAAATTGAATGTGTATACCTACCTAAAGTGACAAAGAAATTGAATTTATTTTTATTCGAAACACGGAAATAAATTAATCTTATTATCTTATTAATAGCATTAAGTTATCACGAGCTTGCATTAATGAATGTTTAATGTCATGCATTTAATTACTAAAAGGTGATTTAATATTCCACTGTTTTAATGGTAGGAATACAACTACACATGTATAACAGCAAAATTAACTAATTTGGACTTCTCAGCCATCGTGCGACGCGACAGTGCAACGCGACTCTAGTAGAATCATTACTTGGAAATTGTTCTACTAGAATCGCGTTGCAGCGTCGCGTCGCGCCCGTCTGCGGGAGCCTTGAAGCTAATCAGTTTAATTAGACTGTTTTGCGATGTAATTACATCGCACGATGGCTGAGCAGTCCAAATTAGCTCATTTTGCTGTTGTACATGTGTAGTTGAATTCCTATCATTAAAACAGTGAAATATTAAATCGCCTTTACACTAAATAGACTATTATTGCATGTTGCGCACAATTATGGACCCAGCTTTATAATAATCTATCTTTCAATAATACGAGTGATGCCAAACCGCAGTCTGACAGTCAATTAAAAATAATATTTTACATCGGTTCCCATTCTAGAAGATAATGGCATGACATTTTTAAATGCACTTTAAAAGTCCTTGTCCTAATGACTATCACTCTTACTGTTCATTAGATATTTATGCGGTCAGTTCAGGTTCTATTAAATGTTAATACCATTGACATTAAGGTATAATTAGATTATTTTAGAGAAGTAATAATTAGTTAGAGAAGTTATATCTCATTGATTGGTTCACAAAAATAAAATAATGATTCCAGTGCGTGGAAATACATTCATTGCTGAAGTAGGGCTAGTTTATGAATGAATGAAAGAAAGAAAATTCATTTATTTGCACAAACAGTGATGAAACCAAAAAAAAACATAATCACAAAAAAATAAGTTGGGGAGACATTGGTATGCGTCACTCCCACCGCTATCAGCGCGTAGCATACTGTGTGTGACCAAGCCACAGCGCTGGTTTACACCGTATTCTCAGCGAAAAATCTGAAGAATACTGGGTGCTCCGATTACAAAACCAGTACCTACCTATAAGCTGCTGGGTAATTGCGTAACACACTAACAGTAGCAATGGCTTTCATTTTGACAGCTCAACAACATTCATTCCGTTATTTACGTTGTTGAGCAGACAAACTTTTCGAACATATTATTAAGAAGCAACCTGAATATATGTATATACAATCTGAATGATTTTGAAGGATATTGCTAAATGGATTAGCAATATCCTTCAAAATCATTCAGATTGCAATTGATTGTGTGTTATCCAATTAGAGTACTGGCTTCATATTCGATTGAAACTCCGTATACTCCGCTCAAGTTCAAAAGCGTTACTTTTTTTTTGTCAAAATCCATTTTTTTACAAACCGCACAATACAATCCAACATGCAAATACAAACATTTAGTATGAATTCATTTTTAAACGAGGAATAGGGAACCGTTATAAATAATTCCGGAAGAGTGCGATTACCGTTAAATATTTCCCGAATCAATGTACAGTCATCATTACATCCGCTTTTATTGAACCGGGTCATGCGAGAGGGAAATTCATATTTTAACAATGTTGCAATCAATATTGTTTAACAATTTTTCCACATATACGTTTCGAAGTTTGCGGGCGGTGAGACTGGGGCTGTACCGCCGCTCGAACAGTCAGGCTCAAAGAAGTGGCACGCAGTGTTCCATACGCGCCGTTATGGGAGGTTGTCTTGTCGTGGGACCAGCCGCACTTGGTGATGGGGCCCGCCAGGCAGGTATGGCGGGCTGTTACCTTTCGGGGGTGCAGCGAATGTACATGTATCTCCCGAGCCCCCGACTTATAGTAGAAGGAACAGTGGGGTTTTAGTCGGTGAGAGTCTGACATAACCCTTCGCTCTCCCCAGACGGAGGATATCCATGACGATTTCTCCACGGAAAGTAAAGAGGTTCGAAGCTATAAAGATCAAAAATGTTCATTGTACAAAGTTTTAAATGCGATCTTGGATCAATCAGTATGAAGTAATTTGTTAGACATTGCTAGTCTGTAGAAGATTGGATACGAAGCAGACGATTGCATGTCGTTTGAGGTTGATTGCAATTCGCAAATTAACCAAAAATGCAAAATTGCCAAGTCAAAATAGATTTGTCTTTCATTTCTCAGTCATAAAATTAATATAATGGATACGGAATATTGCAGACACGTAATACAATCGTCTAGCTCAGTTTGGGGCTCCTAGTCTAGCGGAGACGCAATCACTACGCCGCCACAATAATAACACCAGCTTATTACTGTTCCACTGTCTTCTCATACAAGGATAACAAGGAAAAGCAAAGGTAGTGCTTTTGCCTTTTTGCTTGGCTGACTTTACTTGACCGTCAAAGTCATTGTTAGTTGGTGGTTTATTTTTTCGCTATCCGTATCAGCATTGCAGTAGCAAAGCTCTTGGTGTCCTTGCACTAAGAGCCTTGCTACTGCAATGCTGATGCCCAAACGAGCCCTTGCCCGTTTGGGTAATACTTCGCTGTACCTAAAATTCTGCTGCCAAAAAGTAAGTTACGTTTGATGGCATTTAACTTTGACACTTTGGTTGGCATCTTTTTAACTAAAGCTGGTATAGCCGCACCATAATTGCGTAACACACTTTTAATTACAATTAGGGGGCTTAGAAGGAAATTCCTTATCCATTGCTTAATCAATTTGAAAAATTCATCTGTTCAGCAACGTAAATAACGCAATGAACGTGGTTGAACTGTCAAAATGAAAGGCATTGCGATCGATTGCCATTTTATGTGTGTTTCCCACTTATCCTGATGGTGCCTATAGGCATTGGTATTCAACCATCAGATGGGCCATCAGCGTGCTTGCTAACCTTTTTTCAAACCGCACTTTTGGGAACTCTGCAACTGCAAATAGATAAACTATTCCCATGATGATTCCGTAATCCATAAATAATAACAACAACGATATTTACGATGTGAACAAGCTGCTAGATGTGTCAAAGCAATAACTCTATTAATTACATCGACGATAATTGTATGGCATTGGCTGCTGATTGACATCTGAATGATGTAATAAATCACGATTCTAGTTTAATACCATTGCTTACTAGTTTAATGAAAATAATAAATAACTACAGCTGTTGCCCGCGCCTTCGTCTGCGATTCAGGATGAAAAGTAACCTATATCCTTCTCCAGATCCCAGGCAAATCTCTGTCATCTGTCAAATTTCATAACGATCCGCTCAGTCGTTTTAATGTGAAATCGTAACAAAACGAATAAACTTGCTTTCGCGTTTATAATATGATATATAATACTAGCTTCTGCCCACCCCGTCTCATCGCATCGTCTCCCCGCGCTATTGCTTCGTTTTCATTTAGCGTTATTCTGACTTTTTTTTGTTTTTGCTCGGCTCCTAAAGCGTGACGTCATTTCGCTTATAGCATTTCTCAAGAATTGGGCTATGAAATGCAAAAATAACTTTTCAAATCCAACTGGTAGTTCCAGAGATTAGCGCGTTCAAACCAACAAACTGTTCTGCTTTATTATAAAGACAGTAGGTAGGACGTAAGTACAGACGCCAGCAGGTCAAGCTACCCGAAACGGTCAAATCTTCCCAATCGAGTTTAAACCTTAATTCTTTATTGATAAAGTTGAAAATCTATTAAAGAAATTTGACAGATTGTAGTAGCTGGCTTCAGTACTTGTAAAACTACATAAACCGTTTTTACTATTTCTCTGCGGAAACGGATCATAAAAAACTTGAAATAAAGTTAAAGTTAATATGTATGTAGGTAGGGTACCAATATACAATATAATATATTATCTAATAGGAACATTAACGGTTGGCGCAGTGGTTAAGCGATTGACTGCTGCGCTGCGTGTCGCGGGTTCGATTCCCGCACGGAACAAATATTTGTATGACCTACAAGTAGTTGTTCCGGGTCTGGCTGTTTGTGTATATGAGTTTATATGTTACATACATGCAGATGATACAGGACAAATTCATAGTGAGCGGCAACGTTAAACATTGGTTATAAATATACAGAGTGGCAGGGATATCGACGCGCAACCTATCCCTATGTATTCGTACATGATTCTGAACCCCCTTTTTTTTTTTTTTTTTTTGGGATGGGAAATCATCAAATGACCCCTCCCGCTCTGGGTGGAGCGGAAGGGAGTGTCAGACTCTTACTGACTAAAACCCACCCATGTTCCTTCCTTCGCCCTTTATGTTCCGGGGTAGCGGTAACCCTTTCGGACAATCCCGCTGCCCCGGCAGGCTTCGGCCCTGAGGGGCCCCTCGTTATGCTGACATCTCTTTGAGGCGCGCGTGGAACACTTACGCGCCGTCCGGCACGGGCCTGGTCCTGATCGGGCGGTGAGCTACCCATTGCTCTCCGCCCGCAGCCATTGCTCTCCGCCCGCAGCCATTGCTCTCCGCCCGCAGATTCTGAACCCCCTGCGTTAAAACTTTTCGTCGGTTATTACAAAGAATTAAGTGTTCTATACATTTAGACCGCGTACGGCGTAAAATTTCTATACTTCAAATATTGGTGTTGGTTGGTAATATGGTATTTTTTAATAATACTGTACTACATAGTATATTCTGTAGTAAGTATAAGATGAGGTTAAGCCTATAACTCAATTAATATCATTTACGAAGTTAATGCACATTCGTAGAGTTTGATACGAGTATCCGCTCAATCTTGATTGAAGTGGTCAACGGAAATTAACTAAATTGTTGTTGTTAATTAAGTCCTTTAGCTTGGAAAACTCAATTTCCCCTTGTAAATACAAGGGGAAATTGAGTTTTTTAAAAGATTTATGAGTCAAGACAGTTTAAATTATGAAGAATTATACTTAATTAAGAGCAGTGGTGATCGAGAGCAGAGGTGGCCCAGTAATGGCCGCGAGTTACAAGTTGTAGGTCTTGCGTGAGTTAAAACCCAGGCAGGCATTTTGCTGTATTGAATTAAAAAGTAGTTCGCTAGGATCTATGTTTTACTATTTGCATCCTAGCGGACTCTCAAAAGGAAGATATACAGGGTGGCATCGACTCATAAACTGTAAACATGAATTCAGCACAATATTCTAGGCTCCCATAGCGTTGAAATTTTTCGTCGGTTATCAAAAAAAATCTGCTGTTTCATAGAAAACGGCAATACCTACGCGGTCAAAATTTATAGCACAGCGAATTTTTTTTTTTTTTAATTTCAACGCATTTGGGTTGAAAATAATGTACTGAATCCATGGTAATAGGTTACGCTTCGATGTCCCCTGCCATCCTATATAAATAAACTTTGTTCCCTTGGTGATAAAACGTGATGATACATAGCCCATTCCACTTAAGAAACCATGAAAAAATCGTAAAGTTTATGGTAGTTAAATAAACGAGCTGTCTTAAACATATAACAAGCTGTACTTCTGCGAAATACCATTCGTAAGTCCGGGCAGATGCTCTGGTTTTTATACAAGCTGTTGTTTTGCATCCTCGCCGAATTTCAGAAGGCAGTATGAAAGACCTAAATAATCAAACATAATTACGATCCCTGGTAAATAATGAATACAAACTTGTTTTTTTAGTTATTTAAGTTTGACAGTATTTCAGAATACACCACTTTCAAAGAACAGAATCGCGTTATGGTATCGTATAAGCGGCCGCGTTTTTATGTGTGTATAAAAGGGCAATTACAGTGCGGTATCACACAGGCCGCGTTTTAAAATGCGTGTCGGCACACATGCCGATTTCCGAAAATAAGAAAAAAAAACCTACTTATTTTATTATTGATTCGTGTCGAGAATCACTAGCATAGTTACCTCCTTGAATTTGACGGGGATGCAAAACGACGCCTTGTATAAATATACGGAAAATTCAGCCTCTTTCATTGTATATTTCGACCTTTTTCAAAAAAAGCACGTTATAATTTTATCATTTCACTACATGGTCCTGCTGAAAGTGAGCGTCAAATAATTGCCGGACATATGCTGAATCGGTCATTTATTTGACGCAAACTGGAGCACTTATGTATTAAGTTATACCAACAGATTTTGTCAAACTAATCCATGCTAATATTATAAATTGCGAAAGTAACCCTGTCTGATTACGATGTTTATCTATCGGTAGACCCTGGCCAGGGTTAGGACACAGTATACAGTTTATCCCGGTAGTACATTCCTGTGGGATAATTTCCGACCGGCACTCAGGCGAACCCACGCGCATCATCTAGTAATTTATACTTTCTTAAGTCCCCAGCTGATATTTAACAAGTAAGCTCCGTAAATAAATAACATTCAATTCTACATTTTAATTAATTAAAACACCAACAGTACACTCTTAACAATATTAAGGAGCTTCTGTTATGTACAACAATTCCCGTAGAGCTGAAAATTGGATCGTCATTGTGTCCGATAATTGATGATTGGCCGTCTAATCAAGACCTTCACCACGAACTATGGGCGATCGACAATACACCTCCTACGACCCTATTGAGATCAGTGACGTGACGATAATATGCTTCTGGTCACTTGTGTGGCGTAGCTCTGTTGGCTACGGCTTAGTGCGTTCAAATTAGAGCGCTAAGCTAACGTGCAACTGTAGGGCATGGCTAAATAGAATAGAAATAGAATATAATTTTCTTTAATCAAGTTACAAAGACCTAACAAGATTGTTAGTAAAACTTACGACTGTGTTAGTAAGCACAGACACTAAACAAAAATAAGGAACACAATACAAAAAAAAAAACGGAAAATGAGGAGTATTTGGAGCGAGATAAGTAAGGTAGAATAATATTATTTTTATAAAGCTTTTCTCTAGAATTTTTATCTTTTCGTGAGAACTGCCAAACCCATCTCTCCACTAGTCTAATGCTTACTCTAGGATGCCTATCCGGTGCCTATGGCTCTAAAATCCTACACTTTTTTACGGGCACGTAAAAACTTGCTATGCAATGGTCGAGTAACACCATGAACATGAGGCTACAGGAGCTAGTGCGAATCTTGGGGTTCATTCGATTAATCAAGTCTGGTCAAACCACGCTGGGATCGGTGCAATTCATTCATTCATTTCGTGAGAACTGCCAAAAAATATATTATAAAAACATATCTAGGATTTGCATTATACATACCTATACATGCAATTATTCTTCTTCGTGTCGCTGGCACGACAGTATTTCAAATCTTGTTGTCCCAAAACTTCGCCACTTCCACGTCATCAGTGGCAACAAAGAGGTCACTTGAATTGGCTTTGACTGCTACATGTATATAGTTATAGTGGAGACGATGTACCTATTGTTTTGTTATGAATCTTGAGTCAAGAAATAATTAGGTAGACGGTTCAGAAGCTTAAAATAATAATATAAACCTAAGACGAAGTGACGTACACAGGAATCATAAAACGATGGATGCAGGTAAGCCAAGGTTTAACGCATTAAACAGGCGCTAAATTCCGCCAACCAATAACATAATTTGGCTAGCCACATTTGTGTGGCGAACGCCGATAATAGCTGGTCAAATTAGCGTTTATCGCCTGACGTAACGATACACGCACATGATGTTCATATAGCTTAACGCTTAACACACAATATTGCTGCTCACAGTATCGTATACAATCTGACATAGACACTTACGGAAATCCTTTCCAAATCTTTTGACAAAATTTATTCTGATTACCTACTGGTTGATATTTCTATCAACTTATCTTAAATACTTTTTGATATTTCTATCATCTTATTATACGAGCTAACAACACGAGATTTGAAGATTAAGCTACAGCATTAGCACAATCAGCCTATAATTATGTTCCCACTGCTGAGACAAAGGTGAAGGCCTCGTTCCTTCGATAGCGAGTGGGCTGTAATCTTATAATCTACCACACGTTCCCAATGCTGGTTGGTAGATGTCATATGTCTTAGAATTTTTGGTTATAGAACATGCCGGTTTTCTCACGATATTTTCCTTCAGCGTTTTGGTAGCAGCAAGCCACAGATCAGACTCACATTTTTTCTTAAACCAAATTTTGGTTCTTGATACCTATACCTATATATAGTACCATCCCCTTCCTTATAAATAACAAAGCTTTTATCAGGCTTTAAATATTAAAGCTCGGACATTTTCTTTTCCACCTACCAAAAGATCCTTTAATTACAGATCACAGAATGTACGAAAAAAATATTTACGGAATAAAGGCGCAAAAGGAAATTCGACTGTAATAAAGTGTATACAAAAAAAAAACAAAGATGCGATGTCGCGTCACTGATTACACAGGAAAACACTTCACAGTCACAATAATACAATGTCGGTAGTATTTCAAAGCTACGTGTTTTTTTCAGGGCTGCTAAATGCGAAACTCTTTGTCTTAAGGCTTTTGCAATTTGCAGCTCAATATCAGGTTGCATGTTAATCTAAATATGATTCGCGGCCGTAACAAATAATTATTTATAGAATTATTATAATAAAAACCAACAATACAACATTTATATTATCCTATTGAATGACTATATCATGAAATCGTGACGTTTGAGGCCAATTCTAACATAAGGAGTTGTATTGCTGATTCTAATGACTAAACAGGAGTTTAATTCTGTACAGCCATATTTGTTACGGTCGTGAATCATATTTTAATTAACATACAACCAGAAGGCCAATTCTCGTAATTTAAAACGTTCAAAATCTAGTCGCAGTCTCATCTCAGCGTCAAACAAATGTCAAAAACTTGTCAAAATGTAGGGAAATTAGAAGAATTTTTTGACAGATTGAGACTGAGATCAGACTGTGAACGCTCTTTAAATTACGAGAATTGACCGTCTGATACTTGCAAAGTGCAAAAAACGTAACTAAATTTGAATGTCCCCGGATACGTTAGCGCATCACCCTTAAGATCTCTCATTTACAATTTGGATCTGAATAATAAAGGCATCGACGGACTATTTTTAGGGTGGCATATTGACTTAATACTCCTTTCTTTTTTTTTTTTGTTGAATTTTTCCAAAAAAAGGAAACAAGGAAATAGCTACCTACGCAAGAACAAAAACACAGCCCTGGCAACTACCGTAAGAAATATTCGTTACATAAATTATGTGTGTCGTGAGAAATATGTCTTCAACAAAGTAGGCATAAGGAAAGTGTTCTTGGTTATGGGTCTTTTATCACTCTATATGCCCTGGTGTTACACAGGTGGACTCACTTCATGTTAAATACTGGTATTCTGTTACATCCTGTTAGACTGGTGCTCTGGTGGCGCATATACTTAGTCATCATCTGCCTAGCCTTTTCCCAACTATGTTGGGGTCGGCTTCCAGTCTAACCGGATTCAGCTGAATACCAGTATTTTACATGGAGCGACTGCCTATCTGACCTCCACAACCCAGTTACTGGGTAATACGATATCCCTTGGTAAGACTGGTTGTCAGACTTTCGTCAAAGATCTACGAATGACAGCCGGGACCAACGGCTTAACGTGCTTTCCGAGGCACGGAGGGGTCTCGGTATGTAAAGATGGTCACCCATCCATAGACCAACCGCGGCAAGCGTAGCTTAACCTGATCGATCGACCTGTGCAGCTGTTATTATTTAGCCACGGCCCCCCCTGGCGCATATACTTAGTATATAAATTAAAGCGCCTGCTTGGGACCCACGACCACCACGACATCCACGACCCCTAACTTACAACTCGTAAGTCAGAGCCTTTACCACTGGGCCACCCACTGCTCTCAGGCAACCTTAACAATACCTAATGCGTCAAGTATTTTAACCCAAAACCTCACTAAACTCAAAATATACACTCCTAAAATTATCCTTACTTAGATCAAGTTCAACAGCCAGAACAGCAGAGCAGAAGCGTCTGTGAATTCAATATCGTTAGTGAGGCGAAGCTGGGCGGCGCTGTAAAATTCAACGGTCTGTTATAATATGCAGGCAGAAGGAATTTTACTGGGCTTTGACGACAGCTCGGCGTACTTTAGTATGATGGTTATAATTTACAGCTGAAATAGAATTATATTTGCGAGATGAGCTTGATGTTTTAAGTACATAAAATTTTATGCTCTCCATTGTTTATTTTGCATTTCTAGTCTTCCCAACTGTAGCAAAAAAAAAGCTTTGGTGCACAACTACATACTAGTTGTGCAACATCGTCATCTGCCTAGCCTTTTCCCATTATGTTGGGGACGGCTTATAGTCTAACCGGATGCAGCTGAATACCAGTACCATGGAGCGACTGCCCATCTGATCTCCACAACCTAGTAACTGGTTAATACGATATACCCCTTGGTAATACTGGTTGTTAGACTTTCGGGCTTCTGACTACCCGTAACGACTGTCAAAGATCCACGAGTGACAGCCGGGAGCAACGGTTTAACGTGCTTTCCGAGGCACGGTGGGGCCTCGGTATGTAATGGTGGTCACCCATCCACAGACCAACCGCGGCAAGCGTAGCTTAACCTGATCGATCGACCTGTACGGCTGTTATTATTTAAACCACGGGCCCCAATGTCTCCCTTATATAATTAGTTAATGTCTCTCTGTCTCTGTCTCCTCGCCTCTTTACCTCTATCTCGAATGGATGAGATGCACAATGGAAAGAGCGTACCCGGAAGATGGCTGGCCTCTTACTTTGTAGGTTGTCGGATTGTAGGTACCTATGAGGGAACATGGTTTAAAATTAAATTACATAAAGATTTTAAAAAGTGTGTTCCAAACTTAATACACACATATCCAGGTAGATGCATAGTGCTATTGGCTCTGTGCCTGATCTCTCTCCGGTCGTGTCGGATTACGTGCCGCCCCACGTGGGTCTATGAGAGTGAGGGAAGAGATGTGCACCTATGTCACACACTTGTGCACTATAATATCGCACGCGCTGAAGGCTAGTCTCCGTTGAGATTGCCCGCCATAGCCAAAATACTGTCTGGAGTACTATTATTATTATTAGTGCATAAACTCACACGTTTTCCTATGGGGGTTTAGAACAACAACCTGCCGCAATTCTTACATACAGCCCTTACTTTGTCTACGTATAAATCTACAACGTTTTACTGACGCAAAGGAAATACGAATTTAATATTTGTAAAATTACTTCTTCTTAAAATTAATTCCACAGAGACAGGCCTTTTAGGCCTATTTGGTTAGTTTCCAGGTCAGCACCACTTCGCGCGTTCATTAGCATTAACAAACAAATTGTCCCTTTAGCGGACAGTTTACAGAGGTTCTGATTTCACGGGAATTGACCATTGGCGCTTGCGCTCTGTTTGACTAAACAAAATTAAAAATATTGTGTTAACACTCAATGCGTTGGTAGAAACTAGGTATTTGTTTTTGCATGTGTACTTTTGTGGGATTTTGTGTTTATAAATACACCCACGTTACAGAAAATATTCCAAGGATGGAAGAGCGTAGAAAAAGATTTTTTATTCCATTTGAAAGCTGCTACGAATTTTTATCATATTTAAAAACATGTCCTATTTTGGACTTACTAAATAGCGCATTAAAAGTAAAGATTCCTAGATAAACCCAAAAGCGCCCCAAAAACGTAAAATAATGCCCCATTAGATGTCCCATTAAGTTAGAAGCACATAAGTTATTTAGCCTTTCTGGGTTACGGTGGCTAGTTAGTGTGAGTTATTGCAGAATTTGCACACGATGCGACGTCGTTCCAAAATTTTATGCATATTAGTATTTTGTGTCACCGCGTGTAACAGTCATGTTTTATTGTTACATACATTTTACAGAAATTATCAAAGGAACCAATTGGACACACATAAGTAAATTTGCATAGTGCCAAATGTTTAATAAACCTTGGAGGACAAATACTTTTCGTGCAACATATTTCTGAAGAGATCTCTCATGGAGCTTTCCATGTTTGTTATAAGGTTTGTAGACCGAGTTCCAAACGTCGAGATCCGAAGACGTACGAAGGTTTTCGATATCGGAAGACGAGATTGGAACTCAAATGGAGTTAGGCTAGCACGGCGCAGTGATGACAGTTGGAGTAAGGCAGTGACCGAGTGGCGTCCAAGGACTGGAAGACGAAGTATCGGTCGTCCGGCGGAGAGACGGGCGAACGATATTATTTTCATCGCTGGTAGAACCTGTATGAGGCTGGCACATGAGCGTGGAGATTGGCACAACAAAGAGACCCCCTATGCCCAGCAGTGGGTGACGTCGGGCTGTGGATGCTGATGATGACTTTTCTGAGACCTTAAAATGCACTGAATGATGACCCTTTAAGTAACAAAATAATATTTATACAGGAATACTTTTTTTGACGTTTAAGTACGATGCTCAAAAAATGCACATCCTTAAATAAACACTTTTATCTCAAGGGTAGATCAATAAAACACTTAATCATCATCAAAAGGAACAGAAAATACGATATTATATGCACAAATTTTCCTCCAGCGAAAACGCAAAATCATTGAACGTACCTATGTGTCAGCGATGTTTTAATGACCGGAGTTAATTGACGCTGGGTTTTCCCGGCTACATTTAGGCACGTACCGGGTTTTTATGGTGCATAACCATTCAAGTACATACGTACTAAATTTTATCGGGGGTTGGCGCCATGGATCATTGTTTAGACGCACAGACCTTAAATAGCTCGTAGTACCCGCCTCTAATAGCTTATAGTAGTATATTTCTGTCGTGCGCCCTGAATTATTTAAATGACTCGTTGTTTTGAATGTATGTGAATGTTATTCGAGTCGATTACTCATGAACTTGCTCTATATTAGGTTCCGTAGATAATAAAACGCGATCCGTTTTAGGTCTGATGATTTGATCCACTGTGTTATGTTTCAAACGTCATCTGCCGAATATGTGTGTTTAGCCGACTACACAAATAAGGAGGAGCTTCTCAATTCAGTTGTATTTTTTTAATATTTTTTCCCTCAGCTTGTTCCTTGCTCCCTCTGTTGTTGTTTTTATTTTTAACTGTGTTTAGTTTAGTTTATAATCCTTTCCGAGTCGCAATAAATACGTTTTCTTTCTTTCTTTCTTTCTTTCTCAGAACTCCGTTGTTTTTATTAGTAGGGGTTTTGATTTTCTTTTCCATTAATTGTTGATTTTTCTTCTCTTTTCAGGTAAGTTTAACAACACAAAATTGGAAACCGTGAGTATTTAGCCTCATCATCATCTGCCTAGCCTTTTTGCAACTCTGTTGGGGTCGGCTTCCAGTCTAACCGGATACAACTGAATACCAGTATTTTACACGGAGCTACTGCCTATCTGACCTTCACAACCCAGTTACTGGGTAATACGATACCCTTTGGTAAGACTGGTTGTCAGCCTAGTAGCAGTGCAGTATTGGTTGTGGTGGTTGGTTGGTAAGAGTGGTTGTGTGGTTGTGAGTATTTAGCCTAACATTACTAATATTTACGTACCTAATATAGATTTGATACTACAAAAACTTTCCTTTTCATACATCAAATGAAATTTTAAACATTGAAAATTGACTTTCTGCGGAGGAGAAAAAGATCTTCGGCTTTCTGCGTTCTCGTGCCGTTTCGTGCAAACTAAGGCAGCGAAAATTAAAAAAAAATATATCATAACTGTGCATACACACGAGCGGCACGACAACAACAAGGCAACTGCAGCCCTCGACACTCGTCGACGGCAGCCGTCGACCACCGTCGTGCCGGCCGCGTATTTGACCACTGTGCCCAATTACACGAGCGATTCGAGAGGTAACTGCAGTTGTAGACGGCTGCAGTTACCTTTGCCACTGACGCGTGCCACTCTACTCATTCATAAAGGCTATCAAGCAAGTTCTTCCCCTTCGCCGAATTAATGAAACACAAGCACAGAACACGATCTCTCTCTATATCCAATGATGTAATATTACTTCTACGGGAAGCTAACCCTTGAGCACATTATAGATAATTGGGAAAACATAGAACAACACTATTAGTTGGTATCGTATCGGTAACGACATGAGGGTCCGTTTACATTAGTAGGCACTTAGTCTCCTTCCATGATCGTTTGCACCATGCGAGATAATCTGCGATGTCCGGTGGAAAGCCAGTAGGGAAACTAGAGCATAAAATACTTGCACAATCAGTATTTTCGGCTTTGTAATAACATTCAGAATACCTAGTATTTCAGAGCTCCAAATTACTGCCCAGCATTTTCCCAACTAGGTTGCGGACAATAAAATCAGATGTAAATCCACTTTTTAAATGGACTTACCAATATTGAACAGTGCACGATTGCCGGAGATATTTGCACACCGCAATGGTTTAACATGCTCTTCTAAATACGCCACCATTGTAAATAATGGGCACTGGTCAGCAATCACTAAACTTTTCGCTGTTCTATCAATACAGGGGCTACTATTTAACCACGAAATTTAGCCCGTACTAAACTACTCTACTAATGTAAACGCACCCTATTTCGTACAGACGTGCCTCTCCGAAATATGTGAGATTACATCCAATAGAACTGCTGGAGAACATAATAGCTAATAGCAATATCGAGCTACTAATATCTGATGGTAAACAGTAACTAATACACAGTATCATACTAATATCCCTGGGTTTGTTCACTTGTTTGTATGTTGTGGACATGTCAAAGGATGGCGGCTCTTTGACATAGAACCTTTAGAGAAATCAAAGAGCTTTGTAGTTTTGGTTACCAATATTTGATGACCAATTCGCTAATTTGACAGTTATAGAGTAGAGTTGTATAGTATCGGCAATAAACTTAAAAATGTAATAAACAGAATCATGTCCTCTTAGGAAACGAGGTTTCGTGGTTTTATTTTTCACCGACACCTGAGTGCAGTTGTTGGTTGTCGCAAAATTTCAGAAGTAACGAGTATGCACTGACAAAAGAAGACCAATACAAAACATTCTCCTTTTGAAGTCGCTTTCTAATTACTCACTACAGTTTGGAGCCGTTTGGGGCCCAAGTGCGCGTCTCCTTTTTAAGGAAACTACTCGCCGACTTGTGTGGCTTGGTCGTTAATTGGCCCAAGAATTAGCATTGACATTCAACGTGGCAATGCTGCCTGTTCATGGTTCCGGATGACAGCGATGCAGACGAACACTTCGACGTCCAAATGTTCTTTTGCTATTTGTACAGTTAGTTAGTTAGTCATTTAATTTAGTACCTAGTATAAATAGTAAGTTGTGTTAAATATTGTAAAAATGATTACTTATGTGTGACATTACACTACGATTTCCAAAGCTTTAGCCAGCAGCTTCACACGCGTAGAGGTCGAAACTATAAAAACCTTTTCCATGAAAAAAAAACACATAAATATGTGCCAACTTTTATGGTGATCGGTCATACGGTGTTAAAGCTTATCAATCTCATATAAACCAACATCCATTTCTATATACAATATAGATTAATAGTGATAGATTTTCTGCCAACTTACCAATTTCCCCAAACGTTCGACATTTTCAACTTGCGTGGGTAACTTTAGCGAGCGGTTCACAAGTTGTTAAACCCAATGAATAGTATGATTACTATAGCCGGTACCTTCTTCTTTTACTCAGATAAAGCTCAATGATGACGGTAACACATTGATATATTATTCTAGTTGTAAAATATTATAATAACGTAACTCTGATCTTGTGCCAAGAATTCATGTATAGCGACAGTGATGTGGTTTTAATTAGTAGAATTTTGTGTATAATTTAAAAATAAAAATAGGTAATGGCATTGATTTTGTTTGTCTGGAGGTCGGTTATTATATGCTTCAATAATAATTTTTGGCAATGGGATGCAGGCCAGGTACAGTCAGCCTCAAAAAGTTATACAATATATATGTTACAGTTAAAACCCGTTTTTAGATAGAACGCGTTTTCCCTAGTTAGAACTAGTTATTTCTAAATGCCTTTGTTAAAACTAGAAATGTGCCGCGGCAGCGGCCGGCGATGTGCCAGAAGCGAATCGCTTTTGGAAAAGGAAACAGTTAGGTTAGGTTAGGTTAGAGTATGACAAACAACGCACGAGCCGAGCGAGCGAAGCGAGCGTGCCGCGGCAGCGGCCGGCGATGTGCCAGAAGCGAATCGCCGGGAATGAACGAGCGCACAGCGCGTGGATGGCGCTCGGAAAGGGATTCTCCCGCACTTGTCGAAACTTGTCGAATCAGGCGATGTCTCGCGATCAATGAGAATAAGGTACGATCAATTTTGAGAACAGTTTTAACTGACTCACTTCGGAAAAACGCGTGTTGTCTAGTAAGAACTAGTTTTAACTGATATTCCATTTCAAGTATTAGTTAATTCTAGTTTTAACAAAGGCATTTAGTAAAAACTAGTTCTAACTAGGGAAAACGCGTTCTATCTAAAAACTGGTTTTAACTGTAACATATACATCGACAAGAATTCATTTAACTGTCTTCAATCTTTTTTCATAATATAAACAGTATTACGGAACAGAAATTGTGGACAATCAAATTAATTCTGGTCGATGAATCTTTTTGAGGCAGACTGTAGGTACGATGTATCGTTTTCCGAATCCTTTGACGCTGTTTACCGAACGCAATGACCCAGCTTATACACGCAAACTACCTTTATCAACCCTACGATGGAGTAGGTAGACCGTTAACTATATATTTCGTTACCTATAATGTCAACCTGGAACGCAATGTACCAGACCAACCTCCTACCAACAGTTAGCAACTACCCTACTCACACGAAACACTTCGGTATATCCGACACAATACATACATTAAGAAAGCCGCTAATTAAATTACTTATTTTCACTATAATTTTAAGTTTGAACGTACATATATAAAGGTTTTTAGGTGTGAGACGACACTTTCAACCCTTTGTTAGGCTTTCAGTGACACTTAAAACTACCCTCCTTCTCTTAAATAGGTCTTAGAACTCGTTAATTGTAACACTAGCCTCAGTGGAATTACCAGTAATTTTACGTGAAAATGTTGGACAAAGCGGCCTCTTTATTTTGTTAAACAAATAAGCCTGTGTACCTGTTTCATTATCGTGTTTGGAGTGACAATTATTGAAGCTGAGTTTGAAATGTAAATGAATGGTTAATTCGCTTAAGTCGGATGAAAATATTCCTAGTTAAGATTGTGTTGTTAGTAAAAGGATCGAGGAATCTCGCTTGCCAAGTTTGCCTAATATATTAATTCTAAGAGACTGTTGACTGTGGTATGGGACGCAAATGGAGTTTGGCATGACACCTAGCAAGACGTACTGATGGCAGGTGGAGTAAGTGACCGATTGGCGTCCAAGGACTGGAAGACGATGTGTCGGTCGTCCGGCAGCGAAATAGGCGGACGAAATTGTTGCCATCTCGGGTAAAACCTGGATAAGGCTAGCACAGGAGCGTGGATATTGGCACAAAAAAAGAGAGGCATATTCTCAGCAGTGAGTGAAGTTGGACTGGGGATGATGATGATGAAGAGACTCTGAAGTCTGTTTTCTGATAGTGCAGGAAAGTGTGAGGGTGTGTGTGTGTGTGTGTAGGATGCATTCTGGAGAGTATGCGCGGGAATTACATGACTTAATTCCGCCATCACCGTTCCATCATCGGACAACCCGTCGCACGGCGGGTTTCCACCCTTACTTTGTTGACACTGCCACGATCCGGACGAAGCGTTTCGCCTCGTCGTTTATACCGCGAACATCGAAGGACTGGAACAATTTGCCTGCAGCGGTCTTCCAGTCCGATTATAATTTAAGTGTCTTCAAGGCTAGAGTGAATAGGCTCATAATAAATTAGTGCGCTTTACCATGTACGGTTGCATCACTGCTTTCCATCAGGCGGGATCGCAGCCAAGCACAAGTTTATACAATTTAAAAAAAAAGTATGATTGCATTGATCCCTATATGACTACCGACGCGTGCAACAGCAACCCTGAAAACCTAGTTTAGGGTGAAACAATATTATTTTAAGTATGATATAATATCGTTGCTGCGTTGTTGTCATCATATTGTCATACTTTTTGACGGTACGGTTGGCGCAGTGGTTAAGCGATTGACTGCTGCGCTGCGTGTCGCGGGTTCGATTCCCGTACGGTACAAATATTTGTATAACATACAAGTAGTTGTTCCGGGTCTGGCTGTTTGTGTATGTGAGTTTAAATGTTTGTAAACGCACCCACGATACAGGAGAAATTCCTAGTGCGGGGCAATGTTTTATTTAAAAAAAAAATTGTAATAGAGTAGTAGACAATGCAACCCCATAACTCATATATCTACAAAATGTTTGGTCGATTAATTTATTGTGTGTATACTTAATCGATTTTCGATCGAACAATGCAGGCTTTCATATTATCACGCACACAATCAACTCAATTAAACTGCCGATGCCATCGGGTCTACAAAAGGCAGAAGCCCTATTGATTAACCAAACAACGTTGTTATTCGTATGCCCGGGCATACCGATATAGAACAAAATGTTGAGATTTGGTAGCATTATAAGCTTATTGCTGGCATTAATTTTTAACAACAGTAATACCAACTTTTAGCAGCGCTGGACGAAATCAAACTGAAACTTTTCAAAAGGATTCGTTCAGGAAACTTGTGTAACTTTTCTACTGGGTTGGTTTTAATCGGATTTGTTGTCGTAATAAGTGATAATCAATACTTACCTACTTATACAAGCAAGGCAAGGTTGATGTAGCAGAAGTACATCAATAAAACAATATCTTTCAGATAAAATAATTATTTTAGAATCGTTTCGCACACGTTTTAACGGGTCCGGACCCGTGCTTCACCTAGGTTCTCCACCTCGACCCTGGTCTTTTAAGAGGAACCGGGACCATCCCTATGTGCGGATGGTGATCACCGGGGTGGTTTTAGTGAGGTAAAAATCCCACACTCCCCGACCTCACTCCCCGGAGGTCGGGTGCCTTTTGAAGGTTTCCCCCCGAAAACAAAAGGTTCTCCACCTCAGTGAAGCACGTGGACTCAGGGTCCCGTGCTCCAACTGATGACGTTATTGTACAGTGATGCAGTAATTAACATCTGTTTCCACTTGGCTTGTCGGCCAAACCGACGCTTACTGTTTTCTCAATTCGTTTTGGTGTTTATCTTATAATGTTATGCCATTATCTTTGTACCAAAAAGGTTGCATGCTACAAAACAAATCATGCAGATCATAATCTTGACAGTACTTACTTACCCTGATTTTTCCCATGAGAATGCCTCTTTCTAAGCATTTGCATAAGTAATTATGGCCTCATTCGCGTTTGCAACACAGAAATTGAGACCCAGAAACATATCTCAGTACATATATATATATACCGTTCTAGACAACTGCACAATCGACGAAGCTCCCACATACAAATTGCGTTATCTACACTGTACACTCTACAGGGCGAAGCGTTCTAAATTCAAATTCTGACAAACAACGGAACCTTTGATCAACAATGACAAGTGGCCCACTGGGGGCCACCGAGGGCCACTAGCAATCGTATCATACATCTAAGACAAGTGTGACAGTTATCTTGTGTATAGCGACCCTATTATGTCTTGGTATGCGGCGAAATACGAAACTGTGGGCCTATCACTAACGCGCGGAGTAAGCGTAACGTAAATTCAAACGATTTTAAAATTTAAAATACTCCTCTCGAACGTAATATTTACTTAGTTGTAAGACTTTAAGAATATCGTTTAAAAATATAATATCAAAAATCATTCGAATTAACGTTACGTTTACGTCGCGCGTTCGTGTTAAGGCGTCTGAAGTTCAATGTGTTGAATTTGACAGAAAGTTGACGTTTCGTCTTTGACACTAGCTCCATGAACGGTCAAGATATATTCGTCAGTTTGTAGTGTTGTGCTTTGGGTAACTGTTCATTTACAAAAGAAGAATAGTGGGTACGAGTATAATATAACAGTTAGTTTTCTAATAGCAAAAACGTTTTTAATAGCTTTTCTAGTTGTATGGTGCTCTATTACGCTATAGTCGTCATTTATTGTATGATTACAATAAGTAAACAAAAACTGCCGATCGATTCTGTAAAAATCTCACCGTGTAAACTTAGGTGAAGTGAGCTTAGAGTGAGCTGTCAATAGTGTCAATCCCTAGCATTAGTTGGAATGACAGCTCACTCCACGCTCACTTCACCTACGTTTTCACGGTAAGATGGTTACAGAATCGCACTGCAGTTTCTGTCTGTCATACTTTTGGAACATTACAATCAACCTATAGAAAATTACCTAGAAAGAAAAGTACATAGAAAGTAATTGACCTGAGACCTCTATGTATTGTGCAGACATCAAGCTACTACAATCTGTCAAATTTATTTAATAGATTTTCAACTTTATTGCTAAAGCATTAGGTTCAAGGTTGATTGGGAAAATTTGACAGTTTCGGGTAGCTCTACCTGCTGGCGTCTGTACTAAGGATTCTTCAAACAAGAGACATATTACTAGGGTTGGCTTTTTGGTACCTACGAGGTCCAAAAATACAAAACTTATCATCACGCCTGTATTCCCCTAAGGGTAAGGCAGAGGTGTACCTACAGTATAGGTACACTTATTTCGTCAGTAATGTTAAGTCCCATGTAATATGGGGCAAGCCTATTGCCATCGACCGGGTACAAATCCAGACGCGGGACTGCTACTGAGAAATTCCAGATAAAAAACCCAATAACACTTTGCACGACCCGGGAATCGAACCCAGATCCTCATGCTTAGCAGTAGCACTTGCGACCACTCGAACAACGAGGCAGTCCCAGAAGAATGTAATTTCAATAAAATCATGACATTACCCTTGAATATACTGAAGCATAAACATGTCGAATCCACCATTTTCGTGTAATTCGCTAAGCATTAGTAGATTATCTTGGCGATAAATCTCAGTATTCCCTGTGACCTGTCTCATCGCGGCTCGAATGGCTAAGCTTGTGGAATCAATTATAGATTTATGTTAGATGCTGATATCTTGTAACTGGATCTGAAGCCGTAAAATTATCTTGAAATACTTGTATTTATGTATCTACGTAATTGTAGCTCATTGTACCGAAAAGGTGCCAAACAGACGCTTGCGCCTGAGCTCTGTCTGTCGGTCACTGGGCTGTATCTTTAAAACTGTTACGAACTTATCCACGATCTAGCACTTGGCTGCAAAAAATAGTACTTTGGTTTAAATTTAGTTTTTATGGGGGATGCAGAGACAAACAGGTTATTATAAAAATAAACATGTGGTTATTAATTATTATAAAAATATGTATGTACATTATATTTTACTAACATCCGCTTGCAAACACAAACACATACACTAAAGCAAAAGTGTTGTGATGGTCAAAATGTTACAGGCTCTCATTCGCCAAATGTGCAAACATAAGGAGCAATAAGGAACTTCATTCCAAAACTACAATCATAGGAAATAATCTGCCAAGGCTTTTGAGTGAATCGTTTTGCTTTTGTTTTTCAATGAAATTGTTGCTAATTCCAAAATTAACAACAATTTCAAATAAAATTATGCTAAGTGTCCTATGTTTTGTGTTCTGTCCACTATTACGACCAAATTATAATTAATTCAGCTCACAGTAAATCAAAGTACATCAGCCAACCTTCAGATGTGGGTAGTAAATCCATTACTCGTCATACCCATGAGTAATTTACCTGTCTCTCAAAATGATCTATGTAACAATATTTCGACACCTACGTGACAATATTTAACTTCCCATGACATATTTTACTTATTTTATTTATTTGAAAAAATAAACGGTTACACATTACAAAAAATTTGAGCTACAGAGTAAGTAAATGTATAACCCACATTTTCCACATATTATAAATATAGAGGGGCTTGTGGCTAAGTAATAACAGCCGCAAGGATCGATCGGTCAGGTTAAGCTACGCTTGCCGCGGTTTATTCGTGGATATTTGACAGTCGTTACGGGTGGTCAGAAGCCCGAAAGTCTTACGACCAGTCTTACCAAGGTTTTTGTCAACCCTGGATTGTGGAGGTCGGATAGGCCATGTAAAATACTGGTATTCAGCTGCATCCGGTTAGATTGGAAGCCGACCCCAACGTAGTTGAGAAACGGCTAGCCAGATGATGGGGAATATAATGACATAATATGATAAGGATAAATGTAAAATAAAAAAGAAAACAAGAAATTATAAGTTAAAAATATTACGGAGCAATATTCAAAATAGTTTCACCAACAAGGCCTCAAAACTTCAACAAAGGTTGGAAAAGCGAAGATATCAACATTTTAGTCAATTACGTAAGTGGCAATTAACGTACCAATTACAAATTACCACTAATTGTAGAACGACGCTAGACTAAGGTTACAAAGCAACTTCGATGAGCTTCTATTTTTCTCTGGAACATTTTCCGAGCGAGTCATCGCTCTTCATGCTGTGGCAGTGTGTGATAAGAAGTATGATGTATCGCGGCTGTAACTTCGATTTTACGTCGTTTTATTTTATATTATCGTCTAGCTAAAGTTAATAAAAGTTTCTCAAGGCGATCAGCGCAGGAACAGTGTTCTATTGCAATAAGTATCTATTCAATGGTGTTCGTGTAAACTTCCTACTAATATTATTTATATTTTATTATTATATCCTATCCTACTAATATATAATATCATCATCATCATCATCATCATCTGCCTAGCCTTTTCCCAACTATGTTGGGGTCGGCTTCCAGTCTAACCGGATTCAGCTGAATACCAGTATTTTACATGGAGCGACTGCTTATCTGATCTCCGCAACCCAGTTACTGGGTAATACGATACCCCTTGGTAAGACTGGTTGTCAGACTTTCGGGCTTCTGACTACCCGTAACGACTGTCAAAAATCTACGAATGACAGCCGGGACCAACGGCTAAACGTGCTTTCCGAGGCACGGAGGGGTCTCGGAGGGGTACTAATAAATAATTATAATGATATTATAAACGCAAAAGTTTGTGAGGATGGATGTTTATTACTCTTTCACACAAAAACTACTGAACGGATTTGGATGAAATTCAACAAACAGATAGTTTATTACCAGAATTAACACATAGGGTACTTTTTATCCCGGTAGTATGGTCCCACTTCCCGTGGGATAATTTCCAACATCCACGCAGGCGAAGCCGTGGGCAAAAACTAGTATTGCAATAAATATCTATTATAAATATCTAATATATGGCTTCGTGTAGACATGTGTAATAATTCTTAATGAATATTAACTTTTATTCTAGATATAAATCTAGCAATTGGAATAAGACAGGTTTGAATTGTTTCCGGGGAATAAAAAACCCGGCAATCAATTAAGATAATTCACGCACGTATTTATTGGTTAGAACCATACTACCGCTACGTCATCTGTGCTTGATTGTATAAAAAGATAGGTCGGTGATGGATAAAAGAGAAATCTATGGTTTAGGCACACGGGTACCGGGCAAACAACTTAAGGCGAAAGCGTAAGGGTAGTCCGCGAAGGGGAGTCCCTTTACGGGGCACCGGTGTGGGCGCGTTCCTTGAGGCGGCGACCAGTCCGCCGGTTGAACGCGTCCCAAAGGGTCATGGCCGTCCGGCTGATCCGAGGATACCGCACGGTCTCCGCTGAGGCGGCGAGCCTCCTTGCCGGATTGCCGCCATGGGATCTGGAGGCAAAAGCCCTCGCCCACATATGGGAGTGGCGAGAGGAGGCAAAACGCCGGGGCGTAACTCCGCTGCCGCGAGAGATCACGGTACAGCGGACAGAGCTCCGGCGGGATCTCATGGCGACATAGAGAGTGCGATTGTCGCAACCCAGTGCTGGGCACGCCACAATTGCGGCGATAAGTCCCCTCTTTGAGGAGTGGATGGAGAGGCGCCACGGCGCCCTCACCTTCCGCCTGACGCAGGTCCTCACCGGACACGGTTGTTTCGGGAGGTTCCTGTTCAGGATAAGGCGGGAGGAAACGCCAGGGTGTCACCACTGTGTGGATCGCCCGGAGGACACGGTGGAGCATACGGTGGAGGTCTGCCCGGCTTGGGCGGAGCACCGCCGCGTCCTCGTGGTGGCGATCGGCGGCGGCGATCTCTCGCGTCCGGCCCTGGTCCAGGCCATGGTACGGAGCGAGAGTGCATGGGAAGCCGTCACCTCCTTCTGCGAAGCAGTAATGCTCGCAAAGGAGGAGGCGGAACGCGTGAGGGAGAGGCTATCTCTGCGCCCTCACGCCCCTAGTCGCCGCAGGAGACGCCCTGGTCGTCGGGAGTCACCAGCCGACTCCCGGCCACCGTAGGCGCGGGCTTGCGGGTGGCGAGCTATGGGCAGCTCGCCGCCCGGCAGGGACCAGGCCCGGGTCGACGGCGCGTTGTGTTCCACGCGCGCCTCAAAGAGATGTCAGCAAGAAGTGACGGGGTCCGTTAGGGCCGCTGCCTGCCAGGGTCGCGGGTTGTTCGGAAGAGATACCGTGGTCCCTGGCATAGGCAACTGAAGGAACACGGGTGGGTTTTAGTCAGTAAAAGTCTGACACGCCCTCCTGCTCCGCCCAGAGCGGGAGAAGTCATATGATGATTTCCCACCCAGAAAAAAAAAAAAAAAAAAAAAAAAAAAAGGGTAGTCCGCGAAATTCCAATTTTCTGCTCTCAAAAAAAAAACTGCCCTTTCATAGAAAAGTGTTCAGTACATTCAGTAACTACGAGTTCAAAATGTACTGAACAGCAATTATTATTATTATATTATTTATTTTTAATAACCTACAAAAAGTTTTGACACAGAATGTTCAGAATCATGTACTGAATCCATGGTAATAGGTTGTGCATAGATGTCCCTGCCACCCTGTATGATATAATGTTCCAAACAAAATCATCGTTGAAGCAACAGTTTTATTCGATAAACTGTTTTTATGTATTCACAAGGAAACAACACAAAAAACAAGTCAAAAAAGCGGTCAAGTGTGACTGTACGAAGTGGACTCGAACACAAAGAGTTCCGTACCACCGTACAATATTTCATACCACATATTTTCATGACTTTTTTTGTTATAGCGCCCATAGTAGTAGGTACACACTATGTGAAAATTTCGAGTATCTACCTATTACGTTTCAAAAGATACAGCCCTGTAACAGACAAATGCACAGCGGACCTCAGTAATAGGGTCCTGTGGGCACCCTTTGGGCACGTAACCCTAAAAATCTATAGATTTGAATATTTTGAGGAAAGGGAATGCGACTCATGAATGTTTCATGGGATGGTCGCCATTTTATACTGCTCCTACTTTGCGAACAATATCGATAGTGGCGAAAAAAGGGTACAAAAAAAACAAAATGGATAAAAAGCAATCGTCGAAATTCAATGACTTTTGCGAACTTTCAAAACAATTTTTGGCGACTTCAAACGATTACTGTGGTACTTACTTCCAGATTTTTGAGAATGCTTTTGGTTACTAATGATAACTTTTTACTTTTAGCGTTTTTTGTTTGGTATTTTATTTTTTTGATGTAACAAAAGTTTGAAATCGAAGAAAGCATCGGAACCATTAGCTTAAGTACCTATTCTGTTCAGGTGAAAGTACAGCTGTGTTCATTAAAACATGGAGGATGAACTGCTTGCGTCCGTAGGATCTACTTGTGTTACGACCACTCTACACGTGTCCCCTGAGTAAACGAGCAGTAATAATGGTGGTAGGCCATAGCATCGGCTGCCGGCTTTAAAGTTACCATCCACCAGACAAAGTTATGCCGCCAAGCGATGCGTCGTGTTCCGGCATGATGTCTGGTGAAGCCGTACGGAGAATGGGTCTGAGCAGTTGTGCTGCGATGTATGCCGGGTATGATGCGCCAGTTCTTGTTGTGTCGGGTGTTTCGTCGTGGAGGGTAGCTTGATCCGAAGCACGATGCTCTACTGGCCGACCGCAGGTAGCCGGGGGCCCAAGTAGTGTGCCACACGAAAGGCTGCCCCGCCAACTGCAAAAAATCCCAAGATGGCCCCATCGTGCCGATTGGCGACCGGACGAGAGGACCCGATGGCGATCCCTGGAGGGTTCGGGCGTCCCCGCAGTCTCCAGATCAACCCCCTACTGGCGCAGCAACACTGGTCGTGTTGTTTGGTTTAACATCGCATCACCTCGCTCAACTGCCGTCTTCCTTCCTATTCACTCAATATTTCTGTTTTTAAATGAAAGGTCCAATAAAGAAAAGTAAGTGTAAATGTGTAAGAAACACGTCCTCTCCTTCGGAGTGCACCTCTCAAATATTCGCGGTCTGCACTCAAATTTCGATGCGGTCCACCACCATCTTGAGGCTGACAAGCCACACTTGCTTTTCTTGATGGATACCCAGATTAGATGTCCGTCAGGTGCGGCGTACCTCGACTACCCGGGATACTCATTGGAGCACCATTTCCTGCAGCGTGCCAGGGTCTGTGTGTACGTCCGCAATGGCATCTGCTGCCAGCGTCTCCGTCACCTTGAAGACCCTAACTTCTCGTCCTTATGGCTGTTGGTGGACACTGGTATGGACAAAATTGTCTATACCTGTGTCTACCGATCGCACAGCGGTGACCAGGAGACGACTCGACTGTTTGACTACCTTAGTGAGGCCGCTGATAATGCTCTGCATCGGCACCCTGATGCGCAGCTCGTCGCTCTGGGAGACTTTAACGCCTGCTCCAAGACTGGCTTTTCCTTACCAGAGGACCGACCACCCTGGGAGACAAGAGTTTGTAAGGCAAGCGACTAGGGTGCCAGATGTAATTGGTCATAGCACCAATTGTCTGGACCTTCTGCTGACCACCGATCCGAACAGATGTGTTGTAACAGTCTCCTCACCATTAGGAACTTCAGATCACTGTCTGGTGAAGTCTGTGTCGTCCTTCTCCCCACCTGACTGCGACTCACGCGGTGAACGGCGAATGTGGTGATACAAATCAGCAGATTGGGATAAGATGCATCACTTTTTTGCATCTTATCCTTGGCAGAAGAGAAGCAGACCTCTGCTCTCGGTGTTTCTCAACTGGGTTGACGCTCGTGACCGCAAAGCTCCGGATCTGAGCCGATATTCCTGAATCGCACCCTCCAAAAAAAAATTCACTCCTCAATTCCTCATTGCACTGGGTGCTTACGTTTGTAGCCCTGTCATTACTCCCCTCGTTAGCATGACTTGTGTTGGACTGCGGTAGTACAACAGTCTGCGACTGGAGGGCGATGACATTATGATGATGACATGATTATTTTATTAATTATTATTATTGATGTTCTGAGATACAACTCTTTTCCCAGGAGCTGAGTTTTATTTTTCCATGGAGCCAGAGCATTCTCCTTTTATGCGAACGAAGTCGCCGGTAGAAGCTGTAGCATGCACATATTGTGTTGAGGTTTTTGATAAAAGTGACATATTCTATTGTACTGTTGTTCTGGACAGAGAGAGGTGGAAAGAGAGTAAGGAGGCGTCTGCCCAGCAGAGGGACATTTAATTTTTAATAACTACGACGAACTTGAAAGTAGCGCTCTACGGCTGCTACCGGTGTCACAGTTCTAACCTGACCCATTTGGTCGACGTGCCCTATAGCTTAGTTACTGCGACCAATTCGGCTCTCGTGTGGTGGTACATTGATTTAAAAATGCGTAGGTACATATTGAAGAAGTGAAGAAACCGGCATGTTCTAGTACCGCGTGGTGGATTACGGCGCGCTCCCTCTCACAGAGAGGAGGCCTGTGTCTCAGCAGTGCGAACATTATAGGCTGATTATGAACTATGGTTTACTGAATAACAAATATTCGCATGTAAGTACTGTATTTATTTCGAGGCAATTCTTTAAACACCTCATAGGCCGCGATCAGAAGGCCAATAATAATTCTCGTAATTTAAAATGTTCAAAATCTAGTCGTAATCTCATCTCGGCGACAAACAAATGTCAAAAACTTGTCAAAATGTAGGGAAATTAGACGTATTTTTGACAGATTGAGACTGAGATCAGACTGTGTACGATCTTAAAAAATACGAGAATTACCCCTCTGATATTCTCACTTAATAAAAACATAAAAAATAAACCTTGTGTATTGTACAAAATGCACGCTTGACATGAACGCTATTAATTGCAGAATGAATTATTAACACACCAGTGCAGGCTACTGCTCAGTCAGTCGATAAATTTATCTAAAGGATGCTCCACAACAGCTTCCTGTCGCCGATAGCCACTGCGAACAAAGCGACGACACCATGTATAAACTTACTGATGCGAAACAGGTAATAAATATGAACTTCAATCAATTTATTGTAGCAATTAATATTCATTATAATGATTTGTAAACAGGTCAGTATAATAAAGCTCAATAAAATGACAGCGTTATAAATTTGTGTGTATGTACACATGTGTTAATTGTCCTGTGATGGTAATTTGTTAAGATTTATAAGTACGTACGTAAATGAAGTACTGTATCTTTTATTCATACTACGTAGGCTTTCGTTCGGTTCGTTTGAAATTATATCGTCGGCATCGTTTCTTTCATGTGATGTGATGATTATAGACTCAAAATAAAAAACGTGTGCAGTTGGGGGACAGCCATCAGGAACAAAGCTCCTTACGCTATACTCGCAGAACGACAACCACGATGAGAAAATTAGAACATTTTCGTAACCGCCGTCTTGGACTTACGTTTTGACCGCACTATCGACTTTAGCAGCCTCGAAAACCATGAAAACGATACCCATGACGCAAAATTTAAAAATTTTCTTAGCCGCCATCTTGGATTTACAGTTTGACCGCACTATGGAGCGACACAACCATTTTATTACGTGACGATTTCTACCAGCTTACTCACCGCAAGCCGCGTTAAACAACTTGGTTCCAAAAAACCTCCGGTGGACCTACGTGGTCAAAATGTATGGAACAGCTGTTTTCTTTTTTAATAACCGACCAAAAAATTCAACACAGAATCATGAACTCAGAATCATGTACTGAATCCATGGTAAAAGGTTGCGCGACGATGTCCCTGCCAACCCTACTTATATAGGAAAGATTCCACAGCAATGTTCAGTGCTATCTACTATTTGTTTGTACAATTAGCTACGTTGTTGACCAAGCCGCTTACTTGGCAGCAAATAGAGGCTCGACTTTGCATTGAAAATAGGGTAAAAACTAAAACGGTTGGCAGCGCGCTATCGTTTACCTAAACTTTAACGACGGAGGCAAAGTTTCAAGTAGGGTTGAACACCTTACCAAGCGGTACCTGCTCCAATTAATTTCTTTATCAAATTCACTTTATTTTCTGATAGTAAACTCGGGGTAAATAATAAAGACGATTAAATGTGTAAAACGTTCGCAAATTGGTACTTAATTAACATTTCATGTTTTTCTAACAATCTAGGTAAACCGTTTACGGCTTTTAATAGTTCATCCCATTCGTTCGGGCTAGTAAGCTGCCTGGAAATCAACAGCAAAATGATTACAGTTCACTAGATACTGTAGAAGGCTTGAAGAGCCCTCTGAGGTAACGGGCGGAATCAAACAACTTTTGACTCCTTTAAGGTTATATTGTCTTAACGTCTTTACATATTCTCACTAAATTACCACTGACTGTTCTAAACAAAAATCCTAATAGAATTTTTTTTTTTTTTTCTTATGGGAAATCATCAAATGACCCCTCCCGCTCTGGGTGGAGCGGAAGGGAGTGTCAGACTCTTACTGGCTAAAACCCACCTGTTCCTTCCTTTGCCCTTTATGTTCCGGGGTAGCGGTAACCCTTTCGGACAATCCCGCTGAAATAGAAAATATTTGACATAAGCTTGAACGTTGCATTGTAACCCGCGCTAAATTATAGCCGGCCTGCACGATATAAGGTTGCCTTCGGCAGACAAACCTCTGCAATACTATGCTGCCTACGTTCTACAGGAATAAAATCCACAATATTTCCATCCATGCACTCCAATAATGTAAATTCAAAAACCACATCGGAGCTCCGTAACCGCCGCAAACACTTTGGGCGGCCACAGTATTCGCAGTTGGTATTATTTCCTGGCTAATTTATGCTTTTACATTTACATACGTGCACCCCCTGAAGTCTGGCGTATATTCACTTGAATAGCTTTATCTTTGATGGCAGTTTACTAGGGTATCGGGCGACAGAACTTCCCTATTACCACCTTAATGCAATTGACAATTATTCAAATTTTATGAAGCAATGACTCAATAATAAAAGCCGTACGCGTTGATTGAAGGTTAAGCTACGCTTGCCGAGGTTGATCCGTGGATGGGTGACCATTCAGAACATGTCAAGACCCCTCCGTGACTCGAAAAGCACGTTAAGCGTTTGTTCCTAGCTGTCATTCGTAGATCTTTGTCAGTCGTTACGGGTAGTCAGAAGCCCAGAAGTAAGACAACCAGTCCAAGGGGTAACATGAAGCGACTGCCTATCTGACCTCCACACCTATGTAGGTGGGAACTAATTGGAGGTCAGATAGGCAGTTGCTTCATGTAAAATACTGGTATTTAGCTGCATCCCGTTAGACTGGAAGCCGACCTTAACACAGTTGGGAAAAGGCTGGGCAGATTGATTTGACTTGAAACAATGATAATTAATGTATCAGGCACAAAAACACTACGTAATGAACCCATCATCTTACATATCGAAGAAAAATATACATTAATGATATCATCATGGGCGTATAAAAGCTGGAAAAAAAAGAATATTGTCAAAGTAATATAATAATATACAATAAATTTTGAGAAAGTTTTACCGAAAATTTCTTTCATTTTAATTCATAATGAAAAATTTTGATTCATGATGATAAATGTTGATTGCATGAATCTCAGAAGTATTATAAAAAACTTATTATAAATAGTTTTGCTACACGTAAGCCTAAAAGTTTCCAGTTCAAAAATCTAATGATTGCCGAACACTCACAATCGACTTTGAACAGGAGTTTTATAGATCTTCAAATACACAAAAACACGAAAATCCTTTTGGCATTCCTAATTACGTGCAAAACAAGATAGCTGAAAAAAAAATAGCAGAGCAAGCGCTTTTTGGCGTTGGCAAATACCCCGGAAAATATAGCTCGCAACGATTTTACAAAGCCATTTTCCTAAAACATTATAGCAATAGTCAAAATATCTTCACCAAAAATGGCGTATCCTGTCCTTATTCCGTTGAAAATACCCCTCTATTCTCTATAAAGGATCATGCAGAATAATAAATAAAATATTTCACGAAAGCAGTGGCGGTTAAAATTGGATATTTCTTGGAACAAGGTCCCTTCGCAGGGTGGTGGAATTCAACAATATTGTCAATAAAGAATGCCTTCGAACTGATAAGACCTTTATAAGCCGGAAAGGTTGAAAGTTCCTTATAAAAATCTTTTGCTACATCTTTCTCGTGGAGAACGGAAGTCGGAACGGGCTTATGCCGTCCGTGCAGCACATGTCAGCTAATTATCTCTTTCTTTGACTATTACTGTGAGCTTTTGTTTCGTTGCAATGGACTTAATTAAGGCTTTATTAGATACGTTCTTGGTATTTGGATTTTCAATGTAGCAACAGACTGTCATGTATATATTTAAATCTAGTTAGCTAATTGGAATTGCGTCTAAATAAAATTGATGATACACACAAAGATGTAAAGACATAACTTATAAACACTACATTACGCAACTATTTACACTAAGACTAAAATAAACGACTAACAAACTAAATACACAAATAAATGCAAAAAAACATGTTGGTTACCTACTTAGGCGTCGAAGTACTAGTCCGCATCGCTGTCATTTGAAAACATGCCCAGAAGACTGGCAGCATTGCCACGTTGAAGGACATAACCCATTTTAGACTTTTGATCAAGCACCAATCTACAAGCTAAAACATGATGAAACCAAACCAACTTGTTATCGCTTCTATCTCCATCAAATAATGGCGTACCATAAAATCCATTGCACAATTCTGATCCAATCTATAACATTGTTTCTTTTTTTTTTTTTCATTTCATTCGACAATCTGGTAATTCACAGCAGTGTTGCATCTCGACGGTCCATCATTGGAACACACTCGATACCCGAAACAATGGTCTTTAACCTCGAGAACAATGTCAATGGCGTAACAATCATGTACTATTAAATAATATACATTCTAATTAGCAAATCTCAAGGAGATCTGAAACGGAGATTGGAGAGATAGTGTACCTTTAATTTATTGTACGCTTAGAAATACATAGGTGGAGATACAGGGTGGTAGGCAGGGGACATTGACGGGCAAGCTGTAACCATGAATTGCACATGATTTTAGACCCCCTAGCGCAGAAATATTACGAGGGTTATCAAAAAAAAAATCAAAGTCATGTGCTGAATTCATGGTTACAACTTGCGCGTCGATGTTCCTGTCTCTCTGTATATGGAGGGGGAGATGAAGATTTTTAGGATAGTGAGAAAAATTAGGTTAGTAAAAATTTGTTTCATGTAAAATAGTGTATGTTTGTTACTCAATCACGCGGGAACGCCTCAACGGATTTGAATGAAAATTAGCACACAGGTAGACCATATCCTTAATTCAAATATGCTAAACAGTTCTAGGATGCGATGAAAATCAAGAGCAACTGTTAATTTATATTATTTTTTAATTCAGCGCCATCTTCATGATCTTATACTTACAGTTGGAAGTAGAATTAAATGAAGCAGTCCATTACTGTACTAACCTAATTATATAATATTACGACTAAACAAACAATGAAACATTAATATCCATACATATTAGTACTTTATCCTGCCGGCGTTAAGCTCCAGGGCCGTTACCCTATAATTAAATTTAAATTCAATTATGTGAACAATATTAAAGCAAACATTAAAAGCAAATATCAAATACAATAGTGCACTGTTCATTAATAATACATGGTATTATTCTAGCTTCATTTGATATAAACAGCGTTACCTACCAGTTTAGTTCTTTGAATATTATTATGCGTCATAATTACAATAGCCCTTTGAAAAACAGGCACCTATGAAAAAAATTAAAACCAATAAACAAAACTTTTTAAAAACAAGCTTTTATTACTTGTTAATAAACAGAACTAAAAAGTTATAAATAATTTAAACCTGATAACAAAAATATAATACCTACTAAATAAAAGCGTTTTACATTTTGATTGAACATTAAAGAACATTTAGTATTTTACACCTTCATTATTTTTCTTTCGCAATCACTATATAATATTAACAAGTAATTAACTATATAATATTAAAATATATAATATTAACAAGTAATAAAAGCTTGTTTTTAAAAAGTTTTTTTTTCTTTTAATTTTATTTAGAACTCTTTAGTGTTTTTGATGCGAGATTTACTACGGCGTAGTTCGTAGCGCGTAGCAGTGTTTTTCCGTTAATGAACGAACGAACTTATTTTCCCAAAGATGGGGTCGTATATTCACGTCCACCAAACCACCACTACTCACCACCCTTTAAAAGCGGTCCACCCATCAAGACGAATGAAACTCGACGCGGTTGTGTCGCTTAATTACTGAGTTCCTATGGCCACCTTCTTCTATTTTTTATTTGTAATTGTACGTTTCGCTTGTGCAGAATAAAAATTTTTCTTTCTTTCTTTTCTTTTTCTTCTTCTTCCAGTCTTATATATTGCTAGCCACCCCTTTTCTAGCCATATCATCTTTAATACAGTTCATCTATCACTTCTTTAGTCTTCCTCTATTCTTAAAGCCATCCTTCTTACATTCATACCCAAAACTTTGCTATCGGCATTTTCCTTATTTCGCCGTATCATACGCATACGATGACAACCCATTTCCACACTCTATATAGGTACATAAATGTCGTGTTTAAAAGCTATATATCCTAAACAACTGATAAAAACAGTCTTGTAGTAAGAAGTTGGTAAGGTACAGCTCTACCATTCTTGAAAGCTTATTTATGTATTTACTGAGAATACCAAAATACGTATCTTTTGGTTCTTAGACTTACTATGTATCCAAATCCAAAACTATGTTCTAAACTTCTAACTACTACCCTCATAACCTACTTTGGTTGGTTATGAGTACATTACATATTATAAAGTGCTCTGTGGTACATTACATTGTATATAAAATTGGTTTTGTGGACCTTTTCTCTTTTAATAATTTTCTTGCCCATTTGGTAAATATTTCTCAACACATTCCGGCCAATTTCCAACGAAACCATAGAAAGTTTTCTCTTGGGACCATAACTAATATACCTTGCTGAGAAACTTCCCTGTTATACCAACATACATACGGAGGAAAATTGTCTAAACATAGCATTTTTTAATTGGTTTGAGATGTCTACAGGGATTCCTTTAGTACAAAAATTTTCACTTTTCTGTATGGAAATGTTTGGACTTTATACCTGTTTTATTTTTGTTATGAATAAAACAACAATAACATTTTTATTCTTCCAGTACGCTACTGCTAAGTTTATAACCTCATTTTATTTTAACCTTCACTTTTCATGGAAACATCTCAGGGCCAATTCTTGTAATTTTAAGATCGTTCATAGTCTGATCTCAATCTTGATCTGCCAAAAATAAGTCTAATATTCCTACATTTTTGACATTTGTTTGTCGCCGAGATGAGACTGCGACTAGATTTTGAACGTTTGAAATGATGAGAATTGGCCTTCCGTAATTGTTATGGTGTACATAATAAAGAGTATTCTATCTATCTCTCTTTTTCAAAATTTTAGTGCAGATCAATAAAACGAAGCTATTCCCGACTAAAATAAACTCGATGCACTCTAATATATGTGTCCGACATTTGTGTCAGTATCAAAATAGAAGCCCTAAGTGAATTTATTCGATATCCGCCTGCATTGCTATATCTAGAACTATCTTGAACTCCTTGCAGAAGAGCTTTTATTTTTGGACCGGACCTTTAGTTATTTATAAGAAATCTAGTTACTGTTCTGTTCAGCGGACTGCCAACGGACTACAAGTTAGTTGGTAAAAGACCTCTTTGAAGATGGTGATACAGGTATTGCTGTCAAACATGCTATGATAATGGATCTGGAAGTAAGAAGACACAGAAATTTTTCACGATCGTGTACCCAATTTGGACAGGACAGTGAAGTAATCAGTGAGTGTGACTTACGAGGTATTTTTTATCAATAAGTACAGACGCCAGCACATCAAGCTACTACAATCTGTCAAATTTCTTTAATAGATTTTCAACTTTATCGTTAAAGCATTAAGGTTCAAGGTTGATTGGGAAAATTTGACAGTTTCGGGTAGATTGACCTGCTGGTGTCTGTACATTGAGTACAGCTGATCTATTCTGTAAAAATCTTACGGTGAAAACTTAGATTAAGTGAGCTTGAAGTGAGCTATCTAGGCAATAGTGTCAATCCCTAGCACCAGCCGGTCTATTCTCCAAAAATTTCATCGTGAAAACATGATGAAGTGAGGTTGAAGTAAGCTGTTATTCCACCTGATGCTAGCAGTGACAAGGATCATAAATGCCAGGGATTGACACTATTTACAGCTAACTTTACCAAAGTATTCACAATTAGATTTTTACAAAATAAATCGGCAGGTGTCTGAGATCTTCTCAAAGGTACACATATACAAGCACCCTAAAAAAGCAACTAAACTTTTAGGTGCTTGTACGACATACGTGTCGAAGTCAAACATCTTTAAAATTCTCACTAAGTACCAGTAAAAAATCTGATCATGATAAGTTGTATTTGGACTTCATAGAGCATACAAAAAGCTTACATCATTGATAGCCGTATGACTCATGTTTCTTTCAATAGAGGCACTTGGGAAACCACAACTAACTTGAACCTATGATTGGCACCTATGATTGGCACCTGACTGGAATATCCTCATCACTAAATAGACTCATGCACGTAACTCTCATGGGAAAGCGTACAGTCTCCTAAAATACCCAGGTTTGGCAACCAGTTAGTATTCTGTACCTGTCTGTACCCTAGTCGAAATATCGCGACTACGTAATGACTGGTGATTGACATTGAGTTTGTACTACATAATTGCTTAGCACATGTGTGCAGTACTACATATGTACTATAAAGCTACGTAAATAAAGCTAAGTACGTCTCTCATTGCCTTGAATGTGCCCTGATAGTTGAGAGCAAGTTATGCTTACTCAAATGTCTCGCTGATGGTAGCGTCCACGTGTTCTCTCTTCACAGGGAGAGCCGATCTTAACTCTAATATTAACATAGTTAGGAGAAATGAAAATTTTATCAGCCTAAGGCAATTTAGGAACAGTCACATGTGGGATCATTTGGTTCCCTATGTAATGATTAAACTGAATGGTGCTGATCCATGTGTCATATTCGTGAACGCGCGCCGTCTGTTGTGCCTGGTCATCACTTCATGTTACTGACTGACCGACTCTTTAACAATATAAAAATAGACACTTAAGCAAGTACATGACGTTGTGAGTGAGTTTAAGTTTCAGTCTCTGTACTCTACAGTGGAAACAAAAAACGAGTAATATTAATCTTGTCGTGTGGCTAAACAAAAAATCGCGTCAAAATGTTTCACTTAGGTCCGTGAAAAATGTATGTGCAAAAAAAGTCTCATAAAGTCGAGATTGACTATGTTAGCCAAAAACCACATTGAGCTGTTACCTATGTTATCAATAGTCGATGATTAGACAAAAACGGAGCGTCTACTTCGTTTCCGAGAATACTGCAATCTAAAAACAATACCACATTTAACTAAACGTTTTTCTAAACAATTTTATTATGCAGCTGCTAGTAAATCGTGCTTTTAGATAATATCGATTTCATTGTTATTGTATGTTAAAAAGCGTAATAGACAGCTTTATCGTAAGGTCGATCGTAAATATTTGCAATTAAACGTTTAATAAAAACTGGTGATTCCATTTAAGGTGCAGCCAATCGAAAAACATAAATATCGTAGGATGTGATTAATAAATGATAGTAAATCGAAGTATCCCACTGTATTACCAGTTGGTACGTAGACTCCTACTGCTTTAAACATATTGTGCCTCCTAAAACAGCAGCCATAACTGTTACAAAACCACAAAAAAGTACAAAAAATACTATTTGAGGGATCAGTCCACGTCATGCTTAAAAGATGGATGAGTGATCACAGTTTTCAATTTAACTTGCACTGGTCGTTTGTATGTTCGTAACTTATCCGTCAACATTTGCAAACCATTTTTCGACCATTTGTTGTTATAAGCACAGGACTACCAACTATAAACTTTTAGAGAACACTAAATCTATACAGCGTGTATCAGAAATGTGTATATTTAAGATGGTCCAACTGAACATTATTTTCCAAGGGAAAAAAAATCGAATTATTTTTAAATGTGCCAACACATTTTTGTGTAAGAGAAAAATAACTAGAGAAAGTTGGAAAAACATAAAACTCTGTATGCACCACGATTACACTCTCCGAAGAGCTAATTTTCCGGATCTGATAAAATTGTATTACTGTTTAATTTCTTAGCTAGTTTCATTTCAAGTAAAATATACGTGTAGTTACGTGGTTTTATTACAATATATGGGTAGTTAGGGTTACGTGGTTTTATAATAATTAAGAGGAACGACTGTCGTGAATTCTCAACGAACTCATTTTCTCCTGAATTCAGCGCTAGTCTGTGGTAAAGGACGTGTTCGTTAATTTATCTCAGACTGGAAATAATATATAGGTATATGCTTTTCTGGAATGTTTTAGTATGTACATATGTAGGTAGATAGATACTGTGTTTTGGTTTCCTTGTATATTTGGTATTCAGTCATACAAGAAAGTGAAAATGAAGCAGGTACCTATCAATTAAGACGGATACCTATTACCTACCCAATGGCATCATCGTTTTCATAGGTACAATGGTATTTAATAAGTACCGTTAATTAAATTCTTGATTAGAATTTTGGGAGAAACATTTTTGTGAGTAAAGATGACGGTCTTTGTGGATCCCTTGTTCTGTTATGGTACCTACCCTAAAACTGCTTTTTTGTTTTGGATTCGCGGCGTTTCGGCTAAGTAATTACAGCCGCACGGGTCGATCGATCAAAGGGGCAATTCTCGTAATTTTAAGTAGGCCTACGTCTGATCTCAGTCTCAATCTGTCAAAAATACTTCTAATTTCCCTACATTTTTGACAAGTTTTTGATATTGATTGTCGCTGAGATGAGATTCCGACTAGATTTTAAACGTTCTTAATTATGGGAATTGGCCTTCAGGTTAAGCTACGCTTGCCAAGGTTGGTCCTTGGACGGTTATCTTTACATACCGAGACCACTCCGTGCCTCAGCAAGCACGTTAAGCCGTTTGTCGACTGTCATTCGTGGATCTTTAAAAGTCGTCACGGGTCGTCAGAAGCCCGAAAGTCTCACAACCAATCTTAGAAAACGGTATCGTATTACCCAGTTACTGGTTTGTGGACGTCAGATAAGCAGTCACTCCATGTAAAATACTGGTATTCAGCTGCATCAGGAATCCGAACCCAACACAGTTGGGAAAAGGCTAGGTAAATGGATTGGAAGGGGCGACTAGAATAAATTCTATTTTTTGCAAATGTTGACGTTCAAAAGTGCCTTTCATGTGCCTATTTGAAATAAATGATTTGACCTTGACTTTGAATGGTTCGCTGGATTTATTTTTATTGGTATTGAGCTGTCAACATACTCATAAATGGTAACAGCAATTAGGTTCAGGTGTCACCATGACTCCTTATTTTATAGCATCAGCAATTAGGCATGCACTTACTTGAGGTCTATAAAAAGTTGAAGCAATTAATATTGTATGATCAATAAACAATAACAGTTGATCGAAGCTGTTTATAGTCGATGACAAGTAGTCAGATACAATAACATACACTGATTTATAGACGGCGATTGTATGCTAATCTTCAGACTTCATCTAATAGTCTAGCAATGTGATACGAGTGTATTCATACATTAAAATAGCATTCACATTACAACAAGATAAAGTCATTGTTAGGTTATCTAGAATTTATTGTATTCACAATCGTGTCAATGTCACTGGGAATTACAGATAGCTAAATAAATGTTGAGGTTTTTTATTTCAAAGAAAAGGTCGTTCGCTGTCTGTTTCCGCTTGGTTTTCCTAAGAAACGGTAACCAAAGACACGAATATAAGAGTTTAGTGACCACCAAAGCTGCACAAAAAATATCCTCAATCGCATCAAGGTCCAAGAAACGTTAGTAGAAAAGGCTAAAGAATGCAGCCGATCTATTCTGTAAAAATCTGACCGTGAAATCTTGGATGAAGTGAGCTTGAAGTGAGCTGTCAATAGTGTCAATTCCTAGCATCGGGTGGAATGACAGCTCACTTTAAGCTCACTTCACCTTAGTCTTTCCGTAATATTTTTACAGAATACACCACCAGGCCTTATCTGCAGGTTGATATGAATGCGTTTACAATATGCCCAGCATCTTACGGGCACGTTTTTCCCGTGACGATTTTTTTTCGTGCACTTGATTTTCAACGCACTGCTTAGCGCCGAGAGTTAAAAATCCAACAGTGTGTTGGTTTTGACGCGCTGGGCTGTGCTCTGTTGAATTCTCAATGCTCGGCTCAACACCGTGAGTTGATATTCCAGTCATCATCATCATCATTGCAGCCCGGAAGCACCCACTGCTGGGTATAGGCCTCCCCTTTCATCTGCCTTACTTCCCTGTTCTGTGCGTCTATCATCCAGGTATTTCTGCGGCTTTGACGATATTGTCAACCCAACGCGCTTTTGGACGGCCCTGGTTTCTTTGGCCCTACCTTGGCCACCTTTCGGTCACAGCTTTACTCCATCGGCCATCTCTTCGTCTAGCTAGATGTCCTGCCCAACTCCACTTGGGGCGCATCGCTCTGTCCCCGACGTCGTAGACTTTCGGCCGACTACGGATTTCAGTGTTACGCACTCCGTCTATTAGGGATATGCCAAGCATGGCTCACTCCATGGTCCTTTGTGCTACTCGGGCGCGGTGGACAGTCTCCTTTGTGAGCGTCCATGTCTCGGCACCGTAGATCATTGTTGGCAGGACACATTGGTTGAAATGTGTCCTGCCAACAATGATCTACTAATAATCCAGTGCGCGATAAAATCCCGCCGCGCAACTGTCACCGTTTTTAATGAGAAATAACAATTTTACTTGTTCGCAAAGAAAAGCATTAAACTTAACTCATTCCGAAAACAAACAGAAAATTAAACAGATGTGCTGAAAAATCAAAACTGCCAGCGAAGCGGTGAAATCTGAGATGTCGTCAGTAAGTTAAATTATCTCGGCACCCGCAACAAATTTAAAGGCAAACCAACTCTTGATTTATAAGAAAACTTCTTAACAACATTCACAGTTTTCTTAGCAATGTTGAAGAAGACTAAATTACAAATAAGACTGTCCGAAATCACAGGGGACTCTGTCATTAAAAAAGTTAGCCTTTTCGTTACGTGATATTTTTAAATGGTTTTTGCCTTTTCCCTTTTAAAGTTAGTAAACTACATTTTTAACATATTTTGTATTTGTACGGATGGTGGTGGATCAGGGCCCACTCCCTCTCATATAGAGGGGGCCTGTGTCCCAGCAGTAGGAAAATTATAGGATGAATATGCGTACGGGTGTATGCAAAGCTCTTTGATTCCCGTTTGTTTTCAAAAAAAATTGCCACTTAATATTATATTTATTAGCAATAAATAATATAATAAAATTTATATTATTATACATTTATTACATTATAAGCAATAATATTTATATTTATATATATAATCGACTAGATATACTCGTTTTTTAACCGACTTCAAAAAAGGAGGAAGTTCTCAATTCGACTGTATTTTTTTGTTACTTTTGTTACATCAGAACTCCGTTATTTATAAGCCGATTTGCAAAATATTTTTTTTATGTGAAAGGATATACTTTCAGATTGGTCCCATAGAAATTTTATCAAAATCGGTTCAGTAGTTTGGTTTAAACCAAAATTACGCATAAAAATTCAAGTAAATAAAATTGCGTCGTTTGCTTTTCACAACTATAAAAGTGAAAAATAAAATATTTTTACAAAAAAAACCGACTTCCATAAAACACTACAAAGTGAAAAATAACTTTAATTTCGGAAGTCGGTAGTGAAAAACGAAATACAAAAACTAAAGACACCGACTTCCGAAATTAAAGTTATTTTTCACTTTGTAGTGTTTTTATGGAAGTCGGTTGTTAAACTACGGAGTATCTTATTTCATTTTGGCAGTATTTTTCTACGTGAAATAGAAAAACTACTAGACTGATTGAAATGTTTTTGACCATTACTCTTTTCTATACAACACATACATTATATATATTACAAACATACAGGTAAATAAAATTGAAGTGTCTGGTACACAGTACGTATAAAAAAAAATATCTCTGTTTGTTCCGGTAATCTCCGAAACGGTGTAACTTGTACTAATCTTATTTTAGAAAAAAAAATAGGGTTCTGCGCAACAAAATAAAACCCATAAATTTTTTTTCACCCCTAAATAACTGAACGGATTTCGATAAAGGTAAGGAGGTAGATGGCATCCTGGGGAAGGACATAGGCTAGCACGTCCTCGTGGGATAATTTCCGACATACACGCAGGCGAAGCAGAAGCTAGTTCTAAATAAACGATTTCCTAATAGACTTAATTTAGTGTAGGTAAATATTCTAGCGTACCTAAATATTTAGACTGGGAGAACCAGACTTATTTACATGAAAGCTTTTAATGCGCTTCTTAGCAATTAACGGTAATAGCATTGCATTGTTTGTCTTATTGTTATTCATGTGCAATTATGCTAAAAGCAAGATAAAGTGGTGTACGAGGTTGATTGACTAGCAGATAATACGATTGGATATGCAATATTATTACTAGAATCTTATATGCCAGGTGCCACACAAATTCCTCATCTCTGACATAATATCACCTTCACCGTTGAATTACTTCTGAACTATACTGACAATTTCATTGTAATATCAATCTGCCTAGCCTTTACCCAACTATGTTGGGGTCGACTTCCAGTCTTACCGGATGCAGCTGAATACCAGTATTTTACATGTAGCGACTGCGTATCTGACCTCCACAACCCAGTTACTAGGTAACATGATACCCCTTGGTGAGACTGGTTGTCAGACTTTTAGGCTTCTGACTAACCATAACGACTGTCAAAGATCTACGAATGACAGCGGGGACCAACGGCTTAACGTGTATTCTGAGGCACGGAGGAGTCTCGATATGTAATGGATGGTGAACCATCCACGAACTGACCGCAGAAAGCGGAGCTTAACCTTCGATCGACCCGTGCGGCTGTTTGACTTTGACCACAAGCCCATCAATTGTAATATAGCTACGGAAATACAAACACAAAGTTTTATACGATGTGAAGTCATGTAAAATAAATCTATATGGTAACTATTCACATTTATAGGTAAGGAAGCCTTAATAGAAACCGTTTCGAGAATTGTTAACTTTTATTGCGTAGGGACTGGGGCTCAGTTTTGCGAGCTTCCCGTAGTCGATGGTTTTCCGTACGAAAAGTATCCTTAGATCCTTTTCTGGATTTCAAGTTATTTTCCTGTGAATCACATTATATAAACTAACATTTAAAATAATGATGTATGTACATGTGAAAAAATAAGCAAAATAATGATAGGGCATAAAAAAATTCATCCGCATCGCTGTCAACAGGAACAGTGCCCAAAAGGCTGGCAGCATTGCGACGTTGTATGGCGATGCTAATTCTTTGGCCAAGAAATAGGTCAGCCCTCTGGTCACGTGAAGAGTCGACTAACCGCCTGGCGATATCTCGAAAAACCAAGTGGGCACTCGGACCCCATGGCCCTGGCCTGTGAATAAAATTATAATGTATTCGGCAGTCGAGAAGACGTATGTAAACACCTAACTCAGACAGCTAGACTTACAATATGATAGTGTCCTCAGATCATCAGTGATAGTGTTAAATTAAATAAAAGAGAAGATACAAAATCAGGAGGAGTTCAGTTCTCGTATCAAATAACAGTTTCGCTTGAAGAACACTTCAAATGTCTATCTGTCTATTTCTGCCTGCAGTTTCAATTTACTGTGAAATATTCAGTTGAAAATATTACTTACTCAAAGTGGTCAAAATACGTTCAGCTTCCACGTTTGCAATTAAACCTTTCCTCAATTTATCTTGTAACTGAGGCACCATGCGTTTGACGTCACATTCACAAACTTTTCTCATAAAAAAATACTGCGCGAGCGCGACGTCGACGTCTAGCAAACGAATCACATATTTATATCATTGGAAAAGCGAGCAAAGCCAGCGAAGCGTGTAGTTTAGTAAATAAATAACATTTGCATGCAAACAGCGGTAGAGAGTATGATGTGAGTAACAATATTTTATCTCGATTGCCAATGTACAAAATCTTTTGTTTGGTCCATGAATAATAAACCGACTGCGTCAAGCTGAAAAGAATTCAGATTTGCCCGCAAACCAGTGCGGTCAGAATTTAAATGCAAATCGACGTCGATTTGTTGACAGCCGCCATGGCGTCCAACATTTTTATGGATTCAATTTTAGGCTTCTTTTTTTCCACGAACCAAATAGACTGCACTTTTTAAATGGCGCGAGTTAATAAAAAACTCGTCACGGGTCGACAGTTTGACGTTTATTTTTAATTCTTTATATAGATTCCCATTTATCAGTATAACATTCACGTTCCAAACCAAAACAGAACAGTTTTTCTAGAAAATTCTTCCAACAAAGGTTTAAACCACCAAGGAATTCTCAATTAACTGTGCAACAAAAAGTAATCCAATCTTAGGGAAACAGCTGAGCAGTCTGAGGTGAAACAGCGAACGAAACTCATAAAACCGAAGATAATGAAGGAAATGAGAGAACCGCAGCCTGGATCCCTTATTGTTCTGCGCTTAAACAAAATCACTTTGATTTCCTTAATTTCAATCGTTTATTGAAAAGCCAGAAATTAAATTCCTGTAACTTCCTTTTAATTCTCTGTTACAAAGTATATTTGTTTTGCAGTTTTAATCGGGGCTTAGTTAAGTTGGTTTCAATTGGTTGGTTTCTTGATTTTCTCGAATTAAGATTACCCTCATTTTTGTTTCCTATATTCGATACATAATTAAGACTTTACTTAGGTAAGAACAATATTATTACCCAGTGATACTGTAGTTTATCGATATCGATTAGTAAATCTAAAACTTTCAAAAAAAATAATAATCAAAGGATGTTTTTTTATAAACATGCTTTGATTATTAACATACAAAGTTCCTCTACGTGTATAAAATAAAAAAAAATCTAAACATATTTTTAAACCAATAATACCTAACTAATAATACAATTAGTAAACTTAGCAACAAGACGCTTCAACGTTGCACTAAATCGTGCCAACAACTTAATTCTGCACGTTTTTTCGTGGCGGAATTAATTAAGATAAAATCCTATTGTCCTTGATCATGACTAAGCATTAGCTGCTTCGCTAACAAGCAGACATCTTCTGTTCTATCCGGATATTAACTTGGAAACCATTTTTAACTGTTCGTTTCCGTTGACAAATGATGCTAATGGCCAGCCATGTTTAAAATCAGTTAAGCTACGAACGGATGCCTTAGTCAGAGCAAGAAAATGTTTGTGAGTAATTGGACGTTCACTTCGTAACAGTTACACAAGAAACAAAAGCTAAGAATGAAAAAAACTTATGCAGAGAATAGGTAACTTTCCCGTTAAAAGATACCGTTTTTTTGCTACAAAAAGACGCGCTCAATGAAAATAGGTAAAAAGCATTTTTTCAATAGCATTACATATTTATATTTTACAGTGAAATCGGTACTGAAGCAATGCTACTGGAAGAACAACATTTTACAAATTAACTTAACCTTTGTGCTGCAGTTTCAAGTATTCCAAGCGCTCGCCCAAGCTCGAGTACAGTGTTTGACACTGTACTCGATCTACGAGGGCGAGCGCTTTCGATGATTGTTGCAAATATTTATTCGTTGAATCGTGACAAGGGTGACAAAGTGCAACTCTCCTTTGTGTGCACACGACAGTTTAATTGAATCTGCCACAAACGTAATAGTATGCCTTTCTAGTTGCACACCGAACTGTAGAGCGAAGGTACCTACAGTGCAACTGGCGTCATAGCAAAAATAAAAATATAAACACAAACTGGCTCGTACCGAAAAAACACAGTATTTTTTTTTTTTATTTAAAAGTCCTGAATACGGAAGCATGAACAGTGCATATCCTAGGAAAAGTCGTGATACATATTGACGTCACAAAACGGAACAAGGATTTGGTCACCCACACGCAAAAAATAAATATCCTATATGTACCTACAATAATATAGAGATTTATGATATAGCTAACAGTGAATGGTAGAAATAAAGCAAGGACAAAACTCACGTCAAACAGAAATACGTCTTATTTGAACTGCGGCGAGTAATTGGTTTTGGAATCGACCTCCTGGTATTGACAAACCTGTCGTAGCCAATCGGAGATTTGAGTTATTAGTTTTTTTTTAATACTTAGAGAGCGGTAATTTTATTTTATTTTATTTATTTATTTGGGAAACAAACAATTGTACATTAGGTAATACAAACATAGTATGATTACATCATGTGGTTCATGAACAATTAACGACGTTTCCACAGATTACTACTTATATGAAACTAGATAGAAGTACAATTCACATAAAAAAATTAAAACTACAAATTAGATAATTAACATAAAAAATTTACAGTACAAAGACAAAGTGAAAAGGATCGTAAAATTGTCTACAAAAATGGACAACAAATGAAAAATGTCTATATTAGTAAAATTTTGGTTGTATGTATATGTTACAGTTAAAACCCGTTTTTAGATAGAACGCGTTTTCCCTAGTTAGAACTAGTTATTTCTAAATGCCTTTGTTAAAACTAGAAATGTGCCGCGGCAGCGGCCGGCGATGTGCCAGAAGCGAATCGCTTTTGGAAAAGGAAACAGTTAGGTTAGGTTAGGTTAGAGTATGACAAACAACGCACGAGCCGAGCGAGCGAAGCGAGCGTGCCGCGGCAGCGGCCGGCGATGTGCCAGAAGCGAATCGCCGGGAATGAACGAGCGCACAGCGCGTGGATGGCGCTCGGAAAGGGATTCTCCCGCACTTGTCGAAACTTGTCGAATCAGGCGATGTCTCGCGATCAATGAGAATAAGGTACGATCAATTTTGAGAACAGTTTTAACTGACTCACTTCGGAAAAACGCGTGTTGTCTAGTAAGAACTAGTTTTAACTGATATTCCATTTCAAGTATTAGTTAATTCTAGTTTTAACAAAGGCATTTAGTAAAAACTAGTTCTAACTAGGGAAAACGCGTTCTATCTAAAAACTGGTTTTAACTGTAACATATATATCAACTAACCTAGGGAGCGGCGCTCGCTCTCCCGCATTCGTAAAACATTCGGTAAACGCGCACCTCTCGCCGGATTACAGTGCGGGGCACAACATAAGATATTTTATTAATTAATTCCGTACAGTTAAACTTATTGTGTACAAAACCGTGAAGCATTTGAAGCACGTTTGAAGCAACAGGCGTCTAGACTGCATTCTGAGGATTTTAATTTTTTTCAATAATTCTTCATAGGATAGAGGTTCCATACGACATTTATACTGCAGGGTTCCAAGATATTTACGTTGAACTCTTTCAATGGTTTTAATATATTTCCCATAGTAGGGATCCCATACCATATTCCACTTGGGGGCGGATAAGAGAGTTAAAGATGTATAAGTATACAGCCGGGCGTTTAAAATCGGTGGTAGCTCTCATCACCAGATTATATATTTGGAAAGCTTTTGCAACGCTTTTATCAATATGTAGGTCTAAACATAGCTTATTTTCTAACAGTATGCCTGACTCACAAATATGAGGCTCATTTAACAGGTATTCCGAACATAGTGAGTAACTAAAACTTATCACATTTTTTTTTTGGTAAAATTTACGAATTTGCATTTAGAGATATTTAGTTTAAATTTATTCACATTACAATAATTAGATAGTCGGTTTAAGTCTTCTTGGAGCATACCACAATCCCCTAAAGATTTAATAGATCTAAAAACTTTTAGATCATCAGCGTATAATAAAAACTTACTGTTTCTAAAACAAAGACCAATATCGTTGATGTAAATAATGAACATCAATGGCACCAGTATCGAACCCTGTGGTACACCCGAGGTAGCAACAAATATGTTGGAATGGTACCCGTTCAAAATAACTGTTTGATTGCGGTTGCTTATGTAAGAACAGAACCATCTCAACAAACTTCCCCCTATCCCGTTATATGACAATTTTATTAACAATATCTCATAATCCACACTATCAAACGCTTTTTTTAAATCAGTGTAAACGGAGTCCGATTGAGTCCGATTGTCCATATTGTGAAACAAAAAAATTGTAAAGAGCATTAACTTAGTAACCATCGATTTTTGTTTGACGAATCCGTGTTGCTCTGGAATTAAAATATGGTGTATAATTGGATAAAGCTTCAAATGGACTAACCTTTCAAAGAGTTTAGCAGTAACACTAAGTATAGAAATGGGCCTATAATTCTCAACGATAATGGAACATTTATCGCGTCACTGCAGTTTTCCATCTTTCTTCCTCTTTTCCCCTTTTCTGATGTTAGTTTATTTACGTCAAATAAATTTAATTTCATTTTAAATATTATTACAGTGAGATTTTCTTTGTTAGATATTTTATATACTCGTAAGTAGTAATGTCGCAATAAAGCGAACTACACCGTCTGTTTATAGCGAGACATCGAGCGGTTTGCGAAAGAGACTGCGCGAAATTTTTGTATTTTTTCCTACAAACATTAATTTGTCACTGTTTCTGTCCCTAGTAAATAAAATAAAAACAGTACACTAGGAGGCACAGTTGTAAAATACATCTAATTCTTCTGATTCTGAAGTAATTCCAGTGGCTCATCGTACTAACAACTGAAAGAAAAGAGCTTTTCTATTAAAAATAATTTCAGTAGCCACAAAGCAATTTACATTTATTGAACTAATTGTCTTCAACGGTTCTCCCTACCCTTTACCAGGTAAATGCGGGAATGAGATACCGAAAATAAAACCTACCATTTGCATGCATTTGCATATTAACTGCGAAATGGTCTTAATACCTTTTAAGTTAAAACTGTAGCATTTAACTCTCTCTTTTCTAACGTCGTACTTGGCATGTTAATTGCATAGATAGATAGCGGTAATTTCGGATCTTAGGGCGAGCCGCGACCACATACCGCACTAAATTTGCTTGGCATAAAGCTTTAGGAAAGGAATTTCTTCCGTCCCGTACGAACTGTAAACGGTAGAGATGATTTTCGTTCTTTTTTGCTAAAATTATCAACTAATTGTGTATGTTTGTTTTAAATACCAGGTACTGTCTTATACAAATTAAGTGGACATGGTGAAATTGATGCTCGACACGGCACTAAAAACTTAGGACTGAGGTGTTGTGTGTTGTGATATCAGCCGATCTGTTCAGTCAAAATCTCACCATGAAAACTTAGGCGATGTGAGCTTAATGTGAGCTGTCAATAGTGTCATCTAAGTTTTCACGGTGACATTTTTACAGAAAAGACCGGCTGGATTTCAATGCGTGCAAATGGATCATCTTATTTCATACTTGAGTAGCGACCTGCCCCTGCTTCGCACGGGTTGTAAAGCTGACATGTCAAAACATCGCTATTTCTGCGCTAGTTATAAAATAAATTTTATTTTTTTTACTTTCCGGAATAAATGTTCTAAATGATAGTGAAAACTGCATCAAAATCCATTGTGCTGTTTAGAAGATTAAAGCGGTTACACAGACAGACTTGAAAAGCGACTTTCTTTTATACTATGTCAAGATAAAGAAAAATAAGACGGAGGTGTCGTACGTTGCGAATTTGCGATGTCAGTATCTCATTGTGTGCAGAAAAACCCTTGGCGAACATGACCGATGATATATATTTTGGGCCTGTAATAATTTCAACCAAACAATATCCCTGCGAAATTTGGTAGCTTCGGCCATGATTACTCCTATACACGCCAATAGAATATTATTTTGCACAGTTTTAAATTACGAGTTTTCGGGTCGGATGTTTTATATAAAAATATTTTAATCGACTATTCCAATCACAGCCGTTAAACAAATAGGGCTTTGTATTGAATGCCTTTTAGAATTTGTTAGGGAAACGAAAATATTTTATGTGATAATAATATGGATTCGCATTTCCTTTGGACATTTTCATACCATGTGTAAACAGAGCAATTGTCTTGCTTGCTGAGCAGTTGTATTTTCTTTTATGGCATCGATCTCCCTTCCTGCATCCAAGACGTTTCCAATAAGCTGTTTATGTAGATCTATCGTATAAAGGAACAGCATATCGTCTCGTAGTGCTTTCGTCTGGGAATTTTCATTATAACTATGAACAATTTCCTAGCACATAATACTGATCGTGTTCTTAAATAGATATTGATAATATATTTCTATTCTTCGAATACTTTAATCGAGGTTAGTAAGAATACTTGCATATTTTTTAAAACATAACCATCTTATTAGCCTTCGCCGCAGTTAGGTACCTAATACACACTTTACCAGCTTTTATGCTCGTGAAAATACTATACGTACAATTAATTTCAGTTTATTCAATAATCATGACACAATAATTAAGCATTAGTTACAAAATGTATTGCAACAGATACAGTACGATGCAATTTCCTCGCCATTTTCTCCTTCCTAGCGCAAATTACAACCTCACTCGAGCAAATATTAATTCAAATCCGACGATTAAGTAAAAAGCTTTTAGTTTCTCTGAGATTAAAACAATCCTTGGCTCTACTTTATGTTGAACAAACAGGAAATGTTCTATTAACGTTGTCAATACCCTGTTCTTCGAATTGGCATGCACTTACGTATGTACGTAAACGTTTCTGTAATTCAAATGATTATCACGAATCGTGATGATATTCTTAGACTTAAGATCATTATAAAATGTATGCGTACCGGACCGAAGTGAGACCATTGTTACATTGACAATGGCATGTGCAAAAAAGCAATATGAATCATTAATTTTTTGTCGCATTCAATTTTATGTCCAGACTTTGTCAAGCACATTACAAATACAACATAATATTAATTTGAAAACTTATTTTGCTCCTTAACTATGAAACAAAAACACACGAAAATGGAAGTTCGTTGTCAGAAAATTCCCTCGAAATTGAAGTTCTACGTGACATGCCAAAACATTCAAGAAAGTTGATTCCGATCTTGCCGGAATGGACACTTTTATTGTGTTGGTAATAGGAAAAAAAATCGCCCGAAAAACGATTTGCAATCTTTGAAATAGGATAGCATAATTCAAAGCTTCAAGTAAATCTGAAGGCCAATTCTCGTAATTTAAAACGTTCAAAATCTAGTCGCAGTCTCATCTCGGCGACAAATAAATGTCAAAAACTTGTCAAAATGTAGGGAAATTAGAGGTATTTTTGACAGATTGAGATCAGACTGTGAATGTTCTTAAAATTACGAGAATTGCCTCTCAGATTGCTTTGGGTCGAAAAAAGTTCGGACGAAGGCCACTTTCAGTTGAGTGATGACCGATCATTACTTGTACGAATACTCATCGCCAAAATTATAAACAAAGAAAGGAAGTATATCCTTACGAATGTTCCAAAACTGCAGCTCCAATTACGAGTCACTAACATTTTCGTTAAGAACGTTATCTTGTAAAAGCACTTCGCAGCAAAACTTTCACGAAGACTAAAGTCCACTTTTATTAGCTAATTATTTTGTGTACTTTAAAAGTTGTAATAGTCGTTCAGACTCTCGCTACATTCAGTTAAAATCTTCCAAAAAAAATAACGGTCGAAGATTATCAAGTAATAAAAGTTTGGTAAAGAAGGTCGGATTCATTGCTCATAAAAAGCATTTACGGCTTCGTATGTAAAGTTTGTATAGCAGTTGCGCTATCTAGGAGTATGGGGATTCCTCCATCCGACCTCTATCGGTGAAGTTGCGATATAAAACGTTTTTATCAATAAAAAGTTTTAGTTGGAACAAATGACCCGCTTTGGTCCTTAAAGTTGGACTACGAGTTGTGGAAAAGTTGGACGTTCCACGGTGATCATTTTTTTTTAAACCATCTGAGCTTGACACTTTTAAACCATTTAACAAGATTGCGAAAGGGTAAAATGAAGAATAAGGGCAGTGAACGGCCTAAAGTATAATTATAATCACCATCAACGTCAGGATGATTGTGCCTTCAAAAAACTGCATTAATGTCCCATGGGCGTGACTTTAATAGTAGAAGTGTTATTACGCTGAAGTTTGCCAAGTGCTATTTTAAATACACAATGCCCTACTATCAATAACATTAAACAAAAGCATGCATAAACTTAAAGTGAATGAATAGTTTCATCACACCTTTCACGAAACGGTCTAGTACAAAACACTGTAATTTGCAGTCAGGAGTTAGATCACAATAATTGCGCAAACAGAGATAGGTTCGTAATTACCAACGTACCTTCTACAATGGATCACGACTGGACTTAATCGATGTCTCAATGACGTGACCAGATTGACGAACGAAGATTTACGAGGACCGAAGTAAATTGTATATAATGAACAGGTACAAAATATACTAACGAAAGGTCCTTACAATTGGACCCACTCGAGAATTGCGGTCTGATGTAGACCAGAAACCCAACTAATGAGATTTTAGATAAAGATCTCGTAACCACTTATGAAGAGGATATGGTGAGTATAAGTATACTTATTTTCTCTTTGTGAAAGAAATGCTTGAAATAGGTATTACAAGCAACGCCTGTAGTACAAGTCATAGTCCCATGACGTTTCATTATATACAAGATTACATTGTGTGCTTTTATGAGACTGAAGAGAATTAGCAATATAAGAAAGAGCAGTACAAATAAGATGAAAAACAACGTAACGCAATTAAAATAACATAACGATAATGAAAACTTTTAGGAGTGAATTTGATTGTGTGTTGTTTGATTGTGTGATTTGATTTGTGTTGGTGTAGCAGTTGTAGTTTCATGTGTGTATATTACTATGTATGTAAGAAGTGTCGAGGTTAAAGGAATCAATTATTTATTGATTTTTATTAAGGCGTTATACTAAGCCCATCAATCTTAGATTATGTCTACGCTCAAGACACAATGAGATTATCAGGGAGCAATCGGTCAAATCTATTATGAACCAAATATGTCGGAACATCGATCTGAACTGTCTGGAATATCGGTCATATTATCAATCGTGAACGTTTATTGTGTAATATGGCATCTTCATCTCACGCTTCAAGAACAATTGTTGCAATAACATCTGTGATGGTATTAAGTTCTGTTGTAGGCATTCAAAATAATCTCCTTTAATCTTGTTATTTCTTATTCGATTTGTAGCCCAAGTTGAATTTAAATGTTGGTATTTATCCGCCTACTTACATTCAATGATGCAAAATCCTTGGGAGAAAGATTAGATACCTATTTTGAAAGTTAAAATATTTTGTAAGAATATTCTTAATTTCGCAAAGATAATTCAGTAACCCTGTAACTAATATTACGTTTAATATCACAACTATCGTAATTTAATAATATTCTGAAATATTATTTCATATCTCTACATCCAAACAATTCGAGTACCACCCAAGAGTATCATCAGCCAAAATTAACCTAAATATTTAATAGCAAATATAGAAGCAACCTCTCTCAAGTCCGTCCCTACATTTATACAACGACCTCGTCGACAACACAGTAATAATTTGTCATTTCCGGGCTTCGTATCTATCTTCCCAAATTTCCCCTTATATTATTACATACCAAATTCCGCTGATAAAATACTTGCGCGCGCTCATGGTTGGTTACATTACCATCTGTTACGTAACGTAGCCCTTATTGCGAACACATATGGTACTAGGTATATGTGTATAATCACATATGTGTTTACAGAGGAAGATGCAGCAAATTTTGCAGACGAAGTATGGGAAATTGAAAGGAAATTGCAGAAAAATTTCAGTAGTAGAGGAAAGGATTTGATAAGACGGATGTTTGTGGAAACGAGGGTACAACCTTCTCATAGAACATAAATACAAAGTACACTCACCTTATTGTTAGTCCAAAAAGGCGTAGTAGATAAATAGGTGGGCAAAAAAGTCATTTTAATTGCTTTGTCACTCTTCGGTTGAATGCAAGTCATAAAACTTCAAGGTCTATTTTTACTTTAAGACCAATGTGACAGTTCTACAGTCCGGCCGTCGAGAAAAATGTTCTTGACACCCGTCAGTTTCAAACAAACGAATACGTGTTTTGTCGAGAGAATGTGTTACTGACAGATATCAGGAACGCATTCTCTCGACGGCCGGACTGTAAATAGTTCCATCCCAGTGAAATTTTAATTTACTAGGAGTTTTGTCGAAGTGGTAAAACAATTTCGAGGTCGACTATATGTGGCGTATTGTAGTTTCTGCCTACCCTCCATAGAAAAAACAATGAGTTTATGTATGTATTTCAGTTATGTACATTCCCGTTTATATACACATAGTAACAGATTCAGAGAAGAAGTCATTTAATTCCTCATAACTGGTGTAAAAGGCTGCATTATGAGCTGTTTTAAAAGCTATGTCAATAAAAGTTATTCGCACGAAATCAGTATACAAATAATCTACCGGCCTCTTATTTATAAGAAACGAAAAGCGATGTGGGTTTTTTCCAACCTAACAAATCGACGTGGTAAGCCCAGCACTATTTCAAGAGAATGTAAACATTGTGTTCCTGGTATAGATCGTGTAACACGGACCTACCTACTCAGATATTTAATTTGCACCTCGTTCGTAAGAGATGTAAGCAGTTAGCAATACCTACTTACAACGTAGTAGGTTATTTTATGAAGGTAAAAGTGCCAACAGTAGGTACCGTGAAATGCAACGGTGACAAACAAGATATATAATGCAAATAGGCAAAGTATTACTTACATTAAGTATATGTACGAGTATATCTCTTCAACATAGCGAATGTGAGTAGCAATACAAACCATGTCTGGTTTAATGGTACAAAACAAATATAAACCTGTATTAAGACTGTAAGTATGCATAAATAAATTTAAAAAATAACCCGTCTACCTTCGAAGCAAGAGTTAACAGGCATCTTCCAGGCACACTCGTTCCATCATAGACCTAATCCATCACTTTCCATCAGGCGTGATCGAGGTCAAGAGCATTCAGCAATAAAAACTATAAATCTCTTGTTTCTCATTGTTATTATATTTTACGGCAAAGTGTAAAAAACTCCAACTTTACAAATTTGATGTACGTCAACAAATCAACATAATGTCAAATGTCTAATATTACATTACAAACCTACCTACGTAGGAAGTCGAGCTTTTCTACTCAAGATGATTTATCACAGCATATAAATTAACAACAAACAACAAACAACAACACAACACATAACAACACACAACATACACAACAAACATACATTAACATTATTAATTATTATTATTATTTATTATTTAATTTAATTATTTATTTATAATTATTTTTTATTTTTATTTTGCATTTATTCTATTCTATTCTATAAATATTTCATACTTGTCAAATAGTAAACCTCCTACAAATTGTAACGGGACCAAACTTTGATTTGAATTTACAATAATCAGCCTATAATGTTCCCACTGCTGGGACACAGGCTTCCTCTCTGTGACAGGGAGTGGACCGTAATCTACCACGCGGGCCCAGTGCGGGTTGGTAGATGTCACATGTCTTAAAATGTTTGGTTCATGCCGGTTTCCTCACAATGTTATCCATCACCGTTATGAAATAATTTACACAAAGTAAAATGCCTGCTCAGCGGGATTGTCCGAAAGGGTTACCGCTACCCCGGAACATAAAGGGCGAAGGAAGGAACATGGGTGGGTTTTAGTCAGTAAGAGTCTGACACTCCCTTCCGCTCCACCTAGAGCGGGAGGGGTCATTTGATGATTTCCCACAAGAAAAAAAAAAAAAAAAAGTAAAATGCCTGCCGGTCTCGAACCCACAACCTACAACTCCTAAATCGCGGCCGTTAACATTGGACTACCACTGCTCCTGAATTTACAATCGAAAACAAATCACGTAAGCAAATCCTATTAAAATATAGGATACAAAACAATCGAATTAATTTGAATTCCAATTTAGACTGTCTTTTGTTTCAATATTGAACTAAATTAATTGGAAAATCTTTGGTAACGTTTTTCATGTATGGAAATTAAAAGCATTATTATTCCAACGATATACATTTTCTTACAGTACCTAAGTAAGTAGAATAAATAGGGCAATGATTTTGACCTAAACCAATTCAAACTAGAACTTCCTTTTAAAAAGTTACTTTTAAGTATCATACTTACTATAAAAATCGAACTAAAATTGAAACATATTAATTGAAGCAGTGCCTATTCTCGATCTGAAAAGTATTCGAACATTTTGCTGTCGCGACACGCGTTTTGTATGACATTCTCTCAATTTTCCGAATATTCAATTAGTTTTGTGAAAAATCATGAACATTTGACTACATGCGTAACGAAACAAAGAGATTTGAAGGCATTTTTTTAGTTTTAGAAAAATGCCTTCAATTCTCTTTGTAACCAGACATCTCTGTTTAAAAAAAAACAGAACTTGCATATTGGATTTTACATATATTTTTTCAGCAAAACACGGAATCTGTAAAGAATTCCCGGTTGTACTATTAATCATAACAGAAAATGCATTGGTACTGATGGAATTTACCAAAAATTGTGGCGTGCCAAACTCGGTAGTAGCGGGACAAAGGACACAAGCACCTACTAAATATTACAGAGTACATAAATTGCTTTTGCAAATTATAACGATGCAACGGTATGAAATATTGCAGTTTACTTCATCGAGATACAGTACAATGTAGTAGAAAATAAAACATCCTTTTAGATTCCAAAGCTATTTCTTAATTTCCACTTTTTATACTTTTTGCAACTTATTATTTATTTGCCTCACGCCCGACAAATTCTCGAAGGTAATATTAATGATATTTTCAAAACTCTTTACGTTTTCATAATTCTGTAAGCGTCCACCTAAAATTTAATTTCTTGAGTAACTAAGCAGAATATCGTAGCTATTCCAGCGCTGCTTATTTCCTCACGCATACCAAGATGGACCCAACATTCTGAGCACTAATTTACCTTTGGGTACCAAAATTTGTGTTACACAAAAGCATAACTCGAGAACCGTGGAAATAATGTGCCTACAAAATACAAAGTGTAGGTATGCACGGCGAAATACCAAGCTATAAATTTCTAGTATAAGGTGACTTCTCATTGTACGAAGAGCTATATATGCGAGATCACCTAAAAGTGGAAATGTGTAGTTTGATGTGTCGTCATGTGCACCTGTAACTCAGCAAGGATAGTTGTATGCAATCCAACCATAAATCGTTATTTCCACCAAAACCTGAAAAAAGACATACACACTTACCCAAGCCTTCATCTCATGGGGATAGGTAGAAACTACAGAACGCCACCACAAACCAACGGAAACAAAACTATGAAAAATTCACTTGACTGAGTGGATCTAGCTTAAAATGGATCGGGAAATATATTTTTATACGAGACCACTCAAACTACTATCTGGATTGCCTGTAGCATCAATCCAATTCATCATCCGCCTCGCCTCAATTTATTTGGGTTCAGCGCAGTACGTCTTTTTCAAGATAATAGTTGTCAATATTTTTTGTCAACTATTATCTACATACAGGGGGTAAAAAGACCCATCACATTAGCACGTTATTTACGCATTCTGTACATCGAACAAAGAAACATCGAGCAACAATTATTGCTGAGAAATTACTCTTATTGTTGGTGAGAAAAATTGCTGATTACGGCAGCGAGCAATGTAAGGCACGCAAAACATTGCGCTTTTGCATTTAAAAAACTTGTTTATGTAAAAAAAAGTTACAAATTTTGGAACTTTGACTTTCATGATCTCCGTAACCAGAAGATCCCTAGGTAAGTACGGTCCAGTACAAAAAAATGAGCAGAGTGACCGGGAGTACAAGTGACAATCGGCTTTGTTAGGCGTATTCTTATCCCCGTTATTACTCATTGAATTGTAAAACAAATATTTACAAGAATAACCCACAAGGAGTGTTCATAAATGAATACTTCTAACATCGTAAGCTTTTCCGAGTACCTAGCGCAGTGACAGTACCTTGCTGAGTCATTACAATGCACAATGGTAAGCTCGTCCGTCGCACGCGGCGTACAATATGCAAAACAACCGTGATTCAGGTGTCTTCGTGTCGGAGCCAGGTGTGTCGGCGACTGTACTGTCATGCACCTTATGTATTTATGATGTAATTTCATCTATCTCTGAAGGCGTGGCGGGTCGATGTTCGGATCGTGAAGCTTCTTGAATGTACTGCTGTGCATGGTTGTACCGTGTCCTGGTGCAAGTGACTGAGTTACTCGTACTATTGCGAAAGAAAGAAAAATTGTTTATTCTGCACAAACAAGAGCTATTACAAAAAAAAAATTAATCATACAAACACTAATAAAAATTAGCCAAAAGCCTCGTATTCAAAACCTTAAAAGTTAAAAGCTTGACAATGTTGTCCTTTGCTTGATGCGTCGACATCAAAACCAAAAACAATACACATTGCGTAATACGTTGTGACACTGACAAATGACAACAAACAAACAATACAAAAAAAAATGGCCATCTCTCTTTCTATGATCTATCTATCTCTGTATAATTTGAGACGTCTTCAGCGTCTGTCACTTCTTGTCTCGACCCAACATTTAGAAACTATACCCTAATAGCAATCAAAAACATTCCAGAAAAACGTTAGAAGTCTTAGAAGGTAAATACAGAACCAACCTACCACAATAATTGTTTGTTCGGCCTTCGTTACGTAAACTTCAAGACCTTGTTTACGGCTTCGGTTTATTAAAAAGTTTAGATTAACCAAAAAGTTTTTAATTCATTCAATTATTCTTCCAAAACTTTTCTGAAGAAGAACCATTTACGTGGTTACGGTAATTAGTGCATCACAACACAATTAAAAAATACCGTGCCCTCTGTAGCCCTGTAGTGCTGAATAGGTACAGCATTCGAATACTGCCTTAAAATTGTATGAGTTGTATCTTTATGTCCCAGTATAGCATTTGAACACTTAGTTAAAGTGGTCTACGAGGAATTTCTGAATCATGCTGTTTATGATAAAACTTTGCATCTTCAGGATACAGTTCAATCTTATACATTGGTCCCAGTACAATAACGTTGCATTCCAATAGGAAATACCATACACAATAAAAGAGAACTGCTAACTGGTTCACACTTCATCAACTGCCTAGCCTTTTCCCAACTATGTTGGGGTCGGCTTCCAGTCTAACCGGATTCAGCTGAATACCAGTATTTTATATGGTGCGACTGCCTACCTAACCTGACCTCCACAAACCAGTTATTGGGTAATACGATACCCCTTGGTAAGACTGTCAGACTATCGGGCATCTCGGGCTACCCGTAACGACTGTCAAAGATCCACGAATGACAGCCGGGATCAACGGTTTGACGTGCTTTCTAGGGTTTGGGAATTCCCGACAATTTCAAAGTCTTGGGACATTGTCCCGGCAACCCGGGACTTCGAAACTTTTAAGAATTTTTTTTTGTTTTTTTAGTTAAATTAACTCTATTACAATTCTTCAAAAAAGGCTTACCCCGCCTTTTTTGAAGAATTTTAATAGAGTTAATTTCTAGAGAAACGTATTAAAAAAGGCAATTTTTTGTAAAAATCAACATTCATTAAACAGAAAACTAAATCTTAATAACTTTAACGTTAAGTTCAGTCTTAATAATTGCTTTGTTTATTTCTTTTAATCACACACAGATTCACTTTTAAGCAGTTAAATCTTATAGTTATAAAACGAACTTAGTTAAAATAATACTAATTCTTAATAACTTTACTATTATCTAGTAATTCTAGTATCTAATCATTGGTCATAGTCACAACATTGTTAATTCTCATAATCAAAGATTTGTTTCGTAATTAAATAATCTAAATATAAATAATAAAACAGACTTTTAAATCAGTCTTTTAAATAATCAACTAACACATTAATTAGACTTCTTTGCTGATTTAATAAAATAGGCTTTTAAAAAAATCAGAGCGTCCACAGCTTTGTCCGACAATCTGTTTCTGATTTTTGTAATAATGCCACCGGACAAGGAGAACACTCTCTCGTTTTAACAGATGTTTGATAGTTTAATTGTGTTTAAAGCTTTATACAGTAGTTGCAAACTTTCTGTACATTTTCCGGTTGCTTCTAACAACTGTAACTAACTATTTCGACAATCTTGTCTCGTCTCGAGCCTCGACCCGAAAGTCCCGGAACTCGACACAACTAAAATTACGCAAATTCTCGGGACTTCGAGACACGAGACGTCCCGGAACCCAAACCCTAGTGCTTTCCGAGGTAAGGAGAGGTCTCGGTATGGAAAGATGGTCACCCATCCACAGACCAACCGCGGCAAGCGTAGCTTAACCTGATCGATCGACCTGTGCGGCTGTTATTATTTAGCCACGGGCCCCTCTCCCACAGGTTCACACTTATTAAAACTAAGTAGCTATAGTTGTCGCGTTTTAGTATAGCAATAGCCTACATTTTCTAGCACTTTTTATTTCAAAAACCGAAATAAAGTCCGTTAACGTCTTGTTCCAATAACGAAAACCCATAGATCGTTTATTGTTTGGGTTCCTACGAAGAAATATTAGGGACAGGGCAATGACCGCTATTGTCATGCTAAAACGCGGCAACTATATCTAGTCCTTGATAATCACAAGGGAATGCTCTTTTGTATAACTGACGAGCAATATTTGTCACTGTCCATTTCCACAAATGGGAAAACAAAAAAAAGACGAAAAGAGATTTTCATTTCATTAAAACCCTCAGCACGTATCTGCCGCTAGGTGGCACCCGTAACTATGTAGAGCCCCACACAGAGTTGTTCCATTTTGATATTCAATTTACGAGTCACGAACGATAACGGGCGACACAACAAAGGCTGTCCTGTCGTATTTCAAAAGAGGAGGCACGAGGCTTTTACTTTTATAGATACTTTCAGGTTCAGCGAAATGGTCATGCGGACTAGTAGGGGATTTAAAATACCTAAAGTAACGGAAAATCGAACTGTTACCGAGTTAGCCTGTTTATTTAACTCTCTTGGGTTAAAAGGTGCAAGAGAAAACCTGATTTATTATTAGCCATTAATGTCCCACTACTGAGCAAAGGCTTCCCTACTCTCTTTTCACTTCTATCCAGAGCTGCAAAGGACCAAGGACCAATCAATCAGACCAATCAGTCAAAACCCTAACAATACCTAAACACACACCTCATTGTTTTTTAAATTCAATCAATGGCACCTGTAGGCAAAACGTGGACTATATTATAATATAGATCAATAAAATTACGAGTCGCTGACACAACTGAAGAACTGAACACACATTTATTTTTTACGACATGTAAAAAGAGTAAACAACCATAAATATACACATAATTACGTAAAAAAGTGCAACGATGTCGCAGCAGCACCTAATTTCAATTTATAATGGAGTTCAATCTCTTAGAAGTCACTCCCTAATTCATAGAATCGGTAAGCTCTATTACTGAAAACTCAATTCGAATATCGACATCTCCGCTTCACTGACTGAAAAATATAGCCATAATCAAGATTGGTAAGACGATAGCTGCCCATTAACGCTCAGTTGACGAATAGAACCAATATTTTCCCAGCTAACGAAGTTGCCGACACTGTGGCATTATACTATGGCATAGAGGTATACAACCGAAGGACATTGTGGTACTGAAATTGTGGGTCTGAAAGATTCGAAAACTACTGATCATTTTACGAAGGCCTAAACTGTTGGCATAGGTAAGTCATAAGTAATTTATTTCATAACAAAATACATTGTATTTAAAATACAGTGATGATAAATGAGATAATAATAAAAAACATGAATTAAGTACATTCATATTCAAAATTCATTGCGTATTTAAAATGTAACAATATAACGAATAATGTATTTGGCTTTCGTAAAATAATCAGCAGTTACTTCATTATACTTTAGACCCTTATGTATAACGGTTTAAACAGTGCACCGGGTGGTGTTAACTTTGACAGCTATTAATCAACTGGTTAACGACCTCTTAACGCTAAATGGCGTTCAAAAATAAGAATTTGGCTACTCAGTGGCTTCTCGATTGATTAAAATTTAAGAGACGTTTATAAATATGGATGAACATGCCTTACACCGAATAAACTGTCAGCTTCCTTGAACTAGTCGTGATTTGAGTAGGAAGTGTTCTCCAAGTAGCCATGACGTGTCTCGAATGATGACGATATTTATAATGTCGTCATGTAGGTAAGTGGAATACGTCATTGTAGTTGCTCACTTATTCGCTCTTCTAAAATAAAATTCACAAAAATATTCTGAATAATCGAGCAAAAATACGATCAGTCTCATACTGTCCCATATTCATCGTTAGAAGGATCCACCTTTATTACATACTTTATGCTATCAATAAAATAACATGACGAATTCAATATCCGCTTAGACTGGATGCCGAACCCAAAATTGTTGGGAAAAGGCTAGGCAGATTGGTTGATGACGAATTCAATAGGGAACTGAACAATAATTTTTACTACAGGGTTTACAAAACATTACCTGCTACTCGTTCGTATTGGCAACTAATTAGACTTGTTAATTAGCTCCTTCAGAACGTAGACCGTGAAGCATCTCCCACGCAACTCAATTTGCACTTGGAAAGCTAGTCTCAAAGCTTGGTGAGCTTCCACACTATTTTACTGAATTCTGTCTTTGCATACAACGAGAATTTTTTACGAGGGTCTCGCCGAATTAAACAAAGGTACCTAAACAAGTTGGCGTAAGTAAAAAATTGTCTCAAAACGTTGGTACGTAGATGTATTACGACACTTGAGGCTCCACAGTCAGGTAGAAACGTTTATGTGCCAACGAATCTGTAAGTTCGCTAAGAGAGCCTCTACGAAAGCCTATACTCAAAGTAGGAGCTAAAACTAGCTTCATCTTTCTGACTGACCTTTGACAACTCAAAAGTGCCAGTAAATGGTTTATTTGAAATAAATACTTTGAGTTTGAGTTGAGTTTGAGTTTGAGGAGAGCTCATCAATCATAATCTATATCTTTACTAATAATAAAGCTGAAGAGTTTGTGTCTCTGAACGCGTTTATCTCTACCGGTCGGATTTAAAAAATATTTTTGCATTTGGTAGACCACTTTTTGAGGAACGCTTTAGTTTACGTATGCTTAGTAACATCACACTAGGATCCTTAGCAGACGAACAAAAACAAAAAAAACTAAGAAAGAACGCTGCGCGAAAATGAACTTATAACGTGGGCAGGTCAGTCGGGGGAGCAAGAAATTTCACGCGGACGAGGTCGCGGGCAGAAGCTAGTAAATAATAATAGTAACACCAGACTATTATTGTGCCACTGCAGGGCAAAGACGGGGGATCTCAGACTTATATTACTTATAAGACCAGGTTTTCTCACGACGTTTCCCTTCACCGATGTCAATAATGTCCTAGATAAACTCGGAAAACACATAAATTAATTGAAAAAGTCACTTAGGTATTTGCCCTTCAATTAAGCTGATTTTTAGGGTTCCGTACCCAAGGGGTGCGTTTTATGTTTTTGCCTCGTGGTACGGAACCCTTCGTGTGCGAGCCCGACTCGCAGTTGGCCGGTTTTTTTTCACGTCGTCACGATGACGAATATTTAGCTATTCTTGTGTTATTCTTTTTGAAGTTAGTCTCCGTTGAAATTGGCCGTCGTGGCCGACCTACTCGTACGGTCTGGAGGACTTTTATTCTTGAATAACGATCAAAGCGATAGCAAGCTTGGTTATTTCCAGATCGAAAATTATACCAAGGTCTTAAAGGCGTAACCACTCTTCTTTTGATTTCCCTCCATAAAATATGTTGTTAATTCTTTATGTATTTAATTCATGGAGATTACGACACCAAACTCTCAGTGATGTGGTCGCCATAACAGAATCGTAAACAGTCTGTCACCACTCACCAAGCCATGACCTTCCCTCGTAATGAAAATGAAAAATATAAAATAAAAACGCGTGAAATATAAAATACGGATTAGCGAGCCGACTGTAGCTGTAATGGAAAATGAATCTTTTAAATGTTCCCAGAGGTTGTAATTGCGGGTGAGAAATGTCTTCTGGGGGTTTATTTTAATGGAATTATCTCATTCTACAAATAGGAAAAGGAGTTTTCTTTTAGGAAAATGTTTATTGAGAAGGGTTGGAGATAAAAGATAGATGAAGGGTTGGGTAAAATAGAATTTTTAATTTGAATATTTCTCAATAAAAAATTTCATCACAGTGGTCTTTTCTGCACTATAGTTTTTCACCCCGTGAAAGATTCATCATAATCAGCCACTATATAATGTTCCCACTGTTGGGATACAACACAGGCCTCGGTGAGAGGGACTGGGCCGTAATCCACCAAGCGGGACCAGTGCGAGTTGGTCGATGTCACATGCCTCCGATTTTTTGGTTCTAGGACGTGCCGGTTTTCTTACGATGTTTTCCTTCACCGTTTTGAGAGCAGTGGTCATGAAATAATTTACACAAAGTAAAACACCTGTCTGGGTTCGAACCTACGACACGTAAGTCTTACCACTGGGCCACCACTGCTCGTGAAAGATTAAAAAAACACGTCAATTTACTACGCACTTAAGGATATATGAAAAATTGTTGTACATGGCATTCTGTTGCTTACCTACTGTAATATTTTTCTTGTTGTCGTATGTTTTTTTTTTTCTTAATTTGAGGGGCTTGTGACTAAGTAATAACAGCCGCACGGGTCGATCGATCAGATTAAGCTACGCTTGCCCCAGTTGGTCCGTGGATGGGTGACCATCTTCATATACCAAGACCCCTTCGTGCCTCGGTAAGCAGGTGAAGCACCACTCGTACCAATGGGGTATTGTAATTCCCAGTAACTGGGTTGTGAAGGTCAGATAGGCAGTCGCTCCATGTAAAATTCTGGTATTCAGCTGCTTCCGGTTAGACTGGAAGCCGACCCCAACATAGTTGGGAAAAGGCTAGGCAGATGATGATGTATGTTTTTTTAATTCATTAATTAAACCGTCCTTTGTATCTGTTTGAAAAACTCTCCTTGTAATTAAGAAAGCATATCACGTCATATAAATTAGTCGCACACAAAAGTTAACAAGGGTAAAGACAAGGACACGCTAAACAAATAATAAACGGTGTTGAATTAGTTTTAGGTTGACTCACTGTATAATGAACATACATTTATGATAATTATTAATAATTATTATATACATACACTAGCGACACGCCCCTGCTTCGTACGGTTTTTCCGACTTGAAAAAACATTGAGATTTCTATAATATAAGTAAGTTTAATATTAATGTATTTACAATAGAGAATGTATTTACTTACCTGATGGCGAAAACATAAAAAGCGACAATTACTTATAAAATGTATAGATATACAGCATGTATATATATACAAGGTGTCGTTTTGCATCCTCGTCAAATTCAAGGAGATAACTATGCTACTGATTCTCGACACGAATCAATAATAAAATAAGTAGGTTTTTGTTTTCTAATTTTCGGAAATCGGCATGTGTGGGACACGAAAACGCGGCCTGTATGAGACCGCACTGTAACTGCCCTATTACACACACATAAAAACGTATACCATAACGCGATTCTCTTCTTTGAAAGTGGTGTATTCTGAAATACTGTCTAAAAAAACAAGTATGTATTCATTATGTACCAGGGATCGTAATTTTATTTGATTATTTATGTCTTTCATAACAGCCTCCTGAAATTTGACGAGGATGCAAAACAACAGCTTCTATAGGTGTGGACAAATTTAAGGATGTGGTACAGACCATCAAACTGAACAACACAGCCAACAACAACAGAACAACTTTCTCCGTGGGACTAATATCGTAATTGCGAAAAATATGTCAATTGTCCCATACTGTAGAAAACAATTCTACAGTATGGGACAATTGACATATTTTTGTGCACTGTAGATATATATAGCATATTATATCACTGTTTGTATATAATAAGTATGTGCAAAACAATAGACGATGACGAAAAGGCTGAAGTGGCATCAAGAAATGGTTAAGTAGTTATGTCATCATGAAGCAATTCACGATGACAAATAAGTGCATACAAATTCTCTTCGATACCTTAAACAATATTTCAAAATCGTTATCTACAAAACTCGAGGGTGCTAAATAACTTTATTAAATTGGCAGTTCCCAGGAAGGAATCCGAGGAAATGGCAATTAATTTCCATCAGGCGCCTAGAAACGACTTGTTGTTAACGCCGAACTGAAATTCTTCGAAAATTTCGACAGATTTATATAGCGTTGCACAGTTTGGGCATTTTTGTTGTAGAGCGGAACACCCCGAAACTTTTGTTGAATGAATTTTCATTGCCGTAAAATAAGTTCTTTTATAATTCATTATTATTTACCAACTTCCTCGCGAAGTTTCATAATTATTTTCGTGAATGGTTAATGAAGTTCATTATAACTTCTTTCCATATAATGTTGCAATAATTTTGTAATTATCTTAATTTTAAAGAGGAAGACCTGTGCCGCAAATGATAATAATCAATATTATCATTTGCGGCACAGGTCTTCCTCTTTTTGCGACAAGCAAAGCTCACAACCGATAACTGTGGGCCGGTCTGGGGGAGCCCTAAGCTGGAGAGCGAAACAAACTCACTACCGACGTCAAATTTATTTTCTTTGACTTAGCCTACACTGGCCCACTGCTGAACAAAGGCCTCTCCCAAATCTTTCCAGGCATCCTCTTCTAGAGCCATCTCGATCCAACCCTTACTGTATACAAGCTGTTGTCTAATATACAAACTGTTGTTTTGCGTCCTCGTCAAATTTCAGGAGGCTGTTATAAAAGACATAAATAATCAAATAAAATTACAATTCCTGGTAAATAATGAATACATACTTGTTTTTTTTTTAGTTATTTAAGTTTGACAATATTTCAGAATAAACCACTTTCAAAAAACACAATCGCGTTATGGTATCATATAAGCGGTCGCGTTTTTATGTGTGTGTAAAAGGGTAGTTACAGCGCGGTCTCACACAGGCCGCGTTTTAAAATGCGTGTCACAAACATGCCGATTTCCGAAAAATAGAAAAAAAATCCTACTTATTCATTCGTGTAGCGAAACAGTAGCATAGTTACCTCCTTGAATTTGTAGAGGATGCAAAACGACACGTTGTATGTTCAAAATTATTATTGTAGAACTAGTATAAGTTTGTAAAATTGAGGCTATATTGAATTGAATTGAAACATTTACGCGCGCTAGTCTAAAGATTGGAATTAAATGTTATAGACTGTAAGTTCGTGTAAGCAATTATTCGCAGTCGATATATCTTCGTAAATTTAATCAAACATGCCATCGGTGCTCAACTTTGCCAGTAAAATTTAAGGCATCTTTAAATGCTAGCTTTGCTTTACTTAACCGACCTTGCAAAGCGCCCGGTATCCATCTGTCGCCGTAAGAAATTCCATTTCCTGGCTTGCTTGTGCAAACATCGTCTTCCATGAGTTGGCATCGACCTCTTTCTTCCTGACATGTTTGCTTTCGAATCGTACACTAACCAAACTATTTCGTCCTTATGTAAATATGTTTCTCATCATTTTGATAGAAAACATTATGTAGGAACATCCCATTTAAAAAAAAAATCGATGTAGATAGTTCTACAAACGCATCTAACATTTTGATTTCCATAACCACGTCACAGATAACTGCTTAATCTATGTAACGGTCTCTCAGAAACGGTTTTTTTTAAAACATCATTTCACAATTTAATTAAGTACAGACGCCAGCACATCAAGCTACCCGAAACTGCCAAATTTTCCCAATCAACTTTGAAACCTAAAGCTTTAGCGATAAAGTTGAAAATCTATTAAGGAAAATTGACAGATTGTAGTAGCTTGATGTGCTGGCTTCTGTAGTTGTAAAACTACATAAAACCGTTTTTACGATTTCTCTGCGGAAACGGATCATACAAAACTTGAAATAAAGTTAAAGTTAATATGTAGGTAGGTAGGGTACCAATATACAATATAATATATTATCTAATACGAATATTAACGGTTGCTGGCGTCTCTACATATACCAACATAATTATGTCGAGATAGAAGCATAATCAGCCTATAAAGTTCCCACTGCTGGGACACAAGCCTCGCGGGCCCAGTGCGGGTTGGTAGACGTCACATGTTTTCGAATGATTGGTCCTAAGACATACCGGTTTCCTCACGATGTTTTCCTTCACCGTTTTGAGAGCAGTGGTGATGAAATTACTTAACAAAGTAAAGCGTCTGGGTTTGAACCTCGAACTCACGACCTACCACTGGGCTACTCTTCTTTGTCTAGAAGACACAGCATAATAAGAAATCACAGAAGAATGGATAACGAAAATTTAATTTGAACTTTGTACATAGGTATAACATGAAAACACCAATAACTGAATAAAGACCTAAGTATTTACAGCCCTTCAGCGCATAATACACATGTAGCTCTTCAGCAGACAAGAGGATCTCTGTGAAATAGAATATTATGTTTGTAATGCAACGCGAACCAGCGCGGTGGAAGGAACACGCTAATCCTATTAATTATGATGAACACCGCGTTTCGAGTTCATGCACGATAGGAATCTACGTCTACAAACGTCTAAAATGCAGGAGCCGCGTATTAAATAGTCCCTTTATTTATGATCTGTGCTTAGTTGTTTAAACGTTATTCATTTGTTGTTGTTTGTTTTTTATTCGTTTTTTTTTTTTACTTTACTTTTTTATTTGTATTTTTCTTTTTTCACACATCTCATTTGTTAAAACATCCAGACACGTGTTGCACAAATGTTTGCATGCTTTTCATGTTGTTTTCTTATTTTCTATGTATCATTATGTGGAAATGAAATGAAATTGTTTATTTTGTAAATAGGATATCGGAAATCACTTTTGAAAAACATATAAAAAAATAAGCTAGATGGAGGCGTTATTTCCTATCTGACTACGCCCTGTGCACAAATGGCGAAATAAACTCAGGGTCAAAATATTTTTTTAAGTCCAGACATAATTTTGGTCAGACTAAGTGAGGATCATGCAGATTACTGTCTGAAATGGTCTTTTGAGAAAAGAACCTCGAATCTGTGTAGATTCGAGTGGACCTGTCTAGTCAGTGCAAGCATTTGTCAGTAATCGTGTAGCTCACAGCTCAACAACTCTACGAACAATATCAAAGAAAAGACATTTAGGTTTTTGGTATTTACATACGGATCCTTGGTTCGCAAAATCCATTTAATTATAAAACAATTTCTAAGCCTAATCAAACAATCACTATATCGAAACATTCAACCCTTAGAACGATAGGTAAAACCCTTTTTTTTAATCAACAAAAATCTCTTTGAAACAAAGGACGGTTTAAGTCTACAGGTGGTTGCCAAATGTAACACACAATTCCATTTTCAACTTAGCAGTAGAACACAGACTAACACAGGACAGCGAGCTAATTGGAGAAGATTATTCTATTGAACAACCACATTAAATTAGGCTGTGGCAATGTATTTTACTCGGGTATATTCGGGAGGATTTCAAAGATTCAATTTCGCATTTGGATTCGTATCACAAAATGCCTAAGCTGCCTTTCCTTACATTGGTGTGGGAACCGTATTGAACCTTTTTGGTGGCCTATTCTATCGTATTGTGAAGTTGAAAGGTATGTGAAGAAAGCTGTTTCGTTTGATAAGGAGGATAATTCTTGTTAAATTGTCTTTTATGTTTGTTTGACTGGCGTTTGTGTTTGAATAACGTAGGAGATTGATGTCATTGATTTGTTTCGTGACGAGAAACCTTCTTTTTTTTTGGTTAGGTTAGAAATTTTATGTCCCAGTGCTGACATAAACTTTCTGCTTCCAAACCTCTCTATTATGTGCGATCTCTGGCTATGTTGGCCTGGTAAACATGAGATGGTACCTATACAGGGTTATTGGTAAAACACCAACAACCTCTTAAGAGGTCATTGTACTCATCATTATGAACAACTTTTACTGTGGGACCAAACCAGAAATCGCGAAAAAAAAATCATCTGTTCCCTACATTTTGACGAGTTAGACGAACATAAATGTAGGGAACAGCTGTTTTTTTCTCCTCGACCTCTTAAGAGGTTGTTGGTGTTTTACCAATAACCCTGTATAAAATACTCGCAGCACCCAGCGGTTTCACCCGCCACACTCCCGTAGAAATATCGGAATAAAAAGGATCCAAGTCATTGTGCCACCCATGTGCCAAATCCGTTCAGCCGTCCTAGCGTGAAACCGTCACAAATAAACACACAAACAAACAATAAAATACTTTCTCTTTGCAATATTAGTTTAGATATTCTATTCTAATTTAATATGTTCATTCATGAGTAAGAACAAACGATCTCTTTACGAGAAAACTAATTGAAAACACAATTATTTAATGTTTTATAGAAATAAAAGTTATAGCGATCGTATGCTTACAGGCTGAGCTTTTATACAGTTCAACGCCGCAACGAAAATAAATACAAATACATTTTTTATAGAACAAAATGGTTGTCCACTCGTATTTCACGAGTAGCACAGCCCACCCGAAATACCATTCAACCGAATCGAAATATCCAAATAAAAATCGGATACTTTTTATTTGTGCCATAAAAACATGATCTATGGTATGGAAGGTGAATTCAAACACATCCTTAATGGAAAGGTTGTTGGAAAGTTTGCTTCGATAAATTGGGTATATGATTTGTAAACATGCCGTTTTACCTCTCGGGTGTGGTGAGGTTTAGATCCTTAATAAAATAAATAATATGGCCTATGCTCATAGTAAATGTTTAATGGCTACGTGAAGAACAGCACCAAAGTGAAAATCAGGGATTGTTATAGCAAGAAAATATATATTATTCTCCGACCGAACTTGGCGTGTAACACTGCCATGCAAGATATATCGATTTTGCACTGTAGGAAACTCAAGAAGTCCGGTCTTTCCTTCTCATTAAGATCCCGACGAAAAATTTCTAAACTCGGGGGTATAAAATCATGCGCTGAATTCAGGTTTCAGTTTGCGCGTCGATATCCCAGCCTGTATATGTACCCATTCATTGTTTTTATATTATAAATAGGATAGTTTACGAGTTATACAATTTCATTCATACTTATAATGAACTACGACTTCCGAAATTCCAATCATATAACCACTTCATCAGTTCATTCAATCATTCACTCATGCAAGGCCTTCAACTAAGTTATTCACTTCCAGATCAATTGAACTCCAATCACATTTTATGCAATGTTAGGTCAAATGGATTCACGGCTATGTACTGCACCTATATACCTATGTATGTATGTATTGTGCCTTTAGCCACAATTCGGTTACGGGTCATAAATCAATGATATCAGCGACATGTTTGAACAGTGACTAATATCTATTGTATTGGATATACTCGTAGCTAATTTGTAATGGAAACCTGGAATTGTCCAACGAAGTTGTTTAAGATTTCCTATAAATGTTCGTAGGAGTAGGATTCGTAGTTTCCACGTAGGGTATAAATATTTAAATTCATCATTTTTGCTCTTATCCGAAATTAATTTGGCGTTGGCGCAACATGTATTTTTCTTCCATTCTTCTCTATTAGTAGTCATATCGATAGTCATACGATCGTATAATCTTTCACACAGTCCATCCATCGTATTTTTGTCTTCCCCTACTCTCGAAGTCATCCACATTCATACTCAAAACTTTCCTCACGACATTGGAATTCAACTGGACAATTTTTAATGTAAAGATTTTTTGGTTTATTTATAAAGGTTTCTATCGAACCAATCAAAGATTAGTGCGTGTGCCTTGATTGACTGTGTCCTTTTGTAATCGTATCAGTAAAAAAAGGACCTTATCTTTGATTCGATTAGAAGGCGATACTGTCACGCTCGTTTGCACTAACACTAGGCGACACCTAATTGAATACCACTAGGACGGCACGATTGGCGCAGTGGTTAAGCGATTGACTGCTGCGCTGTGTGTCGCGGGTTCGATTCCCGCACGGAACAAATATTTGTATGACCTAGAAGTAGTTGTTCCGGGTCTGGCTGTTTGTGTATGTGAGTTTAAATGTTTGTAAACGCACCCACGATACAGGAGAAATTCCTAGTGCGGGGCAATGTTTAAAAAAAAAAAAAGCACGCTGTGAATTTAAATCTTTCGGTGCTCAGCCGAGCGTTGAAAATCCGACAGTGCGCTTATACGTACATTTTTTTTTTTTTTAAAGAATAGTATACCTATACAGATCTTCGTAACTATAACATTTAAACTTAGTTGTAACCTTGCAGAAGTATTAGACACATATCTACTGGAAGTGTTTATGATACTTTTACGACAGCTAACCCTGGACTTTTGTTCCTAGACGTTAGATAGTAAGGTCAGTACCTAAATGTGAAGGTACCTATACTAAAATTATAATCGTAAACAATTGTATTGAGATTATTTAATTTCTTTGTTATAAGTAAGCAATCTTCCTAACCCATTGAAGGACACTGAACACGACACAATAGAAGTTTTATTGTTATTACGTCAGGGGCTGCAGTCTCAACATTCATAGCGATCGCTTTACGACCGAATTCGGTCGCAAAGTCCCGGATTGACAGGTGTAATGTATGGAGTGACAGGACTTTGCGACCGAATTCGGTCGTAAAGCTATCGCTATGAATGTCGACACTGCAGCCCCTGCAAAGTATTAAGAAAGAGAGAAAAAGTTAAAAAATATCATGAAATGACACAATTTGTAGTACTAAATTTGTCAATCATAACCGAGCAACCATCATTTCATCTGCCTAGCCTTTTCCCAACTATTTTGGGGTCGGCTTCCAGTCTAACCGGATTCAGCTGAATATCAGTATTTTACATGGAGCGACTGCCTATCTGACCTCCACAACCCAGTTACTGGGTAATACGATACCCCTTGGTAAGACTGGTTGTCAGACTTTCGGGCCTCTGACTACCCGTAACGACTGTCAAAGATCTACGAATGACAGCCGGGACCAACGGCTTAACGTGCTTTCCGAGGCACGGAGGGGTCTCGGTATGTAAAGATGGTCACCCATCCATAGACCAACCGCGGCAAGCGTAGCTTAACCTGATCGATCGACCTGTGCGGCTGTTATTATTTAGCCACGGGCCCCTCCACAGCTCTCCTCCCCTCCTCCTCCGATAACCGAGCAACCATATACTACTAATAATAAAGCTGAAGAGTTTGTTTCTTTGTTTGAACGCGCTGGAACTAGCAGTCGGGTTTGTTTGAACGCGCTGGAACTAGCAGTCGGGTTTGGAAAAATCTTCTTGGATGTCTTATCCTAATTTTTGAGGAAGGATACCATCATGCTACGACCCATTCATGCTACGGCCAGAAAAAAAAGGCAGAAAGAACGTTAACCGAAAACAAAATAACAGCGCGGGCGGGCGATGTGATGCGACACGGTGGGTTGGGCCCGAACTAATAATGAATGACAACACGATTTGATAGCTGTCTCTACTCCCAATGTGTTTTTGCACGTCCGATAAATCGAATTTAGCATTTGTTTTTTGACGGACCAACTAGTTCCAAACGGTCGATCGACGGACGATCTTAGAGAGTAGACCCTCAGGGCCGAGGTAATAAAAAGGTTATGGTAAACAATACGATTGTCCTAAAAGCGCCAGCAAAACATTTGAAGCAACAGGATCAAAGCGTCCCTTGGACACTTGTTTTCTTCAAAAGTCTCGATCTGGCAGAAAAACATTTGAATATTTTCAAATGTATTTATTGGAATACTGTAGCTTTCAAATCTGAGCATGACATTCCAATTCAGCGAGTATTTTAAAGTGCAATTCACTTATGTAATAGTTTTGTTAAAATTGGAAAATGTTCACTTTTGGAAAGTGTTTTTCCAGTACTAGGAATTTAGTCCAAGTTTTTTTTTAAATAATATAAACTAGTGCTTGACTCCGATCCCGCCTGATGGAAAGCAGTAATGCAATCGTTGATGGTAAAGCGCACTAATTTATTATGAGCCTATTCACTCTAACTTTGAAGACATTTAAATTATAATCGGACGGGAAGACCACAAAAGTCATCACCCAATCGAGAGATGCTATAATTTTTGCAAATGGCGTCAGATGTCAATTCTACTTTGACATTTGTGAAGTAAACAGATTCAAAATACACGTCAACAAGACATGAATCGCTACACTCTTTAGGGAGGCCGAATAATTGTTTCGGGTCGCCTAATCTCTCGTTTTAGCGATTTGCTCTGGCAGGCAAGAACGCCTAATTTAACTGTTCTAGACTTCCTTTTGTGGGGTTTTGTGAAGTCACGAGTCTATGTCAACAAGCCTCAGACGTTTGAAGCCCTCAAAGAGAATATCCGTCAAGAATGCGAGGACCTATCGCAAGAAGTTCTGGCAAGATTGATGGAAAATGCCATAAATCGGGCCCGAATGGTCATCAATTCTGGCGGCCACTTGGCCGATGTCATTTACCTATTTATCTTAATGGACAAAAAAAAATAAAATATCAATAAAACATAATCCAAAAGACGAACCAAAGAGTTTTATTCATTAAAAAAAATTATAGCCATAGAACATCGGTTGACAACTTTTGCTCTACTTTGTATTAGTCAGATTATAGATATTGCTTTGCATCTTGTTCTAATATTAACTTAATCAAGAACCTAGTCACGTTTGAAAAACAAAACTAATTTGCCAACTTGCTAATACCAACGTCTATGAGATGAGTAACTTAAAGAGTCGCCAGCTTATTTTAACTTTCTTGGAGGTGTCAAAGTGGAGCACTGAAGTCCGGAACTAAAGTAGAGAGTTTATAATTATACTCTGTTATAACTGTCTAGGGAATTCTCAACACTATCTCAGACTAGGAAGGAGTGGAAGCACTTGAACATTATTCTGAATATTTTAATGTTAATAACCCTGCAGGCAATTTCTACTTACTTCAGTTCAGTTAAATTTATTTATGAACACTAATTTGCAGTGCTATTCTGTAAGCATCTCACCGTGAAAACTTAGGAGAATTGAGCTGTCACTCCAACTAATACTAGGGATTGACACTATTGACAGCACACTCTAAGCTCACTTCAGCTAACTTTTCACGGTGAGATTTTTACAGAATCGATCGGCAGGTGGAATGACAGCTCACTTGAAGCTTACTTCGCCTTAGTGATCACGGTGAGATTTTTACAGAATAGCATAGCTGTAGTCTTATGATCACAAGATCGGTCATGTGTTAGTGTAATTTTTTTTTTTTATTTTTTTTTTTTTACGTTTTTATAGTAGTAAAAATTATACCTAACTCGACAGATGAGATGGGAAAAGCTGCTGTCATATTTACAAAAGACACAAGCTTTTTTTTACTTTTTAATACATTTCTGACTAGTCTGCCTTTGTCATGTAATAATGAAACTTTCTTTCCATGAAATTTAGAACAACTTCTGATTCAAATAAAATGGCTAAATGACTAATGTAATTATTAAATGTCTTACAATAATTGTTTTTCATGTTATTAGGCGGTTTTTAGGAACTACCTATTCCTGAAAACACTTCTAATTGCACACATACATGTATAAGATTTTGGTTACTTATTGCACTCTAAACTTTGCACACTTGGTGAATGAGAGGTAGACCGATAAAAGTGTAACATTTTGACCATCACGACACTTTTTGATATAATGTATCTGTATCTTTATTTCTTTTTTTATTTAGTTACTCTCAAACGTTGTTATTAAAATTTCATTTCATTCTGCCTTATACAGCGAAAGGAACTTCGTTCTAAACGGGTATCCCACGACCCCCTTGACTTTTTTTTGAAGAAACAATTTGTACACATATAATTTTCAATCTGGCTCTAAGACCAACATAAAGTGATCGTTCGTACCGTAAACTTGAAAGTGACAAATAATATACTTTAAAATACCTACCTGTAAGACTTCTCTTACGGAGTTTCCTATAACAATATAGGCGAAGTTTTTCAATTCCCAGCACCCCTGTGGAACAGAATAGGGTAGCAGACGCAATATTGCTCGCAACTTACACCCGCATGACGTCATCGATTCCATGTCAGGCAATGAAACCTTATAAAATATTTTTTTTTAATTGACGATTTTTCTTCGTTTTCGGATATCAAATTGGTTCGATAGTTTGGTTTGGATGGTTAGTAAAATTAATAAAATTATTTGTGAAAATATATGTTTTCTGGGTTCAAAATAGACTAAATCTTTTTTTTTTTTTTTCTTTAAACGCATTGTACATTTCTGCTAAACATGCTAAAATGAAGTCTATTTTCAAGAATTTTGGTTGAGATAGCGATTTTAATCTTACCCACACGGCCCACACTCATCTACTCCTTTGATATGAGCCACAACAATAAAATGACGTAGTCTCAACTGGGTATTCCGCATATGATCTCATTAGTATGTTCTTAGTCAGCTAACCTAAACATGACCTGTTGACTAGGCTTATGGTAATTAGTTTTACTGTATAATTACACGATGATCTTACTAAGAACACGGGATAATACTATAGTGCAAAGCTTAGTAAGGCTTAGTAACTGCTGACTACATTAAACTTAAGGAAAACTCATTAGCATGCACTGAAATCATTGCTTGAATCATTGTTCTAATAACTGGTGGGTTATTATTATAGAGCCTGCTGCTGATAGGTTGGAAAATTTTGAAAATTATGTACCAACCTATGGCAAGGTAAAGTTTACAAGTCTGATGATTACCTGAATCGTCTCCGAACACAAGCAGGAAGATGTAACTCCAACCTGGTACAGTGGGGCTGCCTCGACAGAACGGCAGTAGAGTGTGGTGGTCCTGCCCTTTGTGTTCCAAAACATGCAGCCAAAGTGACCTCTGCGCTGCCACCGACGACGCTGTGGTAGTGACGAAGTTTTGGGCCAACAAGATGTAAAATTCAGTCGTGCCAGTGACACGAAGAAGAAGACAATTCTGATAGAACAAAATGTGACTGAAACTAACACTAGGATTAAAGACGTAAGAAACAATAAACTTTTAGTCTAAATTCTCCAGTATTGATCGAGTTTATACGTAAAAAACGGACGGTATAGTTTAAAACCAACCGCAGACTTACTAAATCTCAAAACGTAATGGCTAGTATGATTGGTTTAGCCAATCATACTCACTAGTCCAATATACTACATAGTTCACCATAGAGGCTCTAGAATAAAGCTGGCCAGTTAGGTTTATTCATTGTTCATTCATTCGGCTTTTGTTTCCCGTGTTCCATGTTCGCTCGAACCGCTCACTCGCTGCATCTGAGTGCACATGCATGTTTCAAATTCGACATGTGACCACTAGCTCGATGCGCTGAAGATTTTACGATACATAGATCACAGCTATTCAATATAAACTTTGTTACTTTTATCATTTTTTATGTCAGTGTCGCCAAACCCTCAGAGATTATTTTGTTAACTCTACAGAATGTTTCGTGTCACTTTTGTGTCTTCTGTTGTAGCTTCAACGCTTTCAAAGTTGTCAAGTCTTCGCTCTTGAAACGTCGGTGTTTTGTTTTTATTAATGTGAGTATTTTTCTTTGTTTCAGCGAGTACGAATTTAGTGGGCAAGTTTACGCAGAGCGTCCGTCGTATCGTACAAGATGTCAAGGATGAAGGCACTTCCAGTAAGTACTTACGATTATTTATTACCTGTAAAAGCTTTATATATGATTGATATCAATCAAATTTACTGCTATTATAAAATCATGAGTGCAGTATCTCAGAATCATAAAAGGATTATTCACTTAACGTACTATAGCCTATCTCACCTACCTTGTTAGGGAACAAATCCATAATAAAGGTAATCAGGCAATCACAAAACTTTGATGAAATGCAATAGTTTATTCATATTGTTAATCTACCATTACTTTAAAATACTACCTATCTTTGTCATTTTAATACCAATAAAGCAAGAGAGCAATAAACTACATCATCAAAGTTATAAGACCTTTATGAATATGGAGGGTAGTCCTGCGAGGCTCGGAAGCAAAGGCAAGGACTAGATTAGTCTCGGAGACGAGCAGAATGTTAAGAGGGTGACTAGCGAGCAGACCCAGTCATTGATTTGTGTCGCCGGTAGCCAAGGTCTGCGAGGACGTATACCATTTGTTATGGCTGCCATTTGTCACTTGTTTCACATTCGATGGGCCTACAAGTAGTACGACTTGTATTTTTATGTCATAAGTAGTCTTGAGTTCTTAACTCATATAAGTAATTTAATTTCTCTACCGCATTTTTTATTTAAAGTCGTCGTCTCAGACTCACCCCGTTCTAATGAGACATCACTAGGCAACGAACAAAACAATAGAATGACTGTTTATAATGTAAATCATCGGAATAGCGAATGCAAAATTAATTTGTTATTAAGGTAGGTACATTAAATTAATGCATGCCATATAGTATTAAAACGTTTTAGTACTAACAATAAAATTCTATTACTCGTTACAAAATAACAAAGCAACAATGTGTGTGCGGTGTTTATTTTAATGGACCAACAAACTATGTATTCGTTTTAACGGTATTCACAGATTAGTTAAATATTAATCTCTTCAAATATGTTTGCTATTAATTTATTTATGATAACTACAAATATTTGTTAATTAAACATTGTAATAGCATCACACGGCATTTGAAAATTGCGTGCAATGTGATTAACAATATAAATGTGGATCATAATATTCGGGACTACGACAAAAGCAGGTTTTGTTAAAAAAATCGTAAATGAATTTGTTATAACTATATAGCATTGAGATGGGGCAATAAGGGTAGGTATCTTAACCGTGATAGCTACAGGAAAATGGTCTTAGGAAACTGTCCCTAACTTTTTGAGACACTTTGATCTGCATCAGCACAGATTTAGAAAAAAAATTACAGTCAGCATGAAAATGGGCGATGTTTACAAAAAAATTTTTTGATGCCAATCAATCCTGTTCCTTATAAGGATCAAAAAATTCTATGAGACCAACTAAGGTTTGAGAACAAGAAAAGACAGAAATCGCAAAAAACTTTCCTAAACATTGCGTAGAAAAAGAGACTCCAACTTACTTTTTTATTATGGATAGCCTGTAGGTATATTAACCACCCACCACCCTGTATATCAATTACAACTTGGAACAAAATTCTTGGATTCAGAAGGCTTTACATTATAACGTCATTCAAAAGCTAAGGGATTTTCACCAAAATATTCTTTGAAATCTTGTTTATATCGTTCATTAAACCTAAGAGCCCATTTCTCAGAATTTAGACAGCAACGCTGATCATGAAAGGTGCCTGTTAGTTTCCAGCTTTTCCTAATTCTGCTGGTTTATTAATGTTAAGTGCTAGGCTTGCACTTCACTCCAACAATCTTAATTAGATTAACTAGATCAGCTACTAATCAAATCAATTAGGTGCAAATACTTAGCTGCTAAGGAACGCCGAAGGCTGATACTAATTAAAATTTACAAATGATACTGGTTTATTTACTTCTTATTTAGGTATACACTTTCAAATTGGCGGCCGTTTTATTCAAGAAAAAAATACTCTGAATAACTTGCCATTACTTGCAAAAACTTATATTCTTTACCAATGCTAAACCTGTTTAGCTTTTAGAGAGGGTTTTTTTTTCAATATCGTAACAAACTATGTAACTACGTATGACTTATAAAGAAAAATGATATCCCTACATATCCTGAAAAATGATTGTCTTAACCATCATTTTGATCGCCCAGAGGACACGGTGGAGCACACGATGGAGGTCTGCCCCGCTTGGGCGGAGCACCGCCGTGTCCTCGTAGAGGCGATCGACGGCCTCTCGCGCCCGGCCCTGGTGCAAGCCATGGCCCGGGGCAAGGGGGAGTGGGAGGCAGTAACGCCTCCTGCGAAGCAGTCATGCTAGCGAAGGAGGTGGCGGGACGGATAAGGGAGAGAGCCTCCCGTCCCAGCCGCGGGAGACGCTCCGGGCGTCGGGAGCCGCGTGACGACTCCCGGCCACCGTAGGCGCGGGCCAGCGGGCGGAGAGCAATGGGTAGCTCACCGTCCGATCAGGACCAAGCCCGTGCCGGACGGCGCGTAAGGGTTCCACGCGCGCCTCAAAGAGTTGTCAGCATAATTTGAGGGGCCCCTTAGGGCCGAAGCCTGCCGGGTCAGCGGGATTGTCCGAAAGGGTTACCGCTACCCCGGAACATAAAGGGCAAAGAAAGGAACATGGGTGGGTTTTAGTCAGTAAGAGTCTGACACTCCCTTCCGCTCCACCCAGAACGGGATGGGGTGTCAAAAAAAAAAACCATAATTTTACAAAACCTATCTTTCTGTGTACCAGGCGGGCAGACGAAAGAAGAGGTGATAGAAACCAATGAACGTCTGCGCGGAGTGCGTGTTCGTCTGGACGAGAACTATGACACGGCGAAGAAGGCGCTTGTCACGCTCATGGCACGCTACTCGGAGTCCAAGGCCCAGAGGAACGTGTTCACCAGATACGCACTGCTCAAGGCTATGATAAAGGTATGATTTGTAAAAATAATAGTTGAGTAAGGCCCTATTTACATAATCCAAGTTTCATGCCTGTATCATACAATAAAATTGAAGCAACAAATTCACTTGCATCGTCTAAACACTAATTAGACGGTGCAATTTTTATTGTTGCTTCAACTTATGGTACGCCACAGGTAAATCAGGATCAGGTAAATCGCGCCGTGGCTTCAAAGTATTTTTAGCATGTGTTTACAGGGACTGTTTTTCTTTTTTCCATTCCTACCAATCATGAGCTAGTGTTGCTCAAGTTTATCTGATCAATGTGGATTTTGAAGGTTGAGTGTAGTAGAAAAATCTTTGTATATTGGTGGATCCTGCCAATAACAAAGAAGATTTATAACGCCATGCACACGACAGAGACAGACAGCTTCAAAGGCTAGGCAGATGATTCAAAGGCTAGGCAGATGATTCTGCCTAGCCTTTTACCAACTATGTTGGGGTCGCTTTCCAGTTTAACCGGATGCAGCTAAATACCAGTATTTTACATGGAGCGACTGCCTATCTAACCTCCACAACGAAGTTACTGGGTAATATGATACCCCTTGGTAAGACTGGTTATCAGACTTTTGAGCTACTGAGGACCCGTAATGACTGTCAAAGATCCAAAAATGATAGCCGGAACCAACGGCTTAACGTGCTTTCCGAAGCACGGAGGGGTCTCGGTATATGAAGATGCTCCCCCATCCACGGACCAACCGCGGCAAGTGTACCTTAACTTGATCGATCGCCCCGTCAAACTCAAACTCAAACTCAAAGTATTTATTTCAATTAAACCAATTACAGGCACTTTTGAATTGTCAAGGGGTCGGTCAGTCAGAGAAATGAAGCTAGTTGCCCATTCCAAAGCGTAGTAGGTACCTATGGAGAAGAACGGGCAAGAAACTCCATGGACACTCTTTTAAATCAAAATATGGTTACTTACAAAGTTTTAGTTACATCATTCATGTTAAAAATTATGCATGTGAGAACGATGCAGAACGTTAAAAGCGTCCGTAATGAAAAGCCTAAAACAATCCAAATATTAAATTAAATTAAAATAAGCCATGGCAGCAAAGAGATGACCAGTCCCCACTGACGGCGCCCGTTCACGAACATGACGCACGGATTAGCACCATTCAGCTCAACCAATTTGAAGGGAGCTAAATGATCCAACACATGTGCCACCATCAGCGAGACATTTGAGTGAGCATGACATACTCTCAACCGCCAGGGCACATTCAAGTCAATGAAAGACGTACCCAGTAAATGGTCGCTTTATAGTATGTACCTACATAGTACTCACACATGAGCTATACAATTATACAATACTAGGAGATTGAATTTATATAATGCAAAAATAGTATTTTACAATCTTCAGCGGCTCCAACTTCAGCGGCTCCGTGTGGCTGTCATTACTTAGCCACAAGCCCCGACCGTCACAAACGAGTAGTAATCATATGTACGCTCTCATATTACGATGTTAATTTATTTTACATACTCTTTGACATTCTTTGACATAATCGTTTTATTATTTGACACTAGCTGTTGCCCGCAACTTCTGCGATCCAAGATGACAACTAGCCTATGTCCTTCTCCAGATCATGGTCTGCCCATGTGTCAAATCTCATCTAAATCCGTTCAGCTGTTTTAGCGTAAAAGCGTAATTCTTAAATTTACTAATCATCTGCGCAAATTTCTTAAAAAAAAATCCGTAAGAACCTTCTTCTTTAGAAAACTTTTTAAAAAAATCGGATGAAATCGGTAAAGTTGTTCTCAAGTTATGGCGTGACCAAGGGAAATAGAGATTAATTTTTATATAATATAGATTATATACAGACAATTCTAGTTTCAACTCTTTATTAGTGGTTGCAATGGCAGTCATGTCACTTGGTTTTAAATAGGTTTTTATATTTTATCTGTCCTTTTGATGGATTTTTCTATATTTTGTAAATGTGAGGACTTTGTAGGCCTTGTAGACTTTAGATCTGAAGACCATTTTTTTTATTTCATCAAGTACCTGGTACTTGTTGACAGGCCTACGCTGTCCTCCCATACCTACTGTAATTTGAAAACATTGTAAAAGCCAATTATTTTTAAAAGAGTAACCGTGGACTTTCTTGCTGGCTCTTCTCCATAGGAAACGACCAATTGGAACCGTGCACCTAGCTTCTGACATTTCATAAGTGCCCATGTTGGTTTATGTGAAATAAAATATTTTGATTTTGTATTCTTCTACAGTAAAGTTAATCTATTCTTCAGCCTGAGAGCAATATATTCCTGCAGCTCATCACTCTGACGTGTCGTATTGGCAAGGCTCACACGATCGTGTTGTTTGTCTTTATTTTTGTTCAATCGGACAATGCAGTTAGTCGCAGATGGCTTTTACTGCTTCGACGGACCGGTGCAAGTGCAACCTTTCAGCCAAAACGAATACGTGTGTTCGAATTTCGATGACCCGAAATGAATCGTCACCGGTGTAGGCTTTTCGCCGTCTGTGTACGTACCTTGGTGTGTAATGTTGTTTCATTGCCAATTGCGTATACACTTGAGAAAAACGATCCTTCCATTGAATAAATACTCTTTTACTCATTCAACTTAATATTAAAGACTACCTACGTTTGTAAACAATTTGCTTTTTCCATCTTCACATTTTTCATGATTCTTATAAATTACTTAAGCCGATTCTTCCGATCGGTGGGAGTCTCCAGCCAAACACAATCATTAGCTCTAGATAAACGATTGCCTTGCAAAATTGATTACTAAAAGACTTTGTTAACTCGATCTATCTCGTTCTAGACAATTGAGGAAAAAAATAAATACAACACAAACACCTAAACAAAGTGAAACTAGGGATAGGCTTTCGAAATTCTTATTTTGTTAGACACTCCAATATTTATGTATGTAGATATAAATACCGAACTTGCTTTGAGATCACATACCTCAGTTATGAAAGGTTATGGTGACATAATATAAGCGATTAACAGTGCCAACATAATTTAATTATAATGACTAGGTATCCACGTACGCGTACTACAGTCAGGGTCAGGTCAAGTATTTTCTGATTACGCTTAGCACCATTAATTTAATTTAATCCGGATTCACGAGTACCCGGTCGTGGATTTAGCATACCAAGTTATAAAAAACGTTCGGTATCTACTCGGATCACTGAGATCTGTGTGATAGTCTCTTTCCAAATCATGATGAGCTAACATTACGTGTGTGGTGTAGGGCTACAAGGTTATTTTGGCGCGTGTCCAAAATCGGAACTAACGCCGCCATCTTGTTTTTTGAGTACATTCCAAGTGATATTTCACAAAACAATTGCACAAATATTTACCAACAACGCCCCCCGTCAACGTCACTTGATCACCAAAAGAGTACCTTTCAATTCAAGCCAGTTGTTTCGAGAGCTTTCAGCAAAAATACTTCCCTAAAGCTAAGGTTTCCTAGGAAACGGTTCTATCATATTTTAACGGCCGTTATGAAAATCTGACATTTTCACCAGTATTTGACATTAAGATGTCAAAAAGCGCTGTGTATTTGGACAGCCTTTATTGTGTGACCGTTGTTCACTTTCTTAGGAACCTTAAGCGTAACACTCTTCACCAATCAATTTGGGACTCGGTTGAGGAAAGCTAATCGTGCGTCGATTGCTCAAAGCTTTCCTCACAGTGGAAAATAACAGCTTAATACTACATAATGAAAATATATTCATTACGCAGTTAAATCATGCGCAAACAAGAAACGAGGGACAGCTAATTGTGGTAGTACGAGTATAATTTATGAAATGAATGCGCAACAAGTCGTACATTTGAATTCAATGCACTTTGAAATTACGCCGCTCAGACTCATTTAAATAGCTGAGAAGTGTAAGGCTCATACCTACATTAAGAAGAGGCTAGACGCAGAAACAAATTACTAATGCAAATTGCTATAGCAATTCATGATATATTTTTCAGACCACTTGCTAGAAAATATATACTTTTCAATTATTAATATAGTTTAAGAAAGGTGGGTCTCCGACAGGCTACCTTTTGATAGACAAACACAATATCACATTGTCATCATCAACATCATTGGCAGCCTTGTTCAACTCACTGCTGGGTATGCTTCTTTCTTTTGGTGATATGCTCTCGGGTCTCAACTGACATAATGTCACATGTCACAACATATGAAATCAACCCTGTATTCCCTACGAATAAGCTCGTAAATAAACTGCTCAGTTTATTGTAGCCCAATGGTCTGTGTCTTGGCAGGCAGTCGCCTCCTTCTGCGAAGCAGTCATGCTAGCGAAGGAGGTGGCGGGATGGATGAGGGAGAGAGCCTCCCGTCCCAGCCGCCGCGGGAGACGCTCCGGGCGTCGGGAGCCGCGCGACGACTCCCGGCCACCGTAGGCGCGGGCCTGCGGGCGGAGAGCAATGGGTAGCTCACCGCCCGATCAGGACCTGGCCCGTGCCGGACGGCGCGTAAGTGTTCCACGCGCGCCTCAAGGAGATGTCAGCATAATTCGAGGGGCCGAAGCCTGCCGGGTCAGCGGGATTGTCCGAAAGGGTTACCGCTACCCCGGAACATAAAGGGCGAAGGAAGGAACATGGGTGGGTTTTAGTCAGTAAGAGTCTCTGACACTCCCTTCCGCTCCATCCAGAGCGGGAGGCGTCATTTCATGATTTCCCACCAGAAAAAAAAAAAAAAAAAAAATGGTCTGTGTCTCAAGCTAATAGTTCTTACATACATACAATGTTTAGCAAAATGCTCTCAAGTAAGAGCACCTGCCACGTGCTTATAAAAATTCAACAAGGATCACGTCAGCCATTTTGTCAGCGTTGCTTGTTTACACTTGCAGCAGGCGTTTACCTTGTGCAAGCTGTATACAGAACAGGGTGGCTTTAGGACTTCAGAATGTTTTATGTAGGTAAATATTGCTTCGAGAATTAACATACCTACATACATAAACTCTGACGTCTTCCACAGCGAACATCACCAATAAGTCATTGTATGACCAGAGGGTGATTGCGTACACATATAAAATGACAACCGATCGCAATGCCTTTCATTTTGACAGTTCAACCGCGGTCATTACGTTATTTACGTTGTTGAGCAAACAAACTTTTCAGACCTATTAAGCAATGGATGTCAAAATGAAAGGCATTGCAATAGATTGCTATTATATGTGTGTTACCCCGCAGAATTAAATATTATTAAACAATAAGGGAAGTGACATGACGCATGACATAAAACATGTTGTGTGGAAGTGGCCACATACCATGGTTTATGTCATGCGCGCATTTCTGTTGCCAATATTAAATTAAAGCGTCAGCCTGAAAAGAACAATGAGGCTTCATCTAGTGCAAGATAAACCCTCGTCAAGCTCCTCAAGTTTCTAAAAAATATCCCATCTACTGGATTTTTGATGTCGTTGACATTAACAGATGATAGCAATACAGGGAAGAAAATTAATGGTTCCGTTTCTAGACCCATGTAAATAGCACTTTGAATATCAAAACTTTAAAGTAATAGTGAAGTGGATTAATTTAATAGTCCAACGAAATATATAGCTAAGGGGATGTTCTTGTACCTGGGTCTCGTCCTCGACAGCCGGTGGAACTTCGTCGAGCACTTCCGACGTTTGGCCCCCAAACTGGAACGGGCTGGGGCCGCCTTCAAGCGGCTCTTGCCCAACCTGGGGGGGCCAAACGCCTCCTGCCGGAGGCTTTACGCGGGGGTCGTGCGGTCCATGGCCCTATACGGGGCCCCGGTGTGGGCGCGTTCACTGCGGCGGCGAGCCGCCCACTACCTGAACGCGCCCCAGAAGGTGGTAGCCGTAAGGCTAATCCGGGGCTACCGCACGATCTCGCGCGAGGCGGCAAGCCTCCTTGCCGGACTGCCGCCATGGGATCTGGAGGCGATAGTCCTCGCGCGCCTGCATGAGTGGCGCGCGGAGGCACTACGCCGGGGGAAAGTCCGCTCCCGCGGCAAATTGCTGCGGAGCGGACGGACCTCCGGCTCGATCTCATGGCGACATGGAAAGAGCGACTGTCGCAACCCAGCGCAGGGCACGCCGCGATAGCGGCGATAAGACCCCTCTTTGAGGAGTGGCTAGAGAGGCGCCACGGCGCCCTCACCTACCGCCTGACGCAGGTCCTCACCGGACACGGAAGTTTCGGGAGGTTCCTGCACATCATCAGGCGGGAGGAAACGCCCGGGTGTCACCATTGCCAGGATCGCCCAGAGGACACGGTGGAGCACACGGTGGAGGTCTGCCCCGCTTGGGCGGAGCACCGCCGTGTCCTCGTAGAGGCGATCGGCAGCGGCGGCGGCCTCTCGCGCCCGGCCCTGGTGCAAGTCATGGTCCGGAGCGAGAGGGAGTGGGAGGCAGTCGCCTCCTTCTGCGAAGCAGTCATGCTAGCGAAGGAGGTGGCGGGACGGATGAGGGAGAGAGCCTCCCGTCCAAGCCGCCGCGGGAGACGCCCCGGGCGTCGGGAGTCGAAAGACGACTACCGGCCACCGTAGGCGCGGGCCTGCGGGCGGAGAGCAATAGGTAGCTCACCGCCCGATCAGGACCAGGCCCGTGCCGGACGGCGCGTAAGTGTTCCACGCGCGCCTCAAAGAGATGTCAGCATCAGCAACGAGGGGCCCCTCAGGGTCGAAGCCTGCCGGGGCAGCGGGATTGTCCGAAAGGGTTACCGCTACCCCGGAACATAAAGGGCGAAGGAAGGAACATGGGTGGATTTTAGTCAGTAAGAGTCTGACACTCCCTTCCGCTCCACCCAGAGCGGGAGGGGTCATTTGATGATTTCCTACCTAAGACAATTTTGACCATTTTCTGACCCCCCCCCCCCCCCCCCCTACGTAAGAAAAATAAGACTGATGAACCTCCTCGAAGATTGAAAGGCCTTTACGTAAGATCAGCATCTGCCGAAATTGCAAAGAAATAGTAGCAAAAATATAAAAACTTATAAATTTTGCTTACTGTTGTGTACTAGGTAATGTAAAAACAATCTAGACCCCTCCCACCCCTATAATAATAATATTTTTATTCAACAAGTAACATGACTCCGTTGTGTTAGTAACAATATTCCTTACCCCTATGTTAGTATTCCTATTCTAATCACTTAGCCTAAACGCAGGAATAAATGTGAAAAAAAAAAATCACTGCCACATACCTAACACCAAGGTGGACAGCTTGCAGCAGGGACTCACATATATAAAACATCGAGTCTGCTCGCCACACAGCGCAGAACAAGGTAAGTAAGAAAAAATAAAACTTATCCCTGACCCTCCTCGAAATCGTCTTGCGTAATAAATGAACACAACTTTGTTGAAGATAGGTGACACAAATAGGTTTGTACAACATAGTTAAAATTAGCGGTGTGAAACACGTGTCGAGGGTGCCTGAAGCCACATATGACACGATTTCTGGGTAAAGGTCACACGTGTCGCAAGAAGCACTCGTCCACGCAATAACCCGGCTAACTTCAGAGTTCAATGACAATAATAAAGTTAGGATTTCATGATACCATTACACTGCGAGACATTTTTCAAACGTATAAAATACGAGAAGGCATTCTATTATTCGATGATAAATAGGCCAGTGTCTATCACTCGGGACTTCACTGCTAGCGTAAAAATACTTGAGGTAAAGTAAGCTGAATAAAAAATACAGTTCAATAATGTTACTTTCTTTCAGAACATTTCTGCTTCGTTGTTACGTAAATATTGTAGGTATTGATAAACTTTTTTTTGCCTAGTACCCGAGTCAGGATGCTCATATTTCCGAGCTGACTTCGCTTGGTCTTGCATTCTCTTGGTAAAATCACAACGAAAACTTAATCTATCCAGCGGGGTAATTGCGTAACACAATCAGTAGCAATGGCTTTGATTTTGACAATTCAACAACATTCATTGCGTTCTTTACGTTGTTGAGCAGACAAGTTTTTCGAACATATGAAACAATGGATTAGCAATATCCTTCAAAATCATTCAGATTGTAATTGATCGTGTTTTACGCAATAAGGGTGCAGAATGCTTCAATTTTAGGTTTTTCTTTAATAATTTTTACACGAAGCTGTAAAAAAAGGAGAGGCGACTGTCGAAACTCGATAATAATTTTACCTCTTAGCATACTCCTACCTATCTGAAAAGATACTTAAAACACCTCAACGATAGACTCGGAATAAAAACCGATCATAAAATGATACCTTTCGAAAAATGAATACCATTTTACGATATTATTTCGTTCCCGAATTATTTATAACGCTGTTCTCGTACCCATTTGTTAGCTTGCGTGGGTGACTGAAATAAGCAGGATTCTGTAGAATGTCGTAGTGTGCCCGCCAAGTTAAATTACACGGTCTCTTGCATCTGGGACCATTGTATAATTGTGTTTAGAAATTACCACCCCACTACTGCGTTCGTCTTCGTTATTTAAAGCTCTGTCCGGATTTAGACGGAAGGGTTGTTTTGGTTTTTTAAGGAGTTAATTGAAATGTTATTCACTTAATTGTTATTTATTATGTTCTTCTTCTTCTTCGTGTCGCTGGCACGACTGAATTTCATATCTTGTTGGTCCAAAACTTTGCCACTTCCACGGCGTCGACATTTATTATGTTTACATCCAATTAGTTTACTGAAACACACTGTAGAATAACGGGATAATGTTTTGCGCAAACCTACCCGAACAAATAATAAATATTACAATCAGTCCAAACTAAATTTAAACACGCTAACTCTGTAATCGTAAACGAACCGATGCAATTGTTTGTGTTGTCCCCTTTCCTCAGACAACACAACGTAATCGAAAACTTTTTCTTTCTATAATTATTACGGACAACCATAATTGGGTGAAAAACATTGTAACTGAGTTAGCACTATCGCGAAGAACGTGCCACCCGAAATTCACCCTTATTGTATACAAGTCACGTACTTACTTCCAACCTTCACGTTAGGGCTGTCCCGTCGAATTTCAAGGGATCATTACATTTTGTGCGGCCCGAATGTGAAATAAGAAACAATTGGATCGTTCAACTTTTTTTTTGTCTTTTTGTCGTTTTTTGAGTATTGATAAGGTAATGTCTACCTGTATTCGAGCTTATAATTTAGTTACTGTATAAAAACTCAGAAATATTTTCAACGTGAATTTACATGCCAAATTGAAAAGCCAACGTGCAAATAACTCAAAACTATCTGAACTTTAGTAGAGCTTTTCAATTTGTGATCCTGAGCCTTACCTAGAAGTTTGGTTAGCAACAGGTGTAAGTCTTTTTTACATTTCACTGGATTCACACTCCATGATGAAATCTTCATAATGATGCTGTGATGTAAATTATCTTTCTTTATAGACAAAGTTATTATCTGCTCTGCCAACTCAAGAGGATCCAAATGAAAAAAGGACTTGAAAGACTGATTTGATTTTCATTTTAAAGTTACTATAAATTATATTATTTTAATACAAAAGTGACTATATATAAAAATACCTGTCACATTTTATTCTCTCATCTTCGTTTGTCACGGCTCAATCGCAGAACGTCCAGTTCGCAAAATGTCGCTTTTGTAAAATGTATTTTTCGTAAAATATCCCTTTCGTAAAATGTCCGTAAAATATTATAGCTTTTTCTGATTCAATCCTTCGTATCAGTACAAAATCGGTCTAGTGCGAGTCGGATTCGCGCACAGAGGCTTAAATAATAATATTTTATTTACATAGGTAGGTAGATACATAAATACGCACAAATAAAAATAAAGGACAGAAATTAAATGGTTTGCCAGATTTATTTATTTTGGTAATGGTTATTAAGTAAAAAACAATTATACAAAAAAAAAACTTACCTTAGAAAAAAGGGATATTTTGCGAAAGGGATATTTTGCGAAAGAGACATTTTGCACAAGGAGATTCTGAGAAATGCACATTTTGCGTCCGAAAGTCATTTTGTGTTCTGCGATTGAGCCAACAATACGCTCTACCTATATTCAAAGCTTTGACTAGCAAATATGAAATGTACATAACTCATATTCACTACTCGTAAACAGTCCATTTCATGTTTGTTAGCAGAAATATGCTTTTAAATCTCTACATATTAATTTAATGTTTTTCACATGAAACATGTTATAACTGGTAGTTTAATAACGTGTAAAATAAAAAGCATGTTTTAACCGAGGCGCCACCGTATAAAAACGGCAGTATATAGACCACACCAAGGGCCTATTTAATAAAAACCGACAGGCGATAATCTAACAATTCCACAATTTTACAAGTTTTTTTTTCATACCTTTTCTGCTTATTACACCTGTCGTAAAAATGTATTAATTTTGTAATTTATTGACAAATAAGCATGTCACATTGTCAGCCTACCTAGGCATATTAATTATAGCCTATACCTAACCTAAACGAACTGTTTAGGCAAAATTCTGTTTAGGTTTAGTGCAAAATGTTTAGGTTCACAGTTAATTTGCTATCGGCAACTCCACATTACAATGGAACTGCAACTGACAGACAAGCAATAACTTTTTCCAGTAAATCTTTAAAAGCAGCGCGTCAGCATTTCGTGGTACCGAACATCACCAACATTTTATTTAGAAGAAAACATTTAATAAGAACTCAAATTACTTAATAGAAATATTACTCCCGATTGAAGTAATTTTTCGATAAAATAATATAAACAGTCAACAGGGGTTTTATAAACCTAAGTGGCAGTTCCTTGAGTATTGAAGAATAAATTAAATCTCGTTTCACTGCCATATAATATTAAAGGAAAAAAAAATCGTATCACCAACGATAACGAGGATATTGGATAATTCTGATGAAGGAATTTAATATTTTGCGTTCGAACTCGTGGGAACAAAGATAATATCTGTTAATTCGATGGTCCCGCCCCAAGCTTTTCAGAACCGCAATGTAAATTAATATTTATATTGCGGGTTGTTTTAGCATTCAAATCGTGTTAGCTATTCCTTAGCCCCGAAATGAAATCGGATTCTATGCCAAAATTTTCATAATTGAACCGCTCAGGAACGTTAATTTTCTGTTAAAACTAACAATAACAATCGTGACCCACATTGCTGAACAATAGAATCTTTGACTTGCTTTAATGAAGCCGCAGTCCACGACGAATGTTGACTCACGAAGCCATCAATCATTCCTCGGTTGGACATCACGATTTTACATCTAACACTGCATCTAGAACAGCTTTATGAACTCGGTAACCAAGCAATAAATAAAAACCATCAGAGGTTCGAATTTATATAGAGGTATGAGGAAGTCGTAAATCAAAGTGAAAGCCCAAACAATAGGAATGGAGATGCCAAGGGAATAACTGAAGGCAATATTCAGGTAATAACTTTCTCTTACCAATTTATTTTTATAGGAACTTTAGGGTCCAAGTACGTTTAATTTTTTCGTTCGTACTAACTCAGACGTCGGTTTTATGCTTCAGGATAAATTGAAATTGCAAGAACGTGTTATTGTGATTGTTTGGCTTTCAATGACAGACCGCAAATGTAATTGAGTTCCGTACATTTGCAGTGCACTTGACGTGATTACTTCTCTGTTCTCGATTTAATCAAACAACACACCTCGTTCATGTGTTGACAGGGAAATAATATGCATAAACTACGTAAGCAGAGCAATCTCCACCGTCATAATGTTGTACCACATCGTCACGGAGTTCTCTCATAAATATGCAGTTTGTTCCTAGATGTGAGGTTTACTTTGTTCTTTTAGCTTTGCTGCTGAGGCGAGTAGTTTTAGAGATTATGTTTTGTAGCAAATAAAAGAAATATCACACAGTCACAACAATGAATGTAAAAAAAAAATATTATAAACATGTAAGCCATTATGAGCCAGTACATGGTAGTGAAACGATTGACTTTACCACTTTTTATAACGAAACTTTTTCATTTCTCATATATTTAGGCAAAAAAAATTAATGAACAGCCTTCCCAAAAACTTATAATGAAAGCGGTCTGTTTTTTGGTAAACATAAAAATACCTATATAAATTGTGTAAACTACTTATACTATAACTCTTTATTATCGCCCGCCCCCTATTACGGGTGTACTATGGGTACACCTCTGCGTAACCCTTCGAGGATTACAGGCGTGATTATTTATTATCAAATTGGTCATTAGTGCATAACATCATCAAAATAAAGTTTTTTTTACTGTGCCAACCACGTTTCTTACACGGAATGGACTTCTTTTCATTTTCATTAAATTGCTAACGGTTCAGAAAAGTTGGGCTTACCCCTTCTGAGAATACTCGGTACGTGTGTCGGTAAACACGAACGATCGTGTTGGTCCACGGAGGAAAATGTAATTACGAAACTATTCACCTTCCATTCGCAATTATTTTCTATTACATATATCACCATTACGAATCATTTTCTCTTTTTCTACAATGCGGGATTTGTTTCTGTTCGAAATTCTCTGGAGGTCTGTAGAGCCCTTTGCAATTATTTTCAATTCGAAAGAATCACTTTCGTTCGTTTGATTTTTTTTCGAAAGTACACCCTCTTTTAATATCAAAACGAGTATCCTTGTTATTATTATCGTTATGAAACACTACAATAGTTTAATATACATAAATGAGTATGCCTGAAAGCGGGCGGTTGGCCAACTTACAGATGTCCCAGTTTATGATACAATTATTTAAACTAAGTTACTCCGGCGCCGGCGTGCGGGGAAGCGTGCCGGCTCCGGTTCTATACTTTTTGCTTCCGATTCGTACGATACCGGCGGATTTCTATGTTTTATACAACTCTACCTTGAGAATGGAAGAATGAAACCTGTGGTTCACTTTTATTTTTGAACGTGGATTCAATTTTCTCTTCCGTAGAAAAACGTTTTTGTGATTGGATACGGAGCTGAAACGAATGTTCAAACTTACAGCTATTGTTGTAAAATATTCTCTCATTTTTTAAACGGATTTTTAAGAATTATTAATAATTATTATTAACATTAACAGGGATATTTTTTTGTCTAATAGGAGAAAAAAGAGAAGTTCTTGTCATCGCTACACAGGGTTAATTTAAATTGACTAGCAAAACTCCATAGACGCGATAGCTATCTATTATGTTATTCTGTTTAGATATCGATACTATATTCGTTTCTAGCCTATTTAAATTAACCCTGTATATACAATGAATCTAAAGCCTAATTTAGAAGGTGCGGATTTTCTTAATTGCCTGTGGCATAACATAAGTTGAACAAACAATTAACTTAGTTGCACCATTTAAACAGTATTTAGATTTTATGCTATGCTAAAAGCAAGAAACTTGCATCGTGTAAATCGTGTTACGGAAGGTTCTAGACAACTACGATAAGTTTTTTTTTTCGAAACAAAACAGGCAAGCACGAGGAGTTTGAATAGCGAAAAAATAAATAAAGTCTAAAATAAATGTTTCATGCAATGCTACATGTCACGGCTACAGGAAGTTGGAAAAAACGAAAGAAAGGTGGAATAAGAACGAGCCAGGAAACCCGTTCTGCGCAGCTAGGAGAGAAATCTAAATGAATTTTAATTTCCGTTCTCTTGCACTTCATTTGCCTTCAGTCGATAAATCAAAGTGTTAATAATGCATCGGATATTACGATTATATAAAATTCCGTTACATAGCTCACAGAATAAGCCTGATGAAGTGGCAATGGGCCGGCCATATTAGCCGTAGAAACGCTAACCGTTGGGGCAGACGTGTTCTTGAGAGGAGATCTCGAATCGGCAAACGTAAGACAGAACGCTCTCAGGCTAGGTGGAGCGAGGATCTTGGCAGAGTGGCTGGTAGCATCTTGATGAGAGTTGCCGAGAATCGAGTTGAATGGCGTGCAATAGGAGAGCCCTATGTCCAGCAGTGGACTGCTGTAGGCTGTTGATGAAGATGATAAAAATTCTGTTATAAAATTTACACGGCATTATTATTTAGCTGATAACCGAAATACAGGCACTGCCTAGTTCGGTTACAGATGCTAGATTATTCTGTTAGTACATATCCATTGCCAAATTGTGTGTAACTTAGTGCTAAGATTTTTTTGGAGACAATAAATTATTATTATTATTATTATTTACTCGTCACTTATCGCATTAAGGCTACCTACGTCACTAACCAATAATGCATGTATGAAAACGCAATCCCGCGGCCATTGTACACATGAATATATTTAATTATTCTGTGTAAAACATTAATAACCGAATAAAAATAATAGCCTGCTCTCGTCTCGCGTGTGGCTTTTGTCGTAAATTACATTTTCACTTCAAATCACTTTTGTTGGTATACCGGGTGTAATCGAGTTGGGGGTTCCAAAAATCTGCTGTAACGAGAACATCAATTTCGATACAAGCTGGCGACGGGAGATAAAAAGAGGGTGTCATTTATCATGTTCTACGTGTTTTGTGTGCATACTGGTATTGATTCGCTCATAAAATGGTTTATGAATGACTCAAAACAGATTACTTTGATGGTGAATCATGTTGGTAATGTTTCAAGCAATTATCTGAGTTTCCCATGATATTCAGATTGTACTAGGTACTATAAATTCCTTTCAGTAATCATATTTTTATCTTGATTTTCTTCCACAGCAACAAGCAAAAGCTAAGACTTAAAATCCGATAAAAAAAAATTGCACAATTTCCTCCAAGCAGTAATATTATGTTTTAAATGCATATTCCGGTAATATAGACTCACAATCGTCTTGCCCTAAGCCCTGCAGCTATAAAGAACCACGAAAATGGTCTAGACAGTAATAATATGGCTATCTTGGGTTTTATCCAAAGAAAACTCCTTGTTTCCCAGGAGACTACCTCAGTAAAAACATCGGGGAACAATAGTGTTTCAAACAGTCTTTACATATTTATACTTTTGCTACATTTCTCAATGGATTGCTTATAAACTCCTTAGCTTCTATATTTATGTAGTTGTAGGTACTAATAAAACATTTAAACAATTTTCCTCTAGGGCCTTTATTGCCGAGATCCGTAACGTTGTTTGACAATAGATTATGTTGAAATACGGTTTCATAGACGAGCGATGATCGTTTTGCTAAAATGGCCGTCATGAAAACCTGTCATTTTCATCAGTATATATGACATCGAGGTGTCAAAAACACCCTGTATTTGGACAGCTGTTATTCTGTGACCGTTCACCGCTTCGAAAACCAAAGCTTTATGTGGCTACATATTACGGACATTATGCCCGGATTATTGGTTGATGGCAATAGGCTCGACTTCTATTATATGGGACTTGAACATAACTAGCGAAACGTGGGTGTTTACTGTAGGTGTACCTGTACTTCTGCCTACCCCTTTGGGGATTATAGGCGTGATGATATGTTATATTACAGACATTACTGCTCATAGAAGAGCTTCTAGTTTTGCCATATTTATAAAAAATCTGTTTTATAAAGATAGGTAGAGTAAAACTAAGCACCACGTCTAACAGTCCCTATGCAGCGTAGGTAATCTTGTGGCTGAAGTGTGGTGTAGAATCAATCCCTCTTATCGTTTGATCACGTCTAATAAATTACACTCTACCCCAACTAACATAACATCCATTATCCCCAAGTGTGGTATCCGACTTTGGGATGTTCCGCAATGTATTTGGTGTCCCAAACATTAGTTTGTTCTTGTTTACAAGTATTATAAAAAACTTCATAGATTCACATCTTCATAATGGAAAACTTCCAACATTTTCAACTTCTTTAAATAAGCTCTTACCAAGACTACCATAATCGAAATACAGGGTGTAGTTGCACTTGAACATACAGTGGGTTCATTAGACGGGCCGTTACAAGGCGGGAAGACGATCTTTATCGGTAGAATTGGCGCTGGCCCAGCGAAAAGTTATCCACTTTGAAATATCATGGCACACCGTCTGCTGAAAGTCGTTACTGGAATTAACTTCGCAACGAAACTGCATGCCGAATGCGCCGATTTAAGTACCTACTTAATTTTAGTGATGATAAAGTAACTCATAAAATTAATAACATTGCACAATGTATTACGGAACTCATTTTAAGTATATCGCATCTTTATTAAAAAAAATGATAAGTTAATACAATCATTTAGATGCAAGATTTCGTATTCTCGTTTGAGCAAGTCTAGTTTTTATGTAACATTTTTTTGGAAATCGAAAGAAAAATATTATAAGATTTTAAAATAAAAATGCTATGTCCAAAAAACTGGCTTTTTAATACACACTTTGCATTGTACAAAAAGTTTAAATTAAATTTAACCCCTTGTTGCCATTTTTTATTACTACCCCGTATTGTTTAACTTCTGGGTAATGTTGCCAATGAACGCAATAATTAAATTATTATTATAACTTACTATCAAACTATTTAATTAATACAAACTTTAATAAATTACTCGCTACAAAGCTCAGCTAAAAAAAAAATAACCTCACTACTGCTTCCAATAAAAAACGCAAAGATTGAAAAATTGCAATTAATACGCCCTAGCTCGAAGCAAGAAAACATTTTAGTACTGAAACAAATATTTGCAGACGGTGCAAAAACTTGTAGGTATTCGCTGAGCAGAAACAAACTAACTAGCAATGTTCAAGGCAAAGAAAAATACTTTACAATTCAGTTGCTCATAATAATAGCAGGCTAGTTCGTAGTTTGTAGTATCGTGCCCGAGTTTTACTAAAGCTGCCTATAAAACTTTTTCTTTTAACAGGCTTAGAGTAAGCCTATTTTGCGTAGCCGTCCCGTTTTAATATTTTTTTATTCGGGCTAACAAACCATTTTCGCATATAAGAACCTTATAATAAAAAACCTTTGTAAAAGAAAATCCGGTTTTATAAAATAAAAATAAAACTATTTCATGTTTAGTTGTACTGCCAGATTTAGTTAATATGACCTGGGGATCTACTAAGAAGTGCAAAGTGCGAATGATCGGATCGGACCGAATATTATTGAAAAATGCGAAAAAAGTTCGGATCGGCTCAGTTGGGTCGGGACCGTAGTCAATATTCGAAAGAGTGTACGAGTGTAGGATCGGGACCGACCGAACTAAATAGTAACTTCTTAGCAGGAAACGGCCGAACATTCGGCCGATACCACTTCGGAGTAGAACCCCTGAACATGACAATAATTATAAAATGTACCTATGTAGACTGTAATTAGGTCAGGTTCTTACTGTTTTTGTTTAGAACTCATACTGTCAACATATTGGAGCATTCAAAAATCTTTTTGATTTTTTGACGCTTTGGAAGTAACCTTTTCTAGTTTCTTATCAGGTCACAATTTTCGTGTTCCAGGACGTGATTCGACTCGAGACTCAGTACTGGTCGTTGGTGGAGATCCCTCGGCAGGAGAAAGCCGAGACAGTGCCGGCGTTCGTGCTGCGCGCATGTGCCATCATGGAGAAGACGCAGAAGTCTGGAGAAGGAGTCAAGACCTCTGCCAAACTGGCTGAAGAAGCTGCTGATAAAAGGGAAAGGATAGAAAGACTGAACGGTAATGTGGAATCATTTGAATGTCATAGAAATTTACCAAAATTGTACCCCCGGGGGGAGGGGGGGGGGGGTGTTTAAAAGACCCATAACATAGCCGGTATGCACGCATTCTGTACATCAACTGAGTAACATTGTACAGATGTAATACTGGCAGACTTTTATTTTGGTGCGAAAAAACACTGTTTAGTTGCGCATTCTAATGCACACAAAACATTGTGCTTAGATATGGGTGCACGGGACTATTTAACGGTTACAACATTGAATATTGGTTTTCATTTAAAAAAACCTCAAAAAGTTGTTTCAATCTCTCCGTAACCAGAAGGTTCCCAAGTACGGTTCAGTACCAAAAAAACACAGTTATGGTAGTTCCTTCCATGACTGTGATTTTCGGCTTCGTTTAGCGTATTTTTACACCCGTTATACTCACTGAAAAACTAGAGCAACATGACGCAAACAAAAACATCTTCCCGTTTCCATTAAACACGAATGTAATGATGATCACATACTCAAATAACGAGACGGTGTCGGTTTAACTTTGAGCTAGCTCAACCAAACGATTAAATTAGGAAAATAAACCAAAGCGTGTGCTCCTAAATCCTAAGACTATTGGCAGCTTGCCAACTTGTCGGTCCACAGTGTTACATTTCGCTGGATTTTCCAGCCTTTTCCTAGTGCTTAAAATCATTGGTCTAAAATCACAGCTGAAATTGTTGGTTGTCTACATTTGAAATCATACTCGTATATGGAATGGATGTTCAAAGTCACTGTGATGGCTGACAATAATGGCTGTTATGTACATGATTGATATTAATGGGTTGCGCAAAATAGTGGCAATTTGGGCCGTGTCTACTTGACACCCATACACGTTATCAGTATGTGATGCAAATTGGCTTCTATTTAATTGCAGCGTTAGTAGCACCTACTAGTCCATAATATTTGAAAATTAACTTATGACCAAGCTCAAACATAAAATTTTTTTTTGGTCTCGCACAGGCAACCCATAGCGACACTTGTCTTGATAAAATTCTCGTTGGCAAAAGTAGGCGTTCCGAGTTTATTTTAATTAATATTTACGGATCATTTTCGTTTGTAAAGTAAATTGGTGTCGGGCTTCTCGAAACCAAATTAAACGCCGTGACCGCACGCAAACCCTGACCTAGGCTTGAATACCAAACAATAAAACGGGCTTACATCCAAATACACTTGGGACCGAATACGCATACATGTATTTTATGCATATACACGTAGTTTAAGTAGAAATTGTAGAACCATTGTACGGTTTTCAGAGGATAGGATTCTAAAGGAGAATTATTATGTAGATACTATTTCACTAACATAAATCTTTTCTGACATTTATCTTATTATATTTTCAGACATGACAACAATTCAGATTGAAACGGAGAACACCCAGATGACAAATGATTTGTATCGTCTGCTGAAGAAATATACTGGTTTGCGCAACTTAATAAGGGAATTAAAGGTAATGAAAATTACATTAATTATTAGGTATGTTAGAAACTAATTTCTACTTTTGAAATATTTCCTAGTTTTTGACGATTTTGCTGTTTGAAAGTTACTTAGCATAGGAGTAGCAGACATCGAGAAATTATTTGCCACTTGCCGTAAATCGACTTTTACAGGCGCTTCAGGTTCATGTTCACCTCTTATAACTTCTAAAATCGATACTTTTTCTATTTCCAGTCGGACTACGTCAGTTCCAAGGTCTACCCGATCTTCCCTCGCTACACGATGCTCAAAGACATGATCAAGGACATCATGCACGACCCCGACTACATGGAGGTTTGCCATGAGGTGGACCCATAGCGCGGGGTGCGCAAATAAATGAGGCACTCATTCACCGACCGACAGAGGTCGTTTCGTCGTTAGTTTCGCCAAGGGAGAGCAACAGTTGGAGTGAAATGGAAATAATGATCTTATGTCTGCCATCTTGAATTTGAGTATCAACCGTCAATTGTTTTTTGAAATATGGAATTCTAAAATTGAATTTCTATAGTTTCTTAAATTCCTTTGATTGGCGGTTTATAAAATAATTCAAAGTGTTAAACGGACTTGGCTCCGTGGGTATCTCCGTGGATTCAAAGATGGCAGATCAAAAAAACGGCGGGTGTTGGTGGAATTGGCGGCGAGTAGTGTGACGAGTACTCGTTTAATTTGCGCCACTTGGTTCATTGGACTCTTTATTAAGTGTAAGTTTAGATTTTAGTGTGTCTGTACTCGTCCTTATGTGTCCTTCAGTTGTAAATGAGCCTGTATTTAGTTATTGAAATCTATAATCTTCTAAACAGTTGGAATTTTGTGCATTGTTATTTCTACTGTGTCTTTTCTGTCATTTATTTATCAAAGGCCTACTGTACCTGTGCCGAAACTAAATTCTAATGTTTCTAGACTTTGTACTTCAACAATTTTATTTATTTCTGCTTCTACTACTACATAATCAAAAGTTATACATATCTTGTCGCTGTATCAATGGAGAGCTTCTGTGGACATAATCATTCTTCTTAACTCTACACATATCTAATCTTTCTCACTTTATAGATTCATGTACTTATCTAATCATATCATATTCTATTAGAGATCGCGATATTACAATCGTCTGTATTTTGAATGAGATTGATCGGTCAAAATTTTGTACACAAGGCAGGCATTTTGTGACGTATTAACATTACCTGCCAACAATATGTAAACTTGACAATCTCATATCGTACTTATTCCGGTGCCATCGCGATTGTTTACCTTACTTAAGGTGAAAGCGTCAGGGTACCCCGCGAAATTCAAATTTTCTTACGTTTTTGCAATTTGCAAATTAGTATCAAGTTGTATTTTGATTTAAATATGATTCGCGGCCGCAACAAATATTTATTTAAGTATAGAATTTTAATCATAAAAATCATCAATACATCTCTCTAAGTTAATATTACCCTATTGAATGACTATTTCATGGAAACATGACATTTGAGGCCAATTCTAACTTAAGAAGTTGTATTGCTGATTATAATGATTATAATTCTGTAAAGCCATATTTGTTACGTTAAATATACAAACTGACAAATTGCAAAAAACTTAAGTAAATTTGAATTTCGCGGGCTACTTTAGCGCATCCCTCTTAATACATATAGAAAATACTCTTTCATGTTTATCATAAATAAATAATATATATTCAAAAGTAGGATAACAAATATTACTTATAACTGTATGGGTGTTCTTGAATGTACATTATGTAGTAATGCCATTGTATGTGTTCAACATTGTAACATTGGTCAGTTATTTGCTGAAATATATTAATAGGAGCTTTACTCTGTGCGATAGTTAACAAACCATCGCCACCGATATTTATGATATTTTGAAAGCACTGAGGGCTTTTAAAAAAATTTGCTGGATTGCCCTACTCGTGCAAACGATGGATGAGGTCTACGATGGAACGAGCATGCCCAGAGGATGCCTGTTCACTCTTGCTTTGAAGGCAGACGACGGGTTCAATGTGGAAGGGAACACATTCACGTCCACGTCCATGAAATGTATGGAAATACATACATGTTATAATGTTATCGTGGACGGATATTTAAAAGCTCTTTCATATACTTCCATACATTTTACTTCTGCGTTATCGTGATGCCGTGACGTAGACGTGGACGTCCACGATAATATGTAACCTAAGTGCCCGTTGACCTGCACCTTGCTTGACCTGAAGAATGCCAAAGAAGCAATCAACGTGGTCACCTACTGGGCTCGAACAATATAAAATATCGAAGAAGAGTACCATAGACACGAAAAAAGAAGAAGAAATTATAAAAGCGCACATTGTCGCTCTTCGACTTATTCTTATTCCATCTGGCATCTCGAGGGACTTATCTTATAGAATAGACACCTTTCTTATTAACAAACTAAGCTATTTATAATAATCTGAAACACTTATATGTATTGATTATGACAAATGTATAATCTACACATATCATATATTCAACTGTATTTCTTCGTGTAAGTGAATTAAAAAATATTAATGAGTTTTAGCTAGGAGGACATATTTGTTTGAGTCATATTCGTTTTAATTGTAGTATCTAATATAATATTTGGATTTACATAAGATACTTTTTAGTGAAAGTACAATTTTTGTATACAGGGTGGCAGGGACATCGATTCGCAACCTGTTACCATAGAGTACATGATTCTGAACAAAGCTGCGTTCAAAATTTTCGTCGGTTATTAAAAAACAAAATGGCGTCATGTCCCTGCCACCCTGTATTTTAGTGCGTTTGTGAATTTGGGCAAAATATGAAATAGACAAATTAATTAGTGTGAAATATCATGTTATTTAATGTTAACTATGTTTTATACGCATAACATTGTAATTGTTTAATATGTGACGCTTGTAAGTTATGAACTAAATGTGTAAACTAGGATATAAAAATGTACTTAATAATTGGAGACAAATGCCAAAAAATAATATTAGGTTAATATTGCTATAACATAAATAGACGACGTTAAAAATTCACACATCATATTTATTACATAAAATAACATCACGTTATTTTACCATGAAATTGAAGGCAGACTCCCCCATAATATTTGTTTTTCCTTCCATGCTCCAAATAAGTTTACTTAGATATTCGATTATGAAGATAACTAATCACACAAAGAAACTTTATTTACACATATCCTGCAATAAGTCCTACACCAACCGGGGGCTGTCCTTGGGTGGGTCGGTTGGAGCTTGGTGGTGCGTTAATTAAAATTGTCTAAGGGGTCTCTGCTAGTTGGTTTCGGCCCATCGGCGTCGTAAGCCTTCCAAAAGACTGAGACCTGGTCCCGAGATATGTAAAAGTAATAAAATCATTTTTTTTTAACAGAACATTTTGCATATATGGAAAAGAGTGATTTTTTCCGTTAGAATTAGAAGAAGCGAAGATTTCTCACGTATATAAAAAAAAATACTACCTGTACTTTGAAAAATCACATTTATTCACTACGCTAGTTTTTATTTCGACTATTATACTTACAACACATGATACATAATAAAAATCAATACAAATTATCGTAAATATAACTTTAATATTAAGCCAAGTAGGCACATTAGTTATTTGTAAGCTTTGTATGTTGTACTATTTATTAAATATGAAAGCAAATAGTGAGGTCAAAATGTTAGACTAGAAAAATACATAGTTATTTATATTAAAAACGGGAAGCAAAACATATTTCTTGTTTAAGACCAGCATAGCTATTCACAACCATTCGACAGCTTGTCGAAACGAAAATTACACTTTTTGCCTTACCCCCGACAGCAAATAGAAAAAAAATCCGAAGAAAAGCGGTCGTCTATTTGATTAGGGCCGAATTTTAATAATTAGATAACGTTTACCTGAAGAATAAAGGTGACGTTTTGACAGATTGTTCACACAAAAACTCAAAATGACTAACTTATTCGTCGGATAAAAGTTAACTGGCGATTAAAAATCCGACCAACATTTTCGGGTTTTGGATTTGTAAACACCATAAATATGGGAATTCTACCTTTATAGAACTCTTTTGATAACATTGGTTGATATTCCATTCGGCACGGAATCGTATCGAACGGTTGTTAACAGCTATGCAGAAAGAATTCGGTTTGTCAAGTCCCTAAACTTTCTCCAAAGACGTATGTTTAGATACTGGGACATTGTTTATCTCGTGTTGGCACCTTAAAACATCAAGATAGAGTGAGGTACCGCTATACGATTAATAAGCGCTAAAAAGAGAACGAATGACATCTGTCAACCCGAAAAAGTGCCATCACTGAAAAATATTATCATGTAGGTACGTTTGTAGAAGTTATGTTTTTAAACATTCCTATAATAATCTCATACTCTTCTTCTAACTAATAATTATGTTAATGTAATAACACTAAATAAATTATTAATCACACGCCAATTCCCATTGGCCGAGGTGCGACTGTATGTACCTATAAAATGTTACTAAAGTAATAAAATATACTGCCATTGAGTTAGGGTGGATAGTTAAATGTTGCTGTAATAATGTAAGAATAATATTTAGGAAGTAATTTCGATAGCCGTAACAACACAAACCTACATACATTCAAAAAGTATAATACTTTATATAAAAATAGGTAGGTAGGTACCTTTTGCACTTCATTAACACCAAAACTCCATGTCTGCGATATCCACCAAACAAACAAAAATAAGTAAGTGAAAAAGTGAGAAAATCTGTGTGGAATAGAAGCGAAATGCAGATAGATAAATAATAGAGAATGGTGGCCCAGTGGTAACGTCTGCGACTTACGAGTTGTAGGTCGTAGGTTCAAACCCAGACAGGCGCTTTACTTTGTGTAAATTATTTCTTCACCACTGCTCTCAAAACAGTGAAGGAAAACATCGTGAGGCAAAACCGGCATTTCCTAGAACCAAAAATTCGAAGACATGTGACATCTACCAACCCGCACTAGGCACGCGTGATAGATTACAGCCCACTCCCTCTCACAGAGAGGAGGCCTGTTTCCCAGCAGTGGGAACATTATAGGCTGATTTATCATCATCATCATCATTTCAGCCGATAGACGTCCACTGCTGGACATAGGCCTCCCCCAAGTGTCGCCACATTGACCGGTCCCGTGCGACTCGCATCCAGCGGATTCCCGCAACCTTCACCAGGTCCTTCACCACGCTGATTTATGTACCTACCTAAATGTAATATCTACATCAAATAATATTTCTAAAACGTCACATAGATAGGACCTTTGTTAGGGTTGCTACACTTGTTCGGGTCGGCACACTTAATTCGGCAGTATTGTTGAACAACAAAGCCCAGCCAAAGATCAGTACGAGCCAAATAAAAGAAGAATGTTACTACAATCGGCTTTCATTATCATTGTCAGACCGGGAAACTCGGTTCGGCATCCACCCTCGTTGAATCATGTTCGGGTGGGCTCGGCAAAATTTGAACTAAACCGAATGGCTTTTTCTTGAACATTACCTAAAACCGGATTTATTTATTAAATAGAATAATTATTTAGACATGAAACTATCAATGAAAAACTAAGTTGCCGCAAGTAGCTTCGTAATGTAAATTCGGGGGCCGAAATCAAATAATATCTACATTATATTATTATTTATTATTTAACTTTTATGTACACACATATATAAACCGACAAGAAAAAAAACAGAACAGAAAAATAGGTACAGAGGTGATGCTTATTTCATAAGAGATCTCTTCCACACATCCGCACACCCGAGACAGGACAATAGATAAAGAGATGTAGACAGCGTGTGAAATAGTAAAGGAGACAAAAAAATAATACATGAAATCAAAAACAATTCACTTAAAAAAGTAAACAAAAATTACGAGAATATACTAACATACATACAAATAAACATACATACATACTTCTAAAATAAATATCACTAGAATTATAATAATTATTATTATTTTTATATTTGATTCTTATTATATTATTATTATATTTGATTTCGGCGCCCGGCTGTGCCGAATCATGCCGACCCGAACAAGCGTAAACCACGTTCTAATAAGGAAAGCACTAAAATACCTACCATAGACTAACCATTGTTTAAGCGAAAGAAAGTTTCAAATAAGTATGTAATCATAAAATTAGTTAAATGTCGCTCTATTTACACTAATTTGCAATAAAATTCCAAATTGTTGAATTAAATAAGTATCTATCATGTAAACTTAAAATTATACGTATAGTTAAGTATCAGTTTTGGGTAACTCTAGTTTAATTCATACAAATAATTATATATTATTCTGTTAAGTTTTTTCACATCCTTAGTCAAAACCTGATCACTCGAGGATTTTGTAGACCACGAGATTGATTTAAAATAAATACCTAATATAATACCTATGTATTGATTTGCACATAATCTAAACAAACCAATATTTAAGTAGAAAAGTATAGTTTTCGCACTTCGTTGTGACGAATCTCTTTAGATATACTTAGTTTTCTTATGTAGCAGTCGTATTTCATTTGAAATTAAAAGTACATATTTGAACAATTTTCTAAATTAAAGCTACCTTTGTATTTTACTATTATAATATCTATGATAATTAATGCCAGGCATTACCTACGTTAAGTAGATTTATGTAGACGTGTATTCGGAATGTCACGCTATAACGCTTTGTTATATAAAATGTAATACATTATTTTTTGTGCTAATTGGTCTTTTATTGAAATCCCTGTTTAGCTAAACAGCGCTTAAAAATCTTTTAAGAAATGCGCTTTAGCCACCTATTCTTCAAGTACCAACAGAACTAACAAATAACAATAACCGTCGTCGTCCCCCAATCCGTCTACTACTAATCTCGGTTTATGTAAATCTGACTAGGAACGTTCATATCTGCTGTACCCATTGCGCACATCGCTGTTGTGTTTTAACTAGTAGTGTAGTAGTGCCATCTATGGCATTGGTAGTAAACTAACCTTATTTTCGACAATACCGCCATCTATAATATCAACTTACTTGTACTGCATTCAACAAAGCTTACACCAACCATTTAAATAGTTCTTGTTTTTGAAGCTAGATGGCTCGGTTCTCATTTTACTTAGGCAGTGTTGCTATAACTTACCGTAAATATTTACATTGCTTAAAGGTAAAGCCTTGTAATTATTTATTGTAACTTGACTTATACTCATCTCGCATAATTATCAAATGGTACTTGTGTAAATACGAACCCGCACTGGGCCCGCGTGGTGGATTTATGGCCTACTCCCTCTCATCGAGAGGAGGCCTGTGTCCCAGCAGTGGGAACATTATAGGCTGATTATTATGCTTATTTGTGTATAGGATAAAAATAAAGAAAAACAGAAGTAGAAGATAGAAAATTTGTATATTAGTACATTGCTGCTCGGTTGACCAACCAACAATGTCCATCTAAGCTGCTGCGATCTATAAAATAGGTTGTCGCGAGTCGCTTGGAAACAAATTGTGATAGTGCAAGTAATTTCTTATAAACCATACATAAACGGTTTAATACAAGTTGCCAAAGTCGAAAACAGAACTAATGGAAAGTTTAAAACCTTCATCAAGTGTGTCCTTATGAAAAAAGCACAAGCATAAAATTAAGGACTACGATGAAAACAAGGATGTTTAGAAACATTGTAAACGCGAATTATTTAAAAAATATAACTGTGCAGTTTCTTGCCTGTTGTTCTCCATAGGCAACAACCAATTGGAACCTTGCTAGGTGCACGGTTCCAATTGCTTCTGACGTTTCGTGGCCATGTAGGTTTATATAAAATAAAATATTTTGAATTTTATTGGTTTTGAATTTTGAATTGAAAGTATAACTGCTATATTTAACATTTTCTGAATATAATTCAGTTTAGGGGTGATTTTTCAGTCATCTGATACCTAACTTTATTCGAGGAATAATTTTGAAATTTTGACAATTATTTTATACAAAAACTGTCAAACGTCAATTTTGTTCCTCGAATAAAAGCTATCTGGCGATAGAAAAATCAGCCCTAAAGCAATAAAAATCTATCAAAAAAAATGGGATAGTATAATGTCGGCCATGGCAACACCGACCGGCGACCGCGACCGCTTCATATTCATTTTATTCGGCCGATGGCAGCAGGTGTGAGTGGTTGTGTATCGCGCGGCATTTGTTATGGCGGGCTTTCGTCAACATGAAGTTTTGTCAAACTTTTAAAACTTGAATCTATGAACTAAAACTTATTTAAAATAACTAGAGCATAGCAAAAACTGCACGGTACTGTTAAAAACCGCTAATAAGTGAAAGTTCACTGATCAGGATGTCGGTTAATTCAAAGTGGCGGTTACCTGACGTTTTTTGTGTTGGTGTGTTGAATGGATGTCGGAATTACGTTTAATTCGTGGCGCGGGGATGGGTGAGTAAGTGGTTCAAGGTGTTTTGGGACCTCTATCGAGATGCCTTTCGTGCAGCGTGCAGTGGAACCTAAGTTTTTATCGCGTACAAGTTTACGAGACGACGATGGCAAGCCAAAGGTGTCTGATGAAGAGCTGCAGGCGGTCACCAACTGCACCCTGAGCAACGCGCTGAGACAGCTCGCCTCGTTGGTGCTGCTAGCGGAAGATATCTTCAGTGAACTGACCGCGCAACTCCAAGATATAACTGAGCGATCAAAAGTAGCGCAGACGAAGATCATCAAAATAAACGAACTCGTTGAACAATATGATCCGAAGAAAGTGCCAGTCCGTGAGTACAAGTTTTATGTCTATATCACAACTTATTGCTAGTTTTACCTACTTCTTTACATCGCGGTAAAATGTTGATCCGTCTAAGAAGTTCACGTGAAACCCTGGGCCGGAACTGGCGCTTACGTTTAGCGTTAGATATCCAAGACACCTACCTAATTGCTAATTAATATGCACCGGGCAACGATACCTACTTTCTAGGTAACTATTCTGAGTACCAAAGGTATAATCGCACAGCAATTAACATTAAAAGGTTAAGCCTTCACGGTCTGTTGACTTAGGAAAATCAGGTCACTAATGGTTTAAATTTCTCCATTTTTCACTTGATAAAGTAGGTAATCCTACCTAGTTAAGTACCTACGTATGTTGGTACCTACGTATTTTGTTTGTTGACAAAATGAAGTAGGCACAAAGATCATTGAATTTGATAAGTATGATGAGTGATGACCCGCTAAGTTCATTCACGTTATTGAATGAAATTAGCCCAATTAAATAATTAATCTGTATTACATCTAAATCTATCTAATAACAATAAATTATTCAAAATTATTTGCCTAACAAAATAGAACGAGGTCTTGATATAAAGTAAGTATGTATTTACCTAGTTACTTATCGTTAAGTGCTTATAAAATATAGGTAGGTAGTACCTAGTTCGATATTTAATTAAAACTACCAAAGTATGTAGTCAGTTGTCCAATGCAAAGGTTGCATGCCTAGGTTTAATCAGGTTTATTATAGCTAGGTATCAACTAACTAGAATACCTACTTGTAAGTAAACAGTTCCACCTACCTACCCTTATTTAGGCATTTTATCTATGTATAAGAGATTACCGACCAATTAAAAACACGCAAGGAGGTCCTATCCTTTTAGATATTCTTAGGACTCGCCTATAAGTAAAAATAATCCTTTTAAGCCTACTTTGTTTGATGCAAGCGTTCTTGGTGCTCGTATCGTACCGGCGTTTAAGCATATTGTGGCCATAACATCGTATGAAGGTGTATTTCACAGCTGAATTGCCTCCTAAAAGTGCGTACTGTAGGTAGTTAACTCATAAACGATGGTATGTCAGCTACTAGCGTCCATCACAGCACCGCTGAGTAAAAAGACGTTCAAGCAAGCATTTGTAAATTAAAGCTCATTGAAAGGACCGTTCCGAAACCTCATTACCTTGTCCTCCTTGAATATGCCGCCTTTACAAAAACGTACCACGTTGATGCATTACTCTGAACGATATCTAAAAACCTGTTTGAGCGTTCGAACGGACCCGCGATGGGAAAAAAACTCCCAGATTCCAATGGGAACCATAAAAACGTCTCGAGATAATTTCCAACCCATCCAATGCTTGCCCGCCGCTTGATGATTCTGACCGCTCAAGTATTTAACACTTGAACGAAGGAATTCCTTGTTCTTTTATTTATAACATCATCTAACTATTCATGATATACGCTCCTATTATTTCGATCGACTGAAAAGATAAAATCGACCTTTAATTACTATCGAACATTGGGAACAGAACCGAAAATAGGTACAACCTTTATCGAGATTTCTGTTACATTGATTAATATTCGAACAGATAACACGAAACGTTAAATTCCTTACAGAGCAAATCGTATTACACGTGCCTAAAAAGGAACATTAATTTTGTGTAACCACGACTCTGTCACAGACAGTCAACAGCGACACGAAAATCTCTTTAAATGCATTTGTTACGGAAAACAAAGTAAGATAAACAAGGAAAGGAGACAAACAAAAATAGCCTTTGACTTAGTTGGTATTGTGGCGAGGGTAAACACTGCAATTCATTGAACAACCTTTCACCTGGACGATAAGCGCTAAGTGTTGTTTGAGTGTCATCTCGTGGAGGTCTGCCCTTTTATGGTCTCGTTTATTTGTACTGTAAAGAATCCCTTGACTTTAAATACAACCCGTATTCGGCTCACACTTTTGTATAAAAAGCCCATTTGGCAGTCTGTTGCGTTCAATACTGCAGTGTCCACATGCTTTCCAACTTTAGTATCAGACACTTACTTATGTATCACAACTGCACATATTTGTCTTAATGAAATAGAAAGAAAAAGATGCACTGAACTTACATTTAGTTTAGTTTGTGAATAAGGGAATCGGTGCCACGACGTAAATGATCATAATTGCTATCCCCAGAGACCATCCCATGATTAAGACTGGAAATTATTTTACTAAGATGTATGTAAATATATTTTCAACAACATTTTCGTTCACAGATTCTCTGGTAATTCTTGCTAGTTAATACTGAGTACATATTGTAAGTTAGTGCAGTTACACGACATGTTTCATAATTTATTAGCCGCACAACCTAGCCGGTTGCACAGATGCTATCGTTATAACATGTAAAGTGAAGGGTATAATCACAATTACAGCATAAACTTTCTATGTTTCGAAGATGACTAATGTGTTATTACGAAGTAATTTTCATAACTTAGTTAGGAGGGAGAACACGAGTCACGACATCTAGTTTCCCTGGACATCTCTTTCACATGCTCTTGATTCAATCTGTCGCCTATAACAACGATGACCGATAGAGACTAGCTAGGCACTTGTACCCTACATGAGGGATGATACCTGCCTATATGTCAGGTATACCAGGGGCCCCAATTCTGTGTGGTAATTATTATTCCCGCGTAATCTTACCAAGTCCAAACCACGTCAATATCGTGTCTTGTAGAAACCCATGTACGGCAAGGAATCGAAATGTCAACGGTACGGACAATATGTATTTTGACAGTTCAAACCACGCCAACTTCGCGTTCATTTCGCGCGGTTTCGTTCATTGTGTCATAGAGAATACGTTAACAGCAGAGGGGCAATTCTCGTAATTTTAAAAACGTTCACAGTCTGATCTCAGTCTCAATCTGTCAACAATACCTCAAATTTCCCTACATTTTGACAAGTTTTTGACATTTGTTTGTCGCCGAAATGACACTGCGACTAGATTTTGAACGTTTTAAATTACGAGAATTGGCCTTCTGATGTCGTGATTAACTAAGGAATCATGTGGTCATAGTGAATTAGGGCCCTGGTTGGAACTGGCAGCAGCGTCATCAGACCTGCGGTTACCAACCCTTGGTTGGAAATGCAGTGTCCTGAATAATAGCCACAGACAATGCTTCCTAATCGAGCTCTAATGTCCAACAATACTCTGTAAACACGAATGTAATACTCGAATTGATACATCTATGAATAGTACATTAACGTTACATAAGTCAGGTACACAATGGTCACTGTAACTCGACGTTTGTGCAATTGTTACAGAGTTCGTTGGCCGATAAAGTTCTTATCAGTTTTCTTTGTAACTAGGAAACGAAGTCGTGTCGCAAGAATTAATTAGGCAGTGGCGAAATTACTGAGATAAGCCTCCCAATATAGGTATACAATAGTCTTTAAATAATACGTAATAGTACTAGAATGGCGTATAGCTACACATAGTATTCTGGAGTTGGTAGAAATGTGAAGTGAGCAAAGATCATCATGATTCGCCTTCGACATTCACCCATACAAAGTCTATTTTGCATTTGCAAGCGATCAAATGTCATGGTGTCTGGAAAACAAAGAAGGCTGTGGCAGTATGGCGTCGGTTTTTCCCATGCTTGATTTATCTACTGCGTGAGGAACATCCATTCAACCGCATGGATACCGAGGTTAGCTAAACGAACCCTGTTACGCAATACCAAACCTTATTTATAACGTATTATAGGAACCAGTTTCATAGAAAACGTATCCAGAGAGTCGTGAATAACCAAATTGATTTGTTTTACTTAAAACTATTTCAAGGTGGCCTCGACTCGTTTTTAAGTCGTTAACTCCTATTACTGTTGGTATGCGATCGGTATCAAATTTTAATACGGTTTATTCTCAAAATCATCTAATAGGGATCGACATAATTCCATTTTGATTCTTAACTGTGAAATAACGAAGGGCCGTGACAGTGTCCACATAAATCACTGATCTCTTATATTGAATAGGAGGAAATTATAGAGAATGTTTCCGTTGCCCGCATCTCAGATAAGGAGATATTCCTCTAGTTAAACGATCAGATGGACTTATGCGTTCCGTCCACTGCATCTGATCACATATAAATCTTATTAGATCCAGAGGGCAATTTGTTCCTTAAGTGCTTTAAGTCCCAGCAGATAATTGTATTAAGGATGTTAACCAAGCTGGAAAAGCTGCGGAACTGCACAAACTAAACGGAATAAATAGTTCCAACTCGCCGTAACGTTTTAATCAGAGAAAAAGATAAGCATACTCTACTTTCTTTAACCATCAGTTCAGTTAATCTTTAATCTAATGCTTGTTGTAAAAGTAACGGTCGGTGCTTCATCATTTCAGTACAACCTACATTTAATAAATAATAAAAGAAAGTAATTAAAACCTCACTCGAATAAACAAATTGAACACGATATTTCCCTATGCAGTGTTTATCTAGCTTTCTATACCGGACACGATCTAATCTCGAAATAACCATAGTCGATAACCTGACTGGCTATTAAGCAGCAAGATCGTTAGATCAGTTCTCACACCACATTTCCAACTGAGCTAATATGAATTCTGGGCAATTACTCTAATATGAACTGAGACTACAGCCAATTCTTCATACGTCATCCATCGAGATTAAACAAAATAGTTTTATCAATGCCAGACAGGCATTATTCTCTTGACAGTGAAAGTTTGATCAATTTTGGTGTCCCAGATTCTCCAGATATTAAAGTCTATCTAAAACTGTATTATGTTGATAAATATTCATTCCTCGTTTCTTTCAAGTAATGATGTTAAGTCAGTCTGGAAGTCTGGACGTCTGAGCTGTCTATCATAATATACCATCTTGTTATCACATACGGGTCCTACGTGCTTAACAAGAGATCATAAACGGGCAGGCCAAACAGACACGCACATACTCGACTAGAGTAGGTACCTATCGGGAGTCTCGATAGTGCTATGACATCACCCTGGGATACTCTTTTGTAATACCTCGTTCAGGCGCTCAAACTTTCGACATAATGAATGGAGAAACTTCGGAGAGTGTTTGCGGTGAATAGCTTGTTGACTTTTTATTAGGCAAGTCTAAGGCTCGTACAAAAGACTGGATTTCAAAATATAAGACTTAATGTAACCTAAGAATTTGAGTGAATCAACTGTTGCTGCCTAATATCAAATTGCAAGCTCACGAAACTGATGTATGAATGCAAGTCACGCCTGGGAATGTCAGCAGTAATAAGCCCCACTGCACAACGTACTGAATAATATTTCCATGCAATACCTAGTCACCTATAGATCTAATGCCACAGGCTTCGGTGTCACCTTTCGTCCCCGATAGTGCCTTTCCTCGGTGTTGTTTTGCAGGCTATTGAATGACTGCAGTCGGTCCGTATTAAGCAAGTCTTCGTCGCGTAATCTGAGCCCCAGCTTAAATCTAACGGCTTTGTGCGTAATGCTTTATGCCTGAATAAATTACGAAAAATAATAGCTTTTCGACAAGAGGGTGGGTACAAGCGGCTTTAGTGTAACAATGTACGGAGTATACTGGTAATGTAAGGATATCCGTTTACAACTGCAACTACAGCATATTTGCCGCGCGTATTCTTTTATGAGAACCACCACCTCGATATTTTTTTGTTAAGTCAAAACGTCAGTTGCGTTACAGTTTTATTATCGCACTCGACAAATGGGTGAGGTCACAAAAACCACACTTGAGAAATACACCCCTCTCTTAAGTCATTGTGGGAACTTTTAGAACCGATAGGGAAGCTGGGTTTTTTTGTCGCCTGTTCTAAGAATGCGTCCCAGGTAGCTGGGTGCTAATGCGAGCTTTTGTATTCATAACCCAAGAGAAGATTTCGCATTTGACCATCCCGTCAGCTTCACAAATGAAACGCTTTGAATTTGTTAACCATCGATGAATTAATCTTTGGGAACAATATGCGAATAAATTAACTAAGTATTCATAACGCGATTTTGCCCTTAATAACGCAACTATCTACACCAAAGCGTATCTAAAGCCAATAATTTGCATTTATTAAATTTTGCTTCCTACTTGCCAATCATAATTATCTGTAATCAGAAAGGCAAATTCAACTTTCCGTGTACCAACGCGCCTGTCATGTCGTACGAATTTTATAACAATGATTAATGACACCAAATCTACATAAACATTGCAAATATTGCGCTTGTGTAATATTACCTGCCTAAGACAGTATAATTCATTATATTTCTGCGACTTGTCCCCTAACCATGACATGTGGGAGAAATATCTGTTTAATGTTTCTCATGAAACGAAATCTATTTCAGTTGTCTTCTAAATAAAACTTTCCCCGATTAATTAATCTGATCATTTTGTTTTAGTCATTCTATTGTTGACTACTTAATCCTTTAACGGCCGTGATCTATACAGGTCAAATAATCCCTAACCATCCCTAACAGTATAGATAAGAGAAGATGGCTACGGATTTATAAAATTGATCGTATCGTATACGTTTAATGTGTCTGTAAAGTCTATTTTAAAACTGATTCCTGAATGCAGTGAGGCTGTGACAATGACCTTTAGAAACCCACGCTAATTATACACACATCGACAACCGGTGCCAGACTAGTTCATGGCATGGCACGTTTCAACATAGCTATGCAACATAATAAAGTGCCTAATTTAACTGAGCGTATGCTTGTGAGCGAAGATGCAACTAGCTCTAGCATCTGACTGAGGCAAGTTAAATCGAACCTTTTTTTTAAAATAACTAGAGAAAAACAATGAATGAATTCCAAGGTAAGTACTCATTGAGTTATCTCCCCGATGTGAGGATTCAATTAAATGAATTAGAGTCAGCAGTTGTTTGCCGTACACAGTTTAATTGGACGTACGGAAAAAAGACTGAGAAGGAAGATTGAATTAACGCGCATCGATGCTTATGATGCAATAAGTGTACCGATTCGACGGCTATAAATTTTTTCGAACCCCTCATGTTACCAGCATATGGTGCAATCGCTAATCTACTTAAACCTACCCAATGTTCTTACCATTTGTTGGGTTATGTACGATGCACGGATTGAGCTAGCTATAAACTCATTGTTACAATATGAAACGTTTCCTGTTTGACCCTGGTTCTTGCAACAACGTGTTCCTGTTCGACAGCTGAAGTTGATCATACGTTAACATCAATAAAGTACCGACGAAAACAAATAACGGAGAACGAACTACAAATATTGGTCATAGCCATAAAATCGAGAAAAAGATAGGATGAAGTGTTTGACGCCTGGGACGCATAAAATTCTTTTACTAGCCCCTGAAGCTTGAAGGCAGAGAAATGAAATCATAAAAAACAGCTCGTAGTTTTCCTTCATACGTTTCACGGCGTTTTGGGCAGTGTGTACCTATATATTTTAATTTGATTCGTCTGTAACCACAGCAACTTAACATGGATCCTCTCCCCTTTCCCCTTCGACGTTGTTACTATTGACGAGGGTCCGGTATTCCGCAAGGTTTAGGTGCAATTTGTTTCAAGTTAATACGATACGGTCCATCAATATTTAATCGGATCGACTTTCATTAATACTTTCAAGTAATATTTGTTTATTTAGGACTTTTGCTCCCAGGCCAGTCAATCCTGACTCCTGCAGACGGAGTATTTAGAATTTTAATAAACCCAGCTGTTGTACCTAACAAGTAAGAAATTAAATACTCTGAGGTAAACAGTGTAAATCTAAATTTTCAGTGTTCACAGTTTTCTCAAAATTTAATGTTATACGTCTACTCTTAATGTTAAGAATCATAATAAAATAACACGTCGTTTTTTTTTTAAACAAACAGCGTTAAAGAAATGCATTCCCATAAAAAATAAGTAGTACCTTGGCTCGGTACCATACATTTTAAATGAGACAATTCCCATATTTTTTACTTATCTCTTGGCGTGACTTCGACCAACTAAGCACCTAGTTAATATTAGATGAAGCCCGTAAAATGTAGGGGCGCCGGCAGCTGATCGGAAGTCCTGCCCTTTGTTCGACTTTCAACCACACTTTTTGTAGTTCAAGGAAGGAAGGAAGTCAGGAGTTTTACCAAAGTTGACCTGTTTTTTGACTTCAACGGAAAAAATAACTTTTCGAATGATGTCACTGTAGCTGCAGATAGACATTTTTCATGCGTTTTATTTCCCTCCATGTCACGAATTTTGTGTGTTACGCTCCATTGTCCCTTACGAAATATCCGCATTTTTTATCCGGACAAAGAGGGAAAGCTTTCCATTATTCAGAATATTTCGGGTACAATGGTGGACCGCGCACGGCGCACGCGCAGCGTGTGATCCATTGCCGACAAGATCGATTGTTCGCGATATACAGGGAGGCGGTTATTTTAAATTGTCGGCTTTGTCGGACACAATGCGAATATAAACGAACTACACACCTAGACTATTTTTTACCTTTTATAAACTACATCCTGCCCTGCCCAGTGTGTTTCCGTTCATAAAATATTTTTTGTCTAATGATTTATTACAGTATCCTCTGTACCGAACTAGTCTTCCCTATTAAAGAATCTCTTTGTAACATTTGTGTACCACCTGAGTTCCATCGATATCTAAAGGTATAAATTAATCATGATTAGTTTCTTGTATGGGGCCTTTAACCTGTATCAAGCAGACAGTATACTCTTTGTTGTGCAAAGTATTTAATCTGATACATATCAAAACTACATGAAACCTCAGGTCACGTGTTTGCAGTTGTTAATTAATTAATTAATTGCTTTAACCCCGAGTTGCCGTGGCGTGGAAGTGGCACGAGGCGTCTATGCGCGACCCGCGTGCTACAGCAACTCGACAGTTTTGCGGCTTCTGCAAATAGCGTTTATAGTTCCCCACAAACTTGGTTTAACGGAAATATTGAAATAGGTATTTCTAAGAATCAATCTGGTGACTGTTAATCAGAATTATGAGAACGTGAGACCTTGACTCATTCGTTTCCTTTGCGAATTCAATTTCGTTCAAATTTAGTCGTTAAACAGCTTAACAGGTTTTTAAAATCATTAAGTATAGTATTATTATCTAGATATATGTCTGTCTGCTAAACAAAAAAATCTTGCAGACAAATCTAGATAGACACATCCTGCCACAAAAAGCTTAAATTTAATTAAGAATCATGTTAATAGACGTTACCATGAAATACAGCTCTTGCTTGCTTAGATACAATAAAACTTTTTGGAACATTAACTTTTCAGTTCGAACATGTGGACAAAATCTGATTGCTGGTACTGCAACCACTGTTTCTGTTAATGGTCCATTGAAGTGAGCTCATGACGTAAGACGACGTGGGAATATGATGCAATCGAACGAGGAAACGGGATATTATTAACATAATTATTCTTGCAATATCCTGTAGGTGGAGACGTTGAGCTTATTGATAGCTTTAAGATGTGTTCCGAGATGAAATGGGAGAGCCCAGAATGGTGGCGGGAAATAGAGGTGTAATGTTTCAAAGCGCACTTTGAGACTAGATAGTCTAGATATCCTCTAGGTCTGTCTACGTGCTTGCTCACCTAATCGAAATGGATGCGAATAGGGTTGCAAGTTGTTTCAGTGTTCCAAAAGTAATTTAAAGTGAGCTTTTGTCTAGACAGCCAACAAAAGGACAAAGTGCTGTACCTACCCATACTTAAAAGTATAACTAAGCTAATAATATAATCGGACGAAATTTGCGAGATCACGATCGTGGTTTTACAACATTCGCACGCTTTTGATGTGGTTAAACGATCTTTCGTAATTTGTAATGAAGCATTAGGAATGGGAACCTAACCTTTCAATACAAATAGCTAACTTAACCTGTAAATACTTTGTAGTTCTGTCTGAGGGTATATAATTAATTATAATGTAATATATTCTGTCTAATCGAGTTTATTGACACCTATTACATTATTGTATTTTTCCTCAGTAGATGTATCAGTTTTTATAATTATTTTTCTCTCAACGTATTTACCTAATGATAGCGCGGCATCCGTAACCTTTTCATTAACGCTAGTCGTAATAAACGTGTTGTGATAGCATTAATCCGGTCTAAATTATGGAAATAGTGTGACACCCCTTTATTGCGCAGTAAATTGGTCATAATTACCGCGCATCGTAGACTATTCGCGCTCGTGGAAAAGAAGTAAAACTGTTTTCATGGAAGATGTCTAGGTGTTCATAATTTTATTAGACTAGTAAGTACTCTTTGGAGAAGTGAACTATAAAAATGAACTCGACTTCAAAGAGGGGCATATTATGTAAACCAGTCTCGGTTGCAGCTAATTACTTTCGTTGTTCATACACGTAGTGTGAGCACTGAGCTGCCCGCATTGATGTTCAAACGGCGAACGTACGCGATACGCAAACACAGGGAACAGTTCTCGATAAACAAGAGCGTTTTCAGAGCAACTCTCAAATCAATCATGTTAACCTTATCGACACGGTTCCGTTGCAAGCTCATTAGCAATGCCGATGTGTCCGCACATCAGCTACCACAGTGCCACATACTGCCCGGGTAGAACGGGTACAGCCAATATGGGCAAAACAAGCCCGCTCTCATCCATATTGCAGGCTCTCGTTCGATCAGTTCATTTATATTGCAAGCGGATGTTCTTTGCAACTTTCGTGAACTGCATCATTAGCTGGCCATTTTCAAGATTCCTTTCATCCAAAAAGCTCAGATGGATTTTACTTTCATCAAAGATTACTTCACTCACACATACACTCATGGTGCTACAAGGCTGTGGAACGTTGAACAAATTGAATTGATTTCAAATGGTCCGTTCGGGCTGGTACCTTTATTATACGGCATGACTTGTCTGTTAACTGGATAGCCTCGGCCATGTCATGTTTCATCTTGTGCTACATGGTATTCGAGGCCCATGGGGAGTCTTTTTCTAATAGAATAAAAGAGTACATACATTGAAGACTGAATTACAATGGGTAAACCCCTCTTGTATGCTTGAACAAAACTATTGTTCAATTGCAAGTAATGTGCATGTTCACACAAACGTTTGCATTTGCTATAAACGCTATAATATCAGTATCATCGATAGACAACTAATTACAAAATGAAACGTTTGCATGTGCATGACATAAATCCATTTGATATACACCTAATTGCGTTCGCTTCACAGCGCAAATGGTTGACGTGAATCATACAGATAAAGCAGTGTTTCAGTCGGGTGACAGCATAAAAATAATGGTGAAAATAACTGATCGCCAACGTATTATTTAGATAAGGTACGCACGTCCATGCGATAATGGCCGCTTATAAAGGTGCGCTGTGGTGCACCGACAAAGACTATTTTCCTTTCATTATGATGAAAAATAATTTTATCTTTCAGCACTGCCAGCGCCATTTATCAAACTGTTTCAACCTTTTTGTGTCCATTACGAACTCATTTATATCAATGAAAATGTTGCCGTTCCGAATTTTGAATAGGTTAGTAATGAGACATACCAGTTTATGCACAAATGGAATAATACGAGACCTAATAAGAAACTATGCAAAGTTATCAGTTACACTGTTACGGCATGCAGTCAGTAAATCAAGAAAGTGATTACAGTCATCGTAAGTATCGGGTAATTGCATCTGGAGCGGTAATTACAGTTTTGCCCGCAGTTACCGCAATCAAGCGCATATTATAATAAGTTTTTATGAAGCGTTCAAATTGTGACTGATTTGCGATATTTGCCCTAGGTACGGCTCATTAATTTGTTACGTCACTGGGTACCGGAGATCATGTAACAGATGATTTATTTTGCAGCGGCAGTGGAAGCTAGCCGGGTTAGGTGAACGAACTCTGTCACCGCGCTACGTCGTATTACTGGTTTCGGCACTTCGGCAGAAGATTTTGTACCCGATGCGCATATTGACCGTTTATGGTCAAGAAACCTCATAGCACGTTCATTCATTACAAACCGGCTGAGATAAAATGACTAGGTAATACCCATAAAGGTACGATTGAATGGGATTCGAAGAACGGATTGCATAAGCTGTGAATGCTGTGTGATATATTAAACCACAAGTCGAAGTATCATGAATCCACACTTTGAACGCATGGGCTGTTGTAAATGACGATTAAACTGTTATTTATAGAGTACTTTGAAGTTCGATTTTCAGGTTATACCTTTGATTGCCATGCAATATGAATTGCTGCGTGATACTACTTTACGACTTCAGAGATAGAATATTGATGAGCGTTTTAGTGACTGTTACAATCTCATTTTTGAACCGTTCTTTTATGAACCTTGTTGAATGTAAATATCACACATGCGTCCTAATCTTATCGCTTCCACACTTACCTTGGTTACCAATAAATGGGATGCGACGAGTTCTTGTGCTCCCAAACTATATTTGCACTGGATTGGAGGAGACCGCTTGGTTCAATGAAAACTTCTTGTTGATCGATGAATATTTATTTACTTGTTGCCGCTGTGAGATCTTGATCCGAACTGACCTTATGGCCGAAAGCGCCCTGCTTTTATATATTTTTACAGGGGCGCAGGTAGTAGCGGGGTTAAAACTATCTTACTTTCTAAGACGCCAATCGGCTATCTCTGACCGTGCCTCACTCTCGGTCCGCTAGCCGTGGCCGTGTGTTCGTACGGTCCGCCAATCGTAGCCGTTTGTTTTTACCAATCACGGTGGCGAGTTTATACAAGTTCGACTCGCCCGTGACTGTTCGACTCGCCCACGACCGTTCGACTCGCCCATGACCGTTCGCCAATTACAGCCGTTTGTTTCCTGCCAATGGCGGCGAGTTTGTACAGGTTCGACTCGCCCACGACTGTTCGAGAATGGGACACGATCTATGTACAATGATCACTTAAATACTAAGAAACTTATATACTATTTTTCTTTATTGCTAGTTAGCGAGTATAGTTAGTAGTTAGTGAGTAAGGATCTTATTATCAAGTATAGTTAGTAGTTAGTGAGTAACGTATCTTATACACTATTATTTACATTGATCTTAAGATTACGTCGTTATGTAGGTGGGCGTCCTGCACATTCCTCCCGCCGTGCGTCGTCATCCGCTGCTGGCGCCGCAGTCGTAGATGGTGCAGGATCGCTGCTCTCGATTGGTAGCACTATTATTCTCTTCACTGGACGTCGTAGGGTGCCTCCTTTTGTTGTCACGTCCACCGTACGTACAACTCCGTCTGGGCCGGGGAAAGTAGCACAGATGCGTCCCCTGACCCACATGTTTCGCGGAAGGTTGCCGTCCACGATAAGCACTAGATCGCCGACCTTGGGGATCGTGCCTTTGGTATGTGGTTCCCTGCGGTTTCGCAGTTCTGGAAGATATTCTTTGAGCCATCTGGCCCAGAACATATCGGCGAGCCTCTGAGCTGCGCGCCAACTGGCGCGTAGACGCAGGTCACTGTCGCAGAATTCGCCCGGCGCTGCGATGCGGCCGGGACCACCCAATATGAAGTGATTGGGAGTTAAAGCTTCAGGATCTTCGTGATTCACGGACACATGGGTAAGTGGCCGGCTGTTCACGGTGTGTTCGGCTTCGGTAAGCAGCGTGTGAAGCACTTCTTCGTTCGGGAATCGCTCGTTGACGGTGGCGGCGAGTGCTGTCTTTACAGATCTCACCATGCGCTCCCAGGCGCCCCCCATGAATGGTGCACCAGGCGGTATGAATCGCCAGTCGATCATCCTTTTTGAGGCCTCCTCTGCTGTAGCTGCGAAAATGGCGGTTCTTAGTTCCTTTTCAGCGCCGTGAAAATTGGTTCCGTTGTCGGACCACAGCTGCGTTGGGCATCCTCGACGCGCTATCATGCGGCGCAACGCCATGATTGCCGAATCTGTGTTAAGCGATGCCACAAGTTCCAGATGAATGGCTCGCGTCGTGAGACAGGTGAACAAGGCGACGTATCTCTTCTGATGGCTTCGTCCTGCTGTGATGATCAACGGCCCGAAGTAATCTAGCCCGACGAAGGTGAATGGTCTCTGATGGTGCGCTAGTCGACAGGGAGGGAGGTTCCCTGTTATTGGCTGTGCTGGAGAGGCTGCCCTCATACGGCATCGCAAGCATCTACCGATAATTTTCTTGACAGTCGGTCGTAGACGGAGCACCCAATGCTGTTGACGGCATTCGTTGACTGTCGTCTCGGTGTTCGCGTGATGCAATTGGCGGTGGATATGTTCAATCCACAATCGCGTCGAGCGGTGGTCTCCGTCAAGAACCATCGGATTCTTTAGGTTCTCTGTGATGCTTGTCATGGCGGTTATTCGGCTCTTTAGGCGAATCTCTCCCTCTGAGAGTTGTACGCTTAGTGCGTACAGGCGACTGTTGCGTGATAAGGTCCTTTTTTCCTTTAGAGCTTCTATTTCCTCCTGGAAAGACTGTTCCTGCGAAGCTCGTAGAATCAGACTCTCGGCCTTACGTAGAGACTCAGCGGTGAGAGGAAGGTAATTGTTCGTGGTTTCTCGCTTCTCTCTCACTTTGATTGGCAATGTTCGTTTGTTCCTTCGCCAATCAGGGTCTGCGCTGCTATTTCTCTTGGTCCTTTTATAGTTGACGTTGTCCCTCGATCGATGACAGAGATATAGGAACTGTAGGATTCGTGCGGTAGCTCGCAAGTATCTCTCCCATCGCGAGAATCTATTGACGTCTGGTATTGCTTCGCTGATCTGTATGTTCTTGTTTCTGACGGTCAAACTACAGGTTCTCTCTTCCCCTGTGATTATGACAGGGTTCCTTTCATCGGCTGGCCATGTGTCCGGGGAACCGAGAAGGAAATCTGCACCGTTGAACCATCGATGATCTTGACCGTAGTCCTCCGGTACATCTCTTGTAGCGTCATCGGCTGGGTTCAGTTTGGTCGGTAGCCAGCGCCATTCATTGGTGGAGCTATGTTCCTCTATTGCTGCGATGCGGTGAGCGACATACGGTTTGTAGGATCTGGATCCGGTTCTGATCCATGACAGTGTAGTCCTGCTGTCGGTCCAGAACGTGGTCGACTCTGGCGTTCGATCGTGTTCTTCCTTAACCGCTGACGCCATGCGTGCGCCGAGTACTGCCGCTTGTAGCTCCAAACGTGGAATCGACATTAGCTTCAGTGGGGCCACCTTGGCTTTAGCGGTGGTCAAGCAGACGTTGACTCTTCCGTCCCTCGTGACCGTCCGCCAATATAACGCTGCCGCGTACGCAGATTCGCTTGCGTCCGTGAACACATGCAGTTGTAGCGATTCTGTAGCACTGAAGCCTGGGTAAGTTCGTGGGATGGACATGTGCTCCAACTTCCTGAGGTGAGTGAGCCATTTCCTCCAGCTTGCGGCTAGGTCGCTGTCCAGGGCTTCATCCCATGCTGTTCCACGACGCCAAACTTCTTGCAGTATTTGTTTGGCTCTGATAGTAACCGGGGATACAAGTCCCAATGGGTCAAACAGGGACATTACTATTCTAAGAGCTTCTCTCTTAGTAGGCGTGTCGTTCTGTAGGATGTTCTGTGGTATGCGCGCTAGATTCAAATTGAAGGCCAGCGAGTCTTTCGTCGGCTTCCATATTAAACCGAGAACACGTTCTGTCTTGATGCTGTCTTCCAGTTCGATTGAATCTTCAGTCTTGGCATCTTCCCCTAGCGCTTCAAGAAGGGGGGTAGAGTTAGATGACCATTTTTTAAGTTCAAAACGCGCTTCTCTGTGTATGTCGCGCACGGCTTGTGACACTTTCACGGCTTCTTCCAGCGTGTCAAAGCTATTCAAGTAATCGTCCATGTAGTGATTTCTTTTGACAGCTTTGACTGCTTCCGGATGTTCTTGTTGGAATCTCTCGGCGTTCGTATTCTTTACGTATATCGCTGTCGCCGGTGAGCAAGAAGCTCCGAAGATCAGTGACTTCATGCGGTATTGTTCCGGTGGCTTGTCATCTCTTCGGTCTCCTCGCCATAAGTAACGAAGTGCGTCCCGGTCTTCGGGTCGTAATTCGATTTGCAAGAACATTTCGGTGATGTCAGCGGTCACGGCGATTGAGTGTTGACGGAAACGCATTATTACTCCTGGCAGTGATTGTAATAGATCTGGGCCAGTGAGTAGTTGGTCGTTCAAAGAGACTCCGCGGGTCTTGGCTGCAGCGTCGCAGACAATTCTTAACTTCTCCGGTTTCATGGGATTGAAAACCGCGAAGTGAGGTAGGTACCATGTTCGATGCTTTGATGTCGCGGCTGGAGCTGGTTCGGCGTATCCTTTTGACACTAGTGCTTCCATTTGTTCAGTGTACCTTTCCTTTAGTTCGGGTTCCTTGTCTACCTTTTTCTCTACGCTTATGAGCCTGTTCAGAGCGCTGTCGTAGTTGTCTGGCATCATGACGTTGTTATCTCGCCACAATAAAGCGGTTTGGTATCTTCCTTCTGGAGTTCTGTGTGTGTGTTGCTGAAGGATGCGAAGTGCCTTCTCTTCAGGATCATTGAGAGGTTTCTTCGGATTGACTTGCATGTTGTCCGTTGTGATGTATTCCTTCACCAGTTCATGTAGGTCGTTGTCTGTGTTCGCATGCCTGATGAAGTTCACTCTGTGGCCAAGTGCTCGCGTGTGACTGCCATGTAAGACCCAACCTAGCGGAGTCAGTGAAGCCACTGGTTGGTTCTTCTTTCCGGTTCTGACCTCCGTCGCAATGAGTAGATCCCAGTTGTCTTGGCCAATCAGGAGTTTGGGTCTTGCATTCTCAGTCACTAGGTCTCTCGCAATGTCCAGAAGATGTTTACAGTCCCTGACTGCTTCTCCAGGGATTTTTTGTGCCGCCAACTCTAGCTGCTTGATTGTTCTAGCGCGCAGCTTACGTTCGGATGTGTGAAGTCCTTTGATGGTGAAGCTCACTCGTCGAGATGACACGTCGACTGTGGGTTCGCCGTCAAAGGATGCTATCCGAAGTGGTTCGTAGGATCCGTCGGCCCCGATCTGTTTGGCTAGGCTCTCGTCGATCAGGGTTACAGTAGAGCCGTCGTCCAAGAGAGCGTAGGTGTCTACAGCTCCCGCCGGTCCGGAGAGGTGCACTGGTATTATTTTGAGGAACGATACCTTTGGTGTCCACATTGAATGCACCTTTTCTTGTTCCTCTTTGGAGCATTCGTTTTCTTCCCTCTTCTCGGTTGCTGCACTAGTGGCGTGTAGCATTCTGTGATGCAAATGTACACAGTCGTTGATCTCACATCTCCTTGGTTTGCAGCTATGTTGTTTCGTTCGTGGTTTGAGGCAACGAAAACACAGGCGGTGCTTCTTCGCGATGTCCCATCTCGTGTCAGTGGTTGCCTTCTTGAATTGGTAGCATTCCGCGACACTGTGACCTTGATGTTCACACAAAACACACTTCGGTTTGCTTGCCTCTTGTGTGGCATGTACCCGCTGTTGCCGTCGCTGCGTGCTCTGAGTGGCTTGAGTCGTCGCAGCGATGTTCTCAGGCAATGCATACGGGCTGCAAATCTCCGCCTCGATCTTGATGAATCGTGTGAACTTCACGAGGTCAGGTTCTGTTCTAGGTTGTGCCGCTGAATACTGGTACCACTGCCTTTTCAACGTTGGTGTGAGCTCTCCGTTGAAGCAGGGTAGTTCAGTGTATTTCATTGGCTGCTGGTATTGCGCAGCGTGCACAGCTTGCGTGATTGCAGCAGCAAGTTCCTTCATGTCCGTCCTTGTTTCTGGGACGGCTAGTGTTGTAGGTTCTGTAGACGGCGGCACCCAGGGCGAGGCGGTCGGCCTCGGAGGGTAACTGTGATGCGGTGCCGTAGTGTAGACGGGTTGCCATGATGTGTTCGTAGGGTTCTGTTCGTTGTTCCAGGATTCGCCCGGGTTTACCGGCGCTGGCATCTGTCGCGGCTGTGCAGGCACGTGGTTCGGTTGTGGCTGCGCAGGTGCGTGGTTCTGTTGCGGCTGTGCAGGCACGTGGTTCGGTTGTTCAGTCGCAAGGTTCGGCTGCCAGGAGGCGGCGGTGCTCACTGGCAGTGTGATGTTCATTGGTTCAGGTTGTGGGTCTATGGTGCTGACTCCCGCCGGTACGGTCGCTGGGGTGTCCCAGGTTATGGCGGCGGTGGTCACTGGAACGGCTGGGTTAATCGAAGATTTCACCTCGGGCTGATACGGTCTGTTGGAAATGGCGAGTAGCTGACTTGATTGGAGCCAAGTAGTTACTCGTTGGTCGTTTCCTGTTTCCGAGGCGACGGAGGATACGTCTTCATCCGTGGTTTCAGCTTCAATTTCGGCGAGACGTGCGGCTGCTAACTCAGCTAATCGTTGGGCTAGCTCCGCCTTGGCTTTGGCTATGCGACGTGCTTTTGTGTTTTTGTCGCTCCTCTGTGACGTAGGTTTGCTGCGGCGACCACTCTCTTTTTGTTCAGTAGTCACATCTTGTTGTGGCGCGGCACGTTTCACTGTAGACGAGGTAGCGGCTGGTGCTTCTGAAGTCGTTGCCGTGGCCGTCTCTGTGGTAGCTGTCGTTCCTGTAGCTTCCGTAGTACTTGTGCCGGTCGTTGTTTCTGTCGTGGTCTCCGTGGTAGTTTCTGTAGTGGTTTCGGTAGCAGTTTCTGTCCGTTCTGTAGCCGCAGTCGATGCCTTGCAGCCTTTTTTCCCCGTGGACCTTGTAACCGGCATTGTTCAATGAGTTCTTCTTAAATATTCTTCAATAAGTTCGTTGTAGTTTTCTTAATAGTGATCTTCCTCGTATCCGGCTCTCGAAGGACCAATAAATGGGATGCGACGAGTTCTTGTGCTCCCAAACTATATTTGCACTGGATTGGAGGAGACCGCTTGGTTCAATGAAAACTTCTTGTTGATCGATGAATATTTATTTACTTGTTGCCGCTGTGAGATCTTGATCCGAACTGACCTTATGGCCGAAAGCGCCCTGCTTTTATATATTTTTACAGGGGCGCAGGTAGTAGCGGGGTTAAAACTATCTTACTTTCTAAGACGCCAATCGGCTATCTCTGACCGTGCCTCACTCTCGGTCCGCTAGCCGTGGCCGTGTGTTCGTACGGTCCGCCAATCGTAGCCGTTTGTTTTTACCAATCACGGTGGCGAGTTTATACAAGTTCGACTCGCCCGTGACTGTTCGACTCGCCCACGACCGTTCGACTCGCCCATGACCGTTCGCCAATTACAGCCGTTTGTTTCCTGCCAATGGCGGCGAGTTTGTACAGGTTCGACTCGCCCACGACTGTTCGAGAATGGGACACGATCTATGTACAATGATCACTTAAATACTAAGAAACTTATATACTATTTTTCTTTATTGCTAGTTAGCGAGTATAGTTAGTAGTTAGTGAGTAAGGATCTTATTATCAAGTATAGTTAGTAGTTAGTGAGTAACGTATCTTATACACTATTATTTACATTGATCTTAAGATTACGTCGTTATGTAGGTGGGCGTCCTGCACAACCAAAAAACGTTATTTATTCCGTTAATCCCTGTAACAACGAGCAGCTGCTAGTTCAACAATCAGTGCCAGCTTACCCACCAAATTATTAAAAGCCATAAAACGAGTCTTATAGAAGGGTGAGCCACCCCTATTTGTTGATTTACGTGTCGTGTTTGAAACTTGCATGAGCGTTTTATTATTTTGAGACAGGCGAGGTATTCCATCGATTTTTCGAATCGCATGCATGCATTTCAATCACGTGCATCGTCAATTTTTAACAATAACTTTTACAACGTATCATATAAATACCAAATGAATGTGGCAACGGTGATACCCATTCCACATTTTCTGTTCGTGACACGTAAAAAAATAAATAATATGAGATGTTATTTTTGTTTTGCTGTACTTAAGGGAGCGTAAAGTGTATGTTATTGATACGATCGCGATATTCCATGAATACTAATCGGAGCAGGAGTCTTTAGCAGTTGCATTTAAATCGATTCGTGACAACCCCTTGAAAGTTACATCACCGACCGTTAAAGGCAGGTTGGCGCTCAAATGTCCACGCTTGCTGAGACCTCGGCGTGTACTTTGTCGCTTGCAACCGGTTGCATTGTGTAGCGACCGTTAGTCGCCCACCTGCGGGAACGTTGCCCACTGAACCGAGAGCGACGTGTGTCGTGTGTCCAGACACGTGGACTTGAGCCTTAATAGCACACGTTTGCATAATAACTTTAATAACTAGTCGTTTCGACTTTTAATTCTTACCAGTATTAAACCGCGCGGTGGTATAGCCCTCCAAGATTAATGTTACGACGTCTGTCTTTAATATCGTTGTTAATTTCGTAATTACTCCAATTTATCATTTTACAATAACAGATGTCGGCACTATTTGCGCAATTATGAAGCTTTTTAGCAGCTGCGTTTGTTAACAGTCAAATGTTTGTTGACGCGCACCACATTTCATAGTTCAAGATTACGTAATGACACTTTTAATGAAATATTTATAGAACGCGCTATTGCATCGCGTTGCATCCGCTATTTATCGTAAGTCAAACAGTATGTGAGATAACCGATATCGATTGGTGACCGATCGCATTACGACACAGTCACTCGATACTCTGACACCTAGCCACCGGCTGCGAGTTGCGACTGTTTGTTTAACGATTATCTTATAAACTCTGTCTCGATTTGACCCAGTTTTCCTAGTAGTGATGAGTCGATATTGAACTACCGATAACTGTATTGTTTGAACTGTAACAGATACACAAACATCGATTAAACGATCTTTTGATTCTGCGACTGACAAATGGCAAGGGTCCTTTACGATAAATTGGGACAAGAAATAAAGAAAAGAAATAAATGTGTTCTATTGTAGAATCAATCGTTTCGGGTAACTTTTTGCCCTTTGCTGTACAGTTTTGTGTGTACACATTAACATTTGCTATATATATAATTCAGTATTTTTGGATAAAACTTAGTTAATTAAAGGTATTGAGAACTTATAGTTTTCCCAAGTCTTTCATAGACTATGTCCTTGCTAGTCTGTAAGTCTATCATAAGATTTTTTTCTGTACCTACTTATTACAATTCTTTGAAGTTTTACTTATTAAACTTTAAATTGAATTTAAAAAGAAATTAAGTTTTCGTTTCTTGTTCTTTCAGAAAAAAGAACTTACATTCCTACACCTATTTATTAAATGGCAAGGCTATCAACGATCAGCTGCTTAAACTAAAGAACCACCTGCTTGAAAATATTTCGTCCGTTTACCTTCGGGCTTCGTTGGACTGCTACCGCTGCCATCATTACTTTGCTTGTCCCAGTATTTTCCAAAACATTAGTATAATGTTTTCCTCTCGCTGACTGCGCCCCTTATCTCGTCCTGTAAATGTGAAGGAACGATTTCGACGACAGTTTTTGTTTATGAATGTTTCCGAACATAAATTCTTGAGTAGTTACAATGACCCGGAAACATTTCAGCATTCAGCTAGGTTTAGATTTATAAAAAAGTAATTTAATCAAAACAAAAAATATCCATTATTGAGCTATATAAAGACCTAGGAAGTTGTTTTTTGGAAAAAATCGAGGCAACGGCTTCAGAGAATTCAGACAGACAACTTAATTATGACAAACGCGTCATCCTCCTACTAACCATTTTATTGAACTCGAATAAAGTGCTGTTCCTATAAAAACTTCTTTACATAAACGTACATCGCTTAATTCGCTCGAAACCGACATACAAATTGCAGGAACATTTTATTGCAAGAACAAACAATCGGTCGGACGAATCGAATTTCAGTTCAGGTGTGTTGTGTCTGTTTCATTATAACATTGTTATTTTTTAGCTTACCTCATATTTCGTAATAATGTATTACCTACCGCATGCGAAATTGCGGATATAATGATTTTGATTTCATTATTATATCTCCGAATCGTAATAAAAAGAAAATTATGACGGCGTATTTTCTTACAAGTTTTCCTGCTATAGTTGGATAGCTCACTCGCAAATAAGACATGGTGACGTTATAATGGCTAGGATAATATTATGTTTAGTTCTATCACAATAGTCCATCCATCTTAAATACTCCAACTTTAGTTGATATTATAGCGAATTCCTGGTTCTACAGAAATAGACGCTATTATTTTGATTAAATTCCCTCTGAAACTATCGATAGGCAAATACTGAAGGCACATTCTACGGAGATGACACGCCATTAAACTAAGCCGACCGAGCCGTCTTATTGTGATGTAAATAAGTTTGATCGTCATCATACAATGGGGCGTGGGAGTGAGGGTGTGGGCAGACCGGCCCTTAGCTCAAATATAAACAGAACATAGCACCCCGTATCTCGGTCTACCGCTGTGCACGCCTCGTTAATACAAATATCCCGTACCAATTTACGTAGATTTACAAATTCTTCATTTACTGCTGTTAAATTTTAAGATTAAACAAGGTCACGAATTCACCAACTATAGTAAACCAGATTTTTGTTTTACACTAAGGTGCCCTATTTCTTACAAAAACTTGGTTGGTATATACCTAATTCACCGGTTTAGCTATCTCGGCTCTCGCTTAGGTGGTCGGTGTAATGTTACGAGCATGCATACAGCCAGTGAAAGCAAACATTCAGTCAGCGTTCCACATAATGCATCTGTAGGGAGCGACACTTGACACCTTGGCCTTCATTACAGATCTTGACTCATACGATATAGCCGCCAGTCTCGAACAAGAAAAATATTATTGTAATCATTACATTATTATGTGGGTGTTCTTACTAATGTAGTTTTACACTTGTGGCCGATTCCTATAGTTTACGGACCGTTATTGGTTAAAATTAAGACTTGTACTCGTATCTTTCTTCTATACTAATATTATAAAGAGGTAAAATTTGTTTGTTTGTATGTAGGAGGTAATCTCCTGAGTTACTTGTAAATCAGATTTTTTTTTGTACTGCTTTTTCCGTTCCCACAGACAAACCGTGAAAACGGTTTTGTGGGGCATAGTTTATAAGCAAGATTTTTGTAAACTTACTTTTAATAAAGAAAGTAATAATAAATGATCCAATTCTGAAAATGTTTTCACTGGTAGAAAGCTACATTATGTGTGAGTGCTATAGGCTATAAATTATGTTTACATCATGTATTTTAGCTGAGCTATCATCACTTTTGTCTAGCAAGTGGGAAAGATATACCTCTTAAAACTGAATTATTTGCATGCGCTGCCTAAACAGCTGTATATAGCTAAAAACAATGTATGGCAATCTGGTCCACCTTAAATAGTTCTACAAAAAAGTCCCCGACACCATATTTCAATCTTTTATATTTTAATATCGCTTTTATGTTTTAAAAAAGTATTTTTTGACATGCTTACGTTTGGATGAAAATATAAATTTAATTTTGAATATGAATCCTTAGCAAAATAAATTATTTTATGATCACAAGCATATCAAGGAGATACGATTGGCCCTTTACAGTATGTCAATTGGTCATATAGTTTCGGAGATAATATAAAATCATATTATTTGTTTAATTTAAATATGTGAATACAATATATTAAATAAATATATTATAATCAGACACTAAAATTACATAAAATAGAATTAAAATCAATTTAAACAATACTAACATTACATACAAAAACATAAGGACAAGAACAACACGTCAGCCTAGCCTAAGCCTAATATAAAATTACTAAAAACGCACACATTCGCGAATACAACTTTCATTCATAGCGTGCACATGCTTTGTGCAGACTCCATTCAACCCATAGATGGCGTTGTGCAAATAAGGCCTTTTTTCTGAATTGCGGTGTTAAGACTCCGCGGATTGATGACCCTCTCGATTTATCTAAACTGAAGAGCTTGTTTGTTAGTAATTCCTGAGAATTACTGGTTCGAATTGAAATATTATTTTTGTGTTGGATAGTCCATTTATCGAGGAAGGCTTTAGGCTATATAAAATCACGCTGCGACCAATAGGAGCGGAGCATCAATGGAAAATGTTGCAGAAACGGGAAAAATGATTCCTTTTTCAGAGCTTCCGTTGCGTGCGCTTGGTCGCAAAAATCATTTATGATGGAATTGTTCCTCTTTAAAAGTTGTAACAAAAAGTCCGCGACAGCATAATTATGTATATCTTTTAAGATTGACTCACTATAACCTTTTTTATGGTAATCAAATTTATTCGAAATTAGGTAATGCATTATTTGCGAAGGTGTCTTATCAACATGATAATTATTAATCCTTATCCAAATAAATACGTTATTCATCACAAGTACATATTTCAGTGTGAACAAGATTGCCCTAGACATCACTTGATTTCAATCAACATCTTAGGAGATATCATAATTTTAAAATAACTCCGCAACAAAATCTATATATATGTGGTGTGCATACATACATATACTCGTACTAGCAATAGTTTGTTTGTTTACTACCATTCGGATTAGAAAAAATATTTTTACATTTGATAGCCCAATTCTTTAGGAAGGCTATAGGCTATTTAACATCACGCTAGAACTCTTAGGGGCCGAGCATATAGAAAAAAAAGTCAGAAAACGAAGTAGGTAGGTAATAGCACGGGCGGGCGATGCGATGCGACGGGATGGGTCGGGGGAACAAGAAATTTCACGCGGACGAAGTCGCGGGCAGAAGCTAGTTACCAAATCAGCGGGATCGTCCGAAAGGGTCACAAACATAAAGGGAACATAAAGGGCAAAGGAAGGAACATGGGTGGGTTTTAGTCAGTAAGAGTCTAACACTCCCTTCCGCTCCACCCAGAGCGGGAGGGGTCATTTGATGATTTCCCATTCGGTGAAAAAAAAAAGCTAGTTACCAATAATGAAGTAAAGAACTCATAGCTTTGCTTATTAGACCCTGCCATATAAAAGTAGGTATCACAGGTAAAATATTACGAATATATTTATATGCTGAGATTGGCAATATAGGTACCATTGGTAAGCAAAACGATTCGATTTTGTTTATAGGAACCCAGCATAAAGCGGATTCAAAAATTACCGCAGGAAATAAGACCTAATTCTTCTCAAACTGGACACAATAGATCAGGAAAAAATACAATTTAAGACACGGTTTTTTCCATTGTGTCTGGTAATAAATTGATAACAGTACCTACATTATGGGTGAATACGTCTGATCGTTTTTGATTTGTATTCGCCTTTCACAGTACACATCTCTTTGAATGCAATACGTGAATAATAAATCAATGGAAATGGATGTCGGTGTCGGTCGATTCGAAATCATGGTCAAGTTCAGTGACCTCTTGCTGATCGTCGTCATGATGGGCAAATTGATTCCTCAAACTCATTTTATTGCCCGTACGTATAAGATGCATCGATGAAAGAAAAAGTTGTGTTTAATTTAGCGTCAATATGTATTATGTTGTAACTCAAATGTAGGTGAAAGATTAGTATGGATATCTTATCACGAAAATGTGTTTGCTAAAGTATGTAACTAACACGATTAGATAAGTTCTTTTATAAAGAAACATTTATCACTTAATATACAGTTTCTTTTTTCAAAAGAAATTGACACCGTGTCTGCACAAATAACCTTGTACGAGCTGAGCTCACTTATCTGGTGACAAATATGAGGAAAATATTCACGTGTGTTGACAAAAATAACAACGGTATGCCACGGCCTCTCGTAAGTACTTTTACTGTCTTATTAAGTACTTACGAGGTGCCGTGACATACCGTTGTTCTTTTTTTTTTTAGATTTCGTTCGCCACTCCCTATGGATCTTAAAATCCTTTTACGTCATTACGCTGCATTATAGCCTCGTAATAGTCGCATCGTTTCAGATCTTGTCATTCAAGTTTTCAGGTCTTCATTAAAGTCCATCATTACTTTTATATTGCCACTTATCATATATTTTAAGTACTAAAGCTGATCGTTGTATCGATTTTAATCGCAGGTGGAATACATTGGGTCATTACTTTGTCCTTTGTTAGTGTAGAACCGGCCGTATGTATAATGTAAGCTGTTCAAAATGACTTTATGATTCTAAATTGATGTATGATGGTTTATGAGAGTTTATTGGGTGGGTCTTAAGTCGCGTCTTATAAAAACGTTCATAGGATTTGTGTATACAATTACATGGGTATTTTTAGTTTTAGTGTGGCGTATGTGTACAGTTATGTGCGTGGGCACCTTGAGGTCAGACGCATGCTGTCGACAGACCTCTTCGGACACTCCTACGTACGTATTACAAAATATAGACTCTTGAACTACGACTGTGAATTAAATTTAACTGAACTAGGCTAGTTATTTTTAAAGACTACGTCATGAGTTTCCCGGAGGCCCAAAGAAGTTATCATAAACCGAGTTTAAATAACAGCTGCAACCTTGGTTAGGCAAAGAGGGCTTAAATAAATGGCAAGCGCATTCGAAGCGTTTAGTATTTCTGTTGATATAGCCATCCAACACTTTATTACTACGCTTGGATAGGAAAGGCCTGCACCTGATGACGGGGACCATCACGGGACACTGCTCACTAAACAAACACTTTCACACGATAGGCATAACGGACAGCCCCCTGTGCAGAACCTGCATGGAGACTGATAAAACCGTCGCGCATGTGCTCTTTGAGTGCACAGGCGTCACCCAGATTAGGTCGGAAACCCTCGGGACACCCAGATCTTACACAGATATTCTCAACAGACCAGGAGACTTAATAAGCTTCTGGAGGGAGGTGGGCTGGTTGGAATAACCACCGACGGCCGCCATGGCCCACGTACAATGGTCCACCTGAAGGACTAAGTGCGGAAACCAAACCTGTAACATAGAACATAGAACATACAGCCATCCAACACATTTCTGACTTTTCCAAGAATATCACTTTTTTATAGACACTTCATTCACCCTTAGTTTAGGAAACGCCAGAACCTCCAAGTAGAAGTTCTACAAGAATTTTAATATCTATAAGTTGCAACGAGTTTGTACAGTAACTGGGTTGTGGAGGTCAGATAGGTATGTCCATGTTAAATACTGGTATTCAGCTGCATCCGACGACTGGAAGCCGACCCCAACATAGTTGGGAAATGCTAGACAGATGATGATGATGAAGTTGCAACGAGTTCTTGTATTAACTTGGGTTAAATGGTATTTTTTTTTCCACAAAACCTGTCATCATTCCTGTCGTCTAAACATCCAATTTGTCTAAACTAGAAAACAGAACAGATTGTTATAGAATTAGAAACCAATCTCCCATGTTTATTTATACCCCGCCATGTTTATATATATGTATACATAATGGAAAGTGTAATTCCTTAGAAAATGGTACAAATTTCGTGTGTGGCACCCTAAATTTAAACAAAAATAGCTGAAACACGCTCCTTAAGGTAATCAAACCTCAGGACATTACACGGGGAAGGTGTGAACCGAAGTAAAGCATACTTTCACGCCCTTCATTAAGACTCCTTTTATTTTTAGCTTAAAAACTATAAACATAACAATAAATACGTCTGTACTTTCTAATGAGAGCGTTACAAACAAATACATGTGCTTCTGTTAAAATGTTCTTTCAAGGTACACTTAAGGGTTGTTTGTACAAGCGAATGGCGCGCTTAGCGCATTTTAATTAAGAAGTCTGTATCACTGGTACTGATACTGACTGGCTTTTAAGATTTAGTGCAAATGGAGACGTGATCTTCTAAGGGCTGATTTTTCAATCGACAGATAATTTTTATCCGTTAAATAAAATTGACGACTGGCAGATTTTGTATGGAAGAACTGTTAAAAATTCAAAATGATTCCTCGGACAAAATTATCTGGCGTTGGAAAAATCAGCCCTAGACGTGTCCTCGGTTCCTATAAACAATAACGAATCGTTTTACTTACCAATGGTAGCATGTTTTATTGCCAAACTGGGAATATAATTAGATTATGTTGGAGGATGTAGGTACTACATAGTTATGAGGTCTTGGCTTCATTATTGGTAAAGATACAAGAGTCTTAATTTTAACCAAAAACGGTCCGTAAATTATAGAAATCGGCCATAAATCTATATAATAATAATATTTTTTGTAAAGGTAAAAAAAATTGGACTTATAAAGAAAACTATTCTATGGAAAAGTTTTCAGTGGTCCACACGAAAACAATGATGTACTTTAGACTGACCTAGTAGACCTAGTTAAAGAATCTGGAATAGACAGTTTCTTAATAATAATAAAAAAACAATCGAATCCACACTCAACCAGATTTCCACTCAATAATTAGCAGATGTAAATCATCTTACAAGACTCAAAGATAAACAAGCATATATAAATTCACTCTTCCACATCGGAGTAAAAATAAACGCCGGTGTGTTTGCATATTCCTATAAACACAAAAATAGAAACTTCATTCACAATAAGAACTTCGACGATAAGTATCTTGATATCCTTGTCCTAAAGACGCTTGGAGCGTTCATAAATCAAATTCGATAAGACGAAAATATTTTAGGGCGCCTCCACCAAGCCACCAGTGAACAAGTCTACTCAGAGAGTAATCTCTACACACGCCTACACGGGCCAAACCGGTATGGCATTACTCCGACTTTCTGTCGAATTTTTGTACCGCGTTGCCTCTTGAACAACTCGGATATAGAAACCAGATACGGTGCGGCGCTATTGAGGACTTAATCGTTGAATTAGACTAGCTGGAAGGGATTGGGCGTGATTAGAATTTGAATACCATTCGCATTAACAAGCTCGCCTTTTTAGTGGCCTCAACTTATTAATTATTGAGGTGTGGTCGTGCACTATCAATTAAACGAAGGTTTATGATGACTACTCTGGTCCCTATAAGGACCTCTAAACATTAGTTGCTTGACTTTTATTGTTGGCTTGATTGCATGTTTGAATGTTTTTGTTGACGTACATACGGTTGCTATAACCAGCCGAGATTTTTATATGCATATAGGTAAATGTCATCTGTATAATATGTTGTGGCAGATTATCATAAAAAGCCAGTTAATGCTAATGTGATTTTTAATATTCAATATTTTATGATTATTATAAACTCAATCAATCGAATAAAGTCGATCGTTAATTAATAAAAATTACTTCGGGCCAAAATTTATTTGTGGTCAAATAATCTTCATAAGCTTTTTGACTCACAGTCCCACGTTCTTGCTGCGCTGTAAAGTTGCGTAATTAAATATTGCCACTTCCATAAAAATGTATAATGCTGTTTTCAGTAACAATATTTCCACGTCTTATAATAGCACCTCTAGAAGCATAGACGCTGCCGGCGCCCGCGGCTCTCACGTCACAACAAAACAAACACCCACCGCGAACCTATCGTCCAAACGAACTTGAACCCAATGGTTCACTTAACCATTTAAGGCTAGACGCCGCATTCACATTGCAACACATTATCCTGTCACGTACTATCTAACTGACTATAAAACTTTTGTTTTCATGCACACTTTTACTTTTTATTTTTAGACGAAGTTGTCTTCGCATTTCGGGGAGGCCCGATATGTGATACACCTTCAAACAGCTGTTCCATCTGTAATGCTAAAAAAGTCGAATCGTTATTTTTTTACGATGTTTTCATCTGCTACCCATTGTCACGTAAAACAATACATCTTTTTTTAACACTGCCTAAGGGGCTAATAGTTTAAAACAAAGCAGGAAGCTGAACACGGTGTCGTGCCGTTGTAACTCATAACTCGAAGCCGGAACAATAAAATACAGAGCATTAAAAGCACTAAAACAATGGCGTCCAGACTCACGTTCCGTGTTCTAAATCACGCCTTCCCTATGGCTTTATTATATTAATTAATGCGGAATGTTTGTCTTGCGTCAAATATGATCCAACCGCGTACCGACAATCTTACAGCCGGTAACGTAACGGTGACGGTGAGACACATTAGTCCGCGTTACTTGAACACGAAGACAAAGTGCGCGGTGAACTCGCGTTTCGTGCTTTGAGTGAATAAAGTAAAGTTAAGCTTTCGCTCGCCCTCCGCGACTACGGCACAAGGAAACAATATTATAACATCGACCAACTTTACAACTCTTCCGCATTTGGTTTTGTTTGCCAACATAGCCATAACAGTGAATTATTAGAGACTAGAACTTGAGATAAATTGTTCTCCAAGTGCCCCTTTACGTTAATTTATTTGTTTTTCCCATGCAAAAGTGATGCGTTTTATGCGTTGTTCGCCACGGTTAATGGCATAGTAAAACTCAATCGACGGAGCGCTGGGGGCAAACGCATTATCGGCGTCTTAATTAAATTTCTCAAACTTTCAGTACCTTTTAAAAGGCAGGTCGTTAATAGGGAAAACGTAAATAGGTACCAGTCTTTTTCCAAAGGGTATCATATTACCCAATAACTGGGTTGTAGAGGTCCGATAAGCAGTCGTTCCATGTAAAATATTGGTACTACTTAAGTTGCGTTCAATTAGACTGGAAGCTAACCCCCAACATAGTTGAAAGAAAGAAAGAAAATGCACTGTTGTTGTTGTTGTTGTTGTTGGGAAAAAGCTATGCAATTGATGATGTAAATAGGTACTAAATTCTGTACAAATAACATCTGAAACTTTAATGTCTTCTAATATAACTGACAGAAGTAACCATCCGGAAAATAAACACACTCCTTTAAGATTCGAGGGACGAACCGCATTTAGGAGGTTGGGGAGATTTGAAGCCAGAGGCAGTTGTCCCGGGATCTACTATATTGAATTCAAGTTATGATTAGGAAACTTTCTGCTCCGTTTCTTCAATAAATAAGTACAATATTACGTTTAACAGTTGGATGTCTACGTGACGTCGTTTACCGCAATTTGGTAACTTCACCGGTCATATTATAGTACTGTTTGTATAAATTTCCCCGTCCATTTACTGTTCAGGTTTCTCTATTTAAGCGATAATTAAGTGGTTAAACATTTAATTGACGTCCTTTGATAACTTTACGCCGATAAATTGAATTAATTTAGTTGTTACATTGATTTAAAGTAATTTATTGAAGTATATTTCTCGCTTATGACGAGAGATTAAATGGTTGCTTAATAAAAAGCGACAGATGGATGGACCAAATTGGGATAAAACGTAACGTAACGTTTTTATTACCTTTTAAAAGATCACTCAAACACATGCCAGTTTCATTCATAGATACATTGCGCTCATCCATATGGTTTGTAATTCCGTGGTATTATGATCGACCCCTCGTAAAAATAAAGATAATAATGAGATTGCATTTACGATTGCGATAAAATTGCATTGTTTGACAGTTTAATTAAAACTGTAAATATTATTTAGAAGTGTATTATATTAATTTATGATACGTGAGCGTGTTCTAATCAGGGGCTCGCCATCAATATGAGTAAACATCTTCTTACTTGATGTAGATTTCTAAAAAAAAACCTCTCGTAGCTGTGAAGCTCGTAGTTTCGTAGCACGCCCGTGAAAGCTGCGAAATTTAGCTACTTATCTTCAGTAGGTACTTACACTTTCTGAATTATATTGATAAAATATATGAATAAATAAATTATATTGGCAAACATTATAGATTTTCTTGCTTTCTACTTATTGAATAATATTCATTAAATTTGGAGTACATACTTTTTGAGAGTACAATTACGTCTATTACAAAAGGATGACCATGTGTCTACATGAAACGCGAGATAAAAACATAATCTAAATCACGCTTTCCCGACAGATGATAAAGTGTATTGTGTTTAGCGAATAATACAGGGATCCGTCGACACAATAACTTTTATATTTTGTTGCTTTTTATTACAACAGCTGCTCCTAACACGTGCTATGACTTCAGAGCAACAACATAAAATGTGAACGCAAGGCATTAATTAATTAATTTAATATAGTTGGCGCTTAATAAATTGTATTACGTCAAAACATTTAACCAATTTTGAAAACGTTAATCAGCTCGTTTCAAACATTAGAGGTTAATTACGAAAACACTTAATTTTTCGTAACACGCCTAATGCTATTAGAGTAGTTTAGAAGGACATTAATGTAATGCCATAGTTTTTTAAATTTAATTTAATGTATTCGTGATGTGCGGGCTCTTCCTTATTCACGCTCATCCGTTTCGGTCAGTTGGGCACGGTTGAAATTACCGATGACTTCACTGGGGTACTTAGTATCCCCGTTTTACCTCACATTACTGTCCAGACGGGTTTTCGTAACCAGATTGTATCGTCAGTGAATGGCTACTTTTTTCGTGTATTTGACCATAAAAGTCTTCCTCACGAAAGTTATCACGTCAATTTCACTCGACCAAATATAAAATGCATGTGGTCGCAATTAAGATTCGTTTATTTCGACGACAATTTGCTTTGAACACGTGCCGATGTAACCGCAGAAATAAAACGTTTAGGATGTAATAATGGTCCTTTCATCCTATAATCCTCCCCTCGACTGTATACAATAGTAATCACGGTATAATGACTTAAATGTAATTGTAATTTAACGCACAGGGCGGTGCATTAGTGGTATGGATTCGTTATCGTGCTTATCATTTGAAAATAGCTTTTTGATATACGCCAGATGTCGTCTCACCTCCCCCATGCACCACTGACGTCATTCTACAAAAGTGTGCATCATGAACTCATGAATAACTTTCAAATACGTTATTTTTATAGAGCCGTACTTGATTTTTTTTGTGTAAAATCCATTAGGCAGTTTGTGCTTTAGCCCGAGCATTTATTTTTAATTTGAATACATTATAGCGAAAAGCAGGTGCAGAGCACAAGGGCGAATCAGTATCAATGTCCAAATCTGTCACAGTTCGCAAGCATCTGCATCCAATGTGTGAGCGAACATCTGTTGAACAAAAGTGCGATCGCATCACGGACCCTTAGCTTCGTGACCTACAGTGCGTCGGCCATTATTATCTAACAACGGCCCTCGTTTAATTAGGCCCTATTCACTTATCGTTGCATTCCTATTCCGATCGGTTTACATTTTCACGCCCGACTGCGCGGGCGCCACAATGCTCCATTGATAGATGATTAGAATTAAACGTAATTGTATTCTGGGCCCGTATTTTTATTGGATAGTCTGTTGTAAAACATTCTAATTACATAATCGAAAAGTTCCTTGTCGTAATTACACATTCTCTACGTCGTGCAATCCGGATCGTACATTGCTACATCGTTTACATTGGCAAAAAAAGAAACGGCAATATTTAACTGCCAAAATAAGAATAACCTACCGCGGTATTTTAACATCGCCCAATCGTAAATCATAAGAAATATTCTCGCATGGCTTCACAATCGAATTTGTAAGCGTTTTTCAATTATCCGTTATTGACCACAATGGTCGAACTTATTGGCCTTTTCGTTGTCGTAAACAATTTGTACCAGGATCTAACATAATGTTGCAAGCGAAATTATGCCCAATGTCAACGGGATAAGTAACACGGAGTTAATATTGAAAGCGATCCCGCAGCCCTTTGCATGTAGCGGGGTCAACCTACTTGAACATTTCGATTGTTACCGCCTGCATACTGAAACAATTCGTGCAACCGCTAAAACAATAAAAAGCCCATTTATTTTAAGAGTATTCTTTTCTTTTGTTTTTTGTGATCCCGACTCTTATGCTCTTTTATTTTTATCCAACTATGTAGCTAACGTAAATATTTTGTTTTCAGGTAAGTACACCCTGCTGATATATGTATTTTACCATCATAAGGTAAGCGGTATGGACTTTACCTTACTGATACAATACAAACACACAACACATAACATATGCAGCATTACTACGTAGATCTTCATCATCATCAGTACGTCGACCTTTTTCCTTAAAAGTATTGTTTTCTTTTGGAATACCCTCTCATTCATCATGCCCCGCTCATAAATGCTTCCATCCATTTTCATAATTTATTCAGGCGAAGCAAGTCTACAGTCTTTCCGAGTACTTTTACAAATGTGACTTCATGAAGTTTTCTTACTACAACTTGAAGACTTTAGTAAACTAATAAGGAACAGGAAAAGTTTGTAGCATTTTTACTACGTTACAGTACGGTTTCTTGATAGAAGTTCTTGATATTTTCTTAATAGGAACGAGCTGACTGGATTACGAATTCGTTGAGTTTAATTAAGGTCTGGCCATCTACTGACCTTTCATTTGTGCAGATGGGGCAATACGACTTTATTGCGAAACAAATAGCCCCTTGCCGATCCTTGTTGTCTGCTTAGTGCGAGTGTCTTTCCCCAATGATTATTTATCCTCCCAAAACGATATTAGATGTCTTCTACTAAAGATTGTTTAGGGATAAATGTAAAAACTACTAAGAAAGTCCTCTGCAGTCAACTTTACCGAAGATTTAGTTCTGCAAATTCAGTTTACAGCTCCACAAATCACTAAGCAAGAAGAGAAAATATTTGATATCTACGTAATATTTCTTACTCTTGAACTTGAAATAAATACCATAAAATATCAGTATATCTTACAAGATTCTTACAATCTCAGCGTTATTCTATTTTCTCGTGGACCAAACAGTCTAAAGAATAAATTCTCCGTGTAAATAATATCGTAGGCTTATCTAAAAGCCACATCAATGTTAGTCACGAATGGCGGCGTGACTGAAAGGGCTCGGCCGAAGCGTCTGGTTATCTGTTACTGGATACTGAAGTACAATGTAAACAACATTCTGCTGACACTAACACTAAATTAAAGACTTTCAACAACTAAAACTTATTAATAAAAAACTAAACAACGCAGACTAGAATGAGAACCTCTTGAACATACAAAAAAATTCGTGCAACGTTAAATTTTAATTTAAAAAAAACCATTGTTCGTTTTGACCTCGTGCTTGCTTTATGAATTCTCTTGTGAGCAGTGCCCCACGATGATCAAATTTGTCAAATTTAATTAAGTGCTATCGCGTAGACTGCGAACATTTAATGTTATATTACTTCCTCGTGTAACTGTAATTATTTTAAAGTGTAACTGATTTCAATTATGAATTTGTTTGTACGATACGTAATTTCATTTCAAGACGCCAAATCCTACTGGCATTGCGTAAATGCGTCGGTACCCATGATCTTTGAATCTGCGTAACAGGTCGTCAAGGCAAAACGATACTTAAACGGTTTGTACGGAGTCGGTCTCTTATTAAGATGATCTGGGACGACCTCGACGAGACATTACGTGTATCATTACAATCTCAATTTTGTTCCCAAGACCTTAATGACCAAGACCTATTAAAATACATGACTTATACCTCTTATCAGTGCAAGGCTTTAGAATTCTCAATAATTCTCATGGTATAGCCATGTTTTAAATAGTTAAATCGATATTGAACATAGATTGGAATTGGACGATCTCTAGCCTTGACTATACTGGTTTGGTCTCTTAGTTGCCTCTAAAAAAAAGAAATAGAATTGCAACATTAATTAAAGATTCAAAGGTAATTATTAGCAATTCATTTCATATAAATTATGGATGTGTAAAATTCAAATTTCTACCCAATTATCGTTAATAACGTGTCGCTAACTCTGTAATTTCTGTGGGAACTGAAACTAATACGAAATTAATTAATGGTTTTATTCCGTCATCCTCCACTTGTTTGTCCAGTCATCGTTGCTTAATTAGGAGGGTTTTCATTATTAAATTCGAGCAAAATGATAAAAGTTTGGCATTTTCAATTCGGTTTTGTGTCATAAAACACGATTTCAATTTCGATGTTTTACAAATGGCACCCTTGCCAAACGCTCCGTTTCGAAATTGATTTCGTAATTCGATATCCGGGGAGCATCGGTGACCTAAGTTTGATTGTTCAGCTTCCTCGCCACTCTTTGTCCAACATGGCCTCTTCCGGAACGCAAAGTGCCCTCAACTCCGGGATGTTGCCGAGCCGGATAAAGTTGAATCACCAACCACACGTAACTTCCTGTCATAATGAGACTTTATGAGATAGTTTAATGTTTTTCCCGTGGTTATGGAGATACTCTTACATACTGAATTGCAGATACATCGATTCATCGTTACCATCAGGCTTTACATTTTTTCCAAAGCATTTTTGGCAAATCCATGTTCGCACTGCAGTAGATATGAAAATAACGTCTTCAATCTCAAAATTAAACGACGCCTGTCCACTTCTCGCTTTACAAAAACTTGGGATGGGCCCCATTTCGCCAGCGATTGTCCACGGTCGAGGGTCCAATTATGCACATTAGTCGTCTACAACGGCTCTCGTTGAAAAGGATTTTCCAATTAGGGGCTCTCGTGAATTAATGGCCAGCCTAACACTGATAGAACATTTCCTTTTCCCGGTATTTAATCTTCACCAACACAAGGATGGACAAACTTTTTCCTCTTAGCTTCGAAGTCAGATTTTGTTTCGAAAGTTTTGATAATATCGGGCTAAACCGCGTAGCTGCTGACAGTTTAGCCCAAACCAAAATTTATTGTATGTACATTCGTACCTTTGTATACAAGTAGGTGTGCAACCGAGCAAACTTGCAAACCATGAACACATAAATCACAGCATTGTTTTGGCGTATCCATATGACAAAGGGTAACGAAACGCGAGGCTTCTCAAACATTTCCAACATATTGCAGAGATATATGGCCAATGTTTTGCGTACAAATGCGATTAGAATGAAATACAGGATATCGGGCTGGTTAATATGAATCGGGGGATATTCAATTTGCCTAGCCTTTTCCCAACTATGATGGGGTCGGCTTCCAGGCCAACCGGATACAGCTGAATACCAGTATTTTACATGGAACGACCGCCTATCCTCAACTCAGTTACTGGGTAACACGATACGTCTTAATACTGGATCGGGGGGCATTGTAAGTCATTAATAAAATAGAAAGTTGAAATGATTTGCTATTAGCTGGTGCAAAGGAGTAAGAACAAGATAGACACCCCGCCATGCGGCAGGACGGCACTCGCTCGGCATTTAGAACAATAGGACCATAACTTAGGTAAGTGAAAAGCTAGCGTTGACAAGGGTAATGTCCTGAAGCTATTTATGTTTCGCCTTTATCTTCACAAGAGCGGAAAGTAGCATATGGTAACATTCAGATGATGAAACCATCAGTTTCATTGTGTTTGAATTCCAGAAAGTGCCCTTTGAATGTCGTTCAGTACAAGACGTTTTTGAGAAATCTTTTTCGTTGAAGTTAGGCTAGACCTCTGTAGCTTTACTTTATACAAGTTGTCGTTTTGCATCCTCGTCAAAGTCAAAGAGGTAACTATGCTACTGATTCTCGACACGAATCAATAACAAAATAAGTAGTATTTTTTATAAAAATTCGCAAATTGGCATGTGTGGGACACGCATTTTAAAACGCGGCCTGTGTGAGACCGCTCTGTAACTGCCCTTTTACACACACATAAAAACGCGGCCGCTTATACGATACCGTAACGCGATTCTATTCTTTGAAAGTGGTGTATTCTGAAATAATGTCAAACTTAAATAACTAAAAAAGCAAGTACGTATTCATTATTTACCAGGGATCGTAATTTTATTTGATTATTTATGTATTTCATAACAGCCTCCTGAAATTTGACGAGGATGCAAAACAACAGCTTGTTTATGTATGTTTTGATTCTGGGCTTTTAGCAGGTCCTAAACTACCGAAACTGCTTAAAACCTCGTTGAAATCAAACATAAAACTTTATTAGATGGCTATTCTAATAAAACCTATAATAGATCTCTAGTAAAGCCCTTAATGAGTTTCTAAGGAAGGAGATTTGTACACGTGCCAAGAATCTGTCGGTGTCATCATATTGAATTGCCCATTTAAATGCTCCCGCAGACAGGCGCGACGCGACGGTGCGACGCGATTCTAGTTGAACAATTTCCATGAAGTTTTCGTAGAATTTGCTCTATCTGCAGGAGCCTTTTTTCGGTTAGCCTATATTTTCCCACTGCTGGGCAAAGGCCTCCCCCATATTCTTCCACTTTTCCTTGTGCTGTGGTTTCTCCGTCCAATTGGTTAGGAACGAGTCCAAATCGTCACGCCAGCGTTTCTAGGCCTGCCTCGGTGACGACGCCCGTCTTCAGGCACCCACTGTGTGACCACTTAGGCCCATCTCTCTGGATGCATCCTATAAGTGTGACCCGCCCAGTCCCACTTCAGCCTCACAGGCAAGTCCGGGGGAATCTGTTTAAATGTTCATGCGACTGAAGTAGACGTAAGGAAACGTAACAAAAACAGTCCCGGAACTTGGGATATTCGTGATTGTTGGGTAAAGGCAGATACCACAAACTATTACAATCGTGACTAGTGGACGTGAAAGAATTTTGGATGTCTCGTCTCGTCTCTGTCGGTTCATTTGGCCTGTAAGGTCAGGAGACTGCGCCACTTATCTGAGATGTTTTAATGAAACAAAAAATTCTCAAGTACTTAGTTGTCATTTTTTGTTCATGAATGGGTATCCTGCCTGAAATTACATTTATTGTCTCTGTGTTGATTAGAATGAGATTATGTAAGTAGCTATTTTTTTAAGTCGCTCTAGTAAACAAACGTAGTACCTACGTTATGATTTTTTAAATCCCTTAAAAAAAAATACAAAAAAGAAAATCTATGAATGAATGATTTTTTATTTTATTTTTTATCTTTACGGATTGATTACCTTTCTAAATAACTTCGGGATAAGTTAACAGTCATGATATATTTTGAACAAAGTGACTAAAATAAGTTAAAGCTTAGCCGTCTGCTCATAAGAGAGTATATTTTTCCCAAGTTATTCAAGCACAGAAACGTGCCTAGAAAGTCCACCTGCTGAAATTACAATACAAACATTGTTTGTTTACTAAAACCGGGAGTCACGTTCTCCGCTCTACTATACACAAACATCGGGGAATGTTTATCCATTGTATATAAATAATGCGATATAAAATTTCAAGCCCAATTATAACTTACCGCATTTAAAAAAGCGGCCACCAAGTGTTCCGTACCACCGTACAATATTTAGCATTACCACTTCTTTTAAATACTTTACTAAAAAAAAAACACGTTTCCTGTATGGCAAAATAAAGTAAAAAATTTAAGGGGGTTTTAATTTTTTACTTTATTTTATGTTTTATATTCTGTGAAAAATTCAAGTGTCTACCTCCTATTACAGTTCAAAAGATACAGCCCTGTGACAGACGGACAGCCGAGCCTTAGTAGCAGGTTCCCGTTGCCACCCTTAGGGTACGGAACCCGTATAATTAAAATATTTATGTATGTAGAAGCTTAGCTTGCTTGTTGATTTATCTATTTTGTACTTAATAAAAAATGCGCATAGAAGCTACATTAGGAAGATTCAACTAGTGTTTACGCCTTGCTTAATACAACATAGAACAAAATAAGGTGCGCCGTTTCCTGGTGTGACATGATATAGTGCGGCTTTGAATTACACACTATTCCTGGAAGTCTGTAAATCTCAGAATAGTGAGATAACTGACAGAAGCTAATGTGCTTTGCTGCAGCAAGACGACGGAATGAAGGAGCAATTTCCATGTGTACACTGTGCAGCATAAGGTCCACCATTGTTTTAACATACGAGAACACAAAATGTGACAGGTGCAAATAATGCGCTGCGTAGGCACCTGTCCCACTGCCGGCGATTAACGAGAAGCGAGTAGAGATAGCAACTAAAAGCGAAGCGACGAGCAACCAGTGCGAGACTATGACGAGAGATTACTCGCTGGTATGCCTAGTACTCATACTCTCTTTGATTTGTCGCTGCAACAAACGAGTATTCGCCGGCGGTGTGTATAGTCAGCGATCAACTATTGATATATTTAATGCTGTATTTCTTTTACTTACACAGGGCCTTTGTAGGTCCTGTGAACATTTCTGGAGCTAGAAAATCGCTGATAACTAGATGCTTCCTCGTCGTGTGGGCCAGGTGCATTATACCTTGGGTACAAACACCTATATCTAAACATGTAAAGGTGTTTTACCCACAGTGCAGCGTGGTGTTAATTGCACAAGCTTGTAATGTCATTCAACCACAGTTCGCAGAAAACCATTTATCAGATAAGAGTAATTTTAATCACGGGATATAACTCATTTTCAGTTGAGGAAAACGCGGCTATGTACAGTTATACACTTGCCCACCATGGCGTAGATAGAATGCAGGAGTCTGAACCTCACAGTAGCAGGGAGAAAACTTTAACTTTATTAGTCTGTAATTAATTAAGGATTTCTTTACTAGTTTTTAGTGCTCCGTACCCAAAAGGAGCCAATGGAACCCTATTACTAAACCTCCGCTGTCCGTCCGTCTGATTGTCAGCTGTATCTCATGAACCGTAATAGGTAGACAGTTGAAATTCAAAATCACAGTGTGTATAAAAATAAAATAAAGTTAATAAAAAATAATGGGGTCTTAATAAAAAAAAACGAGTTTTTTTGTCTTGTGGTACGGAGCCCTTCGTGGGTGCGTCCGACTCGCATTTGGCCGGTTTTTTTTTTTTCATTTAGTTCACTGAAATATGAATGTTCTTGCTCCTTAGCTGTTGTAGTCATTGAAACACCTTTTCTTATTCCGCTCAGTCCTTATCTCTATGGCTATACGAAAACTCAACAAGGAAAAAGTGACCCTATTATGCAAATTGTACAAACTTACGAAAAAGCCTTACACAGTTATGACGCAAGTTTCCCTTTCCCATTTTATGAGTTAAGAGATCGGTTTAAGGGGTAAGCGCCAGGGTTGCCCGCGAAAATCAATTTTTCTTAAGTTTGCTGCAATTTGCAGGTCAGTGTCAGCTTATATATTGAACAAAATGTAATTCGCCAACTTAACAAGTATGTATTTACAGAATATGACTTTACAGTATTATAATCATTAAAATCATTCAATACGGGTTGTACTGAAGGATTTTAATGATTATAATACTGCTAAGTTCATATAACCCTATTTAATGACTATTTCATGAATTTTCAATCAATAGGCTTATATTATGAACTAATAGGGTTTCGATTGATGATTTTAATGATTATAATTCTATTAATACATAATTGTTACGCTCGCGAATCATATTTTGTTCAACATACAACCTGACACTGACCATTGCAAAAAACGTAAGAATATTTGAATTTCGCGGGCTAACTAGCGCATGCCCCTTAAGCGCACTTGGCGCTTGTCTAAAATTAGGGCTATGTGTTCGGTCCGTATAGCAAAGTTTATTACTTCCTTTGCATGCACTTGTTAATTAATGTTCATTCATCGATTTTTTTGTATTATATTAGCTATTCATTTTACAAACCACGTCCGTGATATGTAAAATGACTACTTATGTCAGGTGAATAACCTTCATGTCGCCGGTAAAGAGAAGTTCGTGCGTTTATTGATATTCCCAGTACCTACCTGCTGTTGCTCTGAATTCGTGATGACGTCCTTCCACAGCAAAAATTTAGAGTCTTAAATTGATAGGCAATGTGATGCAATGCCGTTATTAAAACGATGTTAAGTATTTTAAATCTAGTTGTAAAATGTTAAATAATCAAACATCGCAATGCTTGTTAACTATTGCGTAACATCAAATTGTTACGTTAACATATCTACGTAAGGAGAAAAAACAACACGCAGCAACACAAACCGGTTGTACGAATGTAAATACATAAAATAATAATTGGCGTAGTGCCAATAAAACTCATATTAAAATATTACAAGGTCAATTTTTTTAAATGGCAGTCATAAGCTTGTTTTAAGTGGATCATGTTCATTTTGATTTTAATTTGGATTATTTGCTAATGGATCGATTACACGAATTTTTAACGCAATATTTTTTACGTTTGAGAGGGCACACCGAGCTTCTAGCGCTAATCGATTTTAGGTATTCTATGCGCTCCGTGTATGTGTGCGTGAGGCACACCGGCAAGAGAGCGAACGGCTAGACAGATAAGAGCACTGCGCCGTCCGCGCGCCGCTCGCGCCGAGCCGTGCGCCGATCGACTCGCGAGGTGCTACCAATATTTACAAAATTAAACAAAAAAAAAACGATTCAAATACTTTTATTGGAAATATACAATTTTTAAAATTTATAATTTACCGTCGTTAGATGAGTATCTATGATCAGATCAATAAAAAAATAATATTAGGTATTTAGTCTAATAATACTCAATTAGTTACCTTTTATGATAATATTCTAATTTCTAAGTACAAGAGAAACTTAAAAGTGATTTCAATAACGTAAAATAACTTATCAGCTAAATAAGTAGGGTAAAAATCCCAGTAGTCGACCTTTTATTTTCAATTTCAAATTATTTATTTTTCAAAGTAGATTCAGTAAACTACTTTCGTTAGTACGTAAGGTTCGACTTTTAATTCCATTTAGTGACTTGATGGTTAATTTGACAGATTTGAATAAAAAACAGCTATTTGAGTGGGTGTAAGAATAAACTATATTCAATGAACTTCACAAATGTACTTGTCAGAGAAGGTGTGTCTGTCTCTCGTTAGCATCAGGCATATTTTAATTACTGTGGGCGTACTAAGGGTAGTGTTGGTTATAGCGCAATAGTAAAACGGTTTGCAGTTTAAATCAGATTGCAATTCACGAACAAGTCAATCACACTAGCGAATCACACACTGTAGGTACCTACACAACTCAACGATACGGAACGCGGCAGTTTCTATGCACATGTTGTTCGTACGATGTCCAATGTGTGTGAAATTTCTTGCAACTGTTCTAATAAATACATAAAATCTACAACTCTATTTCCACTTATTTTGATCTCTTCCAATTTTTCTTCTGGTTCTATTGTGTAATAATCTTCTTCTGAATCTGAATCAGCTGGCGAATGATGTGTAGAATGCTAAAAGGTGAAAAAATTATGATATTAAATCAAATAAACAAATATCCTATTTTTCTCAATAGGTTCAGGATACGTTGATAAATTCATACCTAATACTACTTACATTGGGATTGTCTTGCGTCCTAGTTGCAGCAGCACGCGTCTGTAATTTCTGTATTTCATCAAACGGAAAACTAAAATGAAAAAAAAAGAAGATTTATGTTAGCAATCAATATTTTTGTAAGGATTTATAAAATATAATAGAGGGCGCCCTGTGAGGAGGGATCAGTGGTAGCCCAGAGGTCACGGCTGCGACTTAAGAATTGCAGGTCGTAGCTTCGAGCCCAGACAGGAGTAAATTATTTCATCACCACTGCTGTCAAAAACGGTGAAGGAAACATCGTGACGAAACCGGCACGTCTTAGAACAAAAAATTAGTAGACATATGATATCCACCAACGCATGCAACGCACTGGGCCCGCGTAGTGGATTACGAATCGTAATCCACTACGCGGGCCCAGTGCGTTGCGTGACAGGGCTAGAGAGTCGTAATTTACGACCCTCTAGCCCTGTCACTTAGAGGAGGCCTGTGTCCCAACTGTGGGAACAGCAACCTGTTAAAATTAGGGTACTAGTGATAAAAATATTGCCCAGTATACCTAAATATTATGCACAATGTACACACGGCTACATATCAAGCTATAAATTTCCAATATAAGCTGACCTCTCATTGTACAGAAATCCTATACAATGCGAGATCAGCTTATACTGGAGTAGTATAACTTGATTTGTAACAATGTGTACACACGCATATAAAAAAATATGAGGACACAAGCAACAATAATAATCAATATCGGACTTGCTTCATGGCAATATTTTCTCTGTGTGAGTAAGTCATGTCACTGTCTATTTCTCCTTCCACTGGAAGACAACAATTTTGTTCCGGTGTAATTGGCATCCTATAATAAAAAAGAACATTTGATTTAATTATAATTTCTATAATTATCAACAAATCCGTTTTGGGATGAAAGTAAGACTTATTTCATAAAAATAATTAGTTTCTGAACTTACAATTCCAGAGTTTGATAAATTTTGGAATCGGTGGCTTCCATGAAATTTACCCTGAAATTGAAAGTTATAAAGATAATGTGGTACTTAATTTATTATAATGTTTTCTTAGACACATCCTATTATTTTTGCGCTTACCTCACCAGTTCATCAGACGACTCTTTGTTTTGTAGTGAGGTGCCAACAACTGGTACATTTACCCTATAAACAGAAAAAGATAAAGAATTTTCCAGCGTAACTATTTCTTAAAATATCGTAAATAGATAGATAAGTGACAACTATGTACTTACTTTTAATAACTGAGTATAATAAGTAGGTAGGAAGATTATACTTACGAAGCCACAGTATTCTGTTTATCCTCAAAATTTTCTATCTGTAGTTGTGTTTCTCTCTCGGCATCAGATGGGTCAAGTTTATTTTGCAGTGAAATGTCAACAACTGGTACATTTACTCTATAAATAGAAAAAAATAATACAGAATGATTTAAATCATAGTAGATTTAATACGTGATCCGTGATTTGGAAAATATGTTGTCGATCCGTGCATAATCACGGATCGACAACATATTTTCCAAATTTCGAAATTAATAGAAAAAAATTACGAAATTCACAAAGACGGTCATCGAACCTTGATACTGAGCACTTACCGAGTCATCAGTATGCATTTGGCTGCATGAATTAGTGTCACCAGATACTAGAAAGTAGGTAGGTACTGTACTGAGTATACTTACGAAGCAACAGGAGTATTCTTTTTGTCTTCAAAATTCTCAGCCTGTACTTTATATTCAATTATTTTTAAAATACCCCATAAAAAAAAAATAACACCACTTGGTAAGGCAATTAGTAAATAAGTAGGTAGGTAAGTATACGAATTTTACTTACTTCATTTCTTCATAAAAGCGTTTAGCATTGGTTTTTCGCCAACCCCTTCTGTCTTGATTTCTTTACTTTGTTCCCCATTTCAAATAAAAATAAATAAATAAATAAATTTCAAATACGCTACAATTAATTTTCACACAATTTTCTTCGTTACGTTATTAAATCCGTGCGTAAGCGCAAGCGACACAAGCTCCCCGTCCGATGGCCGACGGCGGACTAAAGCGGATAAGAGGGCGGCGCGGCGGCTCTGCTTATGATGGGCAAAACTCGCGCGAATTTAGGTATTTCCTTCTTATTGTTAAACAAATACACATTTTGAAAATGTAAATCGTATACGTTGTATAAAACATGTAGTTTTGTTATTATTAAAAAACTGATGACCTTCCGCGAAGTATTCACGCCGTACTAAGCGTTTGTTGTGTTTTTTAGAGATAACTTTGTGAATTTATTCTATCGAGCCAACTTTATCAAATCGTGTTTCCATCCTGTATACTGCCTAGTATATATGGCCAATAATACCAAGTTATTTCCTGAGATTTTAATTTAATTGTTTACTACTTCAAACAACCGTTATAAAAGCGCGTTTTTGTGTATAAACAGCTCGGTGCCCCGTTAACGTAACCTCGAACATTATTGGATCTCATCTTCGCTTTGGAGGTTCCTTGTTAAATCAATCATCTAATCATAATTTTAATCCCCATTTTTGTAATAGTTTGTGTAATCTTGATAGTATAATGTAATTGTAAGTATGAATCTTGATATCGGAATTAAAATATTTTTATTTTATTTATTTATTGGACGAATAATCCGGATATAATAGTTTATTTATTGGACGAATAATCTGGATATAATAGGAATTAATAATAATATCAAGAGAGCTCGAAATTGCTTCAGTGACGGCAACATAAAATGATGAATTAAGGCTGCTTGAAGAAGGATACGGTCAGCCTTAATCTTTAAACATAAGAATTATAATGAAGCAGTTTATGAGTTGTACGAGATCACTTGTGGAAGGAAATACAGAGCTTGGGTTGACCTTGGCATCGCTACGCCAAATGTTGGCCCAATGACCTCGCATGGATCAAGCCACGATGGTCTTTAGTCACGCCACTCGTGACAGCCAACAATACCAACTTATAGTGGTAGGTAGATAGACTAAGGAAGTTGGACGTTACAACCATTTTGGTATGGTACTTACTTAATTATTTGAGGCACTTGTTGTTAAAGCTGAACTAATCGGCACATCGTTTGAGTATTCGAAGTAGTTTATGAAGATTGTAGAATAAGAGTCGTATTTTATTAAACTGATAATACTAGCTTCTGCCCGCGGCTTCGTCTGTGTGAAATTTCTTATTATATTCTTAGTATATTTTTATGTCTGAGGTAGATACGTAAAATTAGTAGCGCTGCGATTGGCGTGAAATTAAGTTTCATAAATAAACAATTCCAAACACAATAATATCAGTGAAAGCTAAGCATAAATAATTGCATAGAATATGACAATTATTATTGAGTATCATCATAAAATCAGTAGAAAATGGAAACCGTAAAATATCTTACAATTACTACACAGAAAACATTAAATAAGTAGCAATAAGTTAACTTTCGATAAATGCCAGTCCACGACGTTTGTTGCAGACGTGAACGGTATGGAAAGTTGTCCATTTAAGGAATGTTGTCATCACAAAAAAATAGTCCGAAGTGAATTTTAAATGGTCTCGATTCAAAATTACCAATTTATTTTGCAATCTTACCAAAAATAAATTACTCGGAGAAACAGTCTCTTGTAGTTAATTGGCAGAGATACTTACCTACTCTTATTGTTTATAGTAATTTATTTTAAACTTAATGCTTCACCGTGAGACGAAAATAATGAAAAGAATTGCTGGGAATTCCATTCAAGATTGCGTGAACATAAAGATTTTATTTAGATTTTATTCACGAAATGGCACTCAAAACATTTGGGACAAATCCTGCGTTCGACTTATCTGCAGGCCCACGCCCCTGGAAGGAGCCGTAAACAAAAAATACTCGACTGATAAGCGTGAGCCACGCGATACTGGAATCCCACTTAATTGATTGGTAAATATACACTGTGATATAGATCTACGTACCATATATTTATGGCCTTGCTCTCCAAAGGGTACTTGGTTGAGTAATTTGTAGTCGGTGTTACTAATCGCGGTCTGACTTATACCATTTTATGGTAACGAGGAGCGCAGAATGCGCATCTTCAATATATCCTTTCGTAATCAACCGGCGGCATGCGGCAGCTCGTAAAAGTAAATTAATCGATGTTCTAGCCGACACAACACGACCATCTCGCATAATCGCATCGTGAGTTAGTCTTGTTAGACATAATATTGCAAATTAAAAACAAAACCAGCGCTTTGAACTTGGTCAAGTATGAGTGGAAATCAGCTTTGATCTTTTACTTGATGTTTATAGCTTTAGGCAGTTCACAGTTCCCTCATTTCAGTACTGTTATTCAAAAGACACATAAAACGGACACTGCTATATTAAAACCGATTAAGATATGCGCCTAGAGACCACACAGCTAGTTACAGCATCGCATAAAATTGAGCCTATTTTAGCTCACAACCAAATTAGTTTATGAACCACTTCCCACAGAACACTTAGCTTATTAAAGGTCTACTCTACGGTGCGAAACCTTGAATCATGATCACTTGAACTGGCAAAGTACTAACTCAGTACACTAGTTGAATCCCACGCGTATGACTCACGCACTTAGACGGTTCACAGACGAACAAACAAGCAAACTTAGTTTGCAAATAAATGAGAATGGATATGGATAAGTTGTATAATCAAGTGTGGGAGACACAGACAAAACAAACAATATTATCTAATCACTGAGAACTGAGGCCATCAAATACCCTGGCAGGGCCGCGTGTTGTTCGAAAGAGATACCGTGGCCCGTGGCATAGGCAACTGAAGGAACACGGGTGGGTTTTAGTCAGTAAAAGTCTGACACGCCCTCCCGCTCCGCCCAGAGCGAGAGAAGTCATAAAATGATTTCCCATCCAGAAAAAAAAAGGCCATCAAATACTACTTACAATCAACTTTATCAAGCATGGTTGTATACGAACAGACGTTCAGTCGTTTTCTCATTAGCAGCCCGGAGACTAAATGTGTGCCCCATTAGTGGCAATACAATATTATATGAGACTAAAACATAACTGGCGAAATGTGGGTGTACTATAGGTGCTTCTCTGCCTAACCCTTCGTTAAATACAGGCGATATGTTAAGTGTTGGATAAGAATCATGATACTGCAAAGCAAGCAACAGACTGTCGTTGTATTCATGATATAAATCTCGTCGGAATGTATAGTCAAAAAACTAATTCTGCATGTCAAGTGGAAAGCTTGTAAAATCGTGAGATGAACAAGATAACAGTGAGCGTTACTGCCAGTAATAAGAACAAGTTAGCTGAGTTTGTTCAAGATTGCCATCAAGCGGGCCCGCCGAGGATTGTCCTACATTACTAAATGCCTTTAATTTCCTGTACTAACAATTATCTCTTTAACATTTGACCGCTTTCTTTACGAGTACAAAGACTAATTACGTAACTTCCCGTTTGTTTCCTATGATGATGGTGATTCATTAACATTTCATTGTGATCCCGTTATATTTGTACTTTGTAGATACATTTTTCCATAATCCATCGCAATAATTAGCATGAAAATATGAGGCTTAAATATGTATGTAACTACTATTATGCCTCGTCAAGCATTAACTCTGATTGACGTACAATATTTCCACTTAAATAATTTCGTTGTACCTATGATAGGCTTACGTGTGCCTCGTGTGAACACAGCATTCTTTGCCGTCACAATTTACACACCTGAACCGCCAAGTATTGTGTCCTAGAGCCGTCACTCCTCGTTAGACAAGCATCCAGTCGACTGTGACTATTCGCAGGTTTATACTAAAACAAACAGATTTAATCTTAAGCCAGCTCATCTTAAAGTTCAAAGTTTATGATCAGCTAAACTTGTGTAGTGCGTATCCAGACACAAGTTTGATATATGCGTAATATTCTCAAACGGACAGATGCAATGTAGCCGACAACCTCAAGGCTAGAACCCTGCCGCGAAATAAATTGTACACATCGCTTCTCATACGGCTTATAGATAACCGATTTGACAGGCAAAAAGAATCTCTGCGCAGTCGCCAACACCACAGCAAACCAGATTAATTTCTCATTTCAGTTCAATTGCGACGACAGTACTGCTGGAAATTAATATTTCGCTATTCCGTTTCTGTTTTCGTTTCATTTGCATGGGCACACAATGGCAAGTCGTCACAGTGAATGAATTTTCAATTTTGAGCTAGATTACCAGAGTCATACCTTACCTGTGAGAATCCACGGTTCGCCAATTCCTGCAGCTATAAAGTCGTAGGCTTGTTATAAAGTTGAGCAATTCTTTCGTTATTACGGTCGACAGTATAAAGGCATAAGATGATAGTATCTAACAGCTTTCGAAATGAGCTCTGCCAAGCGGTCGGCTTCGTTAATTCAATCACGACTACAAATTAACTGCATGCCCCACCCGACCTACCTATTGAACCCGAATACATACATAAGTACACTGTACATCTGTGTACACTGTGAAAACGACAGACACAGACATTCTGTTGTCATGACGTGTTTAAATAATAGAAAGTTTCCCATTATTTACAACAGTGTCATTAATTAATTTACTGTGCTTAATTAATAACGCTCTGCTACAGATGGATTTAACAGTTTTGTATAATTTTGGTAGAATGCTATTTATCTTTAAGAAATATTGACACAACTCCAGCCATCTGAAACCTAGCCAGAGATCTTTACCCATTCACTTAGGAAAAACCAGTGTTAAGTAACAACACAAACACATTCCAATGTGCAGTAAAAAGAAAATTTCGAGGTGATTGTAAAACGCCTCGGGGGCGGACAATGGGACTTTGAATACGATAGTCCAATAATAGCTGATTGTGGAAGTACTATCGCTTGGTTTTCATCTCGTAAACCCATAGAGGATTGAAAAAGCTATTGGAAAAATAGCGTGAAAAATACAAGGAGGGGTGACAATGACAGCTACAAGTCTTGGCTGTCGTTGCAGTTTATTCAGACCGAGGTAAACAGTTTTTTTCTGGATTTATTGGTGCTTGTGTACTTTCCCTGCATAACGAAAGTTGTTGGGTTTGTTTGAAAGGTCTACTTTATATGCAGTGCTTAAATCGTGTATTTGATGCAGGTTGAAAACATATTAGAGGACCTCTTGTCGAAAATACTTACCTAAAAGCTTTGTCAGTTACGTTACATTTGACACAGGTGTTAGACCCTAAAACTGCAAATACCGTATTCGTTTGCACAGTTCGCATCATCCATAAGTGTCGTACTAGGAACAAAGGGGCTTTTCTACCGACAGCTCTTGACATGGAAAGGCTTTTTTGCTATTCGCGATAAGGAACAGTTACCGAGAGCCCGATATCGCAAAGATTGACTGCTAGTGCTCCAACACTTTGTTCCTTAAAAGCATACTCCTCGACTGACGCCTATTATTAACATAGTTTATTCTAGCGAATGCAGAGGGTTATAAAATGCGCAAGTTTATTTGTGTGTTAACAATCATTGCCGATGTATTAGAAAGTCAGAATAGAAATAGTGTACTTTAAGAGACTATTGGGCTATTGTACTAAAGTTTTGTTTAATATAAGGGCTGGATTTAATATGACATTCCAAGCTTTGAAACCAGTTTCATGCATTAGATTCCTCGCGGTAACTTTATTGGTAGCAATAGCATCATCTCGTGATTAGCATAACAGTAAAGTTCCGGTATAAGTCTCTATTGAGCAATCAGGAGATAATTTATTTTCATGGCTTGAAGCTATATATATCTTCGCCATTAATTTATGTTTTTTCAGTGACATCTTGACTTTCAACAGAATATTAGGTACTGTCAACGTTTCTACACGGAGTTTTATAATGAAGGATCTTTTATACAATTTAACAACAGCTGTGTATTTTGAAGGGGCTTGCTTGAGGCGGCTGACAAATTGCAGCTGCCTGTCGTATACTTAGAACGAACGCGTGAAAATTCTATTTGCTAAAGTAGTACTGGGTGGATGGTGAATTCTCCACCAAGTATAATGTCATTTATAAAATTCTTATTTAAATTTTCCGACATCCGTCTCATTCCAGTTGCTACAATTTCGTTGACCTCATGGCATATTTATTCGGTACGCAATTAAATGATAATTTTACAGACCAAAGTTTCACACACGTAAATCAAGCCGACCTCAAATTACTGTTCCATAAAACTGTCATGTCCACGTGCTGTTTATTCGTGATAGCGGACAATTTTCTTCACCGATGGCTTCATTTAACCGATGGTATTGATTAAATATTCCATTTATCATATGCGGTGGTCTGTTTACATGTATTTGAAAATGTAGAACAGAGGTAAGGCACATAATTAAGTATTAACCTGCACAAACGCGGCGGCGGACCACACAGGTGACTCCTGATGCCTGAAGCTAGTCGTGAACTATAAGTTGCCGCGACGGCCTGCACTACAATAAAGACTTCCACTTCCAATCTCACTATGAAGCTATAACCGTTTTTGTTTGTTTTTTTCGCTCATACCGCTCAATTCTTGCAAAACTATTCGTTATTCAGTTACTATTCATGTAATAGTAGCTTAGGGCGTTTGTAAAAAGAAAAATCCGTGTATATCTTGAACCCGTGTCGTCCTTTTCTCTGGCAGATTGAGCAGGGTTAAGAAATTGTTAGTCTTGTTGTGAGCAGATCAGATACAAATCCTTTGTGTAAATCAAAAGCCTTTAGCTTTCAACAATAAATTAATAAAAATAAATCAAGGCTCAATTTGCACAGGGGAATGAACATCTGATAGACATTTTTCGCCATTCCCACTTACGTTCTTATGAGTAACTATATTGATATGACGGATGCAATATATCACGTTACCTTAATACAAGTTCTTCTTAGGTGTATCGCTTTCGGGAAACCTGTACTTGCTGTATACAGGGTCTCACCGCTAGTTGCCGGAAGCTTGCACCTTGTCTGTATCGTGGTCACGAGATTGACAGCCCTAGCCAAAGGCGGACTTGGCGAATGCTCGACCGCATCCCGAGTGCCACTTCCTTGTGAAATACCACACTTCTGCAACGTTTCTTGTCATTGTATGCGGGTGTGCACACTTAGTTAGCATAAAGCTCAGCCCATCGCACCTATATTACGTTTTCTAAGCGCACAGAAATGTAAATGTGGGAGCGATGCGATGAAACCTAAATAAATCATTAGACTGCTTTAAGCTTCTTGGTTAGTTTACGTAAACATACACCTGTTGCTTTTGGTTTCCTATTCACTACTTTTCGTATGTTCTAAAGCTTTTGCGAAAATTCAAGGTGCTGATAAATATACACCTTTGCGCGAATCCTTGTCCGAGCCGACTCCTCTTATCTTATCATGGCGATGCTGCAGTAAAATTTTAATGAGGTGGACCCTAGCCCGGAGTCAGTCCCGCTAATCGAACCAAAGCTTACAGTTACTTTGTGGATAGTGTGGATATAAAATGCAAACTAAATACATATTCAATGTCTGGATACATTATAGAAAGGTATTCTAACGGGAGAATAACTAACCTTTATTCTATTCTTCTTAAGTTATTCAAATAAGTTATCATCGTCTCGACATCCGCGTAAGTTCTGCAGCTGGATTTAATTTCCTTCTCCTTTAACGCAGATTAGTCTGGTAATGTGTTTTCAGTGATTGTTTTAAGAGTCTCATAAATGATTTATGCTGTTTTTACAGTTCCACATTCGCTAATGTTTAGGATCGCGGGTTATCGATAGCTATAAAATTGGAATAAGATTACCTTGGTAGGTAGTTATTACTGCGTCGTGCCTCTAGACCAAAAACCGAAATAAGAAGAATAAACAAAATCGTTTCTGCAGTTGACAATGAAGTGCAGTTTATTTTCTCTCTTAGGATTTGACCAGGCTATGAGATGTTCGCGGATATAAAATGTTGAACGTTTACGATTTTGCACTTGGACATTCCACGAACAAGCGAATAGCGTTGAAATAGATTTAGTTGAAGTAATATCCGCAAGTACCTACATAACTCTAAACTTGAATGGACATTAAGTAACAGTCTATATATATTCAGCAGTAACATAATTTTAGTAGCTGTATCTCACCGTTTCAAGTACGATGCAAATGCTCACCCACTTCGCTATCTTTCGTCAATGAACCACAACGTTTTCGAATGAAATAAATCGCTCTTCATACCGTGTCCTGATTTGGCGAAACGGCTACTGTAAGTACTGTAACAGGCTCGTTACTTGGTGATTTATTAAAACATTGTACTCGGAACTACGGGCTGTATGAATGTGAATGCACCGTTGCACGCCGTGCCCAGTTACCCGTAATGTATTCGAAATAAAAATTGAAAGAGACTGCTCTGTTGCTGAACTGAATGTCTATGAAAATGAGCTGCAGAGTTTATTCGGAACTTTTTGGAGCAAGTCTCTTTTTGACTAAAGCTATTGTTACGAAGATAACAATTGAACATCTATTCGACTCCGAGTCACCTACATTTTTAAACTATTAAAATAATGTATGTGTATCATTAAAAAAACATGTCACGTAGCAGATTAGTCGTCTCATAATCCTGAGTGACGCTGAGCACCTCTGCTTAGTAGGTACATGACAACATTTAATTTTGAAGGTTCGTGTTCGGATACAAAATTCGTTTCGCGTTTATAAAATAATTAATTTTCCAGTTTGCCATTTGCTAATGAAATTACTTGTGATCCCTGTAAAGTTTATCCTTCCATTCAATCAACTTATGTTTTCAACAGCAATATAAATGATATATTTGGCATTTCAATTAAAAATAATTAATGTGTTTGTGTTATCAATTTCCGGAAGAAATTAAGTTGATTAATATATTTAAGCTATCAGTTTTCGAAAGATATTAAGTAGTTAAATAAATTCTTCACAGATAACTAAACTACAATTATGAAGAGGGAATTCAAACTTAAATAAAATTATGGGTAAGTTAAATAAGTTCGGAAAGTTTTCAGACATTTGTAGGTTTCGGTCCCTCGAGCTGTTGTTCTACGTGCTATTGACTGGGGCTTATCTTTGAAACTTTACAAGATATTTTGTTATCTTTATGTATTGTACTGATTATTTCAAGAAGCAAAGTATCATGGAGCAAAACAGTGTCTAGACTCGCGCCGGCCATATTTTTCATGCGTAGATCTATCTGGAAGTACACACTGGCTATAATACTACCAACAAAAACGATGATTTAAAACGTGACTAAACACGGAGGTTGGTTACAAATACGAAAGGGCAAAAAAGGTTACATAATTTCGATCAAACGGCTTTTGTGAATGAATACCAGCAAAACGTAATGAATACGAGGAAGCCACACAGAGTGGTATCAGACCGTAACGCAAATGGGTTAACAACCTTGATTTGTGTACTTGTTGAATGACTATGAGCTTGTTGCACAAACTTGCTGTAACCACACGTTGTGAAATATTGCCCATACTGTACCTATGATAGATTAAATGACACTCAATCCACTGTATAGTGTAACTCTGTGTAACCCACCGTCTTTAGCTTGGTTTTACCTTATATAGCTTCTGTTCACTCTATTGCTAATCATTATTTGAAAGGACGTCTGATCTTGTTTATAGATTAATCAATCGATATGTCCTATTACGGCATATCAATCATTGACCTATGTATACAGAAATATTATCGACACTTCAATTCGCAGATGTCCTAAACCTATTTACCTTATTCAAGTGCCGGTTAAGAAAACATAAGTGTCTTGGATGTCTGTTAGGTACGTAGAAATGGCTGTTGACTCTACCTTCTTGGAAACTTAATATACATAATAGTATGATATCGCTTATGTTTTTGTTTTCCTTAAACAACAAGGCACCAAACGATACTAAAATTCGTATCGCAATTGCCTATTACATTTTGAAATCGTATGTCGGAAACTCAATATGATTTGATTGTAGAAACGTTTGAAGGAGCAATCGTTTGATAACGTTACGTTTTTCGATATCCTGGTGTAATCTCCCGTAGGTGAACGACGCTGATTTAATGTTCCTTCACGCACGGTTGGGCAATGAAGCTATTTCACTTTGTACGGGCCACATGACGATGACCATACATGCACTCACCGCCATGTTTATGAGAAACATGCATCTTGTTCTGCGTTTTAATTAGTCCACAAAGTAAACGGTGCCGACATGATTAGGTCAATCGATGGCGATCAAACATTTTTCATGCGGTTTATTTTAAGAGTTCCTGTAATGCGTTTGATGTATGCTTCTTGTGCATGCTTGTGTTACATCTGACAAATGCATTTAAACAGATAGACACGAAGTAAATGTTACGACAGGCACGTTATGAAGAGAGAAAGAAGAAAGGGCGTTATTATTCTTGGAATCAAGAGGTTACCCAAAAATACTTTTGTTTTTCCTCGTGGAAACTATCTTTTTGTTATATTCCCGTAGTTCTCATCGTATTTAACATCTCCAACAATAATATTTAACAGAACTTAAAAAGCAAATGTTTTCTTGTCTGAAAGTTTCCCTTCGGAACAGTAAATACACGATAACAATTTCTCAATTTGTTTCCAAAGCCAAACATTGTACCAGACACACCGTCGAAGATGTTAAAAAGCGGAGGTGTTGAGTATATGAAGGTTCATTGTTTGGCCCTGTGTCAAACAACGTCTGCCATCGGCACTTCAAAGCGGCTAGTGTTTGGGTTGTTTGAATAGGCGATACCGCTAATGCAATGTTCGCGGTTCTGTGTCCAGCACGGAATCTACTGCCTGGATAGCGGACCCTGTAAATTAGACATCGCACTACAGTTTCCACGGTGCTGGTAGTCGTTGTTATCTCACTGTGGTTGCAGAATCACTTTTACTATCGCTTAAAGAAGGCACCGCAACACCAACAATACAGAGATGTTATCTTTCCAGTCCTATTCCGCTTACGTGATATTTTTCTTTGGCCGGTTCCTTGAGAATTTTCGTCGTACTAAAGTGCCAACAAATAATCGTAAAAGCAGTGAACAAACAGCTTTACGGTTCGTTTATGTTGCGGTTATCTGCACGAGGCTGTCTCCTTTAATGCCTCAGATATCTGGCCCTCGGTGTTTACCGCAACCTATGGCCCCATTCTAATAACTTTGTACAATCTCTTTCTGTGATTTTTCCACGAAGAACATAAATTATCTATCAAAAATGTACTGCTACGATTTACCGTTTGTTTACTGTTCCTAAATTGTAGGCTAGACTATGAAAGGAAGGAAACAAAACGAACTGTTCGGGTTGTCGTAAAAAATAAACCTCCTCGTTTCAGTGCACACAATTTAATCTGATACGTTGGTTTACCTGTTTAGTGGTAGGTATAAAATTTACCATTAAACTCGTAACAAATAGACATGATTTGTGTATGTATAACAAGTTTATTGGTTCTATGAAAGTTCTCAGTAGCAGTAAACCCTTGGGGCAGACGTCGTATCATACGTGTCGCACTGAAATGTTTTACTGCATGCATGAGATATGAGGGATTTACACATATCTAAGTTTGTTTATCCATGTTATCATATCATATAAAGCTGCAGTTGCAGATAGGTATAACTATATTTTACCAGCATTATTTGAAACATCGTTTTAACTTCAAAGAAAATGACATAATTATATTAATTAGAATTCAATTAGCACGACACGAAACAATGCCTTATTTCCTCCTTCGAAATTGTATCTCTTTGTAAAACATTACTTAAACTTAACGCTATAACTATTAACGGCTTTTAGATGGAGTGAGCTATTACTTTGAGGTATAGACTTCCTGGAGAGAAAGGTCATCGACTCGACACACCTCGTGGGATGTTGGCAAGCCACTAGCCGCACCATACCGTAGTTCCCGGACGAACACGGAGATACGAAGAACAAACACTGGAAACACGCATGAACGTAAATAAATAACAAAAACTAAATAAGAAATGACCGGTGTTAATTCAATTAACTGTATATCTTTCGTGTTATCAAAAACTTCAAAACATTATAAGTACATAAGTAAGATCTACAATGACTAGGTAATACCCACTAATTTCGAACTAAATGCAAATTGTGGACAACATACGGTAGAGAAGCATTACAGAATATTTGGTTAATGAACAAAATAATTATACCGCAGAGTGTCGTCTGTTACATGTTGGTGACAGCTTTCAATGAAGAATATGTCGTGGTAAAGGGCTCAAAACAATTTAGGTAAACAAACAACTGGCAATGTATGGCCAAAAGAAAATATCGATTTGCAAAAGCAATTTTTATTTCATTTTTCACGATTGAAGCAGCTTTAGTTTTGCGCAGTATTTGAGAGTTTTAAGTTTTCCACAAGCTGAGATTCTCGGAATGTTATACTTTCTATATTTTATCTTTCCGTTTTGTCAACCAGCTTTTCTTTCTATCTAAGCTTCTTTCCTGAGACATGTTCCCAATTTTCTTGAATAAAAACAGTTACAGGATAACTTGTATTTCTTTCGACTTTTGCACGGTTATCCTTCGCAGATAAGCTTCAGATAATGCTTTTTAAATTGCTGATAATATTTTAATACTTTTCCATAAACTTTCTTGGTAGGTAGTTCCTTTACGGAGTAATTTTGAGCTTAATGTTCTGTTTGTCGGAATTAGCCATAATCAGCAGTTTGGTCACCTTTATGTTTACCTCGTTACCTAATACACGGTCTTTCTTGGTCTTCTATTGTTTGCTTCGAAATAACCAGCAACATTTAACTTGAGTTACGACACACTTAAATGTCGAAGTACAGAGATCTTCGTAACTTCCACTACATACTTATCTTTACCATTACTATGTTTTATAAAGTTTGCTTTGCTCAAATTACGCATTGTGGCTATTTTGTCTGGAAGGACCTCATCTTAGTTTTTTTGTTAGACTGAAATAAGGAACATGACTGGTTCATGATTTCTTGATAAAAGGGCAAAGTTCAAACTTCACATAGGGTGGCTTAAATCCGTACCTGGTATCACGCATTCCGTTCAATAAAATCGATTAGACTGCGGTGAAGCCAAAAGAAATATTTATGGAGGGTGCTAACTCCTTGTTGTTTTGATTTTGAAGGGAACTAAGTTACATGTGAGTACCTACCTATCACCTACATTGTTGCGACAGTAGTCACTTATGCATCAACCGCAAAACAAGAACTCATGAGTTGAATGATGAACACTGTTTTACTTTCCTTTTGTCTTTCTTAACCACAATGATCCCAAGACTATAAATGCAATGCAATAAATATTTTTATTGCTAGCAATCCTCATGTACCATTACATGGCAGAAGTTGTGGAGACAGGTACATCGGATGATCGGAACGTTAACGAGGAGAGGAGTGGTTTAGCTACACCACACCACAACGGTACATGCTCTGTCTACTCCATACATTTCCTATTCATTTCAATCTATTCTCCGATGACGTGAATGCGGCGCACTGTAATAAGGACACGTCATTCAATACCATACCACAGAGCAATGTAAAGCAGCCTGCAGAATACACCCACCCTTATCTATTCTCAACTTTATTCCTAAGACAATACAAGAGTGGACAACGGCAAGTTAAGTTTGTAGCTACTGTGATCGTGATTGCTATTATGCAAACCAATAGGTATTCTTTAGGGGGAAGCCGGACATTTACGCCGACTGGAAATTCAAATGCATCGCCACACACAGGTCTGGTTTTACTTTTAACTGTTCTTTTTGAACAGAATGCAGAAGAACCAGCACAATTTTTTACTGGTTGTAAAGATGTATTATGTTATTAAAACAGTCGTATATTGCAGTAGCTGTTCCAACTTCAGCGCAAGTAGAAAATATTACGAGTTTTAACCACGCCCTCCATTGTGGTGCAGGTCTCTAAATTTTATAACTTAAACACTAACGAGCCGTCGATATTATCGCAGTGCGGGCTCCTGAACAGTTAAATGCCAACAATAATCCTCTAAACCGACAAAAGCTTCTGTATTAAATAGTAGAATTAAACTTTAAAACTTTTAGAGCTTCCTTTTATGGTAATTCGATTCAAGCAACGCATTAATTCCGGGTCATCAGCAACGCGACGCAGAAAATAAATTTGCGAAGAATGATAAAAAACAACAAGGGGAACAGTACTCTCCCCTAATTCAGCTACGTAAAACTCGGCGATCCCTTTAATACCTGTTTACACATTTCTTGGTAATTTGTGTTTGGCTAATGTTGTACCGTAGTCATTAGACCGCTTGGGTCGGGCGGCTCCGCGCATAATTATAATTCATTACCTTATTCCTTGTTATAACGCGTTTATAACGTCGTTATTAAAATTTTATTTATTGAATGCGTATCACCGGTGACGGCACCATTAATTCTCTCATATGTGTGCAGATTAAATTACGAAAGCGTGTGTACTACTTCCTCTTAAGAGGGAAACACTAAGGTGGGCCTACCTTAGCGTTTTCCCCTTACGTTAATTCAAATTTTCTCACATTTTTTGTAATTTTCAGGTATTTTTCAGGTTGTATGTTGATCAAAATATGATTCGAGACGGCAAAAAATGTGTAATAATCATTAAAATTATCAAACTCCCTCCCTCAAGTCAGAATTGTCCTCAAATGTCATGATTTCATATTTTGATTAAGATACAACCTGACACTTACCTGCAAATTAGAAAAAACGCAAAAAAAAAAAAAAGAATTAAAAAACCAAGCTCGGGCTACCCTGGTGCTTTCGCCTTAACAAGGCAAAGGCGTGGATAAGTAAATTTCACGCTCCTTGAAAATCCGCATGCAAAAGGTAAACTTTTAGACCCTAAGAGATGAAGATCAGAGCTCCGCAAACTACAGCAGTTTGTCATTCAACTCCTATGGGTTGTGTTGTGTATACCACATAGTTACGTGAATAAATCAATTTTATACACGCTGGCGGATACCGCAGCGAATCACATTACATGCGGTCACTGACATCTTCCTGTATTGCATAAATTTTATAACGAAAACAGAAGGTTCAACTTGCTTAGAAAAGATTTTGTTGTGTTGTTATCAGTGTTAGTGCTGGCGAAACCGTACGCACGATGTATCTCCATATTTTCCCACATCATTTTCCTTTTCCATACATCACCAAAATCACGTTTTTATCGCTCCTCGTATAATATCGGTCGTGAATACAGCATTGCTCTTCCAAAGTGACGAAATATAGGTAAAATCTACAATATTTTGTGCCCCGGACTGACCGTGTTGATGATGCGATTTATAGAGAACCGCTTGCTCGTATAAAATCCGCAAACTTTCGGAATATTTTTGCTCAAAGGTTAGACTTTTTCTATTTTATTATTATAAGGCGTCATCAAGTCTATGTCAGCTATGCGGGCTACACAATGTAGGAATTATTAATCCTTAGGAATGCCTATAAATCACTTTTTATAGTTTTCTAACATAGGCTTCATAGCTAGGTGAATAAGAATCAATACGGTGCTGTCCTGTACTGCAACTAGCGGTATTAAAAACAATACCATATTTGTCACAGAGTGGTACTTTAGCCGAGTCTTGTGAGAATGTTCAGTTATCTGAAGTGATTAGTTTTTTCCCGGCGTTCCTATACCGCGGTGCCATCTCGAACCGGTCGCTACGCTTCCTGCTATGATCCTTAAATGGCACCACAACGCGTGTAATTTTCTCCGTATCTACTACCTATATTTTTTTGCAAATACTTTTAAATGGTCGCAGTAAACGGCTAATCTTTATCGTCGGCCACCATTGGTCAGTGAACTTAACATTGTTAAGTCCATTGAGTACTGTAAATAACACTGAGTCTCGTTTATATTTCACTTATTTTATGAACCTATCTTTAATCTAAACGATGCCTTTCTTCGTGCTGTATAAGCAATATTTGCTTATGCGACTATATTATCGTGGTATTTGCATTTTACACTGCTCATTTACATGGAAAAACATGCTTTATAAAATTCCCATAGCCTATCCTCTTTAGAAAGACGTTACAAACATGACATACTCGTAAAATAAAGCTATTAAATTTTGGCATTAATTCAAGTTTTATGAAACATTTTCGCTTGTAGGGAAGGAATAATGTCTCAAAATTGATGTACTTAATACGAACTTCCGTACTTATCTAAAATATCGAATTTTATTTTATAATGTTAGTCTATGTATATTTTTCCGACCACAAGGCAAAGGCTACTTAGATCAGAGAAATAATAAAATTATGCTATAGAATTTTATGAAAGCAATATAATTGAAATACCTACATAAAAGAAGTACCCAAACAGAAAACTTCATAAAATGCAGGAGGCAGCGTGAGAATCCTTAATTTAAAGTAAGTCTCGGCAAGCTCATTCAGAATTCAGGAATGGGGGCGTCATCTGGCCTTGTGATTTATACTTGAGACGCACTGGAAATCTATTCCCCGTGGCATTCTGTGCAAACCGTAAAAATGTTCAGCCATTACACATGGACTGTGCTCTGATTGGATTTCCGTGCCAAAAATGAACTCGCCCATTCATAACTTTTTCAATTTTATATGTTGATGACAACTTATTTACTGGTATAATTGTTATAGCCTATGAAACGCAATAAAGTTAATGTTCGTGTTTGTTTGTAATCAATTAAAAATCCATTGTAATAAAGATGCAAGGTTTTATCAACGCCTTGTAACTTATTAAAGACGGCCAATCTTGATAATAATTTTGAACGTTTATTGAATTGATCTTGATAAACGCTTATTGTTAAGCTCGTCAAATCGCACTTGTGATTCTTCAGTTTATGTGCCTACAGGCTACAGGTATTTTATTACGTCATCTTCACATACATAATAATCTTACTACGATTCGCTCGCACGAACGCTGGATTACGTGTGTGGCGAAGCAATAACGTATAAACGTACTGCCCATGTTCTGAGAAACTTTTATTACTAACTTCAAACTTTTACAGCATTCGATATCACTGAAATCGATTTGATTCTATCTCAGTTCGTACCTCACTCGATTTGGTTTACGTTTTTTCGAGCGATTCGATTATTCAGTTGTGGGATTATATCACGAACAAAATCTACGTCGTACTTACTATGTGTCGGTGTGGACTGCGCTATTTACTGAAACATGCATGCATAATGTTATATAAACATGACCTCTTCTCGCCCTGAAAATTATACTAAGCAATTGACTCGCAATGTGATAAATGTATGTACTCGTACCTATCCTTTGATTAAACTCATCAATAATTATTGCTTCAATTAGTTTATCAATACTTGTATTGTGAAATAGTTCCGACTGTACCGAGAATAATACTTTAAATTTTACTGTGAAGCCTGTGAAGGAATAAAATGGGTTCTAGAGCCGGATCGCGGGGTAAATGCACCAATTGAAGGCCGCTTGAAGCACTAGTACTACTGCACAATAAATCCTTACAGAGAACGCCGCGTACGCACTATGTAATATTTATTGCACTCACACTTCGTATCTAATAATTAAAACATATTTTAACGTTGCCGCCGCGGGCCGTAAAACGGAGGCTGAATATTACCTGTATTGTGAGGCTACTGTCTGCTTAGTAGCCAAGAATATTGCTTCCTCAACTAACTTGTACACCGCATAAGATTGTGTTGAGTCTACGCTACATGTACCCTGAACCCTTTAATATGAACTTTGTAATATGTATGTAGTTATTGTATATGTTTTAATGACAGACTGTGGTTTGAGAATTCAGAGCCTATACAAACTTGAACAGCTTACAGGCTTCATAAACTGTCCCGAACACTTTCATACATTATTAAACACTTCATTCGGCTGTCCATCAATGACAACCGAAATTGTTCGCGCCAACGAAGTGTATAAAAAATACAATCTTGAAATTTTCAAAGCCATTACCCTCATACCATGCTGGTGTAACGAAAAAATGTCTGGGTCCGGGCCCCGATGCAATACTGGCGAACGGGGGTGATCCCGACCAGCGATACGTGCACTGTTTACAAACTCAGTTTTAACACAAGTACACCTTCATTCCATTTAAGTGGCATGTGGACTCAATGTCCTCAGGGACAAAAATACAAATCACCTCTTTATCGTTAAAACGTAATTATTTTATTCTTCATTGTAATTTCTCGTATGTAACCAAAATTCGCCATGCAGTGTTCAGTAAGTTTACATATGTAGTTTGTAATTACGAACTAGATTGGAGAAACTTAATAAGGCGAGAGATTTAATCTGAACATTACCTAGTGCTTTATCAAGGACTTTTGAAGCGGAAGTTAACGTGGAAACTGGCGTAAAACTGGCGTTAAATCGGAGATTTTCCTTTTCATCTGAGACATAAACTTTTCAGTCGGAAACACCTCAATATCCGATAATATATATGGAAACGGATCCGTCTTGTAAAAATACTGCCTTCGAGATTCCATTGTAGTTCCGCAGTCCACCATTACTTTTTAGTAGCATCCGTTCGAATTCAAGTAAAGAAAGCCCGTTCGAGTGTCGATGGCGAGAAACAGTTGGGCCCAGGTTTAATGTTCTCGAACGTGCCGATGGTATCCCCAGTCCCGTACTAAATCGTTGCGGCGGTAAAAATGTCGCATTTATTGCTTGCTAGTAATTTGTACTTATTTCACAAACAATAGTAAAACATTTTTCACGTGTTCCAACTCCAACTGTGAAACATCAACCGTTAAACTTTCTTGATCGTAAACTTTTATAGGAAGTTTTTTTTTATACGATTTGTTCTAAATTAGGGGGAATCATTACGTATTGCGGTGAAGTTTTGCAGCCCTTGGGTATATGGATATGGAAAGAGAATTTATTAATATAGGGAAATCGATGTAAAAGTTCGGTAGGCCCGGCTATTGTTCGGGAAAGCCTACATTTGTGGCTGTTATAACTCTCAAATGTGACAAGTAATATTGGTATAAAACCCGACCCTCCCTCCCTTCCATCATAATAACGTATAATAATATGCGGTCAACTTTAGGAAGCTTCAACTTTATGTTCGTAAGAAATTGTTTGCTCTACGTACTAACACATAAAGCGTTTACCTGCGTCCCCTCTGCGGAAAGTTTAAATAAGTTTTACCGTCATACTTTGAATTCAGGAACTAAAATTATGGATAGAGGACAATAGTGCCAATACCTAATTCAGACCCTCAGGTAGAACTTCAATTGGGGAACTGAATAATAACCTAACCGCTTTCGGATAAGCCCGATGCGGCCTTCCCAAAAACATGAATTGATAACAGGATTTTTTAACAAATATCGAATTACCATACTCGGGTCGGGGTTTATGGCGGGTCAAGATAAGTACACTCCAAGTTTAACGTTTGGAGACAACAAAGTGTCACAGGCAATATTTTGCAGACATCAACCTCTGGCTTTCTGAGGTATACGTCTTGCACTTGTAGTAAAACCCGTTCCCTTATTCAAGACCCTTGCTCTGCCCCCAACATCATGAGCAGATATAAACTGTTTTTCTTAAGGAAACTGCGCTGGAATGTGAGCTTATAAATTTATGCAACGTCCTTATTTGCAAAAGAAACGCTATAGACTACAGCTGACATCAGCAATTCATGAAGCTCTCCCTTCTTCGACAAAGAAGTGAATATTTGTTTATTTGGAGCGTGATATTATTTATTGCCGAGTCTGCTCGTATCAAAAACAAGTTTCATAGAGCTTTGGGGATAAAAAAAGATATAATGGACCTATTTTATTTTGGAAAAATGAATGATGATTTTTTAATACCTTACCTACTAATAAACGTCAAATAACTTGTCGCCAGTCTTGCTACTAACTATTGGTGGCGTATTTCATTGACTGAAATATTTCTAATGAGACAAATGAGATGGGACTACTTGAGACGATCTGCATTTGTTGTGATTCCCAGACGATCCCGAAATAGGTATGTAACATCAGTTACTCCGAATGAGTCATGCGTTATGTGTATGGATGGAAATTGCTATATCTACCCGGCAGATAATTGGAATTCTGTAGACAACTGATTAACATTCATTCATACTAATATACGACGTTTGTGAACTAACTTAGAAGGAAAGTTGCCGGGAGCATGTATGTGGTTTTCAAGCAGATTCGAGTTAGCTACGCACTCTCGCTTATAAAACCATTAGGAAATTACTTCTACCTGCTTTAAGATGTAATAAAGCTTAATATTAACGCGCAGCTAGACGAAGGAAGAGGAAAACGCGCCATGCCGTAAATATGAAAAAATAAAGCGAAGTCTTGTGAAATCCTGTTCTTCTACTGTAATAAAAAAATAAATGGTGTACTTAATTTACCACGTTCCATACGAAATGCACACTCCCTGAACGTAATTGGATACGCTGTATAAAAGCAAGTAGGCTTCAATTTAAATGAAAAAGGTTGCAATACCTTGCCCATGAAAATTTAATGCTTCTAAAGAAGCCTTGTCAGATTATAGGTCTTTAATCCCACACGTCCTACGTATACCCTGTGGTTTTAATATCCAAGCCGTAGAAAGCCACGATGAAATTGTTAACTTTAAAATAATACGAAAAGTCCACAAAGTGCAGACTAAATTATCGAACATTGCAAAGTGGCCCTTAACAGTTGGAGCAGTTCCTGTACAGTTATAATAACTAAATTACTCTTTGCATCCATGAATATTAAACAAGCAATAAATCAATGAACAGGGCGTCAGAATCGTTATAAAGCCAAAAACAAAGAAAGGGGGGCTCTTTACAACACATCCGCTTTAATATGAAGAGTTACGGATGAAAGGAGTTCGTTTGCAGAGAATCGCGCAGTTTTGCAGGTTTGAGCCGATAAACTGTTACGGACGGTTGCGTGCGAATTACTTCTGCCGAGTTTATGGACATTTTATTCGACTTGAACTTGATCTACACTTTTCCGTTGTAAAAACTAGAATGGTCTTAGATTCACGAACTGTTTATGTACTAACGGTAGTGTCATCTTCTATAAAATATCTATATCTACTGAAAGACACTTTCTTTCCTCCCAGAGTATGCTACGCCCTGGATGCACATTCCAAACACATCATATTCCATTTTACGAAACCTGTTTTACAGAACAGGTTGCTTCTATACACTGATAAAGCGCCCTTGCAAGACCTTCTCAAAGTCGTGACCTCATAGGACCTTGCCTTCAGCGCAGTTTCTATACGCACTGTAATAGTATTACCTATGATGCATCCAGCTCTAGTAGCAATGTGTTCTTTGCCTTTGTTGTCTGTTCGGGTATCGGTGTTCGGTTATATGTTAAAAATCTCTTTATTTAACTTTTCAATAAAATCAATCAAACCAGTCTGAGATCGAAAAACTATAGCTTAGATTTGTATATTCATAACCCAAGCCACGAAACTTTTCCTTCTCATCGATCCCTAGATTGATGAAGTCAAGTTATATTTTCGTGTTATCCATCACGCTCTATCAGGCAACATTCCCTAATTTAAATAATTCGTCGAACCAACAAGATTAAAATATTACGATCTTGGATCTGGCATTGAAATATGCGGCTATAATTCGTAAAAAATATGAACTATCATCTTATAGTATAGAATTACAATTATTTTACCGGCAGTCGTAAATATGTGGGCACCGGTACCCCCGCCACCCACGTAGTCCCAGCGCGCGCACCGTCCCGCAGGGAGCCAAGGCCGGCTCACAATGGACCCACTTTTGCAGTACTTATTGCGATCCAATACTATTCAATCTCACTATCTATTTTATATGGAACTAGTTTCCTGAGGCCATTTCCCTCATAGACTGCTGGTCACAGGGGTATTGAATTTGCAATAAGATCTTGACTTTCACTTGATAAGTCTTATTTATTGAGTCAAGATGTCAGTACAGACGTAAGGATGTGCTGACGTTTCCATGGGGTTGTGTAGTGAATAATTTTAAGCCCGAACAATGCTGCTAAAGATGATAAATTATGTATTTTTTCTAGCAAATACATAATTTATCATCTTTCATCTTGTTTCATTTTGTTTTTTTTTTTTGCGAGCATACCTTACTGTACCTACTGCATAAAAGTAATGTAAGAGTTCAGACTTCACTTTTGTATGCGGCATACATTATCTGACTACAATGACCAGTGTCAGGCCATATGCAAACGCGGTCGTAAGCCCACGGATCCACCACAGTTGAAAATTTATTCTCTCCACTGGGAGTGCTACGGAATGTGCGACATTGCTGTCTTTGACCGTACATGTAAATACCTCAGCAAACATTTCTACATATTTAAAATACGAGCTCCATTTCCATGATATCAGACGAACGGATTTCATGAAAGATTTTCCTCGTTTTCGACAGTTATGGTGGATGTAAAGCATTTTCAATTAACACCGTAACATCGATTGGAAGGTTGATTAAAAACAAATAAATGACTGGATACAATTTTGATTGCACGCTGATAAAATATTTTAATTTAACGATAAAACGTTTAACAGTTATCCCGATCAACCTCAAATCATTTCAATTTCCTCTTTAGGTACCTAATATTTGTTTAATCTTTTATCTCTATCTGCGTTCACTTCAAAGTTGTCTTAGTACTGTATCTAGTCAGACCTTTTCCGTCAAAGGTCACACTGGTCAGGTTCATACCTTGCAATGCAATTAAGTTTTGCCATTATCGTATTAGTAGTAAAATTTAATTGCATTGCTGTACACACAGCGTTTCGTCTATTTCTACATATCTTAACTACATCGGTATGCAAAGAAGCTTCGAATTGAATAAGGAGATTTCTGAGGGGCAATTCTCGTAATTTTAAGAACGTTCCCAGTCTGATCTCAGTGTCAATCTGTCAAAAAATACTTCTAATTTCCCTACATTTTGACAAGCGTTTGACATCGGCGACAAACAAATGTTCAAAATTACGAGAATTGGCCTTCTGATTTCATTTATTACGATCGGCACAAAATCTTTTATATCAAGTGATTCGCAATGAGAAGCTTCTTTGCTATATTTAGTGTTAATATATTCACATAATAAATCGAGTTGGGACGTATAACTATTACAAATTAGCATCACGCGCGTTTTCTTCGATTGCATTATCTAAATATCGATTACTTCATTTGTTTCCATTGTATCGTGATACAGCTTTGTGCTCCGACAATTCATCCTGATGCCGATAAATAATATCATCAATTTTCTCCTATCGATAATTAGAAACTAAAATAGGTATGGTTATGTCACGATCTTTGAACACGATTCTATGCAAGGGCGATAACTCACTTGTCTCTCTCTGTATCCGCTTTTACATCGCTTCCTCCTTCTGTAATAAACCGCTCTGTAATCTAGACTGGATCACAGTTAATCAGCATTCTTCATTATCAAAACAAAATATGTTCACAGTGTAACAAAACTACTGAACAGCCGTTTGTCGTCGTGATTAATTTAGTCTGAAATAAATTTGCTATAACCGACAGTGATTTGTTCAATCGAATAGAAGAGTTACCTTTCAAAAGGTCATGGTAGATCATGAGACATGGTAGTAATGTGCTGATAAAGGCACAAAGGTGTGAAGCAATCAAGAAAAGGTGAAATGAGGTGTCGTGAGTACCGGTAACATTAATCCCGATAACCTGGGGGGCGGGCTCTTGACTAATGGCGGATTATTTGTCTGTTTCATGGAGTGTTGGGACTCGAAGCGGCCATTTATCTGTTTGTTGGCTAACTATATTTTAATGATATGTTGTATAAGTTGTGTATATCTTGGAGTTTTATTTTTATGTGTTACTTGTCTTTTTATCGTGAGTGATGGGTCTTCAGTATTCAACATAGTATTTATATTCTATAATGACAGGTGTCCATAAACTTACTGTATCTTGTTGTAAGTTAAGATCTGACTAAAATGATTACGATCATGGGATATTATATTAGTATACACAGGTAATTGCATAACTAGGCAGTATATTGCCCAGATATATGGCTACATTTATGAGCCTGAGCATAAACTACCGTCGCCGTCCGTCGCAAGGTGAAGTGATTCACTTGATTTAGTACAGAATGATGACACTCAATTATGTTGACTTTTACGCTAACGATGTAGGAAACATTAGTCAATTAGAAGAAAATATGATCTATAGAAAAACATGTGGCTTTTACTTTATTGAGTAGAAATAAATGGAGAGCCGACTTTCAATGCGACGTTTTGTGAATAGTTTTACGGAGATTCCACAGAGATTGTCAGTAAAAAGATGTTCCTCACTTCTGCAAAACTTGGTAAAATATGAATCTAGGAATGTTAATTAGCACTCCAGCATCTCGTCGTAAGAAGCAACTAAGAGCGAATACCTGATGAAATTTCATTCACCTTTTAAGGTACCTACGCTGATACCAAAGGGCGCTCTTCAATTCAAATCATAACGCGTTTGTGTGTTGCAATCATTGTAGAAACTCGTAACATATCGATTAGTTTTGTAAGAAGGTACTTAGACAAAAAAATTGTATTAGAAAACTATTTTTTTTTTTATACAGATCTACTTCCTGCCTAACCAAACCTAAATATTGAATTATTCTCTCTTTCGCTTCTTTGCTTTCAAGATTTTAACGTTCTATTCCTTTTTGTTACAGCGGAGGGCAGCCTGTCAGACTTTGCGATTCGCAAAGTCCAATACACGGCAAGTCATCCCCTCAAAAAGGGCCTGTTCACACCCGATACAAGGTAAAACGCTAACTTTCTAATTTAATTATCACTAACGAACATTAGTGTACGCTAATAAAGGAAACTATTTGGATTGCATCTATGCTTTAGGGTAGGAGTTACCAAATTGTACCTAGTGCACGAATCCTTACGAAACGATTGATTAGCCTGCTTTCGAACCTTTATTACCAATTAGTACTAAGCATTGAGTTTCACAATCGCTAATAAGGTTTTACAATCTGTATCATTGACACAATAGTCACGTCTTTAGGCCCATAGGGTTAGGCAATTGGTTTATTAACTGTAACAGTCACCATTCCCCGAGGACCCAGAGGTAGGTATCCGATGTCTGTGTAATAAGTAGATAGAACAAATCTGTGCTATAAGTAAACTCCGAATGACGAACCGCCCGTCTTAAAGCCAGGGACAAATCTGAGCGGAAATTTTTCCGCTCAGATTTGTCCCGGGATCTCCATCGTAGCAAGTTAAGATGTTCCCAAATTGCCCTCTAGGCGAAAAAGCGACGAAACGTCTATGGCGTTGTCATCAACGGCGGAATTACACGCGCGATAATAGCTGAATTTTTCCGCTCCGATCGGTCCTTAGTCTTAAGACTCTGGTCTTTACATAATCTTTTCTTTTCATTCCAAGTCTTTTTCACCACTGAACGGAAATAGCTAAGTTCAAAACGTATATATATTTTATTTTTAACACAAGACTTCCTCTTTTCAGACCGACAAGTATACGCAAGCTCTATGAAAAGGCGACGACAGACCGTCTATCTGCATCGATTCTCGACCAACTACGGAAGGATTCTCAGCACTCCCCATACCTACTGTGTACCCCAGTCCTTAGCACTAAACGAAGACGAGGAGTCTACCAGAAGGTCGATGTGGAAATCGAAACCCACATTGTAAGTAAATTAAGTACTCTAATTAACATAGACGTTGTCTTTGAATTACTTGGAGAAACTTATGTTAATATCACGACTAAGAAGTTCTAGTACTGAAGGTAAATTACTTCGAATTCCGCTTTAGAACTCTGATAAGCAAATAAACTAGAATATACAACATTTTGTAAACAACATTTTAAATTAATAACTGACAAAAGTTCTTCATTTATTTCTTCAATAAACTGTAAATTGCTATCATGTCAGCGCGTCAAAATTGAACTCCAATGAAGTACAAAATCAGCATAATCCCGATACTCGGAATAATAACGGTGAAGCGTTTCCAATATTCGCTTTATTAAGCATTGAAACGCAACTCATTTCCAGCCGTCAGTCGTTGAGCAGCTTCGGAAATGGACGTCGAAAGAGGCAGTGGGTGACGTGACAGCCCTGCCGGACGCTTCTATGAGGATCGCAAGCAGCGTCACTTTGACGCCAGACGAACTTTCGGAATGCGGGTCCGGAGACGACGAACCCATCGACCACAGGCTGCCCAGCCCCGATGAGCAACTTAGGGTCATTGCTTCCAAGTAAAATTTTGTTTTGACAACCCTATTTTTTTAATGTCTGTTTTAAATGCAACGGCTGTCAATCCGCTCCAGCGATTGATATGCAATTTATACAGCTGCTTTATTGACAGAGGCAATCTGTGGAGATATGATCTAACAACATGCGAAATGCATGTTTATGTTTACCCGCCGAAGTCAAAGTACCATTTGGAACTTCCAAGTTCCACGTATATGGTATGAAGTTGGTAACCCTGTCAAGTTTTATAAGGAAAAATGGCTTAATTTTCATTTTACTCCCACGAAAACAAGCCAACGGAGCACGAAAGATCGTAATGCACCTTAAAAGCCAATTTCGCGGTTCACCGTCCAAATAAGTGCCTCGTTAATCCATTTTTATTGTTTATCGCTATTTAATGCAGCTGCTTCATAAAATAATGTTATAACGGCTTTATATATATTTTTTATGCAAAGTTATAATTTAACGAAATGACGTTTTTATCGTGGAATACTTATTATTATCAATAAAATAAACGTCAAAACATGTAATATGAGCAAAGGAATGATCAATAAATAAGGTCATTAATTAATTATATTGCCAAAGATAACACACATATGTATAAAAGTGAAAATTTATGCATGTTTGACTTGTATGTTGACTTGTCGATTTAATCAGTCTGCGCTGGTTTTCAAGTTTTTGTATTACTAACTCAAAGGTATATTAATATAATATTTTTCATGTAACAGGTTTCCCCCGGAGGTCATAGCTATCGACACGTCAGGGAAATTCTTCGACAGAATGTGCAGCTCCCGAAAATCTCTTCACATAGAGAGTACGGCCGGTGAGACGGACACGGTGAAACGAAGGACCCGCACGAGAAAACCTCGCGGTAAAAGACGAAACACCATTTCGGGCACTGATCAAAAAGAGCTTAGAGAGGCTATAGCTGGGTAAGCTTCTAGTATGCACTGTATACACTCACTCACACAGATTACATTATCTATCACTTATCAACACGTTTATGTTTTTTGTTCATTGTTTTAATATCTATTTTTGTAGATAATGTAATCTCAAAGCGTCTCGATTAATGACAGTAACCGTTCAGCACAATACGTGTGGACAGCTTTGATGATATACGATTCAAATCTTGAGCACACATTCTTAACAACTCGTCGATAATACTATCGTGCTTCTGTGAATACATTATGTTTAACATTGGATGTCGTTGTTTGACTCAACGCTCTTATAACTCGGAAACAAAGACATCCAATCATTTGTGCACTTGATCACTAATAGTGCCATTTGTTCATTAGCTTCATGATTAATTTCATCTTTAAAGTGTTCCGCTGTAACAAGACTAAGCGGCACTCTTTACAGATATTTCAACCATAGGTATGCATTTAGCGTGTGACTAATGCTTTGCTTGGTTTGTTCTATCGTAGCGATACATCAAATGCTGCAGCTTCTGAAGAAATCGAAGATAGCAATACAGTCATCAGGTCGAAGTCTAGTGATTTACTTAAGAAAAGTCCTATCGATCCGGTGACCAAGAAAGGACACTTCAACTCTCTAAAACAGTGGGGCAAAAACAGATTAAAGTTAATCGGTAGATCTCCTAGTGCCAGTAGGGATAACTTTAAGGACACATCCAAATGTGAGAAGTCCAAGGATTCCAAATCGCCAACCAGACAAATAGAATTAGTCCAAGAGTCTGTGACGATGCGCAAGAAACGAACGGGAGATGAAGACAGGAGGACACATCAAAGATGTGCATCGTATTCCTCTTCGGAGAAGAGTATAGGTGTTCCTACTACCGTTCAACCAAATATTGCGACTATCAATACCGGTGTTAAACTAAGAGGAACCTCAGTACAAAGAAGACTAAGACGATCAGGAACTGCCAAAGATGAACCTCATTCGTCAAGTGGAAACTGGTCGGCAAGTTCCGAGTCTGGTCGCACAAGCATAGGTTCCGAAATAACTTCCACAACGGTACCTCCTAAAAGTACAACTTCAGCCGCAACGTCTATAAACTCCTTGAATGCACACCACGGACCACCAAGTTCTATAATTAGTAGAAGAAGGTTCCTCAATACCTCTGGCTCGGGCAGTGTAACAAGTGAGGGCACCCTAACACCCGATATCATTAACGACTTGCACGAGGATTTGGAAACAAGCTCAGAATTCTCGTGTGACACCGAAGGCTACTACACATCATTCCATATGGACTCTGGCCTGAAGACTTTGAAGGAAGAGGAAATTACTCCTAGCACACCAATGCACACAAGCAATGCTCTTTCAAACTCCTCCAACAGTCAAACAATGACTGCGGAGAATGAATATGAATTATTCGGCAAAGGTTCGACTAGTACTACTACAAGTTCCGCTGGAACAGTATGTACGACGCTAATGGCCGCCGGAAGCGATCGATCACTAGTAATCGGTCCAACCGTCCCGGAACGAAAGAGTTCATTAGCTATAATAAGCAGAAATAGAAGTACCAATGCACATAGCGCAAACGCTAGTCTAGACAGAAGTATAAATTCCTCTTTCTCAAAGTCTCCGTTCGGCAGCCTAAGGTATAATCCAGTAAGACCATATACTGATAAACCAGGGTATAACCATTCGTCGCCAGAAATAAATGAAGCACCTCCTCCAACAATCACCATAACCAGAAATGTGGGTAATCACAAAGAGATTACAGCAGTTGCTGAAGTTCATACAGAGACGGAACTAGAAAGTGCAAAGAAGAGTACAGGTACAAGTTCCCCAGACTCGGGACATAACACATCTAGTTCACCTATCGAAGACTCCGTGTCAAGCGCACACGGGAAGAACAGCCTATCTGAACAAGACTATTCAGAGTCATCTGATCTTGAAGGAACAGAAAGAATAGAGAGGATAAGATACAAAACAACAATTAACAGTTCCAGAATTCCTTCAATGTGTGTGATTACACCATCGAACTCTGATGACGAAAGCGAAACTAGTAATAAAGACTCTGAAATCGTCATCAAATCTCAGACTGAACTATCTAAAGTAGCCAGTCGGCCCAAATTAGACCTACCAGTAGAAGAAAAGCCTAAAGAAGTGAAAACACCTACGGACTTAACGAAGCCAAGTAATAAAACAAGTCAAATTAAATCTTCCTTACAGCCGTTTAATAGTCTTATGTGCAAATTAAAAGGTGTTCTCCCTCATAAACTGTCCAGTAAAAAATCGCCAGTAACAAAAGACCCCGAATTAACTGAAAACTTTTACGATTCCGGTGATTACGTAACAATAGCTGATGTGAAGAATAATAATCAGAAAATAAGTCTGAATAGAGGCATTTATGGTAACAGTGATGTAGTTAAGAAAAACTTACAAACTGTACTCTCTGGAAAACTGCCTGAAACGGAATACGTTTCACTGAACGAATTGCCAAACTGTCTTAGTGGGAGTAAAGACTATTTAGAACACAGTTTAGAAGATAAGCCTTCACCGGCATTAGATGATATTCAAATAAAAGGTGCGAAAGTTACTCTTGACTCCCAAGGACAAGTGATTTACTCATCTGACACTTTAAAACGAAGAAAAGGAGCACACACAACTTTCGAGCCAGGACCGTTTGTTCAAGAAATCAAGCCTACGACTACGGTCATTCAACGCGAAACAGCTGATGTTGTGCAAGTAATAGATGAAACTGACTTCCCTTATGAAGCGCCACCACCTTCAAGTAAGCCAACGTCGCCACAACTAGGAAAAATGATAATCAAAGCACCGATCGCTCCAGATGGGCCTATGACCACAGAATTCGTTACTTTACCGACACCTAAACCCAGTACAATTATTACTGCTACTCCTATCACCGAAACACCTGTACTTAGCAACCAACAACACTCGAAAAAAACTAAAAAACCACAAGACATACCGCGAGTAGTAGAAGCAATCACTAGGACCGGGGCTTATGTAAATATACACGATGCGGAGGGTGTCAGCTTATCTCCGACGAAAGACGATTTAGCAGGTAAGAATATTTGCTCAAAGTCCATCTCAAGACAACTTTTCGAAACAAAATTGCAAAATGTAGATGTCGTTGACCTAGCACCCCAAGTAAATGAACAAATAATTCCATTCGTTCCGAACTTCCAAACTCCCATAATGTTGCAAAATAAATTCGATAAACAAGAATTTAACAAGTCTGGCAGTAAAGTAGCCGAAGTTTTAAGAATGTTTACTAATAGAAACAATGCTAATAGTAACGGAGAATTATTAAGTCCCAATAACACTAACGACGAACTTTCCGATAAATCAAATCTCAACAAAATAAAACGAAGCGATAGCTATAAGTTGGCAAACTCTCCATTGATGCCCATCAAAAAGCTACTGAAACTCGAAAGTTTTGGTACAAATACCAAAAAAGTAGACTCGTTAGAAATGATTCAGGCCGAAATAGCTGCAGATTTATTACGTGATCAGATAAACTACCCACCAACTGTGTCCCCTAAACTGAGTCATAAAACTGCTATTGACGAATTGGAAAAGTGTGAATGTATGGATAATAACACTTCTTTTATTGACGATAAGTTTGAAAGTAAATTGTCTGCTTTGACGTTAAGTCCATTTACCACTCCTATGCCCAAAAGGCACACAGTGGCTATCATTCCTGATAGAAGAGATACTTCTTTAGATATCTTATCGGCAATTTTAGATGCTGACCCAGACGATGTCTGTATCCTTCACTCGGCACCTGCTTGCCCCCTCACTCCTAGCAAAGTCACTGTTCCTGTTGATGGTTCTATGCACCGCGCTAGAATCTTATCAATTTCTGAATCCGACTATGGCACTGAAATCTGGTAACTTCTGAAGCACTCTTAAAACTTTTTCCTTAGCTCAATTTTTATCTCTTTTTCCAAAATAATAACAGCATATTCCCTGTTACCCACACATACCTAGAATAATGTTATTACGCTTAACTCTCTCGAAATGTTTAGACAATGAATTAGTTTTATCGACTTTTTAAATTGCAGAAATAGAAATTATTTTTTCTTTAATAAAAATCTATTAGGAACTAATCCGTCCAACGTACAATTAGTACCAAAATCGGTCTTCCCTGAATTTTATTAATAAATTAATTATGAATTCTGTGATAGTTTTTATTTTATGTAGGCGAATGTGAATTTTAATGATATTATGAATGAATTTTAAATTCTGTAGCTACATTGATGTATCAGTATTTTATTTTGCATAATATAATGTTTTAGTGTTAAGTGTTAAATAATGCATGGTGGCTTTTTTCACCGCAGTGTGCACAGCTTACGAGTGGTTCATATTCTTCGTATGTAAGTGCATGGTGTGTTATTCTGTGTCCTTGTGTTTTTATTGTAAATAATATATAGAATTATTGTGAATTAACGCACTTATTTCATTTAATGTCACACCTTCAGCTATCACCCTCACTCTACTCATTATAGCACTGGGCTATGAAACTTTTGCAAGCTCTGTTTATTCGGCTGTATCAATTACATTTCGAGCAACTGATTTTCCTTAGTGAATAAAAATCTGATGTTCACTTCTAATCTGACGTTTCCTTTTACCAAAATGTTTTGTTTAAATTTCCTTTTGAATAAATCACGATAAACAGAACTTGTGTTTTGAAATAAGTACCTATACAAAATGAGATTTTGTAAATAATCCACTGAATCTATTTTCACATCACACCTATGGGCGATAATAACTAATTGAACAATACTAAATCTGAAACTTATTATAACATGACTAATTTGTGGATAAACACAATGTTAAGATGTTTAACAATGTTCGAAGATTAAAACATAGGTGTACAGTTCTTTGCACTCATCTTACATCGCTTTGCACAGTGAAGGAGATTGCTTCCAATGTTTCGTCTTTAGCGACACCTCCTTAAAAGGTAAAGTTTTGTGTTGCTTATTTGGCATGATGCATGGGGACTCAAAATTATAGTTCGCGTAAAACTTTATGGCGGCTCTGAAATGCGCTACTCGCTGCGCAGTACCCCACCCCACACCCCCGCTTGCCCATGAATTTGTTACTGCGCAGCGACTCGCCTCATGTTCCGAGCCGCCAAAAAGTTTGAATCGGGCTGTACTAACTAACACAACTAAAAAAAACTAAACAAGAGCACTTAGTGGCCCACACTAAACAAAAATTGTAATAATATACTAAACATAAATTGGTCGAATGATGATAGGTTTAAGAATAAAATACCATGCACTTTATGTACCTTGGGCTGTCACATGCCCATTATGGTAATTTATATGTGAACGTCGAAATATATTATTATGTAATTGTTCAGATATTTATGTATTAGTTAGGTATTACTATATGATTTTATTGTTGTTTTTTAGCCTTAGTTTTGCTTTTGGGTTTGGACATCGATTGTACCTACTGTTATGTAGTAAGTAGTGTAGTGTATAGTAAGTAATTTGCAGCCCCGGATCTTCAATTTTTTTTAGGCGGGGCAAAAACTGAAAAATGCCGCTCCCGCCCATTTATTTTTACCTTTATCATCCATATAATTTCAGCTATCAGATGTCCACTAATTGATTGAAATTTGGAAATAGCCTACATAAGCCTTCCGGAAATAATTTACGTTTCGGAATTCGTTTATTTTGGAAAATAGGGTCAACACAACTTTTTTCAGCAACTTCTCCAGCTTCTTTTATCCAATATTCCATTGGATTTTGTCTCATTTTTTGCAAAGTTTTGAGCAGACCATGCATTAGTGCGACGGAACGGGCAAGGATAATATCTTCTTTCTGAATTTCTATATTCACTCGATTGATTTCGCTGAGAATATTCGCCCAAATAGTTAAATTAAGAATAAATTTAAAATCCTTTATAGCAGTTAAGAGCTGACCTGCCTCGTACGCTTCTGGAGCACGAGAAGTTTGCTTAACTTCTTCTAAGGCTTCCGCTATTTCTGGCAAATTATTTAATAGGGCATTCACAGCAACATGTTTCGCCGACCATCTCGTCTGACTACTTCCTTTTAAATTTGTTTTAACGTATTTTCTCATAATGTAGTGGAGCCAACAAAAAAGCTACCTTTCTTATCTTATCTGTTGACAAATGTCCTCTCCTGTCTTTCCAGCAACTTCTATGAAATCAATGAAACTTTCTTTTATTTCACACACATCGCCAGTTCTTTTTACATATCGAATTACCTGGCTCATTTGTTCTGTATGGGATACATCCAGAGTGCAGTCGAACATTATCGTGTAGTATTTGGCTTCTTTGATGTCATTTAAAATGCTATTTCTAACTGTTTTTGCCATTATGACAATTATTTCATTCTGATATTATTTCTTTGATAAATATGATATTTGTCCCTTTTTTAAGTGTTCTAATTGAAACTTAAGAGTTGAATTATGTTTGGCGAGCAGGGAAATTAAGTTCAAGAAGTTACCTTGACTAGGCTGAGGATACTGCGCGATGAGATCGCTAGGAGTTTCGTGGGACCCGCGAAAAGAAAGGCAGTTTGTGGATAGATACAATGCAGCATCCATAACAATACACAGGATCTGTCTCCATTTTTCTTTCTCTGAGTGAATTACTCTCTCAATGTCTTGATCAATACCCTGGCATGATTTCATTTGTTGTACCCGTGTTTTCCACTTGATCATACACTCTTTGTGCATTTGAGTTGCCACGTGTTCGGTTAATCTCTCTGAAACTTTTTTCCAATTAATAAACCCTGTAGAACACAATGCAGATGTGGCGGTAGAAGTCGGTTTCTGGTAAATCTTGCAGCACGCACAAAAAATTGCATTTTTTGTCATAGAAAATATAAGCCAAGATCTTTTAACCCTTTCGCAATTAGCCTGTACCACATAGAAGATGTTAAATATCTGCCATTGCGTTCAGTAGATCTAAATTCAATGTTTTCGGGGTGATTTTCTGCTAGTAATACAGCCTGGTTGCTAAAGAAAGACCGTTGTTGGTCAGTAATTTTTTCCACCCCTGGCCAATTGCCTGGGTCCGTCAAATCAAATCCGGTTTTTGCAGTTCATCCGAATCCGAGTGCGGGGATTTAGATCCTTCGTATTCTGGCTTTGTTTTTTCAAGTTGCTCAGGTTGCTCTTCGCACATCGATATAGATGGTGAAGTTTGCACTGTGAAATTAGACTGAAAAATCTTGATCTCTTTCGTACGCACGGTAACCAGACGCGTGCTGCTGCGATCTGCGATTCCTGCGGGCGAGCGGGCGCGTATTTTGAACTATGCCTACGCGCCTCGCGGATGATAAATGTTCGTGCAGCACGTCTCACTCCGCGCTCTGGGTATCGGTCGAGTTGATATGGCCATGAAATTTCTGTACTTGTACTATTATTTATTCCGTGGTCAAAGTTAAGTAAATGATGAGTTGTCCATTCGTCTGTAAAGTGTGAATTTGGCCGCCCTCTGAACTTGCCGCCCGGGGCATAGGCCCCGGCTTGCCCCCCCCTAGATCCGGGGCTGGTAATTTGTAAGTAGTTACGTTGATATTTTGCTCTTTTGTTTATATTTACCCTTTTATTCAATTAGCATGTTCTTTTTTTGAGAAGAAGCATTGTCCTATTTATTATATTTCCTTTTTTAAACATTTATTTACCTATTTTCCCTTAGTTTAAGTTTTAAGGTGTAGGTATGGGTAGGCTCGTTATACAGTAGGGTGAGAAATTGGAACCCCAGCGGACATTTTTTAACAATGCAGGCTAATAAGCTTGCTAGCTTTGTGAAAATATATTGAATATCCATTATAAAATAATCCTACTGATGAGTCGTTTAATCGTTTTATGTCTTAAGACACATGTATAATATATAACCTCCACCTAGGAAGCTCGGGGTCCTAATTTTCACCTCGTATAAACAATTGTTATATATTTTTATAAAGGGTATGTATTTTCATGTATATTGATGTGTATGGAATGAATATGGGATGGTATCTCGAATGTTATATAAAAGTAGAAATACGTCGCAGAATATCAAACGCGCGTAGGTGTAGGGAAATGTCGGCGGTGTACGTACAATTGAAAAAAGAAAAACACCTACATGCAGTTGCACGTTTGTTTAATCACTAATCTTATATTTTCAGACTATCGACATTCCAATGCTGACAAGCCCTACTTGAACATACCGCCAAGTCTAGTCCAAGACAAGGGACCAACTGTAGATCTGAATGCGATAAACCCCACCTTACATCGATATCACACTGCTCATCTACGTGGTAAGCACGGCGTTGTCAACTACGAGAACTCTTCAAATGCAGCACAGAGAGAGCAACCGAAATTCTGGACCCTTCCTAAAAGAAGCAACTTAGAATCCAACGCGCCTCCAAGATCTGCCTCTAATTATGGCATGAAAACTGCATCCGGAAATCAACCCGCGCCTGACCAAAGGGTACAGAGTCCTCCAAACAAAATCGAATCAATCAGAATATCACCTATCGATCCTCGAACATCCGGACCCTTTAAATCCTCAACTCCATCTAATAAAGAAAATGTTGTTGACCTTAGCTCTAAACTTCTATCTCCCGTCAAATCAACCATGACAAACGAAGAACTTTATGCAGTTATACATAAAAGTAAAAAGAAACTCAATATTAAAGATCCCAATGAGAGATCAGAATCGCCTGCCTTGTCTACTATTAGTCTATCTCCGGTCAGTTCAGAAACATCGCTATATACAAAAGGTTCACAGCGTTACCCTGAAACAGGTTATTTAGGAGACCCAAGAAATAGAATGAGCTGGTCACCCTCCGAGAAACAAAATATCCTTCCTAATCCTGGTCCTGTCTACGGACTACAAAAGCAAGAAACAAACTGCGCCGATAGACATGGACCGATGTCTCAAACCTCTAGACTTGATTTCAAAAAGCTTTTGTTACAACACAGTGTTAAATTGAATACCTTACCGCAAAATAAATCCAATAAGTTGTCAGCAGTAGAGCAATTAAAAATATCCAGAGAAAAACCACAGAACCTTCCTTCACAAGTTGCAAATAGATCACACGTAAATATTCTCGATTTGAGTGGGTCTCCTAAAACCTATACGCATAGAAAAGTTATAAAACCGAATGCTCAGCCTACTTCTCCAGGGAGAACTGGAGCACTTATAAAAGAACACAAGAATACACCTAAAATTTTACTATCACCTAAGTCACAGTGGCGATTCGCCAGTCCAAGATCCGATGTTTTATCTACTCCAATACCCGAAGCTTATAACGAAGATGAAAATTCCAATAGCTCAGGTGAAAAGCACGACCTGCTACCTGAAACGCCACCTTCGAAAACAGTTCCTATTGTAACAAACCAACACTTTGGAGCTCGACGAAATTTAATTCCATTAAATGAAAACACTATAGAAATAGAAAGAAACTTCCCTCAAGCGACTGATCAAGGAGTATTTCCTCTCAATACCGACTTCATACGGTCACAAGGTCTATCTAGAACAGAAATAATGCAAGCGAAGAGAGCAGAATTTTTCAATACTTGCCCTGAAGCATCCCCTCCCAAGTTAACCTCCTTCAAGAGCCCAACTGCGGCTGGTCCGTCAGCTAACTCTCGAAGCAAAACGTCTCCAGACAGGGGCAAAGTGTCGCCTACTACACTAGAAACTGCATTATGATAAAGCTGATATTGATGTGTCAAAGCGGTGCTTTAAATTCCAATCTCAAAGTCATGATAAGGCAGTGAAATTCATAGAAGCTTTAATCTAGTCTTTTCTTTCGCTTACGGTGCCATTTTTGCAGGCACTTTTATTTTCCATAACCAGTGTTGGACTACTTCGTAATTCGAGCTCAAATTGATAATTTTATTTTAATGCTCTATGGGGCCAATTTTTTTTGTGTAAATGATATTTTCTACTCCACAATAGCTGGTTAAAAAACTTAGTACGTAAGTATTTATTGAGTACATATTGATAGGTACTATGTTAGTAGTGTTTTGAACTTTTTCAAAGTTTTTAAGTTATTCGGAATACAATTTTAAATAAAACGTGTTGAATTATGTTGTTGTATCATTTAACTCTTCCTTTTGAAATAAGTAATACAATATGTCTTCAATAGAGGGGACTGACTGCAGACAGACAGAATCTGTTTGTCGTCGTGTCGTGTCTTTCGAAGTTCTTTAGAATTACTGTATATTATTATAGTCTTTTAAATCGAAATACCTAAATAAGAGGGCGGCAATTTTCTTCCGCCCCGGGCGGCTGACACCCACGCTATACCGCTGAGACAAATACATAGCGTGCTTACTTACTAAATACAGTGCGATAGACTACGATGAAAAGATCAAACATGATGTGAGGATGATTATAAATTTTATTTCCATTCAGTATCTATCTGAAACAGCTACCTACAGCTGTAAATCATAATTAATGTTTTGCATTGAGTAGAGGATACGAATTTTTTTTTTTTTTTTGGTTTTATACCTACGTCAGAAAATCTAAACGGAAAAATGAACCCTTTCCTTTAGTCTAATAATGCAGTTTTAGTTTATCTATACTTCTAATGAGGATTTTTCGCTATTATTATTTTGAATTCGGCCAATAACGCACTGTTGATAAATGCACCCTGTTTGAAATAACATCACGTCGTGTTTCCCCGAAGGGTTAGACAGAGGTGCACCTATAGTACATCCACATTTCGCCAATTGTGTTTAAGTCCCATGTAATAGAGGTTGAGTCTATTGCCATCAATCGGGCACAAATCCAGGTGAACGCAGTGCCGGATTAAAACTACTTGATGCCCTAAGCAATCCACGCCTATGGCCCACCCTGTCGACTAGTAAACTAGAACCAATCTTTAAAAAAAAATAACGTATCTATAGTTAGTTAATTGTTGCAAACGGGTTCCTCATTTGCAACAATTAACTACTCACAATTACAACTATTAATGTACTATCAGTACCTAGGTAATATTACGTCCTGGAAGGAATACGACAAATTACAAATCACCCTGTAATACAGGGCCTGTATAGTATATAGAGGCAGATACCTATGCTAAAAATGTTGAAACTTAATTCCCGTACTTAGCAGTCACAAGTCGCATTTCAATAAATCAAAAAAAAAATGCTTACGGTCATCTTGACATCAAGATGGCCGAACCGAATGATCTAACACACGCACCACCACCAGTGAGACGTTTAAGTGAGTATGACATATTCTCAACTGCCATGCTCTTTCAAGTCAACATCAAAATATCATAATAAACGGATTATATTATACCTATTATATTGTCTTTTTATATAATTATGCTTGTAAATAAAACATAAAATTGTTACAGAACTGATTTGATACTTTATCCCTTTAGGACTATCAAGTAGCGCCTGCTCTATAATCAGCGTTTACTTGCTGTTTTAGTTTTGCAGGCGTTGTCAAGGCTTCATTAACTTTATAAAAAAAAAAAATATTCTTAAAACTTACTGGATCCAGATTGATAGATAGGTAGGTATCAATATTATTGATTAAAGAGCATTCCAGATAGAGTAACCCAATAACACTGCCCAACCTGGGAATCGAACCTGAGACCTCATTAGCACTTGCAACCAACCAACGAGGCAGATTCATGCTGTTATTTTTCAGTAGGTACTCTTGCTTTTATCGCAATCCCTTTCTAGTCAGTAAACTCATAAGACAACGTCATAGCGGATAAGATCAGGGACAAAATGGTTGTCTACTTATTTTGGCTAAAACATTGTTATGCTTTTAATGAAACAAAAACTGACTTAATAACTATTTATTTTATGATAAAAATTACAATAATATGCCACAAGCATAGACATCAATAGACAGTACATCATCAATACAAGGGCAGGCAGGGTTTTATAAATGTAAATATAACAATATTCAGAACAGCAGAATATTGTTTGTTGTTGTCAAATATTTACCTACATAAATTTTTTTTTACATAATAATTTAGGTTGGTCAGGTTGAGTTTATAATTCCTGGTGAATATCCAAATTCACACTGTCCAGAGAGACACTGTAAGATACCTCATCGGGAACCACAACAACATCGACAGGTCGCGTTGCATCCGCTTGATTACCCAGCCAGCCATACATTTTGTTGGCGACGCGACTTGGCTACGCCGCCATGACGTCCTAGTGTGATATGCCTTTTACAAAGCCAGACAAAGTAGATATGATAATGGTTTTAACACTATTTTTTCCAATAGAGTACACTATGATGTTGCGAGTTGATTGATTAACAGCTTATTACCTACAGGTATATTGAGCACTTAAGTAAAAGTAAAACAGAGTAGGTACTGTAAGTTAAGTCACCATTATACAAACTGTTTTATAACCTCAAAGTTAATGGTGAAATCACTTGATGTAACACGGTTTGTGGCAACTATTTAATTATTTCCAGTCTTCATCAAATATTATAAACTGACACTATTTGTTCATAGGTGGTCCATTCATTAGTGGTGGACGCATTTGACCCATGGGTCCCATAGGGCCCATTGGCCCCATTATTGGACCCATCATAGGTGGCCTCATTCCCATCATCGGTGGCATAGGTCCGTGTGGTCCCATCATCATTGGCGGAGCCATTGGACCTCCAGGGCCCATCGACGGAGGTGGCAGCATTCCCGGTGGCCCTCCTGGTGCAGGCACAGGTTGTCTAGGGCCTCCTGGACCCATAACACTAGGATCCCATGGAGGTGGAATTGCAGCTCCCTTGTTGAATGGATTTTGCGCTATTTTACCCGCTTTGAAAGCCGCTGTAGTAGCATCGATGAGATGTTGAGCTTGTTCCTCCATCCATTTTTGATAATAAAATTTTACGTTGTCTTTATGTTTTCTGCCCGTACAATGTGTTTTTCTGACGCTTGGTGAATCGTGCGTTAAATAAGTGTCGCAATAATCACAATAATACTTAGGCATTTTGTAAAAAGAGGAAAATTACCCACTATTTTCGTTCAACATATAAAAATTGACAGGCTGACAGCACATAAAAATAAAATATGCCATGCAAAAACGAATGGCGTCTTTACAGTTCTCGGTCTTTAGTTCAAACTTTCATTCAATCGCACAGACTACAAAACAGCATAAAGTTTGTTGTTGTGTCTTAATAATTTAGTCGAGTATTTTAGTAGTGTTGATCAATAGTGAATATCCGAATGTTAGCAGTGCTAGTTTAGTCTTATCCCTATAAATATTGCAAAAATTGCAAATGGTTCGCAGCGTTTGCGGTAGAAGCACGTGTTATTGACATTTCAAATTATTAGCTATATCGTGTATAATTATTTTAATAAATACTGAATATACTAGGACTATTTAAGTACGATAAACGTGTCTCAAAAAATCACTATGCCAGATATGAAATATATTTTAGTTACCGCTGGAGTTATTAGTGATGTTGGAAAAGGTGTGACCGCAAGCTCATTTGGCACAATTTTAAATAGCTGTGGGTTCGATATGACTTCAATAAAAATTGATCCGTACATAAATATCGACGCAGACACTTTCTCTCCTTACGAGCATGGTAAGTGGAACAAGTAAAATTTGTGTTTTTAAATATTACTAAATTGGTTTTCTCTCTATTTATGCATAGGTGGTCCATTTATTAGTGGTTGACGCATCTGATCCATGGGTCTCATAGGGCCCACTGGCCTATTATTGGACCCATCATAGGTGGCCTTATTCCCATCATCGGTGGCATAGGTCCGTGTAGTCCCATCATCATTGGCGGAGCCATTGGACCTCCAGGGCCCATCGATGGAGGTGGCAGCATTCCTGGTAGCCCTCCTAGTGCAGGCACAGGTTGTCTAGGGCCTCCTGGACCCATAACACTAGGATCCCATGGAGGTGAAATTGCAGCTCCCTTGTTGAATGGATTTTGTGCTATTTTACCCGCTTTGAAAGCCGCTGTAGTAGCATCAATGAGATGTTGAGCTTGTGCCTCCATCCATTTTTGATAATAAAATTTTACGTTGTCTTTAAGTTTTCTGCCCGTACAATGTGTTTTTCTGACGCTTAGTGAATCGTGCGTTAAATAAGTGTCGTATTAATCACAATAATACTTAAGCATTTCGTAAAAAGAGGAAAATTACCCACTATTTTCGTTCAACACATAAAAATTGACAGCACATAAAAACATGCCATGCAAAAACGAATTGCATCTTTCCAGTTCTCGGTCTTTAGTTCTAATTTTCATTCAATTGCATAGGCTACAAAACAGCAAAAAGTTTGTTGTTGTGTCATAATAATTTAGTCGAGTATTTTAGTAGTGTTGTATCAATAGTGGATATCCGAATGTTAGCAGTGCTAGTTTAGTCTTATCCCTATAAATATTGCAAAAATTGCAAATGGCGCGCAGCGTTTGCGGTAGAAGCACGTGTTATTGACGTTTCAAATTATTAGCTACATCGTGTATAATTATTTTAATAAATACTGAATGTACTAGGACTAAATAAGTACGATAAACGTGTCTCAAAAAATCACTATGCCAGACATGAAATATATTTTAGTTACCGGTGGAGTTATTAGTGGTGTGGGAAAAGGTGTGATCGCAAGCTCATTTGGCACAATTTTAAAAAGCTGTGGCATCGATGTGACTTCAATAAAAATTGATCCGTACATAAATATCGACGCAGGCACTTTCTCTCCTTACGAGCATGGTAAGTGGAACAAGTAAATTTTGTGTTTTTAAACATTACTAAATTGTTTTTCTCGCCGCATGCTATCGTTGCATATAATGCATGCGTCTATTTTTATTTTCTAGGTGAAGTTTACGTGCTCGATGACGGTGGCGAAGTTGACCTTGATCTTGGCAACTATGAGCGCTTCTTGGATATAACACTGCATAGAGACAATAATATCACAACTGGCAAGATATATCAGCAGGTTATTGAGCGTGAGAGGCGAGGAGACTATCTAGGCAAAACTGTTCAGGGTAAATACAAACAATTTTTGTGCTGGCTAAATTGGCCAGCAAATTGAATTCCAATAATTGGGCAATTTTTACTGAAAACTGCTTGAATATGTTACTGAAGGCTGTTGCTAAGCAGGCCTAAATAATATTTTATAATAATAGTAAGTCAATGTTGCTCTGTGATGATAATAATATTTCACCAATTTGACTTGTCATCCTTGTAATTTTTTTCTTGCTATAGGTATATATTCTTATAAGTTAGTCATATTGATGTATGTTTATCCATATCAAGTGTTTTGTCGCTCTATGTAAAATACTGGTATTCAGCTGCAACCTTGTTAGACTAGAAGGGGGCCCCAACATAGTTGGGAAAAGGCTAGGCAAGTTGATGAAGTGTGTTTGACTGCAACAACACCATTTTGCTTTATTTACTTTTAGTCATTCCACACATTACGGATGCCATACAAGAATGGGTGCAAAGAGTGGCTCATATACCTGTGACACCAGACAATGCACCTCCCAGAGTCTGCATAGTAGAGCTTGGTGGGACAATAGGTGATATTGAAGGAATGTCATTTGTGGAAGCATTTAGACAGTTCCAGTTCAGAGTAAAGCGGGAAAACTTCATTTGTGCACATGTGTCTTTAATTCCAATGGTAAGCTGAATTCAGATATATTTGTACCTACTTTTTTGTGTAATGTTTGTTGTTGTGTCACCTGGCAGCAAACAAAATTTCCTGTTTCTCTTCTTGGAATATCAAAACAATGTATATATTATTATTAATAATTTTAAAAAATCCAAATTAAATTAAAAATAAATGATAGTTATCTAAAATTAAAATCTTCAGAAAACATTGCATCTTATTGATGAAATTAGAACAAGTTGAAACACAGCAACAGCACCTTAAAAGTTAAAAGCAGAAAGAAGCTATTAAAGCCATTAAAAAGATATTATTGAAATCTAAATCATTATAATTTGTGTTCTGAGCTAATATTTTCTTGAACATTTTAGCCAAAATCTACAGGAGAGCCCAAGACGAAACCTACACAATCATCCGTCAGAGAGTTACGTGGGCTGGGCTTGTCACCAGACTTGATATTGTGCAGGTCAGAGAAACCCATTAATCAGCCAGTCAAAGAGAAGATTTCCAACTTCTGCCACGTTGGTCCTGAGCAGGTAATATTTCTGTTTCATCTCTAAACAATATTAAAACTATTTCTAATATGTATTTATCTGTGTATTCCCTTAGCTCTGAACCGCTTGATGGATTTTGGTACAGTTTTACCAACATTTGTATTGTTTAGAAATATGTACAATAAGTAGATAAATGCCAATTGAAGCTGTCCGTTCTTCATACTTTAATTAATCCTATTCGCTTTTGATTTGAGTTCTCTGTTCTTCACCACACCCACTTAAAAAATTCTGTTTTGTTTCTATGCATAAAGAAAATGTAAGCAATTGGCTAAAAGCAGTAATTAACATGGTTAATTATTTCAAGATAATTGATCGTTTTATCAACAAAAAGCATTTCAAAATCTGCAATTTTAATAATATTATTTTTAATTCAAAACAGTCACCATTGTTCCATAAATTGTTTCATTCGCAACACAGTAGGTATTAAGGATTACTCCTTATCATAGTTTATAAAAAAATTACTGCTAAGTAACTTGCAAGTACCTATTATAAGAACAGGTCAATGCTTTGTGTGACCCAATTCCGACTCAGGAAAGCAGAAATAAGGTGACGAACTGATAACAAATATAGTGTTATCAGCTATCAGCATTCATATTATCAACGTTTCTGAAAGGTTTAAAAACTACGTGAATATTCATTGAAGCTGGTACTTCAGCCTGAAGTTGAAGTTTCCGGAAAAGGCGCGTTTTTCTTTTAGGTGTATTAGAACAGGACCAATTTGTCACATGTAGGTATATACCGTACATAATATCGTGCGTGTTGTGTATAATAAGATTCGAGATTGTTGTTCTAATGATATCTATTAATAATCATGAGTTTTCAACAAAATATGTTCTCCACAAGACAGGCTCGACCTAGTGTGGAGTTCATAAGCAAAATGCTTCCTTTACGTCTTATTTATTTATTTTTTTAATGAAAGCCCATCTATAAGGAAATGTAAAGCATTGTTTTTGGCAAACAAACCTTATCTTATCTTATAACATATCCATGTGAATCTCATTTGTTAAGCAAAAGGAGTTCAGAGTCGTGCTCTTGGGTTTCTTTACTACTCACGCCTGTTCCCCACGGGGTTCTGCTTAAAAAGGCGGTGAGTTGATGTATGCATTATATACGTTGTTTATGAAGGTTGGTGCAGTATTTTCAATGTAAGGCAAGCCCATCATAAAACACACTCACTTATGCTTATAAACAATATACAATTATACATACATACAAGGTGTCGTTTTGAATCCTCGGCAAATTCAAGGAGGTAACTATGCTACTGATTCTCGATACGAATCAGTAATAAAATAAGTAGGTATTTTTTTTTTCTAATTTTCGGAAATCGGCGTGTATAGGGCACGCATTTTAATACGCGGCCTGTGTGAGACCGCACTGTAACTGCGCTTTTACACTCATAAAAACGCGGCCGCTTATACGATATCATAACGCTATTCTGTTCTTTGAATGTGGTGTAAACAAGTATACATTTATTATTTACCAGGGATGGTAATTTTATTTGATTATTTATGTCTTTCATAACAGCCTCCTGAAATTTGACAAGGATGCAAAACAGCTTTTATAATGATACATAACTACATTGTAAATAGCACTCAAACATGTTCTCTGAATTGTATTATTAATCACTGCAATGACATATCAATCAATGCACAGTAACAGTGAGAAATGATTATTATTTCAAACGCTGGACAATCAATAATTACTTGTTAGTATACAAGTTATTTTTGCAATAAGATTGATAGGACATATCACACACACCTGTATTAGCTGAAGGGAAAGGCTGGATAGGCAGAGGTGTATTGTATATCCTACACGAATATTTCATCGTTTATATACCCACATAAAAAGAGGTGCCTATTGCCACTAAGCAGGCACAGATCCATGCTCATCTTTGTAACCGCAGGCCCAACGAAACAAATGAGCAATGCATTAATTATGTCAATAACATTCCTCGTTTGTCGTCTTTCTTCCTAAGGGGTTTCGTAACACTATTCTCTTAGGGCACGGTCGGTAGGTCTCCTAGAGTCGTAGTAGAATGGGTGATAACAACAATAACGCTCAGGTACAAACTAATAAGATCAGAGAATATACTATTTACTGTAATTCTGCGCATATCGATCGATCTAAGTGGCTTACCTATTTCAGTTAAGCGATTCATTGGAAAAGGAAATAAGCGGAGATTGGTATGACGGCGCGTTTCTTCGAACAAAAAAAGTGGTGCTTTAAAAGTCTGCTATCATTTTATCAGTTAGTAATGTTAGTTAGTCTTTTTGACGAATGATAAACTGCATTTAATTATAAAGAAGTGTTGCGTCTTCGTCTGCGTGTATTTTGTATTTCATATTTTTTAATACAAATATCCAGGACGAAGAGTAGTATGTACTTACCTTGATCAGAGACCTATCTATCGCCTAACGATCGGTTCTGTGGTTTTGCTAAGGTAACAGGCAGTCACTTTCGCATTTATGATATTAGTATGGTTGCAATTATATGTTTGTCTTCCAGCTAAATGTAGATTAAAATTGTACCTATAAAAACAGTGAAAGCACCGCTACTGTCAATAAAACAAGTTTTCAAATGAGACCATAGGAATCTGAAAGTTTAGACGTCTTAAAGATTTCTATGATAGTGTAGGTACCTATTATTAAAAAAAAGCTAGGCGAATACATTGAAGAATGGGTGCAAATCTATATATGTACTTAAGTAAAACAGTCGGGCTAGTTACACCGTTTATAACTCAAGAACGGCTGGACCAATTTTTATGATCTTTGAGTTATTGGATTTGTCTCCGCCCCGAATTTCATGATTCTAGGTCAACGGGAAGTACCTTATAGGTTTTGATTCCCTTGCGAGTGTCAAAATATGCGGCATAAACGGAACATAAACGCCCGTATCTTTTGATTGCGTTTACTTAGAACTTTGATTTTTTCACTGCTTCAAGGGATTGCAGCCCTGAGTGTTTGATATTGTTTTCAACTTGATACTCTACGCGTTCCTGAGAAAAAAGGTCTTGACAGACGGACAACGAAGTGATCTTATAAGGGTTCCGTTTTTCCTTCTGAGGTACGGAACCCTAAAAATGGAAAAAATCACGAAAAAAACGGAACGGCTTATTGATTCTGAGGCGGTACGGAGGTCGCCGGTTCAGCTAGTATAAATTAGTTCCAAGTGCCATTAATTTGTACCAAAGTTCTTAACAGATTGTTGACGACCAATGCATGCAGTGCATGAGTCATTAAGCCCCCTTATAGCATTACATTGAATCATCTGTAGATTGATGATAGCAGTATTTATTACTGCTAATTTTTTTTTATTTTTCTTCTAGCCGTCCTCGTCGTTAGGAATAATAAGCCAACGGTTTTTAATTTTTATTTGTTTTCAGGTAATATGTATTCACGATTTGACATCCGTATATCATGTACCGCTGCTGATGGAAGAACAAGGAGTCGTACAATATTTAAACGAAAGGCTACAACTAAACATGTCGATGCCACGTCCAGGAAAGTAAGTATACGTATGTATTTTCGGCGTTATAAAATTCTGTTATGAATTTTATAATACACTAGCTTCTGCCAGCGACTTCTTCCGCGTGAAATTTCGGCTCCCGACCCACCGCGTCGCATCCTATAGCCCAGTCGCGCTTTTACTTTGTTTTCGCTTAGCGTTTTTTCTGACTTTTTTCGTTTTGCTTGACTCCTAAAGATCGTCGCGTGATATTAAATAGCCTACCTCAAGAATTGGGCTAACAAATGCAAAAACAATTTTCTAAATCTGAGTGATTAACGCGTTCAAACAAACAAACTCTTCAGCTTTATCATTAGTATTATAGATATATAGATTATTCACTAAGGCCCGCTTCGACCACAAATCACTAAATGCGTTTAGCGCAAACGTATTTTAATCATCGTTCTGTTTGCATCAATCGCTTGAAGATGACAGAGATAGAACGATGATTTAAATTAGTTTAGCGTGAAATGTGTTAGTGATTTACTGTGCGAGCGGGCTTAAGAACCGCCGAGTGTGTCCCATTGAATGCCGACAGCTAGAGGCGAAAGTCCCGAAACGAGCTAGACTCCTAATGGAAAGAGATGGAAGCCTTTGCCCTGCAGTGAAATAGACTGGCTAGATACAGCTCAGGAAAAAGGATGCGGGCTACTAGAAAAAAAAAATAGAACTAATATAAATTCTTAATTATTCTGTTTTTTGGGTCTTAACGATTTCTGACCATGTTGGCCCTGCAAATGTTATCATATTGTCACACCACCTTCGTCATGGTCTACTTCGATATTATTCTGATATCCTACTATCCTATCCTACTTCCTACTATCCTATCCTATCCTATCCCTACTTCTACTAATAATATTATAAACGTGAAAGTTTGTATGGATGGATGGATGTTTGTTACTCTTTCACACAAAAACTACTGAACGGATTTGGATGAAATGGATGGCACACAGATAATTTATAACCAGGATAAAAATATAGGATACTTTTTATCCCTTTATTCTTACGGGAACGAAACTTATGCGGGTGAAACCGCGAGGCGCAGCTAGTTCTTTATAAACTAAATAAAGTGCAAAAGACGCTCATCGATCCGTCTAGAATAAAAAAAAATATTATGTTTTCTTGTCTTCGTATTTTAACAAATAAAATATCGGTCGTGACCGGGTTTTGAAATATTTTTATTAGGTACCCGTTTAATTGAGTTGGTCTAGGAATAAAAATAGAACTTTAATAAATTCTTAATTATTCTGTTTTTTTTTTGTTAGCCTATATTGTGTCCCACTGCTGGAGAAAGGCCTTCCCTTTTTTCTTCCAAACATCAGATCGTCACATCATACCACCTTCGTCTTGGTCTACCTCGATATTATTTTGATATTCTTTATAAACTTAAATCAAGTTCAAAAGACGCTCATCGATCCGTCTAGAATAAAAAAAATAATAATGTATTCTTATCTTCGTATTTTAACAATTAAAATATCGGTCGTGACCTGGTTTTGAAATATTTTTATTAGGTCCCTATTTCATTAACTTCATTACGGCTCATCGTTTATCTTTTTGTCAATAAAATTCCCGACACTAGACACAATAAAGTTCTATAAAATGCGTAATACTTTGTTTATCAATGTTTAGGAATAATTTAAACTAATGGCGCCGTACATTCAAATATGTGCTTAGGATTCGCCATTTATAAGGAAATATTTAGGTAACTAAATCTATGATAATATCATCATTGTTTTTGAGAATTTTAAGTAAATATTTAAAGTTAGACTTAACATAACATCACGCCTGTTTTCCCTGAAGGGTTAAGCAGAGATGTACCTATAGTCAGGTCAGGCCAGGTGTAGTAGGTAATTAGTTAGCGCGTGACCTAAATTGACGTATTTTTAGTAGCATTGTTTTTAATCACGTCTAATTTGTCTATGGAGTGTCTTAATTTGACAGGACTAAGCTAATATTTATCTTCTGTCATTTACTTAATGAAATAGAAAGAAAAAGATGCACTGAACTTAAATTTAGTTTAGTTTGTGAACAAGGCAATCGGCGCCATTGATAAGGATACGGCATAACGTTTGGATAATATACTAATTCATCAAAATGTATTCTATTACAGATTTATGCGGAAGTGGCACAATCTTGCGAAACAGGTCGACAATCTTCGTAAAGAAGTTAACATCGCTCTAGTTGGAAAATACACAAAATTGGAGGACAGCTACGCGAGCGTCACAAAAGCTTTGCAGCATGCGTGCATTGCTTCTGGCAGTAAACTCAACCTGACTTATATCGAAGCCGTGAACCTGGAGCGCCAGACTAAGATAGATGATCCAGTCGCTTATCATAAAGCTTGGCAGAATCTTTGTAAGAGCGAGTAAGTAATGGTTCATTAAGATTTGAAAGTTTTGTATAAATTTTAGGTGTAGTGAAACCTGTTTAACTTGGATAACGGTTAAGGCTGCAATCTTGACTGAAGATAAAAAAAAAAACATAGTAACTAGCCTAACCTAAGAAAAACAAAACTGACAAAAAATGCCTCACAGTCTTTTAATTGATTGCTAAATCATATTGACTGTTTTACTAACACTTTGCAGGCCACTAAACGCCCTAGACGTGATAACAATAAAACTTCTGTTGTCTCTCGTTCAGTGTCCTTCAATGGGTTAATTAAATTCCATTTATAATTTCAGTGGTGTCATAGTCCCCGGTGGGTTCGGTCAAAGGGGAATGGAAGGAAAAATCGAAGCTTGTCAATGGTGCCGTGAAACACAGAAGCCAATGCTCGGAATATGTCTCGGTCTACAAGCGTCCGTCATAGAATTCGCTAGAAACGTGCTAGGACTAAAAGGTGCTAACACTACAGAGGTTGATCCCAACTGTGAAGATAAACTTGTGATAGATATGCCTGAACATCATCCCGGAAACCTCGGTGGAACCATGCGGTTAGGAAAGAGGAAAACTTTTCTAGAGCCCAGCATATTAAGTAAGTATTTTACTTTATATTTATTACTAATATGTACTTTTAAATCATATAACTGTAACTGAATATAATCATAATGGGCATGGCTAATGAGATTAGTACCAAAATAATAAAAAAATATAAAACAGTTATTGGGAAATATATTATTTTGTTATTTTCTACAATCGATTGGTTACAATTATTGATGATTTTTAAGAATTAAAGAGTAATTAGTTTATCCATTGTTAAATGATAGCCAATCGCTATTTCCTCAGGTTTTTAAAATGCCCAATTACCTTAATGAAGCTTGACTAATCACCTTGTCTAATTACCTTAGTGAAGTTTAAAGAAAGGCGTCTTAAAAGAATACAAAAATATTTAGTTTTACAAAGTCTGATGATGGTAACGGCGTTGATATGATCAACCTTGAATAACGTGATCGATCTCTTATAGGGCGATTTCTTGATTTTCGAAGTCGTCCATCTTTTTTATATTATAAAATTTTCACTGATGAGTCTCTTAAAGTAGGCGCTTGGAATAGAGAAACAAAGCGGTGGTTTGGAGCAAGGTTGAGGCTTAGAAAATCTTTTTAGTTTAGTCTAAAATTATGTTCGATGCCAGGCATTACATTCAGGAGTGAACTCGTATATGCCAAAAATGTAAACAAATAAGAGTTTATGGAAAAATAACCTTAATTCCTACACAATAAAGTTCAGTTTACGCTACAACTTCAAACAATTTTATAACTTTTTCAATAGTGCTAGTCACTCTGAAATCAACCTAATATTTCTTTAAATAAAGTTGATATTTGCTTAACTTGTAATAACATCAATTTGAAACATTAGTTTGAATAGACTGTAGTGAATTATGTAAATGTCGAAGATGCAACGACGAAGTGTAGTTATGTATATTGTGATGCTAAACTTTATTTTATTTTATTACCATTTTACAGCCCAACTATACAAGAAAGATGAAATAGAAGAGCGTCACAGGCATAGGTATGAAGTGAACCCAGAATACATACAACGTCTAGAGGCCGCCGGTCTCCACTTCGTCGGCAAAGACGAGTCTAAGACAAGAATGGAAGTCGCCGTAGTGGACAATCATCCTTACTATGTCACTGTGCAATTCCACCCGGAGTATTTATCACGACCACTCTCTCCTAGCCCACCTTTCTTAGGGTAAGTAGTTTCTAATGTCTTTTTACCATTCAAATTTACGTACGTGACTAGCTTTTGTCCGCGGCTTCACCCGCGTGGCATTATCCCACGCGAACGTATTACTGTCCTAATCCAGTAATGCTATTTTTAAAATATGTAGCTTCAAATCACCTAATTATTCCTTTATTATTTCAGACTAATATTGGCTTCACTTGGAAAACTGAAGAGCTACTTGTCGAAAGGCTGTCGGTTGAGTCCACGAAATCAGTCGGACGTCAGTTCTGGTTAGTATAATGACTTTCTTAAGGTTCTTCTAATGCCCGGTTTCTGAGGCACTTTTATCGGTAGTTTATCTATTCGTTAGCGCTATTGGTTCGATAACTTGTGAAAGTGCGTTTCCGAACACCGCAATGTAAGATAAACTCCGTTTAAACTTCAGTTAACTTAACTGACCAATGCGCGCCGTTTATCGGTTCCATAACTTTATCTGACGTTTCATTTCATAGAAAACTACAAAAGCTGTTAGGTTATGTGTGCTTTTATCGTGTATTATTTAATTAAATTGCCAGTGAAAGCTAAATATTAAAATTATTCAAAAGTGAAAACATTGAGTGTTAGCATGATGAACACGAGCAGCTCTTCAGAGTCTGATTTGGAAGTACTGGACTTTATTTCCAATATATCAGTACCGAGAAACTTAAGACGTAGGAGAAATCCTTTCGAAATGTTTACAGATGAAGAATTTAAATTGAGATATCGTTTTGATAAAAACACTGTGATACATCTAAGTGATATCATCAACCCTGCTCTAGCTCCAATTACACATCGCAAATATCCCTTGTCTGTTTTGGAACAAATTTTTATAGCATTACGATTTTACGCTACAGGTACTTTCCAAGTAGTAATTGGTGATGACATTAATGTTCATAAAACCACTGTGTCAAGAGTGGTTTATAAAGTAAGCAGGGAAATAGCAAAGTTGGCTACAAGTTATATAAGTATGCCAAATTTTGAAGACCTGAGAGAAGTTAAGGCTAATTTTTTTAATATAGCGGGATTCCCAAATGTCATTGGTTGTGTTGATGGATCCCACATACCAATTCAATCTCCTGGAGGTGAGCAAGCAGAACTATATAGAAATAGAAAAGGTTTCTTTTCTATTAATGTACAAGTTGTGTGTGATGCAAAGTTACACATCCGTGATATAGATGCTCGCTGGCATGGATCAACACATGACAGTACTGTGTATCATAACTCATTCCTGCGAGCGCGCCTGGATAACAACGAGATAGATGGTCACCTGTTGGGAGACAGTGCTTATCCTTGTGGAAGATTCATGATGACACCTTTTTTAAATCCTTCTACAAATGCAGAAAAACGTTACAATGAAACACAAATCAAGACCAGAAACACGGTTGAAAGGACATTTGGTGTGTGGAAAAGAAGATTTGCTTGCCTTTCTCAAAAATTAAGACTTAAATTAGATCACACTTTAGCTGTAATTGTTGCAACAGCTGTGTTACATAATATAGCTCTACAGCAAAATGATACTGTGATAATTGATTCTGCTCCTGAAGACTATAGTGTTGCAGAATCTATTCAACAACCCCTTTCCTCTGAAGGAAACCAGTTTCGTCGGTTATTATTGGAACAATATTTTAGGTTGGTAAAGTTTTACTTTTATAAAACTTTTTTACTTATGCTAACACAGCAAAATGTTCATGTTGTACATACTATGGGAACACAAATTACAAAAACAAATGAACTTGAGTATCTATGTACTTATATTTTATTTATTTATTTTCAAGTAAAAAAATCTTATCACATCAATAATAACTAAAAGGATACAAATATGGGAGATTCATTGATTCATATCAAATTAAAGATTTCTTGTAGAAAATGCAAGAATGGAACTAGAACTTAAAAAGAAGAATTTTAAAAGAATAATTTTAATTTATGATAGGTAATATTATTACCTATTATAAATTAAAATTCTTCTTTTTAAATTCTAGGTCCATTCTTGCATTTTCTAGATGAATTCTCTTTAATTCAATATCAATATCCAATATAATTTTTGTTTTTTCTAATTTCATCACTTCCTGTTGTCGTTGAATCTCCAATATTTCTAACCTTTTAGTTGTTATGCAATCTTCGTTTGCTTGCTTTTGGATTTTTCTTTTTATCATTGACGCAGTGAGATTATTTATATTTTTTTTCTTTGTTTCAGTTAAACTTTTCTTTCTTCTTGGTGTGCTTTCAAAGTCCTTCATATCCGGCGAAATTGGTCTTTTGGAACATTCAACTTGCTTTGATTGGTTTCCAGACACAATATCTTCTTCTGTATCCAACACTACAAAAATTTCTTGAGAAGTACCAGGATGTGCGTCTTCACTTACTTGTGTTTCAATATCTGTAATAAATAAATTGTTACTACTGTGTACCTGATGATTGTACTCACACATATAACACATAACACTGATTTAATTATGATTGTTATGTGTAACAGGCTATATTATAATTATACCGAAGCCTGCTATGTTATTGCTTTTTATTAGTAATTAGAAAAGTACATTTTTAAGAATTCTCCATGCTGAAACTTTTATTACAATAAAAGCCCACATTACATTAAATAAGTAATTATTTTATTTTTATACCTCAATCCATTTCAGTTAAAATTCTCAGGAGTTTGATTAAATTTTAACAATATTTTGTCCACAATGTGCCTGTGCACACTATTTTGATTGCTTAGGTAAAGTATAGCCTGTGCTAGAACATTGCCAATGCATTGTTAACCAGTCTATTAAGTAAATACATTATTTTTGTATGATATTTAATGAAACTCTTTGACTTACCCAAGTTGTAATATGGTGCGGATGAGTCAAATTCATTATTCAGTGGTTTGAATTGCGGAGTTAATAATGCTACCACTTTCTCATCAACTGCGGTTGTCTTAGGCCAAAATGTTCCACCTCCTGTCTTGTACATCTCGGACTGAAATTAAAATTTAACATAAATAAATTAAATTTCTGGCACTGTTGTGTAACAAAATGATACTCAATGAATATATTACTTGGGGTGTAACTGCATGAGATATAATTATGATTATTATTGGTACCATATTACAGTTTTGTACGCTTAAGGGATGCTTTGCACTTTGTACACTTAAAATATACAATAAGGACTTTTAACAAATAGGTAAAAAGTACATAACAGGGATACAACTTACCTTATCATCGCTCATATTTTTTCTCGCTTTTTTTTTAAGGTTATCATACAGGGCATGTAACTGCTTTTCGTTCCTAAATCCAGTTTCAGAGACAGCATTGTACTTATTTGTCAACGCTATCCAAGCCTGTTTCTTGGCCTCTACAGTGGTCCCGTCCGTTCTTTTATTGTCGATTATATGGACAAATTCTTTAGCCACTTCGACAATAAGCATCTTCTCTCTCTCAGTAAAATTTTTACTGCGTTTTCCAGATTCCATTACGTATTTTTTATTTTACAAATGATTAAAGCACTAACGATTTGAAAGACAAATTGACTTATAACTTAAATGAAACGGCAAAGCAAAAATTTTAACACACAAAACAAACAGTAAACAGTATAGCGACGCGCAAGTTTACATAAAAAAAAGTCTAGTCTATGTTGTCGTTCATAAATCCACCCATAGATAGGTAACGACTTGTCATATTTTTTTATTAGAACAGTGCTAAACTACTTATTTACTCTCAAAAAAAATAATATTATTATTAAAACTAATTTTATAGACGAATTAAAACAATTAAATTATTTTTAGACGCGATCTCTTAAACAGACCCATCTAGCGGCAACTAAGGAACTAGTTATCGGCTTCATAGTTATTGAATGGTTTGTTGCGTATTCAGAAACGCAGTGACAGTTAAACGGCGTTTATCTTATGCATAACTATATTGAATCAATAGCTAACGAGAACATAACTGGGGACTTCAGAAACCGGGCATAAATGGGCTATACCACGAATATATGTGGCTGCAATACTGTGGCTGGCAACATTTCCAGCAATGTCAGCCATACTATGCAATACACGACGATATTTTATGTGGCCTGGCCATTACAGCCACATATTTTTGGTATATTCAAAGCATTTTCATATATAGCCCGACCAAACAATCGCATCACTTTAGAAAATACTGAAATGCGGGTTAGCTATATTGTTGTTGCGTTTTGCGGTATAAATGCATCCCTTTCTGATGCAACATGAAGTTTGCCATGCAACATCGCAATTTTCTTGTTTGTTTTCAATCTATTAGGACATAATCTATAATAATTATAATCTGTTTGTTTTGTATGATGTGTCAATGGAGGTTATTGAGAAAATTTTAATAAATAAAATGACTAATACTCGGTGTGGCTTCATCAGCCATTGTTGCCCGAATGTTGAGCCGTTTACGAGTGTGAATCATGGGCCGTACTGTTGTAAATATATTTGCAATACATGGCCCAATCATAGATTGCTCAGCCATTAGCTGTAATAAAATGTTTTTGTAATGGTCGAGCAAAAGTTGCCAATAGTACAGCTACACATTGCCATGAAAGTATACCCCGTTTAAGTTATCTATTTAAGAAACCACAAAGTTCCAAGAATAATTTTTCATGACACAATTCCATTGGTACTTAATCTGGGTTCGGGATTTAGTTAAGAAACATGTAAATAAATATGAGTTATTGGAAAAATAACTTTTCACCTACACAATAAAGTTCAGTTTACGATACAAATTCAAACATTGTTATGACTTTTTCAACAGTACTAGTCACTCTGAAATCAACTTAATTATCACTAATATAAAGTTGATATTTGTTTAACCTGAAATAACATCAATTTGAAACATTAATTTGAATAGACCTTACGTATTTTGAGAGTGGCGGGTTAACAACTTACTATTCTTTTGTTTTCAGATGAGGAAGATATATCTGTTTCTTCTTTAAGTATAGCTGATGAAAAGACAGTCATTGAAAATGGTATCGCCGTTAATGGAGTAAGCAAAAAAACAAAATAAGTAATATTCTGTTTTTGAATAATATAATTCAATATTAATATTTTTAAGTGATACTACTTATATTTAAAAAATATAATCAAATTTAATTCTGATTATCATTGCAATTTTAATTTAAAATAATTAATATTTTTGTGAAAGGAAGGTATATAAAAAAAAAAACGTGAAAAAGTGAAAAATGTGTAACTTTCAAATACCATGATTTTATACTTAAGTTTATTATTTTCTTTTAGAACGTCTAGTGTCTTCATTATACCTTTCCACTAGTCTTTAAATATTTAAAGCATAATACGAACTGTATCTATTTTAAATAGAAATAAAAATTATAATCGATAAATCTATTCCATATGGGCAGATTTTTCAATCAACAGATATCTGTTATTTGTCGAATTAAATTGACGTCTGACAGTTTTTATATGGATGAACTGTCAAAAATTCACAATTATTCATCCTTAAAACATACAAGTTATTACAATGTTTTGATAAAAATCCATTTTATTTTACTTACTCTCAGTACATGACATAATTTCCGTTTTCCTACAATTTAGTTGGTAAGTGTTGATAGTGATAACCATAAGGATTGTTGGTTCAAATAATAGTTAAGTGTAATTTTTTAAAGGGTTTTATTTCTGAGATGATAACATGTATGTTGAACTAATGTTTTGACACGATTATTTAAAAAATACTGGATTTGTCTATACTTTAACGTTTTATCCAACATTTACAAATTCATGTATGTGTGTGAATACAATTAATAATAGTTATAATCCAGCAGTGCATTTTATACAATCGCTCTGTTGAATGTTCATTCGAAACGAAGGCCAAAACTAATAAACTAACTGTCTGTTCATAGTTATTTTACCTTTGTTTTTGCATCACTGTCCAAAGCACAATTATCTTTATTCTCCTTCTAATAAGGTTGCTATTGGGTTACTGCCACTGTCCGTTTGTCAAAATCTGTCGTCATAGTGACCTTTATTTTTCTTACAATAAGGTTACTGTTACGTTGCTGCTGTCAGAAGTAAAATAACTGTGAATGGACTGTATGTTACTTAGCACATGCTTTAACTGAGCATTATGTCTGTCATTCTCGCAAAAAAAAACTGCCAAACCATCAGTGCAAGAGGACCGGGAACATATCTAAGCCAAAGCACGTGCTCAGTATCGTTTATCAATTCAAACAATACTGGCTGGATTAAAATGTACAAAGTCAAGCAAAAAATACAAATCATGATTGTTAGCACACCAGTGTCTTGCTCGACTATGGTTTGTCTCGAAAGATCCAGACAGTTTAATTAAACGACTTTATGTAAGTACTACAAATGAGTATAGTATATTATTTTAAAACCAGATGTTAATTATATAAGTACACAATGATATTGTATGAATGACATACTGATTGATTCTAGAGAGACATAATGTGTGAATATTATCTCCCTAAGCCCCAAATATTATATTATATTGTGATGTTTATTAAAATAACACAGAGGTGATGCCATGGCTGTTGTATAACAAGTAAAATGTATATTTTATAATGGACAATTCATTAGGTTTTAAAGCCTATTTACTATGTAATCGTAAATGAATGAAAAATATCTCTCTCATATAGTTTCAATAGATTTTCCGAGCATCTAGTCTCAGCTTTTAATGAAAATATGCAGGCAATGATAACATTAATAATAATTGATGCATTCCATTACACTTTTCTTGCAGCTGTAAACTTTTCTCTACTCTAGTATTATTGTTATGATAAAAGCCAATAAAGTTTTCCCCTGTCTGAAGATAGTCTTTTTATTCATCCCAGCCGACCGACCTAGTAATAGGCTGTATAAGGTGCTTTCCCAGCTGTCTGCTGATTGCGGCTTCCTCAGAACTGGTTTTTAGGCGCTCTGCAGACGCCGGTCTCATTTTGACCGTGAGAGACATCATCCGGCAAGCATCAGCGACGCGGTCGTTTTGTCCTCCGTGTGCGTTATTGCATAGATATCCCATACGTTCTATCGTCGTGGCCAATTTGTCCATCGTCTGTTCAGCGCCGAATAGACACAACTGTGCCTATGTTACCCATGGCCGAAGGACGCAACGGCGCAAGACACAAAATTAAACGTGTGTCCACACGACTGGTCCAATATTGCGAAGTATGGTAACCATGAGGAGTGCTACCAGACTCAACATTATTTGTCGTCGTGACCGTCTTCAGAGCCATAGCACGATCACGATGTTTTACAGTGACCACAACGCGTTGTGAGCTGTTTTTTCGCTCAATAAGCGTTTTCGGTCTTTGAGCGTAACATATACCTACATTACTCCACCTCCTATCCTGCCCGAAACTGTCAAATTTTCCCAATCAACCTTGAACCTTAATGCTTTAGCCATAAAGTTGGAAATCTATTTAATAAATTTGACAGATTGTAGTTGCTTGATGTGCTGGCGTCTGTACAAGTGAAAAATAATCATAGGGCATCAAAAAAATAGTCCGCATCGCTGTCAACAGGAACAGTGCCCAAAATGCTGGCAGCCTTGCCACGTTGTATGGCGATGCTAATTCTTTGACCAAGAAACAGGCCAGCCCTCTGGTCACGTGAAGAGTCGACTAACCGAAATTAATTAATTAATTATCTAATTTAAAGTTGTGTGGTAAAAATATCCGAACGCAGAGTTGAAGACAAAGTGATTTTGACACCAAAGAGTATTTTGACACCTTTGACATTTGTTTACGATGTTGCTAGCAGTTATTTTTCCCCTGAATAAGGTAATATTTTTTGGAAGGAAAGTGTTATTTTTACGAAGTTTTGCAAACAAGGTCTGATAAAACGTGAAAATTATTGAATTATGTATATATTATTTCCATAAGTACAATTAAAATAAGTTTAATATTATGTTATTGTATACAGCGGCTTTCTTAATTATTTTTTTCATTTAATGGGTAAGTGGTAAAGGTCGGTTTCGTCTTGGCACACTGATATTTTGCGCTGCGGTCCGAGTTGTACTCTGAAAATACTTTTTAATTTTTCAAATTAGTTTATCGCGCGTAATGATATCAAAAATCAATTTTATTTGAACATTTCTATAAAATAATAAACACTGAACTGTATTGGTTTAAATTAAAGCAAAAATGTGTTACACCGGACCATGAGTGACGAAAAAAATATTTTCGTTAGTAAATAAGAAATTATAGTTCACGATGGTATTCGAATCGATTGTGGTGGACGTGCTGAACCGGTTCCTCGGGAGCTATGTGGAGAACCTGAACAGGTCCCAGCTTAAGCTAGGAATATGGGGCGGTGAGTTTTTGCGCCAGGGTGATGTCATAGTTGCCGCACTGCTTTGATTGCGGTTATTTATGTCTTCGATTAATGTTTTGCAGGCGACGTCGTGCTGGAAAATCTCATACTCAAACAAAATGCTTTGGAGGAACTCAATATACCTGTCCAGACAGTCTATGGACACTTGGGTGAGCAAAGTAGCATTTTTACTGACCATAAAAATATAAATACTTGGTAAAACTGATTTAGATTACCTACCTTTCGAAAATAAAGCCGTTAGCGCACTCTAAGGCTGTGTAGTATACTAGTTCAGCTAGCTTCATAGCACTATTTCCTTTGTAAATATCAGTTAACCTTGTGCAATATTTTTAGTAATTTTAACTGATTACAAGCAGGTCAGGGACTTACGCCATAATATTCTATGTATAATAAAGGTCATCAATGTGAGAAAAAACTAAGAATGTAATTCTGTAGTTAGTGCGGTCGGGCATTCTTATTCTTGCAATGTTTATTGTTTGTACGAGAAACCTCCTGTTTAAGAAGAGTATCAACTGCATCTATGTTCAAATAGGTTGCTTTCGGAAGCAAATCTTGAATGATGTTAACTCCGCCCCTAATGGTGTTAGCGTAAATATAAAATAAATAGCCTATATATAACCTATCTCGAGAATAGGTCTATTAAATGCAAAAATATGTTTTCAAATCGAGTTCCAGAGACTAGTGCTTCAAACAAAAAAAAAAAAAAAACTAGCAATATTATATTGGTATAGATAAATGTAACTGGAAGAATATAATAATAGTAATAATCCATGTTAGACAGTAGAAAGTATAGCATAGAAATTGTTTGCAGAATAAGGGTATACAACTTTTCTGTTCATGTTAGTTACCAATCTAAAATAATCATAGTTTCCATTACAACAATATTGTATTTCTCATAATCTGTGTAATCTAATCTATGGACAATACCAACGCTTCAATCTGAGTAGTTTGTTTTTGCACTTTAAAAATGAATTACATACTTAAAACCACTGGCTGCTGTATGCCCTGCAACCCTGAAGGGTAAAGCAGAAGTGTACCTATAGTGCATCTACATTTCTCTAGTTATGTTTAAGTCTCATGTAATAGGGGATGAGCCTATTGCCATCAAATTCCTGATGGCAAAACCCATTTACACTGCCCAACCTGGGAATCAAACCCAGGACTTCATGCTCAGCTGTAGCGCTTGTGATCTTTAGACTAACAAGGCTTTTTAATATAACAATACAAGCTATTCGATAAAATGTGAGAACTTCTATATAAAATTAACTATATTTACGTACCAGACAAATAAATTATCCACAAAGCAAATACATAAACATTGAAATCTATTTATAGATAGGGTACAGGCCTACCTAATTAGGCAAGGTTATCACATCAGTCCGTCACCACTTAACATGCAACAAAGATACTGGCATCCCTGTTTGTAATTGTTACACGGTCATGAACTTGGCTGGGTGACATCATCCCATCAAATCAGTACAACCTTGACAATTCAAAAGTACCTGTAATTGGTTTAGTTGAAATAAATACTTTGAGTTTGAGTTTGACTACTATTCCAATTGCGAAATATTTAGACTCAAGGCCAAAATTGTGACCTACAAATATTATGTTATACATATGTGCCTAATTTCCATGAGGAAAAATATTCTCTATATTTCTATTATAATTTTTAATAACATTGGTTAACATTGATAACGTTGAACTAAGCGACATTATTTTCCTGGTGGTGGCTGGTTTATATACTGTGATTCAATGACTAAATTTGGATTGGAAATTTGGATATTTTTTAAAGTAATAATTTCAAACAATTAAAAACTTTAGACTTGCTATGTATGAATCATTAGTTGTAGGCTGTGTGAATCATTAATTGTAACGTGTTGAAAAAAGGGTGATTAAAATACAACAGACTGTGATATCGCTATCAAATATGAGTGATCAAAATATCATTTTGTTATCTCGCTTGTTAGGAACTTGATAATCGAATTAATTGATATTGATGAGTAAGTAATCCCTAATGAACAAAACAATCATTCATACATTAAGGCACCGCTAAATAATATCATAGCGTCTGGCGACCTTGCTTTTTTTTCTATTTATTTATTTTGCGGATTTTTATCTAAACAGATATGTCAATCCCATCGTGCCTTTTACTATTGTTGCATTAAACCTTATAATTAACAGATATACTATACTGACCAGTTACACAATTATATAACATACTTGGGGTAAGGTTAGAAGTCACTGATGAAGGTCTGTTATTAAATGACTTAACTTTTTGGCACCTTCTGAAGTTGGTTGGGATAAATTGATTGTATTAATCTTACGTCAAGCCTATTTAAGTTCAATTCCTACAAAAGTGACTCCCTCTCGCGCCTGATACGGACACAATCCATCAGCAAATGCTGCACGTCCTCAATCTGATTACATTCTCTGCAATTCGGTGAATCAGTTTTTTTCATAAGGAATGGCGACCTTGCTGTAAAAAACACGCTATGTGCCGTTTGTTTATTATCAAACAAAAGACCATTTTTTTTAGATAAAAATTATGGCTGGCATATCAATCTATGTCAGAGAGTATCAGTTTTCTATTGCATGTATAAAACATCTTTTTATAAGTTTTTGTTCAAGCTTATCTTTATTACTTTTAAATGGGTTTTTGATGTAAACAATTGTAGCTTAATCTTGTTATAAAATGTGTATCGCATTACCTGTCTATCTGTCACAACCATAGTTACGCGCTAGGCTAAAACTAGTGAGTACAGTCAACAAAAGAGATAAGTATGCAGGGTCGTCGGATATAGTTGAAGTTTAGTAAGAAACAGATTGATGTTTTCGGATAAAATTTTATTTAATGAATAGAAAACAAACAGTTCATTTATCAAACTAAATTTCATTCGAAATCATTCATCGGTTTCTTGCCAAACTTCAACTATATCCGACGACCCTGCATACTTATCTCTTTTGTTGACTGTACCATAAAACATCTAGATCACACGTAAAGCTAATAAAGAATCAAGAAATCTGTAAAACAATGCCAACATGGCAATGTTGGCTTCAAAACTGAACAATTAACACAGTAGGTACATCAAGTGCTAACTAAGAACTACAATATCTGTATGATCTGAAAAACAAGTGTAGGAAACTAATATACTATTGAATTGAATGCTAATGTTGGTTGTAGATTTTATAAAAGATTAAGCCGCCCTCCGCATTGTCTGTTAATTGGTTACCAAATAAGGTACCTACTACTAATGAGATAAAATTAATTAATTGCATGATTTATTGTTATGACTATCATTATCAAAAAGCGTGGGTAGACTTGTAGATACCGACATTACGAAATACTGTTCGGCGCTCCTCAGTAACTAAAATGTCACAAGGTCACAGGTCTGAACGTATTTCACCTGATAAAAAGTCTACCACGTGTAACTACTTATTTATGCTCCACTCCCTTAAAACTTATGAGGGCACTCCCTCATAAGTTTTAAGGGAGTGGAGCAATTTTCCATTTATTCCCTAATTGTTTCCAATTTCGTAATCAGCCTATACTGTTCCCACTGCTGGGGCATAGGCTTCCTCTCCTCCTTTCTGTAAATTTGCTGTGCTGCAAATTTAGTATTGGTATTAACTGGGTTTAGTAAGGGAAATATTATGTTCGAAAAAGAACTTAAAATTACCGACAAAGTATCAGGTCTCTTCTCTCGCTGTTTAGAAAGAAAGAAAGAAAAGAAAGAAAATACGTTTATTTGCGGCAAACATGACGCATAAAAAAGAACATAAACACACAAAAAAAAAGTAACAAGTTGGGGGTAAGCATGCGTCACATTCACGCAAAACGGCCATCGCTCAGCATAATGCTAAGACTATACGAGACAGAGCCCCAGCGCTGGTTTTCAGCGGCAGCCGGCGTTAATGTGAACGTTGCTGCCCAAAAACATCGATGCGCGGCGCCTCGTACCGTCTTGTCAATATTTAAACTGGCTTGGCTGATCCATAGTTCTACTGAAATTGCATGACTACGCCCGAAGAAAATTGGTAAAACATGGCGCTTAATACAGTTATATTACGTGCCTACCTACTTAGGTTTCAAGTAACTACTACCTAGGAGTTAGAATCAAATAACAGGAAAGTTACTACATCAAAATCTAGGCTCTAACGTCTTTATTTTTTCAAATTGTATGCCGTCATGATACCGGCTCACGTGTTTTGACGTAATTCTATGCTGTAATATTATTATGCTAATATTTATTTAATATTTTAATTTTATTTCATGTTACGCCACTCACAAGGTGATTGACATTTGATTATTAATATATGTATTCTAAAATAATATCAATTAAGTTATGTATTCATTTGTTATTCTTACTTATCTCTTTTCGTACAGGAAAGCTTGTACTTAAGATTCCCTGGAAGAATCTCTATGGCGCGTCAGTGGAAGCTACAGTTGACCGTCTTTTTCTGATCGTCAATCCTACCGCTGAAGTTAAATATGACCCTGAAAAGGAGGAGAAGATGGCACTGGCTGCCAAACAGGCAGAGCTGGCGAGGGTTGAAGAAGCCAAAAAGCAAGAGGCGCAAAAAGGTACTTATGTTAAATGTATTTTGTTATTTTTGTGTTTTTATCACCAGCCAGCCTGTTACAATTACGATGCAACTTGTTATCGCGCCTTATTATGGAAAAAATGATTGCGGAATGAAAATAAAATGACCTAATAACTCGAAAATACAAGAGCTCAAATAGCATATTTATGATGCATTTCGAGGGATAAAAACAATAACTGATAAGCCTGAAGAAACAGTTCTGTGTGGTTGTTTGTAACAAGATTTCAAATTCACAGAGATCACACGTTTTAAGTGTCTTGTCTGTTTTAGTGACCATGATTGCGTAAACCGTGTCTAAACGGTAACTTTGTTGCAGAATTTGTTTCTTTAAATATTTTATTGATTAATTTAAAGCGAAGGTTAGCCGGTTTTTATTGGCTTGAACTCATCAACAGTCAACATAAAAATGGTTTTAAATACGAACAAAATAAGACGACACACAAAAGGTTCTTTCTACGTGCGCTAATTTATATATAATAAGTTTCAAATGTATTTTCTATAACAAGTATAAAATCTATTCGGTTATTTGATTTGATATCTACTTATATGCAAGCAAAATGTTATTGGTACACGGAAAATAAATCGTAAAGCACGTCAGTAATGTCTCATATTCGTTGAGGTTATTACAGCAGGTTATTACAGCTGCCACGCTTGTGAAGTACGCAAGATGCGGTGGAGATTGACATCTTTTACCAGTTTATACATTGATCAATGAAAAATCCACCTAAATAATCTTGAAATAAAACATCATATAGCATTATCACCGTATAATATACCCAGTGCTCGGATTCGGCCTTCTATATAAGAGGAAAAACAGAAATGAAAAATGAAAACGTCACGTATATACTCCGAGAAACAAATAAATGCTTTCCCTTTCAAGCTCGCTGTCCTATTATGAAACTATTATTACTGTGCAAAGCTATTTTGATGAGCGTAACAGAAACAAAACGTTTCACATCTTCAGAATTAATCTTCCATCTTATTTATAGATGAAAGCAAGCTCGACGAGACATTTGTCGAGAAGCTGGTGACTCAGATAATCAAGAATGTGCAGCTGAAGATCACAGATATACACATAAGATATGAGGATAGCATTACGAATCCTAAAGCGCCTTTCTCCTTTGGTATCACCTTGCATAACCTATCCGTCCAGACCACTGACGAAAACTGGCAGAAAGCAGTAATTACTGATGCAGTTACCAAGATTTTCAAGGTAATATTCGGTTTGAGAAAGAGTTAATTACTTTTCATGGAACTTTTATGTATTTATTGAAGTGGAAGGATTGACCTTTAATGAAGGTCGGAATGGCTTTTTGGCTGGTATTTAGAAAGTTTAAAGCAAGAATCAAAAGGACGTAAGGTAGTTTTAATTTATGACTTTATTTGGTTGTAGTTATTGTTGTCCCGAAATTGTTCAGAATGATTGTTCATGGGAATAAAATCTCATTTTTGATTTGTTATGTCTACGAAAGTATTAACCAAAGACAACAACAAGAGCCTCCTTTTAAGCAAAAAATGTCTGTATTAGGAGACTCTGCTCTTCCATAGCAAGATAATAGTGGAGTAGTAGTGTGTAGTATAGCAATAAAAAACAACAAGTTTTACATTTATGGTTCATTCTTAAAAGATTCGTTTTATATATCGAACTTCTCCGAAACCTAAATAAATATATGTCACCGTTTTTTGGCAAAGATTAAGTTACTAAAACTTTTCTGCAAAGTAAATAAATATTCTGCCCTCTCAATAAAAACACACTTCAGTCATTGTTTAACTAAAGTTACTTGTTGTTACGAGGGCAGTATTATATTAGCTTTTTTTTCTCATCATCCTGTTATGTTGGAAAATCTTTTTCCCCAGAAAATTAAATTATTTTCTGAATGTTTGCAGATTCTCGATTTAGAAGGTTTAGCAATTTACTGGAACCCTACAACTGAATTGTATTCGAAGTCAGGACCCATGGACATAAAGCAGAGATTACAAGAAGAGATAGCAACAAAATCATCAAAACCATCGTTTTACCAATATGGTAAGCGAAATACGTTTAAAAGAAATAATTTATATCATAGCTAAAATGGCTTTATTGATACTTATCCACTTTGATACTAGTACAAGATCAATTGGATAATTGTCGTAAAACGCTAGTCTGTTCATTTAATTAAATTGCAAAATTGTGTTTTCAACGCAAAGGCCTATTGATTGATCTCGTGGTATACCAATGAAAATATATAAAGACCAACAAAAAAAATAACATACATTTGTTTTTTTTAGCTCTGGGTCCAATTAGCGCAACAGCAAAACTAAAACTGAACCCGAAACCCGAGGGCGACGTGCCAAAATTCAGTTCACCAAAAGTAATACTAAGCCTACATATGGAGCAACTCTCAGTCAGCCTAACAAAAGCCCAGTACCAGGACATGATGTTATTAGCAGACTCTATGGATAGAATGAGCAAACAGGCGCCTTACAGGTATCTTGATTGATCTTAATTGTTCATTCATTGCTCTATGACCCGTGAATCAGTTTTTTTTTTCAGCTCTTTATGTAGCTCAGGTTTTTTGGTATGATTTTATGATCTCTGATGATGCATATTGAAGACCAGCTTTAGCGTGCGTGTAAGTCGGAAAACAGAAAAAAATATCACCATTTATAGTATATATACTAAGAAGGCTATGCGCGAAAATGTTCGCGTGGATGTGGAAAAACAACATTGCATTGTGTTGCGAACATACAAAATGCGCACCGCTACCACAGCACATTGCTTTGAATTAATACTAATGTATTGCATTCTGGTTACAGAAAATACCGTCCAGACCTTACTTCATACAAACGCCATTACAAAGAATGGTGGCAGTTTGCCTACCGTTGCATATTAGAGGAAGAAGTCCGCAGGCGACGCAGGAACTGGGACTGGACGCATATGTTAGAACATAGGCAGCTTTGTAAGAACTATGCGACCGTGTATCAGTGTAAACTGAACAATAAGGGCAAAGTGAACTCGGAACAGTTATGTGTACTGGAAAAGGCTGAGAAAACACTTGACTTGTTGAATCTGGTCGTTATTAGACAGAGGATTGAAATGGAGGTGTGTACCTATTATGATTTAAGTATCCAGTAGTAGTAAGTAGAGGATTTTAAACCCTTTGAACGCTGGTAAGGGGCTTAAAATGTCATTCACATACCTAGCAAAAAGGTTTATTGTAATTAAACTAAGGTTTCTCGTCTAGGATAATACTGATTGGATCAGCCGATGTCGTCAATTGGTTTAGTCTTAAGTGCTTATGTAAATAACGATTTAACTTAAATCCCAAAACTCCTTTTGCGTCACGATCCACTCTAATAAATTTATATATTGTTCAGGTTGAAAGGCTGGGAAAAATGGAAGAGGAAGCTAAGAAGACACGGGGCTGGTTCAGCGGTTGGTGGTACGGAGGTGGCTCGAAAGACGACGAATTGGCTGAAGGCACAGCTATTAGTAAGTAATTGGATTTCCCATCGGCAAAAATGACGAACTTCCATACAAGCTTTCATCCCCTATTATTAACGTCTTTAGGGGATGAATTTTAAAAAGTCATTTCTTAGTGCTCACCTCCGTTGCATATGGAAGTCTTGTGCAAAATTTCATGCTAAAATTTCAAATTGCAAGCTAGACCCAACAGTTTATGCTGTGTGTTGTCTGTCAGTGAATGAATGAATTGAGATTTATATTAAGTAAATTCAACAGCTTGAAAACATTTCACATCTTTTCAGTGAAGCAATTCGAAAAGGCAATGACGTCCGAAGAGAAAGAGAAGCTATTCCGTGCCATAGACTATCAAGAGAACTCCGCGCCTCTACACTTGCCCATAGAGTACGTGGCCATAGAGACCAACTTCCAACTAGACCGACTTCAACTGAACGTGACTGATGAAGTCGAAGTATTGAGGGCTTGTGTCGATCACGTTGAGGTTGATATGAAACAGCGACCTAGTGCTAATGCGTTACGGTAAGTTAAGCAGTAATGTGCTCGAATTGAAAAATGGGCTCAAATAATGCCAGTAAGAAAAAGCAGACCGCAGCGGGACTGTGTGAAGCGTGACCGCGTGACGCACCGTAAACAAATTATCGATCTCGTGTACGTTCAAGGCGCACAAGATCGATATTTCTGTTTACGGTGCTCGTGTGAGGATTATTTTCGACTGTATTCCAACGTACAGTCGCCTGCAGAGAAAACGGGACCCCTCAACGCTCACTGCTTATAGTTTATTTGTAAGGCGGGGGGGTCGTTTTCTCTGCAGGCGTCCGTACTACATAAGAATTCAGTCGAAAATAATCCTCACGCGGTCGTGGTTTTCTTTATTTATTTTCGACTTTAGCACGATGCACCAAAGGTGCTTTTTTATTGGCTTTTATCGGGCAATATAAAAGCACCTTTGGTGCTCACTGCGCTACATCATATAACCTATTCTTGTTATTTTAGAGTGGACGTCCAAATGAAGGCTTTTAGCGTAACTGGTGTGCAACAAGGCGATTTTGAACCGCAATTGGTCACCTCCAAGGAAGTGACACACAATGTCAACTTACTCAATGTCGTCTTCGAGACCAATCCTTTAGGTAAGACCTTTTTTAAATATATTTTTTTCGTGCCTAATGGCCTGCTCTTGACCATGGGCGTAGCCACGGTGGGGCACCTGCAAGATACCTAATCAAACTTAAAAAACTTAATTATCTAGGTACTAACTATAATACTTAATATCTGTAAGAAAGTTCACACTCGACAGTCGTCAGTCGACACAAAAAAAAACAATGCCACATATCGCGAAAAGACAGACGCACCGTGCAAATCCTCCGGCAGAGAGCCCTACCCAGTTTTGGAAACGATCGTTGATTATTTCCTGCCTACACTCGCTAATTATGTCATTAGAAGAGCGTTTCTCGGAAAACAACTTACTATTATATTTATATTCTTTGATCTCATTGCACCCATATAACATGTTGCAAATGACATACGAAGAATTTTTGAAAAAAACAGAGGCCTTTCGTGAGTTTTATAACTTAAGTGGTAGTTTCCACAGCGAGGCTGAACTGTGGTACCACTTGTGGGAAAAAAAAAAATATGGCATCGAATGTTTTGAAAGACATGGAAGTGGCAGAACTGATAAACGATTCAGAAATGTTTTATCCGAGCATAAAAACTGCATTTGCTATTTTCCTGGCCCAACCGTGTACGACCTGTACTATAGAGGTCTTTCAGTACGTTACGACGTGTCAAGACGTGGCTTCGTTCCACCATGAGTGAAAATCGTCTGAGCGATCTCTGTGTGCTGAGTGTTCACAGGATGAGGATCGCCGAAGCGAAAAATAAATTGGAAGCCGAAGTGCTAAGGAGGTTCTGCCAGAACCCACGCCGGGTTCTCTTAAAGTAATATTATGAAGTTAGTTAATACCTAAATAAATAAACAACCTATAATACCTATGTGTAATTGTTTACTTACTGTACCTGAAAGTACTATCTATAGATAGATATAAACCTCTAAATTGACTGATTAACAAATTGGCATACGCCCAGAGCCCGAACGGCTGAAGTTAGAGACATATTTTTGGATGGAAGATTTCGTGGTGAGCAATAAGAAAGTGTTTTGGATAATTCGAATTATACATACAGATACAGGGTGCTATAGGGTGTAACCTTTTTGTATGAAAAAAATAACTGGGGTAAGATCGCGGGTATAGTTTGCTAGTTACCTACATATTATTTTAGACTGCTGCCCCACCCTGAGCCCATGGTTCGCTACGCCCATGCGCTTGACCTCCATCACGCTGGTGGGAAGATGTGGATGAGGTCTATGATGGAACGAGCGTGCCCAGAAGACGCTTGTTCACTCTTGCTTTGAAGGCAGACAGGTTAAATGTGAAAGGGAACACACGCTGGCACAGAGTTCACACATCATCTATATATAAATAAAAATGAATCGCCGAAATGTATGTACGCGCATAACTTCCGATCGACTGCACCAAATTGGATAATTCTTTTTTTTTTGTGTTTGGTATTGTCAGGACATGGTTTGTATAAAAGAAAATTTTATCCCGATATTCCCACGGGATCGAAACTTATGCGGGAGAAACCGCGGGGTGCAGCTAGTATTTTATAATTAATTACTTTTAGAAACATTTCCTATTGACATCAATATAAATCTTACAATTTTGTCCCTGGGATAGCAACACACTTGCAGCGGAGTCAATTATTATTTACTATCAGGTGGAGTTTGTTAACTACCCAATAAATCTGGCATTTAATAATAACATTAAAACAAAATTCTTATTTAATTTTTCAGATGGCACTTGCAACCAAAGAGTGAAAGTGCAAGCACGTCCTCTACAAATTGTGTACGATGCACAAACTGTCATAGAAATAGTAAACGTATTCAAACCAGCAACCGAATCTACAGCTTTATCTACGTAAGTCACCTTTGTTTTTGCTTGACAATTTATTGATATTTGCCGTATTCAATTCTACCGTAACTGTCGAAATGTGGGTAACTATAGGTACACCTCTACCTAACCCTTCGGACACTACAGGCGTGATGTTCTGTTATATTCAATACGCGCAGGGAAGGTTTGTGTGAAACTTGCCAAATTACTGCATAAAGTGTGCAAATCAATTATATTTATACCAATATATTTATAAATATAGGTTTGCAGAAAATGTATGTAGGAAAATTGACTTGGGCTTACCGTGAAAAATGTTATTTTTTCATTTACCATTCTTGTTAAAATTCTTGTCTATATAAATACAAAGGAAATGCTATTCGTTGTTAACGCATCACTTGAGTATGTATACAGGGTGGCAGGGACAGCGACGCGCAAACATCGTGAAAAGGTTACACCTGATGCCATAAATAAAATTACGAAAGTCATTCATCTCGGAAATGACCGGTTAAAAAATTGACATTTTTGAGTGCGCAATGTGTTGCAAACAACGCGATCAAAACGCTCCGCGGATGGCGCACGCGCGCGCGCTACCTACCGCGATACTGCGCGCTGCCCTTTCGAGTTTTATTTACATTGCTGTTTTACGAAGTGAATTTACTATTTTTTTATTACAAATCTCATTGGGTTAGATAGAAATAATGATTTTATACAGTAAACAGTAAAAAAAAAAATGCAGAAAAATACGTAAAAATTAAGAAAAAGCCGACAAAAAATTTCAACGCAGGGGGTCCAGAATCATGTACTGAATCCATTGGAAGCGGTTGCGCGTCGATGTCCCTGCCAACCTGTATATAAACCATTTGTTCAATCGTTTTTTATTTTTAATATTCGTTACTAGTTCGAATAAGGTTTTTAGGGAAAGAAAAATTGGGAATGTTGCCCGGAAAATTCGGGAAAACAGAATGGGTTTTCTATGGGATTTTTGTATGAATGATTGAAATTTGCACAGGACAACGTCTGTCGGGTCAGCTAGTTTCAATTAAAAATGGACCTTGTTGTGCAAACTTTTCACGACGTGTGCCGATAGGACGGCCTATTGCGAATTGAGATTACATATCTATAAAACGCTTTTACTGTGTAGCGACCACGTAACGGCGCTTGTACAGTCAACAAAAGAGGTAAGTATGCAGGGTCGTCGGATATAGTTGAAGTTTAGTAAGAAACGGATTGATGTTTTCGGATAAAATTTTTTTTAATTAATAGAGAACAAACAGTTCATTTGTCAAACTAAATTTCATTCGAAAACATTCATCGGTTTCTTACCAAACTTCAACTATATCCGACGACCCTGCATACTTATCTTTTTTGTTGACTGTACTACAACTATTCTAACGGGCATTGTCGTTCTTCTCTAGCACAACTTATGCTGGTGAAACCCAATTCCTGAATGAAAACCTTCTATAGAATCTCTTCTTAAGTGATTTTATTTTTTCACTTTTCTATGAAAGTTAATACTAATGTAATTTTTAGTTTACAAGCAGCAGCAGAAAACAAACTGTCGGACCTTAAGGAGAAGTCTGCGTTAGGCATGCAGTACGCGGTGCATCATCATACGTTCATAGACCTCGACATTGACATCGCTGCCTCATACATTATATTGCCGAAGACAGGCGTCTATAAGGAGTAAGTATTTCTTTGTAAACCTTGAAACGAAGCTATCTTGACCGGTTTTCTGGTAAAAGTGGAACCTGGTAGTACTATGGAAAATCTCCAAAAGAAAAAAATGCTAGGCTTGCAAATTTACATTTGTATCACCCATTGAAAACATGTTCTTCAGAGTAATGAAAAAGAAAATAATTAAATTGTACAATGTAGAATAAAATAAATAAATAAAATAAAATAAATATTTATTTGCACCTTCAAGTTTAACATAAAGAAACAGGTTTACAGTAAAATAGGCCAAAAGGTAGTTAATATTATTTTACATTTTAGAGCTGCTACTAATACCTAAGCTAAGATAACTTAATATTTTGTGATATAGGTATCAGCGCCCATCCTCATTTGCATTCACTCAACATTAAATATACATTAGAGCCAGAAAGCTTACATTAGTGTAAAATCAGGTCAAAATCAGGTTACCGAGATGGGGAAGAAAAAAGTTTACGTTTTCATAGAACTAAGAGGGGGCAATTATTTGAGTTTAATTTAGCCTGGCTTCAAGGAACTTCCTTCTAAACAATGAAATATTTCCAGAAAGGAGGCATGTGTGGTAGTAAAACTTGGTGCCATAAAGGTGAAGTCGGAGCCTCGTTCTCAAGCGCTCGACGTTCGCAAATTATATCTGGAAGGGCTCGCTGATGAGGATATATTGGCAGAGATAGCGCGCCATAGCTATGATAAGATGGCCCTCGAACTTACTGAGATGCAGGTATGCTATACAGAGAAAAATGTTTTGTTATATTCAGGGTTTTGAAGCCTTAAGGCACTCCATCACAAAGCATTCGCCTGTAATGTAACCTTTATCTGGGACCCAAAACTCAAACTCAAAGCATCTATTTCAAATAAACCAATTACATGCACTTTTCAATTGTCGTGTAATTGGTACAGACCTAATCTAATACCGCGACATATTCGCCAAAAATGTAAACAAATATGAGTTTATGGAAAAATAACCTTAATTCCTACACAATAGAGTTCAGTTTACGCTACAACTTCAAATATTTTTACAACTTTTTCAATAGTGCTAGTCACCCTGAAATCAACTTAATTTCCATTAAAATAAAGTTGATATTTGTTTAAATTGAAATAACGTCAATTTGAAAAATAAATAAAATTATAGTATAGTCGTCTTACTTCTACCTATTTAATTATACGTGTTGTGGTGGCATATACAACGCCGCACGCGAACTACGCACCATACCACACATCACACATCCTACACACATCTGGTTTCAGTTATCTCTCTACACTACCTAGCAGTCTTTTTGCAGAGCCCTTGCCGTTACAGTGGAATCTTGGATAATTACATTACAGGCGAATGTTCCCGGTGAGGAAGCGCTTTTATGGGGGGTACTCACCGCGAGCATTCCCTTCGAATTTGTTTTGCATAACGACATAGCGTTCATATGTCGTGGTGCTCAAAATACAATAATATATGATATTTCCTGTACAGATTGTAATCGCAAACCACGATGAAGACTGGCAGTCAGCAATAGCAACGACAAACGACGAAGGCACCCCGCTACATTTACTTCAACCCACCAACTTAGTTATACAGATTCATAAATGTTTGATCACGGATGACCCGCGTTTGCCCAAAATTAGGGTTATAGGAGAACTGCAGAAGATTGCCATCAGTGCTTCAGAGGATAGGTAAGTTCATGCAATGTTTTAGCTATAATAGTTAGCTATAATCATCTGATGTTAATTGATGATGGGTAGATAGAAAAAACATTTAACTTTCATTAGTTTGTTGTGTGGTTTCTGACGAATAAAAAAGGTCTGAAGGAAGTCGTTCGTACGGGACAAGGCCAAAGGCCAAGTTAAGGAAAACCGCATAAACAGGTATATTTCTATTCGTGTAATACCTGACAGTGTGCTTTAAGCTCACAATAGCCGTCTCCGGTGACAGCCCAGGCCAGAATCGAAACTGGGCACAGAGCTACACATATTTATTTAGATGTGAGTTAAGGACGGTGTCAAGGACCTTGGTTATGGTGGTGGGTGTGCAATACGCCTGTAGTTTGACTTGTCCGATACATCTCCTTTTGACCGCCGTTACCACCAGAGTTCGCACTAGATCAGAAGGCCAATTCCCGTAATTAAAAACATTCAAAATCTAGTCGCAATCTCATCTCAGCGACAATCAATGTCAAAAACTTGTTATAAATGCATGGAAATTAGAAATATTTTTGACAGATTGAGACTGAGATCAGACTGTGAAAGTTCTTAAAATTACGAGAATTGCCCCTCTGGTAGAAGATGTGTTACGTCATAACTTTTTAAGAGTAATCCGATTTTTTTTGCAGATTGTTAACGCTGTGCGAAATATTAATAGGCATGCCTCTTCCACAATCTGATGAAACAACACAACTAAAGGTATGTACGATTAATTCGATAATATTTCATTCAATTTTTATGATTTTGTTATTTGAATGATTAATTGTATCCTTATTTTTAATTTAAAGATATTTTGCTTGAAATTTGCGTACGTTTTAACTGGTTCTGTGCCAGAGCAAATGTTTTCTCTTGAGAATCCACAACAGCAACCTCAAACTCTAATAGTGGTAACTTTTTTCATAAACAGTAGATGTGATTAATTTCACCTTACTATTTTACTTAGACTTCACTATACAATAAATAATCATTAATCGAACACGGAGTAAATTATGCGTAGTATAGAAGAAGATAGTAGAATATTTCACATTTTTTTGCACTATTGTTCATTTTAGATGATATATCAGTACGAGTGTTCGTTTAGTCGAGTTTTATAAAACTGTGACGTGTTTATTTTAAGCTTGTACTCATTATTTTAGCCAAGTGAATCTAAGGGATCGAGTTTGTCGTTACTAAAATATTTGGATCCCATGGAAAAGCAAAGGCGTGAGACTGCACGTGCTAAAGAGAGCAAAAAAGATGAGCATAGTGTACAGTTGACTGAAGTTGAAGCTTTCTTCATTATGAAAGGTAAGCACACTATTTTAATATAGGCGTATTTTTCAATGAGGCAGTGGTGGCCCAGTGGCAACGGCCGTTACTTTGGAGTTGTAGGTCGTAGGTTCGAACCCAGACAGGCGCTTTACTTTGTGTAAATTATTTCATCACCACTGCTCTCAATACGGTGAAGGAAAGCATCGTGAGGAAACCGGCATGTCCTAGAACCAAAAATTCGAAGACTTGTCCCACCCCGCACTAGGCCCGTGTGGTTGATTACCAGCCCACTCCCTCTTACCGAGATGAGGCCTGTATGTTGTATTTTTCAATTTATTAGGCTTAAGTAGAGCTCTTTGAATATGCTCAAACAGTATGTTACTGTATTTCTTGTTTTGCTACTGGTGCAGGCGAATTGACTGGCACATAGAGTTTTACTATCCTTAAAAATAAATTATGTATATTCAAATAGATGGTTAACTCTACCATTTTCTTCAACAGAACTGGTCCTCAGCATCAACCGTAAGACAAAAGACTCGTCAAAGAGCTACGACAGATTCCTTGTCTTCTCTCTATCACTGTTAGAAATCACGGCTATACAGAAGACGTTCACACTAGAAGCGACCACTCGATTGGGAGCGGTGAAACTACAACATCATAGGATCGGACAAAGACTTAAAGCCCTGGATATAGTTGAGACACCTGATATCATTATTGATAAAGATCAACCTACTGATCAAGCCATCGGCACACTCGGTCAACATCACAACTACTTGTTTACTGTTACTTATAGGAATGTAAGTAGATACTTTGGTACTGGTATTGTTCATACAGTTTTAAGAATATTAATTTTTATTTGAAAAAGAACGCGTTGCATAAATTTTAACAGACAAACGGTTGTCTCATATTAGCAGTGATAATTCTTAAATTAAATTGGCACAAGTATTAAATTACAATGCATAACGCGCGCTCTCATTTAATGCAATGACTTCACTAGGTTAAATCATTTTATCATTTGCAGGTTGATAAGAAATGTCCAGATTTCCGAGGTGTCTTTGGATCTGTCGAACAGATGATTGAGTTGGATTTCACTGATTTGAGGGTTCTACTTCATCTTCAAGGATTGCGGGAGATTCTTGTTTTCGTTAATGAGTATCAGGTATGTCGATTTAATACTTATAATGTCTTAGATGATGTCTAAGACTGTCTTTTTGGTTTAATAGTGAGTGATGCGACTGCTGTTCGTGTGTAAATGGCAGAATCAATCAGTTACATTATTTATATAAGGTGTTAAAAAATTAACTTTAAGAAAGTTGAGTTGTTTAGAATAATAAATGAAAAATAATCACGAAATTTGTTTTCTAAATAACAATCCGTTTCAAAGATATGCAATATTTTCACTACGCACAAATTTATTGAATATGCGCACTGTACACCGTGTAAGCCGCCGCTGGCGTGGAGCCGCGCGGCCGCGCGCTCGAGTTCGTTCACCCCTGCGACAGCGCAAATTCGTAAACAGCTGATTCTAATTTTCCCATCACATTTTAAAAACTTTGGACTGGCAATTTATCGAATTTCTTACAAGTAGCTTTTTTTACTGGCCATATTAATGAATTACTGTTTTAAATTAAGTAAGCTCGATAAGTTGGTATGTTTAAAAAATTTGAATCAACCTATTTACAATCATTTAAAAACTATTTAAAAGAAGTCTTAATTTTTACCTTATTTACAAAAGGTGCTGAAAATGTCCACCACTTTGTCCAATGCACAAGTGAGCACGACGTATTACGTTGGATTGCACTGCGATTAATGTGTCTCTGTCATTTAAAATCAGATCGAATGCATTAATTATGCGGGTCTTTAATTCGTCCACATTTCGAATATTGTTGCCACTGTGTCCATACACTAAGTCTTTTAAACGACCCCAAAGATAAAAATCGAGAGGCGTAAGATCGGGCAATCGAGGCGGCCATGCAATATGCCCACCACGGCCTATCCAGTGGTTAGGATAAGTAGCATCCAGGTAAGCACGGGCTTCTCGGTGATAGTGTGCAGGCGCTCCATCTTGCTGGAAGAAGTGGTCCCTTATTTCGGCAACAGAAACATTTTCCAGCATCTCTCGCACAGACTCTAGCAACTGCAGATATGTTTCGCCGTTAAGGCGTTCTAAGAAGACGGGTCCAAGTACCGTCTGCCCTATGATTCCAGCCCACACGTTCACTGAGAACCGGTGCTGAAAATGGTCAGGGACCACAGATCACGGGTTTTCGTACGACCACCAGTGAGCATTGTGGATATTGAATAAGCCCACTCTACTAAAAGTGGACTCGTCCGTCCATAAAATTTTGCGACCAGGTTCTTCCACCAACCACCTACAGAATCTTAGCCGTGGTTCGTAATCTGTTCCTGTAATCTTTTTTTTATTATTATCTTTATTTATTTAGGGGCATTTGTCTCCATGGACATGAGACCGCCTGCCCTCCTCCTCCTCCTGTACTCTTAAAAAGTGGTACGGATGTTGGCCTTCTTCATGCAGCACATTCCAGACAGTAACGTGACTTATTCCTAAGTCCCGCCCTGCGTCACGTGTGCTCGCGTGTGGATTGTTGTTGAAATAGTCCAACACTCGATCTTCAATGTCACCGGCGAGCCGTGGCCTACCAGCATCTGCTTGACGAGTACGAAACTGACCATAGTCTAATAAGCGCTGATAGACCCCCAGGATAGTTTGGACATCAGCTACTCGTCGTTGGTCACCATAAAGTTCACGGTATCGGTTACGTGCTGCGGCTAAACTCTCACCGGTCATGACATAACACACTATCATATCTAAATACTCCCGATTAGAATAAGTAAACGGCATTGTTTATACGAAACTGCGCGAGCGCGCGGATGTAGCGAGAAGACACACGACAGCACACCCTTACCGCGCGACAGATATCGCACTACTAAAGTGGGCGGGAAGGGTTGGTGGGAGCCGCGGGTAGGGGAAGCGAGCCGTGCGGTGCTCGAGCGCCGAGCCGTAAGCGCAGCCCTGCGTACAGCGCACATAAAAATGTTTTACTAAATGGTTATTTTTATATGGAAAAGTAAAAACGCTCGAAAAAAATTTTTTTTTGTATATTATATTATTAGTTTTTTGATATTGAGTAAGTACGCGAAATTCTTAAAGTTAATTTTTTAACACCTTATATGTACACATACACGATTATAATGTATGGAACAGCTGTTTTTGGTTTAAATAACCGACGAAAGATCCACCACCTATTATGGCTATGTGTTTTTGTAAATTAATTAGTCGAATTTATGATTAACATTCCCGATTGTATCTTAGACACGATTGCAAGCCATTCAGAGTACAATAGACCGAACAGCCAATTCAGGTCCCTTGGAGACTATTGTAGAAGACGAAGAGTTCATCACGGCTAAGTCCAAAGGTAAGTTAAAGCAACAAATCTAAATATGTATACCCGCAGAAAATAGAATCATTACAATTGTGTTTACACGCGTCACATTAGTGATGCATATTTTTATGTGACGTCTCAGAGTGCGGTAGTAAAACAGTGTATATTAAAAAGTTAATTAAATACAAATTCACAGTGAGTGTATCGAAGCCGTCTCGTCGTAAGCAAGTGGAGAGCATACAAATGAAAGTGAACTGTAAGATTGGGGCAATTGGGATAGTTTTTGCGACGGAGGACCGTCCATTGTCTATGGTGCAGCTAGAAGGTGCCACCGCCGGTCTCGTGCTTAAAACCTCGTATACTCAAGTCGACTGCGCCATTGCGTCTATCAAAGTGGAAGATTTGAACCCCTATACTGTTCATAAAGAGGTCAGTTACTAACATATTTGTTGAGCAATCTAGTTACACCCTTATAAGCAGTTCTTTTAACACTGGAAACTCTTCTTTGGTTTTTTCACACTAGATTTACAAATTCATCTTCTTCAGATACTCAAAGTGCTCGGCGGCGACGTGATGAACGTACAAATAGTGATGTACAATTTGGAACAACACCCGACTGTTAGTGATGTGAACATGTCGATAGATTGTCAAGTTAGCTGCCTGCGTATAATATTCCTTAACTGGTTCGTCTCTTCAATGTTGGTAAGTTGTTTAATTTTATGACATTTAGATGAAGTGCTAAGGTTCATATTTACCTATCACTAATATAGGCTTCGTTACACAGTACTATTCGTCAGTGAGCCCCAATCTAGACGGTTAATATAACATAAAGCCAATTCTTTACAGGAATTTCTGAACAACTTCCAAACAGCTCAACAAGCAATCATTGACGCGTCATCTCAAGCCGCAGACGCTGCCCGCGCGAACGTACAGAGCGCGTACACTAACTCAACCAAGTTGTCACTCAAATTGCGACTAAAGGCACCTATTATCATAATACCGGAGAACTCCAGAAGTCACAATGCTATGCTCGTGGATTTGGGTCACATAACCTTGAAAAATAAGTTTGTGGACCTTCTTGTAAGTATTTCATATTGAAATATCTTGTTTATTGTGAGATGAAAGCAGGAACAATATTCCTTTGAACACCTTATAATATTATTTAATAATATTTATTTAGGTACGGACGCCAGCAGGTCAAGCTACCCGAAACTGTCAAATTTTCCCAATCAACCTTGAACCTTAATGCTTTAGCGATAAAGTTGAAAGTCTATTAAAGAGATTTGACAGATTGTAGTAGCTTGATGTGCTGGCGTCTGTACATAAAGTAGTTTATTTAAGTGCATGAGAAACTTGCAAAGTATGCATTATCCATTACGTGGTGTAGGTACAACGAATTGTTGGGTGAATCGCTGCTCTCCTGGCTAGATCACTGAGTAATATGTATTTAGAAGATACAGTTTCGACACCCAATTTGAGTATGACAATAAAAAAATATACTTTAATAAATTGTACTTTTGGAGTTTATAATATAAAACAAAACACAAAAGCAAAAATCTTAAAATTAAATAAAACAAATTAGAATGAGGAGTATTGTATATTGAGGTCAGTTTTAGTAGTGTATATTGAGATAGTGTTCGCAGGGCACAATGCAACCTTTCCGGGCTTCAAGTAGAAATCTTTAATTGTCTTATTTCCTATTTCACCTCCTCCCTTCAACTCAAGGTTTATATTTAAATAATCCGGCCGTAAATGATACATCGCGTTTTAGGAAAAGTTCGACAGTGTAGGCTTGTATAGCGTCGTCTCTTTCACTCATGTCTTTGTGACAGTCTCTTTTTAAAGCTTGATGCTTGGGAAACTGCAAATAATGTATGTTTTCATTCCATTTTCTGTAGGATGTAAGCAACAAGGTGACAGTTGACGAGTTGACCCTCGAGCTAGAAAACATGAAAGTGTCGTGTGTTAAGCTCGAAGATGACTACAATGAAACTATCCACGAGAGAAAGTTGTTACGTCCGACCAGCTTCAAACTGTTCGTTAAACGAAGCCTCTCGCTTTGGTACGAAGCGTTGCCCGACTTGGATATATCTGGGAGGATGAACACTATTGCTGTGAGTATGCGCACTTTTTATTTAGGTATTAAAGTTAAAAGGCTATTTTTTTTCTACGTGCATTGTTAAATAAATAATTTCTAGCCGAAGTCTACATAAAACTCTTTATAGTTATTATCTGCACTAATGACGTGTTGACATTAAATGTTATATTATATTTCAGATCACAATAGGCCATAGTGACTATAAGAGTATCATGAAAATCCTCAATCAGAATTTACAAGAAGGTCAAAAAGTTCAAGAGAAACCAACTGCCATACCTAAGACAACTTCGAAAGGAGGTCTTAGAACTCAACAAAACAGCAAGATGCAGATCAAGTCGACGGTCGCAGTAGCACCAACCAAATCGGCTGAAAAGAAACCTAGAACTACTATAAAGTTCTCTTTCACAATGGACAGCCTCGTCATTGATCTCCTGAATACTGTTTCGAGTGTAAGTATTTGGCTATTTTTCAAGTATAATATAATTTATATGTAATAACAATAATTAATATTGGTCTTATTTATGTTCTGCGAAAGGGCTATCACGCTCGACATGACTTGTCGCGTGCCAAGTCGTGTTGCGACTCTGAGATACCGCAATGCCTTCTTGAGTCGCACGCGAGTTCATAGAACTACTAGAGATTTATATCGCATCGTGATATGTCGCGCATCTGTGTGCGGAAGCCTTACAAATTAGTTATTCCAAACAAAATTCTGGATTATGTTTGAGTAATATTTTTTATGTTGTAGTTGCAAGCAGCGGAAGACTCGATGTTTTCGCAAGACGTGGAGTTGGCGCGGTTTTGTATGGCGCTGCTGTCTGTGAAGGGCAGGATGCTGTCAGACAACTCCATGCAAACGTCGGTGTTACTTGTGGACTGCACACTCGACGACACGCGGCCCGGCAGAGGCGCTAAAATGACAAGGTCAGGGACACGCATAGCATAAACATAGTCAGCCTATAAAGTTCCCACTGCTGGGACACAGGCCTCCTCTCTGTGAGAGGGAGTGGGCCGTAACGTGGACACGCCCAAAAAAAAAGTAATTTATTACTTGAGTAGAAAATTATAGTCATTCAAATCATCAGTACAACTCATGAAATCATGTCATTTGAGGTCGATTTATTTATTTATTTATTTATTTATTTAATCTTCTCGCACAAAAAGGTACAAAGGCGGACTTAATGCCTTAGCGGACTACTGACTAATGACTTAGGCGGACTTGATTCTAACTCCGTTAGTTAGAATCGACCTCAAATGACATGATTTTGTTGTTGAGGTAATATTGATGAGTCATATGATTATAGGTCTGTAAATACATATTTGTTACGGTCGCAAATCGTATTTTGATCAACATACAACCTGACATTGACCTGCGAATTGCGAAAAACTTATGAAAATTTGAATTTCGCCTTACCTTAACGCATCACCCTTAACATTACTTATAAATAATACAATAATAATTAATACTTATAAATAATAAATATAACATTATATTGCAGTGATTGCGATTGCCAGAATTTTGAAATGTGGCCTTCACATTTTCATTCATGGTTGTCTATATATTTATGGTAATCATGGTACCGTTGCGTTAAAATAGTACTTATAGATAGATAAGAATTGACTAATATAACTCAAAAACTGCTCAAGCAAAGCTAATAAATTAAGCGACAATCGCTCGTGCGTCTTTTACCAAATGAAAAAAGTCACTAAATAAAGTGCAGGTTTTCTAATGCCAAAGATGTAAACAACAATGGCCACTCGAAATTTATGGTTTGTGGCTAAAATTTACGGACCGCTATTGGTTAAAGAGTATTGAGAGCAGTGGTGGTGATAACGGCCGTGACTTACGAGTTGTAGGTCGTAGGTTCAAACCAAGACAGGCGCTTTACTTTGTGAAAATTATTTCATCACCACTGGTCTCAAAACGGTGAAGGAAAACATCGTGAGGAAACCGGTCCTAGAACCAAAAAATTCGAAGACATGTGACATCAACCAACCCGCACTGGGCCAGCGTGGTGGATTTACGGCCCACTCCCTCTCAGAGAGGAGGCCTGTGTCCCAGCAGTAGGAATATTATAGGCTGATTATACTATTGGTTAAAATTAAGACTGTATCTTTACCAATAATGAAGCAGAGACCTCATAGCTTTGCATAGTAAACCCCCCCCCATGGAAGTAGCTATATTACAGGTAAATATAGCTTACGAATCTATTTACGTGCCCAGTATGTAAGTATGTATGTAGTATACAATTTAAAAAAATCTATCATTGGTAACCTAAACGATTCGTTTTTTTTTTATAGGAACCGAGTATTAGTGATGTGTTAGTTAGTATTTTAGAATGAAAACTTTACTTTAAATAAGTGGTTTTATTGATTTACCTGTTGCTTCGTATGATATATGACAAGGTTGTATAGTTAAAGTTTTCGTAACTCAACCGTACACTCAGAGCACACTGTGAACTTATTTAATTAAATGTTGGTAGATATCTGCAGAGACGGCGCTGTAATAAAAATGATACCAATGGAGCCGACCCTGACATGGAGGCACATGATAAGTTACGAAGCATGATTGACGTTACATATACCATGAAGAATTATGACACATTCAGTAAGTATTTGTATTTCATGTTTTGATTGACTTTTGGTGCGATGTTTAAAAAAATCTAGCTAGTTTTTTTTTCAAGAAAAAAAAAAAACGTTAGTTTAAGCTTGTATATGACAATTTTTTAAAATCTACGGTAAATCAGTATGATATTTATGAGTGAACGAAAAACTAATGAATGGACTTAAAAAGGCATTCCACCGGTAAAAAATCCAATTAAATGTTTTTTTTTCAAAGTGCTTTGCTTTGTGCAAAATATACATAGGTGTTTACCATATTTTATCAAACTTGCAGTCGACATGAGGATATTCAGCTTCGACCTAATCCTGGCAATGGATTTCCTCAACAAAATCGCTGAGTTTATGACCACTGGGTTAGCAGAAGATCCCAAGGTGAAAGAAGAAATATCGACCATTAAGGCTGTTCCAGAAAAATCTGTTGACGCATTGGTGGTAAGTAAGCAGTGCCCCAGACAAAAAAAAAAAAGTCAAACATAGAACATTTTATTGTTTTTGAGTTAAAAGTGAATAAGCTGTCATGTAAAGAGTAAAATATGACATATTTTAGAAAAAAAAATACTGATTTCAAGAGCGCCGTCTCTGTCCCTCATACCTCTGTGGCAGTCTCTTTCTAAAGCACGATATGTTATTATTAATATACTGGGTGGGTTTAGGAGACGGGGCAATAATCGCAGGTACCTTAACCGTTGAAGCTATAGGTACATAGGTCAAAATGTCTCAAAAAGTTATGGACAGTCTCCTAAGACCGTTTCCTTGTAGCGACAACGGTTAAGCTTGTCCTTACTGCCCCATCTCAAAAATCCATCTCAATAGTTTACTTCTCTGTTGAAATATATTAAGTTACAGAGTGATATTAACTTACAGCGCGCTGTAAGTTGACAAAGAAGTAAACTATTGAGGTTGTAATAGAATAGAAAGGAAGATGAATTTATTTTAATCAAAGAAAACTGTTTGTGTTTTTACAGAAGAGAAGATCAACAGCGATGTCGATGTCAACTAATATAGAAGCACCCAAACTAGCGATGATGACGGTCAACATCAAGATTGAGCAGCCAGATATCATCCTCGTGGAGTCCCTTGAAACGAAGGAATGCGATGCTTTGGTGTTGAACGTACGTATCTATCACACACACTGTGTTTGTCACCTTAGGGACTACTCACACTTATTTAGCTTATGCCCATAGAAAACAACGATTTTGTATGGAGACGCGTACGCATCCGTTCAGCTTTTCGCGTCTATTCAGCTTTCGCGGCAAACAAGTATAAAATGAGGACAAATGTGTTATTAACATGCGAATGCTATAGATAGAGTTCAGCGCTGTTCTGCCGCGTTCAGCGTCGAACGCGACGCAACAGCGCTGTACACGGATGGTTCTCGACTCCTTATCGACAAGTTGCGACCTGCATAGTTCCTGCATAGATTTGATTTATTATTACGTAATCATTATGTACGCAAGGATTGAGAGAGTTCGAACGTCGGACTTTAAAAGTAAAGTAATTATAATTATTTTATTTTTACGAAATAAAATGATGGACGAATAAAAACTTATATTGCTAGTGCAAAAATATTCTTGCTTGTACGATATTAGTTCATCACATTATAGCGATCAACAGAGTAAAAATTATGCTTGGGAAGAGAGAAGCGTTTCAGCGGAGATAACACGCTATGTCGGGTTTTCTCATTCTTACGAAGCTGTACGCGGCTGATAGAAGCAGAACTGTATAAGTGTGAGTAGTCCCTTAAGGGCTATTTTTGCCTGCTTATTGAACAATAGCATCTGCTTAACCCACTCAGACCGAATAACAAATGTGACACGGACAGACTGACAACTAAATTAATATAATAAAAGATTTACTTTTCATAAAACAGCCAGGCGTGCTCAAAGGTGTATGTTATTTAGAATTTTTGTTATTTCTTCGTTATTAAGTAATTCAATATAGCTTGAAAATGTATTTATTTATTTAAATATACTTTATTGTACACCAGAAAATACATAACAAAAAATACGATTATTAGGCCTTATCGCTTTCTGCGATCTCTTCCAGGCAACCTTGGAATGGACAGTGATTGCGTGGATATAAAAAATTATTACGTGGATATTATTTGTCCTGACTTGATATAGGGAAGAATTTGAAAACTGATGAAGATATAAAATACTTGACTGTATACAGGGTTATTGGTAAAACACTAACAACCTTGCAGTACTGGATTACTATCATCATAAACAACAACTTTTGTTCTATGGCTTTTTATAAAACATAATAAAAAACCTTCAAGATTTCGTTGTTCTATCTAACCCCCGATCACCTTCGCTGAATTTTGTACTAGACAAGACAGTTTGTTTACCTAACTAGCGCTTTTTTTTGCTTCACGTGAAGTTCGTAACAGAAAATCGAACATTTCCATTCGTTGAATTGATGTTTATTATTTGAATATTTTTATTTTTGTATGAAAGTCTGATGAATTAATAAAAGTCGTAGAACAAACGTTGTTGTTTATGGTGTTAGTAATATAGTCCTGAGAGGTTGTTAATATTTTACCAATAACCCTGTATATATCGGTCTATTACCGTATGTACCGGAAGACGAAGCTTTGGTAGGGAATCCATTGCATGCGAGAAGCACAGTACCGGTCGATGTGGTAACGCTCGGGGGCGGCCTATGTCCAGCAGTGGACGTCTTTCGGCTGAGCTTATTATATGATCACATCGCATTCCATATATTAAAAAACTGAAGTAAGCTCGAACATTCACTTCAAAAAATGTATGGTTAAACTGACGTAAGGCGTTCTGCTATTTTCTCAGTATGGTTCTATGCCTCCCAGCTTTTTCGTCTCTTCTATTCTTCAATTCGTAAGCTCAGATAATTTACGTTTTATCATTACACACACACAATATCACGCTTGATTTCCCTGAAAGGTTAGGCAGAGCTGTAAAAACGAGAAATTGGTGTGAAATGTATTGAAAAAAACAGGATGGCGGCTTTAGTTCTGAAATTAGCCACACGTCAAAATATTCGCAGCTGTCAAGTATGACATTGAGTCTGATGTTCCGATCTCAGCTTCCGAATTCAAATATCGGATTGTATAATGTGTGTAGATGGAGGCTCGCTTCAAGCTGCGGCGCAGTGCGGAGCGCATGGTGGCGGACGGCGGCATCTCGGGGCTGCAGGTCGTGGTGCGCGCGCTGGCGGGCCCGGCCAGCGGCGCGGGCGCCAAGCCGCGCTACCTGCTGGCGCCCACGCACCTGTCGCTGGCGCTGTCGCAGCCGCCGCTCAGCGGCATGCACATAGATCTCGCTATCACGGATATCGTCATCACCGTGTCACCTGGTAAGTTTATCCTCCCCGTGTGATACGCCCCGATGCTGAAGTACTCGATTTTGAGAGCGTTTAACCAACCGTTGCAACCGGTACGATCCAGTCAGGATTGCAACCGGTACGAGCCCGACTAGTGAAACGTGTGATACGCTGTTGGCTATATTATCGCGACTTTAAACGGGTTTGGAGTTGGTATTTCGGTTCTTAACTACGTTTATATCTCTTCCTATGTCCTCAGTCTTATTCGACAACATTTTACTTATACAATTTAATGGGATGCATACAAACATCGGGCTCTTATCGGTCTCTACACCTACTAACCTTTTCATCCCTGACCATTTTTTAATCTGGTTATAATAATCTGTCATAGATATACAGGATGGCAGGGACATCGCAACCGCTTACCATACGTTCAGTACATGACTAAGACATTTTAATTTAAATAGCCTCCTCCATAATGAGCAATATGGCTTTACAAAAGGTCGTTCAACTACAGATGCGGGTGTTGCTATGTTGAGACACATATTTGACGCATGGGAGAAATCGCAAAATTCTATTGGAGTTTTCTGTGATCTCCAAAGCCTTTGATTGCGTGCACCATGACACGCTTTTGCTTAAGTTACGTCATTACGGTGTCCAAAACGAAGCTCTCAACGTAATAATTTCTTATTTACATAATGGGGTCCAATGTTAATGGTGTGAATCTTCCGGGCTACGAGTTCAGTTAGGTGGTCCGCAAGGCTCAATACTGGGTCCATTCTTGTTCTTAGTATATATCAATGATTCACCATTCCATTTGTAGGGCATTTGTGATGCGAGGCGATAGTCCTCGCGCGCCTGTATGAGTGGCGCGCGGAGGCACTACGCCGGGGAGAAAGTCCGCTCCCGCGGCAAATTGCTGCGGAGCGGACGGACCTCCGGCTCGATCTCATGGCGACATGGAAAGAGCGACTGTCGCAACCCAGCGCAGGGCACGCCGCGATAGCGGCGATAAGACTCCTCTTTGAGGAGTGGCTAGAGAGGCGTCACGGCGCCCTCACCTACCGCCTGACGCAGGTCCTCACCGGACACGGGAGTTTCGGGAGGTTCCTGCACATCATCAGGCGGGAGGAAACGCCCGGGTGTCACCATTGCCAGGATCGCCCAGAGGACACGGTGGAGCACACGGTGGAGGTCTGCCCCGCTTGGGCGGAGCACCGACGTGTCCTCGTAGAGGCGATCGGCAGCGGCGGCGGCCTCTCGCGCCCGGCCCTGGTGCAAGCCATGGTCCGGAGCGAGAGGGAGTGGGAGGCAGTCGCCTCCTTCTGCGAAGCAGTCATGCTAGTGAAGGAGGTGGCGGGACGGATGAGGGAGAGAGCCTCCCGTCCCAGCCGCCGCGGGAGACGCCCCGGGCGTCGGGAGTCGATTGAAGATTACCGGCCACCGTAGGCGCGGGCCTGCGGGCGGAGAGCAATGGGTAGCTCACCGCCCGATCAGGACCAGGCCCGTGCAGGACGGCGCGTAAGTGTTCCACGCGCGCCTCAAAGAGATGTCAGCATAACGAGGGGCCCCTCAGGGCCGAAGCCTGCCGGGTCAGCGGGATTGTCCGAAAGGGTTACCGCTACCCCGGAACATAAAGGGCGAAGGAAGGAACATGGGTGGGTTTTAGTCAGTAAGAGTCTGACACTCCCTTCCGCTCCACCCAGAGCGGGAGGGGTCATTTGATGATTTCCCATCCGGAAAAAAAAAGGGCATTTGTGACGTTGTACTGTTTGAAGATGATACCTCTCTTATTTTTAAAGTAGACAAGAATAGACAAGATTTTGACGACGTAAACAGTGCACTCTCAATAGTTACAGATTGGTTTACCTCAAATAACCTAGTTCTCAATGCCAATAAAACGAAATGTGTAAAGTTCGCCTTACCGAATGATAGAAATCTAGGACCCAACATCGTCTTAGATAAAGAGGTGCTTGAAACTGTAAGCTCGGCAATTTATCTAGGACTAACAGTAGATGCCAAACTTCAGTGGGGACCTCATATATCAAATCTAGCAGGAAGGCTCATTTCGACTGCCTACGCTGTCAGGAAAGTAAGACAATACACTGACGTTGATACAGCTCGTTTAGTCTATTTTAGTTCTTTTCACAGCGTTATGTCCTACGGTATTCTGCTGTGTGGCAAAGCCGCTGATATACAAAATATATTTGTCCTTTAAAAACAAGCTGTTCGAGCAATTTACCAGTTAGGTGCCAGAGTTTCTCTAAGAGATTTTTTTAAAGATATTGGTATTCTCACGGTTGCTTCACAATTCATATTCGCCAACATCTTATATATTAGGCAAAATTTACACTTGTACACTAAAAACAGTAATATTCACAGTGTTAACACTAGAAATAAGGACAAACTATGTGCCCCCTTTCACCGGCTTCATAAGGTTCATAACTCATTTCTTAGGCTTGGTATAACCTTTTATAACAAGATACCCTCTTCTTTGCTAGACATGCCTTTTAATGCGTTTAAAGCTCAAGTAAAATCCAACCTTTGTTCAAAGGCATACTATTCTATCAACAACTACTTACACGATAAGAATAGTTGGTTGCCTTAGTTAACGCAAGACAATGTTTATGTTCTTTCTCCAGAATTAGCTTACTGACAGGTTATTGTTATTAGTATTAACTTATTTATTTATTTTACTTCGCTGGTCATAGTTTATCATTTGTGACTTTGTGAACAGAACCCAGTAATGCATAAATATGTAAGCTGTCACGCCCTTTATGCCTGGAGGCTTTTATTTAGGTAGTAAGTTTTTATTTACATTTTAATTAATTATTTTTTAGCTTGACTACGTATAGGTTTTATTATATTTGTTGGTATATTGGCGTGGCTAGCTGACATATGGCAAATAATTTAAATTTATGTTCTGTGTCTTGTAATGTTACATTACTTAACATAGGTACCTAGTATTGTATACAATCAATTTTCTAACTGAACAGACAGCTGTGCTGCTGGGGAGTTTGTTGCGCCACTTCTTCTTCCCAGCGATAGCACTAGGAAGTGGCGAAGGGCGGGCGTTTTTGCAACTTAAAACAGCACTGTAAATAAAACTTGAAAGGGCAGCGCGCAGTATCGCGGATGGTAGCGCGCGCGCGCGCGCCATCCGCGGAGCGTTTTGATCGCGTTGTTTGCAATACATTGCGCACTCAAAAATGTCAATTTTTTTAACCGGTCATTTCCGAGATGAATGACTTTCGTAATCTTATTTATGGCATCAGGTGTACCCTTTTCACGACGTTTGCGAGTCGATGTCCCTGCCACCATGTATAATAAATTCTGTTGCATAAAATCAAATCGTATTAATACATATTTTTTTGTTTACTCCTAAAGATATCATATCTCTACTGAATCGGGTGTTAGCCACGATGACAAGCAGCGAAGAGGATAACAAAGTAGAAGATGACAAGGCAATATTCTATGATGAACTGTGGGCGGTTCAACCGTTCAACCCGAACTCTTATTGGTTCTTAAAAACTGGTAAATGCATGTCTCTTTGAATTAAGTTTTTTTTTTTTTTGTGATTGTTTCTTTTTATTGCATTTTTCACCAAAATATGGAACTATGTTTAGGTAAATATGTGAAAATCTTTGTAAAAACATCAGATTTTAAATACCTACCTAATAGGAAGTTGGTGCTGACGAGTCGTTAATTTAAATGACAAAAATGTTAATTACCACAATGATTAAAAAAAAATATTATTATAACTCCAATATTCTTAGAAACTATTCCACCAACAGAGGAGGCCGAAGAGGCGTTTGACGCCGAGAACGAGGTTGAAGAGATGAGCGCAAATCCTCCAGTCGGCGAGATTTGTTTGTTGTCATGTCCTTCGATCATCACGTCTTTTGAAATGGAGATCGGTAGTGAGACTATACCTGTGCTGGTCATGCAAGCGTCGCTAACTGGCCAAGTTAAAGATTGGAGCTCGTTCGTAAGTATTATTAAGTAAAGTAATAAATATTCTTTTTTGTTCTTGCACTAGAAATCAACGCACACATTTTTTTGTTTATTATTTGTAGCGCACCTTTACATAACGTTATGAAAGTTCATAGACACAATGCAACATTTTCATTGTTAAACCGGGAGGTTCCTTAAAAAAAAGTTGTGAAAATAATATTTTTTTCGTTTTAGTTCTACGCCGAATTGACGTGGGTGATGCAAGTGTCGTACTATAACATTGAGCGCGCTCTTTGGGAGCCGCTCATAGAACCCGTGGAAGTACTCAAAGACTACCAGTATAAACATGTGCCATGGGAACTCAAGATGGAGGTAAAATGGGCGTTGTCATTTAATTGAGAGAGCTTTTCTCAAAATATTTACTAGTAATCAGATAAGAAAACTACCTGCTAACTGCTTTGTAGACTTTAAGCACGCTTTCGATTAAATCATCTGCCTAGCCTTTTCCCAACTATGTTGGGGTCGGCTTCCAGTGTAACCGGATGCAGCTGAATACCAGTATTTTACATGGAGCAACTGCCTATCTCACCTCCACAACCCAGTTACTGGGTAATACGATACCCTTTAGTAAGACTGGTTGTCAGACTTTCTGGCTACTGACGACCCGTAACGACTGTGAAAGATCCACGAATGACAGCCGGGACCAACGGCTTAACGTGCTTTCCGAGGCACGGAAGGGTCTCGGTATGTAAAGATGGTCTTTTTCAGCTTAACCTGATCGATCGACCTTTGCGACTGTTATTATTTAGCCACGGAGAGGACTTCCCCGACCGATATACATTTTTTTCGTTGGCCGGCCTTTTGGGTCTTCACATACCAAGACCCACCCACGGACCAACCGCGGCAAGCGTAGCTTAACCTGATCGATCGACCCGTGCGGCTGTTATTACTTAGCCACAAGCCCCTTTTCGATTAAATATCCTACTAATATTATAAACGTGAAAGTTTGGATGGATGGATGTTTGTTACTTTTTCACGCAAAAACTGCTAAACGGATTTAGATGAAATTTGGCACACAGATGGTTTATAACCAGGATTAACATATAGGATACTTTTTATCCCATATTCCGACGGGCTAGAAACTTATGCGGGTGAAAACGCGGGGCGCAGCTAGTACATAGATAAATAAAGATTTGTTCTGCCAAAATCATTAAGTTCATAAATGGTCTGGTAGTTGCCTTCTAAGACAACAGATAAAAAACCGGTATCTTTAGTTAGACGCACTCTATACGCTGTTTGCATTTTTTTTTGCAATAATTTTGATAGGACTTAAAATGGTAAATAAATCAGTATACAGAGTGTTTACATTAGCCATTAGCCATTGTCTAAACATTCTGCATATCCAAGTAAGTAATATTGAACAAACATTGGTCATAAATAATTGCTGGGAAACTTTTTACTTTTGGTGTGACAAGTCGCTGTTTACGGTAGCGCGCAAAAACATTGTGCTTACGGGTGTAAGCAACGGTACAGGAGTTATGGGTGTATTGCATGTTAAGTTATATTATAACATTAAAAACTTGAAAGCACGTGAAAAATAAAATTGGGACTTATACCTCCAATATTGACAATTGGCAATTGAGAATTGGCTTCGTTAAGCGCCTTTTTAATTTCGTTATTATTATAAATGTAATTAATTAACATCAAGTCTTTTGTATCAAACAGGTAGTGATGCACACACAGGAACCTCACGCAGCGATCGACACAACGGACGAAGCTGCTAACTTGCAGACCGTCGCACAACGACACGCCAGTAAGACCATCACACTGTCCAGCAGTGAACCGCTCGAGATTACCATCACTAGGACGGGCATGGAGGTAAGATCACACATACAGCCCTGTTTAGGGTTCCGTAGCCAAATGGCAAAAACGGAACCCTTATAATTTCGCCTGTCCATCTGTCCGGATGACACACAACCATTTTACTCGGAGACTATTGGCACTATATCGATGAAAAGTGAAAAGAAAGTGTATTCTGTGCACCGCTAAGCAATGCTGTACTTATTATGATAGTTTTTGTGATATGAGATATTTTCGATTACAACCGCAATAATATACTTTTTTTCATAGCTTTTTTTAAAACAAATTTTTGCGGGTAAATATTCATTCCGAATACGTTCAGTATTTCCTTCACTACGCACGGTTATTGATAATTAAATTAATTGGTGAAACTTCACGGTGTTGGGAATGAAACTTCCCCAAAGGATTTAAGTAAAGACCAGGGCGTCAATCAACGTCCTCGTCTAGCGCGTATATCTAGTCTTGCCATAAATATTCTCACGAAGAAAAAAAAAATTTTTTTATTGCAAATAATATTTATTACTTTTACAGTGTGTTACTTTAATACATAAATATAAAACAATTTAAAATATAAAAAGGTTATTCGAAGTGGTCTCCATTGGCTGCAATACAGTCCTTTAAACGTTGAGGCCAGTTATCAATAGAAGCACGCACTCTTTCCATGGGAAAATTCTTCACTACCAATCGTATGGATTGTTTTAGGGACTCCAAATTATCATGGCGTTTAGAGCAAGCCGTACTCTCTAAAACTGACCATAAATCATAATCCAGCGGATTAAGATCGGGACTAGACGACGGCCAGTCTTCAGCTCTGATGAAGTCCGAAACGTTCACTTCCAACCAAGACTGCGTGGACCGAGCTTTATGACCCGGCGCCGAATCTTGTTGGAAGGACCATACTTGGTTATTGAATATGGTGTTGTTAAGGGGCTTAACTACCTTCTCAAGAATGGTATCTTGATACACTTGTGCCGATGTTTTGATACCTTTTTCACAAAAATATGGCTCAGTCACTCCTTCATAGCTAACACCCCACCAAACCATCATTGAAGTCGGATAATGCCCACGTTGCACTCTGTCGACTAATTGGGAAGCTTCCTTATAGCTTTGAGCATAAATATGGTCATTTTGTTTGTTAAAATGTTGCTCAATTGTAAAGACTTTCATCCGTAAACAAAATTTTTCTGTGACCTCCCTTTGCGTTCCGCTTCAGTAGTTGTTTCGATTTTACCACCCTATTCTTTTTTAAATTATCAGTTAAAAGTGACCAGTGCGTCTCTTATAGGCTGCAAGTCCTAAGTCATCTTTTAAAATACGCGACATGGTTCTGGGTGCTATCTTCATCTCCCGAGATAAAATCTTTTGCTTTCGGACAGGATTTCTTCGAATTCTTTCCCTTACTGCTTTGACCACCTTTTTCGTACGAACACTATGTGGACGGCCAGATCTTTTTCTGTCACAAACAGAGGAGGTGTAATTGTACCTATTAATAGCCCGGTACACAAACATTTGACTAATACCATGCATATGGAGAGTTTTAAAAATTGCATTTGCTCCATACCAACTTTGTCTAATGCAATCACAGCGATTCGGTTCTCTTTATCACCCCACTCCATTTTAATATCGCAAAATATTGTACAATGTATTGGCGCCAAAAAAAAAAATGTAATATCTTTCTTATTTTTAATTGTAACAGTATTTATGGCCAGACTGTGTATAGTTACTAGAAATTATGATTTATTAAAAAATTAAAAATGCTATTAAATGCCCGAAGTTCAATTCAACATTACATCGGGTGACAAAGTTTAATTTTAAGTGCCGGATACTGGTGGGCATTAAAATCTTTATTTGCATCACGTGAAAACACAATGACAATCGTGTTTGTATTGATTCATATGAAAAAGGTGAACACTTAATCGATTAGTTAAAGTATTCATAAAAAAAGTTAACAACGACTCTTCTATTTCAGGTGCTAACTCTACTAGGAAACTCATTTTCATCTGCCATCGCCGAGGGCGGGACTGCGATTTTATCTAAATCGAAAGATGATGTGAGTTACAGTTTCTCAGAATGTATATATAATGCATATCTATCAGATAACTCAAACGAAAGTTTGAAATTATCTGCCAGGTCCCGCAGTGAAAGTTTTTCAGAGGTCCATTATTCTTTGGGTTTCTTAATCCAGATTGATTGTAATTTGCACGCACGACGACATATTAAGCTATACATTTCCAGTTTTAGCCGACCTCGCATTGTATAGGCTTTTCGTACAATGAGAAGTCAAAGTATACTGGAAATGTATAGCTTGTTATGTCGTTGTGCGTACAATTATTTTTAAACAGTCCGCCACTGCCTGTCTGAACAACACATAAAATAGGTTTGATCTGTTTTGTTTAAACGTATCATTATTTTTTTTAGCAATCGCACAATTTCCACGGTGCGCCATATGTTCTTCACAACTGCACCGGTCTGACTGCTAAGCTGATGTTGAATGAAAACCATGACTTTTCCGTAATGCTGACTGAAGAATATGTGTCTTCAGACTACAGGTAAAGTAAAGTATTTCTAGGAGGAAACGAGTCATTTGTGAAGAAAAAAGTTCAAACAATTATTGTACAAGTTATAAAGCAGTTAAAATAAAAAACGCCCGAAGCATTCAAGATAGCATCTTTTTAAAAATGATCTTTATAAAATTATTAAAAGGTTTTTTTAAATTTTGTTCTAGTAAAATGTATCGTGTATTTTGTTCTAGGGAAGTGGTTTTGGAACCGGGCGCGTGTGTTCCACTGGAAGTGAAACATGCCGGCATAATGAACTTGATGAATCTGAATGAAGCACCCCCACCGCTCAAATTAAATGTCAAGGTAAAATATATTACTAATACAAACTAAAGGATCAATAGAATACGCGATCGGATAATATTATGACTGATGTAACATACTTTTGCTTCTCATTTAAAGTTACTAGCAATTTCATAAACATTTTTAATTCAGGAGGACGATTATACGATACTTCCAATAAAAACTCTTTCACTTTAATTTCATATATTACATATTTATAAGACTCCGCACAAAACAGGGAATAGACACAGAGTAGATGATAAACCTTATACTTATCGACCAAAAATTCATCAGCTCTGCGTTTCTGTGATCTAAGCTGAGCCCAAAGAACTCTTTATCGTAGATAAAGAGATATTAGTTTTTTTTTATTATTCGTTGTGCAGAAAATCTCGTAATGCATATTTTATTTTACAAACCTGCAGAGTTCTAAGATAATTCTAATGCCTTCTATTGATGATAATGAAACTCGGAAAAGGTCAATGGTGGCCATTTTTCTGACAGTTTTTGTCTTCCCCTGTAAAATAACGTTTATTGCAACTAAAACGTTTGCACTGCACGCCGACGTTATATTCCAAAGAAATATTACAGATAGTGGAAATAGACGACGAAGTCCAAATCCCGGTGGACCGTGCAGACAAGCGATACTTCCCTCTAGGCCGCAAGATAGTGGGCACGACTGAGAAGAATGTCCCCGTCGTGGCCGCCGTGGAGCCGCGCGGGCTCATCTCCGACGTCGTCATGCAGGACGCCGCGCTGCACATATACCTGCGCAGTGTAGTGCAGGTATGTGACGTGATTGTACACTGCTACAAGGATCTTTAGGCGCTTGAATGACGTTGACAGGGTGGCGCTGATTGTGAAGATTTGAGAAATTTGTTTTGTGAATTGTATTGTAAAAAAAATCAAGATGGCGGCGTTAGTTCCGATTTTGACCACATTATTATACAGCTATAGACTAGACAAGCTTTACTTCTTAAGACAAACTAGTGGGCTAATGTCTCACTCGGTACTAAGTTTAGTTCAACCAAGAATTGCACAACAATATCATTTAGTTGACTTAATCAACAGTTTAATACAGTGTGCCTTTATCGACGCATTCTGTACATCAAACTACGAGATAAATTATTGCTGGAGTAAGACTTTAAGAAAATTCGCTGTTTACAGCAGCGCGCAATGTAACGCACGCAAAACGTGGTGCTTATGATGGGTACAGGAGTTGTGGGAATTTAAAGTTAAGTTATAACATTAAAAAACTAGTTCTTCTATTTTTTTTTTTAAGTTGGAACTTTTGGGCGTTGGGCTCCGTAACCAACCAAGATTCCCAGATCCAGTACAGTACCACAATGATGGGGAGTACAAGTGACACTCGACTTCGTTAAGCTTCTTTTTACCCGTTATTTTCATTGCCAGGTAACAAACACGTTATCAGTGAACGTGTCCGTGTACTACATGACGTTGAGCGGCAATGAGGTGCGTCTGTTAGGCGACGTGAAGCCCGGCGACATAATGCGACTGCCGCTACAGGCCGTGCACACTCCAACTGCAGAGCTGTTCTTCTCTGTTGAAGGTTTGTTGTAGTATTTTGTTACAGTTACGAACTACAATAGCGTACTGTTAACCGCTCGTCAGTAGTAACACTTGAACTACGAAAACAGGCCTTCCCACTACGAAATATAGACTCAGTCAAAGGTAAATTACCATAAGTAATATATAAGTATCCGTATAACAATTTAAGTATCTGCATTACATTATAAACTTTATTTTATATAGTCTGTTCCCAAAGACAAACCGACAAAACGGTTGTGGGGGCATGGTTTTAAGACTGCTGTAAACTTTTCTCGGACGTACATTTCAGTGTACGACTCATAAGTTTAGCTACCTCAAACGGCGACGTATGGACTATCTGCGATGTTATTGGTAATGCGGTTACCGTTTATTGTTCTTGACTTCAAGGGTGGAAATGTAATCCTGTGTGTACTTATAGGTGGTACTGTGTGTGCCTATAGATATCTATCTAAGTCTTTACGTTTCCAATTTATGTTATTTCACGTTAAACAAATATCAACTTTATTTAAGTAGTAATTAAGTTGATTTCAGAGTGAATAGCATTATTGAAAAAGTCTTAAAAATGTTTGAACTTGTAGCGTTAACTGAACTTTATTGTGTAGGAATTAAAGTTATTTTTCTAATAACTCATATTTGTTTACATGTTTGGCAAGTTAATCGCTAACGTAAATTATACCCCTGTTTACCCTTCGGGGATTGCAAGCGTGATATTGTGTGTTATGTCATGAACGAATAAACTGATAATATTACTGAAAAATGTTATCTCCTTTTTATAATTTAAATCTTGTGTTCAGGTTTCACAGTATCTGTATCGCCGTTCATTTGGCGAGAGCTGCAGCAGCAAGTGAACATATCCAAACTGTTGCAGTGCGACTCTAAAGATAAGACCACCGGAGAGAAGTTCTATCTGAAGGTATAATTACCTATAATTATAATAAGGAACTTTATCCCTACTTACTTATATTATAAATTCGAAAATAACTCTGTGTGTATGTTACCTTTACGCCTAAACCACTGAACGGGGCCGGGGGCCTTCCCCAGTATACTATCTATCTATCAAATTGACACGTGAAAACGTGCAACCAGGACAAAAAGTAGCCTATGTATTGTGCGATTGCAGACTACTTTTTGTCCCGGTAGCACGTATTGTGGGATAATTTCCGACATCCACGCGAACCCGCGGGCAGAAGCTAGTTTACTAATATAACTATACATATGACATAGAACTGTTAGTAAGGGTGGCTAACATTTAAGTGGTGCTAGTGGTACCTACCCACACTTTTTTTGTTTTTTTTTTTTTATGAATCAAACGATATCGGAGGGCATAAGGATTCCGTGCATACATTTTGTGTTAATTTGTTAATACATGTTCGTTCTCTGTTTTGCCAGCATTCTCTGATATACAATAAGGACCCGATACTGTGTTGATTCGAGTTGTAGTTTAATATTTGTTATCGATGGAAATACTGATGACGCAGCAGGCAAATTCCTGTAATTAAAAACATTCAAAATCTAGTCGCAATCTCATCTCAGAGGCAATGAATACCATAAACTTGTCAAAAATGTATGAAAATTGAAGTGTTTTTGACAGATTGAGACATCTGTCATCATAAAATTAGAATGCGAACGTTCTTAAAAATACGTGATCTTCCCTCAGCGTGTTTAATACATTATCTTTTTAAATACAGGCCGTCGGAAAAATGGAGCAAGTATTCTACGAGCATACAACTCGCCACACGTTCGCGTCGTCTTGCTACGACATTGTGCTGAAACCGGCCGTCAAGCTGCAGAACTGCTTGCCTGTCGAGATCGTGGTCTCTCAGTTAGGGCTCAAGAGAACACAAGTGTTTAAGTCTGGAGAGATGTTCCATCTTTCTCATCTTTCACCTAACAAAGCGTCTATCGTTATTATGGTGAGTACTGAAATACATTATAGCAGTGTTCATAAACTCAGATAATTTATCACTCCATCGCCACTTAATCAGTTGTCTACTTTAGTGAAATGAATTATAAAGTTGATTTTTGAGTGGCCATTTGTAACAAAAAGGTTCTAATAACTTTTAGATTGCAATGGAATTTGAACATTGTTAAGTACGACATTTAGTTTGTTGTGCCATAACTTGAAAATTATCTCAAATTCTGAATTAAAATATAGTATGTTTTGTGGTGAAGGACACAAAGTAATGCGTTAAGCGCTAACGCGTAAGTTAGCGTTAGAAAGTCGCAGTTTTACCATTACCCATGCCGATTTCAGACGCTTCACTCGATTCGAGGTCATTTTTGTTTCATTCCACGTTCACACAACATAGACAACATTATATAGTAATGAACGGTTCATTCGCTGCTTTCATTTTATTTTTAATTTATTCTGTAGGTGTGTGAAAGATGCCGAAATCCAACAACGCTGGATCCGTTCACTGAATGAAAAATTTCAGTTCGAGTGAAAGATAAAAATAAACGAAAAATAAAGCGTTTAATATCGGTTTAATAACGACATCAGCTCGTGAACGTCCATTGCAAAGGGATTAAGCCATAATCACTGAAATGAGCAATCGGATATATCATAAGTAGGACTCAGGATCACGGGATGTGTCCTGAAGTTTTACTGGTCTTCCTAGTGTGCGCATTCTTTAAATAAAAACTTAATCATGGGGGCTACATTTGCCACGGGCTAAAGTTTACCTAGAGAGCTTGATGTCGTTTGCCAATCCTGACTGCGGAAAAAACGATAAGTTAAATACAAACAAAATTTCAGATTCAAAACTATCTCGACAAATGTTGGGTTTGTACGAAGAACCTGCCAGAGAGCGAGACAGAACTGTCAGTGTGGTCCTTCGAATCTCACGACAGTCCTTCATTGATGACATTGGACTTGGGTATGCATAGCGTGGACACGGAAGGCACGCAAGTTTTGTCTCTCTATTGTCCTTTCTGGATGCTCAACAAGACAGGTTTTACTCTTTGCTATAGGGTAAGTCCACATTTTTATATTGTTCCTTGTTTTTTCTTAAGGTGTTCTGATATTTATGTGTGCGGTGGCTTTGGTATTGAAATCTGGGTTTGAAATAAATAATGTAAGGGGAAATTCAAAATTTTAAGACATAGCTGCAGAACACTTTAAACTTTGGTATGTGTGTTGAGCGCAAAAACGTTGTTCAATCATTTCTGTTGAATTTTTTGCACTCAACATAAATATTTTTCTACAATATAAGCCAGATGTTCACGTAGTAAGTACGGGTAATATTGACGTTTGAAGCTAGACAGAAATGGTTACTTGAGCATCTTTGTATCTTGTATCAGCATTTTATCGAAGCTATCAAGTACGAGCGGTACAGTAAGTAGATACTCTAATAGGCTTTACTAACTGTGTTTGTCTTGTCATTTTACCAAGTCGTTAACATTCTTCCTGAAGTTGACTTCATTCGTACTTCTCGAAGTATACCTTTATATCAATTGGCCATAAATACATTGCGTGGTTACAGAAATCAAAGAAACCAGAAAAAGATTCCAGCACACCCAACAAGGTATCTTTGAGATGATCTAACAGTGAATATTTTTTAATAGTTTTCTTTTTTTTCCTTTTTCATTTTCCTTAATCTCCGATTCGGTCGGTTACTGCTTCCTGAGTCTAACAAGCTTCATCTCAAAGCGATAGTTTTAGGTTTTTTTAGCTTCGATAATTATGATCATTGCCTTGTTAATTGTTGTTTACAGCATGCGTTTTTCAGTGGGGTCATAGCCTAATCCGAAAGTAAACGTATATTAGTTTAGTTTACCACATTTGACACGATAGATTCGGTGTGATGTGTTAGATATGTTTATTTATATTTAGTTATGTAATGTCATAGACTAATAAAACGAATATTGTATGGGTTGTCCATTTTATGTAAATTACAGATTAAGCAATCACCTTGCAGTAAATTTATTAGACGCCATACTTCTTGTTTGCCGGTAAGTGCAAACATTACTTCAGCACTTCTAAGAAATATATGGTTATATTATTTTGCTACTTACATTGAGCACTCTAAAGAGGTTTTGGTTATAACTGTAATAAGTTTTAAGTTCTGTGTGGTGGGGTTTGTGTGTAAAATAGAAATAATAAATGATAATTGAATTGATACTGAATTTTTTGACACAGATCAGTCAACGAAGCTTTGAAGGTTGGGTTCAGTTTATCGACTTAAGTGTTGTTGTTTTAAATAAATGCACACATCGTACCTTTAATTTTTGTGGATTACCATGACCCTACTGTATTTATTTTGCTTTTTAGCAGCATGAAATTTATATAAGTATGTATCTAATTTTTTTATACTAGTTAAACCCGTGTCGTAATATATTCGTTTTAATTACAATACTTAACATTATCGATGATGTCCTGCATGATCACACATTAATCTGAGTTCCATCATCACCCAAATTAAGAGACTATTCTAATATTGGTACTACATAAGGCATTATTTCGCTAATACAAAATTAACTTTATGGGAACTAATCATAAGGTATATTTTGTACGAGTATTAACAAATACGCCAAGTGAAGTGCCAGTTTCACATACTTTTTAATTAGCTTCGCGGGTACGGTAAGCAAGCTTAAGGGACAGGATAATGCGAAATGACACTAGACGCAGCATTGGCAACTCACTAAGAAAAAAAAAGAAGATCGAATTTTTATTAGGTGTTTTGTTTTTTTAGAATGTGGATGAAACTGGCAACGTGATATTCCATCCTAAAGACTATAAGGAACCGATACTGTTCTCGTTCCGTGCTAAGAACTTCTTCGGAAAGAAGAAGGCGGCTATAAGGCTGGAGTTCGGTGAATGGTCTGATAAGTTCTCGTTGGACGTTCCCGGCAGTTCTGGAGTTATACAGTGCAAACATGAGGGGAGGACTTATGAGGTACGTGTACTGAATGATTGTAAGTAAGCGACTGAATCACTTCGAAGTAAATCATGCGGTAGGTAAAAGGGATAGAAAACCACAGAGTCGGTCAAATGATGAACTTCTTAATTTTAGGTCACGTTGTAAAAATAATTACTTTTCTATTAGGTGGCAGTTACAAATCAGCTGACATTCAACAGTTTGACCAAGATGGTGATATTTACGCCATATTTCCTGATCATCAACGAAGCGCCTTTTGACATCCAATATCAGGAACTGCACAGATCTGGCGATCCTTGGACCACGGTAAGTCTACATTCTTCACAAACTTAAAGTAACTTTCATTTCCTCAAAAATGTAGTTTTGTTCTACTTAATAAAAACCTGAACTTCATTCGCTCACTGACAGACAACGCCCAGTCTAAACCCGGTCTAGAGGCATGACATTTTGCACAAGAATTCCTTATTTAACGAAGGTGAGCTGAGGATTTTTGAATAATCATCCCTTAAAGGGGTTATATAGGGGATGTAAGTTTGTAAGGAAGTTTTCATTTTTGCAGGCGGGAAATCCCTTTGGGGACACGGCTTGAGTTGTGATAAACTATTTTACTTTACTTCACTCTAATTATGATAGAAGTCGTTATAATTTGGTCGTTAGCCTACATTTTCCGCGGGTACTAGAATTTCGTTAACCAAATGCAACCACTTTACACGTTAACACAAGCAGCCTTGGTGAATTTTGATACCTATGGAATTGAGCGAAGTGACAACTTGGCAGCTCTGAACAGAGAGGAAAGAGAGAAGGCCTTTACCTAGCAGTAGGTAGTTAATGGCAAACGAGCAAGGTTTTGCCCGCAAAAATAGGCCACAAAAATGACTCTTTCACTAACATTATATTCATTGTTTCCCAGGTGCCACTAAACTCTAGCGCGCCTCTATGGCCCGTCATAGAGCGAGATGATAAGTTACTGTTACTACGCGTCGCCTGCTCCACCGCACACTCCGCACCGTTCTTATACACCGAACACCATTCCGTTTGCTTGAAGCTCGACAATGAGGTAAGATTATTAGAATGATTTCTTTCAATGCATAGAATTTAAAAGATTTTTTTTTTTTTATATAAACGTTGCCCCACACTAGTAATTTCTCCTGTATCGTGGGTGCGTTTACAAACATTTAAACTCACATACACAAACAGCCAGACCCGGAACAACTACTTGTAGGTCATACAAATATTTGTTCCGTGCTGGAATCGAACCCGCGATACGCAGCGCAGCAGTCAATCGCTTAACCACTGCGCCAACCGTGCCGTCATCAAAGTAATGTTTTGTTTGTTTGTAAAAATAAACAAATCATAATCAGAAATCATTTAATCAAAAGACAAACCGCACTTTTTCAACGTCATGCAAAAGTTACAAAAGACCTCTGCACATCTGCCCTTTACGCTTTCTTTTGTTGTAACTGTGCATGATTGTGCCACTCTAGTGTAAAGGCGCTGTTCGCCCTCCGATGCACGGTTAAGGTCAGTGTCGATCAGGCGAATTGCTTTGGTTTTGGAGTTTATACCTTCTTCTGCAATGTTCATATTTGTATAGCAGGGAAAGTCTGCTTGAGAGTGTATTTGTCATGTTTTCCACAGTTTGGCGGTTTATTCGTAGAAGTGCAACTGACAGAAGGAGGCACTTACATCACAATAAGACAGTATCGCGACGGTCACGCGCCTGCGTTGCTCGTCAACTACACACCGAACAGCAGTATCACCATCTATGAAAAGGAGAACGTTAATTCTAGGTAAGGTATTCAATATGCTGATGTCGTAAGCAGTGATCGGAATAAGTTGTGCAATTTCGCGGGATTACATGACGATTTCTTAACATTGGCATGCCATAAAAGTACCAACTAATATTCTGGGAGTACAAATACCCTGTGAACTGTGTGCTGTGTCATATGATATTTTTACGATTGTAAACTTCACGCCATTTTTTTTTCTTTTTTTTATTATAAAACGTTGCCCTACACTAGAAATTACTCCTGTATCGTGGGTGCGTTTATTTACAAATATTTAAACTCACATACACAAACAGCCAGACCCGGAACAACTACCTGTAGTCAATACAAATATTTGTTCCGTGCGGGAATCGAACCCGCGTCACGCAGCGCAGCAGTCGATCGCTCAACCACTGCGCCAACCGTCTCGTCAAAACTTCACGCGGTATTAATGGAACGAAGTGGCTTAACGCGACTTGCAGTAGGAATTGACTGGTAGAAATCTTCACGTAAGGAAAAAGCGTTATGCCCCCTCCATACGATTTCCTCTCTCTATCTGTCTCTGTTACAACGATATACGAGTGTGGGTTTGCGTGCGAGTATCGCGTTAAGAACTTCGTTCCTGACGGGGGACCTCCGACCGCACACGTTTTGTTGACTTGTAGCTTGACTGTTATTTATCTTTCTTTCAGGGTCTTAAAACCAATGCACAGGATGTTGTACACGTGGGATAATCCTGCAGGACCGCGCGTTCTAATATTCGAAGGTCATAAGAGAAGAGAGGTCGAAAACGACCTAAGGAAGGATGGGATCGGAGATTTTATGTAAATACCCATGTTAAAATCTAATCAATTCCTTGTTTCGAATTGACGTCATTCCCATTTAAACAAATATAATTTTTACATCACTGTAAATTGAGTTGATTTCAGAAAACTTTGTTCTTACATCAAAACATCTTTAATAAAAAAAAACAGAAGGACAATTTCTGTATTTTAAGAACGTTCTTATTCGAATCTCAGTCGCAATATATCAAAAATACCTTTAATTATCTTACATTTTTGACACAGTCGTTGGGATGGGATCGTGACTAGATTTTGAACTTTTTTATCTATGGGAATTGACCTTGAAAATTACAATAAAAAATATCCCTTTGCCTTTTCTATATTCTGTTTTGTTCAACAGCGACTGTGTCCATTCAGATACTTCAAAATCTAATCATAACATTACTTGCAGGATCAGCGAAACTGAAAGAGTACATTGGGTATCCTTCCTCGACGGGTTACAGCGAGTGATATTATTCACAGACGATCCGATCCTAGCAAGCGGCGCGAACACTATAGGTAATAATAATTTATTTCTGTATCTATACATACATACCTATTTATACGTATCCCTATAAATTATAAAGCAAAGTACCCTGCTGCTTCTGTCTGTCTGAAGGCGATAAACTGAAAAACGACCGAACAGATTTTCATACGGTTTTCACCAATGGAGGGAGTGATTCATGAGGAAGGTTTAGGTGTATAATTCATTAAGGTGTTCGGTAAATTTGCTGAAATATGACGGTGACTGATTTGACTGGTTGAAGATGTCTGAAAAAAATCCTTATTAGCCCTTTTTTCTCTCCTTATTGTACTAGGCTTATGAAAATAAATTATTATTTTTGTAGGGTACTTTAAATCCCGGAAGAACGTTCCCGAGGGATATTATCCAACAGCCACACGCATCCAAGCTAGTTATTAATCAAAGTCGCTTTACGTGTCTATCGGTGAGATCCGTCGTTCTTCTAAACTAAACAACGGATGATAAGGATGCGGTTTTCACCCTCATTTAGAGAATTTATTCCTTAAGGTTTATGTTGAATTTATGTGAAATCTCGATGTTTGATCAAGTCGTAAAAACCGGGCGAGGCAGGGGCCGGGTCGCTAGTAAAACTTATCTTAACACAAATAAACTATACCTAAACTATTTTTTACAGGTGAAGCGGAGTTAGTTGATACGGAACTAGTACTGTCGATGCAGGGCATTGGACTGTCACTCGTCAACGATCCTGAACAACTGGAGATCGTTTACATCAGTATATCCAAGTATGTTATTGAAATATTTGTTTAAGAAAACCATATTGATTTACCTGCAGTACGCAGCCAGTAATATTTTATTTAGCTTTAGACCCGCTTGCACCATAAATCACTAAATACGATTCTAAACGTGTTTAAAACATCGTTCTGTTTCTTTCTAATCGTTTTAGGATGACAGAGACAGAACGAGGGTTTATATATGTTTAGCGTTAAACGGAATAATTGATTTTTGGTGCAAGCAGGCCTTAGATTCAACACTCTACTAAGCCGAACTTTGTTGTCGAAAACCCGTGGTGACATATTTATAGCTAAGTAAAATAGTTATTTTTTAACTGTTAAGTTATAGCGAACATGTTTACTGTGGCTTACAGCGCTGCACGATCTATGAAAACATTGAGCGCGGGACACAGTCTAATCACATTTCTTTAAAAGCATGATAGTTTGAGTGTAAAGTTAGTGATTTTTAAGCAAATCGACTACTAACTAAATTGTCCATATATTTGAATCGGTCAACTGGCATTCATCGATAGTTATATGAAATTTATAACACGGCAAATTGACGTAGGGTGACAATTTGCTTAACAATTAATTTCCCTGACTGTACATTATCGACTAACCTAATCTTATTTTACTTTTAGCTCCGGTATAATATGGGAACAGTGCAAAATGGGATCACGACGTTACAAAAAGATTGAAGGACCGAAACTGCTGCAATTAGAAGAATGCTACCAACGTTATTTGTCTGAACAAATTGTCAGCGACGAGCCTGTGTCGCCTAAAGTCCTCATAGACGACAAATTCGAGGTATACAATATTTTTTTTACGAATTTCTTTTTAGCTTTGAATCGAAGTTAATTTCTTAAGGGGAAATTGTTACTATATCTTTATAATCATCATCATTTTCCTGCCCTTATCCTAATTTATGTGGGGTCGGAGCAACATATCCTTTTCTTCCATAATTCTCTATGATTTATTTGTTTAATGCACAATGTACACAACCATAGTTACGCGCTAGGCTTAAACTAGTGAGTACAGTCAACAAAATAGATAAGTATGCAGGGTCGTCGGATATAGTTGAAGTTTAGTAAGAAACGGATTGATGTTTTCGGATAAAAAAATATTTAATTAATAGAAAACAAACAGTTCGTTTATCAAACTAAATTTCATTCGAAAACATCCATTGGTTTCTTACTAAACTTTAACTATATCCGACAACCCTGCATACTTATCTCTTTTGTTGACTGTACATGACCCTGTTAGGGCACAGCAAGATAACTTAAAACTAATTATATTGTAGTGAGTATCCATTATCTCGATCGTCATCTCGCGGTAGTCATCCCCTTTCTAATCATATCGTCATTCACACATTCCATCCATCGTTTCTTAGGTCTTCCCCTATTCTTATAGCCCTCGAAATTCATACTATATATCTATAATATATAAGTTTCAAATTATTTAATATTGTTTCTACAAGGGTCTCATCCCAAGTATCTGATGATACTTGGGATGAGACCCTTGTTTGTGACCCTTGAGACTGTTCAAGTCACTGATCAGTAAATATCCTTTGTAATCCATGTCACTTGTTATGATTGGCTAAAAGATTAACATCTACAGATAACCAATAGTAGACGTTAATTTGCTATATGGGGACAACAATACGGTAATACATGAAAACACTGGCAATACTAGATCATAGAAGTAATTTGAAATCATCAAATACGTATGGTCTCTTCCAAATGTATCTAATGATATTTACAGGATATGTTCGCCCCCGATATCATGGGACTTATACCTATACCCTCTTACTACCTACCTACCTATACCACCTTACTTAATAACAGAGGGGCAATTCTCGTAATTTTAAGAACGTTCACAGTCTGATCGCAGTCTCAATCTGTCAAAAATACCTCTAGTTTCCCTACATTTTTGAAATTTGTTTGTCGCTGAGATGAGACTGCGACTAGATTTTGAACGTTTTAAATTACGAGAATTGGCATTCTGGTGTTATGTGCCTTCGAAAAATACATGTACGATGTCATGTCACAGGTTGACTTCCAAGAGATGCGTCAACTCAAACCTACACCCCGTATACTACGCCGTACACTACAACCAGGTCTATGGGCGTCGTACGGACTGACGCCCCATTCGCGCCGCTTGCATGCGCGACTGCACAGACTACAGATCGATCAACAACTTCCGTTGCCGACCTTCCCCGTGGTACTAGCACCTGTACCGCCACCGAGGTCCATTGCTAATGAAGATCCTAGTGGTAAGTGGAGTTTGTGAAAATAAGTTCAATAATACTAATGTATTTTCTTCTTTCCAATTCTCTATGTTTTTTGTGTAATGGGTATATATTCTTCATATAGTAAGTGGAAATTCCTTAAGCATCAGGCTACTTATTTATATAACAGTTTGTTGGTTTTCTCTCTGTGCTTTATGTGTGCGATGGATATATTCTTATTTCTGTCTGTTCTTCTAGTAAAGGGTATTTAAGAGACCGCCCTGCAGTAGGACTGCATAGGGTAAAACTAAAATAATTGTTTGTATAATAAACAAACGTAAAGGTATGCCAAGCGGGCGGAGAGCAATGGGTAGCTCACCGTCCGATCAGGACCAGGCCCGTGCCGGACGGCGCGTAAGTGTTCCACGCGCGCCTCAAATAGATGTCAGCATAATCCGAGGGGCCTCTTAGGGCCGAAGCCTGCCGGGTCAGCGGGATTGTCCGAAAGGGTTACCGCTACCCCGGAACATAAAGGGCGAAGGAAGGAACATGGGTGGGTTTTAGTCAGTAAGAGTCTGACACTCCCTTCCGCTCCACCCAGAGCGGGAGGGGTCATTCGATGATTTCCCACCAGAAAAAAAAAAGGTATGCCAAATTTACATCTCGAAAAATGTATGAATATTCTGAAGTTTTTGTTGTTGAAGTTTAGTTTGTTTGTAACTTTACTCCCCGTTTATAAGGGGGTATAGGTAAGTACTAGTGTAACCCTTGACTCAGTCTAATTTTAGGTATCTGAAAAGCATGCAGAGTTAATTATAACTCTTTATCAATAACGCAGTATCATTAGATACTGCGCCTATAACACACGAATACCTCTATAAGATTTCTTCTTAAATCAGAAATTCGCAATACCGATCATAGGAATAAGTAGGACTTTTTCTAAATTATACTTAATCTTTTTTGCATGACTGGCGATTCAAACTTAGTGTCTCGAGGTACGGAGAAATGCTTGTTATCGCTAGCGAACTAGCTTATTTTGCTTGCTCAATAACGCTACTCTATTAGTCGATAGAAAATATCGATTTTAATTATTTCGATTTATTTTAGGTATGAAGCCGTTCATCCAGGTGTCGATAGTAGAGCGTATAATGGAGCACAGTAAAGTTCGCCAGTACAAGTACTACAAGGTGTTGATTCAGGAGTTCCACGTTAAAGTGGACATGGGACTCGTCAACGCGCTCTTGGGCATGTTCCCGCAACGACTACTCAATGAACAAGAAGCGGTAAATATCGGATTTATTTAATACACGTACTGCCTAGTATTGATCAGTAACCAGTAGTTTTCCATCAAGTTTGGATTTGTGCCCGGACTTAAACATGGCAAAATGTGTTATTTATCAGTAATAAACACCCGAAAGGGGCCGGCGACCGCGTACCGGAAGACGTAGTGTTGGAAGGTCTCCCACAAGGTGGCCTGGAGAAGGATGACCTGGTGAAGGCTGCAGGAATCCGTTGGATGCAAGAAGCACAGAACCAGTCGAAGTTAGGGTGCTTGGGGGAGGCCTATGTCCAACAGTGGACGTTTTCCGCTGAAATGATGATGATGATGAACAAACGCCCGGCTTCTGAAAGTCCAAGCAATATTAAAAACATCTTGCAGACTGTTAGAACAGAACCCACAGCTAGTGATTTTATTGGCTGTTACTTAAATCAGCTAATCGTTGTAGTTAATCTGAGAGAAGAGTTGAGATGTTGAGTTCAAGCCCTCGTATTAATTTTGTCTGAATATTTAACGTAATATCGCTACTTATAGACGGACAATATCAATTTGTACCGAAATAAATAAACAATTTATATTTCAGCTGGACGCATTCCAACTAGATTTGAAAAGTGCAGGACAGCCATTAGAAGCTTTAGCAGCCATGGGGGCGGCGTCAGACCTCAAGAATTTCTACGACAATCTGCATTTGTCGCCGCTAAAGGTAAATTGATAACAAAACAAACTATTTTAATCACATTTTCTTTCTTGGCATTGAAATAACAGCCTTATTTTTTTGTTATGTAGGTGCATGTTTCGTTCTCCCTCGGTGGGGCGACTCAGCTGCCTTCATTCATTGGCACCGTACTCCAAAGCATAGGTGTTACTTTGACAGACATGAACGACGTGGTATTCAAGTAAGATTATTTGGTTAATTATTGTATTATCAGTTGTCTTATGAGCTTATTCTATTGTTACCAAACTTAATAAGCTTGCCTAACAGATGAGGGGAGAGAGGACCGTGTTATTATCTCATTATGATCATCATTCATACAATAAACAAATACAAAATTCTTGAATAAGTCCTCACTCTTAGAGAAGAAAGCAGTACTTAAATAGTTTCTCTTCGAAATGTAATACAAACACATTTTGAATGTAAAGGGTCTATTTTGTTGCCAACTAATTACAAGAACCAGCATATGAGTACAAATATTTTCTTAATTTAAAGGGTTTCCGCCTAAAAAAAAGAATAACCTTTCCAATTTCTGCAATCCCAAATTCCAATTAGTCACTCTAAATATTTAACACTGAATTAAATTACTAATTTCTCCCTCTTATCCTCAGATTATCCTACTACGAGAGGAACTACGAGTTCTTATCACAGAAGGAGTTGATCGGTCAAGTGCAGAACCACTACACGGGGCAAGCTCTGAAGCAACTGTACGTGCTAGTGCTAGGACTAGATGTGATAGGCAACCCGTATGGACTGGTCATCGGACTGAAAAAGGGCGTGGAAGATCTGTTCTACGAGCCATTCCAGGTCAGTTATTGAACTTAATCTGCGTTCCAATGGCGTAAAGCTGCGCCCCCCCTAATATGTTTGCCAAAAAAGCGCCCAACATCTGAAATACGAGTACCAAAATGTGACGTCACACAGTTATCGATTCTATGAGACTTTCATAGAGAGTCGCAACGTTTTGCCAAACATACCTATTTAGGATGTCGACGCTCTAGCTACGCTTTGCAAATATGTTGCAAGATTTAGAAGCGAAGAAGAGACGAATCTCAAATCACCATGTTTGTGACTATCCGCCAGCTGTCGATTGCTATATTTTCGAATAATTTAGAATCCATAGGTCGAAAGTTGTAGACAAAGCCCATTGATGTTGTTGTATATGAGTGCGAGTTGAGCGGTGATGTCTTTGGTTAATGAAAACTGTGGAGATGATAGACTAAGTCTTGGGGTTAATAGGAATGAGTGAGAGGACATGATTGTGGGCAAGCAAGAAAAAAGTAATGTTTATTTGCAAAATGTTGTACTGACTGTTTTATTTTCGATTCGGAATTCACAAAATTTTACGTTCAACGTGCTAGATCTACGGATTCTTGAAGCGGCCTTGAAGCGTAGTGTTGAAACAACAAAATTGATTTGTCGCAGGGTGCTATCCAAGGTCCGGGCGAGTTTGCGGAAGGTCTGTTCCTGGGCGTGCGCTCGTTGGTGGGCCACACAGTGGGCGGCGCGGCCGGCGCCGTGTCGCGCATCACGGGCGCCATGGGCCATGGGCTCGCCGCGCTCTCGCTGGACAAGGTAACACACTCAATATTACGATGCATACAGCTATCCAAAGAAATGCATGCGCTTCGGGAAGCATCGTCCATCTTCGGTAATACGAGAATTCTTGCTCAGTCACATATACAACAAAGCCGTAAGAATGTGTAGCATCAGTAACTCTAGCTAGAATAAGCCAAGTCAAAAAGCTTGTTGCCAAATGCCTGCTAGCCCAATTACACAGTGAATCCGATTTTTTTTGTAAGGTAATTTCGTAACACACCAACACACACACCTACACTATCTTTCTCTGTCTCTCTCACACACACACACACACACACACTCTCTCTCGCTCTCTCTCTCTTACACACACATCTTACACATTGCGCTCAAAATATTCCTTTTTTGTTTTATTTCACTGTTTTAAATCTAGACAATGTTCCAATGTTTTAATTACTCTAAAATAATGACGCTTATTCATGTGCTTCTAGACTGTAACAATCCATCAGTATTAATGTAATGTGAACTTTATTACATAGACTCCACGGGACAGGCTCGACCTAGTGTGGAGTTCAAAAGTAAAATGCTTCCTTTGCGTCTTATTTTCGTTTTTTTTTTACGTAAATGCAAAGCACTGTTCTTGGCAAATTGACATTATCTTATATTATTGATTATTTTACTTACGCTTTAGATTACAAATCAAATTAAAGTGGACTGTGGATGTGTTAATTATCCTGTTGCATTATTGTTCTACAGAAACTTGTCAGAAACAGGTCTACCGACATAAAATACGCTGTATATTCCTAATATAATTCCAGTATGGAGTACAGCATGGAGGAGGACGAAGAGGTTGTTCTTCAAGAGAGTTTTTTTTTGTGTCCTTTAAAACGATCTGTTCTAAATATCTGTTTTCTTTTCCAAGGACTACCAGCGACGTCGTCGTGACAATATTAATAAACCGCCTGCAAATCTTCAAGAAGGTCTTGCGAGAAGCGGCAAAGGACTGGTCATGGTACGTAAATCCTCAGTTCAACTTAAAGCATTTAGAATACTGTCGTTAAATGTGATGCCTTTTGTCAGCTGCACAAAGTGTCATCGATAATACTTAATTAAATCAATTTTTCAATACGCAATTATAAAAACAATTTGCTTTGATTTTTTAATTGGTCATAGCTAATCAAAATATTTGTTAAAATTTCACCAATCTCTATGTTGCTGATAAAGTACGAGAGCATTATGATAGTACTTATCTATAAGCAGTGCAAACATTCCAAACGAACAGGGCGTGGTAGACGGCGTGACTGGTGTTTTCACAAAGCCTATAGAAGGCGCTCGGGAGCAAGGAGTGGAAGGTTTCTTCAGAGGTCTGGGCAAGGGAGCCGTGGGGCTGGTAGCGCGACCTACTGCCGGCGTCGTAGACTTCGCATCCGGCTCACTTGATGCCGTCAAGAGGTGATGCATGCAATGAGTGATAGCCTTGCATGAGCTTGTTTGTTGACTGTTTGTTCATCGTGCTATGCGGCTTTTGTTTTTTACAGAATGCATTTTTTGTTGTTCTTCTGTTTCCTCGTGACACATCCTGCAAATAGTTTAGTCACAACATAATGCTTGCATGAGGAATGTTGGTAATTGTTGGGGGTTTACTTTTCTTGCTAATAATCTTTAAAATGAGTGCAGCGCGATACATTAAAGCTAGCAACTTTTATGTAAATTGTCATCATCAGCTTGATAGATCTATACCTGGTGTATAGATAAATAGACATTCGGTCTGACATACCATTAAAAAGTAAAAATTATTAATAATTTACAAAATACAATTCTTTTCACTTTAATCCGGGTGATATCCTACTTGATTAATTATACCAGATCTATAGTCACGAGCACAGAATATAAATATTCGATAGCTGCACGTCGTGACTGTGACAAGAAGGCTTCCACTCAGCATGCTGCTGTGCCATGGGGTGCCACAGCAAAGCGCTGATTTTCAATGGTCACCCGAAAACGACCTACGGGAACCAAGTCTATGTCTATTTATTCAACATCAGGGCGTATTGGACGGCGTCTGCGGCGTAGTGATCCGTCCGCTGCAAGGGGCGCACGAGGGGGGCGCGGGCGGGTTCGTGAAGGGGCTGGGCCGCGGGGCCGTGGGGCTGGTGGTGCGGCCCGTCGGCGGCGTCGTGGACTTCACCTCCGGACTACTCACGTCTGTTTGGAGGTGGTGAGGTTACCGGACTCTGTAGACGTTTCATAGACGTAGGTTTAGTGGGTGTAGCGTTACCCCGCGTCCTAACCAAAAAGATCGCTTGCCCGAATACGCGATCGTCGCGTGCATATATCACTCATTTGTTCGGAAAACCGGACCACGCGTTCGTGTTCGCCGAAAAAGAATTGGTTAGGAGGCGGCCTTAGAATGTAATGGCCCACTGGTTGTGTCTTAGACAGATAGTTCATTTTCTTTTTGTGTCGCCAGTACTTTGTTTGAATATTATTATACTGTTTGAGCCCAGCAGTTGGCCACATATATTGCGATGATACACTCAATAGATTAGTTGAGATTTAGTTACTTAATTGTAAGGGCGGGAGTTGGAATCATTTCATATTTTCTACTTTATTTAATTCTTCTTAGCTTATTTCTTGGTTTGTATCATACTTTTAGTATATTTTTGTTCCTAATGCTTTTTTAGGTTTTATGGTTTGCTTTGTCTTTGCTTCTTTCGTAATGTAAATACATAAGTTTGTGTGTAACTAATTGGTGGTCGGTAATTATAACCAGAGATCGGAATAGGTAGAGCTGTTTTATGTACTTGCCATAGGTTAGAATAATATGGATATTCCCCGAGTCCCGGGATTTGGTTTTTAAGTAGTAAAATCATAAAAAAAAAACTATTCTCGCCTTCGGGACTAATGAAAGATTACACTTCCTTTCTGACGGGTAAATATAAGAAGGACGGGATTAAGGATAGTATAATAAATAGATAAACTTGATTCATTAACCCACATATATTTTTTTACGTAACAATTTCTTTTTATTGCCCTTAACAATTATTGCCCTGACTCCGTTGATCCTATTAGTCCCTATGGGGTTCAACGTGCTCTTCGCGAGATGAAATACAATAAAAGCCCTGGAACGGACGGAATAACTACAGAAGTTTTAAAGCTAGGACGACACACTCTTCTACCTCACATCACATCTTTTTTCAACACCATCTTACATACCGGTCAAATTCCCTCTGAAATGTGTCACTCAAATATAATTTTAATACACAAGAAAAGAGACAAAGCTTATATCGCGAACTATCGACCCATAAGCCTCATTTCACATTTATACAAACTGTTTATCAAAGTAATAGAGAACCGTATCGCTCCGACGCTTGACCTTCACCAACGTCCCGAACAAGCTGGATTTCGTCCCCATTTCTCCACAACTGATCATCTCCATACCATCAATCAAATAATAGAAAAATATAATGAATTCCACAAACCTCTTTACCTGGCCTTTGTGGACTATGCCTTTGACAATAGAGACCATCAGTCAGTTATTAATGCCTTGGAGTCCCAAAATGTTACGCACACCTACATTGACCTCATTGACACCATTTATCAAAGTAGCTCTGCGAACATCAAGCTACATATTTCTGGTCCAAATTTTAACGTTGAAAGAGGTGTCAAACAAGGCTATCCACTCTCACCTAAGTTGTTCACAAGCGCATTGCAGGAGGTTTTTAACAAGTTGCCTGATTCGTGGCAGTAACGAGGCATAAATGTTAGCGGCCACCAGCTAACAAACCTCCGTTTTGCAGACGATATTGTGTTATTCTCCACATCACCTTCAGAACTTGAAGAAATGCTCCAAGATCGGAGCATGGCAAGTCTTGAGGTTGGACTTTCAATGAACAGATCCAAGACACAGGTCATGACCAACAGCACGAAACGTAGGGTTGAGGTAGACGGACATGGGTTTCAGAGGATATCGCACGATCTCCTACGAGGCGGCCTGCGTACTGGCTGGATCCCCGCCCTGGGACCTCGAGGCGAAAGTACTCGCGTCACTGTATCGGTGGCGCGAGGAAGTGAGGGGGCGGGGCGAGCGACCGATGCAGCGACACATGGAGCTGCGTCGGTCTCAGCTTCGCGAGGTCCTGGTGGCGGAATGGCGGGACAGGTTCACACGCCCTACCGCTGGCCTCGTCACCATCGAGACGGTCCGGCCGGTGCTCGAGCGCTGGCTCGGGAGGAGGCACGGCTCCTTGTCGTTTCGGGTGACGCAGGTGCTCTCGGGGCATGGTTGCTTCGGGAAGTACCTGTGTCGCATAAACAGGGAGCCGGACGCCCGGTGTCACCACTGCGTCGACTGCCGGGAGGACACGGCGCGGCATACGCTGGCAGAGTGTGCCGCCTGGGAGGAGCCGCGCCGTGCCCTCATCTCAGAAGTAGGCAGTGACCTGTCGCTGCCGGCCGTGGTCGAGTCGATGGTCGGCAGCGAAGAGTCCTGGGACGCGGTGGTTTCCTTCTGCGAAACGGTCGTCTCGCAGAAGGAGGCTGCGGAAAGGGAGAGGGAGATCTCGTCCTCTCACCCGGCCCGCAGCAGGCGCACCGGGCGTCGGCGGAGGGCGGACAACGCCCTCTTCCAGCCCCCCACACATCAGGACCCGAGGTGGCGGCGCGTAGTGTTCCACGCGCGCCCCTCTTAGACGTCGCGGGGGCAGTCAAACACCCCCCCCCCCCCCCCCACTGACCCGAAGAGGCCCGCGGAGGCGGGCCGGCACCAGTCGGGGGTTGCGGAAGGACCTTACGTTCCCGCGACCCCCGGCGTAGGTGTGAGATGGAACACTGGGGTGGTTTTTAGTCAGTAAGAGTCTGACAGACCCCGTCGCCCGCCCCAGGGCGGCGGACATCCATGAAGATTTTCCACCCCGAAAAAAAAAAGACGGACATGGGTTGCAATATGTCGATGAGTACACATACTTGGGCCAGATAGTGTCTTTCACGAACAGACAAGACAGAGAAGTTGAAAGACGAGTCCAAAACGCTTGGAAGACCTACTGGACCCTTAAAGAACACGTGAAAGGTAGTCTTCCTATATCACTAAAAAGAAAACTCATCGTCATGTGCATCCTGCCCGTCCTAACATACGGTGCACAAAGTTGGTCACTTACTGAACAACAGAAGTCCAAACTCAAGATTTGCCAGCGGGCAATGGAGCGCAGTATATTAGGTGTTAAGTGTACGGATCGAGTTAGAAACACCACGCTGCGCTCCATAACTCAAGTAGCGGATGTTGGAGAAAAAACAGCCAGGTTGAAGTGGCAGTGGGCTGGACACGTCTCGTGAATGCACCCCGAGAGATGGGCAAAGATCGTCACTCACTGGATGCCTGAGGGAGGACATCACCGTCGAGGTAGACCACGGCGAAGGTGGTGTGACGATCTGGTAACGTTCGCCGGGCCAACATGGCCAGAGATCGCACAAGACCGGGAGGTATGGAAGGAAAAAGGGGAGGCCTTTGCCCAGCAGTGGGACACAATGTAGACTAACAAAAAAAAAAAAACAATTTCTCATTCAAGAATCAACAATCATTTAAACATTTTTATTCTGAAGTTGTACAAAAACATATTACGATACGAATTATTTGTTCCTCAGAAAATCAAAACATTATCAAATAGAACAATTTATATTTACAATAAAATCTTAATTAAAATAATCAATATGCTTCAACAATAATTCACTTATTTAAACAAAACATGCCATTGGTCTGGTTCGTCTTCAGCTTCACTAGAAGACTGAGTATGACCAGAGTTACAATAAATCACCATTATTTTTTTACATATTGACAAAAAGAATGAAATTCAATAAAATCCCGTAGTCGGAATCCCGTGGAATATCCATATTAACACCAATGTTTGCGGTCAATGAACCTAAATAGCTCTATCTATTCCGATCACTGATTATAACATACGTATGTGTCTAAAAATGTGTAGTTAATGAAATAAATAAAGGGTATTCATTTAATTAACTACCAATTTTATCCCCTTTACCATGAAATTGTTGATTATGTAGTATCAAAATAAATGATAATTTTGTTTATTTATTTTCACTTCAAGCACAAACATCAATGTGGCCCTGGCTCTTGTACTGGGAGCTCCTGTATCACAAAAGCCAGACCTCTCAATTATGAAAATGAAATAGTTTTTTTAGGATCTAAACAATCCTTGATCCTACTATTTTATTTTGTCTCTATTCAAATACCAGTAGACTAATCATTTATTTGGGGTATGTCAATATAGAGCCGCGGATATGTCTGAAGAAGTGACTAAAAGACGTCCAGCGCGATACATGGCTCCCGACTGCGGCGTCAGGCCGTACTCGAGGTTACATGCAGAGGGGTACAAGATGCTGTTCGAGTTGGAGAAGGTTTGTATGACATTATATCCTCCCCCTACTCTCTCCCTTATTTATATATATTTCGTCTTTATTAATTGCTTTACATCAGTTAAATTTTTAAATATTATATTAAAATTTAACTATTTTTATTTATTTTTAATTTACTTAATATTATATTAAAAAAATAAAAATATTTAAAATTATGGATCCACCGATGTCGCGAGCAGGGTCCAGAGACAGGTCACAATGCCAGCTGAATTGAGGAATACTGCCATTTGAATCAGGTCTTTGACCAAAGCGCCTAACGAGAGTCTCGAGAGATGTTATCATTATTATATTTTTTTATTTATAAAAAAGTTAAAACAGTTCTGTACCTAAAACTATGCCGCATAAAACAGACTTCACGGTTTGTCTATGGGAACAGACCATACAAAAAAGAGAGCTAATAACGCCCACACACCGACTCACAAGGATATATTAACAAAGAATCTGATAACGAACAAATAATGCAGCGATCCCGACCCTAAAAAACAACAAATTATTATTTTAGCTAGCATTCAACTTGACCATGCGCGAAAAACCATAATTCGGTGTCATTTGAGGAACTTCTGGGTCGCGGGGACGGTTTTCCATACACGTCAGAGGCAAAGACCTGCACAATCTGTGGGCGCCTCGATGTCCCTTACTTCCTGTTTTTCTTAATACATCATACATACATACAAATTATTCATTTGCTGTATTATTTATTTATTTATACATTTTCAATCAATCTGTTTTTAGTTATTCTCATCTGATTTATTCGTAAAACAGGGCAAGTACCTCAGCACGGACAGGTACGAGGCCCACGTATGGGTGATCCCTGGCAAAGAAGTGGTCATGTGCACCGACAAACGAATGCTATACATTGAGAAAAATAATGTATTCGGTGGATGGCAGGTATGGAATCTATTATTATATCATTTGTTTAGCTTTGTGATCGTTACAGCCATAACGCGAGGAAGAAGTAGACGTGTGCGAATTGCAGCTGACAAACAAACAATCAAATTGTGTCTCATTAGAATATACAGCAGCAGCAGTTAATGACTTTTACAAGTTCATAATGGACGTAGAACGTAGTTTACTACGTTCTACGTCGACAATAATTTATTATTGTAGTATTTTGGTGATAGATACTAAAAAAAGTTATAAAAAAATACTACGTAACCTTTTACACAGAAATTGTTTGTCGGAAGCCGAGAGTCATGTATAATTTATAGGAAACTATCGTCTCTCATTCCGTCGGTCGTCCCCATAACTAGTAAATATTTCATGAATACACGGCAACGTACTTTTGAAAACATGTCTTCTGGTAAAGTTCGGTAGAGCAACAATAATATCACGCGAATTTAGTTTGATTTCTCTAAATATTAACGGGCAATCTGATTTGAAGCTTTATTTATTAGATATTCGACGCAAATAAATTCAGACCCAAAAATTCTAAATGAAAAAAATAAAATGCAATGGAACCTAAACATCATTTTCCTCATCTATTTTAGTATTCCATTACTTTAGATGATTAGGTTCCGTGTGTAACAATAAAATATTTTCGAACAGATCTTATGGACATACCTGTGGACGGAGCTGCCCGAGGTGCCGACAGCCGTCAACAAAGGCGTGTACGTGCCCACCGCCAAGAGGAAGGTGCTCGGCATGTTCCCGACCTCGGGCTCCGGCAAGGTGATATTCCTGTATGACGAGCAACAGAAGAAGTATCTGCTCGCGCAGTGCCAGCGACTCATGCAAAGCCGTTGACATGAGGCAGTAGAAAGAATGAAGCCCTCCGAGTGGTTGGCAGAATTCTTTCTACTTATATTTGATTTTCGCACCGCATTGCTTTCTGTCGCCTATCACTGTAACTTGCACCACCTCGCTCCGAAAGGCTTCCGCTGAACTCTTCTTCGCAGTGCTTCATATGGACTAATTATGTATTATATTATATTTAGTGTATCGATGTTTATCTGTTTTGAGAACCGTGTGCTTGTTATATTTTTATAATACCTTTTTTACGTGATGTCAATGCATTGAGTATGCTGAGTACAATTATGGAATTTAATTTCGTGGTAAATGACGTTTTGTGTATGTATTCAGAGTTTTGATTGATTTTTACATATTTTTACCACTAGGGGCTATTTTTTCTATAGTTAGATAACTTACTGAGGAATAAATATTGCGGTTTGACAGCTTTTGAATATTTATTGTTTAGATAAAATTATCTGACTGTTGAAAAATTTGTCGTTAGTTAGTCCTTGTAAAATATGAGAGACCTTGTAAATTTTTACCCTAAAATATCATTGAACAGTAATGTTACTCTTGTGACGGCCGACTTTCTGGCTATTTATGATCATGTAGCTACGTAGATAGACGTAGCCTAGTACAAATGACGTGTATGAGTTTAAAAATCGGTATCAACTATGTTACACAACAGATTACCCTTTTTTCTATAACTTCAATAATTATCTTTGAACGTTTTTTCAAGTATATTTACATATATCGCTATGCATTTACCTATTTAAGATTAATATTCTGTAAGTTGTTACAAGATTTCAGTCTTCCTTTACGTACCTCTACCTACTTATTGTCGAATTGTGTCGTTGATTTTATTATGCCGTTGGTATTATATGATATTTAATGTTCATCAAGAAAGAAAATTAACATGTATTTATCTCGAATAACTAACATCTTTATGAAATACTCAGTTCTACAGTTTATTGATGGTAGACTTAAAATGTTCGAATATTTATTCGTTATGTTATATACTTATAGACTACGGAACGTTATTCACAATATGTTGTTATTGTAAGTTTAATATTACGGAGACAAAATCAGTGAAGTAGGTCTATTAATTCCGTATCATGTTTTCTTACCGAAGCCTGATAGTACAAACATTACGTTCAAACAGTTGTTCTTTTATACATTACATTATTGGTTAAATGATAGCAAAGCTAAGCCGGGATGACTTACATGGCGAAGGCTTTCCATATCAGTGCCTTATGATCAATGTTTAGAAAGCGATGTTTTCTTTGCTCTTTAACTTTTTATTAATGATTGTTTTAAGTTTGTAGTTACACTAAAAATAGTGTTTATACGAAACTAAGTTATGTTAGGTTGAGTGCACAATCAAAATATTTACTTTTGCTTCGCCGTTGTGCGCTAGCCTCACCAGTGGCTTCAAGATGTAAAATTTTCTTAACTTTTATATTATATTATGTTTATTTGGTGAAACGTTTATGCGTAACTACGTTTAATTAGATCTAAAACCAAGTTTGTTTTTATTGCCTGTTGCACAATTTACTTATTTCGACTTTGTTTTGTCTTGTTCAAGCTTGTGTAAGAACATTTTCAATATAAAATATATACAGAATAAAAGTGTTTTTTTTTTCTAACAGTTATCCTTAGCCACTAAGACTTTCCGTTCCTGTACCCTAATTGCGTTAGACCCTTTCGATCACAATCTGAATCATTTTGAAGGATATTACTAAACCATTGCTTCATGTATGCGAAAAAATTGTCTGCTCAACGACGTAAATAACGCAGTGAATGTTGTTGAACTGTCAAACTGAAAACCATTGCTATGAATAGTGTGTTATGCAATTACCCCGCTTGTTTATGGAATGCCCCGGCAGCGATATCTCCTAAAAACAACACAGTAAAATGCCAAATGTCATCATATTTCTGTAGCCGTCAATAGTAACGGTTATTGGGAAGCCCATAGGCACATACCAATGTGGTTTGATGTATAGTCTGCCATATAGCCAAAAAATGACAAATTCATCAAAGTTTGGAGTTGTATAACAAAAGTACGTGCAATATTTGAGTCACAAATCAAAACAGCAGGTAGGGACGTACTGAAAGGGCTGCGGGTAAAATCATTTTTAAGTATAAGTTGCAAAAAGTGTGCTTGCACACAAAAATCATGCTTTCCGGACGATATTTGAATACGCCAACAAAATGTGCGTATTATGCTGCATCGATAATTGGGCATCACTGAACAGTCATTTTTCACGGTGACACCCAATGATCGATGCTCCCAATACCAACTGATAACTGACTAGTACATTACGATACCTGTTTAAGTCACACGTATCTTATAGGTACTATTTTATAGCTCGTGTGACCTAAACCCGCGCTTAAGTCAAGCTTTTCTGTGTAAAAATGGACTACTTAAGTCACAGAAAAGCGTGACCTTAGTGCGGGTTTAGGTAATGTATTTGTAATACTTTATTTTGTATCTATCACGATAAAATGAGAGGGGGTGTACGGTTTTGCCATCTATGAGCTTGGGTCTCTCTCAAGTTTGCCGTAGCAGCCATACACTTCTAAAATCTGAGCAAAATTTATAGTTTTGTATTTCGCCAACCTATGTGACATTATAATTTTGTAATTATCCTAAAGAGTATGAGTATTTGAGTACATACCTACTCAAAACCGACGCAGCGTAGGTAGGCATCTATGTGATTAATGAACCAGTTCAAAACACCGCTAACTCAATTTTATCTCTTTGATTAATATGTAAAATTTCATCATAAACTCGATTCAAACGTGTTACAATCAAACGGAGTAATAATAAAGGGCTTTATATTCAAACAATAAAACGGATATTCAAAGTGATGATTCTTACGTCTTCAGCGTAATGACATCTTCACTTTACGGACGCTAAAATTTAGGAGATACTCGTTTAACTTATATTACTGTTTGAATCGAACGTTCGGATAAAGGGTTTGGCCGTAAGTAGAATTTATTATATGACGTCATAGGAGTTACAGCCTTGTTCTGTCTTGTTTTCCTACTATGTTGTTATGAGATAGAGTAGGTGTGTTTTTTCACGTCCAACAGTACTGGAAAATAAAATAACACAACAATTCACCTGTATCCCATAAAGAGGTAGGCAGAGTACCTACAGTAGGTACCTAGATATATAAAGTATACCTAATTAAAATAACTGAAAACTTCGAACTATTTTTACTAGTGAACAAACACTGAATGCGCGTAAAAATCTTCCTGCTCCATACACACTTCCTCGTATGTTCGCATAATTTGACAAAATGTAAGGAACAGCTTGATTTCTATTTAGCGATTTCAGTTAGTTCAATAACACCTTAGTAAGTTTACATCCCATGAAATATGCTTGATCCAGACTCCGGACTGCCTCCGAAAAATCCTAAAGGAAAAACGCTGCGCTTAACACTTTGTCCGAACGGGTAAATGAACCCTTAGAGTACGCTCTCATCATTAGACTAATGAGGCAAGAAATCAAGGAAAAAATCATGGAAAAACAAAAGGCGGCTTGGTAGTTATTTCTTATTTATCGCTATAGGTAGATACAAAATAAAATTAAGTACGACAAGTACTTAATTTTACCTTTTTCTTCTTATAGGTAAGAGCTATCGCCCTTAACAAAAAACTTCCAGGAATCCCAATCAAATCTTACTGTAGAGGTCAGATCTACTAATTCAATTGAATCCACAAAAGCATCACCTAAAGATTGACTGCATTAAGTCCGCCTCTGTAGATTTCCGTAAAAATTAAACGAAAATGGTAATAAATAAATAAAGGATAGATGTGCCTAAATAAAGAGAGATCTTCCAACTGTCACTGCCGTTCGTAAGGCTTACCGAAGTACATATCTCGTAAGGTAAGGTAGGTAGGCGACGTCAAGCTATACAATTCCACTTTTAGCTGACCTCGCAGACTTTTCTTATGTTGTCGTGCGTACCGACGTAAGAAGTCTATTAATGAAATGGTGTACGTCGTTAACGATGACTAGAAGATGTCTAGGGCTAGCAGCTGAATCTTTCCTAATAACAAGGATACTTTTAAGTCGTCATTTGAGAACTCGTTAGAAAACGTAAGTGACATGGTCTGCGTAAGTTATGTGCCTTTTAAGGTACCTAGGTACGGATCCCTCTCAACCAACCTGCGTTTGATTGGTATCATGTTATGTCTCAAACTTTGGCTAGTTTTTGGTAAGTCAACATCATCATCATTCAGCCGAAAGACGTCCACTGCTGGATATAGGCCTCCCTCAAACGTTAAGTATGTTGTTTTGTTAAGTATGTTTGGTATAATGTATAAATATGTAGGTACCTAAGTACATACTAACTTTCTGTATGACTGTTATTGAAAACTTTTATGTTTGGTATAATGTATAAATATGTAGGTACCTAAGTACATACTAACTTTCTGTATGACTGTTATTGAAAACTTTAAAACTAGGTATATCACTACGTACTTACCTACCTCTACAATAAAAAAAAACCAAACAAAGAAAAGCCATCATAGCCAGGTATATTTTCTTTGACTTTCCTAAATAATAAACAGCAAAAAATAGAGAGTTTCTTTGCAGAACTAGTTACGGATAATGCAAAAATATTCTCTCATAGTCACATAAAATTTCAGAATCAAACTAATATAGCGGGCTTAGAGAGTAGTTAGAAAATGCAAAACAAAACAATTCCATTAGAATGTTTATAGAGGACTGGAAACTAGCGAAGTTAGCGCGCGAATAACCAGGAATAGGTAACAGTAACATCGGAGGTAACCATGTGCATTCCTGTACAGAAAATGTTACCATTTTGAAACTAGAAAAGTGCTGACAAAAAGCCGCACACTATTACGTAACACACTATCAATCACAATCTACATCATTTTGAAGGACATTGCTAATTCATTTTACATGTTCGAAAAGTGCGACAGCTCCACAACGTAAATAACGCAATGAATAATTTGAATGTTGTTGAACTATCAAAATGAAAGCTACTGTTCGTGTGTTACCTAATTACTACGCCGGTAATTTACAAAGAGTCTGGACATTTTTTGCCTTTTACTTTTAAAATTATTTAAAGCCCTGACAAAGTCTAGACGTTCGGTCAAAAGCCCGGACAAGTCCGTAAAATTCCGGTTGGATGGTAACGCTAGTAGGTACAGGAAACTCTTGCATGCAAACTCTAATCTTAATTTAATCCGGGTGTCTTACCACAGGAGTATGCACGAACATTGATAGACTCTAAACACATATGAATTTGTTATAATTGGAGTGGAAATGCTTGCTCGTGTTAGTTTCATGTCTATTACTTCGCAGTACTAAACTCAACTTTAATATAGCGTTTTGTAAAGTCATTAATTAAGATTTAGTGAGATTGAGGTAATAACATTAATAGCTACTCATTTTTCGAGGACCCGCAGCTTGCTTGGCTTTGCAGTTAAGGATAATTGGCGAGTTTCCCTACTATAAGTCATAAAATTGCAGCTCCAGTCGCTGCAAATCACGAGTGCGCTTTAAGGCTCCCGCAGACAGGCGCGACGTTTAGTAAAGTGGTGTGTTCTACTAAAGTAGGTAACTACGAAAAAACCATGGAAATTCTTTCTACTAAAATTGCGTCACAACGTCGCGTCGCGCCTGTATGAGGGACCTTTAGGTGACCTTAAGCGTGAAAACTAAACTTCAAAAGTCAAAAGTCGAAGTCAAATAATTTATTTCAACTAGGCACAGGCAGATGTTTAATTGTGACACCCCGCCAGTTAACTTCCACGTGTAGGTATACCTACCTAGTTATAATCCTTCTGTTCGAATTTCGCTCACGGCGACCAATCTCAGCGGAGACCAGCCTTAGGTGCGGAAGATATTATAGTGCACAAGTGTGTGCCCAGATACAGGTGGACTCTCTCTTTCCTAACTCTCATAGTCCGATGGGACGGTAATCCGACACGACCGGTGAGAGATCAGGCGCAGGGCCAACGGCTTAACATGCTTTACGAGGCACGGGTGGATATACCTACACCGCCAACCTCTAAACTCCTGGCTATTACTAAGAAATTCCTAATGGAAAAACCTAGTAATACTTTGCCCGGTCCGGGAATCGAACCCAGGACCCCACACTCAGCAGTCGCTCTTGTGACTACGAACAACGAGAAAAGATGGTAAACGAGAAAAAAGGGAACGAGAAAAAAACTTTGCATAAAGCACAGTTCCAAGAAATTTTCATTCATTATACCTACAAGTATCTTCAGGTGACTGGGATCCAACAAAGAAAAAATGTATTTAATTAATTCATTGCGTTGTTGCAGAAAAGGAACGGTGAAAAACTTGGTCCTAACTAAGTATATACTTAGACGAAGAATTTTATTATCATCCTGCAATTTTTCGCTGGAACTTGAAATTTAGATAACTCGACAGTATAAATATTTTCTTGTTTTATTTTTAGGACTCGAACGTGGAACTCTCGTTTCGTTGATTGCTCGATCAACTGACCTTTATCATGATAAATATATACATAGCCTTGCTATTTACCTACTTCTACACGTTTGAAAATTCTTTATTAATCTAAAAAAGCTATTTTATGTGATTGGCATTTACCGTCCGCCACTAGTTACCTGCATCCAAATTGCGTAACGCACTCTCAATCAGAATCTTAATCATTTTGAAGGACAATGCTAATACATTGGATCATTGGTTTGAAAAGTTTGCCTGCTCACCAACGTAAATAACGCAATGAATGTTGTTAAACTGCCAAAATTTGCTACTGTAAATGTGACCCTACTTGTTCAATTTTCCAGCAGATAGGTACCTGTGTATCTGCTGGAAAATGTTTTGATTGAAAATTGTTATTGTATATGTAACCAATCGTCGATAGGTAATAAAAAACAAAAGCCATTTGGTACTGGGCTACTGAATGGGGAATCAAGCTGTCGAATAAACGTGAAACACAACAATCAAAGCATAGCTAACGTTCGCCAATTTGTGGTCACCAGAGCTTGTGTGATTTGTGTGCTACCTCAACTTGCTGTTCGATCCATCGCCAGACGTCCGGACCATGCCTGGCCAAACAACATACCATATGCAATGATTTTATATGCCATTGTATAGAACACATGCAGACATTCTACATTGCACTGTATAATATACCTACGATTTAATACCTAGGTAAGTATAATTTGGGAGAGGTTCTCAGTTTTTCGTTGTTCGTTTTATTCTCCCCCCGAGGCCACAAGAGATTAGATAGCTACTACTTTCAGTGTTAATTTATTTTGGTGTTGAAGACAGACGTTTCTCTGTGGTCCAACTGGATTGTTTGCAATGAAATTTACTTTATCTAATTAAAATCATTGTTTTAATTAGAAAGCTTTTATAATGAGCGGTGGCTGTGTAAATTAATATAAACGGAATATTTGAATCTTTCATTTGAGAATTACACCTTCTGATTGTGTCGAATTCTGCTAAAGAGATGCTGCGGGAATTTATTTATGAGGGGCACATCTGCTTCAGTATAATTAACTACATAAACCATGAATACATACATAAGCTCGCGCCTTCTTCCCATGGGCTAGGCAGAAACTACACAACGCCACCTGCTACGATACTTATATAACTACCACTAGCTGCGCCCCGCGGTTTCACCCGCATAAGTATCGATTCCGTGGGAATATCGGGATAAAAAGTATTCTGTGTTATTCCTGGTTATAAACTATCTGTGTGCCAAATTTCATCCAAATCCGTTCAGAACTTTTTGCGTGAAAGAGTAACAAACATCCATCCATCCATCCTTACAAACTTTCACATTTATAATATTAGTAGGAATAGTAGGAAGTAGGATTATATTATATAATTATATATTATATTAAATATTAATTAATTAATATATTAATAATATTATATTAGTAGATATTATATTAGTAGGATAGTAGGAAAGTAAGAATAGGATAGGAAGTAGGATATTAGTAGGATTAATGTAGGTATATAATACAATTCCATGTTCCATATCTAAGTAAGGAAAGCTCTGACAGAAAGTTGCTCAGAGAAATCAAATAAATCATGCGCTTTTATTTTTTATCAGCCGGAGGTAAATGTACGTAACTGGAGGTAAATTCGACAGTCAATTGAGCACGGAAGCCATTAAAAAAACAAGGTAAAAATAACATAAAACATACCGGTTAATGTTTCCTAAGATGTCAGGTATTTTTTATAATATCGAGAGGGAAAATTGGAAAAGCGAGAGCACAAATTACCTACATATCACCAAGTGAATCCTGTTAGCGAGTAGGATGCTCTCATTTCTCTGTAACGCGTTTTTATATTAAAAATGAATGTAATTCTGACGTCGCTAACGCTAATGCTATGGTGTGTACGCGTGGAATGTAGAGAAGCATGTGTCGATTGTCAACGCTCTTATCGCAGAGGGCACGTGTGCACAATTTGTTCCCATATATTTTATGAAGATACTACTATGAAGCTGGATGTGGGATTAGAACACGATATACCATAGATTTCGTAATGTCCTTTTCCTCTGCACTTTTGTACACACATTTTCGTTGCCAAAGTTGGTATCTATACTCGTAAAAGTGCAGCAATACCTATAAATAAAAAACCTAATAATCTTTTCCACGTTTTGAGTACTTGAATGGCTAAGTACACCTGAATGGAGTATGGAGCCTACATATTGTTTCAGTACATTATATGCACAATAGTGTGTAAGCCCAGGATCTGTTCTACAAATGATCGAAATCAATTTTGGGATTTCGTAGGTATAGGTTAGGTTCCTACCTTACCTAATATATTTCATAGATATGCACGAATGGTCTGATACAGTCAAAGTGAAAACTATGTGAGTTTTCGTAGTTATTGCATAGTTAGGACGAGTCTTGCGGTGGCAATGCAACGCGTATTATAGTGGTAACATTTGGCGGGCATCGTATTTAACGCTGTACGCGTTCCAGGGTGTTTAGTGACGATTTGAGTAAAATAAGTTACGTAAACAACGTAAAATTGCTGGTAAATATATGATTTACTTAGATCTTACATAACAATGGTAAAACAATAATCTACACAGTCCTCACGTGATCTGACCAAGATTATGTCTGGACTTTAAAAGCGACTGAGTTTGTTTCGGTCTTTTTTCACAGCTTTAAAAACATAATTTATTTTTGAAATGTAAAAGTGTTTGTACACACTCAATATAATGAAGGGCCACAGGTGTTTGGCGATTCACTATAAATACGTAGGTATACTTACTATCACTACTGTCCGTTTGGTGTCGGACACAAAGAATAACACCATCCCATATCTTCCCGTGGGTGTCGTAAGAGGCGACTAAGGGACTTACCAGAGAATGGGCAGCAGCGCTCTCTGTCTTTTTGTAAGAACTATTCTGCGATCGCCAACCCGCCTGCCAAGCGTGGCGATTATGGCAAACCCCCCCAATGGATAGCACACTACAGAAATGGCCCCTAGTGCCCGGCAGCCCGTCTACCCTCGACTACGGCAGCGGTCGAGGTTACGGCGTGGCAAGGGGTGCGAAGAATCTCCGGATGGGATCCGGCTGCCAATACCAACGACGACTGGACCTGGCAACATATAACACGCGTACGCTCCGGACCGACGAGAAGATAACGGAACTCGAAGAGGAGTTGAGCAGGCTGCGATGGAGTATTGTAGGATTATCTGAAGTCCGAAGAGAGGGGGAGGACACGGTAATCCTGAAATCCGGCAGCCTGCTCTATTTCCGAGAGGGTGACCGGCAGTCCCAGGGTGGTGTTGGGTTTATCGTCCACAAGTCCCTTGTGAACAACGTAGTGAAGATCGAAAGTGTGTCGACCAGGGTAGCGTACCTTATACTCAGAATATCCTCAAGATATTTGCTGAAGGTCATACAGGTCTACGCCCCGACCTCGGCACACCCCGACGACGAAGTGGAGACCATGTATGAGGACATTTCTAAAGCCATGCATGGTTTCAAAACTCACTTTACCGTGGTCATGGGGGACTTCAACGCGAAACTGGGCAAGCGAGACGGGGATGAGCTGCAGGTGGGGCAATTTGGAGTTGGACGTCGAAATCACCGGGGCCACCAACTGGCTAGTTTTATGGAGAAGGAGGGCCTCTATATGATGAACTCCTTCTTCAGAAAGCGTGAGCACAGGAAGTGGACCTGGCAGAGCCCCGATGGTGCAACTAAAAATGAGATTGACTTCATCATGTCAACCAAGAAGCAAATGTTCAATGATGTCTCAGTGATCAATACGCTGAAAACCGGGAGCGATCACCGCATGGTAAGAGGCACATTGAACATCAATATCAAGCTTGAAAGGTCTCGACTGATGAAGTCTACGCTCCGTCCAGCACAGATCCGGATCCATAACCCCGAGAGCTTTCAGCTTGAACTCCAGAACCGTTTCGAGTGCCTAGGAAGCTCAGTGGACGAATACAACGATGGGTTCGTGGAAGCTGTCCATACGACCGGGTCTAAGTTCTTTAAGACACGTCGTACAGATCAGAACAAGAGGCTCTCCGATCACACTCTCAAGCTCATGAAGGAGCGGCGTGAGATGATCCTGCAGTCTCCAGACGAGGCGTGGAAATACCGGCAGCTCAATAGACGGATCTCTAAATCCTTGAAGAGCGACCTCCGCCGCTTTAATACCGAGCGTATAAAAGACGCGATCGAGCGGAACAAAGGCTCCAAGGTATTTGCAAGAGATCTGGCTATTGGGCAGAGCCAGCTCACGAAACTGAAGACCGACGATGGTAGGATCTTATCCGCCAAACCGGAGCTTCTGAGGGAGATCGAGAGCTTCTATGGACAGTTGTACACGTCAACCAGTAAACCCGTTGTAGATCTAGCAAACGACCCAAGAGCTAGACTGACCCGACACTATACCGAAGACATCCCGGACTTCAGCCTGTACGAGATTAGGATGGCTTTGAAACAGCTCAAGAACAACAAAGCACCAGGTGATGACGGAATTACGGCCGAACTCCTGAAGGCGGGTGGAAAACCAGTACTTGAGGCCCTTCAGAAGCTGTTTAATTCCGTCATACTCGAGGGGAAAACGCCACAGGCATGGTGCAGGGGTGTGGTGGTACTCTTCTTCAAGAAGGGCGACAATGCCCGGTTGAAGAATTATAGGCCCATCTCACTTCTAAGCCATGTCTACAAGTTGTTTTCAAGAGTCATCACGAATCGTCTCGCGCGCAGGTTTGACGATTTTCAGCCTCCCGAACAAGCCGGTTTCCGAAAAGGCTTTAGCACCGTGGACCACATACATACGCTGCGGCAAGTTATACAGAAGACCGAAGAGTATAACCTGCCACTCTGTTTAGCGTTTGTGGACTACGAGAAAGCCTTCGATTCGATCGAGACCTGGGCTGTACTGCAGTCTCTCCAACGGTGCCAAATCGACTATCGGTACATCGAGGTGTTGAAGTGTTTGTACAAAAACGCCACCATGTCAGTCCGACTTCAGGACCAAGCTTCCGAACCTATCCTTCTGCAGCGAGGGGTGAGACAGGGAGACGTCATATCTCCGAAACTGTTCACCGCTGCACTAGAGGATGTCTTCAAGGTTCTGGACTGGAGAGGGCTAGGCATCAACATCAATGGCGAGTACATCACTCACCTTCGGTTTGCCGACGATATAGTGGTCATGGCTGAGACCATGGAGGACCTCAGTATAATGCTCGATGACCTCAGCAGAGCTTCCGGAAGAGTGGGTCTTAAAATGAACATGGACAAAACCAAGATCATGCTGAATGCCCATGTCGCACCCACTCCTATCAAGATCGAAGACTCAACACTCGAAGTTGTAGACGATTATGTGTACCTGGGACAAACGGTCCAGTTAGGTAGGTCTAACTTCGAGAAAGAGGTCAATCGTCGAATCCAACTCGGCTGGGCGGCGTTCGGGAGGCTGCGCGGTATCTTCTCGTCCAACTTACCACAGTGTCTCAAGACGAAAGTCTATGACCAGTGTGTGTTGCCAGTGATCACATACGGGACTGAAACGTGGTCGCTCACAATGGGCCTCATCAGAAGGCTTAAAGTCACTCAAAGGGCAATGGAGAGGGCTATGCTCGGAGTTTCCTTGCGTGATCGAATCAGAAATGAGGACATCCGCAAGAGAACCAAGGTTACCGACGTAGCCCGAAGAATTGCCAAACTTAAGTGGCAGTGGGCAGGGCACATTGCTCGCAGAACGGATGGCCGATGGGGCCGAAAAGTTCTGGAGTGGCGACCGCGAACCGGAAGACGTTGCGTTGGAAGGCCTCCCACTAGGTGGACCGATGACCTGGTGAAGGTTGCGGGAATCCGCTGGATGCGAGTCGCACGGGACCGGTCAATGTGGCGACACTTGGGGGAGGCCTATGTCCAGCAGTGGACGTCTATCGGCTGAAATGATGAATGATGACTTACTATCAAGCCAATATTAAATTATGACTTACCATCGTAGCCCTCGCTCACCTCACCGGTCTCTTAAGCTGTTACATAATTGACTTTCTTGCACATTCGCCGTAAATGTCCTTTCATTCTGATTTTGTTCACTCTTGTCATCACTGCTAATAGCAGTTTTGCACTGCATCCGATTCGAATGTGCTACATCTGATTTATTATGTTAGGAAAAAAATATTTTTTATTTATTATCTTTGAACTTAATTAGTATTGATTATTCTGAATTTAATTGTTAGGTATGAATTATTTAATTTAGTTATTATTGATTTATTTTAAATTATTTTTTATTGCTTTTACAATTGTGATTTATTGAAATAAGGGCTGATTTTTCAATTGACAGATAATATTTATACGTGGAATAAAATTTACGTCTGACAGATTTTGTAGTATGTACTAACAAAAATTCAAAATTATTCCTCGGATAAAATCATCTAGTGTTGGAAAAATTTGCCCTTAGTTGACATTATTGATAGTTTTAAATTGTATTACACTATTTGCATACCCATGTGATGGTAAAATATGGATAACTTTATTATAAGGAAAAATATCTGTGTATCTCTTATCCATGTTTGCAAATAAACAAATGATGTATGATTTATTTTATGAATCCGAGTTCAATCTGAATTTGGAATGTTTTAAACCCGGACGGACAGTTCGGATCTAGTGCGCAACCCCTATAAGGCATAATACTATTACTACTAATAAAAGAAGTAGACATTTTACAAATAGTATTATGTCTACCTCGGACTGACATTTTTCGGAATTGGATCGGATGCAGTGTAGAACCGCTCTGAATCTTGTCACGGCTACACAGTAGGTACCTACTGACTATGGTATACGCATACGTCACACAACTAGTGATGGTAAATTCCCTTGATGGTAATTCTCGAGAATTTTCTTTTGGAACAGAATTTTGAAATTGGGCTTTTCTACTGTATCGATCTATTTTTAGATATAGTAGTAGTTTAGAGTGCATCTGAACGTTTTACGAAGTTGACGTCGAATAATCTAATCCACAAGTTAAATTCTCTTATACAAGAATATTTGTAAGAAACTTCTCATAAAATCTCTTCGTTTGTACGTGAATAAAAGAAATTTCAACAAATGCCTGCGCAATTTATTTGGCCTCGTAGGTATTGATCAAATGAAATTGTTTATTCTGTAGATAGGATATCGGAATCACTTTCACACGTCAAATCGTCGTATTATCTTCATTTAGGCATGTTCTTTGAATCCTATTAATCATTCTCTTCTTCTTTTCCGTCGAGTAAGTTTTATTAATTTATTTTTCTATCCACAAAATGTTTGAAAATATCAAATTATTTTTATTTCGTACCTAAGTCTTTTGCTTATTTCCCACTCTTAATGTTAAATTAGGATTTCTGTAAATAAAACAAACTTTTTGAATTACAATAAATCAGTTTAAATAAAATGTATACCTACATATAAAACACATTATATGACAGGTAAATCATTAAAGACAATTTGTAATTTAACACGTTTTTGGTCGTTAGGTACTGGATATCCTGCCCAACATTATTAACTACTACTATAACTATTTCAATTTTAAATTCTCCATGTTCCGAGACTATTCTCAACCGGAGAACATTCTCCGATACTCCGTGAAGGAAAATTCCCCCGAGCCATCACTGCACACGTCTTACTACAACGTCTGCTAAAGACACACTGACTTCATTAAATTCAAACCTAAACCCGGGGCGCGTGAAGGTATTTACGTCTTCAGCCTATGCACAACACAACAGATATGTGATGAGCACAAACTCAACGTTAATAAAAGTAAGAATCTACTACTTTTACTTGGGTATTTTTATCATATACCGATTGCATCAGTGAATCAGAATATAAAATTCATTCGAGCGTTCTTATCTTTCAATAAGAATTTTTAAATCAAACTTTATTTATACAATGCACCAGTCGTTAAGTACTTGGATTAAATTAAATCAGCGACATGGAACAGTTGTTGGACAGATCGCTCCAGGAAGCATCGGTCGGATGCATCGCGGCTAGGGTTGCCAAGCAGCAAACTTCATCGCAAATTTAATCGTCCTATTTCCGTTCCGTATCATCATTTTTTTATTTCAGATCATAAAATCCAATTTGTTAGTACTTACATACACAACTTAAACACTAGTGTTAGTACATCCTTATTAATCGTTAGTTACGAAGGTCTATCGTTACAGACTAAGGGTTTTTATACCTTCTGAATCGTCTTAACTTTACACGGTTTGTTCAAATGCAGGCTTTCTCTTATGAGCATATACTACAATGACCATTAGACTAAAAAGCCACAGGACGGTAGGTCCTGTGATTTTTTAGTCTACTCAGTTCTCAGCAGCTTTTCACACCTGTAACGTCTCTTTGGTCTTCGGTTTTTATATGGCTAGATGTTTTGTCTTGCTACCTCTTATTTAAAATAATCAACCATCATCATTTCCCTGTCCCAATTTATTCTGGTTGAGCGCAGCATGTCCTTTTCTTACATGACTATTTCTCTTTCAGCTGTCAGCATTATTCACCTCCTTTTTAGTCATGTCATCAAACAATACACTAAACACCCCTTTTTTAGCTATATCATCTTTAACATAATCCATCCATCATTTCTTTGGTGCACACACCTATTGTTATAGCTGCCCACGTTTATACTCAAAACTTCTTGAATACGCATATTACTTTAATTATACTTGACTAGCAACCCATCCCTGTTATGCACGGTTTATACGACTAAGCAAAACATCGAGATTTCTTTATTATATGTAAGTTTAATATTAATTCTTAATAAATTAAACCTTCCGGAATAAATACTCTAAATTATGGTGAAATCCGCATCTAAATACGTTGCATATTTAAAAAACACAACGCGGTCATACAGGTACGCAACACAGACACGAAAAGCGACTGTAATTTACATTATGTATAGACACAGCAGTGCGATTCTGTAACCATCTCCCCGTGAAGAGTTAGGTGAAGTGAGCGTGGAGTGAGCTGTCATTCCAATGCTAAGGATTGACACTATTGACAGCTCACTGTAAGCTCACTTCACCTAACTTTTCACGGTGAGATTTTTACAGAATCGATCGCTAGATTATATATGTATAGATACGACATCGCGGCAGGCCCAGCCGGAGATGGCGAGGTGTGCTGGACTCCTTTCATAAAGATTGGTCCTTGGCAGCTCTGGACAGAGAGAGGTAGAAAGAGTAGGGGTGCCTTTGCCCAGCAGTGGGACATTAACGGCTAATAAAAAAAATATATATATACAGATTAGCATCTAAGTAATCTACCCTATCTTTCTAATGTCTGATGCAGCAACCCTAAGCAGGCCTATTAATAGAAGACCTTTATCCGCTTATTATTCTCCATCGATCCCGTCTGCTCCGGAGTTTATAACCTATTGGGTGACGCGCTACTTTTGTGGCTTATCACTGTATCAGTGCAGTTTTGTATAAACTATGGTATCTTTGTTTTATACCTGTTCTTTAACCCTTCGTATGTGGAACGTGGATCCACGCGAGACACAATGGCTTTTCAATTGTTTCTGTAATTACGGCATTCAACCGGTTAATGTGTGATATTTTAATTTTTTGTCAAAATGGAAACCTGTGAGTGAAGTCATGTCTCATAACTGAAACGATTGTGCCCTAAGTTCTGTTTAATAAATAGCTTTAATCTGGATAAGATTATGACTCCAAAACAGGTATGGTGTGACTGAATGGACTGCCAGACTGGAAATTACAATCTATCTAGGTAAATATCTGTTCTAACTACACAAAAGACTACGACGATTGCGTAGGTAATGAGTAAGAATATTAATTAAAGCTCATTAGTAAGTTGTACAAGTATTGGTTTTAATGTACATTTGGAACCCGCCTGCAGACTGACACATTAACCTTCCATGTGAGATATTAACGTCCATAAATTTATTGCCCAAAATGATACCCACTAACTCACATTTCATAATAACATCGAACATTTCTGAGTCCATTGACGACTTTGATCGGGTTCCAATCCTAATATTGTTACAGAAAACGGTAATGGACTCTGACAATAACTTTGGCACGTCGAAATCGGTAAGGTATACATTTAATGTGTTCCCTTTTATGGCGTTAGGGAAAGTGCCCATTAAAGCCTTGTTTTATTATCCGACTGATTTGTAAGTAAGTAAAATAGTTTAGCATGGATACATATGTCATGGTCATAAGGACACAATTATTAGTGTTTATGTACTATAGTTTCGGCATGCAGGGTTGCCTAGTATCTGTTAGAAGTTCAGCAAACTTAGGTTGATATGTTGAAGTATTGAATAGCATAATCAGCCTGTAATGTTCCCACTGCTGGGACACAGCCCTCCTCTCGGTGAGAGGGAATCCACCACGCGGGCACAGTGCGTGTTGGTAGATGTCACATGTCTTCGAGTTTTTGGTTCTAGACATGTCGGTTTCTTCACGATGTGTTCCTTCACCGTTTTGAGAGCTGTGGCGATGAAATACACAAAGTAAAGCGTCTATCAGGGTTCGAACCTACGACCTACAACTCGTAAGTCGCGGCCGTTACCGCACTGGGCGACCACGGCTTAGTATTGAATCCTATCCTACTATTCCTACTAATATTATAAATGTGAAAGTTTGTATGGATGAATGGATGGATGTTTGTTACTCTTTCATGCAAAAACTACTAAATGGATTTGGATGAAATTTGGCACACAGATGGTTTATAACTAGGATTAACGTATGGAATACTTTTTATCCCGATATTCCCACGGTATCGAAACTTATGCGGGTGAAACCGCGGGGCGCAGCTAGTTATTTATATTATTCAGCTCCAAATCTACAAACTCTATATGAAAACATTTATTTTTCGTTATAATTATATTACCACCACATCAGTTTGAAAAATATGAGCAAACACATATTATATTCCATAGAATCATGGAAATACAAAGAATTCAATATGAACATGTACTTACCCTAAATTTCCAAGATTATTCCAACAAACTAGCCCACGCAATTTAGGTACTCGTGAATTTTTAGATAAGGAATCTAAAAGGATCAAAGAAAGACGAACTCTTGAATTTGAATTTCATGTATTCCGGAGAATGGGTACACGATTCTATATTACGTCTGTCATAAGCATGTCCTCCTTAGCTATTATTATATTTAGTGGACCATGAGGTCCTAGTTTCGATTCCCAGGTCGGGTAAAGCGTTACTAGGTTTTTCTCAGTAGCAGCCAGGAGAAAGGATTTGGGCCCGGTTTATGGCAATAGGCTCGAGCCAATATTACATGAGTCCAGGTACATAAGAATTATTTTTAAGAAAATCTTCGACAATTTGAATATAAGTAGGTAAGTAAGTGAACTACGTAAAGTCAATAATTCACGTAAATTCACGCCACAAGTTGGCGCCACTTTGATAAAAGGCCTTTCATTTTGACAATGGATATGACTAAACTAATATTATAAAGAGAAAAGATTAGATTTCTTGTATTTTTGTTTGTAACGCTTTTACGCTAAAACGGCTGAACGGATTTGAATGAAATTTGGCACATGGGCAGATTAGGAAATAGGATATCCCGATATTCCCACGGGATCAAGACTTGTGTAAAACCGCGGGAGTAAAAAATATGATAACGTTGATCATTCGTTTCATTCATTCGTTCATCATTCAGTCACGACTAAAGAAAATAAAGGCGCTATGACATTTTTGGCAGGTGGCCGGACCTGACGTTCCAGCGCTGCCATCTAGTTAACGATATTTCAGAAAACCCTCATTGCTTTTCATAACGTAAACGGTTTTGTTGTGATAATAGAACTGATACAAACAAAAGGGGCTATAATTTGCACTTAAATCAACTTTATTGAAATAGTCCATGTATTGACTACTTTTGCAGTTTAGAGGCAATATTCCTGAAAGGAGCTGTATGCGTTATAAATGTTTCATGACATGTTAAAATAAAACATGTCTAAGATTTTATAATGTGGAAAACATCGTTGGAAAACAATATCAGTAGATAGGAGTTTACTCCAAGCACCGACGTAATATAGGAAAATTTTACATATTCTTCTACTGCGTGAGGGTTCATTCATCTGTTAGGAAAGATAAACTACGAAAGATAGGCTTCCGTCTTAAAAAGAACCTTATCGTTTGGGAAATAAAGTTCACTTTCAAAAAGAATTTAGCTTTATCAAAAAAACCTTGCAATGTTTTCGCGTAAGCACAGTTTTATTTTCATTGGCAATTCTATCGTCACTTACGAGTGTCCTGAAATGCTTTTTCTGTACTTTGTAGGTCACACGGTACTCCTGTTTGGATGTCTCATGGCTAAGTATGAAGTGATCGACGCGAGAAGTAAGAAACAAAAGGACGTTCTCTAAAAGATTTAAGGGATCGTTACGACTTTGATCTAGAAATAGGAACAAGATAGGAAAACGTAAATTAGGGTGCCAACACAAAGTAAAGTTCCTAATACTAGCTTCCATCTTCCATTTATTTTGCTGGACTTTTGGATAAACAGTTTATACTAAGTCCAACAGTATCCTGAAAGCTATTAGACAAAGTGGACAGTCCCTTTATAAGGCATTGGGTACGGAGGCACGTGCCTGCGTGTGTTGAGCCACGTCATTTTTAGTTGTTTTAGTTTGTAAAAGTTTACTAAAATAATATTTAAGTCATTGTAACTAATACTAAGTATATGGATTGTGAGAACTTGTAGTCAGAAATAAGGATATATTATTATTATTATCAAGTACCTGGTCAGTAGGTTACAGGGTAGTTGCCCAAAAGTTCCTTACAAACAAACCGCCCCTAAACAATAGTTTAACTATCTACGAGTTCATTCACATTAACCGCTGAGCATATATCAATAATGGGCATCGTTTATTTGTGAAATTGAAGGACGCCAAACAAAAATCAGTTTTAATTGCTTTTTATGTAAATACAATGTGTAATTATTGTTCTCAAGTGGTCTATAAATGATTGATTGCTGTATTAGCGTCATGACGTCATGTGTCGGGGAAAAACGATTCCCGATAGCTTTCCATAGACGTGTGGGAAGTTTGTTTGTACAGCCTTTCATTGTAAACAATTATACAATTTAAGTATTAAAATATGAAATGACATACGAGAATGGAACCCATCCTCTTGATTAAGGAAAACAATAGAGTAATGACATACTCGTAGAAGTTACGTATTTTTACTTTGCGATTTTCACGATGTCACTATTCTATAATCTACTAGGTCTGCCCGTAACACCGTCCACGTGAAATTGTTATTGCCCCGACCGGCAAGCGATGCGATGCGACGGAGGGGGGGGGAGGGGGGGGGGGGAGGGGGGGTTGCATCACATCGCCTGCCCGGCTCCTAAGGTTCCTAGCGTGATGTTAAATAGCCTAAAGCCTTCCTCAAGAATTAGGCTATCAAATCCGACCGGCAGTTCCACAGATTAGTGCATAGAAGATTTCCAAAATTTCGTATTAAAATCTGCAAGAATATAGCAACTGGCTATCTTAGTGAATATACTGTACCAAAGATGATATATACACCACATACCTGTTACTACAAAGTTCTGAGTGTCGAGAACACGTGTAGCCCTCGGCTTGAACCAACACCTGTAGATTGAGTTCTTTAGCTCAAATGAATGTGAACACGTGGGGACGAGCCATATTTTTTGTTAAACTGGATTCTGGTAAAGAAATATGACAATGATAGGAATATTTCCCTTGAATTTCTTCCTAAACTAGCAAGTGGAGGTAAAGTTAGGAAAATCAATTGTTTATTTATTTATTTGACTATTTATGTACATACACACATAAGCAGACAAGAAAAAAGCAAAACAGAAAAATAGGTACAAAGGTCATATGCTCATTTCATAAGAAATCTCCTCCAGCATACCGGCGATAGGACAATAGATAGAGAGATGTAGATAGATTGTTCATCAAAATTACTACAGACTTAAACTGTTGTGAGTTTTGTAGTGTCGTATTGTAACTTATTTTGTTGTCTTTGTTGACTTGAATTTTGTTATTTCTTGTTATTGTTGTTGTTGTAATGTTAGTATTAAAAGTCACAATTGTCATTCTTTGAGTTTAAGTTGTATTAAATGGCTCACTCTAAACACGGCAAATAGACGTAGTGTGTCAATCATATAAACTACTAGCTGCGCCAGCGGTTTCACACGCATAAGTCACGATCCAGTCAAATCAGCGGGATCACCGGTATAAAAAAGTAAAAAGTAAAAACTACCCTATGACCAATCCAGCAGTGCGATTCTGTAACCACATCACCGTGAAAACTTAGGTGAAGTGAGCGTGGAGTGAGCTATCATTCCAACTAATGCTAAGAGATTGACACTATTGACAGCTCACTCTATGCTCACTTCACCAAACTTTTCACAGTGAGATTTTTACAGAATCGATCGGCAGGTCATGGACTACTCATGTGCTAAATTTCATCCAAATCCGTTTAGCTGTTGTAGTGTTTCACACTAACAAACAAGCATACACAAAATCTAATCTTGTCTCTTTATAACATTAGTTTAGATTGATTTCCCTGACATGTGGGTAAAATAAAGAATATATTATAACTAAGATAATTATATTTAAGTACCTATTAGTGAACCATTGTTACATCGTACTAGTGTAACGAGTGTAACCAACGATGTGTTAAAGGAGATTCGACGAGTGAGAGAGAGTAATTTTGCTGACTAGCTAATCTTTTTACGAGAGATCTTACGAATAGGGGGAGAAGAATTAAACTGCGCTGAATGTTATTAATAAAGCCCGTATTACAGAACCTCACTCAAAGCTCAAGCATTACTTAAAACTCGTTTAAAGTCATTTGATTGGTTGAAACTAGCCTTAAGTAATGCTTCAGTCTTTAGTAAGGGTCCATAATATGGCCCTAACTCTGCTGAATTCACAAATTTATTGAGACATTATCCTACTTCTTACTAATATTATAAATGCATAAGTTTGTGAGAATGGATGAATGGATGTTTGTTACTCTTTTACGCAAAAACTACTGAACGGATTTTGATGAAACTTTGTAGGAATATAGCTTATACATCAGAATAACACATATAATACTTTTTATCTCGATATTCCTACGGGATCAACACTTATGCGGGTGAAGCCGCGGGGCGCTGCTAGTTAATATATATATATACGACAATGTAAGGCACTGTCAAGTTCTAAAAGTACAATATGAGTTCATACCAATTTAATGACGGGGTACTAAACTGTGCAGTCTATGCATTTATTAATTTTGATGTTTAACATTACCTATGTAATATCGTGTTGGGTAAATGACATAAGACAACTTTGTAGGTAACCATCAAATAAGAATAAAGACGCAGACTTTGAAAAACTGTTTCACACTGAATATGAATTGTGGTTGTATTGAAAGAGGCTACTTCTATGAGGAGTAGCTAACGACTCTTTAATTACTCACACGACTTAAATCTCGCGTCTGAATTTTCAATGTCGAAAGAACCGCCTTTTAGTTTTAGATACATAGGTATCTAAAACTAAAAGGCGGTTCTTTCAAAATACTGTACTGTAAATAGTTACAGTACAGTATTTTATATCACGAAGCAACGCGTGCTTTATTACTGGTAACCAAGTATCCAAACACGCTGTGAATGTGTACGTGAAGGCGAGTAGCGTTAGCAGATACTACACACATACACACACACACCCGGCTTCGCCATTGTCTTGAACGGTACCGAGAGCTCCTGCGCTTACACACACGTACACAGCGTGTTTGTAAAATCGGTAACCACAAGTAAAGCGAGCGTCGCTTAGTGAGATAATAATACCATATTATTATTGTTGTTGCTGCTAAACCTACCTGAAATCCGAGAAGAAAAGTATTCAAACACTACGCTCAAAAAACCTTCTATTGTTGACAGAATTAATTTTTAATTATTGCTTATAATAACTCGAGCAGTGGTGGCCCAGTGGTAACGGCCGCGACTTACGAGTTGTATAGGTCTTAGGTTCGAACCCTGACAGTTGCTTTACACTGTATAAATTATTTCATCACCACTGCTCTCAAAACAGTGAAATGAAAACATCGTTAGGAAACCGGCATGTCCTAGAACCAAAAATTCAAAGACATGTGACATCTACCAATCTCGGTCAGTGGGTCATCTTAGCCCGCACTGGGCCCACGTGGTGGATTATGGCCCACACACTCCCACCGAGTGGAAGCCTGTTTGTCCCAGCAGTAGATTATAATAACATAGACCTTTCGGTAGAGTACAAATAAGCTATTATGCTCCTCAGATATGTCTGAGGCCTCAGACTGTCAGGCCTCCTCTATTGGTATGCCAATAGAGGAGGCCCGACCTCAAGAACATTATAAAAATAATACTTTTATGTATACTATTGTGTATAATATTTTGTTTGAACAGTACGTATTATTTGAAAAGTCAAGGCTTCACATACATTCCAAAAATAATCTCTACAATACGGCCTAATAATAACAAAACTTTTCGGATCATAATATTAAGGGTTGTATTCAAAAGTATAGTTTCAGAACTTATCTAAAAATAATATAGCTGGTATGAAAGAGATTTTTGTGGAAAATCCGTTGGTTCCGAACTGTTTTCTATTACAATTACGATTAGGTAAGGCGGTATACCGCCTTAAAAACATATAAAAACATCAATTCCCCAACGGAGGTATATCTCCGTTGGGGAATTGATGTTTTTATTGAAAAGGAAACTCCATTTAGTTTGGTATTTTTTCCCTCAACATCTCTATTTTATTAAGCTTAATCAAAATATACCTGTAATTTTTTTTTTCTTCCTTGTTACTTTCAATTCAATTAATTTATTTATGAGATCATAAACTCCAATATGGTAGTAGATACATACACAACTTAAACACTAGTGTTAGTACATCCATAATAATTGTTAGTTACAAAGGTCTTAAAACTATTATAGTATATTACAGTATAAACTAAGTTAACAAAAACAATGAGCATAGAGCATTTTCTTCAAATATATACATCATCTGCCTAGCCTTTTCCCAACTATGTTAGGGTTGGCTTCCAGTCTAACCGGATGCAACTGAATACCAGTATTTTACATAGAGCGACTGCCCATCAGACCTCCACTATCCAGTTACTGGGTAATTTTTATTTTATTTATTTATTTCTTACTTTGTGATTATTTAAAATTTTAATATTTTGTGATTAGGTTGCCTGGAAGAGATCGCAGAAAGCGACAAGGCCGCCCATTGTATGTTTTGTAGTAATAATCATATTTTTTTGTAATGTATCATATTTTCTGGTGTACAATAAGGTATATATAAATAAATAAAAAATAAACCTTTATGTTGATTTAAAGAAATGGAAGAGTACAAGAAACTGTAACATTTCTTAGTATTCCATAAAATAAAACAGGTACTTACTGCCGAACTTTATATAAACATTCAATATAATTCTTAGAAAGTACATTCAAAAGATAGGCTTTGAAAAACTGAATTAATATTAAATGACATAATTTCAAGGAAAAAAAGCTTGTAATGACAGGCACGCTCGACTGTACGTTTCGAAAAAATCCTTGCACGCCTAAGTTTTCAGGCGTTTAAAGTAAAGAAAAAGTTGTGGCTGCGTCAAGTGAAAAGCTTGAAGGCTGTAGTGCGGGGTCGTCCCGCCCGAAGGCGGTGCGGTGGGCGGGGCGGACAGCTATATAAGCTCTGCATGCCTGAAACTTTGTTATTAAATGCGCGCCATCATTTCGAAAACGTGATTCGAAGTATTCACTAGTGACGATCCGACGTTCCCGGTCCCGACACAGCTCAGGTAAGTCACCACATTGCTCCATCGTGCAGAAAAATATTCATGGAATTGTATGAGTTTAATATTATATCACGTACTTTATATGTGACAAGTTAGATGGGATATGAATGTTAATGTTTCCGATTATTTCTGAATTGATTTCTTTTTTTCCCCTCTTTATTTAATTAGGAACTTTTGTACAGAAATACATGGCAGTCCCATTGTACCTTATATCTTAAACTTATACACTAAATGTAACAAATATAATCTTAATATCTAAATAACAAAACGAAGACCTACAAAGCTGTACAATTTTTGGCCGCATCAAATAAAGGAGCAGATAAAATTTAATTAAATAAACCTATATTGTTTTTGATTAAACCTAATTTATTAATTAATTGATAAACCTTTTGTGTATACTCGTAAATATTTTTGTGGTCAAAGATTTTTTTTTGTAAGTAGTTGTAAATAAATTGGACACGGGAAATAATAATTCTGGGGCGGAAATATAGGGTTTGTTAAATATTTTCTAAAGATTTTAGTAAAAGGGATTTCAAAGATAAACTTTAAATAATCACTCGTTAAAGATAAAATAAATTATAGAAACAACTAAGCACGAACTTTTAAAAAGTTTTTCTAACACTAGAAAGTTGTTACAGAAAATTACAGCGCACAATTATTATTATTATTTGTTATATTCTCACGTTAGATGATAGTTTAGAAAAGTTTTAATTAATGTTTTACTTCCTGAAACTTGTGAATTAATTCGTGAATGACCAATAATTGAAGTATTAATTTTTAAAAAAACATCGTACAAGTGTCTTATTAAATCAAACACAAGAGAAGACAGCGTTCAATAATTTATTTAATAAAAATATATTAATAAATAACAAATGCAGTCATTTAGAAACTCCTAACTATGATGTTATGAACAAGTGCCAAAAATACACTGTTTTAACCACACCTTCTTAATTCTAGTATTAAAGTTGCTCTTGAATTGACACTGATTACCTAAATCCCAGAGACCCTGGCTACCATAATCCCGTAATCTTCCTAATATTTGTGACTCGTGCACTGTCCAAACTGTCTTGTGTCCAGACTATCCAATGTGATTGGCAACCGATCGGGACACTCGGGGATTTCTTTTTCACAACGTTATTGATTATAATCTCATTTAATTACGCGTGACACCCTCGCTGTATAAAAATACGTACGTACTGTAATCCTTTCTGGATTTTAATTAAAATTGGCAAAACGTGGTAGTGAAAGCGGAAAAGTAAGGTGAAATAAATTTTAGCAGGTACTTTAATACTAAAAAAAAAACCTGTCACCTTATTTTCGTGAAAAAATCTTTTATTTTAGACACTACGAGGACTTTAATACTACCCTACCATTGTAAAGGTCACGGACTAAGTCGAAATCCCTAAAAGCGTTGATTCAGCTTTTCACGCAGTTTAATCCCAGCGCTATAATACAATTGGCGTCAAAATGCGACTCCTCACTGGATGAATCATAAATCGTATTGTTTCACCTGTTATTCCAAATAAACCTTGATGAAAGTTTCCATCCTTATATTTGTCTATTGGAATTTACATTTAACACGAATTTAATGTAAGTGACTATATTTCCTCCAGTACAGTTTAATAAGTACGTGGAGGAACTTCAAAAGTTTCAAATTACATACTACTAAAAAAATTTGATAATAAAATAAATAAAATTCATATCTATCACTCAGGCAAAACCCATATACATAAAATTAAATTTCACAATACGGCAACAGAATAGAATAAAATGTTATTTAATTTTGTAGTTTCTCCGTAAAACCGAAGCGAAAATAGAGATAGACATTTGCACGTCCAGGTACAAAAGAGATAAGTAACCAGGGTCATCGGAAATAGTTGAAGTTAACTCTCCTCTCATATTTCAGTGGTATCTAATAATATGCTAAATATACTCGTACTAAGACGAAAACTCTGTAGCCAGATAAGCTGTGTGCCGTATTTTTTCAATAAACATAATCCCATTATTATAAACCCAGATACGAAGAACGTGCATTGAAGCTTGAGGAGAAATCGTACGTCGCGAACGCACTCAAAAGCAAAGAGGTTTAATATGTCCGTGCATTTTTAAACGAATTAATTATTCAAGCGTGAGGACACTCGTATCGTATTGAATTTATGACAATTTGAGATTTAAAGGCTTAGAAACGATCATTTAATTAGCAAGCCACACTGATTGATTGTTTTCTCAGTAACAAGGACTGACAAAGAGTATATCATTTATTTGAGTTTTTTTCTGAATTGATTACATTTTGCCTTACATAAAATCAAAATTAATATGATTACTTAGCTACATAATAACTTTAAAAAAGCATGAGCATATTGTACAATAAAATGGAATAAAATTGTATGTTTTCTTGTGTTATTTTTTTTTTTAAAGAATATATAAATTAATAAATGAAAGTTTTTAAAAGAGATCTGTCTGTCGGTATATTCGCCAGAATTTAACCAAATAAAAACCCACCAGAATGTCACGGATACAATTTTTCATGAAACCGTAATACGAATGTTTTCCATTTCAGTATGATTATTATTTGTTTAGTCGTCTTCGAAATGCTGACATTCGCATGAATTAATATTTAAACCCTCTTGCAAATCGTTAGATAACGCTAAGTGTCCGTCTCGGCGGAATTACCCACTGCTTTGTGGCTATGAAACGCCTTAAAACTTACCAAGCCTTAGGCTTGGTAAGTTTTTCTAAAGTATACCTGAAAATAGAATATTCTTTTTCTTAGGCAGGTGCAAGACTGAATTTTTATCAAAAACGCTTAAAAACCACAAAGTATCATCGTAAACCTACACATTTATAGAAATGACGTAACAACATTTTTCCCCAAATATAACTTTCCGTTGTCTTCTGTTGTCTTTCATGTATGTACGTATGTATGTTGTATAGCTATCGGTTTCTTTATTGCTTGTTACAAATACTTCCTACACATCATTAGCCCCAAACCCGTTGTAAAAATAGCTCATGGGATTGTGAGATAGGTCAACAACATCTTACGGAGCAACACAATTAAATTCACAACAACAATTATGTATTTAGGTAATAGTGAAAGTCTTTTATTTGTCAGAATATTGTTACAGAGATTTTACATTGTTTTAAAAAAAGGCAAAGCTAACGTAAGGCAAAGGTAAGGTAAAAAGGCATATCATATCACAGTGGAAGTGAGCAGTTTGTTTATTACGTTTTTACACTAATTAATTGACCCTTGAAACCTTTCCTAGAACAAAAAATTCGAAGATATGTGACATCTACCAACCCGCACTGGGTCCGCGTGATAGATTACGGCCCACTGACTCTCACAGAGAGGAGGCCTGTCCGTTTCCCAACACTGGGAACATTATAGGCTGATTATGTATGTATGATTATGTACTAAATAATTGTGAAAGTTACGTAGAATTTGATTTTGGGAAAGATTCCAGAAAATTAGGTGAGGACGCGACACCATGTATTTTTTTTTAATATTCAATTTTCCTAATACTCATAATTTACATGTCATTTCTCGATACCATCATACAAAATATTTGTATAGTGTAATGGCATGGAGTTAAGTGTTCCTTACTTTATGACGCTCGGTGTTATTTTCTTCCCACCCACGACTCAAGATGAGACAGCAAGGTCACTTGTAGACAGTAATTAAACGTCCTGATTAGGGCCTAGTTGCAAAAAATACCTGACGCTACTAATTATTTTCTCTTAAATAAATTGAGCTTATTTGTTATATTTGTTTTTCTCGCAACTTAACTTTGGTTCCGCGGAATTTTAAAACACCTTGTTGATGGATGTCGTGCAATGTATTTTAATACAAAGTACTACAGACGTTGTGTTAAGAAAAGAGTAATCCATTACAATCTAAACTAAAATAAAAGTTTGACGTGTCTTATAAATGTTTTTTAAGAAGGTATTTTTTAACAAAGGACACTGGTCCTTTCCAGCTCTTTCGATCCAGGGCTAAGTGGACCACTGGGTCCACTTAGCCCTGGATCGAAAGAGCTGGAAGTCATGGGGAGAGGCGTTTGCCCAGCAGTGGGATGATGCAGAATTTTTCTTTTTTCCGGATGGGAAATCGTCAAATGACCCCTCCCGCTCTGGGTGGAGCGGAAGGGAGTGTCAGACTCTTACTGACTAAAACCCACCCATGTTCCTTCCTTCGCCCTTTATGTTCCGGGGTAGCGGTAACCCTTTCGGACAATCCCGCTGACCCGGCAGGCTTCGGCCCTCAAATTGTGCTGACAACTCTTTGAGGCGCGCGTGGAACACTTACGCGCCGTCCGGCACGGGCCTGGTCCTGAATGATGCAGGCTAACAGGAACATATTTTTTTAATGTTTTTGTTTTGCTCTGGATTTGTAGGTTCGTTTTAACACTAAAAAAAAAAAGATTTGAATCCATCAACAGTTAATTTTCAAAACTTTCTACTCTTGACACGTAAACATAAACAAACTAAGTAACGTCTAATCTATTTTTTTATCACTCTGCCAAGTTAAATGGCTTCAATAGTTTATAAACTATGATGAATAAGGTTTTATAAAACCTTATTCATGACAATACTTTTGTTAAACAGTTTCAAACAAAAACACTTAGGGAATCATTACGAGTAGGGTCTCACAGTTTCAATTGGTAAGGGTTTAATAGGGAAACTTGTACTAACAGTATAATAGAAATAGGTCAAACTTTACTACGTAATCGAATCAAATTAATGTCACGCACGTACTTTGGAAACTCCTATAAAGTTTTTTGATAGAAATTATGAAGCAAAATATTTCTATCTTTATTTCTGAATGTTGTAATTTGTTAGTAACGGTTTTGAGGTGGCCCTTGGTATTTGAACAAGATGGGCAGGCCGGCTACTAATGTCGGTCACTGTGTGAAAGTTTTTAACACGTAATTAAAACACCCTTTCGTGTAATCGGTATTCGGGAAGTGTAACAAAACTTTATCTTTCTAAACTAATATTAGATAATAATTCATTTCATTAAAAACGTTTAGCGGGTTTCTGCGAGTTAGCTTTAGCCCCTCGTACGCCTTTCAAAGGTCCGGGACCCCAGGGTCCCGAGAAATGTCAAGAGAATAATATTATCTATACTTATAATAAATTTGTAGAAGTGAAAATTCTGTACATTAAAAATATCAAAAAAGCAAATGGCAGGGGGTGTTACTAGACCGACACCGAACCCAAAAATGTGATTAATTTTTTTTTTGTCTGTCTGTCTGTTTGTTCAGGCATCACGCAAAAACTACCGGTTCGATTACGAAGAAACTTGGATAATTATTCTTTAATATCCTGGGCACCACACTGGGTACTTTTTATCCCGGAAAAGTATATACAATAAAAAACAAACTTAATTTTGCGGTTCGATCCCTAGATCCGATTACTGTACCAACCGCAAATAATAAGTTTGTCGTAGGTTACGTCACCCGCAGTGGAGTTCACTAAGGGGCGCTGCACACGGCTAAGATATTATAACATTTTATCTTAAGATACAATATCGCAAAATCCCTAAAAACTAATATCATAGTTTTTTAGGGATTTTGCTTATTTATTGAGTTTAGATTAGTTATCATCAGAAATAGGTTTATTTAAGTAGGTACGTATTTTATTTTCTGTTATTGAGTTTATTTTTTTTTTTTAATTAGGTAGGTACTTAGGTTTTGCTTCCTTAGGGCGTAGACGTAAATAATAAATAATGATTAAGATCTCATAATTCATTCATTTCTGAATGAATTATGAGATCTTAATCATTATTTTAAAAAACAACTACCTTTTGAAGAGTGAAGTGGGGTCTTAAAAAATAACAGATTTGACTAAATGCGTATGAAAATGAAAATATACACGCTAAGTACTTATATAAAAAACATATATTTTTTTTTGTTTGTCTGTTTTTTGCGGCTAATCTTCCAAACGGCTGGACCGGTTCTGACGGGACTTTCCGACGACCATGACCGAAACCATGGCGGGGCGCAGCTAGTAGTAAATATTTGGACATTGTTCATCCATGATTTCCATATCCATTTCCATTTCATATATACTGTCGTATATATGTATAATATCTATCCATTTTCCTAGGTTAACAGAATAGCTATGGTGTTAATTGATATAAAACCAAATTAAAACTCAATTTTCTTTAAATATATTGGTTTGAAGGAAAAGATAATCTGGTGCAGCGATTTCCGAGATAAGTCCAGTAAACAGACCGACAACTGGTCGCCACAATTCTCCTAGCTATAAATCGGAACCAGCTCGTTTTAATTTATTTTTACATAACTATTAACCAATTCAATGAACGTAAACTTTTATTAAATCCTAAGAATACTAACCACGAGTAGTCTAGACGTACGTGGCTAGAAATTTAGATTTTTGGGGCATTTAAGTTTCAACCATAGAAATGTAAAAAACCGGTTTCAACATGAATAAATGATGACACAACACATGTTTTTGGTATTGGTTCTTTCTGAAATACCATGGTATTTATGGTTACGCACCTTCAGAAAGGCTGCTCCTAAGACCTCGCATGAGATCACATTGTTTAAATCTTTAAACACGATTCAGAATAAACTAACCCGTCTCTAATTACAGAACATTAATGTGCTTCAAAATTAGCACACCGCAATAGTCACAAAACTTAATTTTCTACCATTTACTTTTACATGTTTATTTCGTAAGATATCCAATTACTGAGATAAATATGTAATTACACAATTATCTTAATTACTCCCGTCACTGACGCTAAGATAAAGTTCAAGTCTCGGTTAGTAAGCAGTCTTATAGAATGTAATCGCATGGATCTTGGAAGAGTATGTTCCAACTTTGGAATTGTTGGATTATTTTTCCAATTCCAATGGATTAAGCCTGGAACAACACAAATCTCTGCGACATCTAAACAGAAGGGAATATTTATTTCCTTCTCTATATGCATCTGTCGTAAATGTAAAGCTCCCTTACTTTGCGGACGAAGTTCGAGTCAATATTTTCGTCTGGAAATATTCTACCCAAATTATGTTAGTAGGTAATCTGTGCAATAGCCACTTAACGTCCCAAGGTGTTCCACCTCTCATTAGTAACGGTTGGCTAATTTTATTTGTCACCTTGTGGCCTTTATCTGAGCTTATAAACAAGAACCTATGTAGTAAGCTTGTGTACCTAAATGTAGGGTTTATAAGATGGAATCTTTGTTCAGGTAGTAAATTCCTCAATTATAGTATAGCACATGTGTGAGTACTATGTACATACTATAAAGCTACCATTTACTGGGTACGTCTTTCATTGACTTGAATGTGCCCTGGCGGCTGAGAGTATGTCATGCTCACTCAAATGTCTCGCTGATGGTGGCACATGTGTTGGATCATTTAGCTCCCTTCAAAATGGTTGAGCTGAATGGTGCTAATCCATGCGTCATGTTCGTGAACGGGCGCCGTCAGTAGGGACTGGTCATCTCTTTGCTGCCATGGCTTATTTTAGTTTAATTTAATATTTGGATTGTTTTAAACTTTTCATTACGGACGCTTTTAACGTTCTGCATCGTTCTCACGTGCATAATTTTTAACATGAATGATGTAACTAATACTTTGTAACCATATTTTGATTTAAAAGAGTGTCCATGGAGTTTCTTGCCCGTTCTTCTCCATAGGTACCTACTACGCTTTGGAATGGGCAACTAGCTTCATTTTTCTTGACTGACCGACCCCTTGACAATTCAAAAGTGCCTGTAATTGGTTTAATTGAAATAAATACTTTGAGTTTGAGTTTGAAATAGATATGTTCAGTAAAATCTCCATTGCTGTTACCTGTGATCATCTTTACGTTTGCAAATGTTTTCACCTAGTTCGGCTGCAGATGCTCCCATGTTGTATTATTTTCATTATAGCCTACAATAGTTTTACGCAATATGGTCGAGATATTCCACTCACAGCACTGATGTTAATATTTTTGATGTCAATAAATAAATATAATAATCTTACAAACCCAAACAGCCACACTGAACGAGATGGTTTTATAACATCGGATACTTAACACTCATATTTCTGCAAGCCTAACTAACTGACTGTCTATATAGGACAGTCCTATCCTACGACTTCCAGGCTTCTTTCCACCTGTTCCGTCTGTTATCTATATTTAATTAGTCCCGTGCTTCCATTTAGGGTTATACTAGTATTGGTAGTTTGTACCTTCTTTTTCAGTGATCAATTAGGATAATGTAGTACGGATAATCCGGAGTAGTTAGTGATTGGGGTGATTGGTATGAGCGCGCATTGTTTGGTAACTATTTTAATTAATTGAAGTAGATTAGTTTGCGCTCAGGTTGTAACTTTCTGGTTTACGGGTATGGCTCACACAATGATGGATGTAAACTTTTGGGAAGTCCTGAATGGTTTTACATTTTTTTTTATGTATAGACAGACACTCAAAAAAAGACTATAATATTTAAATAATATATAAGCTAACGTGGCAAAATTTTGGGCCAAACAAATTTAATAAACGATAATTATTTCTTCGTGCTATTTTTGCCATTGACATGCTAAGAAGAAGAAGCTAACGTACTTAAAATAATATTAATAATATTTACATCTATATAAAAAAGAGGGAAAAGAATCACAGGGCATCAAAAAATTCGTCCGCATCGCTGTCAACAGGAAAAGTGCCCAAAAGGCTGGCAGTACTGTTGTATGGCGATGCTGATTCTTTGCAATATTAATTGAAAAAAAAACCGGTATTTTGATGGACAATGAAACCGAAAGTACACAGCGCACTTTAAATTCATTCTAATGTATTTTTTTATAAAAATGGCGAATAATTAACGTAATTTTAATCATACAGTAGTTTATACTACATACAGGTTTCTTTCACAATAATCATATAACATAGAAAGTACAAAAGTTACCCGCTTTCAAGTTTTATAATGGTTCAACAGCTATCAGTATCAATAAATAGTGTTTTCAACAATAATGTTGTGGTATAATCCAGCGCTCATTCGTAGTTTATTTACTCATACATCACATAAAGAGAATCAATCTGTATTCATAGTAAGCGGCCCGACAAAGATTGTGAAGTGCAGATAAAACTGATTACTCCTTTTACGATTAAGGGGTGATTTTTCCAACGCCAGGTAACTTTATCGGAGGAATAATTTTGAATTTTTGACAGTTCTTCCATACAAAAACTGTCGGACGTCAATTTTATTCCCAGAATAAATTATCGGCCGATTAAAAAATCGGCCCATAAGCAAGCTATGACATAAATTAATCAGCCTTTTGTTTTTTGTTCTCATGGAGCGTTCCATGCTTGGCATAAGACTTATGATCTTAGACCGAGTACCAAATGTCGAGATCCGCAGACGTACGAAGGTATTCGATATCGGAAAACGAGTTATGGAACTCGAATGGAGTTGGGCCGGACATCTGGCAAGGCACAGTGATGACAGGTGGAGTAAGACCGTGACCGAGTGGGGTCCAAAGATTGGAAGTCAAAATATCGGTCATCCGGAGGCGAGATGGACGGACGACATTGTTAACATCGCGGGTAGAACCTGGATGAGGCTGGCTCAGGGGCGGGAGGGTTGTTCAGCAGTGGGTGACGTCGGACTGTGGATGCTGATGATGATGACATAAATCTCATTATGTTACAAACGGTAATCAACGACCATCAAAATGCATATATAATATAAAATTTACATAAAGGGCCAGCCTGTATTGTAACACTGCAGGGCAAAAGCCTCCCTTTCCTTTTGCCACTCAACTCTACCCTGAGCCAATATGGACCAATTCCTCATAAAGGCGTCAAATTCGTGTTCGTGAAAATAAAGGTTTCACACAAATCATTTGTTGTTTACAATTTGTCAGGTTAGGAGCGCAATAAATTGTCTAAAACAGATCGACATTTGAATCTCAGGAGTTGAGCGAAGAGCCATTAATTTGACGTCAATTTCAATGTCAATACAAATCAATATCCGATACAAAGGTAGTTCCGTGATTGACAGTCTGAAGTACAGAGGGCCAATTCCCATAATTAAATACGTTCAAAGTCTCGTCTCAGCGACAATCATTGTTAAAAACTTGTCAAAAATGTAAGAGAATTAGAGGTATTTTTGACAGAATTAAGACTGAGATTAAAATTCGAATGTTATTAAGAATATTGCCTGTCTGCTCAAAGAAAACCACCATAAGTGAAGTGTGTAATTTGAATGCTTACGTAGCAGCTCAACGTTCGACTTAGTGCTTAGCACTTTCAAGCGCCAATTTGTGCGTAGCACCTTTACGCGCCGATTTTTGCGTACAGATCCTAAATAAATACTTTCACTAAGAAATGATTTTCATAAATATCTCTGAATCTAAATATCTCTCGAGTCTAACGGACTAAAGCTGATATTTGAACAAAGCTGCGGCCAACTACATAGTTATTAAATAAGTGTAGAGGCTGCGGTCACACTTCACTTCGTCCGAGTAGATTCTGCGGTACACTGATGAACGTTATGCGATTCTCACTCATCCAAATATGATTTGTGCTCCGCGATGGACATACTAACGCTTATTAAGTACTTGATGAGTACGCTACTCGTGTTCGGGAGTTTAGGTAATGTTTCCAATGGTATTAGTGTTCTGCGGTTAGTTAAAGATGACCTTTAACTCGCTTCTCAAATTATTTCAAATACATGTGAGTCTTGATATATTTCTAGTTATAAAAAATGTACAAAAAAAAATAACATGGAACAAAAATGGTATTAAGTACATTCAAATAAGATGAACTGAATACTCAAACTAAAAGAAGCAAGGAGAATCTAACAGTACAAAAAAGTATTATTTACCATATTGTAAAATTTAATACTCGACTGAGTCGCGAGTAATAATGGCACGAGCTTCTCCATCAATGTCAAGACTCTTTGCTTTAAGCTTTCATTTAGTGCTTTGTTTGCCCACTAGTTGAGTCCACTGGCCAACGCGGGCCACTCGGTTTGCCAACCAAGTCTACGAGGCTTTGCCGTAGCGCCTCGTAGCACATTTTTACGCTACGAGGCGCTACGACGTAGCAAGCACCTAAACAACTTATTAAACTAACTAAGTTAGCCTGTTGTTGCGTGAAGGTAGTTTAATAATCTGTAACATACGTGAACGTTATTTAAGTGAATATCACGTTGGAACGTTAAATAGATAGCAGCTTTGACTTTTTTATGTGAACGTAGCAAACAAGTTTAGGTTTAATGTGTCAGCATGACGTTGAGTTTTATAACATCCGTGTAAAGCTTTGTAAAAATATGTTCGTTTATGACAATTTATTAGTGTTGTGTGCCTAATACAGACTGTTTTCTAAATTCTTGCGGTGTTCTCTTCTGAAGAACAAACGCATACGATATTGTTTGAAGAAATAATTTGTGTACGGTCATTCGTAAACAATTTAAATCTTGTAATTGGAAAATTATTATTTTTACTTGAAATATCGTAAATACACGCAACACTCTTTATTTCTCAGAAAAGGCGAATCTGAAATTCCGTTGAATGAAGATTCAAGGTGAAACATGTTATACGCTGTGACGACGACGGTGACATGAATCGAATAAAGACTATTGGGTGTGGGTGCCGATTCCATGTCATTCTCCGTGCAAATTGATGCGGAGTGACAAACCCGATTCAATTCTATGTAGGCAGCAGTAACATGAATATTATGCACACAGAGTTGTTTGAACTTTTGGGTTGTACACAATCTGGAACAGCCGAGGGTTAACCATCAAGGCTGTAGCCTACTTTCTAAATATAAACGTTCACTCTTATATTAGTTAGTAAATATACATTAGAGCGCTGTTTCTGCAGAACTTTTTATATCTATGTAAAACGTTGGCGATATAAAATATGAAGATTCCATTCGTCTGCAGGCGTTACGTCCGCAGTTTAGTAAACTGTAAAGAGTTGTGCCATGTTGCTGATAATAAAACTCAGTTTTATGGTGATATTATGCGTTCCTGTGCCCCACCGGACAGCAGTAAAGTTATTTTACAGTTTCATTGACGCTAAGGCATTTAATCTGACTCTTGTATGCATTCTGATATGCACTTAAAAAGCTTTTATGAATGAATCACACTATTTCGTTCATTATCATAAAATTCGAATGATATTTCATGTCAATGTGCATTTGATTACTTAATGGAATCTTCGGTTTACGGCCCTGGAAAATGTGTTTTAGAAACGTTAGAAAATGAGGTGTTTAAACGTAGCGTCGTCGTGTACCTACATAATTTTTTTCATCAACTTAATATTCTCTTGTTTAGTGGTTGGGATCGTTGTAATAATATCAACTAATCTCATATCTGATACTCTCTAGAAAGGGAAGTCTAAGTTTTGTAGGGGGGACCCTACAAGACTTGGGGAGGAGATACGCAAAACTTACTAACACTGTAAATCATCATTCTCCTCCTTCTCCCAATTTATTTAGGGTCGGCGCAACATGTCTTAGTCTTCCATGCTCCTCTATTAGCCGCCATCTCGACAGTCACCCCCTTCTAACCATATTATCATTCACACAGTCCATCCATCGTTTCTTTGGTCTTCTCCTTCCTTTACTAACACTGTAAATAATTACTGTAATTTCTAAAAACACATCACAAGGTCAGAGACGTTTACATACATTAGACTGTTAGACTTCTAAACACACTAGAAATTTTAGGGTTTACGCGACAAAAATGACAACAATAAATAATAGTAACAGTACAATAAATAACAAGGACAAACTTTTTCAAAGTGTTTCGTTAATTTGTAAAGAGTTGGTGACCAATGCACGAAACCAGATTAAGAAGTCACGTCCTTTATGTCAGTTTAAGCCTTGAGACGGCCGAAAAATTATTACTAAGAAGTTCCAAAACAAAATTACGCAGGTCCACGTTTTTCTTATTCTTTGTTGTTTTGTAACATGTTACTTAAAATTTATTATGTTCATCTTGGGCGCCGTGACGCGAATTATAACAATAAAACAATTTAGAGGGTTCATTCTTAATAATAAAGAAAGAACTGAGTATGATAAAATTGTGATTTGTGTTGTCTTGACGTTTGGGTAGAAATAATTGGTTTGAGGAACCTTTTCTTGAAATTCAGACTTACGCTCATTACACAAAAACTATTTATAGCTATCTTCAAAATGTCCTACTACTAAATGAACTACCTTTCAACAGAAATATTAACAGAAAAGCAAAGATCTCACGAATTTGTATAATAACCAGAATATTAACCTTGCTTCATTAAAATATTCCACGAACGCTCTAACTATTCATTGCTCGACAAAACGACTTCCACTAGACTTCAGACAATAAAAGGGGCACGACATAATCAGTACCTATGTATACGTCCAAAGATAAATTTATATTACAACGAATTCCATTGTTCGATGACACAGTTCCTCGTTCGATGCACATTGAGACTTTAAGAGGTCCTGTGGAAGCCTTAACAAAAGAGGCCGGCCTACACTCGACCGGAGTAGGAGGATAACGAGAGACCGTGTTCGGCAAACAGCTTTGTAGTTAGAGAGACCAGCCATGCCTACGGGTGCGTTCGTGAATCGTGGCGCCAAATTGTTTGCCTGGATACTTAAGTTTTCATATTCTTTGAGATAGTTTTATACAGAAGCTATTAAAGTTTATAGATGGTGCTTATAGGTTTGCATCGTTTATGTGAGTCTCGCAAAAACGGTGAAGGAAAATATCGTGAGGAAACCGGCATTTCTTACGACTAAAAATTCGATGAGATATGACATCTACCAACCCGCACTGGGCCCGCGTGGTGAATTATGACCCATTCATTCTCACAGAGATGTGGCCTGTGTGCCAGTGGTGGGAACCTTAGAACCTTATTTGAGTCCGTGGATGTGAAGCATTTTGAAAACATCCTGACATTTTCAAAGCCTTGTCTGTAGGTTGTATATTACTCTAGTCTTATTCGACCACGCCTCAGTTTCGCCTAGTTTGTTAATATCATGAGTTTTCGCACATTCAGATTTGTTACAATGTCAAAAAACAGTCTAAATAGTTCATCCCATAAAAGTTTTTATTAACAACTGTGGCATACATATTCGAGCTAGATAATACATATTTGTAGGTACGACTCATAGCTAGTTTTGCGAACGTACTGTGGTAAAATATTCGTAACTGAGCTACCTACAAAACAAGGACACAAACAGTTTTGTGGAATTTTATGTCATACTTTGTCAAATGAAGGACACGATGAAATGTTTTTAATTGGGGGCTAAAGTGGACATTTCCTGAATTTAAAAAAAAAATATGTGTTGCCAAATCGTTTGGTGATCCATCATATGGAGAAGGTAAGCGTTTATTGTACGTGTATTCCTTTGTCCGCGCACCTACTTTTTCCTCGTTCAGCGTTCGCTGTGGTCAATATGCTCGCTACAGGGCTTCTATTATGCAAGTTTACACTAAACGTCGTCGTGTCGACACATTCAGTTTCGTATCTTTGTTTGCGACAGTCATTGTGTGACGTGCTTCTGATCGATTTGCGGCGTGCCTCAATAGGCCGTCGGTTGTGGTCACCGTCCACCGTCCGTCGCGTCCGTCGCTGGCACATGTCCGACGCACTGTCGCGGACATCTATGCGCCGTCATTTGTTATGACTCCATCTTTTTTTTCGCTGAGTAACCATTGACTGTTAAGTTTAATGAGTTATTAGAACGTTATCATTTCGACATTTTAAACTTTATAGTGCTCGATTGTAATTGTGCTAATCACTATAATATTTAGTACAAATCGATGTAGTAAAGTGGAGATCAACTAAATGTGAAGCGATTAGCACAATTACTCACTTAGATACGAATTATTTTTGGCACTGTGGCACTGATAAGTTAAACCGATAATGTATAAATTATAACGGTTCGGGTAAAGTGCAACATGAGTTGATCATATGTTTTCCTCAAAATATTTTCACATACTGCCGATACGTCAGTGTAGATTTTCTACTGTTATTATAAATAAAATTACTATAACTTACTTCTACTTTATGTCGGTAACTGTTTATTTTATGTAAGTACTTATGTAGACCCCATAATCGTGCCAATGTCGGATCGTTCAACGTGCCGCCCACGAGCCAAGGCGGCTGTGTTTGACATTGCTAACGCTAAGTTATTTACAATACTCATTTGAAAAAATAAACAAAATATTATGTAATTTTGCCTTGATAGTTGGTTAGTAGTTTTAAATGTCCGGATTTGAAGGGTAGGTACTAAATAGTGTTATTCCTCTTTGATTCGAAATCTAGTAGGCAGTGAGTACTCTGAACAAACTTAAAAATGTTGTCGGGAGGCTGTTTAAACTTTGGAAGGCAACGTAACGTTCCACTTCTATCGATGATCTCTTCACGAAATTTGTTTTGTCTCCATGTTTAAACTTGTCCTAACAAAACAACAGCACTTGTTTGCACATCACGCGGAATATTTCACTAAGAGTCCGTGACGTGCCTACGCGCAAATTTAACGGCCTACGTTTGCGAAGATTCTCGATACTCCAGCAGTCAAAATGTTTCTAGTTATTAACAATTAATCCTCATTCCTACGACTTGACCTCTCGTTATTGATTTTCATTTTGAAGTTTGAAACGTAATAAATTATTAAAATATTAGCTGCGCCCCGCGGTTTTACCCGCATACGTTTCGATTTCGTGGGAATATCGGGATAAAAAGTATCCTATATGTTAATTCAGGTTATAAACCACCTGTTTGCCAAATTTCATGGAAACCCGTTCAGTAGTTTTTGCATGAAAGAGTAACAAACATCCATCCATCCATCCATCCATACACACTTTCACGTTTATAATATTAGTAGGATAAGATATTAGGAAGTAGAATACTCGTAAAAGATTTTGAATTTATTATGAGTTAGTAATCGTTACGGTTTGGCTTTGTTTGGAGTCATTAAGAGGGCTCTCAATCGGTGACGGACCTTTTAACAACAATGAAGACGCATAAGTTAAGTGGATTATCTCATTTATTTCCGACATCTCTCTTCTAATTTTAAGGATAGGTAGGTACCTACTTGACTGTTTTATAAACATGAAAGGGAATTTTTTTGATTTTATTTTATTTTTAGTATTTTTGTTACTTTTGAAAGATTTTATTTTTAGTATTTTTGTTACTTTGTCTATTTTTACACGAATGCTTTTAACACAGATGTTTGTTTACATACAAATTTGTGTTCAATTCTTGAGAACGGTGAAAAGTCCGTGTTTAAAGCTTGGACAAGGGAAAGTTAAAACAATGTAAAGAGATGTGTTCATTAGTGTTCATGAATAATCTACGATATTGTGAGCCTAGATATGCGATGAAGCAAGATGCAGTTGAAGGCGAAAAAAGTAGGACTATTAACTAACTGAAAAGTCTTTAAAAAGTAAACGTTTTCAAGCCGCCTTGTGCACTAAGACTGCCCATTATACATTAATAATTTTGACTATATTAGTCCATCTGTATTTTATCCGGTGTATATTATGTACAATAAAGTGTATATAAATAGATAAGTAAACACAAAACATTATCAAAATTTTCAAGATTGTGGGTTTAACTTTTTCCCAAAGAACGGAAATCAAAAGGTTTCTTATTGCTGTTTCCGAACCAATTGCAATTGCGTATAAATTGATCGTATTTGTGAAGTTTTTATTCAACACCAACGATTTACGATAGAATAATGTCCAATAATGGAGAACTTATTTACTTAATCAAGATAATATTTACATAATTATAAGCCAACATTTAAAATAATAATATGTACACACATGTATATGAAAAAATAAGCAAAATAATCATAGGGCATCAAAAAATTCGTCCGCATCGCCGTCAACAGAAACGGTGCCCAAAAGGCTGGTAGCATTGCCACGTTGTATGGCGATGCTAATTCTTTAGCCAAGAAATAGGTCAGCCCTGGTCACGTGAAGAGTCGACTAACCGCTTGGCGATATTTCGAAAAACCAAGTGGGCACTCGGACCCCATGGCATGTTTCAACCCCAAACGACTCGAATATATAACTCTCAATCAGGTTGGAATATTTTCACCGTTATTAACTTATTTCAGTTATAAACAGGATAAATACATTAAACCACAAAGTTTTTCCAACTACACAGTTATTTTGATTTCCATCAGGGTCTTGCCCGTTTTCTCATTGGGAAATATACACTTTAATTCTCTGTTTAGCTGACCGACTTCCGAGATAGCAGAAATTTCACGTGCCGAAGGCAAATTGTATACCAAAACTTCGCTATCTTTGGCATTTAATATAAAGTAAATAGATAAGTAAACTATTACTTCTTGATGATCATTTTTTTCAATATTTTCCGGCATCTTATAAATTCCTTGTTGCATGCCAGAGTTTTCAAGAATAGTTTCACAGCATATACGTTGATTGTATTACAATACTTGCAGCTCCCACGGTTTCACCCGCATTTGTTTTGATCCCGTGAGAATATCGGGATAAAAAGCATCCTATGTGTTAATCCTAGTTAAAAATTAGCTGTTGTGCCAAATTTCATCCAAATCCGTTCGGCCGTTTTTGCGTGAAAGAGTAACAAACATCCATCCATAAAAACTTTCACATTTATAATATTAGTAGGATTAATAATTCATTAAAGTAGGACAGCACGAGTATATCACCGACACGTGTCTACCGTGTAATTTCAAAGTTTACTTATTTTCCAATAAAAAAAGCTACCTCGTTACGCTACTAGTGTAACAGTCCGCAAGCGCTACTGCTGTGCATGAGGTCCTGGGTCCGGGTTATTAGGTATTTCCATCAGGGATTTCTCAGCTGCAGCCCAGAGTCTGGATTTTTGCTCACTTGAAGGCAATAGGATCGCCCCCTATTACATGAGACTTAAATATAACTGGTGTAATGTTGTACCAACTTCAGGTAACTTTGCCAAACCTTTCAGGGATTACAGGAGTTATGTTTGTGTAAAAAAAAGCTCTCTTTCACTGACATGCAAGGTAAATAGAAGGTAATTCGAGTGTACACAATGATCAGAGCTTGTCGGCTTATTGTTGGCTGTTATCCGGTGCGACCGCTTGTTACATCCTGTAGCGAATTCAAAGGAAATTTAATTTCATGGCATCCACTCAATTTTTACCTTTCTGCCTTTGTGATATTTTGGGCGCAATCAGCAGGAATTATACTGATTTCTAAAACAATCAAATATGGAGCTTATACCCTCGACAACACAGACAGAGTTTGTTGTGAGAAATCCTTAATTTTCAAGTGACTTTAGATATTTAAAAGTATAAGTAGGTAGGTTTGTACTTACATAGATTCAAATAAACGATTATCATAACACGAAAACATAAAAAAAATGAGGGACGTCACCGTTACATAGAAATATATTTTTTAGAATGCCGTAAATGTTAAACAGTAATAGTAGAAGCAGTTGGAATGGTAACAAAGTTTATTTTGCACAGTAATCACTTCGTTAAAAGTTTGCCCACAGCTTTCCGGCAATCATCTGGGTTTATTTATTACTAAAGCCTTTGGTACATTTTTAATTTATGCTGTGGTGGTACTCTGTGTAAAAATGTTAGGAACTTTATCTACGGGACAAAAACAGGTTGCTCCGTAATTGAATTTATATTCATAACCGGCACGCCTCTAAGTCGACTTCTAATAGAAAAAATACGGTTTTCGTGCCCCGAAGAATTTCAGAATTTACTGCCGTACTTACGATCATTATGTATATCAAAAGTTTAACAATAAATCCTATTACGAGTAATAACCAAACAAAGGAACAACAAGAATTTCTAACATATTTAACATCCAAGTATGCCTACATAAACACCTTAGTACAATCAGCCTATAATGTTCCCGCTGCTGGGACACAGGCCTCCTCTCTGTGAGAGGGAGTGGGCCGTAATCCACCACGCAGGCCCAGTGAGGGTTGGTAGATGTCGCATTTCTTCGAATTTTTGGTTCTAGGACATGCCGGTTTCCTCACGATGTTTTCCTTTACCGTTTTGAGAGCAGTGGTGTTGTTATAATTTACACAAAGGAAAGCGGCTGGCAGGGTTCGAACCCACGACCCACTACACGTAAGTCGCGGTCGTTACCACTGGGCCCCCACTGCTCTCTATTTAATATAAACACCTTAATTTATTAAACAAAACACCGGCTACAAATCGAGCCAGTCACACACGAGGTCAGAAACTCGGAATAGCCAAAACAAATAGGTCTTCAGCATATTAAATTTAAGATTAGTCACGTTTGATTCACACAAATTAGTCGCTGACCCACCGTAATTACTTAATACTTATGAATATTCAACTTGTAGATTGAATTCGAGCAAACATTTTCAATGGTGACCTACGTGACGACATTCATAACTTTGTACGATACGTGTTGGTGGCAGGTACATCGACAGGCAAACTATAACCATGAATTCAGCACATGATTTTGGACGTAGCGTAGAATTGTTTCGTCAATTACAGAAAAAATTCTGCTCTCTCACAGTATAGTGCAATACCTACGCGGTTAATATATATGGCACAGCTATTTTTTTTTTCTTTAATGACAGACGCAACATTTCAACGTAGCGGGGTTCAGAATCAGGGAGGTACTGAATTTATGGTAATAGGTTGCACGTCGATGTCCCATCACCGTGTATTTGTCGTATGTTTACTTATTCACATCTTCTTTTTAGAAACTTTTATATATTGTGGTATGTTATATCTACCAACTTCTGTCAATCGGCGATGGAACTAGATAGTTGGCTATTGTTCCTGATATTTAAAACAAAAGAAGGGAAACTTAGTTTAATGTTTGATAACAATATATATATATATATATAGATATATATTGTGGATAACGTCTTGAGTATTTGTTACTTTTATTGTAAGTTTTTATATTGTGTGCCTACTATGTAATATACTGCTGTTTGTTATTCCTATCAAATAAAATAAAAATAAAATAAAATAAAACAATTAAGTTCTGTTTTGTCCTATCATAATATCCGTAAACGAAAAACCATATTACTTACACGTATAATATCTGGTTACGTGTAAAGGGTTTGGTGAATTTAAATTAATTTATAATCCCTAAAAGGCACGAGTATCCGTACGGTAGATTCGTTTTCACTAAAGAAACAATAAAATAAAACACGTTTTATTTTATAACACCTACATGTAATCCTAATGTATGTTTCACACGAAGTTCCTTTGAAACGATCTCGAATTTAGACTAGAAATTTACTGCGCACAGCAAACTGCAGAAATTTCATAAATTCTTACGCATGAAATTAGCAATTAGAAGGTGAAGTTAGCTAGTTATTATAAGCAAAGTAATGTTGATTGAACTCCGGTGATACTCGTAAATGTGGGTGAATTGTGCGAGGTTACATCGAGTGCTCTTCTATACCGAGCGAATGCAAACTAGAAATTAGTGTATGTGGGGATCTGTCTGTTAGATACGGACAAATCTCCGCGTTCAGCGCACAGCTTGATTAAAACTGAAAGATCTACCTATACACGAAACACACGGCATAGCGTGAAGTGGCGGTCGACTGAGGATTAAAGTCGGAATAATCCTACTAGTACTGGTTTGATGAATTCTTTTTTATTCAAACTAAATATTTACTGGTTTGTTATTAAAGTCAAAGCATTTATAGGCATTGTTATGGTACTCCTTGAAAATTCAAAAGCGCCTGTTAAAGTTTATCAACAACACATGCATACATGTTAAATTGAGCAGTTGGACTGTTCGTCAAAAAGTTAATCCATTTGTAAAATTATGAAAACGGTTGTAAAACATTTGTTAGGCAAATAAAAAAGGGGTGGCTTTAATAGTAGGTTACACGAACGTCGAACGTTTTGAAACATTCTTGACCTTTACCCACACCTTTACCCGGTCAAACAATCGGGGTAAAGGTAATCAAAACTGAGCGTTTTCAACTTCGTAAACAATTTAGAAACCAGAGAGCCTTTCTGAGCAACTATTTATCTCTATTTATGTATGTTATAGTCACTATAGAAGTAAATACTAAATAGCTTTCTGACTAAGACATCCTCAAAAATATATTTTCCTTTACCCAAGTTCACCACTACACTGCGGCCGACGAGAGAATCCGTTCTTGACACTTGTCAGTTTCATATAAACGAATACGTTTTTGCGAATTTGATGTTTTTTAGGAACTAGAATTCTCGCACTGACAGGAACGCATTCTCTCCACGGCCGGACTGTAGGTATAATGCCATAGGTATTATACTGAAGATCAAGTGACAACATTTACAAGCTATGAGCTTTGGAAGATTTTGAAGGTCATCGGAAACGTGTTGCCGCCTACGAGACAAGACGACGCACATATTCAGCGGATTATGATACTTTCACTTTGCATATTTCCAATTATAATTTTATAATGCCCTTATCATTTCACAGTTTACATTAACAATTTTCTATCAACTCTAAACAATACGATGATAAAAGTACAACTTCATTATTCTATTGAAATGAATATAAAGGACAATGTTAAAGACAATCAATTCAAAAAATTGATTAAGTCGATTTTAAAATTGTGGCTCGCAAAGGTAGGTAACATAAATAGCTCGAGTTAGGTACGGTCGGAGAGTTCCGCTTCTAAGTTATCGTTTCCGAACATTTTATTATTTTTTAATTTGATATATCCCTTACACAGATCCTAAGTAATTAATTATAACGCTGGGTAACGTCTACCAAAATTTCATGAATAATGAAAACTCCATCTTTTTATGAATCAGCATTTGAAGTTGCCTAAAATTAAAACAAAGTAGTACTTAATTCAGATAACGCTTTTTAGAAATGGGTTAATTCTCATAAAATGTTATAAGGTGCACTTACTTATTTTAATAGAAGAGTATATACCTGATTTTGCGAAAAGCTTTTTAGGGTTCTAGCAACGGCCTGTTTACTGTGTACGTAACTACGAATTCTATAATTAGGCACAAAGTGAAGGTACTTCTTTCTATACCTACATATTATAAATTAGAGTATTTTCGTGTCAGTCTGTTTGACCATTTGTTCTTCTACACTACGCGACCGATTTTGTTGCGGTTTTTACATCAATCATAAAGCAATCTCGATGTTTAGTCAAGTCGTAGAACCCACGCGAAGCAAGTCTGTTTCGCTAGTATTATTAAAATTGAACAGATGAATTACCTAACTAGGTAATTGTCTTTAGATACCTACCTTAGCATTTTAGCCAAACCCCAATGTTTTATCGTAATTACCATAAAGTTATCACTATACTTACAGATCTAGCTACAATAATCATTTTATCTGAAGTTTACATAGGATATTCCATTTAGAATATGTGCACAAGACCTCGAATCATAATTAGTTTCCCATTACCGGTCCGGGACTTGATTTTATTAGGGCTGAATCTTATTAAACAGCATGTTAGCTTAAGGTGGAATATTACACGAAGATAGACCAGTTTTGTAGTGGGATTTTAAATCTTAAAGGATAATGTCCAACAAGCGATTTTTTTTTTCAAATAAAAGTTGTTTTTTTTTACTTTGAAGCTTCAAGTTTGCAAGTAGTTTTTGTTTCTAAATTAGAACCTAGCCAAAGACTGAAGAGTGTGGATTCTGGAAGTTGGTAAAAATCAATATGCACTACAGAGCGATATTTGATAAAAAGTTGAGTCAAATCGTGTATTTCAAGTATAAAATACACTTATGAACGTCAAAATATACAAGAAAATATAATTGATTCGAGGCGACTTCGTATGGAGAAGAACGGGCAAGAAACTTCATAGATTTTTTAAAAATTTTGTTCAATATGCATACATTATATCACTTAGAATAATATTACTACACTATAAAAATATTATATATACAACTATTTGCAACGTAGCCAACATTCAGAAAGCACCCTCTAAAATGTTAAAAACAACCTTAAATAGCCGGGTTGTTGATGTTGCCTTCTATCTACATATTTATTTCCGTAAAAAATTGTTAGAGAAAATTAAATTTACGCTGCGTAGGTAATGAAGTGGCAACACTGTTATTGCCCTCGCCCTAAATATGGGGAAATAATGGTGGCCATGAAACGCTGCGTAGGGAGGAAAGTTATTATGAATGAAAAATATATAAATACTCTTCGAATCGGCTTATCAGGAGCTTACATAGGATTGTGCGTACTTACGTTGTAATGATCAATTATGATAAGTATAAATATATTTGAAAAATAAGTTTTGACATTATCAACTGATTCGTTCATGTTTGTAATACACACACACACATACACACACACACACACACACACACACACACACACACACACACACACACACACACATCGTCTTGGACTACTGATGTACTGACGACAGACACTGACACTGTGTGATGGACTGTAGATGTTGTACTTATTGGGGTGAATAAACATTGAAGTAACTGAAAAATAGGTACCTGAAAGGGTTTGCTGAAGTTTTCTGAAATATTAGTACCTACTGCCAAGCATAACACAGTAGTTTTCACATTTAGGTTAGAATAGTCAGCCTATAATCTTCCCACTGCTGGGACACTGGTCTCCTCTTTGTGAGAGAGAGCGGGCCGTAATCCACCACACGGGCCCAGTGCGGGTTGGTAGATATCGCATGTCTTCGAAGTTGTTATTTCAAGGACATTTACTCACCGTTTTGAGAGCACCGGTCATGAAACAATTTGCTCAAAGTAAAACGCCTGCCAGGGTTCGACCTTACGACCTACAACTCGTAAGTCGCGGTCATTACCACTGGGCCACCACTGCTCTTCTCTACATTTACGTTAAGAAGGCTTTATTAAATAATTATCTAGATATTATAAAATACAAAGTGGAGCAAAACGGCAAGTACTAATTTGTAACCCCCCTAGTGAAACAACATTAAATAATACCAATTTTTCCTACATTTGTACTTAATTGTTAATTACGTACATAACCATTGCCAAAGCCAATTGTGTTTGCGAAAGAATATCTTATCTGTTATACTATGAAATCGTCTTTAACAGTCATTTAGTCTAGAAACACAATGTATTCTATACGTAACAAGCTGTTACCTCGCATTCTAGGAAAACTCCTATAGTGAAAAAATACCCTATATTTTAATCCAGTTCTTAATCTACCAGTATGTCAATTTTTATTCAAATCTCTCCAGCCGTTTAAGCGTGATTGAGGAACAAATATACATACAAACCAAGCTTTCATATTTATTATATTCAGTAGGTAAAATATGAAAAACACACAGCGTGTTTTCATAAAACGTATTTTTGTGTCAAATCTCCAATCATTCTAATTTGACATTTCTTTGTTACAGATTGCCTACCAGCAGCATAAAGAAAAAAGGTACGTCCATAGCGTTCATTAGCACCATTTCATGTTAAAATCATATCTGTTATGGCATAAATGCGTGATGTCCCTCTATTAGGGAGGTACGGCCGTGGGATATAAGTATTCGTAGGTAAATTATTACGCCACTCGTGCTCACCGATTTTACGTACTTCATTTCGTGTACAGTAATTTAGTTTCGTTTACCCCGCTTTTGTATCAAAATCAAAGGCTGAATTAGGCTGGAAATCTGCAAAAGTTACAAAAATAGCTTCCTAATTGAGTAATGCACTATCAATCACAACTTGAATCATTTTGAAGGATATTGATATTACTAATCCATTGCTTCATATGTGTTAGAAAAAATTGTCTACTCAGCAACGTAAAAAATGCAATGCATGTTGTTGAACTGTCACAATGAAAGCCATTCCTACTGTTAGTGACTTACGCAATTACCCCGCTGGTCCCAAAATGCTCTCCCTTCACCATTTCCTAGTTTTGGAACAGGAAAAAAATGAAATACTCGCTAGCAATAGAGCTATTATATGCCAATAGGGATGTCAAATCAATGTTATGATTTGACACTGTTAATGTCTAATGCCTCGCAGTCCGCAGGCCGTAATTTCATTAAACGCATTAACTTCATTGAAGAAAAAATAAACATTGCACAACGTCACGCTTGAAGAAGGGATGAACTATTAACTGTCCGACCACACGAAAAATATATCAAAATCATACTCCCCCTTTCCCCTTACAATGTTAGGAACTGATATATTTGGCATTCAGGGAGCTGTATGCCTATATTTTCAGCATTCATATAGCGAACGGTAGAACAATAGACGTTTAGGAGGGCGTTCTAATGGCTGGTGAAGTACAACCCTTTTAGAATGAACAAGCGATCAGAGAGGGGAACCGCTGACTAAATCTGGTTCCGCTAAGTAGGAAATATGTAGGTAGGTGAATACGTAACGGTTAGACAAATAGAATTGAGAAACTTTTCAACTTTGAAAGTTGTTTAAAAATGTTTTAGATGGTCCTACCGTTACTGTTTGCATAACATATAAGTAATTCTTTAAAAAATTACGACAAAGTTGACCAAGATTTTATTTACTTTTCTAAACTAATATCATAATTAAAAAAGAGAAAGAATTAGATTTTTTATCCCGATAATCACACGGGATCGAGACTCATGCGGGCGAAACCGCGGGGCGCAGCTAGTGACAAACGACTGTGGAATATACAATTGTCGATGTCTTTTCCAAGTGAAAACGTGAAAATAGAAATGTGTCGGTTACTTGTCCATTTAAAAAAATAACAATGATAATTTTAAGATAATCTACAAAGGACGATTGAAAAATACGTGGGCGGTTTATCCAGAAGACTAACGTAAACTCTGAACTGTTTTTCTTTAAAACTATAATAAGGTCAAGTTTCAATTCAGTTTTAAAAAAATATCTATAACGTAGGTTTGCTTATCTATCGTCTCGAAGCTTCCAAGACGAAAATTGTCACCTCTGTTATTTTAAAAAAAGGATATCAAGGTAGCATAAATTTTTAAGCGGTACAGAACATTCAGCGTTTCTATAGCTAAACGGCTACTGAATAACAATCGTGGGCGCTTTATTCAGCGCTGCAGCGGGACGAGCACCTTTTGTGTCCTGGCGACTGTATGCATTCCTCTCTTTACATATAAAGCCTTGCCAGTATGAACGTACATGAACATCATTAAGTCGACTCGGGATAGTCGAGAGGGATATAACAATCGCACTCTAAAGGTCTCATATTTTAAAGCCTTCTGCCATACGTTGTGTGTGAGTGTGTGTTTTAAAATTCCTGGTTGGTCCTTTGCAAAAATTTAAGAGGTAATCTTTCCCTAATTGCCTATGTTATGAAAACTATTCCTCTATTTGGCTATGTTATAAAGTCTAATTTTTAGTCACACATTCAAAACATATCGTAGTAGGCGGCATTCAGCCCGTCTATTCTGTAAAAATCTCACCGTGAAAACTTAGGTGAAGTGAGCTGTCATTCCACCTAATACTAAGGATTGACAGTTCACTTCAACCTCACTTCACCTAAGTTACCGCGGTGAGATTTGTACTTTAGGACAATAACTGTTAAGAATTGGAGATCTAAAGTCTGATAAGATAGGAATGACCCTACCGAGCGATCAATGCCAGATGCTACTTTTGGTTAAGGTTCCCAAGCAGCTTGCACATTATAATTCAATCATAAGCTCACCACTATGCTCATGGTTCTGTATTTAGCACAGATTAACGACTTTACTAATACTTCTCCCGTTAATTTATCTCGCCTTGGAGACTGATATTAATTATTGCAGAGTGGGTGCGGTTCATGGCACAGAAAGACTAAGCCAACCTATATTTTGAAATAAATGCGCATATGATTAAAGGATTATGGCAAATGGGGACAATCTATCGATTGGAACTTTGATAAACCGGCTTTTACAAAAGATACGGAACATTTTAGATAATCTAACAATAAACTGTCGATTGTCGATAATAAACATGAACTGAATCATGATTTCTACACATATGCACTTAATCGTAGTCGAACAGATTATTCTTTCCTCTCTTTTAAACACCTTTCTTCCTTCTTCAAATAACAATATCTCCTTCCGTGAAGTAAATTGCCTAGCTTCCCTATGCTATTGTGTACCGGTATAAATCGAGAGTGCTTATCATTGCTGTATTAATATATGCGCCCTCGATAGAAAGGCAAGGCACTCGGTATCACTCACAAGAAGGAGCTCATGTTTGCCGGTCCCGGCTTATGTAAACGATCTTAATAGCGCACTTCAGTTTTCTTTTTTCCGCGTCATTGCTCGCATATGTTCCATTACTTCTATCTCAGAGAATCGATATTGTAGACCTGATAGGATCACTGAAAGAAACCTTACAAACTAAAGTATGGTAATCTGGAGTTCGATCCCATTGAATACTAATTTTCTGAAATTTAATAAGCTGAATTTATTGGATTTGCATGTCAAATTAGTTGGCATTGAAGAAAATAAGGCGAATGGACGTTAAAAATAGATATCGTCTTTGAAAATAATACAACAAATCTATCACATAAACAAGCCTCTTACGATGCTATACACATCTGAGGTCACAAACTTAACATTTATTTTGTTAGAGCATGAAATGGGTTTCAATTTTTCACTTTGAGTTTAAAGTCAACATTTATGTCTGGATAGAATTTGTCTAGTAAACAGGCTTGCTGCGACTTTTCAATGTATGTGCGCGTATCTTCCTGCGCTAAACTTTCTTGGAAGTTCGCCAAATAAAATGCCTATAACGTTCGAAAATAAGTTTCTAGCTTCTATGAGAAAGCTTTTATAATGCATTGGGAATCACAAAGGATACAAATGAAATGAAGAACTGAATTGCGGATTGAAAGACCAAAAACTTAACCTAGAAATACCTACTAGAACGTGCGAATGATTTCCATCCACGTTCATTTGTTTCTTCCAATAGATCATGTTCCGAAAGTGTGCCACTAACTATGTCAATGTCACCATTCAATAAAACGATATGATTAGAAGCACATGTGTATAATTCGTACATTTTCATTAATACATCGTTGTATACGAAGCCGTTCAATTAGCAGAGGCGGTTGATAGTTCATTGACCGACGTGTTTGTTGAACGACGCGGTTTACGGCTCCGTGCGTTATATTGTCGCCGATATTATTTTTATTTCTGTCTTTACATCTCTCGCTTAGCTCGATTATATAAAGTGGGGGTTGATGAGGTGGCTATAGAGTCTCATTATTGGGTGGTTGGTAGAGCATCGGTATGTCAGGTAATAAATTGGGCTTAGGTTCAAGACAAATAATTGCAACGATACAAGTCTAACTACCTATTAATGTTTTTTTGCGTTTGCTTACCAAGTTCGAACCACAAAATTATAACCAATTCGTTTGTTTAAAATTGTACTTACTGACTTTATGTAAATAAAGTTTATTTTCGGAATAACGAGAGTACTTAAGTAAATAAGTACAAGATCTGTTTATCTTTCATTCCTTAGCTTACCAACGATGAAAGTAAAATAGATTTCTGAATATTTTTTCCCTGTTGGAGATGTACTTATTACTAGTGACGTCATTTGAAATGTAACTAAAGGCCTAGTTAACATTGAAAAGTCTATTTATTTCGCTTGATCAGATATTTAAGAAGCTTAAAAAGAACAGTATTTTTTATGCAAACACTGCTCAAAGATCAAAAAGGAAGTTCTGTACTCTTTGGTATCTTATTCCATTTAACTGGTTACTAATTTTTTTAGAAACAAAATCAACAAGCCCTACTCTTTGAAATTGTATAATTTAATTATTACCCTTTTTTTACAAATGCTCCACTAAAGGAAACGATCAAAGGTTCTTTTTATCATCAGAGTTTTTTAAACAAAAGTCACAGTATTTACAGTAGATGGTTTCTTAGATATCGTGAAATAATTGCTTTGTCTTTTATTTTTCTCAGAAAATTGAAAGAAACTGAACGATAAAATGTAGGGGTCCTCTTCAGTAATAGCCTATTTGCGACCTACGGCCTTACTTTCAACCCACTCTTATATTGAAGCTAAATCAGTACTGCGGGGTTTTGATGAACAAAACAATTTGTAATCTACGTGACCTATGAAGGAAAGGAAATCGAAAACGTTATTGGAAAACCAAACATTTATACATATAGTTTATTTATATCAACATAAACTACTACGGTATTCTAGTTAATATGTAGGTATTCAGCTGTAGATATAATACATAGAGTAGTGTATCGAAATCTAAGCACTGTTTTGGAAACTGATAACTAAAACCCTTGATGTAAAGGCAGATGTTACATACGTTCGGATAACATACATTTATAAGATCGGCGTTACGATGTTGAAGTCAAAATGCAAATTTATCTTTAACGAACCTGAAAATTATATTAAGGAAACCCTCATTCCACTAGTAACAGTTTGTAGAACTACCGTGTCACTTGTAATTTTAGTACAATCTGCAAATAGTTTAATCAGTCTTGCCTGGGAGCGAACTTCGGAAGAGAAATAGTTTTGTTAAAGAAGATTTCGACAAGATACAAAATATAACCACAGCTAATTAATATAGTTTTCAATACGAGACGAATTTAATTAAATTGACAAATTCTTAGGTAGTACATCAATGTAATAGAGCTATCAATCTAACCACTGGACCCGCGTGGAAGATAACCGCCCACTCCCTCTCGAAAGGAGGACGCCTGTGGGAACATTATAGGCTGATTATCATTGCAAGCATTATTAATTAGGACTATATTACGTTATTTTTCCACAAATGTGTACTTAACAAGTCTCGTCAAAAAGCAAACAGGAGACTACGCTACTGCAATGTGTAGGTGCAAAATATTCTGGAATGTCTTGTATTTTTCAATCGCGTGCTGTACCAACCCTAGTAAATTGTTCACCGACTTATGATGATCAATTACTCCGTCGACTTTTTTTACAAATAGCCCCAGGGTCTGTCTGGCAGCCCTACCCGGTGAATCCCTGTTATTGCTACGCATACACATCAACGCCGCTCGTCTCCCTAACTCTGTTAGGAAAATTTAATCCCGTCGGCCGCAGTATTGCGGCTTCTTGGAACTCTGTAGGCAGCCCTAAGACAGAGCCTGACACCTGATGAGAGTTAAAACGCTATCGTTTATCATCTTGTAACGTATGGTGCACAGTATTTTATTTGTGAGTGGGTTGGTTGGTAACAAATAGGGATTGCGAAGTGGACTGACGAAATAACGTTTGCGTTTGCGTTTGCGTAGTGTTTTGTAGTTTCCATGAGGTTTCGGTTTTGCCATTTCGCAACGGAACCCTAAAAATGTAAACGTTTTTGTGATTTTGGTTGAAAGGGGTCACGAAAGTATGTTTAAATATTTAAGCAAAGATAACAGAAACATTCAAGATACTTATAAATTGATTACTATGAGGAATGACTACGTGACTAACATACCTACCTATACAGCAATTATGAAAAAACTTTTGTTAATGTTCCGATTGAGGCCTAAAGCCGCGTTCATGCTCTAAGTCTATAACTATTAACCAAGGGAAACCTAACCCGTTAAACCCCATGATTTTTTTAAAATAAAATATCATTTGATTCTTCTCACGTTAAATATTCCATCTCCCAACAAGGCATGAGCAAGCTACGAGTATACCACTATTTATTTCATAATTATTATTATATTTATGTACACTTATAGCGTCAGCTCTGACAGCTGCGACGAGTCGCCCATGTGAAAAGTGAAACAAATTATTTGAGACCACAATTTAATATTTTACGCATCGAAATGAAAATGGCACCCAAGTAGACGTTTTCGAACGTATATTTTACTGCCTTGTGGTGATGTCCTACAGAAGGGTCAGGTGCGGAGTACTCGCTACCGGCGTACGTGTCGGTGTATTACCAGAGGGGCAATTCTCGTAATTTTAAGAACGTTCACAATCTTAGGGGCAATTCTGGTAATTTTAAGATCGTTCACAGTCTGATCTCAGTCTCAATCTGTCAAAATAATCTCTAATTTTCCTACATTTTTGACAAGTTTCTGACATTTGTTTGTCGCCGAGATGAGACTGCGACTAGATTTTGAACGTTTTAAATTACGAGAATTGACCTTGAGATCTCAGCTCAAAATTGAAAAAAAAAAAACCGCATAATTCCAATTTCCCTGAAATTAGAATTTTTGACAGATAAAGCTGAGATCATACATTTTTGACATTAATTCTCGCTCGTAGATTTTGAACGTTTTTAATTACGGAAATTGGCCTTCAGATGTATGAACGTAAACGAGGCAAAAGGATCGTAGCTGGTGTCGTTCTGTAGTTTCTGCCTACCCCCATAGGGAGAAGGCGTGAGATTATATGTGTATGTATGTATGTATTTTAATATCATGAGAAACCCAAAGATAAGATGCTACAAGATGCTAATTTAAGCAATATAAAAATCCAAGAGAAGAAAGCCTAGGGGAAAAGAAACGGTTAGGATTACGAGTACGTGGATTCCATTTTCCATTTTTGTGATATTATCTGAGCCGTGCAATTCAGTAACATTTAATTTAAATGCTGGCATGTAACTCTGTGACAGAATAGTCGCATGTAAATCAGATTTCAGCGCAAAATGAAAGAAGAAAGTATTATTCGGTCGTTTGTCCGGCTAAAGAGGTTCATTACGACCACGAGTAGTTTCCTAATAGTCCTGACTGCAAGCGAATGGAACAAATAATCCAATCTCTATTCCCTTATTAACCTTTAATACTCAACGATAGCTGCTTACGCAATGTAAGCACCAGCTTGATTAAATTGGAAAATGTATTAATAGAGAGAGCCCTGGGACCCATAACACAAGTTTAATCTTAGCTTAGGTGCCAGTTGAGATAGCCAGAGATTTATGATGATGATTTATTTATGTTTTTTTTTTACAATTTAAAAACAATAGTGTCACACTAATAATCTATGGCATTTATATTATTTGGAAAATTGGAAATAAAGTTTTTTTTTTTTTTAATCTTTCCGACAATTATGACCGCTAACATGATGGATAGAGTAGTCATTTTTCAATATTTTACATCACATTGACTTTTTTAAGTTTACGTCATAATTTTTCCTGGACATTTGTAGGCTAAAAAGAAAACATCTTTAAGATCAAGAACCCCGCATTTTAAGGCAAAAGCACAAAAATTAATAATATGTAACTCCCCATGCAAGCTGTTTATGGTAATTTAATGAAAGCCCCTTTTATTAAGGTCCGGTTAAGCCGATATCGGCAATGTCAAATTTAATACTCCTACGTCCACTGACGATGATATTTCGGACAATTTGTGTGCAATTTGCATCGGCACTTGTTGCATGCATGACATTATCGCAGCATGAGAGGGTTAAAATGAAGGATTATCGTTCACTTTACGTACTTCGGTATACGAATTGGCAATAACCCTGCTGGACGCTCTCGGAACGTTTGCATGTTGTTTTTTTCCACTTTTTGCGCCTTCCTTCATGAAAGAGGTTCGTTACTGTGTGTTTTCCGGAGCCGTGATTGGCGCGCTACTCATTCTAGCTTCACTCGTCAATTTTGGAAGCCGACGCTATAACAATTTTAATTAAAAAAACGTGTTCATTTCATAGCTTTGGGAAGATTATCGGAAGTAGGTAAACTTATGAAGTTCTGAGCACATTTTCTTAAGAGGATTGGCTGAATAGATACGTTTCCGATTTGACCTTTGGTAAATTTTGTAACTTTGTAATTAGGAGAAATAGGTAAAATAGAGCTTTAGGTTATTGTGTCTACGAAGATCCAATCGATGTGAATGAATGAAATGATTACAATTGATTGAAAGTTTTAATAATCAATTAATTCTGCTTGAAGCTAATAGTCTCGTCAATTGAATTTCACCTGAAACTAAATAGGTTTTTGCTATTAGTGGTCGGCCGTCGGGAGCAGTGAGTGCGGAACCAATTAAACTTACCCGGTAGTGCCGAAACCCCTGTAACAATGCCATTCTTAGAAATTTGACTTCAGCCATCCGATTACATTTAACGATCAAACTAATTGGATTTCAAAAACCTTTGCTCTCACCTCTCTCTACAGCGTAAATTAAACAGAGAAAGTATGCCTAAAAAAATATTAGTATTTTTCTAAACTAATTACATAGATAAAATTTTTGATTGTATGTTTGTTTCTTACGCTTTAGAGCTAAAACGGTTAATCGGATTTGGATGATATTTGCCACATCGGTAGACCATGACCTGAAAAAGGAAATAGGCTACTTTTCATTCAGGCTAATTTATAAAAAAGTAATTATTATTTTAATGCAATCTACGTAATGTTATCATTTACAATCCCGCTAATTATCTCACAAATGTTTCTTAGTAGTTCATGAAACTTAATAAATAAATGAAAACAATTTAAAACTGATTATCTACAAGTTTCTCTCTTGATTGAACTAATAACAAAGTTTACCGTTCGATATCCGACGAAGTGTCATGGAAAGATAAACGATTATACGCAGGTGTTTTCAAGTATTTTAATCAGAGGATGGTGTTGATCCCGCGGTGATTGTAGAATTTCAAATGAACTGACGGATAATACCGTACAAAAGGGATAATGACTATATTAGAAATGTTCCAATAAATAATGTTTTTTCAATAAAAAGCATAGTAAAATGGGGTTATGGAAAAAACCTGTAACATCGAAGGAAACATGAACCCTTTACTCCCTTTAAAAGTTTTTGGAAAGTATTATTCCCGTTCTTGTCGCGCGGTACGGACAATGTATGACGCACAGTACAGTTCGGCCGTCGAGAGAATGCATTTGTGACACTCACTTTGTGTCAGTGCGACAGTTCTAGTAACTGATAAAGATCAAATTCGCAAAACACGTATTCGTTTGCATGAAACTGACGGGTGTCAAGAATGCATTCTATCGACGGCCGGACTGTAGTATGAAGTTAAATAGTCGTGACGTCACTTCTGTGTCAGAGCCGTTTTTGTTTAGCAGTTATTTTAAAATGTTTATAACTTGTTCATTTTTGTAATCTTTTACACTTTTTATAATATTGTTTCTATTATTTGCAAACAATATTTTTAAGAATTTAAAAAAATATAGGTACGTTGAAAAAATATTGTCTTCATCCCTATTGCAGAACACAGGTGGCATTTGGCGTGAAATGGTGAAACATTTTTTCCATAAATGTCAGGTGCACCAAACAGACAGTGACACCGACAAAATATGCGGGAAATGCAAAAACTTCGTTGCATTTTTATGAAAGATAGCCAGCTTTATATTTGATATTTAGCTCTGCTAACCGACAGCGGTAATGTTGTACATTATATGACAACGACGACCAGTGCTTGAGAAATGTTGTAAAACTTTTCCTACATAGAGAATTTACGTAAAGCGTAACTTAATACAACAATGTTACAAAGAGTATAAAATTATATTGGACGCGAGTTTTCGTCACTTAATAGGGTGTAAGCGCATATAGTGTTAGGCTAGTGCACACCTGTAGCTTCGTGTTGAGTTCCAATTTAACGCTCGGGTGATCAAAGACAGCCACGTATGGCTAATACCGTACGCGTACAGCCGTACACCGCTCGTTAAATAACGTCAGTCGATACCGAATCACGCGTTCGATGTTGTGTTCCAGGTTTTATTTCGTTTTTTATAGATGACTAATGATTTGACGAATTCTATTGGGGTATCGAACTGAATTAGCTAGTTTTGATAGCATTGGGTTTTTCCAAAGAATTATAAGAAACCTAATTTACCAATAAAAAGCTTAAACTGTAGTTCAGTAGAAGAAATCCTTGAAATATGTTTCTAGTTATCATTTTGTTCATAGAAATTTATAGTGACGTATAAACGGGGAGATGAAAGACAAGGGTTGTCCATTTCATCATTGAGGTAATGGGTGAGGATTGCAGCCCTATTTTATACTCTTCAATTAAGTATTTATCATTCTTGACATTTTAATAAATTATATCAAACTAACCAGTTGGATTGAAGACAATTATTTATTATTAACACCCAATCAATATAAATCTGAATTAATTAAAGCACTCGTTTTGAGATTTCAGACATATTTTGATAACCTTTACCTTTGACTTTATCAATCAAATTCATTCTATTTAGGGCTGATTTTTCCAATGCCAGATAATTAAATCAGAGGAATAATTTTGAAATTTCGACAGTTCATCCAGACAAAAACTGTCAGGCGTTAATTTTATTCCACGAATAAAAATTATCCGTCTATTGAAAAATCAGCCCATAGGTAAACACATATTTTTACACTCTCGGCCAAAATAATTGGGTGGACTTAAATAAATATCAAGGCGAAGAAAAATAAATCAATATCTGCTTGCAGACAGTATTGTATTCCGAACACCTACGAACATTTACATAACCATTGTCATATTTCAGAGGGGCAATTCTCGTAATTTTAAGACGTCACGTTCACAGTCTGATCTCAGTCTCAATCTGTCAAAAATACGTCTAATTTCCCTACATTTTGACAAGTTTTTGACATTTGTTTGTCGCCGAGATGAGACTGCGACTAGATTTTGATCGTTTTGAATTACGAGAATTGGCCTTCTGGTTTCTGATCAAAATAACTACAAAGGAGATAACTGACAAAAGCGTTTCAAATCCTTAAAGTATTTCTAAGCTTATAAGTAGATTACCTACTTCCACGAAGCCAAGAATAAAAACGTGTTACAAAAATGTGAAGAAGTATAAGAATTCTATTCACGCGTGTTGTACTGAGCCTTGCAGTTTTCGAAGTTGATGCAAACCGATGAAATTATTTCCATGTGATCATCCAATTGGACATAAGCCGTCTGACAAAAGGATATCTGAGTGGAGGGTTGTTGAGGGATCGAACTGACGAATCTGTATCTGTATATCAAGCGGAGGAATTGCGTAACACACAGAACATGACAATTGATCGCAATGGTTTTCATTTTGACAGTTCACCTACGTCCATTGCGTTGTTTACGATATTGAGCAGACAAATTTTTCAAACCTATGAAGTAATGGATTAGCGATATCCTTCAAAACTTTCGGACTGTGATTGAAAGTGTGTTACGCAATTAGGGGGCAGAGTCGACGCTGTATTCATAATATACTACCTGTGCCCCGCGGTTTCACCCGCATAAGTTTAGATCCCGTGGGAACATCGGAATAAAACGTATCCTATATGTTAATCCTGGTTATAAACCATCTGTGTGCCAAATTTTATCCAAATCCATTCAGTAGTTTTTGCGTGAAAGAGTAACAAACATCCATCCATCCATCCATCCATCCATCTATCCATACAAACCTTCACATTTCTAATATTAGTAAGATTTTTACATCGTCGGTGGACTCATAACTATGGCGAATTATTGGCCAGGATAACGAGAACTCGAAAGCTATGGAAGCTTATAAATATTATCGGAATATTTGCGAGATGGTGTATGAAACATTTTAATAAGAAGTCGGAGTATTTTCATTATAATATGTACTGGTTGTATTTGTAGGGCATCTGTTTAGAAGATAAATAAAAAATAGAACATTATTTTTATTAGAACATGTTCTCCATACATCGATTTTGTAACTGTGTATACTCATAATTAACATAGCATTTTTTTTTTCACCTAAAAGGCAAAAATAGGTTCTTACACAAATACTTTTTTATGTTAGCCGATAACTATGTCTAAACTAATATTATAAAGAGAAAAGATTTGATTTTTTGTATGTTTTTTGTTACAATTTCACGGTAAAACGGCTGAACGGATTTGGATGAAATTTGGTACATGGGTAAGCCAAGACCTGGATTTGGACTTAGGATACTTTTTATTATTTTTATATTTCCACGGTATAGAGACTTATGCGGGTGAAACCATGGAGCGCAGTTGTGTATGATAAAATATACTATATTTTGTTGTTCGCTCTCAATACTACATGGAAAATTAAACCATAACTAAACGTAGCAAATATTATAGGAAATGCGCACATAATTATGTTCCTAAAAGATACAGTTATTCATCATTGACCTTTAGCTCAAATATTTCAAAAGTGTATGTATACAATACACGTATAATAAAACTTATTAAAAATGACTTTTGCATAACGCTTACAAGTGCAAATTTTTTTGTAACATTTCACTGTCCCGTGTTGACAGACAAATTTAATTTCAAATAACGCTTGATGAAAAAAGTCAGGTGTATTTGTTACAAAATTGTTGTTGTGATATACTGTCGAAACTTTACTAGTTTTACGTAGCTACCACCGATCCAATCAATCGACTTACACCATCTTCTTTTAAACTTTCAAACAAGATTTTAGGCACCTGCCCCACCGTGAGGAAGCGACTAGCTAGCAACGATTTTCTCAAGAATCGCACAAAATGTTATAGGTCCCGTGTAAGTAGAAGAGATACATATATTAATAGTTGATCGCTGACTGCGGACACCGCCGGCGAGTACTCGTTTGTTGCAGCGACAAGAGCTATTAAAGAGAGTGATCGCTCAGCGACACTCGCTTGGCGGGCAGAACACTCGCTGAGAGACTCACACTTGGTACTTTGGCATACCAGCGAGTAATCGCTCATCGCCGTCACACTGCTAGTTGCTTGTCGACTCGTTTGTAGTTAGCAAGCTTTACTCGTTTCTCGCTTGTCGCCGGCGATAGGACACCTGCCTTAAGCAGACGACAGTTTTTATGACTATGCACCGCCTGATGCCATTTTGAATTTACAATCGTACATTCGGTCGAAATGGAATTTCTTTCAAATCTATTCCAAATCCGTTTTTAAAGTTAAGGGGACAAAGGAACACAGTGAGATGAGAATGAAGCTCTCTGTGTAGAAAAAATTTTAGGCCCTTTGTACTACACTCACATTTTTCTTGGTTTGGATAACAACGGTTTAAACGCCGGAAACACGGTTCGTCAATGTTGTTGTTGGAAGCTTGTTGACAGACAATTTTTTTCTACGGTGCTTTATATACGCCGTACCGTAAAGAGACAGTGCCGTGTACAAAGGGCCTTAGAGTAACAGATGCTTAGGGACTGAATAAAACCGATTACTACAACTATCTAATTAACAGTCAGCTCTAGGACGTGTGAGTATGGAATCCTCAAAGTATCAAAAGTAATTGTTGGTTTGTCGTTTGGTTCTCCTTACTGTCCTTTAAATAAATGGCTCGCAGAGCAATGTGAAGAGTTTCATTAATTGCAGTTTGTTTACTTTGTACCTTTCATGATGACTTGTTGAATTCCCATTAGCTACTCCATTGAATAAATAACTGTAGATTTCAAACAGGGATTCTTAATTTGTGTTGTTACCAAGCTTTGAGTCGTGTTTTCTCTTATTTGGCGTTTCCGTGGGTATCATAATGGTGGTCTCGGAAATAGATGGCAGACTCTGAGGTATTGCGGTGTCACAGCTAGCTTATTTTAAAATTTTCTTTTTTATTGTTCAATAATAAGTGATGCTAATGATAAAACTGCATACGTCACTTAGACCAAAGCGGCGCGACGCGACTCTAGTAGAATATTTTTTAAAAACACTTCGTCGCAATTGTTCTGCCAGAATCGCGTCACACCATTGCGTTGCGTCTGTCTTCTGGGAGCCTTGAAAGCTAGTATTAGAACAAGAACATACATAAGTAAAGGAAACTACGGTCTGACTAAACTCCCTCTGGAAGAGAGGAGGCCTGTGTCCCAGCAGTAGGAACACTATGGGCTGATTATGCTTAGCGTTGGAAGGCCTCCCACACGGTGGACTGACGACCTTGTGAAAGCCGCAGGAACCCGTTGGATGCGAGAAGCAAAGAACCGGTCAAAGTGAAGGTGCTTGGGGGAGCCTATGTCCAGCAGTGGATGTCTTTCGGCTATGGTAATGCTTATACATGCTAGGTAAAGAAAACGAATGACACAAAAAATCGATACCTAACTATTAACTTCAAAATTCGTTTTTTGATGAAAAACACTTGCCTTGCTTGGGTGTAACAAAAAGGTGAAGGAAAAACAGTTGATTGATGAGCCGACATTATTTTATGATGACGTCACCACATGAGATAACGAATATTATAGAATGGAGGGGTGACCAGTGACCGCTTTATGAAAGAAACTTCGCTACAAAAGAGGATACCTAAGCTATAGGATTGGACCTTTTAATAAAATCGCATATGAACATTATACCTCTTTATCTATTGTCATAATTTAATCTCAATGTTTGCTTTGATAAGTTTATCGAATCTTATACCCAACTTTCATATAGAGATATTTATAAAGGCCGACCAAAATGTATTATTATTATTTATTAGACACTTACACCAACACACTTACCAACTCTCACTGGGCCCGCGTGGTGGATTACCACTTCCTCACACCGAGAGGAGACCTGTGTCCCAGCAGTTCACCGCCCGGCAAGGACCAGGCCCGGGTCGACGGCGCGTTGTGTTCCATGCGCGCCTCAAAGAGATGTCAGCACGAACTGACGGGGTCCGCTAGGGCCGATGCCTGCCAGGGCCGCGGGTTGTTCGAAAGAGATACCGTGGCCAGTGGCATATGCAACTGAAGGAACACGGCTGGGTTTTAGTCAGTAAAAGACACGCCCTCTCGCTCCACCCAGAGCGGGAGAAGTCATATGATGACTTCCCACCCAGAAAAAAAAAAATAGTCCTGTGTCCCAGCATGCAGTGGGGACATTATAGTATCTGTATGTGTACACACTTACATAAATACCTATCATTACAGTGGCCCAATTCAATAGTGCAGTTATGACAATAGGATTTAATGAAATATTTAAACTAATTAAAAACAATATAATAAATAGTTTACCTACAACAAATAACATAAGTATAACATGACAAGATTGACAAGTGAAAACCATAAAATGAGTTTTAGTAGTTAATCGAGATTTTCATCAACATCATTCAGCCGCCAAGAAAGCCCACTCCACTCCACACCACCACTCCACTTCACCATTTGTCACATTGGTACTTGACAGAATTTGAACGCACAACCTCATGCATGAGAGGTGATACCTTACCTACGGGGCCCTCACTACCGTAGGTGGTATGCAAGGTGGAGACGACAATCCCAAAAAGAAATTATCTAATGCCGTTCCCAATCAGCATACGAAAATTCAATCAAATATGTCCAAAAGTTTAGTCACTATAGTTAGTCAAAGATTGGCAAAACCGTAGTATATATATAGTCCGTCCATCGCTACTATACTCGTATATTTAGTTTGTTTAAAAAAAATCTATTTTGATACTAGGACTTATTTGTTAGTTCCAAAAAACTGACAATTATTTTCATTTATTCATATTGGTGTCTCCACATTGTATATATAATTACTATGATTGCATCTTAAATTATACCTTCCTACTCTTATGACAGTTACATTTACAAAAATCCCTAATATATCATAAAGAATTTGAAAGCCTTTGAAGTTATTCCACTATTTGTATCATATACGTGTCTCTACAAGCGTTTTTTTGCTTTGAACTGCCTTCCTTTAGAAGTAAAATAGATTCTGTATGGATTAGCGAAATTCATGTTTTTTTCTCTTTTTTGTGGTCTCTTCCTTCAAAATTATTGTGACTAAGGAGGTAATATATAAAGGACTTAGGGCTGATTTTTCCAACGCCAGTTAATTTTATAAAATCTGTCAGACGTCAATTTTATTCTACGAATAAGACTTATCTGTCGATTGAAAAATCTGCCCTTAGTTATATTAATTATTTTGTAGTTGTAATTTTGAAGGGGTTGTGGACACTTTCGTTGATCTTTACGAATCTGTGAAGTGGATACGACCCTAACGTACGGCTCACTGATCTAAGTGAATATTATGTCTTTTGATGTTTTTACATATTTTCTGACATTAATTCGGAATATTCGTGTACTGCTTTGAATCCCATCTAGAAGTAATAATCATGTTTAGCGTACAGTTTTTTTGACGAGTCAAGGTGATTGTACATTTTGCAATTGGTTTGCATACCTAAACTCATTTGAAAAGTCTTTCTCTTGAAACCTTGAAGACACATTGTAAACCAAGAACAAAAGATAGATAATTAGGTGATTGTGTCTCATTAGTCCGGGAACGATAAGTTAACTGGTCTATTCCAGATTTATTTCTGTTAAAATAAAGGAATAATACCAACCTATTAACGTCCCACGATAGGGCAAAGCCCTCTTCTCATACAGAGAAAGTACGAGCATCGATCACCTCGCTTGCTCAAGACAACCCGAGGTACTTGCCAATTCGTGTAACTACCACTGTGAAATTTTCAATTCATATGTATATACTTTCTGAGTTTATCGTAAACTTTACTGACATCGGTGAGGAAACCTGAACTTATAACTTAATATAAATGTGGAAATAATGGAAAGAAAAACAAACTTAGGTAAGGTCTTGAAAAACAATCTTAGGTATCTATCTATGTATTAGTATTTATTCTTGTATTTTATAGTAGTTTCCTAATTATTTATCCCGTATGTTGCACCTGCCATGTTTTGTCTCTGCATCACCCTAAGGTTTGACTGGTAGAAAATGCCTCGAGCATTAAGTCCGCCTTTGTGCAGTATTTGTTTACTTTTGCATAGTTTTAATAAATAAATAAAAATTCTTGAACCAAAAATAAATACTAGAGATGGCTTTAATTCCTGTGGTCATAATTGCTCTGGGCTAACTTTGTATACACAACTACACAGTCAGGTAAATAAGCAGCAACATCTCGATTGCACCCTAACTTGCAATTGCGTTACCATCAATTAAAAGTTCCATAGCATTTACAAATTGCATTTCTGTGAAGTGAGGTCTGTAACCGAAAGACAGTTTCATATAAAGTTCGTGTTTACTCTTAAATGAAAGTTTAGAAATATAGCATAACAAAATAATGTCTCTGTGAGAGGGAGTGGGCCGTAATCTATCACGTGGGCCCGTGCGGGTTGGTAGATGTCACATGCCTTTGAATTTTTGGTTCTAGGACATGCTGGTTTCGTCACGATGTTTTTCTTCACCGTTTTGAGAGCAGTTTAGATATAAATAAACATTATATCAATCTGCTTATAGTTTGTCTAATGACGGTACGTCATTAATAATTATTTATTTTATTGTTGCAATAGTTTTTAGTGTGAATGAATGACAATAAAATTGACATGTTTTACTATCTAAACTTATATTATACCAATATTATAAAGATAAAAGGTTGTTTGTTTGTTACCCTTTCACGCTGAAACGGCAGTACGGGTTTGAATTTGGCACATGTCTAGACCATGACCTGGATACTTTTTATCCCAATATTCCCACGGGATCGAGACATAAGCGGGTGAAACCGTGGGGCGCAGCTAATTTCCTGTTAACTATTTATTCTAATAACAACAATTGAAGTCGTAGGTTCGAGAAAACCTTCAAAGGAACGAAATTAAATGTAATGCTATCTATCAAAACTATCAATCTAAAACTTTAGTTTCATACATTAGATGCTAAACTATCTTATTAGACCTGAAATTCAACAAAATACATTTCCACTTCCTTATTAACAAGAAATACATAAAACCTTCTCTCATTAAACAAGCAATAAACACTTAACACTTACCAAGTGAGAGTAGTGGTGTATCATTAATTGATGACGATCATTAATAATATGCAGCGTAAGGTGACAGAAATAACGAGAGTCATCCCTTCATACGCGAGAGCAGAGGCCAGCTTAGTTAGTGTTGCCATGTTATAATTATTATGTTTTCATTACTGACTGCCTCGTTGATAGAGAACAAGCGTAGGTCGCAGGCGCTACTACTGAGAGGTCAAGACCTCTTGGATTTGCAGATTCGATTTCCAGGTCCAGAAAAGTGTTGTTGGGTTTTCCAACCGGAATTTTTTAGTAGCAACCCGAGGTTTAGATTTTTCCCCGGTTGATGGTAATAGGCTCACCTATTATTCGGATTTAAATATACTGTCGAAATGTGGCTGTATATCTTATACACCTCTGCTTTACCCTTCAGGGATTACAGGCGAGATGTTATGTTTTTATTTCATCTTATTGCTATACCGAAATTGGTCACGTCATTTGTCACTTTCGGTAGCTCCTAGATGGGATCAATATCTACGGGAAATGTGGTAATTAACTAAAGAGCTAATTGTTAAGTGATTATGAAAGTAAACGTCCCGGTTAGAAATCGGAGTTTAATTACAAAACAAGAACATTTATTACTACTTATACAGTTCAAACGGGGCTTCGTATTTATCTTGTAAAATAGTCATTAACATTTTTCAAAGAGGCAATGCCAGTTGCGTACCTACTGAAAATAAGCGGACCCAAGTGCTTGTAATATTTTCGTAGAATGTAAGATTCCAATTTCAGAATTTATTTCAGTTAAATATTTTCTACTTTAACCTAAATATTATAGGAATTATAATTTGTTTTTTTTTGTATCTTTATATCTAGTACTTTTAAAAACAGGAGTTTTTATTGATATGATAAAATCTTCACTAATGAGTTGTTAAACAAGAACTTTGCATGACCCTTTAAATAAGCATTACTTTTATTAATTTCAATATTGTTCTCAATATTATTTCGTATCAGGTATATAATATTTTTTAATACCTTGTAATTGCTTTCAAAAGTACTAAAAATGCAAATGTGTAGGTTCTAAAGTTTTATTCGTAGCAATTTCGTAGCACTGGAGCTACGCCGTAGCGAGTGGTACCAACAATTTTCAATGTTAGTATTCGCGTGTAAACGTCGCGTCGTGTTAGTAGCAGTTGTGCTGCGTGTGACGTGTCAGCACGTCACGTCGTAGTGATAAGCGTGATTGATGACGTCACCACGACATTCGTCCGCGGGGGGGTCGACGACACGCGCATTACCCTACTTGTTGAGCCTTCCATCAGCCTGTAACGACCGCTTGAGGGCCGTACATCTATATCCATGGCGTCAGCTCTATTGACTGACAGCTCATATATCCACGTAGTTATTCTCACTCGCTCATCATATTCCGTAAATGTCAGCCGTAATGTCATGAATAACGATAATTCTATGAAAATTGGTAACGTATTTAAGGTTTGGTTTCGCATAATTTAGATGTAATGTATAAAACATTGCTTCGAGTGTTGAAGACCGTGAAAATAAGCAAATTCACATTGACATACTTGTAAAATGTCTTACTGAATATAGGAAGATGCACATAATTATATTTTTTGGGAAGCGATGGCACATTTCAAATTAAAATGCAACGATAAGACCGCCCATTGTATCACCCTTTGTAAGATTTCTACATTTATATGGTGTACTTAATAAAGAATATTCTATTCTAAAATGTATAAAACAAGCATTTTCTTTGTATGTTTAATCTTTTAAAGGAAACTTTGAACTACAAACATCAAAATATACTGCTTAAAAAAAAAATAACAATTCATTGTTTTACAGAATAGCTTAATCATACTTACTAAGAACGCGTGTTAGGAAAAGGTTGCACATTTCGAACACGACATCCCTCTGACAAAAAGGGGTTAATGCTACCATCCACATAACAGCTGGTTATGCTTGGCAGAATGTGTGCAAATGGCGGACATGCCGCGGATAATTCGGACAAATGAAAGCCCCTCTAGCGAAATAAAAAGGCTAAATATGAATGTGATAAATGGGTCCCGTAGCTGCTGTGTGTCGTGGTACGAGCCGAAATTTTAATACGACATCTTTTAACATAATTATGATACTTACAAATACGAAATGTGTGTAAAACGTAAAACACAAAACAGTAATGGCTCATTTTTCGTTCAAACCTATTCCACAATAAAACTATTCGTATACCTATTCCGATACCTGTCAGTGCGACAATTCCAGTAGCTATTAAAGATCAAATTCGTAAAACACGTATTTGTTTGTATGAAACTGACTGGTGTCAATAACGCATTCTCTCAGCGGTCGCACTGTAGGATAATACCAAACTGAATTTAATTATTTATAAAAAGGGATCAAATTCAAGCCAAGATAAAAATCGTGTAGCATTATTGTTTTCTACAATACACGCACATTATCCTTTTTTACAGATTGTTGGTGTACCCACAAGTATTCAATATATGATAGCCGGCAACCGACATTCAGTCTTACGGTCTCAAATGGAGCAAACAGTCTTCTTCGCAAACAATAAATATTGATTTAAAATTCTCGATATTTTTGAATGTAGTGAAGTGGAAACTTCATTTATTTTGCTACACACTCGGTATTTATTGAGAGGTCTGCTCCACGGAGTATATTCCCATTCTATTTGCTCATAGTTCTAGACAAATGGTTATTCGAAGAAAATAACGGTTTCTTAAACACGGGAAAAGATTGACTTTTATCTATAACAGAGAGGGGCAATTCCTATATTTTTAATAACGGTAGTCTCAATCTATCACAAATACCTACGTCTTAATTTTCATACATTTTTGACATTTTTTTGACATTGATTGGCGCTGAGATAAGATTGCGACTTGAATTGTGAAATGCGATTTTGAACGTTTATAATTACGATTGGCCTTTTGATAAATAATTTTTTAATATTTTTATAATGTAGGATTACGCCTACGCCTTCTGATAAATTAATTATTGATATTTTTGCTATAAAATACCTAAGCAAACTTTTAGTTATTAATAAAGAAATTTAAATGAATTGATTTACTACATGACTTACATTTAAATAGGTTCATTCATCGTTTCAGAGTTCTCTTAGAACTAGGTGTGATTGTTACAATCTCTAGCTTTTGGTACATTATGTAATTTAAACATATTCTCAAGTTCCTTCACCCCTACATCATACCTACGTAATGATTCACCTTGTAAAATCCTATTCCGTACATTATTGTTTCATTGCACAATGGACAGATGTAGCTCGTCTAATTATTAATTATTCATCAATTGCCTAAAAGCAGAGCCTCTCTAAATAGTCATGATACCTTCTTGGGTCCAATCTACTTCATAATTAATGTGTCCCAATCTATGTACACAACCGTTTGTCCACTGCTACGTCAACGGGACGTCAACGAGAACGAGATGACGGCGCCGATGTAGCGATACATTTACTGTGGCCGTGTGTCCACCGAACGTCGTCACCGGGATGTCACGCTCGGTTCGAATAATCTCGTTTCTCGGTGACGTCCGTTTGACGTTGTCCGGTGGCCAAATAGTATAAGACTGTGACTGAATTTAAATACTTATAAATATTAAGAGAGAATATTAAAGATTAAGAGATTAAGTAAAACCTCTGCAAATTAAGATTAATATTGTTTTGAAAATTTTGGTCATTCCTTAATGTGAGTGACCGAGTGACTTTCATTCTGAAACTAGATTAAAATAAGTAAGTCAGTAACACGCACGAATTTAGTAGTCGTGTGTTTTAATATTTCCAAAAGCACGCATAAGTCTTGGAGGTGGCTCAGGTTTGTGAGAAAAATAACGTATTTGAAGGTGTGATTGGAGTGATAATCCCATCAAATGGTGATTGATTCGGGGATTACCTCACTAATGTTCCGTACTTTAAAAGACCCTTATTCATGAGCTAAACATGCGGTTAGTTCTTGGTAGGACCGTTTCTGTCTTGTTATAAAACAAGGTTCAGACCAAAGTTTAAACCATGGAGCCATTTTTGGATTTTGGACTTTATTCCGTCTACTTTATAGTTCGACCACTTAGTACTGAACTAAGTTGTAATTTCTGTGTTTAAAAGGACTGTATTTAATACTGTACAATCACACTTACGTACTTATTACAAAAGCTCGTTCTGTGGTTTAAACTATGTCAAAAGGAATACCTTGTTTCGTAATAACACCGTTTAGGTATTTTTTTCCGTAAACCAATATTGTCCCAGTACTGGGCAAAGGTCTCCACCATATTTTTCCAATTTTCTTTGTGCCGTGCGCTTCGGTCTTTATTCAATAATACTAATGTGCCATTTTATATTGTTTCAGTCATGTCTCCGAGTTTCGTGTTTGCGCTGGCGGTGTGCGGATTCGCGGCGATCTGCTCCTTGCCCGTAGCCAATGCGCAGGCGCTCGTCTCTCCATATGAATGTAAGTACATTGCAAATAACTAAAACAAGTTCAAAAATACTTGGCAAAGAAAGGAAATAGTGAAAGACATCCGGCAAAATGTGACGAGAAACAAGTAGAGAGAGAAGTGTCTCCAAAACTGTTTCGTTTTAAGTATATTTTCCTGTAAGAGTCAATGTTCTGGTTTACAACTAAGTAGATGGGGCCGGCAATTTCTAGTTGACTGATCAATAAGAAGAGATGCCGTGACAAAATCAGAGAACTATTAAGAAAGGAACCCTAAAAGCACTGCAATTAAAGAGAAAGTAAAATAAATGTGCTATAATTATCATTCTAATGGGAGTAGAAACCAAATTCATACCTATTACTTAATGGATTAACATGCTTATGCTTAGTTACTCAGTTGTCCTATTACGTGAAACTTTTCTCTTCGTAAACTGTAGGAGTAAGTAAACTCACTTCCACCTAACCTTTCAAGTGTCGTTTGCGTGACAATTGTTGTGTAACTTAGCACTAACTTAATACTGATTTATATAAATGACGTGTTAAGTATAAACTTACTTACCATACTTAGTATTTGGGAACGTAAGCGCTTATTATTAGTTACACGTAACACGTAATTTTTCCCCGAAGGTAGGTAGAGGTGTAACTAAAGTACACCAGCATTTTGCCAGATATGTAGGTATTATTCTATTGTGGATCAGGAAGGCCTTCGAAGACGTGCTTTAACAGCGCAGATAATAAAATAGATATAATTTTAATATCAGACGTTTGCTAAAGCTTGTCAACGTGCCCCAACATATCTTTAACGTTACAGGCGAATAATTTGGAGGATTTATTAAGAATCCTTATTACATGAACTCGTGTTACATCTTAAACATTTCCCGGGAATACCCACCCACTGCTTCGCTTAAATGAACACGTTTATTACATTTCGTTTGATTTTATCTTCTCTGATATTATAAATGGTAATGTTTCGATGCCTGATACTCGATTAGGACGTTACAGTTGAACGCATTTGAATTCTTCCGGTCCAGGTAAAGGGGTGCCTAGACGTAGAGTTGGATAGGATTAGCACTTAAATTACTTTTTGTGGAATAAAACGAGACGAGTGTACCTGTGAGTGTGCTTGCTCTTACTCGTCTGCCTCAGAAAGAGATGGTTTTAGAACCTATGTTTAATTTAAATATTTCATGTGACAAGTTCATTCACATAATATAATGAAGCAATCTAATTTTAGTAACAAACTATTTTTTGTGAAGTACAGCTTAAAAACAAAGTACACTGGACCCAACGGCTCTACTCCACAGACTTTTTTTTTTTTTTTTTTTTTTTTCTTTTGGTAAATCATCAAATGACCCCTCCCGCTCTGGGTGGAGCGGAAGGGAATATCAGACTCTTACTGACTAAAACCCACCCATGTTCCTTCCTTCGCCCTTTATGTTCCGGGGTAGCGGTAACCCTTTCGGACAATCCCGCTGACTACTCCACAGACTTACAACCGTAATTTAAAGTCCGTTGAGGCGTATCGGTTCACTAAGTTTATAGGTAACCTTTCTAGAGACAAACTAATGTAAGAGAAGCGTAGATAAAGCGTAGTAAATATTTTCTAACATATATGTACTTACTTAGAAGGTTTTGAAACCTTCGGTCGGCTCTTGGTCGGCTCGTCAAGTCAAACCCTTACTAATCTCATTTAGGTATTCATAATACACGTTAAAAATGTAACGTTTGTAACTGTACTATATACTTTACGGTTAAAAAACGTTAACAAAACCACAAATAATGTAATCAATAGTTTAAGTATTTCAATATAATTTCTGTCATAAAATAGGTCCAATCAAAAACTAATTTTAGCCTGTATTTTTGACTTCATAATTATTTAATAAAATAATCCATTTTTTTTTAAAGAAATTTAAGTAAACCCTTAATTCCAAATTGCGTGCTGCTTTCGAATAGGTCAACACCAACTTTAGTTATTTACACCGAAATTGAAATATTCGATAGTTGTCGTAAAACAAGAGGCGATATGTCAAGCATTTAATAACATTATGTTCTCGACAAGAGCTTAAGTAAACAACTCAAGTCGTGCGCTTAAATCTGTAGTGTGCGTCGACGTCACGTAACCTATTACCTATCACGTCACTATTACTGTAATTTGGGATCACTTATTAAGGGCGAACAATGCTTGGCATATCTAGAATACGAGTTAAAATACAAGCGAATTATGCGAGGATTTTATATTTAAAAAAAAACATATTTTTTACCAAAGAAATCTTTATACCAGACGATTTCTTTCGTTGACTTCCAACTGAGCATGAAAATACTAAAAAATATTTACATTTTGTTCCTCTTTCAGAAAACTTAGTAACTTAATAAGGTAAATTAGTGTTAAAGTTATATGTGCAGTTGTACATTTTATTTCCAAATAATGTCTCGTAAATTCAATCAAGCAACTCGGAAAATTAATCAAACCGCCCGTAGGGATAACAGAGGGATTTGCATAATTTTAGCTCCTATTGTATGTAAAACACAATTAACGAGCTAGATAATAAAACATTTAATTTTATTAGAAGCAGTTTTAATGATTTTTAGTTAAAACATTGTATTACAGATGAAGGCAATTGTTTCTGTATGTACATACTTACTTACGAGTGTATCCGTTAAATATCGGCCAATTCGAAATGTCTAAGGCCTGCATATGCTCACCGCTGCGCACCTGATGTGCTCACTTACATTGGTTTATGCACAAAAAGTTGGTTTATGTCAAATTTCGTAAGGTTGAAATATAGAACTGATTTAAATGTTTGTGATTGTGAACACAAGGCTAAATCACAAATAATGAATTAATGGAAAACTGATAGCCATTTAATTTTGTTATTTCATTTTTATTTATGCTAAATTATTGATAACCGATGCCCAATCTGGCAAACAATGGAGTCACGTAACGAAAAATATAACAATACTGCTGATTGACATTCAAACAAATCTCCCACAAACTCATCAAACAAAAATAACACGTATTGAAATATTGAACGTTTCATAATTTAAAACGTTACCTAATGTATATAAAAATATTACAAAGACGCATTGAATACTGATGTCGAATAAAATGGATGAAAGTCATTAGCTTCAGTTCAGCGGATGCGAGTATTAGATACATTTCTATAACCCCGCATGACTTTTATTAAAAAATAGTCCTTCCCCATCCCATAAGGTTATATCGTAGCAACTACATAATGGGATACTTTGTAGCATTCTACCTCTCTAGCATCTGCCTATATTTGCTTAGAAACTGTGATCAACAATCTAGATCACGCTAATCGTAGTGATAGTGGCTCATTGGGATTTGTTACCGGTAGTTCTAATGATAGTATAACAATAATATCCGCCCGTTAGTGTCCCATTGCAGGGAAACGCTTAAACGGTAAAAAAAATCATCGTGAGGAAATCAGCATGTCCTAAAACCAAAACATTCGAAGATATGTGACATCTACCAACCCGCACTGGGCCCGCGTGGTGGATTATGGCCCACTCCCTCTCATTGAAAGGAGCCCTGTGTCCCGGCAGTGAGAACATTATAGGCTGATCATGATGCAGGGCAAAGGCATCTTCTCATACGGAGAAGGCACGAGCATTGATCACCACGCGTGCTCAAGACGAGTTGACGATTTCAGACTTATATAAATTATAAGTCCAAGTTTCCTCACGATGTTTCTTCTTATCAGTTATTTTTTTTTGTGTTTTTTATCACCAACTTCAGTAATGTCCAAGAAAAACTCAGAAAGTACATATAAATTGAAAAGGTAGTTCTAAGGCCCATAAAAAATGGCATTATTCTCCTGTCTTATTCTGTCCTGTGCTGTTCAATGAATAGTGATGTAAACATCAACATTCCCCTGGCATGGTCAATCCGAGCCGCCTTTCAAGTTTGTTAATCAAAATTGAAATGCAAGGTGTGCACCTAGAATACTAACTAAGTTCTGAAGCCTTGTTAGTGCTTCGAATCAATTTCTTATCCTGGCTTATAAATTAATCATTTGAAGGAGAAACATAAAGTGTCCTTTATAATTGCGATCAGTTGTTGTCACGTTTAGAACACGGAATGGATTTTTACAAAAACGTGTTCGAAGCTTTCTGATTTGGCTTTCTTCTTCTTTTCGAGAACATTTCTAAATCATTAGAATTAGAACCTATTGTTAACAAACAAAGAATTCTCAGTCAAAGGTTGTATTCCAAAACCTCCTCTGATCTTTCAAAAAAATCCATTGAAAAGATGTTGTTGTCATTTATTGATTCTGACAAAATCAAATTGCCACGCTCGTGCCTAACAAACGCCCTCCGAAACAACTAAAGTAACGTCGAGGAGACAACCACCGCAATTCCCTCGAGTAATTACTTTTCGAACCACGGAGGAATCCTTCTTTTTCAATGCAAACGCAATTTCATTTGCGTGAAACATTGAGGTAATTACGTTAAACTTTGGAGTTATATCCCGGAGGAACCAACTTCAAGTGACAAGGATGCACAAATTATTGGCACAGCAACATTCCTAATTAATAGGGCTGTAGCAAACTAACTTGTGAACTAATGCTCAGTGCTAAGACCTGTGAACATTCCCGGGTTGACACGGATTACAAACTTGGAAGTTGTGTATCGCAAACGTTATTAGGAATACCGGACTTCCCCTTGATGATCAACGATATATTCCAGTTTATAACCTTGTTTCGATTCAGGATACATTTAAATTCAAACGTGTTCCGTATAATATTGGAGTATTGCCATTCATTATTGATTGATATGATTGGATGGTGATAGGTGGGTATATTAGTATACTTAAATATGGCGATGATACTCGCATGTATAATCAGCCTGTAATGTTCCCACTGCCGGGAAACAGTTATCCTCTCTTCGAAACAGAGTTGGCTATAATCTACAACGTGGGCCCAGTGCGGGTTGGTAGATGTCACATCTCTTCGATTTTTTAGTTCTGGGACGTTTTTTTGGTTTCCTCACAATGTTTTCCTTTACTATTTTGAGAGCAGTGGTGATGTAATTATTTGCACAAGTAAAGCGCCTGCCTGGATTCGAACCCACGACCTACAACTCGTAAGTTGGGGCCATTACTACTGGGCTTCCAGTGCTCACATGATACTCGTATGTACTTTTAATGTAAACACTAGGTTGTAAACTAGACAATAACTAATGCTGTGTGTATATGTATACCTTAAATAAATGGTAGCAGCTCTGGTCCCTGACACTTGATCGTAAAGTACGCCAGAGAAACACCTTAAAAACCGAAGATATCGAATGACAAGCATCCATAAGTCTTTGTAATGGATGTACTGACACACAATCTAGAATACTGAGACACTGCAGTACATACACGAGAACTTGAAATAGGTATGGCTTGGTATAGGTATGGTTATGTTATGGTATGGTATGGCTTGGTATTGGTATGGGTATGGTATGGTATGGCCTGGTGTATTGTGTGTCTTTTAGTTTGTGCCAAATAACTGCATTTTCTTTCTTTCTTTTCTTTGTATGTATAGTTCAGTCTACTTGTGAAAATCTTTATATTATTTTTTTAGATATACCTGTAGGATATTATTTTTTGTCGAAACTCCCAAGTTACATTATTTACGTAGCTTACGTACAGAAAGCTAAGGTTATGTTCACTATAACATTGTTTAGCGAAGTTTCCAGTATCATTTCCTAGAAATACGCTTCAACATACACAGTTTCTCGGTAATGAAGCCATATGAAATAAGTCAAGGGCGGGCGTTTGTAAAAAATGTTCGGTCTGATATTTTCTCTCGTCAAAGGCCTAGGTTTGTATATACTTTATTCGTAGTAACATCAGGCTTATAAAATACGAGTGCTTTTGTTAATTTTACAATACGCATAAATGTGTAACAGTATGGATATGATAATAATGTTTATATAAAGTGATTCCTAAAATGCGCAAGTATTTTGTTTTAGTAGTCTCCTATTTAGTTGACCCAACATTTACCTTTACCGTTTACCTTTCTTAAGAGGTGATTATGGGTAGTTACCCATAATCACCTCTTAAGGTAGGTGAATTGTTTTTCACAGTAAAATAATCTAATCTAGTTATTTTACTGTGAAAAACAATTTTCAAAGGTCGGGTGATAGTCGTTCGGCTACACAATAAAGACACCTCATAAATGCCTACCTAACACGTAGGTATAAATTTGCTAATTTCACACAAGGTCAACTTTTAAAGATAGACAGACCTATTCAGAAAAAAGAAGAGGATATCGAAAATAACTCACATCTCATTTATCATGTCCTTTCAAGAATATTGTCGAGAAAATTAAGGTCAATACCCTGACCCTCTGTCGTACGATGACAAATCGATGATAAGGTGTACAAACTATAATTTATATAAATAAATATCACTTACATACATACATTTTCTGATAATAACTGTCACTTTTCGGCTGAAAATTACAACAGTTAAGTACAATTTTGTCATGTGATATATCTTCTATTTTTACAAGTATTGTACCTATGGCTGTAATGTAATTTTACACTGTAATTGTGGGTGTAATCGAAGTTAATAATCAAACTCTAATAGCGGGTTAGTATCACAAAATGACTTATTAAGTAACAAAAGACGTCAGTGAACAGCCCTACACTTTTATAATAGTTAGTTATAATAAATGAAGACGTGTCCGTGTAAATGTCACATCGATGTCGGGGACACTGCCATGGCTGACTGCCCACCGACCCTTAGACCGACCCTCTCTCGCTAAATCTTACGGAGGATCTAATTTTATAATACATTGCGCTCATGTTTGCCGGAACCCATGCTATGGAGGGGTATATTGGGTAATGTGAACGAAGAATATAGTTTTTGTAGTTTATTTTTTGGATTTAAGTAAGTCAACCAATATACAAGAACTAGCGGCCAGTGCCTGCTTCGCAGAGTTGTTACAACTTGACGTCAACATCCATAATATGTCAGTTTAATATTATTAATATTGAATACACCTTCAAAATGATGGTGGAAACCGCATCAAAATCCGTGGGATAGTTTGAAGATTAACGCAGTCACACAGACAGATACGAAAAGCGACTTTAATTTATAATAAGTATAGATAAACATACATAGATAGTGCGGCAGAGAACCAAAGTTGTCGACATAGCTCACGCAATAAGCAAGCTGTAGTGGCAATAGGCCGGTCATATTAGCCGTAGAACCGATGACCGTTGGGGTAGACGTGTTCTTGAGTGGAGACCGCGAATCATTTTCTCCTAAAAACAAAAAGATTTCTGATTTCCCTCCTCTTGTGGTAGATGGCCAACAGCTTTTAAGATCAAACCATGAGAAATACTTAGGCCTGATCTTGGACAGCAGACTTAATTTCAGACCACACATTGATTACATAAGAAACAAATTGATACCGTTAACTGGAGCTCTGCGAAATATCGCGAAATGTGTGCCATTTCATTTACGCTACACGATTTATAACACACTCATCAAACCGCACTTAGACTATTTAATACAAGTATGGGGACAAGCCGCTATTACACATCTTCATGACCTACAAGTAACTCAAAATAAAGCAATTAAAACTCTGTTCAATTACAATTACTTAACACCTACAAAAGAACTTTATGCTAAAACTAAACTGTTTAACTTACAAAAATTATACACATACCACACATGCATACTAATTAAAAAAATTCTAACGAACAAAATACACTCACAAATCTCTTTCAAACGTAAAACATACCACTACTACGCTAGGAATAGGGATAGTATAGAACTACCTTCAGTAAGAACTTTATACGGAAGAAGAACTATTCAGTTTGAGGGAGCGCAGATTTATAATAAATTACCAAAAGACGTAAGGGATTCTTCATCTATTAATATATTTAAAAATAGGTTAAAGTTGTATTTGGCCAATTAACAATAATATACCACTACCTACATTTCTTGTACTCGATTGGTCGAACGACAAATAACTTACTACTTAAGTTTTTTTTTTTGTTATGCTAAGTTTCTCATATTTAAGTGAACTATGTATGTTCTTTTGAGAAATAAATTTCTTTAAACCGAATCAGTAAACGTAAGGTGGGACGCCCACAGGCTAGGTGGAGCGACGATCTTCGGAGGAAGGCTGGTAGCAGCTGGATGAGAGTTGCCGAAAAACGAATTGAATGGCGTGCAATATGGGAGGCCTATGTCCAGTATTGGACTGCTATAAGCTGATGATGATGATGAGGTAGTGCAAAAACACAAATATTAAGGATTGAAACAATGATTGAAATATTAGATAAGGATTGAAACAATGTGGATTTTCAGTTTAGAACTGATGTAGCTGCAGTACGACCTCCGAATAACTCTTGACAAAGGAAACAGTTACAGAAAGCGACACAGAACTACTTGAGACCAATTTAAAAATAAACTGATGTTAGAAAAATATAGAGCAGTCTTCTCAAAGGAAGACGGTATAGTGTGTATTTTTCTTTGACATCCAGATGAGAGAAAAAATGTGAGGGAGGAATAGAAAAAGTCTTAAAATAAAATAGTACAGCTACACTGGAAGGTAAGGCAGAGGCGTATCGGTTAAAGTTACCACAGAATATTACTTGTCTAAGGGCCGGTTGTTTCTAACGGTTGGTTAACGTAACATACGTACGTCAAATAATAACGATTTACGTAATCATTGTTATTTGACGTAAGTCAAGGCCATAATTTTGTAATTGTAATTTGAAACAACGCTTTTTTGGTTTGACGATAGTTAGCGCTATTAGCGCCAATTGCGCGGTAAACTCTGCTTGCGAGATGCAGGATTTGCGTGACGTCAGTATGACGCGTTGTTCGCATGTGGCGTTGTAGATACCGCTACAAGTGAACAAAAAATCGGCGAAAACGGCAGTCGTAAAACTACTGGAAACCCTACGTTTCTTGTTATTTTCCAGGCATAGTCTTTGGTCAAACCAAATTTTACAATCGGAAAGTAGCCGGGAGATTGAAACATTACTTGATTTTAAAAAGTAAAGGCAAAACTGGTGCCTGGTGCCATTGGAAATCAAACACGAAAGACGGACCAATCGTTCGTGAGTACAGAACCAGGCGTTACAGAAAAAGTTTAATTCAACACACAGTTATTCTTCACACATGAACCGAGGAGAAATCTTTTTAAACAAGTTAACCGGTACAAGGTATGTACCACAGTTGAGCTGTAAAAACTTTTGTTTGGCCTCCCAAAGGGCTTGTACTAATAAAACTTTCTTACAACTTATATTACATGATTAATAAGAAAAGTTGTCTAGGTGACGGTCTCCTTTAGTCATATTTAATGTTTGTAATGTATCTAAGTGGTTTTTTATTATTATTAAACATTACTTGATTGCGTGGACGCGTACCGCGTGGGCTGGTTCGAGGTGGCGTGGGAAAAGAGTACCTTGAAGGATTTGGGGGAGGCCTTTGCCCAGCAGTGAGACAGTATAAGTAGCCTACTAGACCCAGACCCAGACCCAGGTACCCAGGTAGACCCAGGTCTTAAGGGGGAGAGAAAGATGTAGCCGACTATTCTCATCACAGTTCTCATAGTTATGCATAGAACCAGTCGGCATAGGTCTTCAGTAATAAATGCTAATGCTACAAGAATTTCAAACATATCTTACAGTTTCTTTTTTTGGTGGACAAAGAAATTTTAGTTTTGTTTATTTTTCTATAATATTTACATACTTAAAATATAAGCTAACAGACTTTAAATAATATTAATAATATGTACATATAGGTATAAAAAAAAGAAAAAGGAATCACACGGCATCAAAAAGTTCGTCCGCAATATGCGTAAACATTCACACAAAAAGTATGTTTACGCGATCTAGAGAGTTCCAAGTTCTGAATAGGACCGCAGATTTATCAATTCTATGCAAAGTCCTAGTATTCAAATGGGTGCTCAGGGGTATAATATCTTATACTGTAAACAACATGGCGGTCAGGACTGTCTACCCGTATTCCATGAAGCAACCTAATGTAACCTATCATACGGCTTATTTCTGTAGCGATAATAAAGGTTTCCTACTGAATTTTGCCCCAAAACCTCTTTTGTAGTAGATACTATATATATCCTACGTGAATAGTTGATTTATTAATAGCGACACGGTTTAGCGGAAAAGTTGAGATTTACATTGAGATTCTCGTGTTCTCATTTGTTTAATGTGGGATTTCATTTGTGAAAGGTGTTATTGTGGGTAGTTAATAATATTATTAATTTTCCTATAGCTTAACATTTCTTACTGTCCTTAAGTCTGTAAAGCAAAAACCTCTCTACATTCCTTCCACTTGGCTGTCTTATGCTCGGTTCCTATAAACAAAAACGAAGCTTTTTGCCTTACATTTCTTATTTTTATTGCGAAACTTGGCATATAAATAGATTCGTTAGCTAATTTTACCTGTGATAGCTACTTCCATACGGGAGGGTCTACTAGGCAAACCAATGAGGTCATTTTTTTTTTTCGGATGGGAAATCATCAAATGACCCCTCCCGCTCTGGGTGGAGCGGAAGGGAGTGTCAGACTCTTACTGACTAAAACCCACCCATGTTCCTTCCTTTGCCCTTTATGTTCAGGGGTAGCGGTAACCCTTTTGGACAATCCCGCTGACCCGGCAGGCTTCGGCCCTAAGGGGCCCCTAAACCAATGAGGTCTTTGCTTCATTACTTATTGGTAAAGACACAAGAGTCTTAATTTTAACCAATAATGATCTGACAGCAGTATAATGGCCGATTCCTATAATTTATACTGTATAATATATAGTTATGACTTCATGAGCTACAGAGCTCATGAAGTCATAACCGAATGGATTCACAGTACGACAACACAGCTAGTGAAGCATCCAGATAGACGAGATGAGCTCGACATCTTCGCAGAATACCTGTCTGTGGCAGAATTATGATTAGCTTGCGTTTATGTGCTGGCGTCTGTACTATATCTAAGTATTAAAATTGTATGTCACATTTTGCTCTCTTTTGTTTAGCATCAGCAGCAGCGGACAGTCAAAACGGATGGGGTGCACTAGGCGGGCTGTACGCGTTACTGGCCCAGCACGACGCTCTCGGCGGGCACGCTCTGGCGCGCAAGTCGGTGCGCTCGCCTTCCCGCCGCCTCCGCTTCGGCCGCCGTTCAGACCCCGACATGCCTCCTCAAGCTCCTGTAAGTAACAGACAGAACATTAGCTATGGTAAAGAATTTAAAGAAAAACATGGTTGACTTACGACCAAGTAATAACATTACCCCGTCATTAATGTCGCACATCGAATTAGTTGGAAAGAAACTGTCACACTGGTGAAAGAATTTTGTTAGGTAAGTACCAGGTACTTGCTGACAAGCCTACACTGACCATACATGTTAACAGTGTAATTGTGCAAAAAGATTTTTTCAAATCTAACTGATAAATAGTTCCGGAGATTACCCCCTACCACAAACTTACAAACAAACAAACCAATCCCCTCTTTATAATATTAGTATAGATAAAATAAATTGAATTTGGGAGCCGGCGATTTACGATAAAGCCTTCCTGAAGCTCGATGTGCCATTAAGCAACAGGATACTGTAACATGGATCCATCTGAAATATTTCCTCAGTTTTCCGGGACTCCTTGTGTAGTTACCGACTCCTTGAACTGTTCTTTTGCGAGCGAAGGCATTGACTTAAATGGCTGCCTAAACAGAGAACCTTCTGCAATTCTATGATTAAACACAGCTCTAACTGCCAAACTAATTAAGAACCCAGAATAGAACTGGTTCAACTATGCCTTAAAACCTTTTCTGACCTCAAGAATAGTCACAAACTATAATCCTGTTTCTAGCATTTACAAATAGACCTAACCCACAATCAGACTCAGGTCGAGGTCGGTAGACAGAGCAATCCGTTTGAATCACTCGTATTTAGCAATTGTATTAATTTGAATACATCAGTAATCTGTCGGTTAAAGTTCTGTCGAGCGTTCAGCGGCAATCAAATAAAGTCACATCTCCGGGAACCGCCTTCGCGGATTATCTCTATCAGGTTCTCATATTTAAATACCCGATATTAAGTTACTGCGACGACGTTTCCGAGTGATATTTGTGGCATTACATAGTTAAATGAAAAGGTTCATACACGAAGTACTTATATGTAACGGTTTTCATAATAATAATTAAATAACACATAACATAATGCCTTGATTCCCTGAAGGGTTAGGCTAGAAAGGTAAGGGAAGTGTACATATAGTACACCCACATTTCGCTATTAATGTTTATCATGTTTAAGTCCCATGTAATACGGATAATATGGGCAAGCCTATTGCCAGCAACCAGGCACAAATCCAAACTCCAGGCTGCTACTGAATAATTCCAGATAGAAAGACCCAATAACATTTTGTCTGACCCGAGACTCGAACCCAGGGAATTTATATTACAGCCTTATCCATTTGGGTTACCTATATAAATGCTAAAACTAATTCGAAACGAACTTTACATACTAGTAGGTATAGCTACTGCAGTACTGTGCAACTAACCCCATTCAATTGCTCGTCAGTTAGCCAAAAATACTAAAGCCCACGAGCAACTAAACTAATGTCCAAATCAAACGATTTGGTAAATACATTATTCTATTCCGTAAAGACGAGTCTAAAAATACTCCTATTCCACAAATATATATTTAATGAACCCTTATTTTTTAATGAAAAACGAAACCAAGCCAGGAAATAAACATTTAAAGCAAAATAATGTCCCGTTGTACGTCCAGGTCTAACCGCAACAGTTTTCTGACGGAGGCCCTAAGTGTTTCTCGAGTGGATAATGCATTATAATGTTCACCGACGACCAGATAATGTTACACACAGCTACCTACACTTACCGACGTAAAAGCTATCTCACCATCCCTTTCACTCCATCTACCAACGTTTTAAACCAGAAACAGGTCCCTTAACTTCATTAAATTCAGCCTATTCATCGTTTATCACCATCTTTTACAAGCCTGTTATTATACCTTCTATGTTATCTTTTGCAAAGATCTTAATTGTTGAGTTGTCCCTAACATACGTCACGGGCATACCTTTCTTCTTTTGGTAAATTATAATCATTATTTCCTAAACCAATGAATGCGTCCAGTAATTTGATTTGTCATATCTCGTTCTGTATTATTAGGCTTAGTAATACATACCTATAATATATGAAGATATTGAATGATATCTGATTTCGTTTAATGTTTATTCAAGTAGGACCTTCAAGTATGTAAGGAAGCGAGTGCTTGACAAAGGCTTTTAACGTAACAATACAACGATAACAGGTTTGTTAGTCGATTCAGTAAGAAAAAAAATACAACAATTTTTTAAAAGGATCCTTTACTTCTAATGCGTAGATTGAGTCTTAAAGACAAAGACAAAACGCATTTGAAAGTAACGTAAACCGCTAAATAAATTTGTATTTTAATCTTTCACAATTTTTATAACTTCGATCACTGCCTACCGTCTAGTGTTGTAACCTTTATGATATCAATATTTATAATTGTGGTTAAATAATCTTTATTTACTCAAAAGAAATTTACTACAAATTTCACTTAGTGAGAAATATTTTAACTAAGTATATAATAATGATGACATTCATGAGCGCACCGACATGCACAAATATGAAAAGAAGACAACAATAATTAACGTACATAACAAGACATTGAAGGTTGCAGAAAAGGATTCATGCGAAACAAAAGACAAAATTTTGTGGGTAAATTAAAGACATAAACCAGGGCCGGATTTAAATTTTGTCAATTAATAAAATATTTTAATTGAGTTTTAAATATTTGTATACTTTAGAGGTTTTTATTTCTCGTGGTAGTTTGTTGAACATCTGTGCCCCTTCGTATATAATACTTTTCTTTCCGTAATTTGTATGTGTTCTCGCGAGACAAATATCATTTGCGCTACGGAGAGGTCTTAAACCTTCTTCGGTGTTAGTTTTAAAAATTAGTTCAGAGTGTAGCTTTTTATCTTTTTTTTTTTTTTTTCATTAAGTTGCATGTACTATAGTAATACATTTGTTTTATATTCATTAATTTAGTTTCGGAGTAAATTTTATCTGTTGGTGTGAGAAAGTCATAATGAAAGAAGATTTTTATTAGTTTATTTTGTATTCTTTGGATGCAGTTTAGGTTAGTTTTGGCTGCGCTACCCCATATTTCTATTAAATAATCTAGATGCGATCTGACGAGGGAGTGATAGATATTCAGTCAGTGTGGCAAACATCGAACACGACCGTAAAGTCGTCCTGATAATGACGATCAAGTAGATTATCTTATTTTGTTTATATGCGACTTCCATTTTAAAATGACGATAACGTAGATCTTATTTGATTTGTATGCGACTTCCATTTTAAACCACTGTCCAAAATTAGCTCTAGGTATTTTTCTTCGATCGATTCCTAAAATTGAATAGTATTAATATAAAGCTTAGGGCAGTTTTGTAATTGTTTATTTTTTGCCTTAAATATAATATAGCTCGTCTTTAATATATTGATTGTGGGTAAATTATATTGGAACCAGTCGTGTAATTTGTCTAAATCCCTTTGTGCACAGTCCATTATTCCGTTTATTGAAGAACCATAATAAAATATACACGTGTCATCTGCATATAGACTAATTTTGCCATTTAAAGACACCGGACATATGTCATTAACATAGATTAAGAATAGCAATAATTGAGCCTTGTGGTACCGCATGGCTGGGCAGTACTTTGATATTTATCTATTTTTACTACTTGAAAGCGATTCGTTAGATATGATTTCATAATTTTGAATATGTAGGTATTTCTCGCAAGGTTAGGTAAAATGTTCTATAAAAATCTGTGGGTACAACCTAAGAGAAAACAAAGCAGTCTATCCTAGCTTGCAATTTAACGAGCAGACATTATATAATCCCTTCATTAGGCTAAGTTCAGATAACAAGCGCTGGCGCTAACTTTGTCTTAATAAAACACGTGTAGACCATAAACCTTTTATAAACAGTAGTTATTAATCAATGTCGCTAGTTTATAAAAGCGTTTTTAGTAAATGAGCATCAAGCGCTTTACAGTTAATGAAGCTTAGCGCTGAAAGAACCGAAAGGCAAAATGTGTAATAAGTATCCATTTAGTAAGTACACTCTTGCACTCTGGCGGGATGTGAAAGAAAGTATGTAGTTGATGCTTACTTGGAAATTAATATGTTAAATAAACGTTTAGAAAAAGCGGATTGTCGCTAACCGCAATCGTTTGTAAATGAACACATCATAATGGAGACCTGTGGGGTAATTGGGAAACACACTTACAATAGCATAGCCATTAAGTTTGGCAATTCAACAAAATTGATTGCGTTATTTACGCTGTCGGGTGAACGAGTTTTTCAAACATTAGTATAGAACAAAATAAAATAAATAAATAGATTTATTTTCAGGCGACACAGACCCATAGGAAAACACCTTATTCTAAACATAAGTATTTTTTATTACAAAGCGTTTTTTTATAAAGCAATGGGCAATTGGATATTGAAGTGTGTTACACAGTTAGGGTGCTGGACAATTGCCTGAAATCGTGAGAACACTACTGTGTTGTACTGTGGCAAGTGTGGTGATCAACCCTCGTTGCTTCTCTGAAGAGGCTATCAACATAGGCCTAGGTCCTGCAGTGAGCCAATCACAGACCAGCACCTTAATTGCGTAACACACTTTCAATCAGAATCTGAGTGATTTTGAAGGATATTGCTTATCCATTGCTGCATATGTTCGAAAAATATGTCTGCACAACAACGTAAATAACGCAATGAATGTTGTTAAACTGCTACTCTTAGTGTGATATGCAATTACAGGAATACTCACTGCGGGCAAAGAATAAACTTAAAAAAAAATTGCCACGTTTACGTCACACATGATCGTATACGTCATTTCAACCCCAACGCATTTGTATAACTCAATTTTGTTAACTTATACACCCTTTCATCCCTAATTTTATGAAGGCCCGTCTTATCCCTTACTACATTGGATCCTCATATACGTATAACCAGGTACCAGTTAATAGTTTTGCCCTTTAATATTAAGACGATAATATTTACGATAAAATTGCACACTTCACTAGACTTTCGTGTTTTGCGTCGGTTTAAAATTAATATTTTGTAGCCATTATGTCGTTAGTGACCACCGAAATGTAAGTAAGTAACGGTATTAAAGATGTTAAAAGTAAAATGATAATGGTAAAAGCTATGCCACCTGCGTTCTTTAAAGATATTTAGGCAGTTTCCCTAATAGGTCCAAAATTCTTCCATTTTCCTTTTACGTTGAAGATTTTCGATGGCGGGAATGTTTTAAGTTTGTATGTATGTTTTAAGCGGTAAAAATAAATTATCATAAAGACTAATTTTAAGTACCTACTTATTTGCCTTTCAGTATCCAGTAGTTTAGACCAGTGTGTCGTGAATTGCGTTAAATATGTAGACACCCCTGTTAAAAGGAAACCTAACCGGGAAAAACATTGCCATCAATTGCCATTGTATGCAATGGCAATTGATGGCAATGTCTTTTTGACAGTTCAGCCACGTTCATTGCGTTATTTATGGTGTTGAGCTGACGGAATTTTCAAACCTATGAAGCAATGGATTAGGAACTTTCTTCAAACCCTTGGACTGTAATTGCAATTGTGTTACACGATTGGAGTGCAGGTTTTCTATGATCATAGCTAATTTCTCTTTTATTTGACTTACGTTTATCAACTATTTATTTTTGTTCCCTTTTCAAATAGCGATAGTTTAAGGTTACGTACGCACTGAAACGTAGCTTGCTTAGCGCCTAGAGGAATTGATGGATGGGTGGATGTTTGTTATTCTTTCACGCAAAAACTACTTAACAGATTTTGATAAAACTTTGCAGTAATATGGCTTATACTTCAGAATAACACATAGGATACTTTATATCCCGATATTCCCACGGGACCAACACTTATGCGGGTGAAACCGCGGGGTGCTGCTAGTCCTTACTTACACGCTAGGCGACTGGCGAAGGCGCGCAGTGTGACCGGTTGCGAAGATTCTAGAGTGTCGTTTAATTTCGCTGCTCGCAAGGTGGCTCTAGGAACTAAGCAAGCCACCTGCCAGTCCTTACGTAGTCTTACAGGTGTAATCACTAGGTATAATGTCGTACTAAATCCTCCATTGTTTCAGCTCGACGAGATGAACGAACTCCTTTCCCTGCGCGAAGTGCGTACCCCCGTGCGTCTGCGCTTCGGTCGCCGCTCTGAAGAACGCGCCGTGCCCCATATCTTCCCCCAGGAGGTAACTATATACCCAGAATGTCTACTAAATCCATAGTTTTCAATGGATTTACACACAGGAGAAGTGTCACACAGAGGAAGTTTAAAACGTCTTATAGAAGTGATTTCGACCAACCTCTGATCAACCTAGTATGATTCTTATCTTGCGAATACATTTTGAATTTTTGACTGTTTGACTATACAAAAACTGTCATACGTCAATTTTATTCCACGGATAAAAGTTATCTGAATTTGGTAAAATCAGTCCCAATTTGGCGTTGAATATCTACGTCGCTTACTGTGTCGTTATAAAAACCAAATTAATTATGTCAATTGGTACAAGGACTTAGGTTTTAGGACCAACCCAACAATTCATGATTTGAACCTCGAATGTCGTAAAGTGTGACTGTCGAATGATACATAGGAAGTATTAAGTCCATTTTCAATACAACATACATATTTCGGTACCCATAACATACACCATAAATTTGGACACGTGCCCCCACAAATAAAAATAGCTACAAAATTTAATACGAACTCATGCAACCCTATATAAAGCCTCGTAAAACTATAAATATCTTGCGAAAAGGCGTATCTACTCCAAGATACTATTGATTCGAACATCGTAAACCTTTGATGCCGTGTAAACCCGTGTAATGAAGTTATTCCCCCTAACAAGCCACTATAAGATCTTTTACGACAATTGACCAGCTTTATGTCCGACCATTTTTGTAAAACTAAAACAATCGGACATTATTTGTTTCGATACTTTTACTTAGATCTTTAAAATAATCAGAATACGATATTATATATTTTTAATAAAAAATTACATCAAATAAATGCTACCTAGAAGTTTTTATTTTATAAAAAGTACCTCTTACTTTAAAATATAGACAAGCTGTAGATATAGCGTTGACCAAAACATCCCTTAGAAATAAAATAGGCTACACCTTATCGGGTTATTTAGTCATGTCACTAAACAGTTCTTTATTCGCATAAGCGGAATGTGACCTGAGAATATTTTATTCGACAGGTTATAGTGTAAACAATGATCTAATTCAATCAATCAAACATTGCCTAAAAGGGTGAGGCAGGTGTTAATATTTGTGCACCGCAGTCCTCCGGGCATTTCCGAACTGTTCAACATTTTTACTAATAATATCGAACCATATCCATATGTCAGTGATGACGCAGTGAAGGTTTGGCTACCACTCCCACACGATTTAACAGGAAAAAATGTCTATTCGATTCGTGGGAACCAAACCTAATAACGTAACATACAATAGCAACAGCCTCGACAACTATTTAAACGTAATGGATGGTTGTTTTCTAAAGAAAAGTAGGCATGCGCGTCGGGAATCATGGTCTTTCTCCGGAAAACCGAACGCGCAATGATGAGATCTAATATAGAGCTGTTACAACCATGGAAGATATATACCTAACATAGATTAATAACTCTATGCAATTCTGAAAAACTTTTCATAACTTTTGAGTGAAAATGACGATCTCACACCAGAGTAGGTAACTCGACAGAGACAAGGCTCAATACAAACACGCAATGCTATCTGCAATAAAACGCGGGAGTACAAGATTTAGAAGCATTGCCTCTGTGGGGGGATACTCTGTGGCGCGACGTTCGTGGTCATTCGGAAACACGAAGATTACCGAAGTGCATACTTTCTTTAGATAGCTGTAATAACCTACTGCTTTCCACCTATGTGTGCTTATGTGTATAATAAATGAAGTATAGTTTTTAACACAGGAACAAGAGCGTGCCGTGCGTGCCCCGTCTATCCGTCTGCGGTTCGGACGCCGGTCAGACAACAACATGTTCTTACTCCCCTACGAAGTATGTACTCTTCATTTGTTAATAAACAAGTTAATACTTATAAAGAGACGTTTAAAGTTCTGAAGATTAAGTTTTTAAATAAATTATAATTGCAAAATTTGTGTGGCCCGCAGAATTTCAAATTTAATTGTAACACAAAGTATTTCAGAACTTATTCTAGACATCTAATTACACGAAACCCAGTATTTTATACTTAATTCATTATGATATTTTAATATGATGTGATAAAAGATTCCCCAAGAAGTCAGAACATTACTATTATATTATTCTTCATGAATTTTCTATGCCCCCAGAGTTGCAGTGTTTCGAATAAAACATTACTACATTTTTTGCAACTCAAGAAAGCAACACCAACATTTCTCTAGACGGACGTAAACTTCCGAGAAGTGTTCAGACACCCTGCATTACTAATGCTGTATAAATTGTGTTTCAGTCGGCTCTGCCCCAGGAAGTGAAAGCCAACGGCTCCGTGGAAGACGACAGACAACAGGAATAAACACGCAACACATCCGTAACCAACATCTACATAGAATACTACCCGCCCCCGTCAAACTTTTATTAACAACTCTTTATTAAGGACAATACGTCCTACAGTACATATGTGTCATATTAAACAAAATACAATCAATTTTTAGATGTTATTCAACTTAATTATAAGCTATGTGTACATAATAATCAGTTAGTACCTTGTATGTTGTTAACCAAGATGTTATTCGTGGATATATATAATTCTCATCGCTCCTACTCAGTCTTTCTCAAAATGGTGTTAAAATAAATATATTATTGAAATATCAAATGCTTTCCATATGATCATCAGCTAAAGTGTTAAATTTCATAGATATCGATGATATTCTAGTCAATACTGAAGTAAGACTGTCTCTTTATTTTGATCTCTGTTTCCAATTAGACATATGTATATTACATAAACTTGCCGCGAAGAGTTGTACATTTTTAGAGCTGGGCAAATGTAAAACTACTTCGCTTCTTGTAGGTACTACTTGATTTGATCTCTTGGTAACTATTGCAACAGTAAAGACGTAGTTGAATTTAGATCATTATGCAAAACATTATTTATTATATTAAGTGTAGTAAAACTATGTTTAGTTTTGTATGGATATTATAGTGCAATTGATGAGTTGAAAAATAAAAATATTTCCAAGGGATATATTGTTGTTGTTTTATTGTGTTTGTATCCAGAAAACCATTTAGATTTACAGTCGAAATATAAACATGAAAGTTAACATAAAAGCATTAAAGTCAATAAGGAAAGCTGTCCAGAAAACTGTTCGTAAATATCTATTCTTTAATATGTAGATTAAAAAACATTTTCCTACGCTTTCCTACGCTTGGAATCTCGCAAATGATGTCGAGTGCAGACGAGTAGAAAAGATGGATAAGGATTTAGACTAAGGAAGAAACATAGCCTCATTATTTTTCCTGTTTGCATTGTTTGGAACTGTATCGATGTCAAAGAAAAAGCTGAGCTACTGTGCTAGGTTTCCCGCCAGTGTTTAGGACTGGCACTAACTAAGTATCTACCAATTAGGCAAGATTTTACTTCAAACAATTGGTTATTTATCTACAGTTCACTAAGTTATTGAAAATGTAAAGATTCCTTAGTCAGTTTAACAACAATAAATCAAGTAATACTGCCTAAGGAAATGTGTGTTTATTTAAAATGTGCTGAATCGTAAGCAGTATTTAAGATATTACGTACGTTTCTATGAATTAAAATGGTAATTGGAAAACGTTAAGTATATTACTGACGAAATGTGGGTGTATCTATCGACCCTTCTCCTTAACCAGAGTAAAGCTGTCTTCATCAATTTGAATGTTCCCACTGCTGGGACACAAGCCTCCCCTCCCGCCGTAATCCTCCACGTTAGCTCAGTGCGGGTTGGGAGATGTCATGTCTTCCAATTTTTGGTTCTAGGACATGCCGGTTTCCTCACGATGTTTTCCTTCACCATTTTGAGAGCTGTGGTGTGAAATAATTTACACAAAGTAAAGCGCCTGATTGGGTTCGAACCTACGACCTACTCGTAAGTCCCGTTACCACTGGGCCACCACACCATGAAACAGCCAAAGCTTATTTAAATGTAAGGTGTATAATTACCAAGAGAGGAAAAAAAATACTTTCAATATTCTGTGGGTTTCTTAATGTCCCAGCCATTAATTATAACTCTTTATCGCGGAGAAACTAAAACGCTTCGAAGGCAGAAAGGCGACGTCACGCAGGCTTACAAGGAAGGCGAGGAAGTATAGATACCATTTATTTTATCGGATATTACTATAATTAACCTTTTACTACGAATTGTACAACTGACATTACGATTGGTACTCGTACGGTCTTTCAAAACCAAGCAATTACTATACTGGGTTATTCCTATAGTTAAATAAACGAAAAGGTATTTTTAAGGGTGTCTTTACACTGGGCGCTTGTTTAAGCTACGTGTAAGTCTTTAAAAAACTACGTAGGCTTCCCGTAGCGGCTGCGTAGACGTCAAGTAGACTCTCTGTAGACTTCCTGTAGACCGGTAGAGGCTACGCTAATTAATTATGTACAGGAAACTCTACTGTATGCATTATTGTTAAAAAGTAAATGGCAACGAAAAAAAAAAGGGTACCTACCTAACAATTATAGATTGGCGAACGGACATAGGTCCCCTAATTAAAAATTTAGTTCTTAATGTAATTACGTCATTACCATGAGCATTACCTTTTTTAAAAGTATCTTCTGCCTAGCCTTTTCCCAATGTTGGCGTCGCTTCCAGTCTAACCGGATGCAGCTGAATACCAGTGTTTTACGTAGAGCGACTGCCTATCTGACCTACACTGGCTAATACGATACCCCTTGGTAAGACTGGTTGTCAGACTTTCGGGCTACTGACGACCCGTAACGACTGTCAAAGATCTACGAAAGACAGCAGGGACCAACTGCTTAACGTGCTTTCCGAGGCACGGAGGGGTCTTGGTAATTATTTATTAAGCAAGGCACACCAACGATATATTTACAAGGATAGTAACAATATGCAATCACGAGTCTTCAATTCTGTGTACATACTTCACTTACAGGCATGCACAACATTCACATTAAAAGATTAACAATTCATTAATTAATTCGTATGTGAAGATCGTCACCCATCCACGGACCAACCGCAGCAAGCGTAACTTAACCTGATCGATCGACCCGTGCGGCTGTTATTACTTAGCCACAAGCCCCTATTACCTTTTTTTTAAGTAGATAATAAAAAATGACGTCATAAGAGAACATAACAGTGACCTTATTGTGATGATGTTCTTCAAAAGGTCAGGTATGTAGTGCTCGCAACCGGCGTGCGTGTATGACATGATGCATGAACGTAAACGAGCCAAAAGGAGTACCTAATCTAAACTCAATAAATAAGGAAAATCCCTAAAAACTAAGATATTAGTTTTTAGGGATTTTGCGATATTGTATCTTAAGATAAAATATTATAGTATCTTAGCCGTGTGCAGCGCCCCTTAGTGAACTCCACTGCGGGTGACGTAACCAGGATCGTAGCAGTTGGCGTTCTGTAGTTTCTGCCTACCCCCGTGGGAAAAAAAGCGTGAATTTATGTATGTATACGATAAAAAAAAATACTTTATTACGTTATAATTTTCATACAATTGTATACTTTGGGAGACGTGACGTCTACGCGACACCAACGCCTAAAAAGGCCAAACGCTAAATGCGAACTCACTCTTAAAGGCAACGAACCTCTTGCTGAGTAAGGAGTTACATAGTATTAGGGATCCCCTCTATGAAGGGGTAAGGAACCCTCAAGTGATCTCAAGACTGGGCCATTGTGTTTAAAAGCCTCGATTAACATAAATTACAAGACTACCAATGAGTTCGTCAGCTTATCTTTTTGGATTATAGTTTATTGTTGTTTTGACCTTAGTTGGACGCTTGAGAACTTTCTTAGGGAGATGCATATGATATACTAGCCGCGCCCCGCGATTTTACCCGCATAAGTTTCGATCCCGTGGCAAAATCAGATAAAAATCCTATGTGTTAATCCTGGTTATAAACTATCTGTGCGCCAAATTTCATCGAAATCCGTGCAGTAGTTTTTGCGTGAAAGAGTAACAAACATCCATCCATCCATCCATCCATCCATCCATACAAACTTTCACGTTTATAGTAGGAAAGTAGGATAGTAGGATTAGTAGGATTTAAAGCGAAATGAACTGACATTCCGTACTTACATTTTTTATAAATATATGTACATACTAGCGACTCGCCCCTGCTTCGCACGGTTTTTACGAATTCACAAAACATCGAGATTTCATTATAATATGTGAGTTTAACTCAAAGTAAAACGCCTATCTACGATCTACATCTTGTAAGTCGGGGCCATTACCTCTGGGCTATTACTGCTCTGCACTGCTGCTCTCAAAATGATGAATAAAAATATCGTGTGGAAACCGGCATGTCCTAGATCCAAAAATTCGAAGAAATATAACATCTACCAACCCGCACTGGGCCCGCGTGGGTAGATTACAGCCCACTCCCTCTCGAACATAGAAGGCCTGTGTCCCAACAGTGGGATCATTATAGGCTGATTATATTATGCTATGTAAGTTTAATATTATACGTACACACGAAACTTACGAAATAAATTCTCTAAATTATAGTGAAACAGCTTCAAAATCTGTTGCGTAGTATAGAATAAAAACTCGGTTACACAGACAGACACGAGAAGCGACTTTAATTTATAATATGTATAGATTTAACAAGATTTTGTTAACTTTTCACAGTACCTCTTTAGAATGCAATGCAGACGTCACGTAGGTACAGTCAATAGAAAAATTTAATAAGTATTTTTTAATTTTAAAGTCAAATATGTAGATAATTATTATTCTGAAGACGAATAAAAAATCACTAGGTAATTATTATTTAAACAAGGATGAACAGTTTAAATAAATTATAGCCGAAAATAAATTATTAAGATTTTTTGCCGATATTGACAGAACAGTGTTTTCGTTTTGCAAAATATTGTTCTAGTATTGTACAGACGCCAGCACATCAAGCTACCCGAAACTGTCAAATGTTCCCAAACAACTTTGAATCTAATGCTTTAGCGATAAAGTTGAAAATCTACTAAAGAAATTTGACAGATTGTAGTAGCTTGATGTACTGGAGTCTGTACTTAGTAATCGAAACAAAAACTTACTTAGGGCTGATTTTTCAATAGTTAGATAACTTTTCTCTCTCTCTGAGAAATAAGAATGGTGGTTTGACATTTTTTGTACAGAAAATATGTCAATCCACCATTTTTGTTTTTGAAAAATCGGCCCGTAATAAACATAAAAGATATAAAAATAAAGCTTTTAAAACACAAACAATTGACTCGGAATTAGAGTAGGGTAGTAGAGTAGGGACTATCCAAACTTCCGACCCATCAGATACAAAAGGGTAATCGAAGCGAATAAGCGAACGAATCCGGAAGAGTATTCTGTTCACACTTAACTGCACTTATACGGAGATAGCGTCAAAATAATATAACATGAAGCCTGAAATCCCGGAACGGATACAAATCCAGACTCCGGGCTGCTACTGAGAAATTCCAGATGGAAAAACCCAATAACACTTTGCCTGCCCTGACAATCAAACCCAGGACCTCATGCTCAGCAGTAAGACTTGCGACCACTAGACGAACAAGGCAGATACTAATAACACGCCTCTGTGCATGATTAGTCGCGTTTCCGCGCGGGGAATTTGGCTGCGATTCCCGCGCCCCGTCGCGTGACGCGTTGTAGTGTGTGATCCGTATGGCAATGGAAAAATAGACCGATTAAGTATGAGTGAGCTACACAATCCCGCATCAATAATAATAAATGAACCTAAGTATAACAACAAATACATTTATAAGCTCCTAGTTTTTTTCTGACCGACCAAAACCACCTGGAAATTGAACAGATCGCCGACAATCCAATGGTAACAAATCACAAATCATCAGTGGTAACAAATTAACATTGACAGCACCTTTATGTTGTAGCGAGTAAGGGCGATTTTCCTAGTACAAGTTTTACCACTCATGTGTCTTTTTGTTTTTGTTCGTCAATCTTACTTTGTACACTTGGTGCGTAAAGATTGACATTCTAACCGTATAATCCAGTTCTGGGGATTAAAATCAGGCCATGTATATTAGTTGTTAAGTATCTAGAAACATGCGCTTACATTAAAAAAATCGTAACTAGGCCAGACTTGTGTATTTTTACCTACAAGTAGTTAGTGGGTTATCTAAGCAATAATTTCGCATCTGTGTTATTTCTTTTAAAGTAGGGATACGGGTCAAAATAAAACGAAATGTAGCGGAGCTTTTAAAGCACAGTCTAAAGGTGTCAAAAGTTTTGCAAAAACATGTGAACTCAAACTTTAATGGGTCTATTAGGTTTTTATAGGTCTAATCAAAATATATGTTCGTAATTTTTATTATGAAACATACATATGGACTTCAGGTAGAAGCGACGCGCGCTTTACTTGTGGTAACCAAGTGCACAAACACGCTGTGAATGTGCGCGTGAAGACGAGTAGCGTCAGCACATAACACATACACACACATACACAAACTTTGTCCATTCCTTTGGACTTCCGCCATTTTCTCGGACGGTATCTACCGAGAAATTCTGCGCTTAAGCAATTTTATATTTGTGATAATTCAAAAATATAAAATTGCTTAAGACCTTGAATGTCAGTATCACCGAATGGCGAGTGACATTCAATTTACATGTACTACAAAATCCTCTAGCTGTAGACAATACTCTAAGCGGCATTACGTAATATTCCAACGTCTTGCAAGTATAGGTATCGAAAGCATTTGAAGTGAGTTTGCAATCGCAGCAGGACTGCCTGCAGATAATATCTTGGAAGGAAGAACACTTGTCAATGTGTCACTAACACGCCCCTTCCATTTTCAATTCGATAGGGATGATATTATTTGATAGTGTTTTGTTCGTAGCTCTGAAATCTTAATTGTTTTGTTACTGACAATTGAACTGATGAAATATCCGACCACTATTTATGTCGAGACGAAAGACAGATTCTATTTTTAGTAATTGCTTATTTTTGTCAACAAAATGAGGGTTACTCAAGTTTAAAGACTGTTTGGAGTAAACAACGTACTGTTTTGGATTTTATCACAGGGAACAAATAGGTAGAGAGCAGTGGGAGCCTAGTGGCAACGACCCCGACTTACGGATGGTAGGTCGTTGGGTCGAACCCAGCCAGGCGCTTTACTTCGTGTAAATAATTTCATCACCACTGCTCACAAAACGATGAAGGAAAACATTGTAAGGAAACCGGCATGTCCTAGAACCAAAAATTCGAAGTCATGTGACATCTACCAACCCGCACTGGGCCCGCGTGGTACATTACCTCCGATTCCCTCCCGAAGAGGGAAGGCCTTTGTCCCAGCAATGGGAACATTATAGGATGATTATGCAAGGCGCAGGCCTCCCTCTCCCTATTCCACACAATTTGTCACAATTTGGTCTTCTGCTAGTGCCGGCCAGTCCTTCTGGTAGGAGTCGAGCTTGTCCTTCTCGCCTTGGGTTGTGTGGTATAGTGTAGTAAACGTCATCGTCATCATCTTTTCAGACCAAGCCAAACTTGCTGGAATGTCCTAAGTGCCCGTTCACGATCACCTCGAATGACATTAAGAATGCCACTGATGCCGCAAGCAACGTGGCCAACGTGGTCTTACATCTATGCGTAACCCTTCACGGAATACAGACATGAAGTAGGTAATGTTAAAAGTTTAAAAACAGGCGTAAAGGTATTGGAAGTGTTTTCCAATAATTTTAGATGGATTATTTCCCTCTCGAGGAGAGGAGGCCTGTGTCCCAGCAGTGGGAACATTATAGGCTGATTATACAAGGATCAAAGGACGTGGGAGCAACGAACCTCATCCTATAAATAATTTGTAATCGTATTTTACATTATGTTATGAAGATATTTCACCACAAAACTGTGCATCAGACTTCTTTAAAGTGTACGTGATCTTCAATGTTTACGTTTACGTGAAACAGTTTTTAACATCACGTAGCGTTTACGTGGCAGCCACGTTGAATTTTTAATGTTAAAAGAACTTTATTATTCCTGCAAAGAAGTTCATTTTTAATTTAAAATAAACAAAGGGTCCTTGTTTATTTTCTTTTTTTTATATATTATTAATAATTTATTTAAAAATACTCTAGCTAAAATTTCATGAGCTTTATGAAGTAACATGAACTTAGGTAAAGATAACATCGTAGGCGCAGACATTATATACTATTATGAGTAAGTCAACACTAAAACTTAAGTGTTTAGGAACAGTAAACTGTCACTGCTCATTATATTAAAACAGAAGTTATTATACGACTTGGGTAATATACGGGTCGTTATAAAACGTTTTACTGTTGTGTGAAATACTAACATATTCAGTTTCACTTCCACGCATAAGCTATGCACGTTCTACGTAAGTAGAGATATGAAACTGTAAACAGGTTCATTGTTCCTCTTTCTTCATATTTAATCAAATGCACAGCTGCAAATTGGCTATGTGTCAGAATATTCTAAGTCAAAAAATAAAAGGGAATCTGAAAAATATTTAGGAAAAGTAATTAATAGCTGGGTCCTGCGCTGCAAAAAACTCACTGCAATCAATCATGTTTTCACTTTCAGTATTCGCAAAAAGATAAATAGTTGGCACATCATTTTTCTTCCTATTTCAAAACAAGCATATTTTTAAAACTGGTTCAACGACTTGAAAGTTCTCGTTTGTCAACTGAAATATTGATAAAAAATCTATATACCTAACCTACGTAGGTAATGCGCAGAAAAGACAGATTATTGAACTGTAGCTACAATCCACAAACTTTTAAACAAGCCAATGACGCTGGCACAGAACAATGAGCTTTATCATTTCATGCTTAAAGCTTATTGAAAACAACTCCACCTGACATTGGTCTAACAGCAGCAGTCAATGGTAACATCTGTGTCATTAGAGAGAATCGTAAAAAAAACTTGGTAGACGCAGAATACTTAAGGAACACCTGATCACGCATGATTGCATTTTAAAAATATTGGAAAACACTTCCAATACTCTTTACCTTTACGCCTTTTTTTAAACTTCTAACATTACCTACTTCGTGTCTGTATTCCGAGAAGGGATAAGCAGAGATGTAAGAATGATAACCTACAGGCCTACACTCATATTTTGCCAGTAATTTTTTTTTACTGGCAAAATATGAGTTTTCCCATACTACATACATACCATGTTTGGGGAAGGCCCGTGTCCATCAATGGACGTCTTTCGGATATAATGATGATATTCTTCTTTTCGTGTCGACGATACTCTTCCTCGTTATTTTTTTATATAATTGGAGCCCACGTTGATTGCGGTATGAGTAGCATTCTGCAGGTCATCTGAGGTGCAGATGAGCTGGCACTTAGGCCCGTATTACAAAACCTCACTCAAGACTGAAGCATTACTTAAAACTTAAGCATTACTTAAACGAGCCATTTCATTGGTTGAAACGAGTTTTAAGTAATGCTTGAGTCTTGAGAGATAATACGGTGTAATACGGGACTTAGAGCACTCCAGCAAGTTGGGCATGGTCTGAAATAATGATAACGAAGATGTATGTAAACTACACTGTAACGCGGCAAGCCAAGGCGAAGATGGCGGGACGAGTTTGACTCCCACCAGAAGGACTAGCAGGCCTAGCAAAAGTCAGAATTGTGTGGAAATGGAAGAGGGGCCTTTGCTTTGCAGTGGGCAATACAGACTAGGTACCATGTTTTACCCCGACCGAGTATATTGCCACTAACCCCTCACAAGTCTTGACTTCAGGCCACATATTCCAAAAACAAAGAAAGTGCAAGCTATCCGTCATGTCATCATTGCATCACAATGAATCATAAGCCAGACTCGCAATGCATCATACATCGACCTTGGATCCATTCCCCACGTCACACCGACCTCTTACGTACAACACACCTGCCCGACTATTTGTACCTAGCCGAAAATAGAAAACTTTTCATTAACAATTCATGAAAAAATGTTAAGGAATTAGAATGACTTCATTATATTTCCTGTAAACTATTTTTATTGCACGTCATGGGCAGTCATGATCCCGAAAGTTTTACAGCTGGTCAACTTGCTCAGATGGGAGCCGTTTCATGTAAAATTCTGAAATTCAGCTGCATTTGGTTAGACTGAGAGCTTCAGCCCTTCTTTATTGCCTGAGGCTGTAAAAAATTATTACAATACACAATTATCAACAAAGTTCACTGAATTAAAATTACAAAGGCATTTTCGTAAGTAACATACAATGAATGAATAAAAAAAAACTATTCCATACATGTGACCGCATAGGTACCGCACTTTTCTCCAAACAGCAATTTTTTACAGATGCTCTGGTAATTTCATCTCATAGTTTTACGAAAGAATAATAAATTAATCATATATGAAAAATTGAAAACAAGCATTTATTCACGAGAAACGTCAATGTCTCGCTCTTGGCCACATTTTTCCGCAACATAATATTTGTCCGTGACTCTGCTTATATTTAAACATTTCTCGTCCAAGGCGAAGCGCGGACGCATGGAAACAATTACAATAAAGCACAAAATAAACAGAGATATTAGACAGAACTAAATTCAGCTGAGTGTCTTGGCTAGGATGCCGTCGAAATATAACTTTCCAAAATATACACTGTATTTACTTGAAACTTTGCAGCATTGCAGTTCTCTGTTATCATAAACAGCTACAACAGCAAAAATACACATACATACATAAACTTCGAAATATTAACGTCTTCTTCCTATGGGGGTAAGCAGAAACCATAGAACGATATCTTCGACGATCCTTACATACTCCTTTTGCTTCGTTTATGTTCATACGCGCACGCCGGCTGAGTACCTGACCTTTCTGAAGAACATCACCAATAAGGCCACTCAATTTCCTCCTAGGAAGTCCCTTCCCGGCGTTTCCACTTACATCTGCTTTGTAAATATTATTTGTAAGTCGGCTTTCATTCGTCCTCTCTACATTACCAAAATATCTAATACATAATCTTTTTTTTTATTTGTCACTACATCTTCTTTTTAACCGCATCGTTGCGCGTTGCCTTATCACATTATTTCTCAGCAAAAATACTCATTTTAAAACGTATTTGTACGAAGATTTAAAATTCACATATGTATCTAGTCAAAGTCACGGGTCCCAGGGTGGTCCCAAGCGCGACTACTGCGCATTTGGTCCTGGTTTCGCCCCCTATTGGATGGGACCTAAACATACGTTTCTGGCGAACTGTGGGTGTACTGTAGGTGTAAGTACCTTTGCCTCCCTCTTCGTGGAACACAGGCAGGCGTAACGTTATGTTTTTGTAGTAAAAAAAAAAAGGAGAAACAACATTTAATACAAATACCGTGACACTGAAATCTCTGTGGGAGTACATACGCCATAAATTTTTATTTGTTTAATAACAACGACACAGGGAACAAAAACATTTTTTTAAACCCATTCGGTGTTTAATTGCCCTCTTGGGCAACACACGAAGCCGGATATCCACAGAAGCTGGAGCAAAATATCTAAAGCCTCAAATAATCTTTAATTTATACCACAAAAAAAACCTACAGATGTTGTAATTTACAAGACAAGTGAATTTCATTATTTTGTTTTATTGTCGTTTGTTGACGTCAAGGCGGCTTGTAGAATGTAAGAAATAGAAAAGTTAGACATTTCAATAGGTATAATATGTAGGTATTACTGAGATAATTTGGCTGATTTCCACAAGATCAAGAGCACAACCTTCATTAATCCTTACCGAATTATATGAAAGTTTTGCTTTGTTTCTGTGTTCGTTTGTCCAGCTTTCACGTCTGAATAGAATTAGAATCAAATATTTTTTTTAATTTTTTTTTTTTTTAATTTTGTAGTTTTATATAGTATGGTGTTAATATTTTTAAAGTTCTATACACTCTACCACAACATAAGTGTACAAATTTTCAAATGTCATTCTTATATAACTAAGTACAATTAATTTTAAGATTTGTGATTTACAATAAGTAAACACAAATCAATAATACAGACAGTATTTAATACAGTTATGCATAAGTACTGATAGATAATTTGTCATACAGAGACGGTATCGGGTACCTAAAGCCGAATATTTTACAGACGTAGAAATGTCTATAATTTTCTTCATTCCCCTGTAACTAATAAATTAACGAAAATGTGGCAAAACATTGAATAATTTTACTGAATGAAAATATTTACATATTTTATTTTAAAGCTGAAATTGTGGCATGTAACATGTAACTCCGTTGCGAATGTTATATTTATTCATATTTCAGACACATTTTAAATATTTTATTATAATTCACGGTAGTCCGTTAACTGTCTCTATAAACTAAGAGAACATACTTAAACATCTAATCGTTATTTCCGAAGAATGAAGTTCAATAGCCTAACGATGACTAATTTGAAGCCATTCGCATAGATTTGATGGTTAGGGAGAGCAGAGAAACTGGAAATTATAATTTATTCATCAACTTTAATATAAGCCGACTAAAAATAGTTCATGTAAACTAGATAAAATTCCGGAGTATAGCTAAGGAAAGCGGTTTCATTCGGTGGCTGGAAGCCGAAGGTATCAGTGATCGCTTACCGACTGTCAGTTACTGTGCGAAGTTTAAGTTCAAGGACTTGTGTGGGTGGGACCTTTGTTTGTTTATTCCTTTTACAGCAGGTGAGACAGTGATATTAATATTTGAAACAAAATACGATCAATGTATAATATTGGACACGCTACTAATTGAATTCACTATTCTTTGAACGCCAAAAATATTGATTGTATTTTTATTTAGTATCAATTATAGTCTTGATTCAAGTGTTATCCGCTTACAAAAACTGAAGTATAACCAGAGACACGTTTTCATAGCCATCGCACATGTGCACACTTATTAATGTCTGTGTCTTGCATATTGATTCATTAATCATATGTGCCGAAGGATGATTCACCCGATACCATGCAATTGGCAGACTTATACCCGTCGATATGATCATCAAACAACATAACCGTGATTGCTGAAACATTGCAGGTGAGGGCGTCGCTTTCCCAGCGCGCGCGCAGGCAGTGGGCGGGCGCCGACTCCGGACTCAGTAAGAGACAGGCATCGACGCCGCTCGCACGAATCTGAACGCAAAAAGGTATAAACACTTAAAACAGCGCTTCTCACTGCTTCATATAACATTTGCACTAATAAAAGCTTACAAATGTCTGTGTATTTTTTTTCGACACTAATCACCTGCCGACCTCGACATCCATGACTAACTTCATGAACAAGGTGTTCAGTTACAAAAATAATTCGCCGTGACTTCATACGACTGAAATAACGTTTCGTTCAAGCGGCTGCTGTAATATTTTGGCTGATCACGAGAATATTTTGTTCCTCACTTCATCGATATGGCTATTACACTTTTACATTTTACTTATAATTCAATGTTTATGAAACTGTGTTTATAAAAATCGATCGCAAACTTTTTGTTCTCTCGATGATCCGTTTTAATGATTGTGACTGTTGAATCAGAATAGAATATTATTCTTGTACATCAGACAGTCTGAATTGTACGAGTGGATTATTTTCAGCCTTGATGACGGTATTGTTAACCTCGTCCAAGCTATAAACATCTTGATTGACCTATAACTATCTCAATATTTTTAATGTTTACCGTGTCCCCTGCCAAGGACACCATAACATTGTTTCCGTGAAATACTTTATTACTGGCTTTAGTTTACACTCTAACACTAACGTCACATTGCAAGTTATTATCGTTACAAAATTACAAATAGCTGAAGACAGTTCTAGCAGTTTATTTTATATGCGATAGTGATTATTTTAACTAAATATTATAAACACAGGTAACAAAACATCTGATTGTTGTTCCACTCTTGCAAAGTATTCCCAGTTATCTTGAATTTATAATTCCGAAAATAAGTGCGCAAATATTTATTACGCATGCGGGCAAGGAGTCGAGAACGAAAATAGCCGACACCTCTCGCCGTTCACATTAAATATCGCATCTTGAGCAGCATGGAGATAACGAACTATTTTTCCTACACCTACACAGATTCTTTAACAAATTTACATGAGTCCAATATTGTTTGAAATGCATTCATAACTTTCAAAGTTTCAATCAAGGCATCAAAGTAACAGTATTTTTTCTTAGAACTGTCTCTGAGATGTCGGAAAGTAGTTTTATGAGACTGCTACCGACACAAACCTTGCACTTTTAAGGCATAATAAAAGTGCTACTTATTCTAGTTTATACTTTCTGGACATAAAACTGTATATAAAAATGACAACTGTATACTGCACAAGTTTTAGTACCTAGTTACACCTAAATAATAACAAAATAAACGGGTCTCTATTTGTTATGACAGTGAAATCAATACGTTTATCATCCTGTTGATTCGCAGATTACAGGCATAACATTAGCATGTCAAATGAATCAATACGTTGATTGTAAGCGGATGCAGGGATCGAGTAAATTTACAACATGCATCGATAATAGCCGTCATACGTTTGATCTTCGCTTAAGCCAATCACACTTGCCGTTTTACATGAATATTGTAACACATGTTTATACATTCTACATTCATTCCGCGTACAGAGTGTATTCAGATCTTTGTTTTGATTCCATTTCTGAATGAAACGTTTGGTTCTTTTTGTTAACTTAATTAAGTAAAACTCATTTGGGCGAATAATTACTTTAATGGAATGTGGGGTTTTTAATGAACCATCGTAGGTTTCAAATGGTTATTAGTATTCCAATGTTCTGTGTTACTAAAACCTTGGCAGTGAAGACGGGAAGTTTTTAGGGTAAAGAGAAGTCATATTTTCGTGTTGAAATATCGAATTGTTTTTTGATGGCATCTTTCACGAACTACATCGGTAGACATTATAACTATACGGAATTTTTTTGGGATGTGGGGAATTGGTTTATTAGTAAGACGCCTACGACAAACTCGTCTCAAGATCTCTTATCGCTTACAGTTCAAAGAGAAATGACTTTTTTTTATTATTTAACTCACAAAACTGATGTACAATCACAGATGCAATAAAAAAGTTAAAACACAATATGTCCGTTTGACATCTAATAAATGTGAATCTAGAATGCATATTTCTCTGTGTATTATCTTGTCTTATTTACCAACGAAAAGATAAAAAATATAAATGTGGTTTTCAACGATGCGGTAACATGAAGTAGGCTAATTCTGGAGCAGAATGTGACAGCTTTGTGAGAAGTCTTCCGCGTCCATTTCGCAATTACAACGACACTTTTTACACAAATAAATCCAGTGACGAACGATTCTGTAACTACCAGATGATGGATTGTATGTCTTACAACGTTATTCTAAACATGGGTGAAGTTACTGGGTACATAACTCTTAAAGTTTACTCGGAAATGAAAATTCTTGATAACAAATGAAAATTCCTGGAAAAACTAGCAACAGAGAATATAAGATGTAGGTACCAAATAGATAAAATATTCTAGCTTTTTCTGCAGCTATTTCCTCGATATATCAATAACAGAATATTCTGTGCCGAAGGCGTTAGTATTGAAATCTTATTCGCACAAAGCTGGCTGTCTCCAGCACATTATTCGGAAAAAATATGATAGCCGTCGTTGGCGGTGGCTCGGCTAATAAAAACGCAATAACACGAGGTGCCTCGACGCCAACCCCGAGGCGTGAATCTTACGAGAGTGTAATAAAATTATCTCACGAGAAGGATAAAATTTGTCATCCTAATTTTTCTGATACGCGTCCTGGGGTAAATAGTCGTATATTCTAGAGAGTTGGTTAACTAATCGTTTGTTTTGACATGTTAGCTTAAAATTTAAAAGCCTTAAAGTACACTGATAAAGTTGAGTAATAAAATTACTCTCAGAAAATTGGGAATTATAATTTTTAGTTTGTTTTAGTAATATATCAAAGCTCTCAATACTAATTCATTAATCAATAATAATGTCTACTAAGATCATAATAATCTAATAAAATTAAACAAAGTGCCTATTACACTAACTGTATCTGTTCTTGGGTCATAAACCAATGTATTTTTGAACGCCTGCATGCATCGTAAATTTTATTATGCTTTCAAGAGTGCAGTTAAAAGTTGAAGCTGATTTAAAATGCGGCAGATTCTACTTATCTACGAATGTTATGCTTTTATAAATAAGTAACAAAACAAAGGCAAATAAATATTCCATTCGATACAAGCACAACCTATTGATTTTTTTAGACCCATCATCATCAATTTAAACATTCGATTACTTAATGCTAAGTCGGTCGGCGTAGGCAGAACCTTTTCCTATTTCTCAGCCGATGCTGTTTTTAGCCGAACTAATAAAAACAATGTTTTCTAACATTCCAGCGCTGAACGAACGAATACAAGATGGCCACCGGCCCGAAGATAGTGCACAAGCAGTTCAACTCGCCCATCGGGCTGTACTCGCAGAAGAACATCAAGGAGACGCTCACCAAGCACATGTCGAACCTCGGCAATGGCACCGTCGGGTAAGAAGTACCTCGATTTATTACACGACTGCCCAAAAAAGGAGTGTTATGTTTATTTACTTTTTAGGTGTAAGGGATATCGACGAGCAAACTGTTACCTTGAATGACAATGATGATCCTAGACCCGCCAGGGCTGCAATTTTTAGTTGGTTATTAAAATAAAAGCAGTTGTTTCATACAAAAGTGCAATACCTACTTACTGGTACTTTTAATAACTACAGAAAAATTTAAACGCTGAACCAAGTGCTGAATTCGTGGTAAAAGTTTATGCATCAATGTCCCTTACATTGTGTATACGTGTCAATAACAAGCTTTAGTGATGAATACTGTCGTAATACCCAGTAACTGGGTTGTGGTGATCAGGTGGGAAGATGCTTAATGAAAATACTTGTATTTAACTACATCTAGTTGGACTGGGAGCCGACCCCAACATAGTTGGGACAACGCTAAGCAAATCATGATGATAAGCAGCAATACCTACCGATATGCTTCCATAAGTCTAATGCAAAAATGATCCCAACGATTGCCACCACGTTTGGAGTAGACGGGTTGGTGATCGCGGTTCGTTGTTATTACCTAACCGACAATCGTTAAACGGGGATTGCACCAAGTTTAATACTTTTCAACGATATCGTGAGGAAACCGGCATATCCTAGAACCAAACATTTCGAAGACATGTGACATCTTTCAACCCGCTCTGGGCCCGCGTGGTGGATTACGGCCCACTCCATCTTACTGACAGGAGGCTTGTGTCGCAGCTGTGAATATTATAGGCTGATTATGCGCATGCTAGTACTTTTCCCAAAATACAGAATAACCCATTTCGAGTGACAGTGAACTATTAAATATGTCATCAATTTTCAGCTGTGTCATACTAAGTGCACTTACGTATTAAGACCACTGTTATTAAAATAAATTAATTATTTACTACGAGCAAAACCATACTCATAATTCCACATGTTTTATATATAAATTTAAATTTTAGTAATTTCATATTATGCCAAAATAAAGCCCCTACAATTATACAATTATTTATGAATAATGAACTTCATAAATAACTTTATATTATCCACTTAAACTGATTGAAGCTAAACACAAACTAATCTAAGAAACAAAATTGTGTTGTCTCCTGCGCTTTCACGAAACTTTAAATTCTATTAATAATATACCAAGCTAGACATCTCGGTTAACTTGATAACAGTAGGTACATTAACTGAATACTGATATGAATATGTACTTATCGTAGATATTAAATTAAGATAGCGTTTCGTATATTCCAATCCATCAATCTGCCTATCCTTCTTCCAATTATGTAGGGCTCGGCTTTCAGTCTAACCGAATGCAGCGAATACCAGCATTTTACATTGAGCGACTGCCTATCTGACACCCACAACCCAGTTACTGGGTAACACGATACCCTTTGGTAAAATTGGTTGTCGCATCTGACGACCCGTAACAACTGTCAAAGATCCAAGAGTGACAACGTGCTCTCTGAGGCACGGAGGGGTCTCGATATGTATTGGATGGTCAACCATCCACGAACTGACCGCAGCAAGCGTAGCTTAAGCTTCGATCGACCCGTGCGGCTGTTATTATTTAGCCACGAACCCCTCTCGTATATGCCAATTAAGAAGAAATATATCTGACATTAATTAGCTAGGTTTCTTATTCTTGAAGAAGGGCGAAAGTTAATACTGCCTACTATACGAATTACGGTGAACACGTCATAATTCGTGGTCGTATCAAGTTTATCCATTAAGGGTACTTTTGTTACGTTCTATTGGAGTAGATAAGTAACTATTTATATAGAACTACTGAGAGGGCCAATAAGCCGGCACTAGAGACACCTTCTTACTTCATAAACCCGTGATTGAGAACCTTTACATTAAGCTTCCGGAAAATTCATCAGCAATTGTAAAAATACATTGAATATCATCATCTGTCTAGCCTTTTCCCAACATGTTGTGGTCGGCTTCCAGTCTAACCGGATGCAGATGAATACCGGTATTTTACATGGAGCGATTGCCTGTCTGACCTCCACAACCCTTGAAAATATGTAGTCAAAAAAAAACTAAATAACGCGCTTTTATCACGCACTAAAAATAATAAAATAATTAAATTAACTTGAATTCAATTATTTTCATCCAATCTACATATACATACAAAGTTTGATTTCGATGCGACAATTACCTACAAATAGGTTAAAATTGACTTCTAAGACTGGTTTACATTTTTTGTTAGTTACTAGTAAAGCTAATAAAAGCGTGTTAAAAAACAAGCGATTTAATTTATCAGAAATAAAATCCCTAGAATTTTCCACGCGCAAAATATTAACCCCAATACTAAAATGTTTGTAAACAGAGGGGCAATTCTCGTAATTTTAAGAACGTTCACAGTCTGATCTCAGTCTCAATCTGTCAAAAATACCTCAAATTTCCCTACAAATTTGGCAAGTTTTTGAGATTTATTTGTCGCCGAGATGAGACTGTGAATGAATTTTGAACGTTTTAAATTATGAGAATTGGCCAGTCGGTGACTTTTAAGACTATCATTATATTTAATTGATCGACTTCGCTTTCTGATGGCACAATAATTTTCTTCAGGGTTTGCATGCGTGGAGAAAATACTTCTGTACAGCTTAGATATATCTCTGATTTACAGTGATCAGTATCTAGACAGCTGAATGCTACTACCCACATCCATCAACCTTTCTGATACGATCTCACTCGTCCTCCATAAAATAGAAATGTCCATTTCAATAAGACAGGAACGCGTAGCTAAAAGAGCTAGAGCAGTGGTGGCCCAGCGGTAACGGCCGCGACTTACTAGTTGTAGGTCGTAGGTTCAAACCCAGTCAGGCGCTTTACTTTGTGTAAATTACTTCATCACCACTGCTCTCAAAACGGTGAAGAAAACATTATGAGGAAACCGGCATGTCCCAGAAACAAAAATTCGAAGACATGCGACAACTACCAACCTGCACTGGGCCCGCGTGGTGAACTACGGCCTGCTCCCTCTCACCGAGAGGAGGCCTGTGTCCCAGCAGTGCTAACATTATAAGCGGATTAAGCTACGTAGCTATAAATATAAATATTCTGTAAACAGCACCTTTTTTCCGTCCATTTTTACCATAATTGTTCCTTCATGACATCCCACACCGTTACAGACCTTACCATAATCCTTCCGTTTCTCGCAAAGCAGTAAAATAAACAAAGGAATGACCACCATTGTACAGTCAGCAAAAAACTTCGACTAACACTTCAGTTTTCTAAATCTTAATTACAAAGCAAAATTATTAATTAAAATCGGAAAGTAAAAACCCGAAGTAGTAAAATTTTAAGGACCTTAAGGCTGCCTGTCCATTGTGGCGGAGCGAGGCTGCTGAATGGAGAAACGGAGAAATATTGACCAATAAGATTGAGCGGAGCAGAAATTTTATGATTTTATGCAATCCTATTGGTTAATATCATATCAATCCTTGACGGCACGGTTGGCGCAGTGGTTAAGCGATTGACTGCTGCGCTGTGTGTCGCGGGTTCGATTCCCGCACGGAACCAATATTTGTATGACCTACAAGTAGTTGTTCCGGGTCGGAACAGGCAGCCTTAGAATGCTAAAACCAGAAGGCCAATTCTTGTAATTTAAAACGTTCAAAATCTAGTCGCAGTCTGATCTCGGCGACAAACAAATGTCAAAAACTTGTCAAAATGTAGGGAAATAAGAGCTATTTTTGACAGTTGACACTGAGATCAGAGTGTGAACGTTCTTAAAATTACGAGGATTACCCAATTACTTATAGAATAATTTTGTGTCAGTGATGATGTGTAAAAGTAGCAGTGCTAATCGACTTTTGTTATATCAAGATTACTATTTATCAAGATGGGGTATTCGTACTGACCGCACGGATACCCCATCTTGATAAATAGTTGCCTCCAAAAATAAATTTCCGAGGTCAAGGTCACATGAGCACGAATAAAAAGAAAAAAAGTATAAATAAATAAAGTATAAGGACCTCTGTCACAGCTTGTCAGATTCCTGTAACAAATACACCTGACGCTGGCAGAATAGTCGACACCACCTCAGTTGCCAAAAAGGAAAAAAAGTAATAAGACTGGGATGTATTGTCACCTGTTTTACTTGAAATATAAGGGTATCGCTGTAGTAAATAATACGCATTAGCCATCCGGTGTGATGAAATGATTTCGTTAAAAAAGGTCTCTTGGTTTCAAGATTTTGGCGACTTGTTTTCTCTATCTCCTTACAAATTACTGAATAACAAAAAGCCGATGACTTTTTAAGTGTTTTTTTATGTTTATATTTAGCATTTTCGTTAAACGTAGGCACGTTTGTCTTGTCCTTCAGGACAAATTACTTTTGATCTCTCTGAAAACCACTTTTTAAAATACAGACTGGAAATCAAAACATGGAGCTATTTTTAAAGAATGCCAATTAAATAAAGCATTTTTGCATGCATCGTTATCTATTTATAAAAAGTTAATCATTGAATAAACTCTTCTTTGCTTGTTAAGATCTTTGTTATAATATTATTCTCTACTTTCACTATTGCATAGCAACGTTTTTCAAATAAGACTCTTGCAGACAGGCGCGCCGTGACAGCACGAAACGACTCAGTAGATTTCTTTGAAAACTTCATTTTCATTCACGTCTTTATGTTCGTTCAAGTTTTTCAACACACAATCTGATAACTGAAAAGTGTGGGATGACCACAGACAATTTTATATAAAATATACTTTTTTATTTTTATTTCTTTGTGTTTGCGCATAATCTGATTCTATGGAAGCCATGACAAGTGACAATATACCGCTTTCATAGAAAACCAAAGCATTATCGCTGATAGAATTTCATTTTGTCTAAAAAGAAAGATATAACAAGTTCAGATCATAAATAGTGACTTTATAAATCGCTTTGTCAAAAGTACAACAAACTGTTTATGAGAAAGTAATTGTTTCATGGAGTTTTGACCGTTTGCCAGGGCGATGACGTCTTATTGATACAATTGTCGAGTAATTTGTCAATGGATATTAACAATAGAATACCCTTGTCTATGTTGACATTACACATATTTCTACATTTTACTGCGAGTTTACGCCAACGTATTTACGTAACAGACATTAATTACGGCTTACGAATGTTATTTGATTTGGCTATAAACACGGGTTTTTTTTAATAAATTCAGATATACTTAGACTTTACGGGCAAGATCAAAGAGAAAAAAGAATTATGTCGTGTACCAAGCAATAGTTTCTATTTCTTGTCTTACGCAACTAAGAACCTAAACTCAAACTCATCAATAAAACCATTTTGGCACATTTGAATTGTCAAAGAGTCAGTCAGTTAGTCAGAAAGTTGAAGCTAGTTGCCCATTCCAAAACGTAGTCCTCAATGGAGGAGAACGGGCAAGAAGCCTGATGGTAACTTCTACAATAAATCCCTCCTGCATAAATTTAAAACTCTCAGACAAAAATACTTAAGATAATCGCGTCTATTCGGAATGTAGACTGACTGCAGCGCGTTAAAAATAAAAGCCGCGAGCTATAAATAAAGCCACACACACACGAACATGTAGGAAACAAAACAAAATGATAGACGTAGACGTGCCAATAGGAGGTCGATGAGTCACACTCACCCCAAACGAATCAATACGATTACGTCTATACGAACATTACCTACGCGTATTTGCAGAGTTATTCTCACGTGTGTATATCCCCTTAGTCGGGAATCAAATTACCAGTGATGCTAATACAATGTGCAGCCTGTTCGGGAACAGGGAAAATGCATTTTATTATCCTGAAATGCTGATGATATTTAAAAACCCAGTCTGATCCTACACGGTACACACGACGACATACCAAGACATTTCCAGTTTTAGCTGACCTCGCATTGTATGGACTTTTTGTACATTGAGAAGTCAGCTTATACTGGAAATGTACTTGTGTATGTAGCTTGATAATTAATTTGCGTAATTTGGGATATTGTGAAATATAATTTTTTTTTCATTGAAAGTAAAGCCCTTACATTCAATGAAAAAAAAAATGAGACATTTGTTTCACAATCTACAATGCTAACCGTAAACGGTCAAAAACATCGTGCAATTCGTGTTATTGCGCAATAATATTGTGAGTTTAGGGGTCGCCTAGTTTGCAATTACGACATAAATGCTTACGGGCACTCCCCAAAGGGTGCCAACGGGTCTCTATTACTAGGGCTCCGCTGTCCGTCCGTCTGTAACAGGACTGTAACTTTTGAACCGTAACAGGTAGACAATTTTCCGCTATTACAACAAATAATAAAAATAAAATAAAGTAAAAAATGACGTAGGAATAGAATACAAGAAGCGTGTTTTAGGTAGGTACTTATTTAAAAATAAAATGTAGTGGTGTTACATACTGTACGGTCTAAAACACAAAAACGCAGACCAACAAGGGTGTTCTATAAAAATATTTGCTCCGTGCGGGAGTCAAAGCCAATCGGTCAGTCACTGCGCTACCGACTATAGGCGATAGATTGCCAAAATAACAAATTTAATGTCATGAAAACCCAACTCCGCAGAATTAGAAGGGCTTTCTTGAAGATCTTATTTCCGGACGAAGGGAACTATGAGACTTAATATGGAAGAAGCAGTAGGCGTAGGGTACATTAGGGTATGATCATGTTACTGCACGACCGCGGAGCCGCTGGGGTTCCCTTAATATTCGAGTATTTATCGTCGGAGGAACATTATAGTGGATTATGAGCAAACAAATTATAATAAGTGTACATGTGTTTTTTTTTAACAAAGAGTCTGATATAATAAAAGTCTGATAGAATATAATTGAACAAATTTTAACAAAGAGTCTGATATAATAAAAGTCTGATAGAATATAACTGAATAAACCAGGAGGTACTCTTACCTACATTATTTTAAATATATTTTTTTCTGAGATATTCTAGGAAAATCCGAAACTGTAGGAGATACGGGGAAACTATCCCATACCAATCGCGTACCATTAGGTATTTTTTTCATAAAAAACTATTTTGACACACTTAACTACTTTAGGACATAGCTACTTACCTACATATTTTATGATAAATGATTTTTGATACACTTAACTTTTTGATCAAGTACGAGTTGTACATCAAAAATAGTAAAATTGTTGTTTTTTTATACTTATCGAGTTAATTTCATGTAAGGATCATTTCACTGTACCGGAAGAAAAACATCTGGACAGGAGAAGCTCGTTAGGATTAAAAAAATATTATTAAATATAATATATAAAAATATTAAAATAATAACTCATTATACTAAAAACCAATGCGAGGTCAGCTGAAACTGGAACATTATTGCTTGATATGTCGTTGTGTTATATTACTGGGTTAAATTATTATACAAATTGCAAACATTTTATGACCAACTATTAAGGTGGGTACGCCTTTCAGTTAATCTGTACCACAGCAATAACAATGATTTATAGATTGTTGCCGCAGTTAGCATGCCACAGCTGAGCTGTCTTTTCTTATGGGCGACAGGCCAATTTGAAAGTGCAACTCGAAAACAAACAAAAAGTAATTCATATAGATGGCGCCACTGTCTTTAGGTGAAGGAAGTACAGGGTGATAGTAGTATAGTAGATATTTTAGGACAGCAGGTTTTGTTTTATTGTTATATCTTATTTTCATAGTTTGGTTGTTTTGGGCTTAGTAGTTAAATTGCTAAGTAATTAATCCTGGCACTACTCGTATTTTGCAACGTCAAAGATCATCTGCCTAGCCTTTTCCCAACTACATATGTTGGGGTCGGCTTCCAGTCTAACCGGATGCAGCTAAATACCAGTACCATGGAGCGACAGCCAATCTGACGTCCACAAACTAGTTATTGGGTAATACGATGCCCCTTGGTAAGACTGGTTGTCAAACTTTCGGGCTTCTGACGACCCGTAACGACTGTCAAAGATCCACGAATGACAGCCGGGACCCGTTGGTCCCGGCTGTCATTCGTCGTTGTCCCGGCTGTCGTTCGGGGTCCGGTTGACCCCTTCGTGCTTCGGAAAGCACGTTAAGCCGTTGCTTAACGTGCTTTCCGAGGCACGAAGGGGTCTTAGTATGTAAAGATGGTCAACCATCCACGCACCCACCGCGGCAAGCGTAGCATAACCTGATCGATCGAACCGTGCGGCTGTTATTTCTTAGCCACAAGTCCCTCAACTTTGCAATGTCGAAGATGTTTACGGGAATTACTTATATTCTACGGTGAAACTCACTTCCACTGTAATTTTTGTACAAAGACCTCATCAACTATAAGATAAACGATTTCAGACTCGTAAAAATTAAATGAAAAACTTAAAATCTTTCGAAAACCTTAAAGAAAAAAGTTTTTCGTGAATATATTAAAAATTAACATGAATGACATTCATATGATCATTCATTCAATGACATAAATTGGCGATAAAACAGACAAGATGTCATTTTGTTGTTCTTAGCTATAGTGCCTCGAACCTATATCGTCTGGGTCACCCAAATCTTAAAGGTCACCCAACTAGCAAAATAATCCTGGAATGCGATTTTATAATGCTACGTGGACTTATAAAGCTCCGATGAAGGTTTTGGTGGTTGCTACTACGCTTTTAACAGCATAAATACATGCTGTTTTTACTCAAGTACGTTGTATCCTATAATTTGTACTTATATCCGTATATAGGATCATATTTCCTGACAAATATAGGATCAAGACTCCTATAAAAGCATGAAATAAGAGTAATTACACTCAAGAGTAATTACTCCGGTAAGTCAGACTTAAATGCGCCTATAAGATAACATCTGCGGGCCATTTAAATCTTAATACTCCTGTAGGAGCATGTACCAGGAAGATATGCACTGGGGAGCAATTACTCTTGTTATTTTTACCTATAGCCTCATACAAGCTAATATTTTGTGGCCAATATAAGTATTTTAAAGTTAAATTACTGTAAGTAATTTATGTATCTGGTTTGGTTTAACATAAGCTTAGAAGTAACTGTTAAATGAATTTCATATCCACGTTTTAAAAATAATAAATCACCAAGATTATAACAGCACTCGGTGGGATAAAATGTTCTCTATATTTATTTTTTTAGATTTATCGTATGCCGTTTTAAACCTAGACATATTTATATAGGCATTCCACAGTAGTGTTATTGTCTAAGTAATCTCAAACAATCCTGGTTAAAACTCTTAAGAAGCCACTTTTGCTTGTAACGACCAGTACAGGCGAAAACACGCTTTATATAGTTTTGCAAATTCTATTGTAGGATTTGACATCAGCCATTTTGATTAAAATAGTTTTTGTTTACAAATACTGCAAAATGGATTTAAATAAGTGGAAGCGGTTTAAAAAAGTGGATCTTATAAAAGAAAAGTTAAAAAAAAACATATAGAGAAATGTTAACCGCAGTGAGCACCGATTTTTTTAATTTAACTGGTGAAGACCGTATCGCGAATTCTAGTGAGGGTTCCGGACAAGATAATTGTAGTACTACTTTAGATGGAAGAGGTTCGGACTACGAAAGTACCAAACCTTTTAGCGATATTGAAAGTGTTAATCAGGAAGAATTTTCGGATTATAACAAAAATTTTGAACTGCGTCATTAAAAACGGCTTTAGACTTCAATATTTCTCATGCTGCATTAAACTCTTTACTTGAAATTTTAAATATGAGAGTAAACAATGTTTTGCCTAAAGACGAACGAACATTACTAGATACCAACAGAGAAAATCTACACATCAGTATTTCAGCCCCAGGGCACTATTGGCACAACGGTTTGATCAAATGTTTGAAAAAAATTTATGACAATGTTTCTTGTTTACCAAATGAGATTTCTCTATACATAAATGTTGATGGATTGCCAGTTTTCAACAGTTCGAGATACCAGTTTTGGCCTATATTATGTACTATTGTTATACGTCTATGGTAACAACTACGACAAATTAAAAAGAAGTATTTTACTAGGAGTTTATGGTACTTTTTTGACCATCTAAAATCGACAGCATAATACCCGCAGGTTCATCCGATCGGACTGCCCGATCTGTTCACGGATTACGTTGCCTGATTTAACAGCATGGCTTGAAAGAAAATAGAGAAGGCTGTGCCCGTACCTATTGTGTTATTGTAGGAGATCCATAAACATTTGTGAAGTATTGCCCAGACATCAGATACTTAAATCTTTTCCAACTGATATCTAAGTAAGTTAGTTTAAATATATTTTTCACTTTCACTCACATAGAAGTAGGAAATAATAAATATTGTGCTACGTAGTTAGGTACATATTCAGTTAGGTACTAGTTACACATTTCACATTCGTCTCTTGGGAAGTGATCATAAATTGCGTAAGTAGAACAATTCTGACACCAAAACCAATCTTGGTATAGCAATGATCTAATGTGTTCTTGATTCTTAGTGAAATGTAAATCTCTAGTGTTAATAGACACCACGCTGTGACAACCGGGACATATCTCAGATAACAAGAAATGTGTAACATTCCAAGGCCATTTTAAGTTCTTTAAAGATCGGAAATCTTTTTTGGTTAAAAATCGATCGATATCCAGGAACATCGGCATAGTCTTGTTTAAATCGTCGGCAACCTGTTACCTATATAATGAAGTCAAATACATGCCTAGCACGTAAAACAAACCTTCGAATATTTTTTTAACTTATCTATAAATATCAATCGATTTTCATCTGGGCATTGCGGAACCCTAATCGGTAACAATGGCGAATATTCTTCGGTTTTGAGATAACCCAATATAGAACCAATATACTCATATCGGTACTATGTCACACTTGGAAATGCTAAAAATACTTATTTTAGCACTATGTCACACTTGGAAATGCTTACTAAGAAAATGTCAGCTGCCTTCATAATATTAATTTAAAATTAATTAATACTAAAATGTAAATAAGCAAATTTCAAGAGGCGCTTTAAAATTGTTATCAAAACCATGATAGATTTCACAGAAAATTCATGTTCCCCTACGAATAAGCTATAAGACTAACAATTTGACAACAATAACATTTAGTTTTTCAACTATGGTTGACATTAATAAATTCTCAAGATGTTAAAAATATTTTTTTACAGAGCACAACAATGTCCGATACACTCACTTTGACTGTTCACAATATATGAGCTTATGGAAGCATTTCTAGGCGCGTATTAATCTAATTTTTTACTATAACTTACTTATATTGAGAATAACAGGAGTATTTGCATTGACGTAATTCAATTACAGGAGCAATATAGGCGTATATGGCATTTCAGCGGTCTAATATAAATACGTTATAAGTAAAAGTAGACTTATAAAGTGGGCCCTTTTCGCGACTTATATGTGGATATAAGTCTCATATAGTTCTCCATAAATGATGGTTCTAGGATAGTATAAAAACCACTTTTTGCTAGTTGGGCATTGTCCTAGACATGGTCAGCATCAATTACTGACCGTTCTCATTTTCGGGGTAAATGATTTTGATGCAACGACAATATTGCTACCCCACTTTATTCAGGATAAATCTAATTAACTTTTACTAATTGGGTAACCTGTTAATGTCTGGGACACCTTTTGGAAGAGAGAGTGAAGCGGCAGCCTAATTGCGCAACCGGTGCGTGCCTATAATTAATAAAATATACATTGCGTTATTTACGCTATCGAGCAGACGAATTCTTCAAACATGTGAAGCAATGGATGGTGAATTTCTTTCAAAATCCTTCGGATGGTGACTGCATGGGGTGCTGGAGTTATTTACAAAGTTTTCAAGGCAGGCCATAAGTGATGGTTGTCACAAAATTCGTACTCATACTTGTTTAGTCGCTGTTATAGTTACGTAGTCTGCATAACATGTTATGCGTCCTGCCGAATACCTATAATGGCAGGTGCAGGCTTGTCATCTGCTGATAGAATACTGAATACCCTTACAAACGTGTTTTGTTAACATGGAGCTTTGACCGTTAAAGCATTCTTATTTACTTCAGACGTAAGTGCAGCTGCCTATAAGTTAATAATAAAGAATGAGCTTTTAGTTTTTTCTACAATTACTTAGCGCTTGACCCAGTGGTTAAGGCTTCGCCTCTCATTCACGAGGTTATAGGTTAAAATCCGGGCAAATACCAATGTGACTTTTTAAATTCATCTTTCTGAGTTTATCTTAAATATTACTGACATCGGTAAAGGAAAACATCTAGAGGAAATCTGGACTTCAAGTTAATATAGGTTTGAAATCGCCAACCCGTCTTGAGCAAGCGTGGTGATAAATGCTCGTACCTTCTCTGTATGAGAAGGTCTTCCTTCTCATACAGAGAAGGCACGAGCCTTTGCACTGCAGTGGGACAATATTAGACTGGTATCATTATTATAGCTTGTTGTAACTGACAATTTAAGGTCGCGTAACGAGCAACTACGTCTAAATATTAATTCGTAAAGCAACAGCCTGTTTCTAAGGTACCTTCTTTGAAGAGTGCGTCCAAAGATAAACGTTGGGCCGATTTGAATGCCGTTGACCGATCAATTATGGAGCGCGCGCTGCCGAAGGGGCACTGACATTTACGCAGATGAAATTTAGCAGCGAGCCAACATACTGGGCATTCCGCAGTACATGTGGATCATCAAAGTAACGCTTAAATAAATTGGTGCAGTACATGATACCTTTGTGTTGGAACGTTGGAAGTACGGATGGTAAATGTCTGCGCTCAATGTGGTAGCGATAGAGGCACTCAGTGTATTTGCTTTGCCCGAAAGCTTTATCTGATGTAAGACAGATTGCGTGCGTATGCGCTGAAGGTGTGTATAGAAATATTATCTAGACAGGAAATGAAATAAGGGTTTCGGTTAAATGTTGAAATACAAGTTAGTAATCAAAAGATTCTTGGAAGCTGCACTGAAAGTTGTAGAAGGTCAGAGAAAAATGAAAAAGCTGAACAATGACAAGTTGGATTCCTTTTCCAAGAAATGCTGTGTAAAAATGCCTCAGTTTTGTAATATTCTTCATTAAAGTTCGCTCACTTTGGAAACAAAGCAAAAACTGAACAATAAACACATCTACAATCTAGAAAGAATTGTTTTTTTTTAATTTAGTGCGAGCACTTTGAATGTTATTTCGTGCGAGTAATTGCTACCTGACGCCGTGTTTTATCTCCTATCTCATTATTAATGGCAAAAAGCGACAAAAAGTGGAAATAAACAAGCAAATGAGGAAGAAGCCGCGTGCGCCGCCACAGTCGCGACGCGACCGTAACCGCGCACTACACTGCGCCTGCGCGAATATAGGAATTCCATATTCATAATTCAAAATTCATGTGATTAATATTTCTGTCATAAAATAGGAAGTTTTTAAACTAAATACTGAGATTAATAATTAATACCTTAATGATAATATCAAGCTAGCTTATTTTGCTATTTTTCTGATATTTGGATAATAAATTCAAATCAAAAATAAAGTTTTTCGTCCAAATTTTTTAACTTAAAAATTGCACAGTCTTGCAGACTGTATCAGTTGCATTGTCTGTAACAAAATTATCACAGTGATATCATATTCATAAAAATAGAAGTTACCCTGAAGCAAGGCAGACTCACCACCGAGTCAGGATTTGGCATAAAACCGGGCGCACACTCATCGCAATATAAATAAAATACACGTGAAATAATACATCGCCGAGTTAATTAATTAATTTGTCCAAAAGTGTACCGCGAGTGCTTGTTACAATGGGTACTGTCATCGAGACAAATAGGTAAGGAATATTCCTAGGTTACCTGACTACGTACTTTTTATGGCATATTATGTAGAATAGCAGCATATTGTGGAGCAATGGGCCACCATTGCTCCACAATATGCTGCTAGTGATAACGGCAGTGATAACGGTCGTGACTTATGAGGTGTAGGTCGTAGTTCGAACCCCGACAGACGCTTTGCTTTGTGTACATTTTCTCATCACCACTACTCCCCAAACGGTGAAGGAAAACATCGTGGGGAAACCGGCATGTCCTAGAATCAAAAATTCGAAGACATGTGAACTTCTACCAACAGGCACAGGACCCACGTGGTGGATTACGGCCCACTCCCTCTCACCGAGAGGAAGCCTGTGTCCCAGCAGTGGGAACATTATAGACTATTTATGCTTATGATTATGCTATGTATGTAGAATAGACGGAACACTGTGATTATCAAGTGACGTGCAGACATTTATTAGCGTGTAATAATTACTTACTTTGCAATATTTGCATAAATAAAGCATTTGTATGCCAGTTATGACTATTAAGAAGTATTCGTCGATGTACGTTTTAATATTTATTAACTTACGTGTTCTGATTGGTTCATGATGGTAGGAAGCGTGTTACAATTTGATTGATTACCTTGCCAGACACATTTTTTTCTTTTTAAATCTCTAACTCTACTGACACAAGATACTTAGGTTTATATACTATAAGTTACTAATGGCACAGTCCACCAAACTTTTAGATATACAAAAGTCCTATACTGAGAATAAAATTTGTATATTTGACAGTTTTTCCATACTAGAACTGTCAGACGTCAATTTTATTCCACGGCTAAAAGATATCTGACTTTGGTAAAATCATCGCTTAAAAGTTTAAGACGCTTTTAATAAAAACTCTCTCAAGTCTAATGAAAGAAAAATGACCTGTCTGGAAATGCGCTGGCATTTCAGATAGGTCATTTTTCTTCCATTATAACAATGTGGTACGTAATTCCTAACCCCGTTATTAATAATCGCGGAGTAAAGTGACAACGAGTATAAAATTTAGATTATCCAAACATTTTTCGAGCTGGCATAACTTTACTCTACATTTATTAATAGGGGGTAATCTGTGTCAAACCCCAACGAATGCCTATTTCACATACAGGGTATTTAAACATATTTCTACACTGACAACATACAATTATCTGACATTGACATCTGACCACGTTACCAATAAAGGTGCAGTGAGGTGAATGTAAACTTGATTTCTTTATATGGCAGCTGTTTGTTATAGACACGCTGACACGGTCAGACATAGCCGGTGAGATTTATAGTACGTACGATGATAAAAATAAAACTATTTTGGTATTATGAACACACAGACTGTTGTGTTATAGGTAGGATGCTACTTGTACTGCTGTACCAATCTTGGTGTCTTTCAAAACTCTATGTCATCTAGAAGGATCACAAGTTGTTGTTCTGTAATAAAATACTCTTCCAGACCAAATTTCGGCAACGACGGCCAATCTTAGCGGAGACTAGCCTTCGGCGCGGGAGATATTATAGTGCACAAGTGTATGCGCAGACAAATGCGCATTCTCTCTTCCCTCACTCTCTGTATAGAGTTCTAAACGTTAATATTTTTTTAAGATGTTAATGTAAACAATTGTTGGTGGACCTAATAAATAAATGACCCAAATTTCAAAAAGGACTACTGTTATATGATGTAAAAATCCTACTAATGTAATTTTATTGCGAAAAAGTCCCCCTTCCGTGTGAAAATTACATAATTTTCCGGAAGTAATCTCTATCAATTAGTTAATCCATAGATGTCAAGTCATGATCTTTCCCATTTATGATGATAAATATTTAATTAGAAACCCGACTAACTAACATACCTACCTACTTCTTTCCTTTTATTATGATTTTATGTGCTCTACGTACTGTGGGTCTGCACCCGATAGAGCTGAATTGTTTGACGCATCTCTTCTTCAAGTTAAATCGATAAACTCCTTACTGACTAATGTGTGAGTGTTGTACTTATGTGTATATACCGATTTTTTCCATACATAAGTACAGCTTTTCCTAAGTTAGCATAACAAAGCATAATCAGCCTATAATGATCCAACTGCTGGGACACAGGCCTCCTCTCCTCGAGAGGAATGGGCTGTAATCTACCACGCGGGCCCAGTGCTAGTTGATAGATGTCACATGTCTTCGAATTCTTGGTTCTAGTACATGTCGGTTTCATCACAATGTTTGCCTTCACGGTCTTACAAGTATTAAGTTATAAATCACCGAAATATATTTGTAGTTGAGGAAAAGGAAAATAAAATTTTCGGCTTATTTATAAATACTTAAGTAGCTCAGAAAAAGTCAAACCATATGGAAAAAAGCGTGAACTGTCAACATCATAAATTATTCCGGATAAGTAGACCTTTTGATAGCGACGTATTGAATAACGTTTCTTCGTAAAAATGGAATTATAAGAACAAAAAGCTGGCAAATTAAGAAAATTCAAATTTATTTTTAAAATAAGTACTTAGAGAAAATACGACTAACAGAGAAGTATGGAAGAAAAAACATTTGCGCCCACCCCAAAAAAAAATTGGGATACGGACAGGAGAATGAAGTATTAAGAGACAACTAACCCAAATTATTTTGAATGAAAATTACTTAGATATCGTTTAATTTTAGACCTAGTAACTAAAACTGAGGTTATCTGTTCCCTAATTTATATGCATAAATTACCCTTTAAAATAGTTTCTTTTGCTGTTCTGTTTTGTTGGTCTGCCCGCCCTACTACGCGTACTCGTATTAAAAGCATCAACCGGGGAATGTAATGAATGTCGGAGACTGAAGGGAATTTCAGTTAAACGATAGTAGCTAAATAATGAGGTTTTTTAAACCGCTTAAGTAAATAGAGGCTTAGAATTTAAAAATTATAATACATACATACATAAACTCATGCCTTCCCCACACGGGGGTAGGCAGAAACTACATAATGCCACCTGCTACGATCCTTTTCATACTCATTTTGCCTCGTTTACGTTCAAAATCAAATCATAATACTTACTAAATAAAGTTGTTAACATGCACATCTTGTTAATCTCCTTCTTTTTCTTTTCGTGTTCACGGTACTTTGATTCGACTCCTTTATTTTGAGCCCAGCAGGAAGCCACGTTGATTGCCGCATCAACAGCTTTCTTTAGGTCATCAAAGGTGCAAGTGAACGGGCACTTAGGACACTCCAGCAAGTGGAACATGGTCTGATCAGAAGAAGTCGCAGTTGTCACAGTCAGGGAGTTATTGAACGATTCCAAAAACATATGAAGCGTTAGGCATCTTAACAAATGTGACAGAACTTCTTGTAACACATTTTTTTATAGTGATAAAATATTGGTTGAAAGCAATAAATATGTGCTTTATGGCAAGCGTACGTGCTGTTTTCAAAATGAACGAGTGATTTATCATTGTATTACACTTTTTTAAAGACTAAGGTCCACTGGCACCACAAATAACTTACAATAATGCGTTTCGGGCTAAACATTTTTAAAACATCATTCTGTCTCTACCGCCTTCAAACGATTGACAGAACCAGAACGATGTATTAAATTAGTATAACGCTAAATGTTTTTGTGAGTTGTGGTACAAGCGGGCCTAAATAATTCACTATAAGTAGTCTGTAATTTATTAGATTTTTAGTTTTTAAAATTATAAAATAAAACATTTAACTACTGAATAAACTACTTTCATAGTTTGCATTAATTCAGTTACACATTGTATATTACCAAAATACTGAATAATTAATTGCATAAGGTTTTGATCGCCTTAAAATGTTCCCAGTATTTTCCGTAAAGGGCGCAATATTTATAATACTTGAGTCTATTACTTGTTAACGTTACTTGTTAGATGGGCGTTAGCGATAAAATTCACGCTCTCGTCAAGATTAAAAATATACAATGAAGGTAATCTTGAGCGTAATGAAGTGTGTTCTCGGTCATGGTCCGCTGGCGATAACTATCGTAGGTTGGTTATCGTAGACCTAAGTGAATTACTAACCTAACGGCTAACAAGATTTTTATAATCGTAGGTCACAGATAAGTAGGTAGGGCAATCGCATAAGGGTAGTACTTGTAGCTATCGGGTGGAAGTTTCAAAGTTTAAAAAACTCACCTAAAATAAAGTCCTCCAGACCGAATTTCGGCCATGGCGACCAGTCTCAGCAGAGACCAGCCGGCGCGGGAGATATCATAGTGCACAAGTGAGTGCGCAAACTCAGGTGCACTCCTCTCTTTCCTCACTCTCATTGTCCGATGGAGCGGCAATCCGAAACGTCCGGAGAGAGATCAGACGCAGGACCAACGGCTTAACGTGCTTTCCGAAGCACAGGGGTCAAACACTCCTATATTGGCATTAAATTAATGTTGTTGAAAAGAAATAAGTAGTGGAAGTAATTTCGCTTTCGACTCTGGCAATTTTCAACAAACAAAGATTTTAACAATATGTTCCAAAACTTTCTTATACTTATAGCGCCTATAAAATGTATATGTGCCATAAAATAATCTTCATAACGAGAGAAAACGCACGAATTGGTAATGCTGATTTTGATCACGAACGTGAACTTTGTACGGCGGTAATGAAGTCGAGTGAAAGTGTATTTAAACTTTCAATCGGCCGCCTGCGGAGGCATTTAACAAAAAACGTATCATGCAACAATACAAACATGCGACACTGCCATGCATTGTATGTTGTCGTTCAATTGTTTCTTCAATCGACTCGATGCCAACCACATCCTTTGTTCTCTATTTATTTTTACAACTTAAAACTCATTTATTAAAAGTAAATGTTGGCACTGCTACCAGAATTTTTAATAAATCTTTCGTCTTTACCTAATGATGTGTCTACATAATTACGTTTGTCTTATGGTCAGAGATTCCACTACAAATTTTCCACTCGCCTGCACCCTAATTGCGTAACCACAGATTGCTTCATATGTTCAAAAAATTTGTCTGCTCAACCACGTAAATAACGCAATGAATGTAGTTGAACTGTCAGAATGAAAGCCATTGCTACTGTCAGCGTATTACGCAATTACACTACTGCGGGGTAAATGTGTAACGCACTATCAGTAGCAATCGCTTTCATTTTGACAGTTCAACAACATTCATTGCGTTATTTACGTTGTTGAGCACACAAATTTTTCGAACATATGAAGCAATGGATTAGCAATATCCTTCAAAATGATTCCGATTGAGATTGATAGTGTGTTACGCAATTAGGGTTCTGTTCTATCTTTTTAAAAATGCAGTGAAAATTTATGATTCAGAGCCATTTCTTCTGGAAGCCCAGCAATCTATTTTGTACTTCAAAGCCTTTTACTTAGAAAGTTTCAGATAGTACTTATTTATCAAATCATCACTCATCTTTCCTTGTACATAATTTAACCATCGTTAGGTATACATTCAAAAATTTGAAACGTAATCCTGCAACTAAGGTATTAACTTACTATAAATAATAAGTAAAGTAAGAAGGTTTTCTGATTGAGGTCAGATAACGGTTGTTTTTGCTCGTATAATTTGATAAGGAATTTTTCCATCAAAATGCGCAAACATAATTTGGTTTAGGTATACAGGGCGTCGCGATCAGTTACAATAACATTAATCTAAGGTTTCTGGGTTATCGGCTACCTTTGTACCAAACACATACATGGTTAACTAGTGAAATTATGGTTGTATTTGTGGTAATTGGAGAGCAGTGGTGGCCCAGTGATAACGGCCCAGACTTACGAGTGGTAGGTCGTGGGTTCGAACCCAGGCAGGCGCTTTACTTTGTGTAAATAATTTCATCAACACTGCTCTCAAAAAGGTGAAGGAAAACATCGAGAAGAAACCGGCATGTCCTAGAACCAAAAATTCGAAGATATGTGACATCTACCAACCCGCACTGGGCCCGCATGGTAGATTATAGGGGAGGAGGCCTGAGTCCCAGCAGTGGGAACATTATAGGCTGATTATGCTTCGTGGGTATTTAAAACCTATTCCAGTCTTTCAGGATCTCTCCACAACCTCACAATGATAACCAAGAGTACGATAGACATGGCGATCCTAGAGCAAAATTATTAATATTTTAAGCACTTTATAAACTTGGAGGCTCTTTTTAGTTTTGTTTACAACAGCGACTTTAAGCGGCTTAAGAGAAAAGTTATATAATTCCATATACTGATGGTATATAAGCTATGGACCTTTAGTAGGGTAACATAATTCAAACAATAACAGTAAAGTCTAATCATTGGTTTTGTTTGTTGACTAAAATAACAAAAACTATCGCCAAGTAAAATTGAATAGACTTTCAGTAGAATGGCAATAGACAGGTTATTATTAAAATAGCTTACAATAGCACCTTACTCAATCCAATGATTAAATAATAGTCCCCAAAATTGGATGGGGGATATTAAATAACAAAAGAACTTGTAACGCCTATAGACTGGCACGGTTCTAAATATTCGGGTCTCGGATTGATCGACTGAACTCGGTAACACAATCAAGGTTGGGTTAACGCTTTGTCACCACTTCTTGTGTCGTTCCGTAGTTTCCTGTGTTTGTAAAACGATGTTAATGTTTTTACATGACTCTGCGAATGACAATAATCGATTTAGTTTGAAAGCGAGTGAATGTTGCGTAACACCTCGATTTTCTAATTCGGAGGAATTTTTTTTCGTAATGTCTATGATAAATAGAGTAGCGTCAGTCAATATAAAGTTGAGGGGACACTCAAATGTTTTTGGGTGAAAAGTTAAACTTTTGTTGACGAATTATAATTAGTATATGCACAATTCCATTAAAAAACAATAAGCATACTATATGTACCCTAACTTTTCAAAATGTTTTAGGAAGTCTAATCAGAATCAGAGCTTTATTTGCTTCGAATTTAGGTACAGGTATAAGATGTTTATGTTGTACATAAATTAATGAGATTGGCTACAATCTACCTTGCGGCGAGCAAATCATTACATAGATTAAAATATTAATAGAAACAAAAATAATGTCAACAAAACAAAACAGAAATTACAGTGAAGTCAATTAATAATATTATAGTCAGGTACATACATAAGTCTTACATGGTCTTAATTTGTCTAAATAAAATTACTGCTAGCTAATTTAAAGATAAAATAACACTTTACTAATAATGATGTATTAATGAAAATATAACAAGGAGGAAAATAAACAAATTCATGAAAATGTATGAAAATAACATAATTCCACGAAATTGTAATTACAGCAAATATTGATTATTTACTGATTCGACGGGAAGTGAATTAGAGACTGATGGAGATTATGGTTGCTTCCTGCTCCTCCAATTTTCTTTTCTGATTAATTTCATTCAAAAGGAAGTCGAATCTCTCTGAGAATCGTCGAGTTTCACTGTCTCAACACTTGGTGGATAAAGCAAAAGTGATGGATCTTGAGGAATAGCGCCACCTAACTTTGACGTATATTTAATTGCCGTTAAATATAGGTCCAGTGAAACTCTTAATTGCAATTAATATTTATTGATTACTGATTCGACGGAAGGTGAATAATGGCCGATTCCCATAATTTAAGCACCGTTTGGATTGGTTAAAATTAACACTCTTATATCTTTACCAATAATGAAGCAAATACTACATAGCTTTGCATAGTAGACCCTCCCATATGGAAGGCAATTTAGAAAGACGATGCTCTCCTTCTATAAAAATATGTAACATAGCATATTTAAAGGGAAATATAACAGTATATAATAAAACCTCATTGGAAGATTTTAAACCGCTGAAACAAAACAGGCCCTTAAGTTGAAAAAATAAATTTAAAATAGACATTACAAAATAAAAAGATAGAAAAAAATTGTTACATCGGTATTTCAAATTACTACTTTTCACTCAAAGTTCTCACCAATTCTAGCCAATTCGTCAAGATTTTATTATTGTTTTCCATAGGTAATAATTTTGTACCCAATTTTCAAGAAAATTTTATATACTTAACTAACAAAGCATATTTGAAAGAGAAATATAACAGTATAATAAAACCTCATTGAATGATTTTAAATCGCCACAGACAATACAGACAATATTCTGTTGAAAAAAATAATGAAAAATAGACATTACACCATAAAAAGAAAAAAAAAATTGTTTCATCGATATCGCAAATGGTTTTCACTAAAAAGTTTTCACCAATTCAAGCCAGTTCTTTGGAATTTTATAAGTATATAGGTTTCCCATGGAATTAGTATGTACTAAAAGACAAAAAGCTCCTTGAGTTTTCCACCTTTCCATTGCCGATGGTCACACGGTTTACCTAACCTATCACTCAAATGTCCACAAATAAAGTAAATCGTTCCGGAAAACATAATACAACGCTCTATGACGTTCAAACATTTTATATTTTGTCATAAAATATATTTTCGTGTTATTTATTATCGTCATGAACATTTTCACAACCTCAAGTAAAAATAACGCTTGTCAACTACAATTTGAAACGCAATGTCATAAAATAAAACGTAAATACTTATATAATATAAGTATAGGTAGTGAGACGTTGTCTTGTGGTCCTCTGGTTGTGTGGAAAGATATGCGCTCATCGTTAGTTATGTTCTAAAGATATTTTTAAGGGCATTGTGTCCAGCAAGATGAGATAAATTTTTGAACTTCTGAATCATTTAAACTATTCTATAGATTTAGATGTAAGATAGAATACCTACTTATATATTTTATGATAATAGGCGATAAATAAAATTACATATTGATAACAATAAGGTTTCCTCATAGAATGTTCACCTGTTCAAATAAATCAACAAAAAAAAAAAAACTCTATGAAATACTGTGCAGTGATTACCGACGCGCAGGTATATAATTCTAGACTACTCTTCTGGCACTAAACCAATAGGTAATTAATTAAAAATTTCTGGACCGTCGTTACACCTAATTAGATTTCATGTAATAAGGGGATATGATGAGACAATGATTGATAACTAACTTGTTTAGAAATCAAAATAATTGAGAGATCACAGCTGAGAGCGGAAGAATGTCTAGCTAATGAAAAAATGCCACGTTAAGAAACGTGAATAAAACGTGGAAGAATAAAAACAAACCGACTGTATAAGCACCAATAAACGTCATACTGTCATTAGGAAGTAAACAAGTTAGTGCTATACATAGACAGCCTAAAATGTTCCCACTGCTCTCTGTTCTATATGCGCTGGCCTCCTCGATATATTTATTACTATTTGATCAGGATATTTTATTAACGCGTTGATTAAGCGTATTAAAATATATTATTACAATTTTTGGATGGTTAGATAGAGTTCCATATGTGTGTATATACAATACACAATATGGAACTCGAGGTATTGTATTATACACACATATCTAACCATCCGTACGTCCACCTTTAACTTCAATATCCAACACGAAACACAAATAATCTGTTTCTTCAACCAAGACCAATTGCGTAGCGAATTACCCCGCAGGTCCCACGATGACGTGGTTTTTTGTTCCATTTTTACAATAATTTTGTTTTTTTTTTGTTACAGGATTGACTTCAGCGACCCGACCACAGACAAGCCCGCGAACTTGGCAAACTCTGCCGTTCTGCGCATGCTGGAAGAAGAAGAACGCAACCGTAGGGGACGCCCTAGTAAGTATACTGCCTTTATCTTTAACCTGCTAACCCAAGTTAAGTTAACTGATCAATGATTAATATAATGGGATCAGATTTATCATTTTGATACAGAAAATGAACTAAAGAGGAGAAATCTGACTTTATATTTGATTTTCAGTACGACAGACGGGATATTTAAAAAAAAACACGTTTAAAACGTTGTAGAACTTACATGCAATATGATGTTGCAATTGTAAATAGTTTCTTGCTTGTGAAAACCGACAAAAATAAGAAGACGGATCAAATTAATTAAAATGTAGAATATATTTTCGCTCGTACTTGAACAAGTGTGCAGCACAACCACACGGCTCGAGCAGAATCTATTAAGCTCTCGTAGCCACACCTGATGCTTTCCTCTATTTTCTTGATTCACACTAGCTCAAATAGAATTTATGGGGAGTTTTGATGGGGAGAATTCTCGCATGTAATGGTACTTCATTTTATTGACTTTGCCTAATTTCAATGGGACTGAAGCTCATCACAATATCTGTCGAAATCCTGAGTGGCACGTTTCGTGCAAGCGCATTTCACTCGTCTATTTTGGGCTCAGAAATTGATAAACATTTACAAGCATGCTTGGATGGAAACAGGCATCCAATATCTCCACTAAATTTCCTACACGGTTGTGATAAACCAAAACTGTGTAAGCTTACTAATCTACTTTCCCACTGCCTTATCAGAGTTAGACCCGACCCAAGTCCGAGCGATCAAGGAGAACATGGTTTACATGTGCCATCCGTTTGACCGCTACTGGCCCCCGGATCGTTCCAGAATGCGATCAGCTCGCAGCTGGGATGGCCAGCTCAACGCCACAGGAAATATATATTCAGAATTCTTGAAGGCTACCAAAGGTACCAGCACAGCCTGGTAGAATAGATGCAGCTTTGTCTGTGCAAGTCTTGTACATATCCCATAAACAGCAAGAGCTCATTTAGAATTCGTCGATCAATCAATACCATACGTAGAGTCATTGCAAAACTATGAATTGAGTATTCATATATTTCATGCTATGATCGTGAACGTGGTTTTAACGATTTAGCACAACGATCCCATCAAGTCTCCATAGATATTTGTGATTAACATCATTATGTGTCGTGTTGCATTCAGAGCGTTTGGCTACTAGAGTTAAAGTCACGTACAGAGAAGCTGCTACCCTTGCTTATATTACACAGACAACTAACTGGTTCAACAGGAAACTCTGAGCTACCAGACATTATATGAAGCTTAGACGACACGAATATGATTCATTGATCTCGATATAATGAATGAAACATTGTGGATGAGTGTAATGTCCTGTCCTAACGTTCGCTTCCATCTATCCGTCGTTTTGCTCGTCACTGTTTTAACAAAAGCCACCCACTAATGACGAAAAACGTTCATTAGTAGAAAGTATTTGGCAAAGATTGGAAGCTTCGCATAATGTGCTTTTACCTGTTGTTCCTGTTAGTAGTGCACAGTCGACAACGGAAGGACACCAACAGAAGATATGTCTGAAACAGTGTTTGTTGGTAAAGTGCTCATTGTTTAATATAGTGATAAAGTTGTTCAAGTGCCTAAAATTAGATTGCTTTGTTATAAGCACCGTATCGTATATGAAAACAGCGTAAGGAGATCGCGAGAACGTTAAAGTGGTTAAAATGTGGTTCATACCCGTAAAGTTAAACATGGATGTTTTTGTTGTTTCGCAGTAGAAAGGCTACAGAAACAAAACAAAGTAGATTTGCTATCTATTTTCAATGGAACTTGTTAATTAATCTATTGCTTTGAGTCTACGCAATCGAACTGCAACTAAATAAAAATGGCGTCCTAATGAAAACTAGTTATCTGCTACTAAGACAAAGTTACAGTTTTCTTCCAAGAAATCAACAGTATCTGTCGGTGTGCATCAATGGAGAAGTAAAAAATATAACGCTTTGCGTTGAGCCCATGAGTAATTATAATAATTGTGGCAGTATTGCTTGCACACACCGTTATAAATAGTCCAAGTGCTTTTTCTAGTTTGTGATGTTAACAGAGAACGGAAACATAATTACAATGCATAAAACTCGTGTTTTTAGTTTCCAGGAATTAATTCTTTGATCACTGATTCAACCGCATCTAAAAACTATAAGATCTACAGCCACAAGAACATAAAAGTTTAGATACATGGAATGCGTTCTTTTTTTTCGTGTTTATTATCAAATACCGACCTTGATTCCAGGATTGAAATCTATAAAAGTGTTATTTGACGTCACGAATACCTAGACTATTTCTACGACTGTTCATCCCAGTAGGCTCATGAATCAGAGTCTAATTTTAAAGCAGGTGCGAAAAGTTGCAAACGACATAAGTATCTTGGTTCATACGAATCATACGTTTTCTCCAGGTGTGCACTATTCTGGGAGCTGTCATTTTTAAATGTAGACTTCATTTGTTATTGGCAATATGTTTGCCACAGTGGACTTTGACATCGAGATTATTATACAACACTTTCAGGACTGTATAATAGGTAATATCTAAGTGCTAAAGTTAATTAGGAGTAGAGTTATTTAAGTGGGATTATTACCGTTTAGTTGAGGTAGGTAACCAACCAATACAACGCATGTGGATATACATAGACATGTCTTACGAGGACTACTTGCGAGGTGACTCTGACTGACTACTAATCATTATTTATTCCCTCGCCCTTCCCATCAAACTGGTCTAGTGACGTTGAAGTCTACTAAATCGTTCAAACAAGTTAATAACTTGCAAGTGGCCGTAGGCAGCCATCGGCTATGTGGACCGTTTGTAATTTATGTACGACTCATGGCCCAATGGATGAGGTAATTGCCACCGCGTCCCATAATCCCAGAGGGATCAGATTGCTGTACTAATTGCCTAGGTACCAAGTTCCCTCATAAAACGTTCTGGGAAAATCGTTTATAACATTAAAATATGATGCACTACATCATTCATGTTGGTATGCAAGTTTCGCAACAGGTGAAATATATTTTCCGTCTTTCCATTTCGTTAGAATTTACGATCGCATTGTAGTGGGTACATAGCTAATGGAAATGGTTTTATGCTTCTATTTCAACAGCTATAAATTATTATTAGGTACGTTCAGGTGGGGTGCTTGAAGTCTAGGTCATAGGTTTTAGTGAGTGTGTCCATTTTTCTGGTAGTGGGTATCAACGAGCGTGAGAGAGTTAGCGAATGGGTGTCCTAAAAATGTGCGTTCTCAAAATATAATATGCGGTAGATATTCGTGCTCGTCGCACCTGCTGGCTGGCCAGCTAGTCAAACGTAGTGCACACCGGCCGGCGGTTGACGCGTCTCACGTACTTAACAAATTGATCAATTTAATCGTGAGTTCCTGTATTATTAATCATTATTATTTCTTTTTTTGTCAGGCTTATTATTTGTTTTGTTTTAACGTTCTCTTTTGTTTTATTGTTTATTTTATTAATTAATCCTCGATGCATTAGGTTATACGAAGTGTTCTTTTGAAAAGTTTTCAGCTTGGATTGCGGTTTGGCCAGGTTGTAATTCAATGTTATTGTGAATGAGAATGTTACCTAATCTATTCTAGTATTTAAATAAGTAAGTAAAGCACGCCGAATATCAAAGTTTAAACAAAGCTGTATTTTGGCAAAACTTAAGTTAAGTTGGTTGCTCACAGTTGCAAATAGTTAGGGAGAGAGGTTTCCTTAATACGGATTAAATTGAAACTCAATAGGTTCCTTACATATCGCGGTTCGGAGTTGCGAACAATGTTAGGTAACGCTAGGAACAACAACTTTCATCGACAGAAACATATGAGGTGCTTGGAGCAGTCTTGAAGCCTTGGCTTCTAATCAGAACTTGAGGAAGTGAAACCTTTGAACGTATTTACTGAAACTAAGGAGTCAGTATGTGGCTCTGTTTTTTGCTTCTTTCGTCACTATTGACAGTTAGGAGTCTCCAAGAGTGTCATCCTCCTATCAAAGTGTTTATCCTTTTTCTTCTACCTATATGAACCTAATCAATTGGAAATATATTTTTAACCCTTCAGGGAAAACAGGCTGTTATGTTGTTTTTCTACTTATCTACATGTAATGTGGTGTATACAACACTATTACGGTGCATTGTCTCCTCCAATTGTAATTCATGCTGTCCCAATTTGATCGGGTCGAAGTCTTTTCCGCATACAGGAGGTTTGTCATCTGCCAATTTGGTTGGCATTTCCGCTCTATCTACACTTCTGCTTTCTTCCTCTTTCTTTCTCCTTCACTCTATAGCTCTCTCCTCTCCACAGTAGATAGTATCATTAGTAATCTATCGACGAAGCTAGAACAAAAAAATCGAACCTACCCGATAGGTTCACCCTTACTTCTGTAACCTAGAATCTTAGAATATCTTCGTTACAGACTCTATTTCAAATTCCATGAAAACTGACTCAGTACATTCAAATAATCTTGGAAGAAATAGACCTGCTGACATTGTGAGTTTGCGACATTAGCCGTGGGCTGTAGGTACCTACTTAAATAAGATGAAACTAACGATTTTAAATGCAGAGACATTTAACAAGCAAGGCCGAGTTCCAGTTTAATATATTCACTGGAATTTCTGATTCAGCATGTTTACCGTAACTACGGTATTCCTACGCATTTTTCAGGCACGGTGTTAGAAAAAGATACAGACATTTAGATAGTGCTAACAGTCATGTCATTCATCAAGCAAGCCATGCTCTGCGATTTAAAACAAATTGCAAACAAACAAGTTCCCCGAAATACACTGGTTGAATCATAAATCTGTGTTCGCCTACAATAAAACGAAGTTATATCCTAGAAATCTGTTTTTTCGATGGTCTGGCGCACTTCCAACTGCTTCGTGGGTCGCGCTAATTTAAAGAGAGATGTGTCATAATAAGCGATACGTGTGTTCAACACCAGTCTCATGGTCTCCAAGATCATATCACCCGACGATTGAGATTGTACGCCCTGATTACACATTTTTTCCAAGAAACACGTATTTTTAAATGCATGTCGCAAAAATCGAAAGTTATATCTGGCACGATACACTAGCCAGTTTTATGTAACACACTGTTTTACGAATGAATTGCATTGTTTCAGGCCAGAAGAAAGTAGTGTGGCCACCAGTGCCCGAAACGAACGGGTATCATCAATCACAACAGGTAATTACACATACAATAATCACTACCACAGATATTAAAGACAAAATTATACATGTATATAGGGGTTGATTTAGATGCAAATGACATCACAGCTGCACATAGTAAACGCTTTACGGTCGCGGTACAACAATAATTGCATGCAAAACCAAGCTATTACAAGTATTACGATATGTATTATAAGCTACATTATAAATCCCAACAGCAACAGACTCCTGCGTACAACAACAACGCGCAGCAGTCCCCAGCCTCTCCTCAACCTCAGTACCAATCCCAGCAACAGCCTCAATACCAACAACAACCCCAGTACCAACAACAACCCCAGTACCAACAACAACCCCAGTACCAACAACAACCCCAGTACCAACAACAACCTCAGTACCAACAACAGCCCCAATACCAACAACAACCCCAGTACCAACAGCAACCGCAATACCAACAGCAACCCCAGTACCAACAACAGCCCCAGTACCATCAACAACCCCAGTCCCCTCAGCCTCAGTACCAAGCTCCCGAGTCGGATTCTTCCTACTGTGAAGGCCGGCGACAGGAGCCCACAGGGCTGAGTAAGCTGATTCCTGTCGGTCCTGGCGTAACATCCCCTGCCTCCTACCGACCAGGCCCACCGTCGCCAGGCATCGCGCCGCAGCCCTATCGCCCGGGACAAAGCCGCTGGGCACCAGTACCAGCCCCTCTTTCCCCTCAGGTATTAGGACACAATGAAGTTGGAACGTCAACGTCGTCGAATAGAATTTTGTTTAATTACTGACTTGCACGTTTTCATATTACTAATATTCTCCAGGTAAGTAGATGTCTGTGCAAATCGCTATTGTGTAACGAACGCTATGCCTTTGTCTGATGGATTCCGCTTTCTAGTATGGAATCTACGATTAATACGGAGTGATCTTTTTTAGAACACGTAGTTACCACTTTGCAAAAACCTTCATCGAAATGAATAAAGACATTAATCAAAATTGATTTGGTTGCAATGTGGAAATGCAGTGTTGTTTAGTTTCTACTCACTTGTACACATGTTGTAGTATACGATTGTGATAATCTATTCTGTATCTGATTAACAAAGTTGTTTGGTCTCCTTCGGCGTGTGCTTTATCAGTATTGCTATGTGCAGATTCAAGGATCGCAGCCGGGTTATCCGTCGCAGCAGCAGCTGTCGCCGCAGCAGTACTCGCAACAGCCGCAGTACTCGCCCTCGTACTCGGAGCCCTCATACCAGCCCCCACAGAAGGTCTTCGAGCCCCCACCATCGACGATCACTCTTCGTCAGCAGCAGCCAGTCCACCAGAAACCTCCACCGGTTTTCGCTAGTCAACCCGCCACAGCTTCGTTTGAAGGTAATCTACCTAGATATAATTAGGTATGTTGGAAGACGTTTTTAAAGATATTTTTTTAATAGCAAAAACTTTTCTACGTAGACACAATAACTCAAAAAGAGTAGGTGGTAGTTTATTTCCTTGTTCTTTTAGTGAAATTTATTACGAGAAACGTGTTTGTTTCTCTTAAAATGAAAGTCTTGCTCGTTCAAACAGAGCGAATTATGTTTTATAACAGACTGGTGAGAACTGAGAACATTTTTATTTAATTCAATAGCAATATCAAAGCGCATAAAGTAAATGCGTACTTTGAAGACGACTTCGCTAACATAATAAATATGCCGAGTTCCACGTATATTGTTTAAAGGATAGCTTTTTTTATGCCCCGATGTCGCTTTAGAAAAGTGACTTACGACACGTTAAGACTTTTACAATATACCCAGTAAACGTTCTTATTGTTTTCTTTATTGGTCTAAGATTGTCACACGTTGTTCTAATGTAACAATATACCTACTATAACGCAAATATTTTCATAAGTCATTTAATAGAGCATTATGCAAGGCATTAGGTCCACCTTTGTACAGACGCCAGCACATCAAGCTACTACAACCTGTCAAATTTATTTAGTAGATTTTCAACTTTATCGCTAATGTATTAAGGTTCAAGGTTGATTGGGAAAATTTGACAGTTTCGGGTAGCTTGACCTGCTGGCATCTGTACATTCAGGTACTGCGCACAAAATTTCATATAGGTATAAAAACAAATAAATAGTCATGTCGCAATTCTCGTAGGTTTCTGAAACTTTTAACACGCGTAGGTACTGATTAGTATAATAATTTAGCATATTGCATCCTTAGTTTAAAAGGCCTGGAGTTATGTATGCAAATAAGCTTTGATTTCAATTAATTAAGCTAAAAGCCTTAGTTTTACCGGTCCAATTCTCTAGGAGCACGAACAATGATGCGACATATACTCGTAGCTGGTACTTAAAATAGGCAAGCAAGTAATTGCAAGTTAGCGAGGAGACAACAGGGAACTAAGTAATCCTCTGTCGCTCCGCTCCTAGTCTAAAAGCTAAGCTGAACACACTGACTCAAACTGATGGATGCCTAACTAACCCTAAACGCGTCGACTCTAGGGGTGTCGCGCGTTAAACAGCACAACGACTCGAGATCGAAACCAAATTCATTCCGCATTTTAAGGTTATAAATAAAACAATAACATTGTGTGGTGAAAGGTGACTAAAGGACTATGCCAAGCGGATCGACAGCGGCAGTTGTGACGTGCGAACTAAATGACAACATTGCTATTTCCAATATGTTTGCCAACGGTTGGTATTTTGGCAATTTTTCCTTACCACCGAACAGGTGAAACATATTTTCGGTGATGAATAGGTTCCTATATTGCATTCTCTGTAAAGTGCGATAGTTCGGTCATTACAAAGAATGCATAATGTAGGTACATAGATAATGTCAGAACAATCAGCAGCAATTAAAGATAATGACGATGTTTAAATCGTTGATATAAAAGAGACAAGTATGCAGGGTCGTCGGATATAGTTAAAGTTTAGTAAGAAACGGATTGATGTTTTCGGATAAAATTTTATTTAATTAATAGAAAACAAACAGTTCATTTATCAAACTAAATTTCATTCGAAAACATCCATTGGTTTCTTATTATACTTCAACTATAGGTATACGATGACAATGCATACTCTTTTGTTGACTGTACCTATGACGTGTTCTTGAGTGAAGACCGCGAATCGGTAAACGAAGGTTCCGGGACGCCCTCAGGCTAGGTGGAGCGACGATCTTCTCAGGATGGCTGGTAGCAGCTGGATGAGAGTTACCGAAAATCGAGTTGAATGGCGTGCTATAGGCTGATGATGATGATGTACCTAAACTCAGCCTAGGTCTTTGTTAGTGGTTAACGTTTTTTGATGAGGACAAAAAATAAGTATATTAACAGCTGATACGGGTAATTACGATTCTGCAGGAGGCGTCAACATGCGTGGGGACCAGAAGTGGCCACCTCAGTCGGTGAAGGAGGCGGTTGCCGCAGAGAACGATGCCAGAAGGCAACTGGCCAGGGGCCCAGCCTGCAGGCCGCGCAAGGTAACGTTCTTAACTATGTATCACTAACAGACCTATAGTAAAATAGGGTTAATTTAAGAATTAAGTAAATGAAGGGCAATTCATTATTTTAAGATTGAATTGAAGAACCGGGCGAAATTATTGATGAACAAAATGTCTGAATGGTGATTAGCTCTATGGTTCCTAATTAACCCTATTTTGATAACGTGCACATACCTATGTATATTTTATTTAAATTTTGTTGCTTCTGAGATTTCAGGAGAGAAATCCTTGAAGATATGTAATCATAGTGTGAGCAGCCTCTATATAAATAATCTCTAAAATATAAATAAAAGCTAAACATAACAAGTCCGCATGTTGTATTATAAGCACAAAAAGTATTATATTTCACTGACAATTATATTATTAACTTGTTTTTGGACAAAATACAATATTATAGGTATATTGTAACTTGTCTTGTTTTGTAAAAAAACTCTACGTTTCGAACTTCAATTATTTTTTTGTTTTCACATTATAATAAAGTATTACTCAAATCTACAACTAATAAAATTATATTCAACTACTTTGTAAACTGACTTTATATTTGTAAATATTTATTTTAACTTTTAACACACCCTGTATATATCTGTCACTTCAAATATTACAACGCCTACCACAAACCCTATTACGTAGTTTTCTATAACTTCTAGTTAAAAAAGTAATACCTAAACGACACAATTTTCTAAATCTGTACTCGGGCGCCACACCCACATTAAAAGAACTAATTTAATTTCAAATCTTCAAAAGTCGAAATGTTAATATTGGCAACTTCCACACCTGAGTTAATTCTCTAAAGTTAAATTGTATAATCGTCATTCTATTCAAAATTCAATTCTGAAAGTTTCTCATGACGTCAAACTCAGTCGTGTACAACATAACTTAGAGAATTGATGGACTGAAGTGCATAGTGTTGAACGAAACCGTTCTCTGTTTTAGCTGCGCCAATATTCGCTTGCCGAATTAGTTGCAATGAACGACGTGTAGGCGTCGGTCAGTCCCACAGTCTGTACGTACCCGGACTTTGATACCGAAGGTGTAAGTGCAGTTTGCGTCACTAGTGCTACTCTATGTTTGGACAAACTTTCCATTAACAGAACTCGGCACTTGGTGAAGGGCAAACCTAGTACTGTTAGTCGCGAGCACCTTACTCGCGTTTAGTAGGCTTTGCAATATCTATCCTTGTGTAGGTGTACGACTCTTGCAATGGTTAATGAGAGATTTTTTTTCAATTAAACAGTATTTGGCACTTTTGGGAGATAGTATTGGGCAATTAATAACCTAATAAGCAGTTGCATTTGAGTGATAAAATGAGTATTTGGGTAGTTCCATAAATATTTCGTCTGTTCTCGGCGGTTCGTCAATCAAAAAGCGAAAACATTGGTAATAATATTACCTATATTATCTGTGGTAATAATAAAGGGGACACCGAGTCTCAACGTTGTCCTTGCTCAGCTGTGGGTCCAGCGCCGCGACCAGCGCTTGAAGTTTCACCAACACTTGTCACTCATCGGTATATTATTCAACTGCACTGAACTGAGTCTTGCATTAAAATTATTGCGGGACGATTGTCGCCTCTAACACCGCTGGTTATGCGCAATCGAACACTTCGCGTAGCAAAGAGTACGGGGCGCAATAGGTAACAATTCGGAAACCACCAATCACTTGAATTCGCTAATGATTTAAATAAAAAACGTTGTTAGATACTCGGGCCGTACAATTAGATCCATTACGAACAGTAGGTTAGGTAGGACCATTACAGACCAGTGTGAATAGGCATCTTCTGGACTTGGTCGTTCCATCATAGACCTCATCCATCGCTTTCCACCAGATGATATCGAGGTCAAGAGCTGGCTGGCCCATTTTTCATTTTTTTAGTGTAATTTGGCACGGATCATCCCGTTTTTGCTTGTATTACCTATAGGTACCTACTTTATTGTATTTACAACTGAGATTGCATAAGCTTAAGAGTCGTACACCTATCCCACCATACATTCACGTAAAAACCATTATATTACACAAGCATCAGGCATTCATTCTCTTCTATTTCTGCAAAGCTTTGCAATGTTGATGAGTTTACCATCGACGATGCATGATTAATGATTAGAATTAAGATCAAATACCATAGCTACTTAGGACCTGTTTTTTAGAATCTATAGGTACTACCACAACTCTTGCTTATCACAGTCACAAGTAATCAAAATAAAGACTTAAGTGTTTAATCAGTTATCGACTATTATAATGATAATCTCACAGAAAGGTTCGATATTCGCCCCACACATTGCTCTCGTTTTAGAACTTGTGCAAAAGCTAGCCTCATAAAGGATTCCAGGTGTTCCAGACAATGTGGCAATAAGATAAAAATAATGAGTTCTTTTCGTACCCTAATTACAGGTCAAGAAGGACTATACGCCCTTCTTCGCGCAGAATGCCCTGAACCACAACTACCCTGGATATCGCGCGCCCCCCGGCACACAGCACTATGAAGACAACTCAGGCCGATCTTCATACTAAATTAGATCTTAGTAACTAACATATCCGTCATGTAAAAGGAATATTAGTCTGACATCAATCTTCAAACTCGGATGTGAATTTTCTCTGAAGATGTTCACATTCGTTTTAATTAATTTTGTTGGTGTTACTAATGTTAGAGTGTCTAATGTCTACTTATCCAATTAATTGGGGGCAAAACATTTTGTAACATCAACAAAAATAGTAGGCATCATCTCATCAAAATAAACATCAATCAATTTAATTGATTCGCTAAAAGCGAAACTGTCGGGATTTCGAGTACTTGTATAGGCTTTAGGTATTAAAGTCTTGGGGCATGTACGCATTGGATTTCAATCGGTACTTAATTGTAGGTTTAATTTATTTTTAACCATTATTTAGAATGTAAGTAAATATAAAAACATAAAAAATATAAAAATATCTTTGTCATTTGTCACGTTCATGAATCGCTTTAAAAATTGTCATTTTCTATTGATTCTCATTGTTTTCTGTGTAAAAATGCGCCTTAATATATTGCGAATATATCCGAAGTTGCTTATAATGTAACTGTAAATAATGCTCAATTACCAATATCATAAACAGATTTTTAGACTTTTAAACATTACTTACATCTAAAAATCGACTAATTAAAATATACGGAAGTGAAGAAAGTGTTTATGATTTTGGATATTTAAAATTTCAACGCTTCCGCCAACGTATAATATTAACAATTGGCTAAGCTTATTGTACCTTCCTAGTCATGAAGAGATTATACGAATATTTTGTATATAAAATGTTAAACGGCCTTATTGATTTGGTATTTCATCATGTAATTATATTTTAAATTAAATAAATTATATTAAATGCCACCCAATTGTTTTACTGGTGCTAATGCCCTACACTACTACTTCTCATTCTTATCCCTGCAAAAACATTAATTTTTTTCTTCCCACCTCTTTTTTACATTTGTGTCCTTATCCCATGTCGGTGAAAATTAAAACTATTTTGAATGCAAATAAACGATTTGCGAATGTAGAAACCAGTACTAATTTACAATAAGCTAGTAAAAGCAAACCAATAAACCTACTTTTAAATAATAAAAAAACATTTTCAAAAAACAAGCGAGATTTAAGTACTCGTGTTTATTTACTTAGATTGAAAAATTTAATAGTTAAAATCAATCACATCAAGTTATTTAATTTACTTGTTTATCTACACAAGTAAATCTCGCGACAAGCTTTTTTATCACAGGTATAAATTCTGTAATGATGTTAAGAGTGGATAGTAAAAGTTTTAAAGTAGTAGTTTTATTTTTTCTTCTTAGCGCATTTAAATAAAAGCCTGTTTTTAAAAAGGTTTTATACTTTAATTTTATTTTTAACTTTTTAGTTACCGCGTCGCGTCGCGTCGTTGTTGCGTCCTTTCATTTGACATATATATTGTAGGCAAGCACTAAAAACTTAGTCCGCCATATTGGATTTAGAGTAACGTCATTTTATTTTTCGACTTATTCTCAGCAAGCCCTTTCATTTGATACCCATATTGTAAGAATGCATTAAAAATAATTAGTCCGCCATCTTGGGTGTTCCACCATGTTGGATTTAGAATAACTTCACACAGCTAACCATGTATTGTCATCCAAACTGAATGTGTATACAAACAGCATAATCGGTTGAAGATATCTGCTTCAAAATTGAGTTGCAGGATTCCACCCGAACAAACATACATACATTGCAAGTTAAATAAAAGCTTGTAAAAAGGGCTTTCCTACTATTTATCAGTTCACCGTTGAAGCGAGAACAAGACAAACGACAAAAGGCCGACTTAAAACAATAACAAGTAATAATTGAGCAAAATAAAACAATAATTACGTATGAAAATATTATATTATCATACATTACATACATCGTGTACAAACCACGCCGAGTACCTAGACTGAGATGCTCAATAAATGCTTCAAAATAATAACAGCAATCTAGCCAAGCTACGTACAGTACCAATATGTACAACATGTACAGTTATAACAAAACACAGTAACAATTCTTACAAAAAGCCGTTGTATTGTCACCGAATGTAACCAGTAGCATACGTTTAATATCACAGAGGTAGCCAATCTATGTACAAAATCATTATGGCTACGTGTATCTATCGTAACATTTGTAACCAATAGTTAGGTTTGCCTTTTCTCCAAATACTTCTCTTTGAGAGCGTCCGAGAAGGACCCTAAGAGGGATTTTGTTAAAATTGACGCGGCTTCCCCACCTATTGGCAACTTTTAGAATGCTAACAGAGCAGCCCTAGCACGCAATTATATGAAAAAGTAGGCCTTCATGGACATTGTTAGACCACAGTGTATTTACTACTAAAAACAGTGGTTCAACGCCACAGATTTATAAACTAAAGGGAGATACGCCAAGGGGGCGTGGCGCGTGCGAACAATGTATGCACAAAACAGAAACAAACGCGGGCGCCGTTGATTTGTCAAAAAGAATTGTCAATGTAGTTGTGTCTCAACGTTGCGATCTGCGTTACGCAATTGGCTCGCGTTGAGTGTGGTGACTGTTATAGTGTGAGTGAGCGCGTGTTCGTATTGTAGTGCATATGTAGTTGAAGGCGACAGCCGGACTCGAACAGTTGGGCAGCCACACCATATCTCCCTTTAGTTTATAAATCTGTGTTCAACCCCGTATTCGTACCCCAATATTTGACCCGACGTGAGAAATGTCAAATCGCATAATTATAAATAATAATATTATCTTAATTATGGCCCAAACATAAGTAAGTATAGTCTGTTCCAAAAGAATCAGATGAAAATGTAAACAAATGGATCAGAAAATGTACCTGTGGATACCAATTTGTAGTGCCACTTACAAATTGAGCGCTTTGATTTGATTGTTTGAATGGTTAAGGGCCTAACCACACTTATTCTAATTTTAAATCACCTTAAAGACGTTTTACATTAAACCATTGAGGTGAATTATATAATCTCAATTTTCGTCAACGATTTTTCAATTAAACATGTTATTCAAAAAAATATTGTAATAAAAAGTGGAACGATAACAAATTGAAACCTTCTAAATACAGATGAATGAGTTAGTAATTCCTTTAGTAGGTGATTTTTTTTTTTTTTTTCTGGTGGGAAATCATCAAATGACCTCTCCCGCTCTGGGTGGAGCGGAAGGGAGTGTCAGACTCTTTACTGACTAAAACCCACCCATGTTCCTTCCTTCGCCCTTTATGTTCCGGGGTAGCGGTAACCCTTTCGGACAATCCCGCTGACCCGGCAGGCTTCGGCCCTAAGGGGCCCCTCGGATTATGCTGACATCTCTTTGAGGCGCGCGTGGAACACTTACGCGCCGTCCGGCACGGGTCTGGTCCTGATCGGGCGGTGAGCTACCCATTGCTCTCCGCCCGCAGGCCCGCGTTTAGTAGGTGATTGCGTAAGAATTCAACCTGATCAGGGTTTGTTTACAATTTCATCAGATACTTTTGGAACAGACCATACAGCAGTTTGGGATTATCTCCGCCCCATTCCCCCAGTACGATTCCAGACTACAACGATTAAATGGTACTCTGCGGTTTAACAATAAATAATGTAATATTAGGAATATTAAAAAAAAAAAAATACAAAACACTAACTAATCTTAAATGAAATATGTATTTCAAAGAAAATCGCCTGGGACAAACAGCGAACTCCCGGTTACACAAGCCTAAACAAATCTGTTGTCAAATACAATGATATTTTTTTACAGATTCCTTTTAAAAGGCTTTCCCTTGCCAATTGTTTTATAAAACAATAGAAGGTCGAAGTTGTTGTGCAACGTGCCCAATTGTTGACGAAAATGAATGTGAATAAAACAGGTAAAAAAACTATTGCGTAAATCAACGAGTTTTTTGTTTAAGACCCTTATTGTTTACATTTGACGCTGTGAACTGATCCGTAACAATATTACGTGAATAAATTGAACGAAACATGATTCAAGATTTGATAGTTAGAGCGTGCTAGGCCTGCTGTACTACATTGATGTGATCGGGCTTTCATACTACCTCGGAAAGTGCAGCACATTGCAATTCATGTCATACATGCACTGCAATGTGTCATTGTCTGAATTCTCCCAGTTATCACATTACACTTTACAGCATTTACATAAATGCAATTGTCTTTATCTCGGAATCAATAAATAAAATATTCCGCTATTTCAAAAGTAGCGTAACATAACTGATTTAATACACTATAAAATATTATAAATATAAAATATATAAATATCAGGAATAAAGATAGTTTTTTTTTTGAAAGGCACCGAGAGTGTGCTTAAAATCTGTCACTTAAAATAATTTATATGACCAATATTATATGACTGCTTAGTTACATCAATGAAACAAAAATATGATTCACTAGTGAAATTATATTTTTGTTACATTACACTATTAAGTTATTATTCTAATGGACTTTAGCAAAAAACCAAGGCATCGAATCCACATGTACTTGTAAATTTATTATAAATAGCAATCCAAAATATGAGCTTTATATTCTCACACATCAGACTGGAACCTCGACGGAACATCACTTTACTTAGCTCGTCAATTTTTATTGAAATACCCACACGACATCGATAATAACATAGTTCTAAATCAAATTTCCCTGGCTTTAAAACGGTTCCTACGTATAAATGCTCGCACGCTTCGCTGGACGATTTCTTATGATATATTTTAGATGCAACCGAGTCTTGCTTCCATCACTACGCTCTAAGCCCCAGCCTAAAGTGCTAATCTCTATACACACAGAATACCAATAGAACGTTGGTACTTGGTGTGCATAAAGCCGACATCATGGTAAAATTTCAATAGTCTACATGCTACAGAATCAAACGAGTGAGAATCCCTGTGTTTGTTGAATAGCTTGGACGAGATGGTATTTCAGTCGTTCCTTAGTTTTGTAGCGCGGAAGATCGAGGAGGTTGAAACATGTGTGAGCTACCGGGAAGTACCTGTCGTCAGCTACTGCCTGAATTCTTATCTGTAACGAAAGAAGAATATAATTATTTAAAATCTTAAGGAGAGCGATGTTAAGTTTCTACTGGCTATAGACATTTATTTTCGCAATAAAATATATGAGCCATAGAAGATCTACTCACTTTAATATCTCTCATTCCCTGAATCGGAACTCTGTCGCTGCCAGTTAAAAACAAAAGAAACTTTTTCTTATCTTCGAGAGGAAGCTCATGGAACGTTTCCCAGAACCACCTGAACAATAAAAAAATAAAAAATAAATTATCTACAATTTTATGTTATTGTAAAACATAACAAAAACAATTGGTATGAGATTTTACCTGACTTGTGGATCGGTAGAGGTATACCCATTTTTATATTCACAGTTGCTTTCAAACACTTCCCAGTCGTATTCTTCGTTGCCCATTACAACTGACATCATTTCGTGTGACCTGAATAATTTGATAATTCTACCGCCACAAACCTGTGGGAAAGCAAAATACACTGTTTTAGAAAGTGGTATGAATTCATTACTAGCGTACAATTTATACAAAGCCTGTATACTTGAACATCGCAAAGCTGCTCGGCGACAAAGACAACTGATAAAAAGACCATTTCTGCGAAAATAAGTATCATAATCACCCTATAATTTTCCCACTGCTGGGACACAGGCCAGGAGTGAAAGTAGGGTAATCCAACACGCGGGCCCAGTGCGGGTTGGTGGATGTCACATGTCTTCGAATTTTTGACTCTAAGACCGGCTTCCTCACTTCTTCCCAGCAAAAGCACTAGGAAGTGGTGAAAGGCGGGCGTTTTGGGGGACTGTCTTTTGTAATTTTGACGTTCGAAAAGTGCTGATTCTCAGCCTAATTTGAATAAATGACTTTTGATTGATTTTGATTTCACGGTGTTGTAGTTCACCGTTTTGAGAGCAGTGGTGATGAAACAATTTACACAAAGTAAAGCAGCTGTCTGGGTTCGAACCTAAGACCGTAAGTCGCGGCCGTTACCACTGGGCCACCACTGTTCAAACTGACCATAAGTATCCGCTATATAAACTATAATAAGGAGTATAATAGTTGTAATAGTATGGAGTATAATATGCTGTCGGACTCAAAGAGGTCAAAATGACTAAACGAAAAAAAAAACAGTGCAACTGGTGACAAGTTTCAAGATTGTCTTACCTTCTGGAAACCTTGATTAAAAGCTTTGAACTGATTTTCAACAGACTTATTGAGCAGGAAATCTACATAAAGCTCGACATATTCCTGTTTGTTCTCGTGTGTAACGGGCAAGTTCTCACCGTTCTCTTTTAGGGGGTGAACTTGAATTTGACCGAAGACTTCGGAGTTTACTGCGAAGCATAAGCTGAATACCTGTTGGGGTAAAAAATATGATTAGTACGGAATTAACAATGATTAAGCACTAGCCAATAAAGTGGTATACGACTCTAACGGGCTAATGATTGCACTGACTGGACTGGTCCACTCAAATCTGTGTAGTACTTTCCTCAAAAGTTCATTTCAGACAACAATCTTCTGGTCTTTACATGGTCTGACCAAGATTATTTCTGGACTTTAAAAGTGGCTGTGACCTCTCAGTTTGTTTCGGCCTGTCTTCTCAGAGTAGTCAGACCTCATCTAGCTTATTTTTTTTATAATATTACATGTAAAAGTGATGCTGATGTGTAGTGTTACAAAATAAACAATTTCATTTCATAAGATTGACATTCTCCTAAATGTTATAAAACAATAAGTTATATTTTCACTTGAAAAAAATATCTTTCGAACTTTATTCTGGCTAGTATATAGTTTAAAATACAAAAAAATATATATACTTTAGAGCCCAGAATAAGTTTTGTATTAAGAACTTTACCTTAATCAAAATCTATTTTCAGGTAGGATAAAATGATACTTTATAAAGATTATACACAAACCTCTTCCACATCTTCATCGGGATAGTCCAGCAAACTTTTGAGACTATTAGCAAGAGTAGGATACAGATCAGACAAGTCATCCAACATGACGACTTCCTCTAACAATTTCTTGTATAAAACCAAAGGAAACGGAACGTAGATTATTATAGAATTGTATATAGCGAGACCGTAAATGGCACCTGTGAACGGAATAATCTACATCGATCATTTTCTTCGTTGACTCAGTAAGGTAAGTCTATACTCATAGATAGATTTACGTGTAATGCAGGTCAAAGACATATCATAATTCCAAAGTATAACTAAAGTAACTGTATCGTGGGGGTCTACTCCGAAGTGTTATCGGCCGAATGTTCGGCCGTTTCCTACTACGAACTTACTATTTGGTTCGGTCGGTCCCGATCCTACACCACTACACTCTTTCGAATATTGACTATGGTTCCGACCCAACTGAGCCGATCCGAACTTTTTTCGCATTTTTCAATAATATTCGGTTCGGCCATGTGTCGGTCCGATCCGATCATTCGCACTTTGCACTTCGTAATAGACCCCAAGTATGTACGGATATCCACGCAGAACCTGTTACCATGGATTCAGTACATTATTCTGAACCAAGAAAATTCCGTCGATTAAAAAAAAAAAAAAAGGTTTTCCTTACAATTTGACCACATACACGTTTCTATGAAACGGCAGATTTGTTTTTTTTTTTATATAACCGACGATAAATTTCTGTCTTGAATCATGTGCTGAATTCATGGTTACAGTTTGTAAGTCGATGTCTTGTCTGGCAGTACTTACAATAACCGACTCAACTACAAAATGCAAAAGGATAGCATTGTTAGCGAACAAGGTAAATACTAATTTAGACTAGACGCGAAGTGCATTTTCCACAAAAAAGATATTGGTTTACCAATCAAATAATACATGACGTCATCTTCGAATGGGTTATTGGAGAACCAGATCATATTAGTTTCTTCAGACTGCTTGAACATGCCATATACGGGGTCAAAGATTTCCTTCAATAGCAATAAGAAAAACTCTTTTTTAACCCCACCAGCATCTTCGGCTTCTTCACCGACGAATTCTACCTGAAAGAACATGGGATGTCACGCAAATGGCTGTCGCTACATTTCACAAACCCGGGTCAGTCATTGCAATTTATACCTTATAACAATGAAATAAGAGTCACATGACGCGCACTCGTGAATTGCAAGGACTTTGCAAACCAATGGATTATGAGAACTTTATTCTGAAGACGTTGTAGATGATTATGGGTTTAAATGACTTTGTGTGCTTATTGCAAAACCCTTAGCAGACGTTATTATTCACCTGTTAAGGTATACAATGGCATACTAGACTTTTATTAGTAACTACCTGCAGAAGCGAATTTAGCGAACTTAGGGGGCGTTAGTGTGCGGTATTCACTTGGCTTAGAAACAGTGGCAAATACTTTCAAACTTATAAAATTTTGACAAATACTTACTCTAAGAGGTTTCTTCAACTGTGAAGTCTCATGATTACTGATTTGCGACATGGTGTCTCTTACAATATGGTTCCTAGAGACTGTAAGATTAAGGAACTGGTCCCTTTGGTATTCATACGTGGGATCCATGAATAACCGCGTGAATATCTGCGTGGCTGCTCTACTAATAGCTATTTGCATTTGAAGCTGCTGGTCTATTTTTAGTAACAATGATTTGCATTGAACGTCGAATAGAAACGCGTAGTTACACATATGGGGATGTGCCGACTGCAAAAAAGTTATTGGTGCATTTTAGCTGGTTATGGGTCCATTATTATTAGGCACATTAGGCATTGACTAATAATTAAATGGTGTGACAGTTGGCAGGTATTAATAAACTACTCTCAACAGCGCTCTGAGTTCGATAACTGTCACTCAAGTTGCTGTCAAAATTAGAACATCATATTAATATTTGGTGACTTGGGACACGTTTGTAGTCCTTTCAGTTATTTTACGTCTGATTTTGCATCACTTTAAATCACACTGATCTTTATTTTCGTCAATATAAGGTTGCTATTGGGTTGCAGATGTCAGATATAAAAAAAACAGTGGAAGATCGGAGTTGTCAGAACCATACTATCGTTTACGCTGAGAAGATGTTTTTAATACACATCTAACTATGGCAAGTCTTTTAATATTTTAGTAGTACTCACAGCATGATCTGATAGCCAAGTAATGTAGTCTGTAGCAATATCCACATGATCACACAGGTCTTCAATATAGAAACATTCTGCTGGAATTTTCGGTTTCTTTGGATTTGTAAAGTTTATTTTGTTCAGTGACGACAGAGTATTGAGTATTTGTATTATGCTGTGTGTAAAGTAAATTTTCTGGAACCAGACAAAATGACGACCATGATACTTTCAAATTAGATTCGTTATCAAATAATTGTTACTTTCTCCTTTAAGTTTTATAATGTACCTTGTTCGCGCGTACTGAGGGCTGCATGAGTTCGTAAACGATAACACTTTTGAATATATCGACCAGCATTTCGAAATATTCTGGCGTTTGAGCCTCCCACCATAGATTCACTATCCTCTGAGGATGGGTGGATAGTCTGTTGAACGCCTCTGCGAATGGACCCTAGAGAAATAAATTTTAATAATTTTATTGAATTTTAATGGGCTGGAACAGAGTATGGTTGTATTACACATATCCTATTTTATCGAATACTAGCTGCGCCACGCGGTTTCACCCGCATAAGTTTCGATCCTGTGGGATTATCGGGATAAAAAGTCCTATATGTTAATCCTGGTTATAAACTATCTGTGTGCTAAATTTAATCCAAATCCATTCACTAGTTTTTGCGTGAAAGAGTAACAAACATCCATCCATCCATCCATCCATACAAACTTTCACGTTTATAATATAATATATATAGTAGGAAGTAGGATTTACCAGATAACGTCCATCTAACTACAAGTGGAATGTTAGAATGTGTCGGGGTGTGACGTCAGCCTGTTAGTGGTGACATCGGTCGAAGGTCTAAGTTTATTCAATAATATATTGCATATTTTAAATCACACAATGTAACAAATATTTGTAGTTGTTTTTTTATTTGTTGTTTTTTGAAGAGATGTTTGTATAAATAAAGATGGTGAAGAAATCACCTGTTCATGCGATAATGATTCTGAATCTAGAATATAATAAGATGAAAACATTATAATGAAATTAGTTGCATGATATGATTAGTGCACTACAAAAAAAACTACTTATACCTGTAACTCAACATGTCGGCGAGGATTACGCATTTCGTGATACAGAGGTAAGATAAGGAACATTCTGAGAGCCTCCGCGTCAGGCGGTGACACTTTCACCTTCTTTATTATGTTCTCTGTTAGGTGACTAAATATCTGGAAACAAAAAGATATTATATTATTTCCTTGTCATATTCTTCTTATATTAAAGGGGTGTAAGGGGGAGCGCACAACAACCAGACTCCCCAAACGTCAACTTCACATGCACGCGGTGCACCCTGGCTGCTTACCAACGAGGCTCTGACGACCGACAAATGGTGGGATATCCATTTAAATCCGCGCGGTGGCGGGTAAACTACCAACAAAAGCATTCCCATGGAGGGTTGGTGTCAGGATGGCGGCCGACTGTTAAACTTTGCCAAAACCTATAGCAACATGACCAGAAAAAATATTATGCGCGATAGGACTAGGGCGTACCCCACAGGCGACGCGCAGGGGCAGCACCCGGCTTCTGTGGGAAATGGACAAGGGTTGTTGCACCGCAGACGTAAGACGCAAGCTCGGTGTGTGAGAGAAGTTACATTGAGGTGTGCGAGCTGGAATGTAGATACTATGACTGGAAGAGGAAGGGAACTAGCAGATGTTTTAAAAAAACGACGACTGAACATTGCGTTCGGGACGAGGTGGAAGGATGCAAAGGCTAGAGAGATAGAAGAAGGATATAAGTTTTATTACTGTGGAAGCGATGGCAAGCGGAATGGTGTGGGTATAGTTTTGCATCAGTCAGTTGAAAGAATATGTAGTGGATGTCAAAAGAGTGAGTAATAGAGTGATAGCTGTTAAAGTGATTGTGGAGAGTTTGGTGGTTAATATAGTTAGTGTGTATGCACCCCAGTCAGGGTGTGAGGATAGTGTAAAGGAGAAGTTTTGGAAGGACTTCGATTGTGTGATCATGGATGTGCAAGATAGTGAAGAAGTGTGTGTGGGGGGTGATTCTAACGGGCATGTAGGAAGACAGAAGGATGGGTATGAGAGAGTGCATGGCGGTTGGGGGTATGGAGACCGTAACACTGATGGCGAGGCACTGCTGCAAGCTGCCTCGGCCTTCGATCTGGCCATAACAAATACGTGGTTCCAGAAACGAAATGACCATCTAATAAGTTATAAAAGTGGCCGCCACGCAAATCAAATCGACTACTTCCTAGTAAGACAAAATAGTCTTAAAACTGTAAAAAATTGTAAAGTGCTCCCAGGTGAAGACACAACACACACTGATCACAACATAGACTGATAATAATGGAGGTTAAAGTCAGTAAGTATCACGTCCAGTAGGAACAAGGAACGGCCCCCACCCAAAACTAGATGGCGTATGATAGAAAAAGAGGAATGTGCCAGTATGTTTAAGAATCAAGTGGTAGAGAAAATGAGTGACATTGAAGGATATGGAAGGAAAATCTGTGAATGAATGTTGGAAAGAGATGGCGGATTGTATAAGGAGAGTAGCAAAAGATGCGTTTGGAGAATCGAAAGGGAAAGGTATGATAGAAAAGGATACATGGTGGTGGAACGAAGACGTGCAAAACATGCTCAAAGAAAATAAAAGTGCGTTTAAAGAATGGCAGGGTGTAGTAAACGGGAATGATAGTTTGAAAGAAGATAAGAAGAAGATTTATAAAGAATGGAAGAGAAAGGCAAAAAAGACGGTAGCAGTTTCGAGGGCTAAGGCGCAGGAGAAGTTGTATGACTCACTGAGCAGCCCTAGAGGCCAGAAGGAACTCTACCGGATTACAAAAGCAAGAGAAAGGAGAACGAGAGATATTCTTCACATTAAATGTATGAAAGACGACGCCGGTAAGGTTCTGTACAAAGATGACGAAATAAAAGAACGATGGAAGGTTTATTTTGAAAAGCTAATGAACGAAGAGAATAAATGGAATGGTGTGCTTAGAGAGGTACAAGTAAATATGGGTTTGGTGAGGGAAATTAGCATGGATGAAGTAAGAAAGGCAGTTCAAGGTATGAAAAATGGGAAGGCTATGGGCCCAGATGATATACCAGTAGAAGTATGGAAGTGTTTAAAAGAATATGGATGTATGTGGCTGACTTTATTCTTCAATAAGTTGTTGCATGAAGGAGGGATCCCACAAGAATGGTGCAATAGTTCGCTAGTGCCCATCTTCAAGAATAAAGGTGATGTACAGGACTGCAACAACTATCAAGGGATAAAGCTTATGTCACACAGTATGAAGGTATGGGAGAAAGTAATAGAGAAAAGACTGCAAGAGGAAAGTGAGATTACCCCAAACCAATTTGGGTTTATGCCAGGTCGAGGAACAATGGACGCCACTTTTGCACTCCGCCAATTGTGCGAGAAGTACAGACGTGCACATAAGAACTTGCAGATGGTGTTCATTGATCTGGAGAAAGCGTATGATAGGGTACCTCGGGATGTGCTGTGGTGGGCCTTGAAAGAGAAAGGTTTGCCCGGGAAGTATGTAGAGTTAATTCGTGCTATGTACAGTCGATCTCGTACCTATGTCCGATCGGCTGCTGGCAATACCGACGAGTTCAGTGTGGCTGTAAGCTTGCACCATGGATCGGCTTTAAGTCCTTACCTCTTCCTGTTGATTATGGACGCTCTGACGGCGGACATACAGGAGGAGGCACCTTGGTGCATGCTGTTTGCCGATGACATTGTTCTTGTCGGTGAAGATGGATCTGAGATCCAGAGCAGATTGGAGAATTGGCAACAGAAGCTGGAGGATGTTGCTTGAAAATCAGCAGAATCAAAACTGAACATATGTTCTGCGATTTCGGCGGTCTCTCCAGTTCTAGAGCCATAGCGCTTGATGGCGCGCTTCTCCCAGTCTGCTCCGACTTTCGGTATCTCGGTTCACTCGTGCAAAGCGATGGCGAAGTAGATCGGACGGTTAAGCACAGAATTCACACTGGATGGATGAAATGGCGGCAGGTCACGGGAACAATCTGCGACTCCCGCATTCCCCTTAAACTTAAGGGGAAGATATAAACCATGGTTAGACCTGCTGTCTTGTATGGATCAGAATGTTGGGCCACAAAAGGGATGAATGAAAGGCAATTGCATATAGCTGAGATGAGAATACTAAGAGGGATGTGTGGTGTTACACGAATGGATAGAATAAGAAATGAGTATATAAGAGGAAGTCTGAAAGTGGCACCGGTAGCTGAAAAGTTGTGTGAAAACCGGTTGTCATGGTATGGGCATGTGTTACGGAGGAATGAGGAAAATGTCGTGAGGAAAGTTTTGAGTATGGATGTCGATGGCTGTAAGAGTAGGGGAAGACCAAAGAAACGATGGATGGACTGTGTGACTGATGATATGGTTAGAAAGGGGGTGACTGTCGAGATGGCGGCTAATAGAGGAGTATGGAAGAAAAAGACATGTTGCGCCGACCCCAAATAAATTGGGATAAGGGCAGGAGAATGATGATTAAAGTCGCTAAAAATGTACTCTAACCTAAAGCATAATTATTAAAGTGGCAAAAAATATAATTTTCTTCTTTGTTTACCAACTCAACATTTCGGAATCAGTGAGAGGAAGTGGGAAGGTCCACGCGGACCTAGTGCAGGTTGGTAAATATCACATGTCTTCGAATTTTTGGTTCTAGGTCATGCCGGTTTCCTCTCGATATTTTCTTTCACCGCATTGAGAGCAGTGGTGATGAAATAATTTACACAAAGTAAAGCGCCTGACTGGGTTTGAACTTACAACCTACAACTCGATAAGTCGCGGATCTTACCATTGGGCCACATCTGGTCAAGAATTATTAGCTTAAATAAAAATCGAAACACTCACAAGTTCCTTGATTGTAGTATTTTCAAATCTGCTAACTAACGTGAATGCTTCCTCGGCTTTCCTAAGGTCGACCCCAGGCACCTTAGTGTTGCAGCCAAAGTGAGCATTGTTCGGGGCTAGGAACGAAGCGTTCACACACGCTAGAGAGCCGAATACCGTCTCCAAATATGCTAACATATCCTGCGGGATAAAAAGGTTTATGCTACTATGTCTACCTCGTTTTTGAGAAGTGTGAGGGTCCTGTTTTTTCAAGACGCTAATTAAATTGTTACTCGTTTATAGGTTTAAAAAAGTCATGGGGCCTTTGCACAGCAATAGGATGATGCAGGCTAACAGTAACAGTAACGTTTTAAAAATTCAATTGTAACAGACAATTTTTATTTCATGACAAAAATCAACACCATTTTAAATGAATTTAAGGCCTAATTTTTCAATCGACAAATTATTATTATTTGAGGAATAAAATTGACGTCTGACAGTTTTTGTACAGAACTGTCAAAATTTCAAAATTATTCATCCGATAAAATTATCTGGCGTTGGAAAGATCAGCCCTTTTTTTTTCTGGGTGGGAAATCATCATATGACTTCTCCCGCTCTGGGCGGAGACGTGTCAGACTTTTACTGACTAAAACCCACCCGTGTTCCTTCAGTTGCCTATGCCAGGGACGGTTTCTCTTTCGAACAACCCGCGGCCCTGGCAGACAACCCGCGACCCTGGCAGGAAAGATCAGCCCTTAAAGTATTAAATAATTAAGTATTCATCCAATGAACGGTATGTCACCTGATTAACAACGTCGCAGTCTTTAAAAACTTCGCATGCGGCCAACTTAGGTAATGTCAACGTTACGATTTGTTTCGTATGATCCTGAATACGGAAGTCAACCGGCCCAGATCTGTCATGGTCTATGATTAGGAAACTGTGGTCACCGCCTGCAAACACCTTTATAGGACCTTTGAAGGCTTCTTGTGAAAACTGCAAAGAATTTTCACCTTTTTTATTTCTATTTTATGGAGGTACAGGGTGGATATTTGTGTGTAAGTGGGTTTAAATAGGGTGATTTTATATCTTCCAAAAAATGCATTATATGTAAGTTAATGTATTTTTTATAGTTTACTGGCATAAAAATATTGTATCACCTTTTTCAAACAGGCTTTAGACTTCAAATAAACACCCTGTATAATATAATAACATTACAGATAATAATTTTACTTCACCATTACATTCGTCACATGACAATAAATTACAGTGCAAAAGCAATGAGGCAGATCTTATATTTTTATCAATGCACTGACATTAGACACAGATTACAGAGAAAATGGATAAAAAAGCGCGCTGAAAGAAAGCGGATTATGGAACGGAAATATATTTATCTCTAATAATAATAATAACTTAATTAATATCTTGTTAATATGGCGTTAGCTATAATTTCAAAAATACAAAAACTTGTACAATAAAACCACAACCATTGCACTTATATGCTTAATACTGCCGGTATGTTTAAAAGAAAGTGTGTCTCTTGGGAGTCGAATGCGTGTACGGGAGTCTCGTGGGATACGGTACAAGGGCTTAGTCCCGGCCGCAGATAGCTATACGATGGTCTGTAAATACAGACCCCTGATTAGGTCTACTTCTTGGCGATGGTATCTTGCTAGCGTGTTAATTACGCGCGCCCATATGAGCGAGTGTGTAAATTGCATATTTTGTATTCATGGTATGTGACTGTCAACCTATAGGTAACAGTATTATTCATTCAGCAACAGCTGTGTAACCACCGGAACCAATCGAGGGAAGCTCCCGCATTTTTTAGATCGTTTATACCGTGGGGATTCCCCACGGAAGGGATATGTCTACACAGTGGGGAGCCCCCGAATTGGCACTTTATGGCCATTTAGCACCTTTAGACTTATGGAAATCTCCCGCATTGTTGAGATCGTTTATACTGTGGGGATCCCCCATATTGTGGCCTGTGGGCTTATGCAGTACTCGATAACTTATAAAAATAGAACATGCGAATGCGTTCTCCGCTACCAGCGCAAGCGCGCCTATATTCCGCTTTCTGTCTAACGCGCGATTAAAATTGTAATAACTTTATCTACTAATTATAAAATGTATCATGCATAATCTAAACAACATTTCTATAAAAAAAAATACAAGATACATAACTAAAAACAAATTAACAGGGCCTAGCTACAAAATAAACCAATACATAAAAATCTACAAATAAAATATTTTAAATAAATTGCAGCACATTGAACATAATAACTAATACATTTTTAAATATACAGATGACTCAACATTTATTTTGGAAACGCCCGCGTTGCTATTTCGAGCTATTGGTGTCGCGCCCTCGACTTTCGGTTTCTTCTTAAGCTGAAGAATAATAGTTCATGTTAATAACCTATATCAGGCTATTACTATATCATTATAAACAATGGCGCCGATTCCCTTGTTCACAAACTAAACTAAATTTAATTATAGTGCATCTTTTTCATTCTATTTCATTAAGAAAAGGACAGAAATAGTATATTAGTTTAGTCCTGTCAAATTAGGATGTTCCATAGACAGTTTAGACGTAATTAAAAACATGGCTACTAAAAATAAGTCAATTTACGTCGGGCGCTGACTAATTTTGACAGGACTAAACTAATATTTATCTTCTGTCCTTTTCGAACTTAAATTTAGTTTAGTTTGTGAACAAGGGAATCGGTGCAATTGAGTGATATTAAAATGTCCGAAAAATAAACGGAGGTGTGTAAATATCGAGCAACGATATGTTGCATAAACATTTGCAGTGTTTTAAGGAATATATATTATCTGATAGCAAACCCCTTAGATCTTCGCCACTTAGGGGCTCGAACCCGCGATGAAGATACGAGATTGGTCTAGAGACGAACTCTTACACTTGGTCAATATCAATTCGTATTACTTTTGTTGAGTCAAAAGAATAAAACAAGGAAATTAGCAACCAGCATAAAAATCCATGTAGATAATGAACTCCTACATCTAAACAGACTAACCACAGTCTATCAAAATCTAACTCCATACAGTTGGTCAATGCATTGATAAAATACTCGCATGTGTTTTCACGAAGTAATTGTCCTTCGTGCAGTACGCAATTAACGACTGTATGGAGTAGGCAGTTACACTGTGCTAATTTTACATTAAAAGTGTTAAAAGAAGGGAGAAGTGCACAAAAGAAAGGAAACTACATCTAATACGGCCTTGTTACTAAGCAATATACTTATTTACCTTGCTCTGGCCAGGGTTTTCACTCTGTATTGAAAACAATAGAAGTGAATGTTATGATAGAAAATGAATTAACTGTGTCACAGCCTATTCAAATATATTAAGTGGTGAGCCAAACGGGCGTAGCGGCGAAAAGGCAATAACATAACGAATAAAATACGAGCGGCTTTTTTATTAAGCAAGCTGGTTAAGGTGCCTAACTAAAGGTCGGGACATGTTAACAAGTCAATGGCATAACTAAAAACTTGAAAACAACAATGTTTTAGGCAAAGCTAAATTCAGGGTAAACTTCACTTTATGGAGGGAGAGAAATATATTACTAATTCATCATCAATTTGGAAAAAATCGTTACTTTGACAATGCAACGCATGAAACAATGAATATCTTTCAAATGGTAATATTCCAAAAAAAGGTGACAACTCACCGGCGATTCATCGGTAGAATTAAATGCAACGGGCGTCGGAACTAAAGCAAAGGCCATATGTGGACAGCCAAGTTGGCCTCTCGCGCCGTACCCACACGCTAGGATACGGTCGCCGACCCGACACAACACGTGGCGGCGCCCGCAAACCACTTGCGTCACAGTACTGCCCATTAACTCCATAACCTGCGAATTACAACTCTATAAGTGGGGATTATTAATAATATGATTCATATTTTAGAACGATGAATAATAAATATTAATGATAATTTGTACTTAGAATAAGATACCTTCAACGTTCCATTAGTCATTCAAGGTATGAAGCATAAAAACACAGTAACATCTACAAATTAGAGAGGTAAATAGGCGCACAGCTTGTCAGATCAAACCAAACCATTATATTGATGGTAGCTATAGAAAAAATTACACTACCATAAACCGAAATACGGTACAACTTTGATTTTCGCAACTGCTAAACATTGGAATTCAGATAAATGAATGATAAAAATTCAAACTTTTTGGAGGCTCAGAACCTGAGGTGTGTCACTGGCAGTAACAAATTCATGTATCAGCGGGGGTTAGGTATTGCGCAGCGAGAAGTGCACTTCAGAGCCGCCATAAAGTTTGAATCAGGCTGTATGTAAAAGTGTGTAGCCAAGCCGTCTTAAGCCATAATGTAGTGTGAGGCAATGAGCGCAGCAAAGCAAAAGTGATCGATTAGCGATGATTACCAAAATCGGATTAGGCGCTGAGCAGACGATGGATAATTTGTTCGCGACGATAGAACGTATAGAATTCTATGCAACAACGCACACGGAGGAGAAAACGACCGCGCCGCCGATGCTTGCCGGATGAATCAAAATCAAAAGTCATTTTTTCAAACTAGGCTGAGAATCACCCGTTTTTTTGCGTCAAAATTACATAAGACAGACCCCCAAAACGCCCGCCTTTCTGCTGAAGGGAGGGCGTTTTAGGGGAATTATTCTTCCCAGCTAAAACACTAGGAAGCGATCTCCAACAAGTGTCCCCCAAGAAGTGTCGCAACCAACTCCCCAGCAGCACAACTGTCTGGTCAGTTAGAAGAAGATGATAAAGATGTCTCAGGTGGTAATTCGCGGACAAAATGACCGATGTCTGCGGAGCGCCATAGATTACATTAACAATACACTCTATTGTAACCATATCTAAAGTAGCAATTACTTTTCTAGGAACCATCTCATCCTTCGTAGTCCCGTGTCCAGTCTGGCCATATTCACCAGTGCCGCATGTGAACACACCGCCATCTAATGTCAGGAACACAGTGAAATCTTCTCCACATGCAATATGACACACCTGGAAACAATGATTGTGTTATATTATACTATTAAGTTTATCGTAAAAGGCACTTTGTTAGAACAGATATAAGTTCTAAAGTAGGCAATAGGCAACTCTGATTTAACAGAATGAAATGATGTGAAAACAAAACCACTATTGTTGACTGATAACAGACACATATTTTTAAAAGCCTTTATTATATTGCAGTTCAGTGCCCTTTCAATCAACTGTATTACTTAAAATCAATAAAGCTATACGAATCATTCATTCCATTCGTTCATTCAGCCGAAAGACATTCACTGCTGGACATACGATTCCCCAAGCACCGCCACTTCAACCGGTTCTGTGCTTCCTGCATCCAGCGGATTCCTGCGGCCTTCACATGTGCCCGGCCACTGCCACTTTTTTGTTTGGCAATTCTTCGGGCTATATCGGTTAACTTGGTTCTCCTGCGGATCTCTTCATTTCTGATTACTATTTTACGGTTCATTTCTGTACGAATACAGAGTTAGTTCTTAAAACCAGTTTCCTGAAACAATTCTATACTTCGCTCACAGATCATGTTAGCAGTACCTTAACATTTCTCAAAGTCTTCAAATGCGAGGGAAAGCACTTGTTCTCTCTATCTTGCAGTCCTAACTGGCCTCGCGTGTTTTTACCCCATCCGAAAACGGCACCGGATCTGCAAGAAAACCAATAAAAATTTATTATATGGAGTAGTTTTTGCCCGCGGCTTCGCCCGCGTTGAGATCGGAAAGAATCCCACAGGAACGTACTACGGGGAAGTGTATCCTACGTCCAGGTCCTGGTCTACAAGTATGCCAAATTTCATCGAAATACGTTCAGCCGATAAAGTGTCAAAAGGTAACCAGACAGACAAACAAGCAGAGTTACTTTCGCATTTATAATTTAGTAAGGATGGATGGATGGACGACCTTGTGAAGGCCGAAGGAACCCGTTGGATGCAAAAAGACAGCACAAAACCGGTTGAGGTGGAGGTGCTTGGAGGAGGCCTATGTCCAGCAGTGGACGTCTTTTGGCTGAAATGATGATGAATGATGGGTGGAGCATGGGTGAGTACGAAACACAGCGCAACCGAACGCATCAGCATTATGTTAACCAATTTTTATCTTTATCTAACCACAACGACATTTTTTTTTTATACAAAACCAATATTTTCTGATAACAACAGACTGCTTCATGTTTTCTGTACATTTCTAGAACAAATAGTTTTATGAAAATTACTTCCCAAGTGATGTTACATTAATGAGGTTCTTTCCTGTATTTTTCCTTTGTAGCACAATGAGATACAGCACCCTAAGGTAATTTACATTATTTATGTAGGTAATACATATTTCAGTATTTCTGGAATTAAATTTATTGCATTAAGTCCGCATTTGTACCTTTTTGTGCGAAAAGTTTAAATAAATAAATGCTCAATGTCTGCGTTCTGAACGGGCGTAATCACGGTGAACCTGATGCAGAACCTCATTGATTGATTGTTCTTTTGCTTTTTATTTTATAACTTTTTTTGATGATTTTTAAATCCTCATTCCATTTTGTTGTTGTTCAAAAATCGAAACGAAAGATTTTCTAAACACGTTGGTCAACAACTAAGACTGTATTTAAGACTTTATCATGATTGTAAAGTAAAGAATAATCAAGTTTGTAATTTATAGTAAAACAGCTTCTAACCGCAACTTCGTCCGCGTGAAATTTAATAATGCTGCCAAATTGGTTGTGTGTATTAGAACGGTAGATTATGAACGTAGGGAAGAGCGAGCGAAGCGAGCTCGAAAATTTTATACTCAATATTTGTTGCTTCCACATGTGAACTTAGGTGGTAGGTTTTACAGAATATGTATGGCTTGCCAATAATGCAGAATATGTATGAGTATTCTATTCTATTCTATTCTCTATTCTATGGTCATTGTGGACCCTGTCGGGCACAGCAAAAGTAGGAGAGAGGAGGAGGGCTTTTATTTGACTACTTAGTTATTATAATAAATATTGTAATTATTTTATAAAAAAGCATATGTACTTAATTTAAAAATGTTGACATGACTAGTGTAGTGTTAGTACACTAGTCATTAGTGAACTTGTTGAATGCATTTAACTTAGAGCTTGGTAAGTTTACCCCAATCTAACACGACATACACATTAATTATTTTTATTATATTATTTATTCATTATTGCCGTATCATTAATATAATATAAACATTCTTATAAATTGCATGGTTATCATTAATATTAATACTTTCTTTTTCCTATTTATGTTTATCATTTAAATATTCATCTAAGGAGTATGTTTATCAATAACTTTTTATTAACCCGCCTCGGCTCGGTTAGTCTTTATTATAGTTTGTTTTATATTTTCAAACAGAAATGGATGTTACATTGTCGACTTATGCACACTCGTATACGTTCGATTTTCTTTTGATCATTCTAAAAAGACTAGGAATTACTTGTATTGTCGACTTAAGAAGAAAAGCTCAAGACGAAAAGAACTTACTTAGAAAGAGAAACTACTTTATCGAATTATGAGGAAAAGCTCGTTTTAGGTTATGGAATCTGGCCTTAACTTAAACCTTTCGACACTTACGTACGAGAGGGGTGCGCAATATCTTGCATCCTAGATTCTGTGTTTTATAACTGGCTTTTTGAAGAAAAAACCCTTTTAGGCGCGTTATAAAACCCATTGTCATTTCATAGTTTGTACTTCTGTTAGCAGTCCCCATGTCGCCCATGTTCTTGATGTTTTATATATGCCTATCGCAGTCTCCGAGGCTCAAGTACAGTTTTAAGTTAGTAAGGCAAGCAAATCATTCAGACTCTCGAGCTTGAATGCTTTTGGGGGGGTCATGACCCCAACGACCCCGCTCCCCCTCTCGGACCGTGCCTGGTTCCAGAGATTAGCGCGTTTAAACAAACAAAACAAACTCTTCAGCTTTATTATTAGTAAAGATAGATACTTACTTTGATAAGGCAAATGTGTGGTTACTGCCACATGCAATCATTGCAATAGGAACGCCTAGCAGTGAGGTGATTGGTTGTGGAATCATTTCCTTATTTGTCATAGTACCTAATCCACACTGACCAAAACTATTTGCACCCCAAGAAAATAGATCACCATCTAAAAGGAGAAAAAAAGTAAGTACAAAAACATAAATATAAATAATGAGTAACATACACCTAAAATTAATACAACAAAAAGTATTTTTTTATTTTCACAATAGGAAAGTACGGTATACAAATTTCGAGACACTGTATGGGGAACCTTCTCAGTATGAGACATGACATAGATTTTATATGAATTTTCTTTCTTAAGCACACACATTCACTCACTCTAATAAACACAAAAACATAATATCACTCCTTTATTCCCATTTCGCCAGTTATATTTAAGACCCATGTAAAGAGGGGCGAGCCTATTACCATCAACCTGGCACAAATCCAGACTCCATAACTCGTTGCCCGATCCGGGAAATTGAACCTAGGACCTCATGCTAGTCAACGAGACAGTCACTCTAATTATTCAATGGTAAATATTACTTACTGTTTGTCAATGCTATGGAATGATACGCCCCACATGCTACTTGAATAACATTTCTTGTAGCTAGGTTCTTTACAAACTTGGGCTTGTCCTGGGCATGTGTGCCAAGATTGCTGCCCAATTGGCCCATGCTGTCTGAGCCCCAACTAAACAGCTGCCCCCATTCATCGAGAGCAACCGAATGCTGTATACCACAAGCAACGTATGACACAGTGCATTCTTTGAATGTCTCGACTAGTGCTGAAAATTAACCTTTGTAAATAAAAATGAAAATGAATAAACATTACGTATATGGTTTATTTATAAACGATGATTAAAGTTAAGTGGTGTTTAAACATCAAAAATAAACAGTCGGTAATCACTACTTAACTTTAAGAAATGTTTATGAATAAAGGGGTGTTGTTTTATATATGAATGTTAGCTGAGGTAAAATGGAAATGTAGGATGTACTGATAGTCAGAGATTTAGTATACAATCTGTATGCAAACATAAACATGACAAAGTGAATTTTTATTTAATTAGATAATATTATTTTTTGGAGATATGATATGATAATAGAAGCTGATAATAACACTGTAACAATAAATTACTAAAGATAATTTAACAAAAGCCAGCCCTTAATTTATGTTAAGGGCTGGTTTTTCCAACATCAGATAATTACATCTGAGGAATAATTGTGAATGTTTGACAGTTCTTCCATACAAAGTCTATCAGATGTCAATTTTATTCCACGAATAAATATTATCTGTCGATTGAAAAATCAGCCCATAATTAAATTAAGTAAACCACTCAAACAAATAGCATTCAATCATTACAGAAGGAACTAAACATAATAGTGGAAAGAATTTCCTAGCTCTCCCACCTTACGTTTACATAAGTCAAGGTGTAAACATGACAGTGTATGGATGAATGCATTAATAATAATTTTGTTTTGTTTAGCTGTGTCCCATCTCATCTAAATAAAGGCTGGAATACACATGCCTGTAACTTGCACAAAATTATGCTAGTAGGTTGCATACCATTATGGCATTCACCAAAGTTGTTATGGCACACAGCGTGCCAGCTACTTTCATATAGTGTATTCCGGGCTTTACAGATAGGCTGACTTGTATGCCAATGTTTTTATTTTAATCTAAGGTGTTAAACTGCTTTCTTTAATTTAAACTAAGTTTCTTTTTACAAGATTAATCTAATCATCACAAGATTAGTGCAAATGATTGAAACCAGTCATTTGCTTATAACAGAAATTCATGCAATAAACATTTAATCACATTAAAACGACAACTTTCAACTTACACAATAGTTAAGAATCTTTCATCACATTGCAAATCCTGTGTAAAACTTATCTATACAAATATTACATGAGACCATAACTCTTAGTTTCCAAACTGAGAAAGAGGGGAAATCACAAAAGAGGTATTATGACCTTTCCTTAAAAGTTTTTCAACTTTTGCGGAAAGTTCAAATTACCTCATTTGTGATTTAATAAAAAGATTGTAACAATACCAGGAGTTTTTCCTTCTCTATTGTCAGTATGGCGTCCCAATTGCCCAACCTCATTGTTTCCACATGAATACAAATGGCCAGTGTTTGTGAGGTACATTGTATGGAACTCTCCAGCAGCCACTGCCTTTATACGGTTGCTCTCACGCCATTTTGATAATGTTGGTTTTATAACCTGTTATACAACAAAAAGCAATACTTACATTTTTATAAAAGGAAATTAAATATTATTCGTGTACATAAGTGAAATACTACTTATTTCTACAATAGGTGCCTCACAAAATGGTAACATTTAATATAGCAAAAAAATTAAAATGTAAGGTATAATTAAAACACAAAATATTATGAGCCCTAATTAATTTTCTCAATTACACATTTACACCGCTATCATTTAACTTAATCGAAGCACAGATTTATCGATGCAAATCTTATTTAGGGAATAGTAATTACAAGATACATTCAGGTTTGCCTAATTAATATAATCGCTTTGGATAGCTTAGCCAGGGCAGAATTTAAGGGGTACCACTTACCAAATCAAGAGTCTCCGGTCCTTCTATACACAATTCATGATAAGTCGCATTACCCCAACAAAACATTTTGTGCTATTTGCAATGACTTTTAAATTTTACAACTAATATATAACCTCTACTTCCGCTCCAGATCAGTCTGATTGAGAGGTAGTTAGGAAACTGATTACTCTAAGCCGGTGACTTTACACAGTTAATTTTATTTGCAACATAGTGGATGAAAATAATAAAAAAGCATTTTCAAAAAGTCGAGAACAATCTTCAACTTTAGCTGTCGTCTAGCTGTCAAAAATGATGCGTTCAGTAATTTAAAGAATCCAAATACTTTTAGTCGATTATTCCAATTTTTTATTAATAATAACTAAAAATAATCAAAAATTGTGTTTCATAAAATTTGTTTTAATAACAGTTTTTCAAGAACACTAATTTATGATAGTCTTTCAAATTCTTCTTACTTGATCAATCTGGCACTAGTTCATTCCATCTCCATGATCCAGAATGATCCTATTTCAGAGGCTTTGGTTATATAATAAAACGTGTTTAATAAAACGAAATAAAAAAAAGAATATATAAGTTTCGGGTAGCTTGACCTGCTGGCGAACTGTGTTAAAAAATACAAGGTAGAAGATAGAAACTTAAGATAGAATTAATCACATATAATTTCACAGGGTCTCCGTAGTTTCATTAAAAAAAATTGACAAATTATCACTTCCCAAACAATTTTCAACATAATTTAATTTGACAAATTATTACTTAACAAATAAACTCTTCACAAATAATTATAACGCAAACCTAATGTTTGGCAAGTGAACGTTTAAACAATAACTTGCTTACCAACTAGTACGGACGCCAGCACATCAAGTTACTACAATCTGTCAAATTTCTTTAACCTTTTGAACGCCAGAGCGTAAACGCATCGGCGCCCCTTCCACGCCAAGCCACAAATTCAGCGCAAATACCTACAAAAAAAATAGGGATTGCAACATCTTATCGAAAAGTTATCGATAACCTATTAATCTTTGCTTTTCATCACATGTTTTTTCAATAAAATAATACTCGTTTCATCATTCTTTTATTTAATTTGACCCTATTTTTATCATAATATCGTTTAACAGCAGTTACAAAGTTCTAAACAACCTAAAAGCAGACATTAGAACTACAAACGAATAAATCAAATAATAATAAGGTACATCACTAATCTCGTTCGTGACGGCATCCGCTGTCGGGAAGACCCGACTCTGGCGTGGCTGGCACGACTTTTGACAATTTCCTCGCAGGCGAGTAGGGATGTGATATTGTGGTTGTGGCAGCTTCTATACAGTTAATAGCAGTTAATAGCCAGTGCCTAACAATTCCTGAACTGGACAGTGAAACACTTCTGAAAAAGCTTCAATCCATTGACATCAGAAAAGGTGCAGGCCCTGACGGAATCCCACCTTTATTCATTTCTGCCTGTGCTACAGTCCTGGTTGCTCCACTTCTAAAAATATATGGGGTGTCGTTAGCAACTGGAACCTTCCCTACGGAGTGGAAAAAGGCCAAAGTTGTTCCTGTGCACAAATCGGACAAAAAAGACACCATATCCAACTATCTATTTAGCTGTTGCGTAGGGATGCGCGAGAGTGGAAAGTACCTAAACTATCGATCGATACACATAAATTATGTTCTTTTTCCACAATTGTATAAATATTATTATGCATTAGAAATATTGGGATACAAATAGTTGTTATTAAACAATAATGGTCAAAGTAATAGTAAGCTACTTTTAATAAAATATTTCATACATTTGAAATATAAGTTACCTTACTTGCCCATCACTAGCTGTCGTATCTTCCCGACTGTGGCGTGGGGAAGAACACCTTTTTAAGGATTTCGATTAGCAATTTTTGAGGATTATTTTTTCTAGTGAAATGTAATTAATGGATATATCTTTGTTCCATTTTGCAATATACCATTAATAAAGTCTTGAATAATAGTAAAAAGAAACACAGAAAATTTTATTTAGTATATTTATTTCATGCTTTAAAAATGTCGTTTTCTTGTCGGCTCTTGCCGACACTGGCGGTTTGTGCCAGTTTTCATTTGTCGGCTATAGCCGACCGTGGCGTTCAAAAGGTTAATAGATTTTCAACTTTATCGCTTTAGCATTGAGGTTCAAGGTTGATTGGGAAAATTTGACAGTTTCGGGTAGCTTGACCTGCTGGCGTCCGTACCTCAATTGTAGATTGCAAATATTTAGAAGGAATGTATATGTTAATGCCATTCAGGTGTATAATAAGTTACCAAACTCATTTAAGGAACTTTCTATCCCCATGTTCAAGAAAAAGCTGACAAGTTGGTTACTGGATAATTGATTTTATGACATTATATAATATGGAATACTGTAAAAATCCAAGATGACATGTACTTTATTTTGACATTGGTTTTAAATTAACGATTAACTAATTATAATAAATTGGTAGAATGTATAGAACTAAAAAAATTTAACACCATACTATGTAAAACAACATTCAAAAAAAAAAAAAAAAAATGCTAGATTAGATTGACGCAGAATATGCATACATTTTACAAGCTTTTATTTAACTTGCAATGTTTGTTCGGGTGGAATCTTGCAACTCAATTTGAAGCAGATATCTTCAACTGATTGAGCTGAAATTTTGTAAACACGTTTAGTTTGGATGACACTGTATGGTTAACTGTGTGACGTCATTCTAAATCCAACATGGCGGCACACCCAAGATGGCGGACTAATAATTTTTATTGCACTCCTACAATATGGGCATCAAATGAAAGGGCTTTCCAAGAATAACTTGATAAATAAAGTGAATTCACTCTAAATCCAATATGGCGGACTTCTAAAGCTTGAAGCTCAATTTTGAAGCAAATATCTTCAACCGTTTAGATGACACTGCATGGTTAACTGTGTAACGTCATTCTAAATCCAAAGTGGTGGAACACCCAAGATAGCGGACTAATTATTTTTAATGCTTTCCTACAATATGGGTATCAAATGAAAGGGTTTGCTGAGAATAATTCGAAAAATATACTAAAAAGTAAAAAAATAGATTAAAAGTGTAAAACCTTTTTAAAAAACAAGCTTTTATTTAAATGCGCTAAAACAAACTTTTACGTTAAAACTTTTACTATCAATTACTTATAAAGTCATTACACAATTTATATGATATAAAAGCTTGTCGCGAGATTTACTTGTGTAGATTCAAATTCATTTATTAAAACTTGCACATAGTTCACAAACATACAAGTTATGAACATACAGAACATATAAGCATGCAGTTCTAACCAACAGAAAACTTAGACTGATTTAACAGCGGGTCCCAATCTAGGCATAGCCTGTATCTTGGTGACCCAAAGACAAACAAGTAAATTAAATACCTAACTTGATGTGATTGATTTTACTTATTAAAATTTTAAAACTAAGTAAATACGAGTACTTAAATCTCGCGACAAGCTTTTATATAGAGTTGATACGACAGAGGTGCATTAAATTATACTACGTATACTATACGTGTTTAGTATTAATTCGATACGGTATAAAAATAAAAAGCGCCAAAAAAGAGAAAATAGCTAGGTAACAGTGGCAACGTCGCGCGCGCGCCGGAGCGCGGCGTGTGTTATCTCGTGTCAAGGCTGGCGGCCGGCGGCGGTCTGGCTTTTATGTTAGGTAAGGTTTTGAAGTACGCGCACAAAAACAAACACACTAAATTTTTAAATCCTCGGTGTCTCCTCCATTCACATTAATGCACAAATTATACCGACGGAGAATATTGTTATTTATTTTTCTAATTAAATCACTGTCCGTCGCTAAGCAGTTTAATTTGTGAAATGCTAAAATAATCCTATTTTTTAGTTCATCAGTTGTATTTAGGCATACATACTTTAATTACACACACACAACCAAAGTTTAATTACGTGTCCTATCACAATAAAAACAGTCAATCACAAAAAAAAGTTACGTGTCCTGTCATAATAAAAAAAAAGAAATACTGTCTTAAACTTATTTAGTGTTCTATCACAATAACAAAACAAAATTACAATTGTCAGCGCTCAAATTCGACAAATCGTACTTGCGAAAGGGCAGCGTCGTCGGCGCACTGAAAAAAAACCGGTTTTTAGAGGCCCCGTTTCCGATCGCAAAGATTTAGGATGCAACAAACTGACCTATTTTTGTCTCTTTTACGCTCGGGATGTTTTGCTATGATTGTCACTCTCGTAATGAAAGTGCAAGTGTGTGTGTATTTATTGCTTCCCTGTTTGCATTGCCAACTTCTTAGTGAAATATTTGGTTGTACTTGTGACATTCGTCAGAGCGGCAACAAAGCATCGTAAATTTATCGTTGTAAGGTGCATGACCTATGCTTAGATATAATCAGCTGTTAGGAAAGATACATCGTGTTCAAATGGTGCAAAAACTTAAAAAATCATTTGTGGCTAAACTACTGCTCCTATTTAATTGATTTTTAGTATAGAGCTTGAAAATGGTACCTAGTATAAGCAGTTTAAGGAAAGCCCCTCTGTCGTATCAACTTTGTTTAATATAAATTGTGTAATGACGTTATAACTTGATAGTAAAAGTTTTAAACTAAAAGTTTTTTTTTTTTTTAGCGCGTCTAAATAAAAGCTTGTTTTTTAAAAAGGCTTTTTATTGATTCCTTTTAGACCAGTATGTACGGAAATTAGTTTGATTTAAAGAAAAAAGGCAACAGGCACATGTATGTACGGACGCCAGCACATCAAGTTACTACAATGTGTCACTAAGGTTCAAGGTATATTGGGAAAATTTGACAGTTTCGGGTAGCTTGACCTGCAAAATACTGCCTGCTGACGTCTGTACAGACGCCAGCAGGCAGTATTTTGCAATACCTAATAATTTTATTTTTAATTCATTAAATTTAATAACTGCAAATGTTATCGTTCTAGGCAGTGGCTGAACAAGCGTTGCAGAGCTTTTCTTGTTTTCATAAAACCCGCCAATATTCAAATTAATAAAAAAAAAACTAATATCAAAACCGTTTTAGTCGTACTATTTAGGGTTACAACATGCAAAATAGTGGCGCCACCATTATTTTCACGACTTTTTGGCCAAGCTGTACATGGGTCCCCGTATTTTTACAGTCAACAGCTGCGCAATGGGGCGTAGTCATTTTAGAGAAGAGTTTAAATAAAACGTAGTAGCTAGCTGTGAAATGCTTGGACTACATGATAGTAGCGACATCTGAAGTGAGCAAGTGGTAATTTTCACCCCATTGACAGTAGATTGATGCCAGATTGATCGTATGAGGTCCCCCTTAGTCTTTAGGCTCGGTTGAATAGGTGACTAGTAGAAACTTAGAAGACACGACGTACGTTTTTAAACCCTATCTGAATTAAATGAATTCCGCGGTTTAAAAAGCTCCCAATGTTAACAAATCAAAGAACACTTATACTTCTGTAACTAATTCATGAACATCCTCGATAGAAGAGCACCACCAATGACAACAATCAGTCCCAAATTGTCGTGTTTGTTGAACATATCCTTGGTTTTATCCAAATTCATCAGGCGACCTATGCGTAGGTACGGACGCCAGCATATCAAGTTACTACAATCTGTCAAATTTCGTTAATAGATTTTCAACTTTATAGTCAAAGCATTAAGGTTCAAGGTTGATTGGAAAAATTTGACAGTTTCGGGTAGCTTGACCTGCTGGCGTCTGTACATACAAACGAATCAACCGGCCCGGCAATAAAAGGCCCCCGATACCATCCAACGATTTGACTCGAACCTTACGTGCGTGTTTGACCCAACAATGGATCTAACCGTTTGATGTCGGTTTGGAGACCCATCAAACTGAACATGCTCATTGCGCCAGCTCCAGTTCGTCTGACTTAGGTTAAAATCGTAGACGCATTTTAAAATAAATTATCGCCGTCAGATAAAGACAAGGCTTTCCTTGCATTTATTTTAAAGCATGGTACACATTTACTGGTAATGTCTCATATTTTTCTTAGAAATCGTTAACAAAATTTTTCAGTTTTCATTTTTTTACTAGTTAGACAGTAATTTTGACTAACAATAACAAAACAGTGGTACTTTTGTCTTTTGAACATTTTAATTCAATTTTTGATTTAATTATTGAAGTCATTAGTCGATTCCTGATGTAAAGAAATCTTTATAGGTAATATATACATGTAAAAATGGTACATAGGTTGCAGATATAGGTACTATAGGTAGTTATCTATGATAATGGATGGGAGTTGGGACTGGGACGTTGTTCGGCCATATTTGTTATTGTGCTGATGGGATTTATAAATTATATCGTTTGATTTCAAACTAGAAAGTGTTACATTCTGTGATGTATTTTGTTTCATTGTATTCTCCGTTTGAACATTTTTATCTTGTGACATAAAATCTTTCAAACCCGATAGAGTTATGTTAATACAGTGACCGTGGATACCCCCTTGTGGTAAATCGCTGAACTGATCCAGCGTATCATATTGAGAGATAATTCCATTAAATCTCACTATCGTGGCGGGGTCATCCAATACTAATGGCAAAGGGGGTCGTCAAGCCGCCCCAGTCGACGTGGGGTCTCCCCTACTTGACTGGGAGGAGGCTGACCATTTTAGTTTCGAGGATTCTGAACGGTTCGAAGAAGATTCCCTGTGTAGCTGGAGTTCAGAGCCCGAGAGCCTATGCAACAATTGGCGTGGATGGAGGCGCCCAAATCTTCAGAACCCGTTTGGAAGCCGATCGACAAAAAAGAATATTCAAGGTAACTCTATACAGCTGATTCTTTGTTTCGAACTATCGAAATGATGACACTGTCTTACATTTCTTGACGAATCATACATATATAGGCGATATTATGTTAATTTTATGTCATGAATTGTTTAAATATCTTTATTTAGCCCTTATTTTCAGTAATAAGTTTTGATGTCATGATCTCTATGTACATATAGGATGTACATTGTGTTTAGTGATACAAAGAACAGGTGCTAGAAGTCATTTACCTTTAAGTGAACTGAGCAGTAAATAATACCTTTGGTTTCAAATCCGTTTTTTTTTATTGCTGTGGATCCTTTTTTAATGCTGTAAATGCTAAGTGAATGGAAAGTTTTTGGTACTTGACTACTTTCTAACTTTCACTAAAATTTTGTAGATATTTTAATGTGTTTAAATAAAGAAATATGAGTGTAATATTTATATAACTAATTTTAGACGTCTACCTACACCTTGTAAAATATGACCATAATACTATGTATGCTATTTTTAATATACTTTGTTTTGTAATTGTTTAAGTACTTATTAAGTACACAGATAAGTCTACATTTATTTAGCTTAATGTATGTATATATTAATAAATATCATATTATTTTATTTATGTTTGAATCCTTTGTTTGTCATTAATTTGTTAATTATATTTTCAATATCATTAAAAAAAATATTAACATTCATTGAAAAATTGATTAGATTTGTAACAATATTATAATATCTACATATTATAATTATCTACAACAAAGTTAAAAAAAAATATTAATTTTATTCATTTATAACATCCTTAGTATCAACTAAAAAGTTCAACTAAAGTTTTTACAGCAATTACAAGAAACAATATATATTAAACTTTACAGAAAAGACAGTTTCAACACTAAGTGAACTTGCAGCAAAATGCGTAGCATCTCACATACCGTTTGAATTAGTTGAACATGTCTATCCACCGGTGCCGGAGCAACTGCAACTTCAGATTGCGTTCTGGAGTTTCCCAGACAGTGAAGATGACATCAGGTTGTACTCCTGCCTTGCCAATGGCTCAGCTGATGAGTTCCAGAAAGGGGAACATTTGTTCCGGGATAGAGCTGTCAAAGACGTTTTACAAATTGGTACGTAATGCTGAAATTCATGGATTCCATTGTAGTAGGGAACTATAGGAATAATATACAATTTAATAAATTCAATAACAAAGCAGGTATCTGATTGTGCCTTGAAATTTATCCTGTCATAATATTGATGTTAATATATATAGGAAGGTTAACAATGTCGTAATTACATTTATTTTTACCATAATTTTCCTTTGATACATTTTTACAAAACTTCGAAATGTTCCTAGGTTTTCACTTATCTGCGGCAGTGGTTGTACTAAGTATGCCCCGGGCACAATTCAATGTGGCGGTCACATTTGACCGCCAAAGAATATCATCTTGTAACTGCACCTGCTCTTCAACGGCTCACTGGTGTTCACACATTGTTGCTGTCTGCCTCTACAGGATACATCTTGTAAGTTTTTAGGAATTACTTAATTCCATACTGGATTTTAATTTTGATTAGTTTTATAGCTTAATAATAAAAGTTGATTTTCAACAATTTATTATTACAATTAATTTATTTCCGTGATCGGGACATTGCTATTTTAGCTTCAGGAAATAGTCCCAACTGCTTTATGGTTAGGTTGGCAGATAAATGATTTGAAGTTCAAATGGAACTAGATCATGACAGAACATCATAAATAGTCAATAAATTTAAAATGACTAAACATTTATTTTCTTTTGGTTCTTATCCATAGAAAACAGATTAAATTCTGAGATTTCATAAGTACTACTACTAGTTTATTAAATAAAAATGCTTGGAACCTTCTCTATATTACTAACAAGTTCAAAAGTCTACCACATGTCGAGATCTGACTATTTATAGATGAGATGTTACTCATCTGAAATGACTAACTAGTAACTTTATAGTTTGTACCTTGCCAACTAGTCAAATCAAAACTTTGGCAAAGCAGCAAGCAGGTTTTTTTGTTATTGAAAGGGCATTTCTATTTCCTAACACTAAAATAAACGTGAGTTGAATTCACTATTCAGGAAACTTTGAGTGTCTGTCAGTTTAATTGCATGAATAATTATCTAATTATAGAAGTGATGCAGTCCTTCATAATTCATTAACCACTATAAATCTCTTCTAGCCAACACAAGTATGCCTCAGAGCGCCAGTATCGGAGTCACTACAGCGACTGCGAAGAGATCAACTGCAGAAGTTCGCACAGTACTTGATATCGGAGCTGCCGCGGCAAGTTCTGCCGACAGCTCAACGTATACTGGACGAACTTCTGTCAGCTCAACCGAACTCGATTAACACGACGTGTGGAGCTCCGGACCCTACCGCCGGCGCGTCGGCTTACGAGTACACCTCCTGGTTCCTTGATGAGAAGACCTTACACAACAATATCAACAAGATATTAGTCAAGTTCTGTGTACCGACGCCTATTGTATTCAGGTAATTTTGTTTATCTAATTAAGCTTGTAGTTTTTAAGTTATTCCAGATAGGTATAGAATCCATAAAAAATCTAGTAGATAATATTTACTTTTGAAACATTTCTTCTACCCATAGCCATACTTGTTCCAATTCAATGAACACAAAAACAAACAAAAAGAAACTGCTTTCATAGTTTTATTCGTGTTGTTGTGATCAAAGCAGAATGTTGAAATTTCGTAACGGGGCTGTATGCTCAGAATAAGCCTTTTTAAAAATTTTTTTTTACGTTACTCTTCCGTTCCCTTTGTTTGACAACATCTTAAAATTGTACAGTGACGTCAACTACCTAAGTACAAGCGCGCCTCCGGCCGCTGCGGAATGGTCGTCGTTGCTGAGGCCGCTTCGAGGCAGGGAGCCGGAAGGCATGTGGAACCTACTCTCTATCGTCAGAGAGATGTACAAGAGAAACGACAGAAACGCCATACCTCTACTGGAAATAATTACCGAAGAGGTCATGGCTTGTGAACAGGTAAGATTTTGGGCCTCTTATGTGTTTAGTATTGGCATAGTTATCGTTTATCAACATTTTATTACGATTTCTTTGTTCGTATAGTCAGCATCAAAATGTGGGGATGAAAAGGCTTTTCAACTTTATCTCAATTGAATAATTTTTTTGTTAGAAAGATATCTTTCGTGTTCTATGTTCTTTCTAAAACACCCCTTTGTCATTGAGATATAGTTTAATTTTCATGGTTGTTCTGATAATTTTGAAATGCCTGTTCATTCCTTCACTTTTGAAGATGACTGTAGTGTCACATTCTTTCGAATGTAAACCTCAATTTTCTAACTTCCATGAACTTCAATTAACTATTATTTGTTTCTTAGATCATAGTCTGGTGGTACACGACTAAGGCTGCTCTAGTGGCATGGGGTAGTTCCGGCGGCGGCGGCAAACACGGTGGCAGTGGAGGCAACTCAGCTGCGCAACACGCCTGCTCCTCTCTGTGTGATGAGGTAAAGACATACTGGAATATGTTCAGTTATTAAAAGTTGCAGACTGTAATAAAGCAAGATAGAGATAAGACTGTAAAGTGTAGTATATAATCGCATTGACTCTTCCGTAATCTTCTCTAGAAGCATTGAAGTGTGATACCAATATTAGATCAAGAAAAATATGTTTTATGTGATCGTGTTTTGTCACAATGTAAATATATTTGCACCCAACTGTCAGTAAACATAAGTCATCTCATGTGCTTCGCAAGAAAGTCTTTATTTACAGTTTTTTTTCTTTGTGTACAGGTGGTTGTGTTGTGGCGTTTAGCCTCTTTGAATCCGGCCCTAGCACCTCACGAACGCGATACGCTTCACGAGCAGTTCGCTCAGTGGCATATGAAAGTACTTGATAAGGTAAGACTGAACTGCAGAATACTGAAATACACTCAAGGAGGTATTATTCACACTATCTTCGTGCATTTTTGAATGCAAATATGGAAACCTTGTCTAATCTTGTGACAAATGATTAACAAAAAAAAAAAAAATCCTCAGACATACTCCTCGGAACTAAAAATTGATCAAAAAACACATTTTGCAAAAATTTAACCATTAGTTACTATTTTTAACAATTGGTTGGTTTAACTATGGATCAAAAAACCGGCCCTTAGAGGCTTCCAAAAACTGAGAGCTAGAATATTTTTCAGACTTTGAGGTTACCATATTTTAAAATACATTCTAAGAAGTTGGGTATGTAGCCACTGACATTTATTATTTATCATACGTAAACTTTAAATATATAATTTTCAAACAGGTGGCAAAAAACCGCAACAGTCACATAACTACAAGTTCGACGTCACATACTCGGCATACGTCGCGTTCACACTTACATCCTCCATACATCAATGGCATCAGCGAGAATGAGGTGTTCCCAGGATTTCACCCTGCCATGGAGGCTTGCTTCCTAGAGTGGGATGACTATCAGATACCCGGAGTAACATACACTAAGGACTTGAACCCGTTGTATCACAGTCCTTTCACTATCTTCAGGCATGCTGACAAGCAGAATGATAGTGTGCATCAGGTACGTGGTTTCTGTAAAGCTAGGGTTTCCTAAGACTGCAGTGGCCGCTACATAGCGTCTGCAATTTATCGTCGAATGACGTCACTGTGACCTTACTTATGAAAGTAAGTTGGTGTGGTTTCTAGCGTTTTGTAACAACACCGTAAAGTCTACCCCTCTGCCATTATTTTCATGAAGGTGTAATGTGGCGGCCACCGCTCTCCTATGAAACCTTAGCTTTACTGTCTTACTGAGATGTTGTTTTGCAGATTTAGGAAGATCTTTTTACGGATATTGATCCCTATAGGCGAAAAATATTACTTTTGGGCAGGATACATAATTATTTATCTTAAGTTTTTTTGTGTAATCATGAGAGTGTTTCAGGTAAATTCGTCTAAAGCGGTGTTGAACAACGAGATGTCACTAAGCTATAGACTGACGAACCCTGATCCTGTACTACATCGTATTCATAGGCACATGACCGCCGACTTAGCTGTTCCTGGGCCATCAAATCAGGTATTTGTATTCTGAAGTAAAACTAGCATTTTATATTGTTGTTGAAATAAGATATTTAATAATAATTATTTGTGTAGCCTTGTGGTGCTGAAGAAGGACCGAGTGATCCTCCGCGCGACCCAGGACCAAGTGACGGTAACCATTCGAGTGTCTCGTCTGAAGGTAATTATTATTTCTTTTTTTTTATAAACTTCCCTACCGCGACTTCTTCCGCGTAAAATTTCTTGTTCCCCCGACCCACCGCGTCGCATCGCATCGCACGCTATAACTTACTAAAGAACTTATTACACTATGCTAAATATCGGGCCCGATATTTAGTCGTTCCTAAATTCAGAATAGTTTAATCCCATTAAACAAACTGTCCTGAATTTAGGAACGACTAAATATCGGGCCCGATATTTAGCATAGTGTAATAAGTTCTTTAGTAAGATCCTGAATTTAGGAACGACTAAATATCGGGCCCGATATTTAGCATAGTGTAATAAGCTCTTTAGTTTTCGCTTAGCGTTCTTTCTAATCTTTTTTCTTTTTGCTCGGCTCCTAAGGGTCGCAGTACCTTTCTCAAGATATGGCCTATCAAATGCAAAAATAATTTTTCAAAACCGACTACTAGTTCCAAGGATAAGCGCGTTCAAATAAAAAAATAAAAATAAACAAACTCTTCAGCTTTATTGTTAGTATAGATTAGTATTAGAATAGATAACATGTAAAATAAAGATCAGTATAATGTTCAGTGGATAGTTTCTGGTACTTGCGACACAGGGAAACTAGTGTGATGACCAGTTTAGAGTCCGTTTCCCGAAAGAAGTCTCGCGGCAATAAGTGGAACTAATTATTATTATATAGTTAGCAACATTCCTACAACAACTCTCCTACCCCAGACACCTTTCTCTATTTAAGAATGTGCATTTTATTAACCAATAATCAAGCCTGCTACTCGTATATGATGTCGAGATAAATAAATAAATCAATATTTATGATTCCGTCCTACGACAGTGGCGCCGCGTCTACAAGACTTCTTTTGTGAAACGGACTTTATTAATAAATGACCAACTTATGAACAATTAACTTTTTTTTACTCGATGTTTTTCCCACACGAAAGGTTTCTGCGAGAACGAAGAAGAAATTCTTCAGCAGAGTGGTGGTGAGACGGATTCACAAGAGTCGAGTTCTCCCCCCATATCGTCTGACGACGCTCAGCGGCGCGTGTCCAATGACGAGTCGGTGTCGGACGACGACTGTAACTTGTACTTCTACGACACTGCTGCCGCCAGGCGCGCTGTGACTGGCGAAGGAACTAGCGGAGTAGTAAGTAATTTTTTTTTAAGTAGGTACTCCAACACCATATACGTTGTACATTTATTAATAAAAGTTGACAGGCGTAGGTTCTTATTTGGTTGTTTGTCTTGTGTTTACATTAATTTGTCTCACCATTCTGCCTGAGTGCAGTGCAGAATCTTGTAATACAATTTAGATAAAAAAAATGCCTAGGATCTGTTAAAGTTAGCAAATTCAGAGGCATTTATTAAGAATCGTGCATTCCCTCAGGGGATGGCGTCGGGCAGCGCCTGCGATACCGGCTGGGCGTGCGGCTGGGAGGGCTCGTTCGCGCGCGCCGAGGGGCTGCACGCGCACGGCCACGCGCGCGAGGCCAGCGCGCTGGGCGCGCGCCTGGCCACGGAGCTGCTGGCGCGGCCGCCGGCGCTGGGCGGCGCGCCGCTGCAGCCCGCGCCCGACCCGCGCCGGCCGCGCCGCCGCCTGCCCGGCCCGCGCCCGTGCGCCGCGTCGCACCGCCTGTCGTGCCTGGCGTCGGCCACGCTCGCCAAGTGCGCCTTCCTCTGCACTGTGAGTATGCGTCTCTCGTCCGTCTCTGTGAACCGCGCGACGTCGGCGCGGCCGGAGACGACGACGGCCCTAGACAGTGCACCGCCTTGCACACCGCCTCTTGTGTGTCGTCCACCACGCTCGCAAATTGCACCTACGCCGTGAGTACACAACGAAAACTTTTTCTCTTTCCTAAAACTTGTACCCGTTTAGACGGTGGCGCGGCCTGCCGCGCAGGGCGCCTCGCAGCGCGGCCCGTATGACGCGAACGACCCGAGCCGACCGAGAGCAAGGCATACGTTCAGCCCTAGACTGGCCACGCATCGCCTCTTATGTCTCGCTTCCGCCACGCTCTCGAGGTGCGCCTTCCTCGGCACTGTGAGTACACTTTCAGGGGGACAAATTATTACCCTGAACTTTTACCACCAGACAATTTTGGTGCTGGTTTTGCACTGTAAATTCGTACTAAACTATGTTAACATTTTAGCAGGATAAGTGGTTCAATTTAAGTGCTGAAATGGATGGTATATTATGAGTTTTAAAAGCCCGTGGCAGAACTCCAGATGCTCCCCTCATGAAACTGAAAAATTACTCAATACCTTGAAATTTTTAATCATAAATTTTATCTGTACCCCGTGTCTAGGTGCTAGCAGAATTCAGCGAACATCACGAGCTTGCGTTCCGCATAGGTCTGTTCGCTCTCGAGATGGCGCGTCCACCGGCTAGTACTAAAGCTTTGGAGGTGAAACTCAACAATCAAGAGACGGAATTAGTTTCTCTATTGAAGAAGCTTCCCACAGGTGCCGAACAGTTGACTTTAGCTCGTGAAAAGGCCGAGCAACTGCGCGACGGTTCATTGAGGTTAGAAATTTATTTTTCTGTTATTTACAATAAAAACATGGCTTGTGTATAATTTGTCTAAGTTAAGATATCAAGCATTTTTCACATTTACAATGAAACACGAGAAATTTTCGGCATATGAAATACTTAGTTTTCTCATAAGTACTACGTTTTAAATTAAAGAACGATCAAGTTCAATAATTAACATTATTCGTGCTTTTTGTGATTTAAAGGAACCGTGGACCGGCGCTGTTACCTATCTCATTGGCGAGCTTCCTTTTCGATGTTCTCGTTTTATCAGCTAATGATAAAGAGAATAAACATCCTGTAAGTTTTCATCAATTCTTCATGTAGTTAGTAGAGTCCGACCGAAAATGGATTTTTGTTTTCGGCCGAAAACGAAAAAATATTTTTTCTGCATTTTCAGAGTTATTGTACTATTAGTTGTTGTAACTATCTATTTACTCCAAATAAATAATTTAAATGTATTGATTTGAGGGCACATAATTGATAAAAGATAATTGCTGAAAACCGAACACAAAATTCGGTCGGACTCTAATAGTTAGTAATTCCTTAATAGAAACTAATCCCGAAATATTTTTCTTTAGGCAAGATTGGCCAATGACGAGACTCTAGGCTTCGAAGCGGCCGTTGCTGCTTTAGGGTTAAAAGCCAACGTTTCCGAAGCAGAACATCCGTTACTGTGCGAGGGAACGAGACGGCAGCGTGGAGAGTTGTCTCTCACTCTATTGTCCTTCTACAAGGACAATCCAGTAAACCTAGCCAGGATTATGAACAAAGTAAGTAAAGGACTAGACACATTGAAACTAAAGGGAGAACAGAACCCAGCAATGCATAAATATGTAAGCTGTCAAGCCCTTTATGCCTTGTGACTTTTATTTAGGTAGTAAGCTTTTATTTACATTTTAATTTTAATTAATTATTTTTTAGCTTGAGTATGTATAGTTTTTATTATATTTGTTGGTTATTGATGTGGCTAGCTGACATATGGCAAATAATTTAAATTAATGTTCTGTGTCTTGTAATGTTAATTACTCAACATACCTATTATTGTATACAATCAAGGATTTTGTAACTGAACAGACAGCTGTGCTGCTGGAGCGTTTGTTGCGCCACTTCTTCCCAGCGATAGCACTAGGAAGTGGTGACGGGCGGACGTTTTTTGTGGACTGTCTTTTGTAATTTTGACGTTCTTCAGTATTATTGAGAAAATTCGACTCCGAATTTTCTAATCGTACCTTTACAAAAGACCAGCTTCTGCCCGCGCCTTCGCCCGCGTGGATATCGGAAATTATCCCACGGGAACGAGCTACAGCGACAAAAATAGCCTATGTCCTTTCCCAAGATAGTATCTATCTTCTTGCCAAATTTTTATCGAAATCTGTTCAGTGGCTTTTAGGCGTGAAAAGGTAACATACTCGTACAGAAAGAGTTACTTTCATTACTTTGTTAGATCTTTTGAAAAAGTCCCTCCTTTAAATAATATCTAATAATGGTCGCTGCTTATCACGAGCCCGCGTCATATGACTTTTAAACAGATAGCCATAGGGTTTATAATACCAGCATTATTGTCTCACTGTACGGCAAACGCCTCTTCTCATACAGAGAAGTCGCGAGCATTTATGCAGCTTGCTCAACCCGGGTCGGCGATTTCAAACCTATGTAAACTATAAAGTCCAGGGGGTATACTCCGAAGTGGTATCGGCCGAATGTTCGGCTGTTTCCTGTTACGAAATTACTATTTGGTTCGGTCAGTCCCGATCCTACACTCCTACACTCTTTCAATATTGACTATGGTTCCGACCCAACTGAGCCGATCCGAACTTTTTTCGTATTTTTCAATAATATTCGGTTCGGCCATGTGTCGGTCCGATCCGATCATTCGCACTTTGCACTTCGTAGTAGACCCCCAGGTTTCCTGACAATGTTTTCCTTCATCGATGTCAGTAGTATCCATTATAAACTCAGGTTTAAATTACTATTATTCTAAAATGAAATGTATAAACAATACAATATTTTACCGGGCTATTCTTCATCCAGCTCTTAGACCGCGAAATTCATCAGCTGACGAAGAGTCCGATGGTGAGCATGTACTACATGAACAACCCTCGCCTTGCCGCGTATCGAGCCGACGTGTCCAATCTCCCGACGTTTGCGCAACACCCGCAACCGCACCCGCAACCGTACCCGCAACCAACCAACACCATGCAACCGCAGGTACATATGACTTGTTCATAATCATGTTTACCTACAGTCGGCCAAGAAAGTGGTCTGCTAAGATCAAAGTTCGTTTGCACATCATAAGTTATGAATTATATTCTGATTTATTTTTCGGTGAGAGGGGCTCGACGCTGAGTTATAACAGCCGCGCGATTAGATCTTCAAGTTTAAGCTACGATTGCCGAGGATAGTCCGTGAAGGGGAGACCATCCATTACATACCGAGACCCTCTCCTCTTTAACAGTTAAGAGTCGGGTAGTCAGAAGCCCGAAAGTCTGGGAACCAGTCTTGCCAAAGGGTATCGTGTTACCCAGTAACTGGGTTGAGGTCAGATAGGCAGTGGCTCCATGTAAAATACTGAAATTCAGCTGCATTTGGTTACGACTGGAAGCCGTCTTAGGAAAAGGCTAGGCAGATGAAATGATAAATGATTTATTTATGTAAATAGATTATAAAAAACATTTCATCAAAAATAAATTATGATTTAAAACTAGATCAGGTCGGTGTTTCCTATCTGACTACTTTGAGAAGAAACAAAATAACGTCTATTTTCACCTGCAGAAATAATCTGACAATACTGTCTAATTTAATTCATTATTGGCGCGACGGAACTGATTGCCTCGTCAACCTTAGTAATAGTTTCACTTGCTAGAAATTTTTCTCTTAACTGATGGTCCACTTTCTTGGTCGAACGTACACAGTACGCGAAACAACAGAAAAATAGCTTAAGTCGAAGCGATACCACCTCTCTGTTACGAATTACAGAAGTTTCGTAATTCATAGCCATAAGTAAGTACATACAAATTGGGTAAGTGTGATACTATGGAGAAATATTTAGTTTTTACGTATTTGTATTACTCGATAAAGCTACGGTTTCTTAGAAGAGCGGTGACATAGCGTCCGCAATTTACCGGTAATTGTATGTCAAAGGTGTCAAAACGAAACAGAAAGGCGACTATCTTTTGACGCTGTTTCTGTTATATTCTTGGTTACCTGTTAAATCTATGCCGCTGTCATCATTTTCATGACAGCCGTCACTGTGGCCATTGTGAGCGGTCACCGTTTTTCTAGGAAACCGTAGCTTGACAATACTTTACATGTTGTTTGTTTTCACAATGTGACTTGAAAAAGAAAATATAGGTTTTTGTCCCACATCAATATCTTCTGTCCAAGATCGATAATGAGGGGAAACGTAAAAGAGTAGTGCACCATATTATATCATGACAAAAAGTACTTGTGTCTGTTGTAGTCGTAAAAAGAATGAACCAATCATTCTGTTGTGTGGCAAGTAAACGCTTATGCACCTGTATGTGTATTACAAAAAACGTGTCTCGCTTTACTAATTGATCAAGTGACGTCTGTAGATAAGCACGCAATTTGGAACAAATGACTGGCGTGCGCAGGCGGTGGGCTTGAGCGGGGACGTGGAGCGCTTGGTGGTGTCCGAGGGCGGCGCGTCGCCGCCCGCGCACTCGTCGCACGCCACACACGCGTCGCACGCACCCCATGCATCGCACGCGACGCATACGTCACACGCGCCGCATACGTCGCACGCGTCGCACGCGCCGCATCCCGCGCCGCACGCTACCACCACGCACACACCCATCTCAAGGGCCAAGGATTCCAGGTTATTATGCTTTTTGTTACATAAATTTGTCAATCACTGCGACGATATGACTTTTACAATCTATTTTATATTTGAGGATGCTAGCGTTGTGTTTACAATCTTTGCTGAAACCCGGTAATGTATAATTTTGAAAAGACTTGCTGCGCTTTTAAAGTACAGAGTTTTATTTATAAGTTGCATAAAGTTAAGTAATGATTAGCGACTGTTTAACCATACATTTTTGACGTTTAAACGTTTCTTTATTTTATTTAGAGATTACAAGATACTATTCTTACATTACATTACAGGTATAAAGGCAAGCGCCTGTATCCCTCGGTGCCGAACCAGCCGTCGGAAGCGTCAGCACACTTCATGTTCGAGCTGGCCAAGTCCGTGCTGTTCAAAGCAGGCGGATCTTCGAGCACCAGCCTCTTCACACAGCCATCATGTGCCAGAGAGCATCATGGTCCCCATAGGTAGGAAATTTTGTTGACGTAATTCTACATAACCTAATCTCCAATTTATATGTGCTCAATAACTACAGTTGTGGTAGGAAGCAACGGTTATTGGCAGTTTCTACATGTCGTACTCTTGCACACTCCAAATCTTCGTATACTAGCTGCGCTTGATGCTGTCCTGGATTCAAAACAGGATTTGACCAGTTTGTAGAAGAATAGGAGACAATACTGTCAAAATGTATGAAATTTTCTAAGAAGTGTGCATGACGCGGCATATCATGTGTGTATCCTACGCCGAATATTAGTTTTATTTTTTATATCTATAATTATTTAATTGTTATTGTTCAAATCCGTGGATGGGTGACCATCTTTACTTACCAAGAGCCGTTGGTCTCGACTGATTCGCGGATCTTTGACAGTCGTTACGGGTCGTCAGAAGCCCGAAAGTCTGACAACCAGTCTTACCAAGGGGTTTCGTATTACCCAGTAATTGGGTTGTGGAGGACAGATAAGCAGTCGCTCCATGTAAAATACTGGTACTCAGCTGCATCCGGTTAGACTGGAAGCCGACCCCAACATAGTTGGGAAAAGGCTAAGCAGATGATGATTGTTCAAATGTCTTTAAATAGTGTAATTGGCTTTGGCAAATTTATTTTATATGAATAAATATTCGTGAAATAAGAGTTTAAAATTGAACTCAAATAAACCCAATATCGATATAGATGACAAGATTTACCGCGATAGCAACGAAAAATGATTTTGTGTAAACATTATACATTGTAATTTGCAATTACTTCACCTATGTTATAGTCTTATTTACTACAAATTTCTTTTAAATTACTGGAATGCTCAGAGTGACTTCAATAATTATAATAATTTCGTTGTTCTTTCAGAGGGTTACACATGGCGGCATTTCAATTGGGGCTTTACGCACTCGGCTTGCATAACTGCGTGAGCGCTAACTGGTTGAGTCGCACGTATTCGTCACACGTCAGTTGGATTACAGGCAAGTTTAAATCAAATATAATGTATCTAAGGCTGATTATTCCAACGCGAGATGCCAATCATACTTATTCCTTGTATAAAACAAGGAATAAGTATGATTTTTTTTACCAGTGTTTTCCATAAAAAGACTATCAAACGTCCATTTTATACCACGGATAAAAGATATCTGATGTTGGAAAAACAGCCCTTAAATAAATAAGCTATAAGTACGTGTTTAAGTTCTGGTTTAAATATTTTATTTGTTTTATAGGTCAAGCTATGGATATTGGCGCACCTGCTATATTATTCCTTATTGACGCGTGGGAAGGTCATTTAACACCTCCCGAAGCCGCTAGTATTGCCGATAAGGTAAGAATATTACTTCTCACTTAGATGTTTTTTCTTTTGAGGATACAACGCGCAGAGGCTTCTGGATAATCCTAATTTCAAGGATTCCGTACCAAAAGCGTGCTAACGGGACCCTGTTTCTGAGTCCTGTATGTAAGTGACGTCACGGACGCTTACGATACACAACAGCTGTTTGTGTCTGCGCAATTATAAAATAAAACACCAGTATATTCCGTATAAAATTCGTATAATACGTTATCACTATATTGTTACGTTTAGTTTATAATCCTGTACGAGTCGCAATAAATACTTTTTCTTTATTTCTTTCTTTCTGTCATAAGGCGGTATTGTTCGAATTAAATAGTTAGCAAAGTAAAATTTTCACAAAATACAAAATTATATTTATAAGGATAAGGGCTGGAGAATTATGCCATATAATTGTGCCCTCTATTATGACACAAATGTTAAAAAAAAATGTTAAACCAAGGGAAGGCCCTAAGTGCACACGTTTCTATTTGGCGGGTTTTTAAGCCCGCTTGCACCACTAAACACATTGCGCGATGATGACAGAATGATGTTTTAAAATATGTTAAGCGTTAAACGTATTTAGAGATTTGTGATGCAATCGGAAGATAGTATATGTTTTTTAAGTATCTACGTTTGTACCAGGCATCCTCCGGCCGCGACGTGCCGACAGTGCGAGCGGCGGCAGAGTTAGCGTTATCCGTGCTACCTCACGCGCACGCTCTCAACTACAACGAGATACAACGCGCTGTGCTTCAGTGTAAAGAGCAGAGCGACGCCATGCTTGAGCGAGCCTGCCTCACTGTTGAAGCTGCTGCTAAAGGTATAATAATAATGATTTTTAAACATAATAATATTTTTATTTCTTTCTTTTTTTACATTCTGTTCACAATTACACGTGTACTTATACGTTATAATTTAGGATGATGACTATACTTCTCTTTGCTGTAGGTGGCGGCGTATACCCGGAGGTTCTCTACACAGTAGCGCGCTATTGGCACGAGTTGTACCTGCGCCAAGCCAACGAGGAGTCAGAACCGTTACTGGACGAGCCGCAGTACCGTGCCGCGCCGCCGCCCCTCGCCGTGCCAGTACCCTACCCCATCCCTTATCCCTTTACCTACCACCCTTACCCTCCCACTATCTACCAGCTGCCGGTAAGTATACAACTACAACGAAAGCGCTACACTGTAGCGCTTTTATGTAATCAGTCGGAATCTATTTCCGACATTTTGAGAAACACAGAGATTGCCGAGGCGCATAACTTTTATCTAAAACGCGATCTCCCTTTCCGCCCGCAGTACACGGGCACGGGCCCGCCGCACGCGCCGCCGCATGCGCCGCCGCACGCGCCGCCACAGTACGCGCTGCCGCCCTACTTCGTGCGCGGCATCGTGGCGCCGCCCGGTGCGCCGCCGCTGCAACAACACCCGCAACACCAACACCCGCCCCTGCAACAACACCCCCCGCTTCAACAACATCCACCGCTCCAACAACATCAGCCGCTGCAACAACATCAGCCGCTGCAGCAACACCCGCAGCCGTTGCAACAACATCCCCAGCCGCTGCAACAACATCCCCAGCCGCTGCAACAACATCCCCAGCCGCTGCAACAACACCCACAACCGTTGCAACAACATCCCCAGCCGTTGCAGCAACATCCTCAGCCGTTACAGCAACATCCCCAGCCGATGCAGCAACATCCCCAACCGTTACAGCAACATCCGCAACCGATGCAACAACATCCGCAGCCGATGCAACAACATCCGCAACCGATGCAGCAGCATCCGCAGCCGTTGCAGCAGCATCCGCAGCCAATGCAGCAACATCCACAGCCGATGCAACAACATCCACAGCCGATGCAACAACATTCCCAGCCAATGCAACAACATCCGCAACCGTTGCAGCAACATCCTCAAACTATGCAGCACCCGCAACACCAGCCGATGCAACATCCGGCGCTTGCACAGCACCCGCCGATGCCGCAACACGTTGCGCATCCACAAACCATAGCTGTCAATGTCAATGCGACCGTTCATCAAGTAGTGAGTATTGATTTTCCCTCCCTTCGAATACTTTTTTTACTTAATTATTCTTCAGAAAGCTAATATCTGTATATGTATGTAATGAACAATAACCGCTTTTAATTGCCATTTTAAAGCTTCCACAATTGAAAAAACTATGTACAATAAATCAATACAAATTCTTCTTTAAAATAAAATGTAAAAAGTAGTAGTGCGAAAAACAATAAAAGAAAAACAACATGTACGAGGGCGAATCAATAAGCCCGTGACTCTTTGAATGAAACACAGGGTTTTGGATAATTTTATTTTTTATTTTTCAGCGTACTCTCCCTTGAGCTCTATACACTTTGTCCAACGTTTATCCAATTTATTTATCCCTTCAAAAAAATAAGATTTGTCGAGGTCATGAAAATAGGTATTTGTTTGTGAGATGATTTCATCATTGGAGTCAAATCTCTTTCCAGCAAGCCATTTCTTCAAGTTTGGGAACAAGAAATAGTCTCTCGGGGCTAAATCCGGAGAATTGGGCGGATGAGGGAGCAATTCGTAGCCCAATTCATGAATTTTTGACATGAAAACTGCACATTTTTGCACCCTTGCATTGTCCTGGTGGAAAAGAACATTCTTCTAGGCCAAATGCGGTCGTTTTTTTTTATTAAATTCGCATTAAATTGACCCAATAAGTTGGCATAATATTCACCATTGATTGTTTTACCCTTTTGAATACCTTCAAAAGAGGATTCACACCGCGCCGGGTGACGCCGCTTGTTCAAATTTTGACAGAAGTCAACTGATAGTTACCTGTTGACAGGAGCAGTGTTGCCCTTTCAGTTAAAAGCCAAGAAATTAAAAAAGTCACGGACTTATTGACCCGCCCTCGTACTACTTATGGATAATGCTGCTTATTGCGGTCTTAACCAAAGTATTATTTATTTATATACGCTGGTACTTCATCTCTTTTATACTAAAATACGCATTTATTACTACATAAAATCTATAATTTGCTCTACAGCATCCGGCGCCGATTCCTCCTCCGATGCCAGCTCCACAGCAGATGGTACAAGTAGGCGGGGTAACCAGTGCAGGTGTGAACGTGGGCAATGTGGGCAACGGAGTGGGTACCGTGCCCAACGTGGGCGTGGGCAATGTTGCCCAGCCCAACGGAGCCACCGCCGTACCCGCCGTCAATCAGACGCAGTTGAGAAGACTGTTGGCGGCTTACAGAGTGGGCATGCTTGCATTGGAGACGCAAGCACGGAGGGTGCATGATGACCGTCCGCAGAATAAGTTTGGCAGGTATGTAGACAGTGAAGTGTATTATTGATTTTGGTTTGATTGTTACTTAGAGTAACAACCAAACCAAAATCAATAATACAAAAATATACACAAAATACACAAATCACAAAAATGTTAACTAATATTTTTGTGATTTCAGAGAAAAGTAACATTAATGTCTTATTTGGTTTAGTTATCGCTGACACTAATAATTTGTTGCGCAAATTAACGGTTTATTCTACATGTAGTTTTTTATTCACTCAGGAACCCACCATACGGCGAGCACGTAAAGTGGCTTCTCCGAATCTCCAAGCGCCTGGGCGCGCAGTACCTGCACCAGTTCTGCGTGTGCGCGGTGAATTCGGTGGTGTCGCCCTTCGTGCTGTACGAGCTGTGCGTGGAGTCGGCGCACTGGCTGGCGCGCGGCGGGCCGCACCACCTCGTCATGCAGCACCTGCGCGGCACGCTCGCGCCGCTCGTGCAGAAGTGCCAGCAGATGTAACTACCATACTATATTTTCAGACTTATAAAGTACCTCTCTTTGAATTCAGAATCTCAGATAATTGCTAAATTTTGGGAACATAAACTTAGGTAGCTCGCCTCCACCCCAAATCACTAAATACGTTTAGCGCTAAACGTAAAACATAGTTCTGTTTCTGTCAATCTTTGACGATGATATAGTCAGAATGATGTTTTAATTATGTTGAGCGTTAAACGTATATAATTTGTGGTGCAAGTCACAAATCTCAAAATTTCTCATACACGACAAAGTTCAATTTCCGTTGAAATTAATTTTTTTTAGAAGTTTTTTTTTTTACAAATAGTTCAAATATATATAACAATTAACACTAAAGTAGGTACATAGTTGAGTAAGTGGCAATAAAAGTGTGAGTTCTATATCTTAGATAATTTATCTGAGATTTAGAACTCCAATAAAAATCTTCGTCAAACAGGCGCTCTTACTTCCTCCGGAAGTACCCCCCGGATGCAACATAGCGACATTATTCGCGTCTGTTGTATTTTATATTAATTGCAACTAGGCCTCGTGCTAGTACTGCAAATACTAAATGCGTAAGTCGGACGCAGTACTTGATACAGAATAAAACGAAGCAGTCAGGTAGAATGTTTTTTGACTTACTGACCATGATACTGCACTGCAGTGTGATATCCGATGTTGAAACAAAACTTTTCACCAACACATATTGATGGATACATTTTCTATTTTCATAAATTGTTTTATTCCGACAGGTACATCCAATGCATCCATCAGAAGCTGTACCACTTGACTACAGTGGAATATGAAGAGTTTGTAAGCATCGTGCTGTCAGCCCGCACCGCTTTCCAGCTCACGCCTGAAGGAAACGCGCAGTTTAAGGAGTGGCTCGCTTCACTTCGCAGGTCTGTAATTCCTATGCAATGTCATACTGCCACCCCCAACTGGTTTGAGTTCCAAATAGGTTTCTATAAATATGACACATAAGTAGAAATAGATATATTGTTGAAACATAGGATTTTATTGTTTTAGTTAAAGCCGCTGTGTTATAGCCCTCAGTCTTTTTTTTTGAAGTTTTTTATCAATCCCAGCTCACCATCCCATCAGCCGATATAATATCAAAATCTGGCAGTTTAGAAAAACTTAAATCAAATAACAGTTGGTTCCAATTAAATTCGACCCAGGTCGTTTCGCTCGGCAGTGGCTAAAACATAGATCAAAGAAAGTGGTTGGCATGAAGTAGGTACATACGAGCGTATTTGTTAATCAATTGCACTTATATAGAAATAGGATGGGTTTCTCCTAACCTAACGATTGGTACAATACTAACCCTTTTCCTTCAGTCTACTTTCACGACGTGCATGGTGATGGTAAGCAGCTTCAACTTATATTTTTTGACTCCGAGATAAGTGTGGAAATAAGTCAGCTTCATCCCTTTACATTATGAACTGATATTACTTTGTGTGAGTACATCTGTACTCGTACAAACAAAATACTGCATGTTCGTTCGCCATGCGCTCTTGGCTACGACAAGATTATCAGTATCACACTCTGAAGGTAATTGTAACATTACTGTCGCTTCTATGTGCCCAAACGTGCATAATATCCTATTCTGTAGTGAGTTGTTAACTGTTAGTAAAAACACAAAACAATGGGTTGTACATTGTTTTTCCATGTGATTATTTCTATCTTTGCGACTTTTTATGTTAGAAATACAAAATAGAAAAAGGAAATGCAAGAAAGACATTAATTTCTATGCATGTGATATTGTTAGAAAATATGTTCAATTGTCAGGGGTACATGATAAAATCATACTACATACTCTAATTGCTTTTTGTTGTTTGTAGACTCAACGCAGTCACTTAGCGCGATTGAACGGAAGGTTAATATTTTGTGTTGTCTAATGGATGTGTACTGGCTGCTTTCGTTGATGAAGAATGCATGGATGTAAGACACAAATACTGATCTGAATGGTGGTAATATTGTTATGTGACTTTCAAGTTTACGCTTGGTGGGGCCCGTGGCTAAATAATAACAGCCGCACAGGTCGATCGATCAGGTTAAGCTACGCTTGCCGCGGTTGGTCTATGGATGGGTGACAATCTTTACATACTGAGACCCCTCCGTGCCTCGGAAAGCCCGTTAAGCCCTTGGTTCCGGCTGTCATTCGTAGATCTTTGACAGTCGTTACGGGTAGTCAGAAGCCCGAAAGTCTGACAACCAGTCTTACCAAGGGGTATCGTATTACCCAGTACCGGATTCAGCTGAATACCAGTATTTTACATGGTGCATGTAAAATACTGGTATTCAGCTGAATCCGGTTAGACTGGAAGCCGACCCCAACATAGTTGGAAAAAGGCGATGCAGATGATGACTTTCAAGTTTACGCTTATTAGTTTTGACGTCCCTGAATGCCGTTATTACCCATATAAGAAGAAATCACGACGATAACATTAAAGAAATAAAGGGTGTAATATTCTTTTGCAGATCGAAATCGTGCAAGAAAGATCTTTGGACGCAACTGAATGCGGCTCTGCAGACGAATGGCAAATGACGTCGGCAGCCGATAGTTTGTACAGTGCGGTGTACCGCGCGCAAACTGTCACAACACAGGCGGTGGCTGTCGCCGCGGTATCGGCTTGTATACCTTCTACATAATATCTAGCTGTACATTATTATCTTATTTGTAATTTAAGTACTTGTTCACCCTGGAGACGACTAACAGTACTCGTTTTGAATGATCAACGGATTTACCCCCTTCACATGATTTAACCTCTCCACTGCCGGAACGTAGATCTACGACACAAAAATTGTTACCGTAAACTGCCGAGCTCTTTTGCTCGGCTCGAGCTCGAGCCTAGAATTGCGCCGCAGATCTGCGTTCCGGCAGTTTACGGTAACAATTTTTGTGTCGTAGATCTACGTTCCGGCAGTGGAGAGGTTAATAAGATTGTAATATTTGACTGAAACGGTTATCAGATTGATGACGATTTATGACGAATTAATAAATGATGTTGGAATATAACAAAACTTGGAAACAATCTTGTAAATAAATTCGGCCATGAGAAAGTAAAACGCGTTGTGTACTGTTTGCGTATGTAAACTTAAATTACAAATAATATAATTCGAATCGAGAAGGATATGACCTCTGTTAGTAATAGTAACACTCGACTTTGAGGGTAATCGATCTCAGTATATACACGAACGGAATGTATCGGTGACCAGGATCACAGAATAATGTTGCTAACTCCTAATATACGTTTAACATTTTAACACATTCATACGATATTTTTGTATGGATTGTATAAGTTCAATACGTTTTAACTTTCGCCAGAATCGTCCGTTTTTGTGTCGTAGAAAACATAAGAGATTATTGAACATTCGTTTGTTATACTTCATAGTTGTTTAAATTCACTTTACTAACATGAGTGGCAAGTTCAAGCTCATTTGAAGGTTGTGCTTTAAGTAGTCTGAGATTTGGTTGTTATTGGAGTTTTATTATAAGATGAATCCATATTTGCAACATTGCTACTTAATTGTCTGGGGAGTTTAGCAACATTTCATTTTGTTTTCTTTTAGACTGTGCAATGTGACTTCTAATGTTGTTAACAACTTTGTCTTTAAAAATGCTTTATGACTAAAGCATTGCACAAAATCATATCTAACTACTTATTTGTCTTTTCCGTGAATTTTGAATAATCTTGACACACTTGAACTAGTCAGTGGTTTTGAGGATCCGTATTTGGTGAACCAGTGGAACTTCATAACTGTAGCTCATTTAGTTTTCTTTTCTTTGAATAGCGTAATGTAAGACACTTGTTTGATTTTAATGTCTTTTTACGCATAGGAGCCAGTAGTGCCCTTTGACTGCATTCGCGTAAGAGGCATTAAATGATAACGAATTTATGAAGAATGTTAATCAGTAGCGGAAACTATACCCATTATTTAAATTCAAATTTTGAGCCGATATGTTTCAGCTATGATTAGCATTTTGTTGCTTTTAGTTAATTCTACATGCTAGGTGGGCATCTGAATACATAGAAGAATTTACTATTTTTATAAAAATAGTAATGAGATGTGTTGCTTATTTCATGAAAACCTTCTAACAAAGTCATAGTGCTTAATCTAAAAGTCGATTCAACAAAATGGTTCAACGGTTTTAGGTCTACCGGAAATCCTAAATAATGCCGTTGGATTATTATTATTAATCGCTTGGTGTGGACATGTTTGTAGGACTTCTACACAAGTTCGAGAAATTTGGGCGTTAATTACTTAATTATAAATCAGTGTCCACTTAGCGGATTATCGTGAAGATCTCTATCATTTTGTAAGCTTTTAGAAAATAGTACGTCACTCATTTATTGTACGCGTTTCATCGTTTGTTTAGTGTAATGTGAGTTAATACCTATTTTGTAGACGATGTGAAAGACGAAGATTGCCGTGCGCTATGTTTGTATTTGTTTAAGAATAAATTATGCTAAATTGAATACTTATTTGGGTTTACTGTCGAGAACGTATTGTTACTTGTACCAATACGTACTTCCATGCCTTATAAAGCGACTACAGTATATTTACTGTCTGTTTACTGAATATATTTTAGGTATATTAATCTTAGAACGGTCATATTATTGTAGTCGATTTATAAATCGCAAGTTTTTGGATGTGACTCAAAATATTATGACAAAAAATAACGGAATTTCAAAATTTGTAACCATAGTCCATATTATAATGTGAATTGGCTTAAGATGTTTCAAGTGACCTAAATAGCGTCATTAGACTACAGAATATTAGACAGAATGTAGGCGATGACCGTCGATACACTATTTTTGATATTCTCTTGTCGAAATTTGCAGTTTCATGAATGTTTAAGTAAAAACGTCTTGCGGAGATAAATGTAGACGGACGTTCTATTAACTATAGTAACTTTATTTACACTTTTTATTACATTATATATATATATATAAATATATTGTAATGCATAGTAGCGTTGAAAGCCTCTGATATATATCTAAATAATGTGTATGACGCATGTGCTGGCAACAAATTATTACAGCGACATAAATGAATGTAACTATCGATGACATTCGTGTTATTGCTAAGTGTGACTGACTACACAGTTTTCAGTGTCACACCTTTCACTATCATAATCTAGTAAGTTGATGAAAAAAATCCCGGTTGTACTATATGAAAACAGTAAAAAACACACTTTAAACAGTTATGTGACACATTATAACGTACCATTCCACGGTCAGATAATATATCAAAGTTAACATATGAGAAATGACGGTATAAAATTGTGTACTTGTAAATTATAAGTCACACAGTAATATAATTGTGTATATTATATTAAATATGAAGAGCAAGACTATTTATTTATTTATATATACTTTATTGTACACCACGAAAATACATAGCATAAAAAATACATTAAACACTACAAAATATACAATGGGCGGCCTTATCGCATTACTGCGATATCTTCCAGGCAACCTTAGAATGGACAGTGACTTTCCTGGACATAAAATGGGACTATCGTTGGTGGAAACATTATGCATACAATACTAGACTATGTATAGACTATCTACCAATACTGAAGCAATACTTAAATATCATTTTGTACATTGTATGAGATTTAGGAATTTATATAAAGTGTAACCATTATAGTAATTGGTGTGGTACATTAAGTAATAATAAAAAAAAAAAATGAGTGTTCAGTAAAAATATATAAACTGGCACTCGTGTCAATCACTGTTCACTATTATTATACGCTAGTATAAACTGCTCAATCAAGTAAAAACAATGAAGGTTCAGTAAGCAACCGTATTAGTTGATTGCACTGCTTTTAGCATGAAACTGGAGAAGTCATTTCCAGCTATAACCGAGAATAAATAATTGAGGTTAAGCTCAAAACAGTACAATGATTAAAATTACGCCTCACTGAGCTTCACAATGACGGCTCTGTCAAAAGAATGAAATTACCTTGCGTAATTTTTTAAATGACTTATATCCTAATAGTTTCCGAACTAAAGTTAGCTCTAAAAAGCTATTAAGACGTTAACGAAAAATATTGATAGTACTCGTGTGTAGCAAACATATATTTCTGTTTCAGCTCGGAACTCTTGTTCGCTGCTTAACAGCGCGCCATAGGTGTATTCATGTAGAACGCCTGTAACCGGCGCCGATATGTCTGTAGGAACTTGTCGGCGCTTATTGGCGCCGGTTCGCGCTGATTTGGCAAAAAGTATGTAAACTGCCTGCATCGACCAGAGTTCCACATGAATACACCCTTCGGATGTTATGCGCGACTTCTGCTATGCCTCTCATTGCAAACTTCAGATCTTTTCAACTCTGCTTGTTAAAAAGATTTGTATTGTTTGTACGGACGCCAGCACATCAAGTTACTACAATCCGTCAAATTTCTTTAATAGATTTTCAACTTTATCGCTAAAGCATTGAGGTTCAAGGTTGATTGGGAAAATTTGACAGTTTCGGGTAGCTTGACCTGCTGGCGTCTGTACATTGAAGAATAAAAGTCTGACATTGGAATGGAATTTGTTGCCAGCCTAAGCATCAAGTAGGTTTAATTCAATATCTTTATAAAATTAGAAGTTTATGTGCATTCATTTAGTGGTGGATGTTTTCAGCATTCAGTAGATAGTAAATTTTTAGAATGCTAGTTAGTATAAATTGAAGGTCGTAAAAATCGGATCAAAGCTAAGGTTTATGATTTAAATGTCTTCATAGTAACGTTAAAAATGTAACAGACGAATGGTTGTATAGTATTTCCGTATTTCCTGAATATTGTCAGGTTGGTATTCATGTTTAGAAATATCTTCCGCACATAAGTTTTGCAGTTACCAACTCGTTAATAATGCACTTTGAGTTTCCGGTCTTGTTTGTTGGTCTTGTTTTGGTTAGGGAAAAGCATTTCGTACCGTCTTATTTCTTTTTGTAAATATGAGAACACTTGAATATGCATATTTAGAGGAATGGATTTGTTCGATGCGTTTTTCACATCTGTTGTAAGAAAGGATAACTATCTTTGCAGTATCTCTCCCAATCGCGTCCTATTCTATCTACTCAAACTCACATTATTTCAATAAATTTTATTTATTTTGACAACCTCGTTAATCAGACTTCAAAATATAGCAAGAGTTTATCTAATGTCATTAGGTTAAAACACCTCAAAGTGGTCTCTCTCACAATTCGCGAAATAACTTTGTAATACTTAAAATATAAACGATAACCTAAGTGTGAAAAAGAGTTTGTACACTTGAATGCAAAATCTTATTGATAACTATTAGATCATTTACATTCATATATGCGAAAGAGTCATGCGTTTTGGAGGGAAATCACTTTAGCGTTACGTAGTCTTGAGTGACCATTTGTAATAAAAATGTCCTAAACACATTCTGGTTAAAATTGAATTTGATCACTGTCTTTATGGCATTGAGTTTGTATTTTCAAAACTTGATAAATAACTAAGATTCTGAATTCAAGTTTAGCTAATGTAGCGATGTGAAGCTTTAGTGCATTTGACTTCACGAAAGTCACGAAATACTATTCTTTCCTATTTACTATTATTATTTTTCACAAGAAAATTATAAATAAACATAATATTTGGAAAGACATTAATCGTCATAGATGTTTGCCGTCCATAAATTTATTTGCAATTCTGTAAAGCTATAGTCTTTCTTTCGTGACATCTTCCTATTAAGAAATAAAAAATTACTACGTAAATAATTATATTTCATTATAAAAAAAATATCATCGTTACTGCTCGACGGGCATTATTAACATTTTCTGGTATACATTAGTCGAAAAGCATCTTTCTTTCGCGATTGGCATTAAGGAGCGCTTTGACATTTTTGTCTCAAAAGAACTATTTTTACACTATAAAGCGTATTTAAATTGAAAAAAAAAAGATTAAATATATCGTTAGTTTCGTAAATATAGAATGTTAGTACGGAGCATATTTTAATTAGTCGTTTAATGCATGTTCATAGATTTAATTCGCCTAGTGTCAGGCAAGTTTGCGAGGTGTTCCATAGGTGTTGCAGTATCCCATTGATTTGCAGTTATCGGTATCACATATCAGTTCAGTCAAACTTCACATCGGAACATGTTTTACTGGCACAAAGTCAGAATAATTGTTAATACAATTTTGTGAACGAGCATAATTTTATTAAATCACAATTAAATTATTGTATTGTAGCGTCGAATGTTAAATTAACTTACTAAGTCATAGGCATAATGTGGATTGGACATACATCAGATCGATTTGAAAAAATAATGTCAGGTTCATCGTTTTGTATGTAAGTTTAGCAGCAATTGAAGGCGTAAAGCCACCAATGCCTATATCTAATAGAACAGATGAACGCACCTACTCGTAATAGATCTAGTAGAGGATATCGTATGTCTTTTCCACAGTTTGGTCTGCATCCTTAGAGTCGTAGGACACTACTCTAGAGCATATTGATAGTTCAGGATCGTGGACAATGGGTCGTTAGCTGCAACAGTTGTACTGAGTTTTGTTCTTTAATACTCATGGCAGTGTATGCATGTCGAACTACGTCACATCACAAGTCAGTTAGAAGTATTGAGGATAACAGTCTAGCAAGTTTGTTTAGTTCTAAATCAAAGATGCATAATTATTTTATACATCTGGATTTGTAGTTTAATTATTGCACTTTGTAAGTGTGGTGTCTCCGCCTATTAAAGTATTTAACCATTTACAGAGTTCGAATGGCTACTTATTAGTGTACGTAATAAATTTATATAATGATGATATTTTTATTGTTCATATCGCATATTTACTTATTTGAAGAGTGTAGTTGCAAAACAAAGGTTTGTTTGACATTAACGGGTTAAAAGTACTTACTTAAATAATTTTGACTATCATAAGAATTGTAGTGGGTCATATTCGGTTGTTGCACTTTTATTGATCAACAACACACGATCTGTAAGAGTATGACTTCTTTATCGTAGTTTTAGTGTCACTTTTGAATAACAATCTTTGTTTTGTATCTATACTTGTCAAGTGCAATACTATGGAGGAACAGTGAAGAACAAACAGAACACTTACCGAAGTATCCTTGTTTAATATTGTTCAGCTCGTATTATATTATAGCATTATTTGCGAAAATATCGAACGAACTGTTTAATTTTTGTGCCACGATCGTTTCAAAACTGTCCGCCATGTTTACTTGCAGGACGTAAGACTGACAAGAACATTGAAATAGTCGAAAATGGAGACTTTGATATAACTCGGGATGTCGAAAAACGAAACTGTTGTCATGTATCGTACGTTTTATCTGGTTCATATTTTGCTTAGAAGTTTCTTTTGTGATGTTAGACAATTTGTTTTAAGACATCCTGCATAATTATAGAAAGTGCCCATAAATATTATAGTATTTATTAAATATATAGCACTAGACATTTTGCTCCGTTGTCGCAAATGGTTGTAATTATAAAAGTATAGTTAATATTAATTAGTAAAATGATAGACTGTTTTGCACGACTTCTGGTTTGACCGTGTCAACTCTTCCTCACGTTGTCACTTCTCATGCAAACATACGTTGTTAGAACACTTTGTGATGACAAGTTCTGTTATGAATTTTTCTGGTTGCAACAACGTTTTCGATATTCGGTACATAAATCTAATTGCAATATCACCCCACTAAAATGTATGTTTCCACTCAAACTCGAAATATTTTGACCTCTTGAACGTTTTATTATTACTTTTACGATTACACTATAAGTCTTTTTTGGCAACATATTTGAAGTAATATTATTTAATTATTCAATATACTTATCTATAATAAGACTCGTGTGTTTTATTTGGAAAACCCTCTTGTAGTTTAGTATTACGAACTTTTATTCCAATTATTTAGTAATGCAATATAAAACAATAAGCCTAGGAATTTCAACCCTAAAGACTAATCCTATAGATGAGGTTATTTTTCATAGGTACTTGTGTTCTTTAACTGTCTGCAAACAAGTATGAAAATTTAACTCACCTATACGAGCTAAACTAACTTAGATTAGCTCTCAACCGGCTTAAAACTTACCTAGAGCTGATAGTGATGATACGTCGAACAACACACTATCAGAATTGCTCGACCTCATAAGCGTTTCCTATTTGTCTAAACCTTGAATGTGCAATATTGTGCAGTAGATACCTAATACATAACTGATAAACGAGAAACAAACGGAAGTTATTGTGTTATGTTTACATAAGACCTTTGTGTTGATACTTAATACTGAATGAATAAAGAGTTACAATGATCGTGAGTAGCTTATCAAGCTAAATGCAAATACGTAACTCCATTGCACTAAAGAACCTAATCACAGAACATGTCAGTCATGTCAACAACAATGACATATTATATTGACATCTAATATACATATTTTTGGAGTAAAAAACGTAGGTCGACGGGCACGGTAGCAACAAGCGTTTATTATAGATTAATTATTGCCTTATCACGAGACACTTGGAATTACTCAATTACAAGCGTGAAGCCACGATATCTGGCCGAACCAATTGCTATAACGGCCATACATTGCTTGATGAGATAACTTGATTGACTACCCATCTTTACAATTCTTTTGAAATACATAGGTAGGTATGTACTTTGATAAGAATGGCAGATTTAATCGGGTTTTATGTACCTAGTCGAGTCACAAGTAGGTACTTTATGCAGATAAGGAAAGCAAGGTAAATAAGATAATCAGTAGGTACATTCGTAAAATAGATCTTACGCCCTACAAGGGTCAACTGAAAGTGTTGTAAGATTGTTCGGCCATAATGTTGGGTTAGGTATGCATCACAGTTCTAGACTGTTGTCATCTGAGTGCAATCTCACCTTCACCCCGCGCTCTACCAAGAGCGAAGCGAAGGTGAGATTGCACTCTATTTTAGATTATTTATTGAGGATGTAAATGATTGGGCTATGTGGAAATTATTAGAACAACTAAAACTGAGCTGTCATTCTGAAACAAACTCAGTTTTCATGTAGTACCTAAATGTTGCCATTGTGTTTTTGGTAGGTACATGTCACACAAAGTCTACAACTACCAACCACGACGTTCGAAAAGGACTGAAAGAATATGGCACATGCCTCTAGTACCTATGTCTGGACTTAACTGGTTTTCCTTTTGAAGTGACCTACTTATCAGTTCTTATATCCAATTAATCATTTATGTTCCTATTTATTGTATTTGAACCTGACTATCTTTGTAGCTTCGGTACGCATGGCCTAAAATTATGATAAACGCGACGAGGTACCGGAATGGCAGGATCCTTTCTAGGGTTCCGTACCTCAAAATAATAATTTAGAATTTATTTATTTCTTACCACAAACCACAGAGATAGTAGGTACCTAAATTAATTTGAACAAAAATATGAACTAACAAGCAGCAGAAAAACAACTATTTCCCGTTTACCTACTGCTAAGTTTATCAACCATGCTGAAAACGGTTACCGGTAAACCTATGCTAACCAAAACTAACGTCAATCAAAACATTTTTGTTTTTGTAACAAAAGTCTGGGTCAAAGTTACATAGTTGGCCTAAATTGTTTGTAGTAAAATTTAGATATAGGTACAGACGCCAGCACATCAAGCTACTACAATCTGTCAAATTTCTTTAATATATTTTCAACTATATCGCTAAAGCATTAAGGTTCAAGGTTGATTGGGAAAATTTGACAGTTTCGGGTAGCTTGACCTGCTGGCGTCTGTACACTGCGTAGGTAAGTATTAGGATATTTAATAATATTTTCATCAATGTTATGAGTTAGTTTTTTTTTTTATTTCAGCACGGAACACTAAAATTTAAGTGAGCGATTGGACCGTGGTGAGGTGGAGCACCGATAAGGTGAGCGTCGGCGGCCAGTGGAACGCATGGCATCCACTGCGGCAGGCGTGATTCACACGTGCGTAAGAACCGACAGCAAAACATCAATTTTTTTTATCATATTCAAGTTAATAATATGAGTGCCTACTTACTGCAACCGTGTAAACAATGATTACCTACTAAGTATAGTGTTATAGAGACATGATTTTTGCAAAAAACAAGTTCATTGGTTTATATAAACGAAGATAAGTAAATTATTTTTCCAAAACAAAAAAGATAACCCAATAATATGTAGATTGTAGATTCCGTAAAACAACAAGCTCATTATCTACGTTTCATCTGGAGTTAAAATAGACTGAAGAACTTTTCCTATGTTTAGAAAGTAGGTAGGTAGGTACTGCTTTGTACGATTCTGTAATTAAAACTAGATAGAACAGTCAATACAGACAAGGAAGTTAATATCTAGAAAATAGCAGTTTCTCGTGATACGCAAATGTGGTAATGAACGATAGTCTATTTATAGGTACTATAGAGATTAGGTATGTTTTCGCATATAAACACGAGAGATTATTACGGTGGGTGTGCGTACCAGCGTAAGATATTAAGAAATTTTTCAACGTCGTAACAGCGTGACTCGCATGTCATATTAGGCAAAAGGAATATTTGGAAAGGCGTTCATTTTTAGGGTTCCGTACCTCAAAAGGAAAACTGAATTCTTATAAGATCACTTCGTTGTCCGTCTGTCAAGAATATTTTTCTCACGAACGCGTGGAGTTATCAATTTGAAATTAATATCAAATCCTTTGAATCCTCTGGCTGCGATCCTTTAAAGCAGTCAAAAAATCAAACATCTAAGTCAATACAATCAAAAGATACGGGCGTTTATGTACCGTTTATGCCGCATATTTTGACACTCGCAAAACCTATAGGGAAGTACCCTATAGGTTTTGATTCCCTTGCGAGTTGACCCGTTGATCTAGAATCATGAAATTTGGCAAGAAGCAATGTGATGTAGCACTAGTAAAGGAAAAAATCAGAAATCCGTAAGTTTTTAGTTACATACAGACCTGCAAAGGAGATCGGCGAGTCATGGCCCCGATAGACAAAGTATTAGACCATTCGAAAAAATATTTAAATAATTATAAGACCTACTTTAATTTATCATTTCCTAAAAAAACGTAGGAAAAAGGAATAAAAAAAAAAGAAAAGTCACTTGATGTATTCCTCGCGTTGCAATGTTTTAATAGCAACTGATTTTGCCATATTAAAAAAAAATGTTTTTCTCATCAAAATATTTGTATTAAAATGTCTGATTTATTTTTCTTTTCACTTAAAAAGTATTTTATGAGTTTATTGCGAAACAATGATTAAAGATAAAGTATTTTTTTGTTGTTGTTATGTTATTTTAATGATTTTATAGAAGAATCGATTTGCATTTTTGCGAACTGCAACACTCGATACGGCTGTCACTTGTCAATCAATCGGTTGTCAACAACAGATTGCCGGATAGCGTCATAACGTTTCTCGCTCGTGTTGTGGACTTGCGTTATATGTTTATTTTGTGTGCTACCTTTAATTACCGACCCTTGCTGTGTTTTTGGACAATTGTAACTGCCTTTGTGACGAACTTTCACCTCATATTAAAATCACTCAAACTCATACCTAAAGATAGAGCGGGAACAAATGTTAATGGGATTTATTGACTACTGTCTGAAATAAAGGTTTTTTTTAATTTCCATATCCCATGTTATATCAAAAAACTAATTACACAGAGCTATAGACTAATATTTCTCCTTGAAAACCCAAATTATTTCATTTTTGTTTATTGAGGCCTAATTTATTAGGGCTGTTTGCGGATCTCCTTTGTACGGTACCTTCGGCGCGCGAGTCCGACTCGCACTTTTTTATATACTAAAAATAATATGTATGTATTTTCTGTATTCTAGTAAATGTATTGGGTTTGAGGGTCGATAAATAATTAAATTGAATAAGCTAGCTAATATTTAATACAAAAACCTTAAAATTAAATTTATTGACAGATAAAAGAAAATAATTAGGTTTTTTTGTAAAAAATGCAATATTAGCAAAAAAATACACTTAATGAAATAGAGGTTAAAACAAAAATGTCGAAAGATTTTTATCTTATTCCAAAACCAAAATATATTTATTGTGGCCAAAGTATATGTTAGTTATAGGTCTTTACAGTAAATTAAAGTTCCAATACTTACCTATGGCCTGCCTAATAGGCATACAATAATTATTAAGTGGCATTAGATTTAAAATTATTTTACATGTCTAATTTATTTATTACTTATAGGTAAATGTCAAAATATCAACAATTCAATCAATAATTCAAGAAATCTTGGATCGTGTAGTATGCTTTATCAATTAAAAAGTTACGTAGGTAATTTATTTATAAATACTTGAAGTTCCTTAGTGCTCAGAATGTTAGTACTTAGGTATTTTGTTGTATATTTTTGATGCCATGCCAAAGAAGCTTTTGTTAAATAGAGCCGTTTTATGTGGTAGGTACATTAGAAAATTTTAATATAGGTATATCTTCTCGATTTGTTTATCAAATAGATTTGCATTTGTCTTTACAAACACGGCTACTTCATAAATGTAAATTGCAGGAAAGGTCAATATTTTAAATTCTTTGAAATATGGTTCACATGAAACAGGAACACGGATACTAGCAATTGCACGTACACACCTTTTTTGCGCTTTAAACACTGAATCCCTATTAGTGGCATTGTCCCAGTATATGACTGCATATCTCAGTGTCGACGAAACAAGCATGGTATGCGGTGAAAAGAACTGATTGATCAACAACTTTGGATAATTTATATAAAGCATATGAGTACTGATTAAGTTTATTGCATACTGTGTCAATGTGTGTTTGCCAAGTCAAATCATTATCTATCCAAAGCCCTAGAAATTTAACGCAGCTGACTTGTTCAATTTTCGTCTCATTATAATGAATTAGTTTTTTTCTAAATTGATAATTAAGTTATTATCCGTCAGCCAGCCATTTATTTAATTTTCAAAAGTATCATTATTTTCAATATTTTGACTTGTAAAGATGGCTGTGCTGTCATCAGCAAAAAGGATCATGGGTTGCTGTGAAACTTTAGGCAGATCATTAATGTCGATCAAAAATAGCGGTGGACCTAACATTGATCCAAGAGGGATATTCGCAGCTTTCTGTAGCTTTACAGCATGGCTTTTCAAGGCGAGCGATCCAGAATGCTTAAAATCGATTTCAAGAGACTGGGAGTGTAACCAGAAGACGGGGAACTGGCAGGAATCGAGTAACCACCTCACAGGAAGACCGCTACATACGTTTGACTGCTCGAAGAGAGCGCGTCGTCACCGCCTGCGCCTTACAAAATCGCTTGCGCCAGGCGACCGGTACCCGGCTTCCTGTCGTTTCGGGTGACGCAGGTGCTCTCGGGCATGGTTGCTTCGGGAAGTACCTGTGTCGCATAAACAGGGAGCCGGACGCCCGGTGTCACCACTGCGTCGACTGCCAGGAGGACACGGCGCGGCATACGCTGGCAGAGTGTGCCGCCTGGGAGGAGCCGCGCCGTGCCCTCATCTCAGAAGTAGGCAGTGACCTGTCGCTGCCGGCCGTGGTCGAGTCGATGGGGGCAGCGAAGAATCCTGGGACGCGGTGGTTTCCTTCTGCGAAACGGTCGTCTCGCAGAAGGAGGCTGCGGAAAGGGAGAGGGAGATCTCGTCCTCTCTGCGACACAGGTACTTCCCGAAGCAACCATGCCCGAGAGCACCTGCGTCACCCGAAACGACAGGAAGCCGGGTACCGGTCGCCTGGCGCAAGCGATTTTGTAAGGCGCAGGCGGTGACGACGCGCTCTCTTCGAGCAGTCAAACGTATGTAGCGGTCTTCCTGTGAGGTGGTTACTCGATTCCTGCCAGATCCCCGTCTTCTGGTTACACTCCCAGTCTCTTGAAATCGATTTTAAGCATTCTGGATCGCTCGCCTTGAAAAGCCATGCTGTAAAGCTACAGAAAGCTGCGAATATCCCTCTTGGATCAATGTGATGGCTCTAGTTGCGGTTTGCAGGTCCATATGTCTTCGAATCCTCGGCATAGGTAGCGCTTTCAAAATGTTTATCCACGTTCTAACTTAGCAAATATAAGACTGTTCACAAAAGAATCCACAATTTAAATGACTTAAGAATTCGTCTTAGAATAGGGTAAATTCAAGTGGTTACAAAAAATAGTATCAAAGTACCCACTTCAAAAATTATGCAAGTGGTATCCTCACATTATGTTTGTTAACACTTCAGGAAATACCACACAAAAGACTATGTCGTTTAAGAACGCTTTAAAATAATTAAATCAGTCCGGATGTTAATATTCACAAGTCCCTATTTTGTTTTGACTGTAGCTATGAGTTTTATTATATTTGTCGTCTTAAACGTAAAGTAGATAAAAACTGTTAAATATGATATAATTTCAGTAATAATTTCACATGTTTACGAAGTATTTTGTGTTAAATAAAAATATGAAAGAACTGCGGGTTAATTGCGTAACACACTAATAGTAGTAATGGCTTCCATTTTGACAGTTCAACAACATTCATTGCGTTAGTTACATTGTTGAGCAGACGAAATTTTCGAACATATGAAGCAATGGCAATAATCTTCAAAATTATTCAGATTGTGATTTATTGTGTGTTATGCAATTAGGGTGCTGCGGGGTAATTCCGTAACACACTAACAGTAGCAATGGCTTCCATTTTGACAGTTCCCCAACATTCATTGCGTTAGTTACGTTGTTGAGCAGACAAATTTTTCGAACATATGAATTAGCAATATCGTTCAAAATGATTCAGATTGTGATTGATAGTGTGTTACTCAATTAGGGAGCTGGTATAGGTTCTTAATCATTCAACCATAAAATATAAGGTAGGTAATGTCCTTGCTATCTAACGTTAGGTACTATTATTAGCTGTTTCATAACTCTAACGTAAACAATCTGACGTACTTATTTAATTAGTTTATTTGTGGCAGTTCTTTAGGTATTTACCAGCATATTTGACGTAGTATTTACTGATTGCTCTACATATTATGCAATAGATATAATTATAGCCGCAGAAAGCATTAGTACTTACCAATAAAACTGTATTTAATTGCAGTTTATATTAAAAACCAATTATACGGTTAAGACCTTAATAGGTATTGTTGGAGTATAGCAAAAACAAAGCGACCCTACTTCAACACTATCGTCTTTGTCTTTCTAACTCATAAATATTATTTTTTATTATCGAGCCCGCCCTTACCACTTGACCGAAATCCTTACTTTTGCATAGCGACTGTACTACTCTATTAGCCTCACGTAATATTAGTAAACACACCTTCCAATATATAAATATAAAAGGATAATAAACGTATTATATAAATCGTTATGACAGTCTTTCCTTTGGTGTTCCTCCATTGACGTAGTATTTACTGATTGCTCTACATATTATGCCTAATTATGCAATAGATATAATTATAGCCGCAGAAAACATTAGTACAGTCGCTTGGCAGCATTATCTGACCCACCCTAAAAACAAACGAATTTGGACCCTCTGCCTGTAACATTAAGGTTTATTCAATTTATATGAGCTTATCAGACAATAGTGCTCGATGAACAAATACAATAACAACACAGACATGCAAAGATCTTTAACACGTAACGTTAAGGTAAACCCACCCAACATTGTCGGAGCCACCGGCATTATACATATATCGTTTTGTTAAGCTATTTCAATCATTATCTCGTTGACATTAAAATTGAAAAGCTTTTAAGTCACACTACATAATTAGAACCCAATCTTTAATTTCGCGTATTCCCAACAAGTTCTTGTGGCTTAGCGGTTTGATGCTGGATTGGCGACGAACAACATGTGGGTTCGAAAACACAGTCCACCTTTTATCAGTTTCTTTTTTAATTCGTTTTCATTTCTACAATATTGCCTGCATTATTAAAGAACGACCAATATGATTTACTCTAATAACTTATCTTGTAAACAGGTGGGTAAATTAAAAAACTTTAAGTTCACAGAATTTATATTTACCAAGAATGCTTGGATACGAAGTAAAACATATATTTGCTTCGAGAGGTAGATAATAAATTCATCTAAGTGACAAAAGTTACACTACGCTTATAGCAGTGACAGCACACACATCTGTAAATCGTTTCACATAACTCGTTAAGTATTTTTAAGCAATTTGTAAAAAAGCATCATGTCGCAACTTAATGACTATACCAAACATAAAATCATATTTTTGCATGAGCCGAATGTTGGAATTAGAGAGATTGGTCGTCGACTTAATATAGCAATAAATGTTTTTTATACCTATTTTATTTTATTGATTGTGATTAATGAACGCGTAGTTGGCTATTTTACCACTACATTCACTCCTTACAAGTTACATACACGGTTCCAAAAATGTTTTTTTTTTTGTTTTAGAGAAAAACGGTCAGACTATGGCTAAGACGTTATGGAGACAATGGAGATATTCAGCGTATTCGTCCAGGAGCAAAAGCCATTAAGAATAGTCCCGAATTCGAACGCCACCGGGCCATTGTTTCAAGCCATGTTGAAAATCCATTTTTGCCCATTCGTGTAACCGCAATAAACCACAATATTTCAGTGAAAACAGTGAGAAGGCACGCTGCTGAGATAAGGAATTATAGCAGGGGACGGTGCGCCACTCCGCTACTAATTATGTAATCTAGTAGGTATTTTTAAACACACCATGTAAGTAAATGATCAATGGATTTATTGTTACTCGTAAACCATTAAAATGTTGCAGATTATGTGGTGATGTTATTGTTATAAATAGATTTTTTCTATTTAAATATCGTGTTTATTCACTACATATGGGCAGCTATAAATCTGTAAAGCATTTCACAGATGAATTCATTTTCTCGATAACAAACTTTTAAGCATAAGCACGCCTTTTTTAATGTTTATAAATGGTTAGATTTGATTATGGCATACTAATATAAAATGTCTATTAATTTGGAAATATATGAGCATTTACTTACTTTATCTTACCTAAGTGTTTTAATGAAATAATAAACATTTTAAACTTGCAATTGTTTAGTTTTATTCCTATACAACCTACCCGTTTAAAAAGACAAGACCCTACGTCGTCCATTAAAGAAACGTTTTTTACATTTCTTTAGTGTAATAAAATAATTAAAAAAAAAACAGCTGAGCAAAAAGATATATTTAGGTTAAACTTGGTTTCGAACGTAGACAACGGTGAACACCGCACTACCTTAGTGACCCACAAGATCAACTCAACTCTTATAAGGCGCATTGAAATTTGATCTTAGTTGTAATGCTAGACGCATATTCTAAAGAATTTGAACCATATAGTACACTTCATAAAGTTTATTCTTGCACAGCACAAGCAGCCAACCTTCTCCTCGTGCAAATAGATTATTTTGTATTTTAAATAATCACTCCATTGAGACATGATTCGAATACTGACCGTCGAAGAGCACAGACGTGTCCCGTCGTGATTTCACTTGCACCACATGTGGTTGGTTGACTGTGAGTTTGAAACTCGAATTTGAAATTTGAATGGTGTTTCGCGTGTTGTTTTCGTGGGTGCAAATTAAAACACCTTATAACGGTGGAAAAGTGACATACGTGCGTTCCTGATCTACAGCCAGAGGCCTAGGCTTTCCGGCCCAGGATCCTGGTGACGTCGAGTGACTCTGAGGGCTCTTTGCGGGCCAATCTGGTGAGATCTTTCCGTTTATTTCAGGGATCTCCATTGGAAGCTGTGTCCGGCTGGGTTTTAGTTTGTTGGGACTTTAGAAGCCACGCGCGAATTAACATCATTTTAAGCTATAACTAAGCTTTAGGACAATGTTTTCGTATGATATTTAGTAGGGCGGCATAAAACTAATACATTCTATTCTTGCGGTATCGTTCTAGATTTCGTACTTCATGCTTTTCTTATTGTAACATTGTACTAAATTACCAAAACTGCCTTGAACAAGTTATCTATTTTCTTACTTGTGAGTCAAGTTTCTATACCCAAGACCGCTGCAACAAAAAAAAAAACGTCGCTTTGCAGCAAAAAACTGCCGATGACAAAAATGGGAATTCTTTGTTCCGGGCGAACCGGTAGCCCACCAAATAAATATGGGTTTAACTTTCGACCACGTGAATGTCTGTGAAGACCTCGCTTCATATTAACACTTCTAAATAATATACAAGAATTTCTCCGTAACAGCAATCTCTTCCAGGAACAAAGGATAACAAAATACATAACCACGCAGTTTAACATGACGTTCTGGGGAGGAGAGGATAATCTAATCCTAATCACCGCGTCATACCAGCATCACACTGGTGTATTCTCCTACTGACGAACCAGAACCTGGCAACATACACATCCAGTAAAAGGATCAGCATTATGATAGCTGAGTCATGACCGACGACAAACATTACAACAGCAACCCGATAGTTCTAATCCAAGACCGAAACAACCAACGTCAAAACACCACAACATATTAAGCCTTTAGTTAACCAGTACAACACACGTGAAGAGCAAGGACAATCCATGAAACCCCAGTCTCAAACAAACAGACCCCAATTGGCTAGCTCATTAACACAGTATGAACAACAAAACAAAATCAACGCCCAACATGTGGCTGGAGCAGGTACCAATTCCAAAAAACAATAACCCTAAAGATACGAATGAATAACGGAGTTAGGCAACTATCAAGCTGCCTTTTTAAATAATGGATCAACAGACGACCACATATTTACGCTTAAAAGGGTCTTAGATGAAGAACGGCTTGCAAGTAAAAGAATTTATGTACTATATGAGCGAGTAATCATGAGAGACAACCACGCTAGGAATAAATCAAGACAAAAGGAAATGCATGAAATCTCAGGTGCAAAAACTGTTACCAAACGCATCAAGACCGACAGGTTGTGCTAACTCGCACATGTTCATAGGCGCCGCGAACTACACCTGCTGCATACAGCAATGCAGTACAAGGCCAAATCCAAGAAAATCGGCAACCTATTTACACATGGAACGACAACTCAAAATAGGACATGAAATACTTCGACAAGGGAATCAATTTTTGGAGGGATACGGCGGAACACAGAAATAGGATCAAGAAACCTGCTAGTGAGATTTACAAAAACACTGGCAGTAAAACGCTGACAGTAGCAAGACCCACGACGAAGACATTAAAACAGCAACATTTAACAGAGCAAGGATACAGAAAAGAGCCAAGAAAGCAGTTGAAACACCGCCAAAAGATTCACAGGTGAAACTCGACCTGAACTGCACCTGGCCGCAACGTCGTTAAAAGATGCCCATCCATAGACAAATATCACCCATCTCTCCACTAGTCCAATGCTTACTCTAGGATGCATATCCGGTAGGCTCTTAAATCCTATCCCATCCTACGGGCACTTCTTCCTTACCATTACCGCGCCCCCCGGTCTACTTCTTGATATGCAATGGTCGCTGTAGCACCATGAACATGAGGCTACAGGAGCTAGTGTGAATCTTGGGGTTCATTCGATTAATCGAGTCTGGTTTAAACACGCTGGGATCGGTGCAATTCATATTCATTCATATTCATATTCATTAAATAATCACTCCATTGAGACATGATAATAAAAAAAAACTACCTATAAAATAGAAAATAAAAAAATTGTAAAGAGACGTTGTTTTTGCAATTTAGTAAGGCAAGGTAAAACATGTTTGCGCGTAGTCACTGCATACCCTTAGTAGCATTTGAATACCAGTTTTATAATGAATACGAATATTTATTTTTCATCTACCCACTTATTACAAGTTATGCGAAAATATTACCATTTTAGAAAGTTTATGTTTGAAGATTATCCGTCTATAGTTCTTTACAATAAAACATGAAATAGTTTTGGAATACATTCTAAATTGAAAGCAAAACAATGTCTTCGTCGCAGGATTTGATCTCGCAACTTGTTTTTCTGTCTTATACACAGACCACGAGACCAGAATTACTTGAACGCAACTATTAAAATAAGCTATTACACGAATTATATTATAACTAGTAACGTTATAAAGAACAAATTTGCATGTCTGTGTTATTATTGTATTTCTTGGTTGAGTCCGCGTGCACTTGTCTGATAAGCTCATATAAATTGAATAAACCTTAATGTTACAGGCAGATAATGCTGCCAAGCGACTGTACTTGCCAATAAAACTGTATTTAATTACAGTTGATATTAAAAAACAATTAGGTATATGGTTAAGACCTTAATAGGTATTGTTGGAGTATAGCAAAAACAAATCGATCCTACTTCAACACTATCGTCTTTCTCTTTCTAACTCATAAATATTATTTTTTATTATCCAGCCTTACCACTTGACTGAAATCCTTACTTTTGCATAGTGACTGTACTACTCTTTTAGCCTTGTGTTATCACACGTCTTACGTAATATTCGTAAACACACCTTCCAATATATAAATTAAAAGGATAATCAACGTATTATACATATATCCTTATAACAGTCTTTCCTTTGGTGTTCCTCCACTAACCCTAACAGGTTATGGGCCCAGAGCGCTAAGCCAAAGTGCGATTAAATAATTTAAAGTGAAAGTGATTGAACACTAAATAATAAAAAGTTATTTTAGTGCGAGTGTTTAACAATGGACTTGAAATCTAAAAGGAACATCAAACAATTTGATGGGGAAAAGTATAGTGTGTGGAAATTTCGAATTCGCAATCTATTAAGTGAAATTGAAATTCTGAATGTTATCGACGATGAAGCTCCGATAGAAAGAAGTGCTGAGTGGCTTCAAAATAATGCATCAGCTCAGAATACGATAATAGAATGTTTGTCAGACTCATTACTTGGCCTGGCAGCAGAACAAGACACCACAAAACAAATTTTCGCGAAGCTTGATTCTATCTTTGTATGAAAAAGCGTGGCGACGCAGCTGTCTCTTAGAAAAAGGTTGCGGAACTTGAAATTGGATAGTGATACCAAGTTAATCAAACATTTCCAATTATTTGATGAAATTGTCACCGAACTTAGGGCTGCAGGTGCAAAATTAGAGGAATCCGATAAAGTGACCCATCTATTCATGACTCTACCGAATAGCTATAGCAGCATCGTCAGCGCAATCGAGACATTGACTGAAGACAATATAACATTAGCTTTTGTGAAAACGAGATTATTAGATTATGAAATCATACTAACAAGCGAAGGACATGATCTCAAGTCTAAAAGTACTTCAGGCTGAAAGAAGCTTCAGAAGAAATCATTATCAACAAAAGCAAAAGTCAATAAAACCATTCAAGAACAATTTTAAACCGAAGACACGTTATCACTATGGCAATAAGGGTCATTTGAAAAAGCATTGTTTTTCTTACAAAAGGTCTATTGAGAACAGTAGAACTAACAATAAAACGGTTCAGCTGGTGAGTTCGAAATCACAAGAGGCAAATACTTCCGGATTTGCCTTTATGACGGGCAGTGATACAAATGACAGTAATGACGGAAAAAGCGATATTATTTTGTATTGGATTCTGGAGCCTCAGATCATTTGATAAATCAAGAAGATTTGGCGCTAAACTTCACTGAGCTTGAAAAGCCAATTAACAGTTCGGTAAAGCAAAATGGCAAGTTTATACAAGCGACAAAGAAAGGTGATCTCCCCGTTACCGGTAAGATGGGCGTACCAGGTATACTATAGGATGTATTGTTCCGCAGCAAGCAGGAATGGCTGTCGTTTTTGATAAAAACGGTAGTAATGTTGTGTACAATGGTGGTAAGTCGGTAATGATGGGTGAGTCTTTGAACAATGTAATCGGCATTAACATTCTGCTTTCTAAACATGCTTTAAATAGCGAATGCTCATTAAATAGAGTCATAAATAATAATTCTGAATTGTGGCATCAAAGGTAACATATTGGCAAATCAAAATTTATGGAAATAAAAAGAAATTATTTTCTGATATTGGTAGAATTGATAATATTATGCCAAACGATAAATTATGCGGAGCTTGTGTTTATGGTAAATAAGCGTGCCTGCCATTTAACAAATCGAAAATAAAAGATTTTGAAACGACCTCTATTTAAAGTGCACACAGATGTTTGTGGTCCTATTACTCCTTCGTCTATTGATGGTAAAAACATATTTTGTGATTTTTATGGATGACTCATTATTGTGTGACCATCATTATGTTAGCTCGTAAATCAGATGTTTTTGTTACGTTTCGGGATTATGTAGCAAAAAAGTGATGCTCGTTTTTGTCTTTTTTTTTTCGGATGGGAAATCATCAAATGACCCCTCCCGCTCTGGGTGGAGCGGAAGGGAGTGTCAGACTCTTACTGACTAAAACCCACCCATGTTCCTTCCTTTGCCCTTTATGTTCCGGGGTAGCGGTAACCCTTGCGGACAATCCCGCTGCCCCGGCAGGCTTCCGCCCTAAGGGGCCCCTCAAATTATGCTGACAATTCTTTGAGGCGTGCGTGGAACACTTACGCCCCGTCTGGCACGGGCCTGGTCCTGATCGGACGGTGAGTTACCCATTGCTCTCCGCCCCCAGGCCCGTGCCTACGGTGGCCGGGAGTCGTCACGCGGCTCCCGACGCCCGCAGCGTCTCCCGCGGCGGTTGGGACGGGAGGCTCTCTCCGTCATCCGTCCCGCCACCTCCTTCGCTAGCATGACTGCTTCGCAGAAGGAGGCGACTGCTTCCCACTCCCTGTCGCCCCGGACCATGGCTCGCACCAGGGTCGGGCGCGAGAGGCCGCCGCCGCTGCCGATCGCCTCTACGAGGACACGGCGGTGCTCCGCCTAAGCGGGGCAGACCTCCACCGTGTGCTCCACCGTGTCCTCTGGGCGATCTTGGCAATGGTGACACCTGGGCATTTCCTCCCGCCTGATGATGTGCAGGAACCTCCCGAAACTTCCGTGTTCGGTGAGGACCTGCGTCAGGCAGTAGGTGAGGGCGCTGTGGCGCCTCTCTAGCCACTCCTCAAAGAGGGGTCTTATCGCCGCTATCGCGGCGTGCCATGCGCCATGAGATCGCGCCGGAGATCCGTCCGCTCCGCCGCAATTTTCCGCGGGAGCGGACTTTCCCCCCGGCGTAGTGCCTCCGCGCGCCACTCATACAGGCGCGCGAGAACTATCGCCTCCAGATCCCATGGCGGCAGTCCGGCAAGGAGGCTTGCCGCTTCGCCTGAGATTGTGCGGTAGCCCCGGATGAGCCTTACAGTTACCACCTTCTGGGGCGCGTTCAGGTAGTGGGCGGCTCGCCGCCGCAGTGAACGCGCCCACACCGGGGCCCCGTATAGGGCCATGGACCGCACGACCCCCGTGTAAAGCCTCCGGCAGGAGGCGTTTGGCCCCCTAAGGTTGGGCAAGAGCCGCTTGAAGGCGGCCCCAGCCCGTTCCAGTTTGGGGGCCAAACGTCGGAAATGCAGCTCGTTTTTGTCTGAGAATAACAATTCTCAAAAGGAAACATACTTATGTTGTGATAATGAAGGGGAATTTGTATCCAATGAAATAAAAGAGTTCTGTGCGCGGAAAGGTAGTTACCACTAAATAGTGCTCCTTATGAACCAAACGGTTATGAGGTGCGGGATGTGGCGGATGAATAGTTTGTGGAGTCAGAGATGTGGTAATGGATGAGATTAAATTCTTATCAAATAGGCCAGTGAAATCTGAGCCTGAACGGATTATGGCTAGAAATAGCAATAACTCTGTTGTTTACAACTCTATCAGTGATGTGGTTACGGATGAAATTAAATTCTTATCAAATAGGCCAGTGCAACCTGAGCCTGGACGGATCCGGCGGGATCTCATGGCGACATGGAGAGTGCGATTGTCGCAACCCAGTGCTGGGCACGCCACAATTGCGGCGATAAGTCCCCTCTTTGAGGAGTGGCTGGAGAGGCGCCACGGCGCCCTCACCTTCCGCCTGACGCAGGTCCTCACCGGACACGGTTGTTTCGGGAGGTTCCTGTTCAGGATAAGGCGGGAGGAAACGCCAGGGTGTCACCACTGTGTGGATCGCCCGGAGGACACGGTGGAGCATACGGTGGAGGTCTGCCCGGCTTGGGCGGAGCACCGCCGCGTCCTCGTGGCGGCGATCGGCGGCGGCGATCTCTCGCGTCCGGCCCTGGTCCAGGCCATGCTAGGGAGCGAGAGTGCATGGGAAGCCGTCACCTCCTGCGAAGCAGTAATGCTCGCAAAGGAGGAGGCGGAGCGCGTGAGGGAGAGGCAATCTCTGCGCCCTCACGCCCCTAGTCGCCGCAGGAGACGCCCTGGACGTCGGGAGTCACCAGCCGACTCCCGGCCACCGTAGGCGCGGGCTTGCGGGCGGCAAGCAATGGGCAGCTCGCCGCCCGGCAAGGACCAGGTCCGAGTCGACGGCGCGTTGTGTTCCACGCGCGCCTCAAAGAGATGTCAGCACAAACTGACGGGGCCCGCTAGGGCCGATGCCTGCCAGGGCCGCGGGTTGTTCGAAAGAGATACCGTGGTCCCTGGCATAGGCAACTGAAGGAACACGGGTGGGTTTTAGTCAGTAAAAGTCTGACACGCCCTCCTGCTCCGCCCAGAGCGGGAGAAGTCATATGATGATTTCCCACCCAGAAAAAAAAAAAAAAAGCCTGGACGGATTATGGCTAGAAATAGCAATAACTCTGTTGTTTACAACTCTGGACTCTGTACACCCTTTTTGAAACAGAGAAGAGGTGTGAATCTGATCAATCAGATTGTATGAGTATACAAACGGATGTAATACCTGCTAATAAATCTATAAATCTGTACATGATACAGAGGAGCGCTTGTACCGGTTTTCATATCACAATGAAAATAGGTTAACTTTATCTCGAGACAAGGAAATATCACATAAATTGAGACGAAGTAATAGGGTCCAAAACATGCCTACTAACTGCTTGTTGTGTGCAGAATCTTTGATATTTCAAATTCCTCATTCGTATACAGAAATTAAAACCAGGGATGATAGGCATCTATGGGAGAATGCTATCATAGAGGAAATTAATTCACTTATTGAAAATGATACGTGGACTTTAGTACCAAAGTCAGATAATAGAAATATTATCGATTGTAAGTGGGTATTTACAGTTACAAATGATGAGTTTGGAAAACCCTTGATGTATAAAGCGAGATTAGTGGCTCCTGGTTTTAGTCAGAAGGATTGCAAGTTTTAGACTAATAATATTAGCTTTAACGAATCCATTTAATTTGCTGGTTCACCATATGGATATAAAAACATAATTTTTGAATGGGAAACTGAACGAGGAAATCTATATGAAAATTCCCGAGGGTATCCCGGCTGGACGTAATATGGTTTGCAAATTAAATAAGTAATTATACGGATTCAAACAGTCTGCACGCTGTTGGTTCCAAATGTTTGAGCAAGCTTTGATAAAAAGGGGTTTTCAATACCTACTCAAACTCAAACTCAAAGCATTTATTTCAATTAAACCAATTACAGGCACTTTTGAATTGTCAAGGGGTCGGCCAGTCAGAAAAATGAAGCTAGTTGCCCATTCCAAAGCGTAGTAGGTACCCATGGAGAAGAACGGGCAAGAAACTCCATGGACACTCTTTTAAATCAAAATATGGTTACAAAGTATTAGTTACATCATTCATGTTAAAAATTATGCATGTGAGAACGATGCAGAACGTTAAAAGCGTCCGTAATAAAAAGTATAAAACAATCCAAATATTAAATTAAATTAAAATAAGCCATGGCAGCAAAGAGATGACCAGTCCCTACTGACGGCGCCCGTTCACGAATATGACGCATGGATTAGCACCATTCAGCTCAACCATTTTGAAGGGAGCTAAATGATCCAACACATGTGCCACCATCAGCGAGACATTTGAGTGAGCATGACATACTCTCAGCCGCCAGGGCACATTCATGTCAATGAAAGACGTACCCAGCAAATGGTAGCTTTATAGTATGTACATAGTACTCACATATGTTCTATACAATTATACAATACTAGGAGATTGAATTTATATAATGCAAAAATAGTATTTTATAATCTTCAGCGGCTCCAACAGTATTTTCAAATGCTAATCAATTTATTTAAGCGTCCTGTGGAGCAGGACCAGCGTTTAGCCAAGCATTTTTATCAGCGATGTAATCTCCCAATTTATAATATGCCTGGCTGCATAGTGTGCGTTTTATACAAGATTTAAATTTCGTTTCATTCTGTTCAATTATGTGGGGAGGTATTTTATTGTAACATTTTAAACAGTACCCCATGAAAGATGAGTCTACTTTAGCCAGCCTGAAACCTGGTTGAACTAATTGGTCCCCATTTCTAGTGATATAATTGTGTCTTTCACCTCTTTTACTAAAAATATGTAGATTTTTCCTTACGTACATAATGTTTTCATATATATATTGACAAGATACCGTCATGATGTTAATATCTTTAAACAGTTCTCTTAGAGAGTCACGCCTGCAGAGGCTATATATGGCTCTGATGGCTCTTTTCTGCAGAATAAAAATAGACTCGATGTCTGCAGCCCGTCCCCATAGTAAAATACCATACGACATAATACTATGAAAGTAACTAAAATAGACCAGTCTCGCGGTATCGACATCAGTAAATTGACGGATTTTTCTCACAGCATACGCTGCTGAACTTAGTCGTCCTGCAAGGGATGTTAAATGAGGACCCCATTGAAGCCTTGAGTCGAGCGTGAACCCCAGGAAAACAGTTTCATCGACGAATTCTAGTTTCTGTTGATTCAATCCTATCTCACAATGACTACTTTTGACATTTGGTAAAGAAAATCTTATACACTTCGTTTTTTTCCCATTTAATACTAAATTATTAGCAGTGAGTTAATTTTGGACCTGCAGTAGGGCGTTATTTACGTCGTCAAGATTTGATGCACGTCTATTAATTTTAAAAATCAAGGAAGTATCGTCAGCAAATAACACCATCTGTGGTTGGGTTTTTAACAAATGGGGTAGATCATTAATATAAACTAAAAAGAGGAAAGGACCTAATATCGAGCCTTGCGGAACACCCATTTTTACTTTTAAACCGAGTGAATTGACACCATTTATTTGAACTTGCTGTTGTCTATCATTTAAATAAGATTTTACTAAACTGAGCGCAAGTTTTCCCAGTCCGTAATGCTCAAGTTTTAAAAGTAAGGTTTCGTGGTCGACGCAATCAAAAGCCTTGGAGAGGTCACAAAAAATTCCTATGGCGTCTTGGGACTCTTCATATGGCCTATATATATTATTTTTCATATGGCCTGGTACACTTAACTTACTAATTAAGTGATTATTAAATCTATTTAGACTGCTTGGTGTTATTTGTCTAGTTTGTATCATAATTTTTTGTACTGGTGTATTAGACTTGAACACAACGGTTTGACCGCTGTGATCAGAAGGGAGATAGTTTACTATGGCTTTATCTAAGTATTCGCAGAAACAAAAGACATTATCAATGCATGTAGCTGTACTCATAACCGGACCGGTGCATTTACATTTTTAATGCAGGTCATGTTTTAAAGAACACTTATGTTTTACTTTATGTTGACGATCTTGTGATTTCAACCGCAGATTTAAATACTATGAATAGTTTTAAAACATTTACAATGGTAGACTTAAAAGAGATCAAATGTTTTCTGGGTATCAAAATAACAAAATCAGAAAACAAAATTACTTTGGATCAGGAAATGTACATAAAAAGAGTTCTTGAGAAGCTGAGCATGAGTGACTGTAATTCTGTCACTACGCCTTTTGAAAGTAAAATAGATTACGAAGAATTAAATTCGTGTAAATTAATAAGTGCCCCTTGTAGAAATCTTATCGGATGTATGCAGATGTATATCATGCTGTTCACTCAACCTGACCTAAGTTTTTCTGTTAAAATCTTGAGTCGATATGCAAGCAAAAACAACCATTCATTATGGTGACACTTAAAAAGGGTCTTGCGTTATTTAAAGGGCACTATAAATCTCAAGTTAACGTTTACACGAAATGATAACAAAAATATTCTAAGTGGCTTTGTTGATTCTGACTGGGGTAGTAATACAATAGATACAAAAAGTACCACGGGTTGTTTGTTTAAATTATTTGATCAATGCACAATAATTATGCTGGTAAACAAAAAGGCAGCAAACAGTGGCAACATGAAACAGAGTACATGGCTCTATATGAATCTATGTTTAGTTTAGTTTATAATCCTGTACGAGTCGCAATAAATACTTTTTCTTTCTTTCTTTCTTTAAGCAGTAAAAGAAACTCTGTGGTTAAAGTCATTAGTAACAAGTATTGGCATTGCGATACCAGATTCTATTATTTGTATTTATGAGGGCAATAATGGATGCATTAGCACCGCGAACAATCCTACAAGTCACAAAAGATCATAAACACATTGACATTAAGTATCATTTTTCTAGAGAATAGGTTGAGAAAAATGTGATTAAAATTATTTATGTTTCTACAGATAACCAGCTGGCTGATATCCTGACAAAATCATTTCCCGCGGTGCGTTTCACCGATATGAGAATGAAACTCTGGGTGGCGTTGTAATTATATTTTCAACGTGGATAAATAAAATGATAAGGATATGATAATTATAAAAGCTTGGTTATGTAATAAATAGATGAATAACATTAATAGTATCCAGTTATAGTGGATGAATTGTTTGATAATGGTTTGATTAGGTTTTTCTGGGTTTTCCCTAAACCTGTGCAACGAATGTTGGACCATGATGATTGTATTCCCAGAGAGAGAAATAAATTGGAGGTGTGTAATTTTTAATTGTATAAAGATATTTGAAACATGGTATCGTAATTAAAAATAAAAGGATTTATTTTTGAGGGGACGTGTTGGAGTATAGCAAAAACAAATCGATCCTACTTCTAACTCATAAATATTATTTTTTACTATCGAGCCCGCCCTTACCACTTGACCGAAATCCTTACTTTTGCATAGCGACTGTACTATCTACTCTTTTAGCCTTGTGTGGGATCACACGTCTCACGTAATATTAGTAACCACACCTTCCAATATAGTATAAATAAAAAAGGATAATAAACCTATTATATAAATCCTTATAACAGTCTTTCCTTTGGTGTTCCTCCATTAACCCTAACAGGTATGTATTTAAGGTTATGTAATCAAGCCGTAGAAAAGCAATTAGGTACATTTTGCAACAAACACATCGTTCGAATTTTATTAGTATTACTTACAGTAAGTATAGTTACCGGCACGTAAGTTGGCAAAAGATTTTGTGGTGAGGGAAGTTCGCGCATGTAAAAATGTATGAAATTGTGCGTGCGCGAACTTCCCCACTACAAAATCTTTTGCCAACTTACGGTCCGGTAACTATATATAAGTACAGATCCGATTCTGAAAATGACACATCAAGCTTCTACGACAGCGATGAGCAAAATTTTAGTTCCAGTGCCAATAGAGATCATTAAGATTTTTTATTTTATATAAATGATGTGGGCCAAGTGATTAATGAGGGTATGTATTACTAATAATGCCCGGGCAGTATGAATGATGCCCTTAACTGGACCATAACATAATACCTATGCATTTTTTATTAATTATAATTAGGTATGTATTTTTGTAAATGATTTTGATGTCTTAGTAACTAAAAATAAATGTGTTACAAATACATTATGCAGGTTTCATTTTATTGAAAACATTAAACATGCAAAATATTAAAGTCAATTTTTCAATATTTGAACACAATAAAATCAATTCATAGTTTTTGTGCAATCAGTGTTCGTAATATCTCACAAATTAAGTACCTACCAGATTTGTTGGTCAACTAATCATAAGTGTAGCCGACCGCGCAAGACAACGCACGTGTCATTTTCATAGAGTACTAATAATAATGAGCGATTAGTGACGCCACTAGTCGAGCAACAAATCTTCGATTTTGTTTTTGTTTGTCGGCCGGTTCGTCAGACGCACACATGCGTTGTAAGTCTTGGTGGCGCTTTGTAAATACTTTCACAAACACTTCCAAACGTTTTGAATTTTGGAGGAGCGCGCCATGTTATCGTAGTTCTATACATGCATTAAAAATAAGCTACCAAAGAATTAGGTACAAACAATTTATATTATTGCGTTTTAATGGAGAGTAGGTATTATGTTTTTCGCACATTGCGTATGTCTTTGTTATTCTTCTGTTGAAGACCCTAATTAAGTTCTAACGACTTGACCGATCTCGATGAAAGAGTTCAATTTGTTATTTGCGTAAATATACGTACTTAGGATTCTCTACGTCATTATTAAAGGGTTGCATATCATTGACGATATTTATAGGTAGGTTGGTAATATTTGTATTATCATTTTCCTCTGAAAGTCTATTTTTAGAATGGTCACCTTCAGACGGAGAAACCGATATTGCATCGATAAGGGGTTTACACATTTTTCAATAAACTTCGGTAAAAGGCATAGGTATTTTTCACCGTATTTTATTTGCAGGTGTAATAATAATTGAAAATAAACGACAAATAACGAAAACTCCAGAAAAACAAAAATAAGTGCGAAACCAAAATGTTTTGCGCGCTAAAAACCCATTTCATCTTTTCATTTCCGAACGGATGTTCATGAAATGTGTAAATGCCTATTTTAAATAAAAAACAACACGCTGTATAAGATGTTTGACGTACAAATGGAAAATCCCGCTGAAGGTAACCTTTCCATACGAATATAGATGTTTGCTAAGTAAATCATGTTTAACTACTATTACTTAACGATACCATCGCTACAGTGTGTGCACTATCAACACTGTGTGTTGATCTTTTTCTAACACATGTAACGTTAGGAAAAAAGTCAGTAAAATAATTTTCGTATAAAGACTTATAAAGGTCTAATATAGCTAGATTTATTTTTTCAAACAGAAAATAGTTAAGTAAGAACTTAGGTAAAGATTTAGCACAGCACGCTATAGCGTGATTGGCCTTTCCTTCAAAGTGATTTAGTTGCTAGCGAAGAAAACAATAATCGCTGTGAGTGCAGAATTTGACTGTCTTTCCTTTACGGTGACATTGATAAGGATCGTATCAAAAAATATTTATTTTTAGATTCCATTTACGTGCAGATAAAGTTCAGAAAATCTTATGTATGTTATTTAACCATTGAAGCATTTAATTTGAACTATCGCTTGCGTAAATTGAACTAGCTTCTCGGCACAAATATTTTCATAACAATTCCATGTAAATAATTGGGTACCTACATATGAAGAAAGTACAGTAGTATCTACACATATCAAAACAAAAAAAAAATAAGACCTCGAAGATTGAGAATATGCGCGAAAGTAGAATATATCTTCATGCAAATTGTTTGTTATAAGTAGGTAGTAGAGAGATAATGACAAACTGCATTAAATTAAATTAATGAATTGACTGTGCTATAGTTCGACGTTGACCTAATTGCAACTAAATATAATCTAACAAGATACTTAGTTAAGTAACTAATTAATAAGTAGTTATCGTAATTCTGAATTGATGAAACATGCTAATGGTTGCACAATAGGTACTTTCTTTGAATTAAGTACCCTACATTAAGTATAATAAGTTGCAAATACATACAGTTTTTTATAAGTTTAAAAATATAAGATTGACAATGCATTTGCAACAGCATGAATACATGTTTTCGTAGCGTGCCGTTTCACGGAGTCATCACATAGACTGAAGCGTTTCCGCCATGACACCCTAGTTTGGGCCATGGCATCCATCAGGGAACGAATACCTTTATAATTACTGAGTTTTGCACATGTGCCATGTGCCTGTGAAGTAGTAACCAGTTTCATCCGCCTATCCGTTTCCCAACTATGTTGGGGCCGGCTTCCAGTCTAACCGGATGCAGATGAATACCAGTATTTTACATGGAGCGACTGCCTATCTGACCTCCACAACCCAGTTTCTGGGTAATACGATACCCATTGGTAAGACTGTTTATCAGACTTTCGAGCTTCTGACTATCCGTAACGACTGTCAAAGATCCACGAATGCCAGTCAAGTAGTAACCAATTTATCATCTAATATTTATAAATATTATTTATTTTAATGGCAAGTCGTCTTCGCCTTAAATGCTCATGCGCCGGTCCTATGGCAGCGTGACGCTGGCCGCGTGGTCGGTGACTTTTGTCATCGTGTATCCTTATCTCGACGCTACTGCACTGATAATACGAACGCTATTGTTTTCATTGGCTCCGCGGAGGGCGTGCGCGGCCTGCCTCTATAAAATCGACGTACATCAAAATAGTTCTACATTATTTATTGATCTCGCGCCGCGCTTGACGCGTCACGTTTGTGTAACAAACGTAACACACCTATAATTAGTTTTAATTTTAGTTTTTTTTTTTACGGTAAGTTGAATATTTTTATTTTAACTTTTCAATTCATTATTGATTTTTTTTTAATGAATTGATCAGTTACTTATTGTAACTTTAGATATCTTGGTTTACCATTTGTTTTTATTTTGGGACGAAATCTGCTCGATTTGCGGTACCTAGTCATAATTATAGTCGAAATGATTGAAAATAGCTGAGGCTGGTAAAATTTTAGTGATCAATAGGCCTGTTACTAAACGTAGATCCAGATCAATAGGTGTTCGGCGCATGTCGTAATTATTAGGCTGACTTGTCTGCACTGACGATCAATGATCGTGAGTCAGGTTGCCAAAGAATCGGTGGCATCCGTTACAGTAGCTGTCGATAATTTGATCTCGATCTAGCTATCTACTGGTCGTTTAGCAATGAGCGATAATGCACAAGTTAAAATATGCATTATCCACTTGTGCTGTTACGGCTAAAATTCAGAAAAAATAAAGCCTATTATTTAGAAAATGCTGCAAAGGCCATATAATGGGCAGGCCCATTACAGCATTTCTGCAGTGGTCGATTTTAACATTCGCTAAATTCTAGTGTTAGATGAAGTAGTCTCTTCCTGTTTACTGATCAATAATATCGGCATCATTTGGTACCCAAACATCGTGATCAACATCACATGTGATTCATTTTAAAGTCATTTGTCGTACTTAGTAGTCCGGTAAATTAATGATACATGCTCATGAATTTAGTAACTAACCGGCCTCAGTACCTAATCAGTTCATTAGTATCTAATTGTTTAGTGTGGTTTGTAAGAAATGTAAGTAGTGATCACAAAGTAATTAGTAATCGTGATATAGATTACGATTGATAATTATAGGAAATTTTCTTAAAAATGTACCTATACAAAGAGAATTCAGCGTTTTTCCTCTGGCCCCGATACTAATGAACTAGCGAGCGTGGGTGTAGGTACTTAGTAACTCATCGTGACATAATCATCGTGGTTAAACAGTCTTGCGGATTATTTTTATTTCATTAGTTTATCTATTAGATAGATACGGTTACCACCAGTATTTTGTTTATTTTTTTCGACCATTGACCCAAAGTGATTCTGGTCACGACGTCTCTCGGATGGTTTTGATTGGAACTACTTGGCCCAATAATATTTTTTTCTAATTTGTAATATTTGTTACAGATAAAAATATAATAAATAAAAATGGCTTATCTACAGTCGATGCCTAAATCTGAAACTATGAGGCTCCGTGAAAAACATGTTGGGTAAGTTCCCTACAGACGCTTCAGAGCCATTTTTTCTTTTCGCTTAATAATATTTGTTATTTTCTTTCATACTTTTCACATTATAAGTAATAAGTTAATTATTGTTCCAGTGATGCGTGCCAACTATTCTTCCGTTCGTCTCCCTTGAAGATTGTACGCGGAGTCGCCCAGTACATGTATGATGAGACGGGCGAGAGATATCTCGATTGTATCAACAATGTTGCACACGGTAGATATGTCATCTTTTTGCGCAATACGCATTATTAAAGCCACTTATGGTCACTTAAAACCAGTGCAAAACAGATTTAAGCTGGCTCTAATAGTATATCATCGGATTGATAAAATTAATGATAACCCAAGCCGACTCGATCTTTTCGACTGCCCTGATGTTTTAAAGCAATTGTTTCTTATCTTTAAAATAATATTTTTGTTAGTTTAATATTATTTGTATAGCCTTAATTGATACTTCGTCGTACACAACTAAGGTATTTTTCAAAGTGGCTCAACAAAACACTGAATGGATATGCGATCCTTTGTCGATTTTTAATGACGCTGCTATATATTGTATATCTTTTTATTTTGCAGTTGGCCACTGTCACCCACATGTGGTGGAAGCTGGCAGAAACCAAATGTCATTAATTTCGACTAACAATCGTTATCTTCACGACGAGCTTGTTATCCTCGCCGAAAGGCTGGTCAAAACCTTGCCAGAACCATTGTCGGTTTGTTTCTTCGTTAACTCCGGTTCCGAAGCCAACGATCTTGCCTTGAGGCTTGCCAGGATTCACACCAAGAACAAGGATGTCATTACCTTAGACCAGTGAGTTTTTTTTTTTTTTTAGAATACAATCTTGTTTTAACTTTCGGGGGTACCTCTTGCTAGGGTTACTCGATACTTGAATGTAAGATTGAACTTATCGGTATTTAACTTTTATGGGACTTTAGACCTTGTTTGTATATTATTCCGTGATTAAGGATAAGGGTCACTCTGCTATCGGTAGTATTAATAATATACTATTACTTACCTACTATATCATTCATGGCCAATAGAGGCACGGTATCTACATGAAGAAAAAGATACCTACTGATCGCGTCAGGTACACCTTTTGGTGTGATGAAGTGAGCTATCCTATCCTACTATCCTTTAAAAACTATTAGAGTGAAACAATCCCCAAATACAGTGAACACAGACTTTCTAAGACCATTCTAATGTTCATATGTCAAATTAGACATGTTGGATAAGTTTTAATTACATATTTTGGAATATCATTTTGCCCACCGAGGCGAACAAACGTTCAACTTAGAGTCCCCTTCGTTCTTTTGTCGTTACTTCGACCTAGTCGAAGCGTTATTAGGGTGCTACTAGCGCCTGTTTGTTACAGTGCGTATCATGGCCATCTTACGTCTATGATTGATGTGTCTCCCTACAAATTTAACCTACCCGGAGGGCCAGAGAAGCCAGAGTGGGTTCATGTGGTAAGTTACACTGTATTGACTGGGTTGCACAGGATCCCGTAGTTGCATTAGTTTAAAGGACACGCATTATCTTTATTCTTCTCTAAACTATATTTGGATGTTTTTTTAAGTAATAATACTGGAAGTTTCAAGTAAAACATTAGAAATGTTAAAAATAATCTCTGTAACTCGGAACGTAATTATAGGACAATATTAAAATGATTCATATTTGAGCGATGTCTTTCTTAATAAAATCTTTTATTGTTCAAAAACAAATAAACATTGGCACCGATTCCCTTGTTCACAAACTGAACTAAATTTAAGTTCAGTGCATCCTTTTCTTTCTATTTCATCAAGAAAAGGACAGAAGATACATTTCAGTTTAGTCCTGTCAAATTAGTCAGCGTCTGACGTAAAATGACGTATTTTTAGTTGCCAATTTTTTAATCGCGTCTAATCTTGTCCAGGAGTATCTTAATTTGACAGGATTAAACTAATTCTATCTTTTGTCATTTTCTTAATGAAATAGAAAGAAAAAGATGCACTGAACTTTAGTTTGTGAACAAGGGAATCGGTGCCAGTGTCTTCTGACATTATTTAGTTCCTTCTGATTTCATTTACGCACTTCAATAAAGATAACTGCAGCTTCCCATTTAAATTAATAATTGAATACGGTATATTTACAAGTGATTAAATTGCCTAATCGTTTTTAATTACCTCATCCAGGCACCAGTTCCCGACATATACCGAGGAAAGTACATATATCCCAACGACTCTCAAAATGAAGAAGAGTTAGGGAAACTGTACGCTGATGAAATTGCCAAGATCTGCACAGAGAGCAAGCGCAAAAATGGTGGCGTTTGTGCATTTATTGCGGAAAGCCTCCAAAGTTGCGGTGGTCAAATCATCCCACCTGACGGATACCTTAAAAGAGTTTTCCAGTAAGTATTGCATAATTTATATTTTTTCTCTTATATATTTTTATCAAGATATCATGATAGATTAAAAAATACTGATTGGGTGAGTTCTTGCAGATGATATCACCCAGGTAGATAATATTATTTAGCCCTAGTTCGCAAGAAGGCGAAACGAGACCATCGTTATTAGGTAGCACTTAAAATTAGACTTCAATTATTGTTTCTCAATTGACCTTGTACACTATCTATTACAAGTAGGAACGTTCGGCCAATAAATAGATAGGGACAATTATAACAGTAACACTTTGATGCCTATGTATAATGCAATGTAAAATTATAGGTTTTTCTCGGGATTTTTTTCTTTTGTTTTGCATGAATTCATTAAACGGATTGGATAGCTGAATCACTTAATGTTGTTTGGCGAGCTCGTTCAGATTTTCATCTAAAATAATGCCAGAAACACTTCCCTAATGACTTTGCAACAAGGATTATTTCTAGTCAGCATAAAGGGGAGAGAAGAGCCCCTAAGTAGGTACTTAATTAAGATTCATATTTTCAAAATCCCAAACATTCTTTCAGACACGTTCGCGAAGCTGACGGTGTGTGCATAGCCGATGAAGTCCAAGTTGGATTCGGCCGTGTTGGCACCCACATGTGGGCATTTCAGACGCAAGACGTTGTGCCCGATATCGTGACTATGGGCAAACCGATGGGCAACGGGCACCCGGTCGCCGCTGTTATTACTACCCCTGAGATTGCGAAGAGCTTCACTGATACCGGAGTGGAGTATTTTAATACGGTAAATATGCAATTAAAGGTATTTATTGAAGCTCACCGTCCGATCAGGATCAGGCCCGTGCCGGACGGCGCGTAAGTGTTCCACGCGCGCCTCAAAGAGTTGTCAGCATAATTTGAGGGGCCCCTTAGGGCCGAAGCCTGCCGGGTCAGCGGGATTGTCCGAAAGGGTTACCGCTACCCCGGAACATAAAGGGCGAAGGAAGGAACATGGGTGGGTTTTAGTCAGTAAGAGTCTGACACTCCCTTCCGCTCCACCCAGAGCGGGAGGGGTCATTTGATGATTTCCCACCAGAAAAAAAAGGTATTTATTGAATAGTCATCTACGTTGTAATGACTGAGTGGTTTAAAATACTGCAACGAAAGATGCTTTGTTATTTTAGAATTTTACAAACGGAAAAACAACTGACTTGCGTAGATTCGTATTATTCACATTAGACGTTATTAACAAACGAGATGTTTGAAACAAAGTATCGTATCAACGCTAATTTTATTAGGTGATGCAACACCTGTTTTTAATATCTATCTGCTAAATGTTTGGCAAAACAAGCTGATATGCTACTCGTATAGTTACAGGTTTATTTATATAGATACGGGTAGTAATAAAAGCTCCGAAATAAAATTCAAATATGAGCGTACTCAAAATATGAAATTTACTGCTTTAAATACTAACTTTTCGACAACTTATAAGCGAATACAAATAAAGAAACGACCGAATGGAATACTGAAATTTCCGAAAAATTAATACAATATTTACTGACATAATATTTTTCCACCAGCTTAAATTGCGTTTTAATTACCGAAATCTACAGGTAGTCATTTTTATCGTAACTTACCTATTTTATATTATAAATTTGGAATCAATCTTACACATTTTATAACCGCTGTGGCTATGTGGTTTGAAAAATATGTTTCAGGCGTTGTGTGGTCATAGTTCTAACCTAACCTAAATGTTTCGATTTAAAAAAGATATATGCGTGTTACGTTGCAAATTCATTAAACTATAACTTTTCGGAAACTTACTACTTTTTGGCAGTCGCTCCATGTAAAATGCTGGTATTCAGCTGCATCCGGTTAGACTGGAAGCCGACCCCAACATAGTTGGGCAAAAAGCTAGGCAGATGATGATGAGTTTATTATTTGAAAGTAGGTATAGATTATTTTTCGTAGAATTATAATTTGAATAAGCTTCATGTTTGTTTGTTAAATACAACATTTTTTGTCGGTTAATTTTGTATTAATTTTTCGGTACGTAATTAATGTTAACACAGCTTAGTAGGTATTACAGTCAACCACAGATCGCTGGAATGCAATTTGTTTTTTCGGAAGCTTTATTGTTTCCCTCTATATACTCTATGTGATAGTTAGATACGTTTTTAACGTGACTTATCTCTGCTTTGCTCGTAGATAACCAAGTGCCTACATAGATAATCTATTTTTAGACACATCGATATTCATATAACCTACCGAAATCCTGCCTGTTACCGAAATCCGATATTCAAGTATCCCAATCACATCTTATGATAACTACCCTAAGTATCCTATTTCTATATTGTGACTATTTACTTACAACAATTTGTTTCATTTTCTTATAGTACGGTGGCAACCCTGTCTCCTGCGCAATCGCAAACGCAGTCCTCGACGTAATCGAAGAAGAGCGTCTACTGGAGCGTGCGAACCGCGTCGGCAACTACTTGCTGAACCGCTGTCAACAGCTGAAGCATAAGCACAGCTTGATTGGTGATGTTCGAGGAAGAGGCCTGTTCGTGGGAGTAGAACTAGTGACTGACAGGGATACTAGGACGCCAGCTACGGCGGAAGCTAAGCATGTCGTTAATAGGTACGTAGGAAAAATGCTACGAAATAATCCTGGACAAAAAAAGACAAGCGATAATGTATAAACGCTAATGTACGCTACTTAGCAAAAGTTGTCGAAGACAGGAAATGGGTAGAGAAATTCTACACCTGTATCCAGGGAGAGAAGGAGGCCTATGCCCAACAGTTAACGTCTTTCGGCTGAGCTGACGGTGGCGATAAAAGAGTGGCAGCGAGAAAAACGTACAGACGCCAGCAGGTCAAGTTACCCGAAACTGTCAAATTTTCCCAATCAACCTTAAACCTTAATGCTTTAGCCATAAAGTTGAAAATCTATTAAATAAATTTGACAGATTGTAGTAGCTTGATGTGCTGGCGTCTGTACCATACATTTACTTATATCTGCTTATTTTCAGGATGAGGGAGGAGAAGATTCTCATAAGTCGCGACGGTCCTGATAGTAACGTATTAAAATTCAAACCACCCATGGTGTTCTCAACACAAGACGCTAATCGGCTCGTGGAGACGTTGGACAGAGTTCTAGAACAGCTGGATGGAACAAGAACGTCCGTCAATAATATCAAGCTACAGGTAATATTTTTATGAAATTATAGACTACATAGGTAAAAGTTCGTGACTTTTTTTTTTGTATTTTTTGGCTACACATATTTGGGGTTGAAGATGTTGGGTTTGAGGTTTTGCTTTTCCGTGTGTGAGCCGAAAGTGAAAGACGATGGAATGGTATCCGTCTGCTCGATTTTAACTTGTGAAGCAGTCTCGTAAACTTACCTATACCTGGCAATACTAGTGCTTGTGGCACAATTATTACGATTATAGGGTATGCCCTAAAATCGTAATGCCATGCTAACCTATAACAAATTTTAGACTAAGCTTAGAATTAAGTGAAAAATATTGTTTTATAATTGTAACGGTGTAAACAATGTTATAAATTACTACTATATAAATAAAGTTCGTGATCTATTTTATTATATCAATTTCTTTATTTCGATTTATCAACTGTAGATTAAAGGGCAATAAACTAATGGATTGATTATTTATTTCCAGGTTCTAGTAACCCCAATCGATGAAACGAAAAATGAAGCAGCTTTAAATACCACCATTAAGCAGAGCATCAAAAGTTCGTGACCAGAATAATAATGTAAAATAATAAGTATAAATTTAATAATAAGATTGTAAATATAGATAGATGTAATTAGGCTAATTTTATTATATAAACTTTATATAAGGAGCAATGCAAAGATAGTTTTAACTGAACAAATAAACAAAGATTTTGTTTAAATCATTATTTTAATTTTTATAAAAAAATATTTGGTCATCCTTCACTAGCATTTTTAGAGAATATCAAAACATGAATTTACAGAATAAAAAGAATGTAATTCTTGTGTTTATAAAATGACAACAAGTCTTACAATTGTCAAGAAAATGGTTTCTCAGGCTAATTAATGTTATTCTAGCACAATAATATAAAATAAAAAAAAACATTATCAAAACAGGTTTCAGCACATTCACTTTTTAGGATCTTTGCAGAAAGGTACCTAAGGTTTAGCGGGTTTGGAACAACTGGTAAAATATTTAGTATAATCAACATTTTTGTATAATGTCTTGCAATTCTCCTTAGTTACTAGCTGATTTGGTTTATAACAATATGGTTTGAATGTTTTATTATCTTGCATCATTTGATATTGTTTGGATCCAGGGGCAAAAATACATTGTTTATAATTGGCAGTGTGGTCATCACTACAGTTAGCACATTTTGGTGGTTCCCTCTCTGAAGTCTTGTGACACTGCTGGGTCAAATGGTTTCCAGCACATTTGACACATTTCATATTCCCGTGGCAGTAACGCTGAGAGTGACCCCACTTCTGACAGAGGTGACATTGTCTTGGTTTTGTAAGTGGAGGCTCCAACTCTATGTTATGTCCCAATAGCTGTGTTACTTTTAAAATTGCTTTTCCTCGATCATTATAAGGTACTACAGCCAGAACTAGCATGGTATTGTCCTTTTTCTCTACTTTTGTATGCATTTTATGCACTCTTATTACAGGTATAGAAACTGACTTCAAAACCTTGTTAATTTGATTTAATTTTGTTTCTATTGGCATTCCTCTGATGACCACTTTCATTTTTCTACTTGAAGGTTTTCCAAAAGTGTGAAATGGTAATTGCTTTTTTATCAAATAGTTTCTCATGAGTTTGTGGTCATTGTTGCTTGCACAAGTTATTCTTGTGTAGTTTCTACCCTGGTGTGGTTGATAAAATTTAATTCCCATATCTAAGATTTCTCCGACATATTTTTCAAAGTCTATTGGTTTATGTAAGAAAATTGGTGGTATTTTCAAATTAAGTTTTGGCCATTTCGCGAGTAGTTCGGGTTTAATAACTTCATCTAAAATAATGTTGCTTGGCAGTGGAGTTGGATTTGGCAGATTTGGTTCATCTGAAACTTGGCTTTGATTTTGTAATCTATCAGCGAGTTTCTCGAACTTATTTTTCTGCTTGTGTTTTTTTGTCATTTTAGAACTCTGAAAAAGAAAAAAAAATATTAGGTGTCTACAATTACAGGTACCTAACTGAAAATATTAAAAATCGAAACTCAAAGAAAAGTTTAGAATTAACATACTTACAATGAGATCTAAGTTATATAGGTACGTACTTTGATTATTTACAAAGGGTACGTAGATTAGGAAACTTGTGATGATATTTGGTGCTATTAGAATAATGAATGACCTAATAGATAGGTATGGCTGGAAAAAAATACATTTTCAGACTTACGTTTTAAATACGGCGAAACCGGACAATCAATAGAATTAAATTCACAAAAATATAGCTGGGTAATAAAAGTAACTTTAGCAACCTACCCGCTACATTTCAAAATATTTTTAATTTCTGCAAACAACTGTCATTTAAACTATAACTTGTATTCTCGGTATGCTCATCGACATAATACACGTTGTCACTTTAAAACCATAAACTGAGATTATTAATTATTATCGTGACGGAATCTTAAATTGGTAAAAGAAATTCATGTTTAGAAAATCACTAAGACTTGACAGCAGCCTTACTGGTAAAGAAGTAAGTAAATAAACTCAAATGCAATACCGGATAAGCACCAACCGAGTTAAAGCAACTGAAGGGTAGCGAACGAATGCAAATATGAATCAAAGAAAGCGACTAATGGTAGGTTCTTCATCTCTTCCATACACAGATTTTGACAAAAAATTGTCGCTAGCGATGTCAAAATCTGTCGCTGCGTGTGTACCTACCATTAGATACAGAGACCACAAGAACAATCGGTGTTATATTCGAGAATACCATCGTAAAAACGTATTTTGCCGTCAGCCGTGGGGTCTAGTAGGATGTAGATTTGGCCTTTTGCGATCCTATTTAAATATTCGCGGGACAGGATGTGCCGCGAATATTTAAATAGGTTCTTTTGGCGCTTGAATCACATTGGCAGGGGGGTGTAAGCATTTAAGGGCCGGTTGTTTTAAAGGGTTGGTTAACGTATCATTTGTACGCCAAATATTATCTAGTACGTAATCGTTATTATTTGACGTAAGTCAAGGCCATAATTCTGTAATTGTAATTTAAAACAACGTTTTTTTTTGGTTTGACGATAGTTAGCGCCATTTTCGACGTATACGCGTGCGTCAAGTGGACGTGAAATAACACTTTTTCACAAAAAATTAAAAAATTATGGCCTACTAGCTGCGCTCCGCGGGTTCACCCGCATAAGTTTCGATCTCGGGGAATATGGTTATAAACCATCTGTGTGCCAAATTCAAATCCGTTCAGTATTATTTGCGTGAAAGAGTAACAAACATCCATCCATCGATCCATACAAACTTTCACGTTTATAATATACACAGTCTGGCCATAAATACTGTTACAATTAAAAATAAGAAAGATATTACATTTGAATTTGGAATCTGTCATTTTTATACGATTGTTCATTGGGTTTTCTAATTTTGGCGCCAATACATTGTACAATATTTTGCGATATTAAAATGGAGTGGGGTGATAAAGAGAACCGGATCGCTGTGATTGCATTACACAAAGTTGATATGGAGCCAAATGCAATTTTTAAAACTCTCCATACGCTTGGTATTAGTCAAATGTTTGTGTACCGGGCTATTAATAGGTACAATGAGACCTCCTCTGTTTGTGACAGAAAAAGATCTGGCCGTCCACGTAGTGTTCGTACGAAAAAGGTGGTCAAAGCAGTAAGTAAGTAAGGGAAAGAATTCGAAGAAATCCTGTCCGAAAGCAAAACATTTTATCTCGGGAGATGAAGATAGCACCCAGAACCATGTCACGTATTTTAAAAGATGACTTAGGACTTGCAGCCTATAAGAGACGCACTGGTCGTTTTTTAACTGATAATTTAAAAAAGAATAGGGTGGTAAAATCGAAACAACTACTGAAGCGGTACGCAAAGGGAGGTCACAGGAAATTTTGTTTACGGATGAGAAAATCTTTACAATTGAGTAATATTTTAACAAACGAAATGACCGTCTTTATGCTCAAAGCTCTAAGGAAGTTTCCCAATTAGTCGACAGAGTGCAATGTGGTCATTATCCGACTTCATTGATGGTTTGGTGGGGTGTTAGCTATGAAGGAGTGACTGAGCCATATTTTTGTGAAAAAGGTATCAAAACATCGGCACAAGTGTATCAAGATACCACTGTTGAGAAGGTAGTTAAGCCCCTTAACAACACCATGTTCAATAACCAAGTATGGTCCTTCCAACAAGACTCGGCGCCGGGTCATAAAGCTCGGTCCATGCAGTCTTGGTTGGAAGTGGACGTTTCGGACTTCATCAGAGCTGAAGACTGGCCGTTGTCTAGTCCCGATCCTAATCCGCTGGATTATGATTTATGGTCAGTTTTAGAGAGTACGGCTTGCTCTAAACGCCATGATAATTTGGAGTCCCTAAAACAATCCATACGATTTGCAGTGAAGAATTTTCCCATGGAAAGAGTGCGTGCTTCTATTGATAACTGGGCTCAACGTTTAAAGGATTGCAGCCAATGGAGACCACTTCGAATAAGCTTTTTATATTTTAAATTGTTTTATATTTATGTATTAAACCAACACACTGTAAAAGTAATAATATTATTTGCAATAAAAAAAAAATTTTTTTCTTCGTGACAATGTTTATGGCAAGACTAGGTAATAAAGACTAGGTAAAAAAAAAAAATAATAATATTAATAATTAATTAATAATAAGTAGGATAGAACGTTAACAATTTGAAACAACCGGCCCTGAGCGAGAGGGCGTGTCAGACTTTTACTGACTAAAACCCACCCGTGTTCCTTCAGTTGCCTGTGCCAGGGAACACGGTATCTCTTTCGAACAATCCGCGGTCCTGGCAGGCATCGGCCCTAGCGGACCCCGTCAGTTAGTGGTGACATCTCTTTGAGGGACGCGTGGAACACAACGCGCCGTCGACAACCGGCCATTAGGGCCGGTTTTTTGATCCGTAGTTAAACTCAACCAATGCTTAAAAATGGTAACTAATGGTTAAATTTTAGCAAAATGGGGTTTTTGATCAATTTTTAGTTTACCTAATGATATAATATCATTGCTGCTGGTCAAATAACTAACTATTAGTTAAAAAAATAACCATTAGATAAACTAACAATTGACCAAAAAACACATTTTGCAAAAATTTAACCATTAGTTACTATTTTTAACAATTGGTTGAGTTAACTACGGATCAAAAAACCGGCCCTTGTACAGACGCCAGCACATCAAGCTACTACAATCTGTCAAATTTCTTTAATAGATTTTCAACTTTATCGCTAAAGCATTAAGGTTCAAGGTTGATTGAGAAAATATGACAGTTTCGGGTAGCTTGACCCGCTGGCGTCTGTACTTAAATAATGTTTTGTGAAATGTCACTTGAAATGTAGGTATTTAAAAAACAAGATGGCGGTGTTAGTTCCAATCAGCGCCAAAGGAACCTTGTACCGTTGTAGTAGGTACCCCGCAAAGTAGGTATTATGTAGTGATGGATAGGTATATGATTCTACTGATACGAAACCATTACCTACATAAATGATCGTCGACTTCCATAAAGCACTACACACCATTAAAAGTAGCTAGGTGAGATGTAGGTGGCCCTACGAAAGGACTTATAGGAATGACCCTTGTAATTTAATCGCAACGTGTGTAGTCTAGACAATAAGTTTTTTTTTTTTAACTGGATTTGTTTATAGGGTTCAGATTATTTGATTGTATGTATCTATTGGACTTACTACTTTTGTCATGGCCGTGTTTCTTATTAATTATCATTATTTTTATTTGTCGTAAATACACGATGTTTATTGCATAAAATCCAGAACCTACTGATTGGGAGTAGTCGCTGACTCCTTTAACACCACCTGTGTTACAGGAGTTGTTACCTAGCGCAGGAGTCAGGGCTTCATTATGTTTGAACACATTTTTTAAGCCAATAAATTATGTATTATTATTATTCGATATTGTTAGATAGTAGAAGGGTTCCTGAATTTAAAAACTTTTTTGCAAAAAAAACAACCGATTTTCAAAAAAGACATTGAAAGTAAACTTTAATTTCGGAAGTCGGTGTCGTTGGGTTCGCATTTTTGTTGTTTGCCACCGATTTCCGAAATTAAAGTTATTTTTCATTTTGTAGTGTCTTTTTTGAAAGTCGGTTGTTTTTGTTTTGCAAAAATAAGTTTTTATTTTTCACTTTTAAGTTGTAATTTTTACCAGTAATTTTGATTTAAAAACCAAAGTACTGAACCGTTTTTGATGAAATTTCAATGGGACCAATCTGAAAGTACATCCTAACAAATAAAAAAATAATTTTGCAAAAGACAAATAGTCAAATTTAGAACATCCTCCTTTTTTGAAGTCGGTTAAAAATACTTAAGTGCTCTTTATTATCTGTACCAAATCTACAATCTATAGGCAGCCTATTATTTTCCCCGTTCCCACGGTTGGGCTTCTAGGACTCAAGCCTCTTGTGTGAGTAGGAGTGGGCAGTTATTCACCATGCCGCCGCTGGCGGCGGGCCAAAGCGGCTTGGTGGTGATTATCATATCTATGCATGTTTTTGAATTTTTGGTTCTAGGACATGTCGATTTCCTTCCGGTGCTTTTCTTTTTAGAGCATGTTGGCCCAGCGGTTATGGCCTCGCCTCTTATGGACGGAGTTATGGGTTCAAATCCGGGCAAGTACCAACGTGACCTTTTCAATTATAAAAATATAGTTAATAATAAGTCTGAAATCGTCAACCCGACGTCAGCAAGCGTGGTGATCAATGCTCGTGCCTTCTCTGTATGGGAAGCTGCCTTTGCCCTGCAGTGTGACAATAATAAGCTGGCATTAGTGATGATGAAAAAAAAAATGCAGATAGTAAGTATTAACCCACGACTATGTCCGACTTTAATTACTAATTCTCAAAGCAACCCAAAGCTCTAACCACTGAACAAAGCCCCAGACTACGTTAGATAAAAGCTTTAGATTCAGTTCTCACAGAACAAGTATCTAGATTTATGTGCGACACGTACCGACAAAAAATGTTCCCAGTCGCATGCCTATTTCCGACGAACGAGCTTTTGCAATTGCCAAGACTCCGTATATAGACGGTTCTAAAGCATATTTATTTTATAAGCGAAGAAAAACATAAATCACAAAATCTTCCGCTCCAAATATTGTCAATGCCGTGTAGTCTTCCCGACAAAGAAATCAGACCTTTCCAACTGTCTTTATCATTGAGCCATCTATTGAGCAAACCGACTTTACTGGCTCTATAAAAAATATACAATAACTTTCGACGTAGAATGTACTGTCGCGGGCACATGTTTACGCTTACGATGCAGTAAGAGTAATGCTCGTTTTGATTTTTATGAGAACGTAACATTAGATTTTGTGATAGCAAGTTTGTGTAAGTATTGTGATTTACCAGAATAAAATAATAAATGTAAGTACCGAGGAATGTACCTACTTGTTTCACTTATAACGGTACCTATGGGCACCCTCGTATCTACTTAGACATCGTAAACTAAAGGGTATTTCCCTTATCTATGAACGATTATCGGGTCCGTCGGGTTTAGCTTCAATGATAACATTATCGCTTAAAGTATTGCTTTTTATCGCTTAAAGTTTTTACACCCTATAAGTATGCACATAAAACTTCATTTTATCAAAGGGTTTGATAAAAATTAAGTTTTATAGGGCGCAATAACTAATAGTAGTTAACACATCGTTTTGGTCATTATCACCAGATTTTATTCGGAACAGCTTCCTGTGTTCCTAATTCTCTAAATCTCCCCCGGGCCTGTCGAATCTTATTTTTTATTGTATTAAAAGTAAATAGTGTTATCAGTGCCGATATTATACAAAGAACCCGTAGCCGTATTCTTTATGTTTGGTTCAATATTTTTTATGTTACAACCAAGACGCGACGCAGCCGGCCTTAGCACGTGCGCAAACTTGCCACCGACCGTTACATCAATCTTGTCTACCTTGGTATATTTTGTGCAAGCTTTTCTTGTACGGATCCTTTAAAATTCCATTCTTAGTCCCCTTGGTTTTGAATAAAAAATGTTTGCGCTCGTTGTAGCGGTTACGACGTTGTGTCACCGGGAGTTCCGGCACCTTCAGTAGACAATGAAGGCATTCAACGTCTGGACAATGCGAGAGGATCCCGTGCTGCAGCGATTAGTTGGATTTATTTAACGGTTGTGATCTCAAGGATGACCCCGCCGATATCGAGGCGTACCTAAGGAGTCTCCGTATATATTTAACGTGTTTGTGTGGCGGTTGCTTTTATTTTTTGTTAACTGTCGTCGTAACTGTGACATACACGTAAAGTTTGAATACGTTATACCGGTCTTCTTTCATGGAGTTCTTGGAGCACAAGGTCAACTAAAAACGTTCTCACAGAGGCACAGATCACTTATCTTTTGTAAGAGAGACTGAATGTAACCGGTATAACGGACAAGAGTTTGTTACTAAAGGGTTACATTTCTAATGAGTTTTGTAAAATAAATCGAATTAGGTACATTTGAAATTATTTGTCATTCCCGCTTACATTACGTAAATTATATACGTAATAGGAATTTATTAACTTTAACAACAAACATAATATTTACAACCTTCTAATACTACTTAAACTACAAATTATTAAAATAAAAATATAAGCTAAGCATTGCCATACAACGTGGCAATGCCGCCAGTCTCTTGGGCACATTACCAGTCGACAGCGATGCGGAGGAATATTTCGACGCAATATTTTAGTTTTTTTAACAGTTTTGGTAGTAAATGATATATATATATATATTTTTATTTGAATAATTTATACCTTCTAATAATTTATAAATTCTTGATCTAAAGTCGCAAACTTTCATTCTACTCCTATGAGTTTCAAAACATTCGTATATTATAGAGTGATAGGGGAGCAATTATGTTGGGAAACGATTAACGAAAGTGGTTTGGCACGCGCGCCACCCGCATGTGACATGCGATGGCACATGTCGGGTGACGTCAACCTATCTCGCGGCTCGACTAGACTTCCTAAAATCAAAGCTGTGTAGCAACTCGTAGCATCGTAGCACCATCGTAGCACTAACGTAGCACGCTGTAACACGTCGCCTGACGAGATAGATCTTAATTGAATAATAGATGGGTTGGTATTTGTTGTAGGTGTAACTGTGCAGTGTTCTCTGAACCCTTTAATTACCAGTTTTGCATTCCAAAGAATCACTGCCATTAGAAACCTCTATTAGAAAACTTTTGTAGGTAAATAATAACGACAATAATGTGTAGTTTGCCTAGCACAAGTTTAGCTGACACAATTTTCATAGAGAATTTGATGAATAGGTATTCAATCGAGATCTAGGTATGGATATACCACTCATTCCTCTAAGCTCAACAGCTTAGAGTTCCCTATGTAATAAGTATAATTGCATTATTTTGCACCTGGTCTTAATATTAAATTCTCGGTACGTTAAAATAAGTATAATTACTAGGTATTTCATGATGAGACATATGAGAAAATATTCAAACAATTGAAAATATCAACAAATCGGATCGATATCCCATGTATTAAAAAACGTGTGAATACTCCGGCAGGACTGCTGTTGGTGACAAAATAATGCTGTGGGTATGCGGGCGGCACGCGTCCGTACTGTGCATTTTACACATTTGATTAATATTTTTATTGAGAACAAATCGTGTGCCCGATAGGATATCCCATCGGCAATAATAGCGAACTACCATACAAATGTTCATCCTATTTAACCGCTAAAGGATAAAATCAGGAATTAAATTATCCAGAAAAGAACCGGAGTTACCGACATAGCTTGCAGAGTAAGCAAACTGAAATGGCTGTGGGCTGGCCATGTTTGTCGAAGGACCGATGGCCGGTGGAGCAGACGAGTCCTGGAGTGGAGACCGCGTATCGGCAAGCGTAGTGTGGGACGCCCCCCAGCTAGATGGACGGACGACCTAACGAAGGTGGCTGGGACAGACTGGATACGGAAGGCGGAGGACAGGGTGTTGTGGCGCGCCTGGGGGAGGCCTATGTCCAGCAGTGGACTGCAATAGGCTGAGTTGATTGATTGGTTTAACCGCTTAAAGTGATGTTTTTAAAAAATCCTTCCTTAGTGCTCACCTTCGTTTTATAAGAAACTAGCAGCACCCCGCGGTTTCACTCGCATAAGTTTAGATCCCGTGGGAATATCGGGAAAACATATTATCCTATGTATTAATTCTAGTTATAAATTATCTGTGTGCCAAATTTCATCCAAATCCGTTTAGTAGTTTTTGTGTGAAAGAGTAACAAACATCCATCCATCAATCTTCACAAATTTTCGCATTTATAATATTAGTAGTATAGTAGTAAGTACGATTAAGCAGGAAGTAGGATTCTTCTGCAAAATTTTATGCTTGTAGATACAGCGGTTTAGACCGTGCGTTGTCTATCAGTGAGTGAATGAAAGTAGATCTTTTGTACAAATAAAGCCCTTTGAATTCAAGTACAAAGTAAGGTTTCACAGTAAAACTAAGTAATACCATCATCTATCCCTATAGTACACGCCGAAAACGAAAAAGCTCGTCGCATTTGCGGCAGGTGGCGGCATTTCCTGGGAAAATCCTTTTTTGTATGTAACTATTAATATAAATCTCTCCGTCATCGGCCCTCGGTTTGCAAGTAATGACACTATCAGTATCTAATTCAAGTAGCCGGGCATTCGTCACACTTTACGGCAAGGGATCGCTATGACATGGGTATCAGGAGGATTGTCAATCATCCTGCAGAGATTCCGGAAAGTAGTTGCAGCGAAGGACCGGATGACAGACACCTCGACCGTTCCCAACTGACATATTGCTCTAAACGTCCGTGCGATCCCCGACATTTATATTCCAGTCCCGAACTTTCGATCCCAGATAATGCTTTTACAATAACGATCTCGAGATGACGACGAATTCGATTTCAATACTGAACACCGTCCTACAGGCACCTATTTATTATGATAATTCACGCTCTAACTTTTTGTGTTGGAATTTAAAAGAGCTGAGAAATAGTTTTAAAAAAAAACTGGGTTTGAATACAATAGGATATTAATTATGTAACGTTTGAACTTGGGTCTGTTTATCGATAGTAAATTCAAATGTGAGATTAGGTATAACCTAAGAAAAAAAATGCTGCGAGTTTGAATAAAACGGAAACATTATATCTAATTAAAAATGCATTTATAGGCGAAGGTACAGTTTTTTTTTAAGGCGGTCCGCCCGTGATGCACCGGCACAGCGCATTGTAAAAGAAGGCTTTAACTTAAAATGCAGCGCCGAAATCGTGCAATTTTATTCGAGTCGTTGCCAGCTGGTTGAATAAAAAGCAAATTTTAGATACACCTTGCGCCTTTGCTGTGTTTTCCCACGATATCAGTGCGAACTCTTTGGGGGACCGCCCGACCATCTGTAAAGTAGATCCAAAAGTACGAGAGAAACTAATGAAAACATTTAGCTGCACTTTGGCTTTATCGCTGTAGATTTATGTTTTAATTGTTCCGTGAGAAATGAAACTAAAATTGGAATAAATTCTATTATAATAATTGTGTGCTTTGTGCAATTAAACTTTAATTTGTATTTCCGTATTTAGGTATAAGTTTGCATTTCAATGTCTAATGAGATAATTTATAGATATGCTAGTGTTTATTTTATTGCGTAGCGTTTTTGTCACTATTTCCTTAAGGATAATTTGTCTAAAATAATATTATTGAAATTTATTTCTATGTTTAATATTTAAATCTCTAACTTGTTTATTCCAACACACACTGCCTTCTACATCTCTACCCACCTACCTATGTTCTTAGAAAAGGAACCTCTGAATAGTAAACGCGAATTAATTTGCCTGTTTGTCTATATTTTTTACAACAATTTATTTTATCATTATTGAAGTTCTTCTCAGAAGAACTATATTGAATATCCTACTTTTATTTTCGAAAACAAAATTTATATAAATAAAGAAACCGTAACTTATGAGAACGTTCTAAAATTTCGTAAAAGCTTGGAAAACAAATTCTAAAGTTACACATATTCTGGAGCGAGCTTTTTTTTACACAAGAACGTGTAATAAATAAGTATTTCTATTACGACAGTTCTGTCTCCTAAAACATCTCAAGCTTATTCGCGTACGGTAATGGATGGCGTGTCCCAAAATTTCGTATCAAATAGTTTAACGGCGAGCGACCTCTATATAAAACGGGGGATACCTGAAGAATAGTACGTCTCAATATGCAATAAAATCGGAAAACGTATGCGACCTCAGATCCGAGAGCACACCTGAACTAGATTACTGTATCCGCGCTATAAAAAACCTACGTTCAATCGGGCGCATAGAATAAGGGCGAATTTGAAAAGGACTCCGGCGTTGTTCCGCAGCGGTATCAAACAGGGGAGAGTACGACGTACCGGAGTTTTTTATTCACATAAACAGTTTTACATGGGAGTTCGGTGATAAAAGAATCCCGTTTACTGGTAGTCGCATTGACGGTGGAATGACTTCCTTGTAAAGTCTTGAGCAGTCCATCAAATCTTGTCAATGAATTGTTGCTTTTGTGAAGATCTTAGTTTTGATAATGCATGTGTTCGGGCTTATTTCTCGCACACCTTGAACTGTATGGCGTTTGTTGTTTTCGTGGGCACAGCTGTGCCTTTGTTATGTTACATTTAGCTAAATTTCGTTTGAAACTGATTTTAATTAGGACCTTACATCATTTTTAACAGCTATGCAGGAAGTTAGATTACCTAAGCAGTTTATACCGCCCGAGCATGGACTATTTTTCTTACTGTTTATTCTATTGAAAAGTCGCCGCCGCGCTTAGCACAAAGGTGTGTTTACGCACGAATAAAACGAGCGTATTTGGACCGATTCTTTTATTTTCGGTGTTTTTGATTCACACCCGTGCAAGTGGTGTGAAACAAAAACACCTCGTAGTATAGAAGAATGCCAACGGCGCGATGTCGCGTTCGCCTTGCTGTAATAATGTTATAGGTAGGTATTTAGTCCTTTGCATGTGACGGCATCGCGTAATAAAGTTGGCCCGGCCGCGTTCTGGGCGCTTAATATTAAAAGCTTAAAGCTCACCTCACATCCTCGTCTACACTCTACATAGGTATGTCCTTTGCAATCTTTCCGTTGTTGCCACGACCTGAATCCGCTTTTGTCCCACATGAAAAGAAAGGGGGCCAGAAAGCGAGTGTGTGCGTAAATAATTGAGGAGAGGCGCTCCGCCTTGTGAGGAGATGTATTAAACAAAACTCATTGGGAAGTGCGCCACGCCGCTTGCACGGGTTCGCTTCAGCACCTAAAGTTACGTATTCAATCAGGGCAACTTCGCTTTGTTACACATTTTGTAGTGTGAAACTTTCTTTAAACGAAGTTAATACGTACTTGGTTCATGAACTTTCTGTCTTCAAATATAAAAAAAGAAACACAAGAAAGATTCGCATTAATCAATTTTGAATTTTATTATTCTCGCCATACACCGGGATCTGTTTTCGGAAAGGATTTGGCAGTGAAGCGGGTTATGATAATCGGCTGCCACCATTCCCGAACTTCCCGTGTCCCCGTCTTAGATAAATCCTACCAATCTCCTACATAAAACTTTGTAAGATATACGATCATGAAATATTATATTATATTATGATCTTGAACACGTAGAGCAATTTGAAAGATGAATTGATAAAAAGGTTTACTTAACGTTTCGTTAGATTTTTCGTTTGTTCAGTGTGATTTTATAATTAATAAAAAGCTAAGTATTTACTTACTTATTTCAGGATGATTTGTTTTGCCTTATAAGAATTAGGTGAGTCTGTAATTTTCGTGCAGTAATGCATAGAAATTTATGGGTTTTTTTTTTAAATTGGGCATGGCGTGTTCTACAACTTTACTGGATCGTGAGCAATAACCGGCGGGGTAATTGCGTAACAGACTATCAGTAGCAATGGCTTTCATTTTGTCACTTCAACAACATTCATTGCGTTAATTACGTTGTAAAGTAGAGTTTATTTTAACATATGGAGCAATGGATTAGCAATATCCTTCAAATGATATCGATAGTGTGTTAAGCAATTAGGGTGCAGTAGGTAACTCTGTATGGGTGGGTCACTTAAGTAAAGAGGTAATCCCTTAATTTAATATTTTGTATACTTCAACAATACATAATAGGCACGCATTTGTATCACTTTTGCCTTACAATCTTTTCACAACAGCGAAACTTTTCAAGTCGACGAAAAATTGTAGAATTTACGTGCTGACTATAAAATATTATGTGACTGTGTAGCACATTTTATTTATTATGTACTTTATTTCGTATAATTTTTCCGCTATTTTGCTCGATATTCTTCTGTATTGTTGTCTTTTATTTTTCCTTCTTCTTTCGAAAATCGGCTTTGACAAACAGGCACAAAATAATTCCTTAAGTATTCTGTTTTGGCAATTTCGTACTTAAATTTATTTGAAAGAAGATACGATACCTTAAGCTTTATTTTCGAATACTTAGGTACACACGCCAGTACATCAAGCTACCTCAAACTGTAAAATTTTCTCAATCAACCTTGAACCTAAAGCATTAGTGATAAAGTTGAAAATCTAGTAAAGAAATTTGACTGATTGTAGTAGCTTCATGTGCTGGGTATGTACGTACAGACGCCAGCAGGTCAAACTACCCGAAACTGTCAAATTTTTCCAATCAGCCTTGAACCTTAATGCTGTAGCGGTAAAGTTGAAAAACTGTTAAAGAAATTTGACAGATTGTAGTAGCTTGATGTGCTGCCGTCTGTTCCATTGACAGTTGCTACATAATAATATCCTAAGAGGAAAAATCTACTAAGGTACTTACATCCGCTTAGTTTTCGTTTGCCGTATCTCTTAAGTACACAGACCAGCAGCTGTCTGAAATATCAACATCGATTTTCTGCTGAATAATTTCAGTCAAGGTTGTCGCTAATTATTCTAAAGGAGAAGATAATTTAATACATAAAAAGAAATACTAGTAAGTATTTTTATATTTATGTATGCAAACATTAAGGCCCATATTTTTTTTTAATGGGCCCCGACGTAAAGTCTTGAATTTCTAGACTACAGTCTAGAAATTCAAGACTTTTGTTTTCCTATTAATAGGTTACCCATTAACATTCTCTTGTTAGAGGCAAGCGATTATGGACATTCTAATGATATAATGAGGCTTCTAATGAGCGGCCTAGTAGCGAGTAGGTAGCTCTGAGGGCCAATTCCCTTAATTAAAAACGTTCAAAATCTAGTCGCAATCTCATCTCAGCGAGAATCAAAGTCAAAAGCCTGTCAAAAATGTATGGACATTAGAGGTATATGTAACAGATTGAGACTGAGATCAGACTGTGAACGTTCTTGAAATTACGAGAATTGCCCCTCAGATTCAAAAGATTACATGTGACTCCCGTACTTACTGATAGATGTTTACGGCTTCAATGGTTACGTATAATATTATTCGTGTACCTACATTATTTTGTTTATCCTACTTCCTACTATCCTACTTAATAATATTATAAACGTGAAAGTTTGTATGGATGGATGGTTGGATGGCTGGATGGATGGATGGATGTTTGTTACTCTTTCACGCAAAATCTACTGAACGGATTTGGATGAAATTTGGCACACAGATAGTTTATAACCAGGATTAACACATAGGATACTTTTTGTCCCGATATTCTCACGGGATCGAAACCTATGCGGGTGAAAGCGTGGGGCGCAGCAAGTATAATATATATATTTTTTAATGATTTAAACTAGTTGTTGACTGCGATCCCGCCTGATGGAAAGCAGTGATGCAATCGTTGATGGTAAAGCGCACTAATTTATTATGAGCCGATTCACTCTAGCCTTAAATATAAACAAATGGTGTGGGTACACGAATGATATACATATAATAAGTAAATTTAAGTTATACTTAGTAATCATTAAGGAGTGTTCTTATAGCGAATTTGAGTACCAATACAAACCATTTCTGGTTTACTGGTACAAAACAAACATAAGAAACGTAAGTAGTATAAAGACTGTATGCATAAATAAATAAATAATAAAAGCAATGAAATTATTTATCAGGGTATAGATTACCTACTTATTAATTGTAAGATTGATTTGAGCCGTAATTGTTAATTTATCGTAAATGTATGACGTAAATACGATTAATAGTAAAACGTTTTGGAAGTAATGTTAACGATTTAATATTAATGACTACTAAGAGTGGATTATTAAGGAAACTAAACTAAGTTGGTTTTACTTTAGCTTCATGCGAGCTTGGATGAAAGTTTTGTAGTCTTGCTTAATCCTCTTTATAATTATAGAGTTGGGATTAGGTAACATTATGAATAAAACAATCAAAGCTGAACCTACGACCTATAACTCGAACCCAAACAGGCGCTTTACTTTGTGTAAATTATTTCATCACCACTGCTCTCAAAATGGTGAAGGAAAACATCGCGAGTAAACCGGCATGTCCTAGAACTAAAAATTCGAAGACATGTGACATCTACCAACCCGCACTGGGCCCGCGTGGTGGATTACAGCCCACTCCCTCTCGAAGGGAGGAGGCTGTCCCAGCAGTGGGAACATTATAGGCTGATTATGTTAATCAAAGCTGCTATTGCATGCTAGGTGGTGCATGACTTAATTTTTGTTTAGCCTATATTGTCCCACTGCTGGGAAAGGACCTATCCCAACTCCTTCAGTCTTAAAATAACAAAAAATTATATCCGCAATAACGTCTGTCTGCGACGAAGTTGAAAATCACACCGCAAATGCGGAAACGTTACGCTCGTCCTGTGCTCACGGCAGCGGTATTAGCAAAACAAAAATCACGTACACAAAAGAGGGTAAACAAGAGGAATAATAAATGCACGAAGGTATTACAAATTGAGCTCGAGTTGGATCTCATTGTCTTTGTAGCCCACGTGCATTTCCCTCGGGGTGCACGTCTGAATCGCCCGCTTTCTGTAACCGGACCTTACATGCGCATTTATAGCTAAAACATATGCAACGACTGGACAAAGGCCACTCCTTTTGTTATAACTTCAATAAATTGGCATGTGAAGCTACTTTGTTGAGAAGGGTTGATGCTGGGAATGGGAACAAGTTTCTGTTGAAGATTCTTTAGATGTAAGCTTTTGAATGTACTGTTGTTAATCTGTTCTCGTTGGGGCAGTCGATCTACAAAAGCTCGCGACGGCAAACGAACGTTCCTGGTCTTCTTATTACTGTTAATTCATGAGGAAACTGTGTATATTTTCCACAGCGTCTGTTATCTAGAACAAGGTGAACCTTCGCGTAAAATTAGACTTTTTTACACTTAAAACTCCTTTAACATAAAAAACGTTTCTGAAGTTTCTTTAACGACTCCCTGGGTAGACATAACAGAAAATTAAGTATTACCAAGTCTTGTATATTTACCTTTACTGTCCAAAAGGTGAAGGGAACGTATTGAAACCGGATGTAGGTAGGAAACGGAGCATATAGGGTACTGACAAGCGGAATGCTAGGAAAATAATTCCCGGTGGAAACATTGCAAATAGACGGAACACAGCATAAACCGAGTGCATAGCCACAGTTCGATTGGTTCGGGGAAGAGAGGGACATGTTCGCCCGCAGACAAATAAGGGAAAATTTATACTGGGTCACATTTTCACGACGGGTTTTGAGTAAAAGTTTGTACCTTTCAGCAAAGTGGATCTTGGTTGGGATCGGACGATGGACAGCATTGGAATAAAGGGATATCGACATTTGTATTCGAAGATATGCGTTAGTTTTTATGTTAAATCATATTACATCATATCATGTTGAATGTATATGCTGTTGTTATTCTATGATAAATAAATATCACTCCAATAAACCTCCTCTGAAGTATTATTCCTTAATGTTGATCAATGCAGGTATTGATATTATCTAAAGTACCTAAGAGCGCTGCGTCTCTCCGAAATACATCGCAAAATGTAACAAAGAGATTCTCTCATAAAGATGAGGAGCATCTTCCTGTTTCGCTAACAATATACAACGAACCTCATTTCGTCTACCAATTTTCTCAATCAATGGGTAACGATTAAGGAGTTTCATTTTCAGTAATGGATTAATTGGTTGGTAAAACTCTAGCCAGATAGGCACTTTACTTTGTGTATTTAATTTCATCATCACTGCTCTCAAAACGGTGAAGGAAAACATCGTGAGGAAACCTATGTCCTAGAACCAAAAATCCGACCACGTGGGCAGATGCGGGTTGGCGGTCTCCCTCTCACAGAGCGGAGGCCTGTGTCCCAGCAGTGGGAACGTTATAGGCTGATTATGTTTATGCTTTATGCTAGCCATGGTAATCTCCATAGGTACTCGAAGCTATCACAACAAACCTATCGCCTGCGTTACGATCGTTGACGTTTTTCATAATGGAGCTTTTCCACCTGTGTCGATTGATAAAAAGCTTAACACTCATTATTTAATATCAACGTCGGCCGGTAAAAGAACATTAATATTTAGTGCTCAGATTCGTACATTCGTTGATTGTGTTGTGTGCCGCAAAGTTATTATGCAAAACAATAGATCAATAGTGACAAAAAAAAATTACGAGAATTTTTTCTAGGGTTGTCAAAAAACATTTTTTGAAGTTTCATAGAGAAGTGCAATCTACGCGGTTAAAATGTGTACACATGATGGAACAGCATTTTTTTTTTAAACAACCAAATAATATTTCATCTAACTCAGAATCATGTAGGTATTGAATTCGTGATAACGGGTTGCGCGTCGAAGTCCCTGCCACCCTCTATAGTAATAATGATAATAGTCCATATGTTGGTTAAGCTTTCTTGACGTTGTGCCGTTACTCCTTCTTGCATCAGTTTTAATCGGAACACCAGTAACTTTTTTTATTTTAATCTGTTGCCAAAAACAAAAGTCCGTTTCTATGAAATTCAGTTAGGCACAAATAAAACGAAATAAATATTGGACTGGTTCAGCTACAAAGCATACTCTAGCATGAAATAGCGTTGCCAACAAGCTCGACATAACGCGGCTTAATTTGGACCCGCAACATACCAACAATTTTATTCCCAAATAGTTGAATTCTGACGGGTAATCGTAATGCGGCATATACCTATTGGTTATTTTGGCATGTAACAATATGCGTTACCGTAGTGCAGTAACGTGTTTGTATTTGTGCAAGCGTGAGAAAGCTTCACAGTATTGCGGGTAGATATCGTGCACCTGGTCGCTTCCGCAAGGATATCGATTTGTATCCTATCCACCTTTAATAGATATGAAGTGAAACGGTTTTGGCGTGTTGGGGTGCTAGTCATTTTCTTTAAGTCAGGGTTGCCGTGATGGAAACTGCCACTGCAATACTTTTAAGAACGCTGTCTGAGCGCATCTTCAACCGATGCAAGAATTAAATGCAAGCGCAGTGATTTTTTTTAAAAAAAAAAACGTTGCCCCACTTTAAGAATTACTCCTGTATCTTGGGTGCGTTTTACAAACATTTAAACTCACATACACAAACAGCCAGATCCGGAACAACTACAAAAAAAAGACAACAAAATCAAAACAATCAAAGTCAAAGTCTATTTAAAATCATAAACATTTTTGCACATGAAGCTGAGTGTGTATATAGCTTCTGAATAAAATACCCCCCTTGAAGGAGTCATAGCTGTTTCAAGGGATACCACTCTTCATTCAGAAGTTAATTTTATTCTCCCCTTAAGCCGATCGAGACTATAAGCTTAAAAGTTGCGAAGTCCGTTTAGAAGTTTCTTGACACCGTCGAGATTCGAGATATAACATAAAATAACAAAATAAAAGATCTCCAAACTGTCGATCCCAAATACTTTACGAAATATCTTGACGTTACAGACACATCCACTTAGACGGGTCTTTTTCCAAGTCTAGCGCCCGAGTCTGATTAATTGTCCAGATTAAAGTCTTACAGTGACACTCAAATTAATTACATCACGAACTAAACGAAAATTCTTGATACAGATATTGAATATCTTTTCATTATTAAGTATAATGTTTTACGAATGATTTATAGTCTTCAGTTGAAGTTCCTTATAAAGTTCGATGCCTAACAAACGGAACAGCCAACGCTAATACTGCAGTTAGTTCCGCACAAAAAGCCAAGAATATTTAAGTTGTTCTGGACAAGTTAAAGTCAAAGAATCATTGCATTACCCACCCTCTTTTACCTTAATAAAATAAAGGCCTCATTATATTAAGCAAAGCACGTTCTCCGGTATCGCTGAAAAGATCTTTTGTTCGGCAGCAAAACACTTGGGGCGAGTCAATCGTCGAGCGAGCCCCGTTAAGCTTTGTGCCAGTCTGCAAATTAATGACTAGCAAGTACTGCGCCGCGTACGCAGTCTAAAGTTTCACCTCTCTTGTTTACACCCTATTAGGTTTTTGTAGGCTTACACTTGCTCGTAAGTATTATGTATGACGACTCGTTGGTTCCGAATCCGGGTAATTGAGCTTTGATTTCGAAGCTAGTATTAAACTCTGGTAAAATACGCTGACAAGTTTTCGAGCACCGCTGCCGTACTTGACAAACTTTGTATGAAAATGTTTCATGCTATGTTCAGCTTACGATAGTAGTCACAATGTAACAGTAAAGCTTTCAGGAAAGCAGCAGTATTTTATGGAACAAAATTTGTTTAACTTTAACTAAACTTTTGACTGTAATTTGTATGAACAAATGACCTATGTTGGCTCGCCCGCTATTACATGGGACTTAAAAACATAACTAGCGATATGTGGCTGTACTATAGATACACCTCTGCCTAACCCTTCAGGGAAACAAGGCGTAATGTTATGTTATGTTATACTATGTCATAACGGTTTATTTTCAGTTTTCACTTAGAACAAATTGGGTTTATTAAGTATAACAAATGCAACCCGCATAGTATTTTGACTTAAAAATGGTTTTAGTTATATTTTCTGTTTCAAGAAGGAAAGTAGACAAGCACAAATATAAACAATTCTTCACTGGTATTTTTTTTATTGCTTTGCAAACTGTTTCTAAAAGAAGACGTAAATTATATGAAAGAATACTAGTAGGTAGTAATAGTGCTGTTTTCTATGTATTTGTAAAAGATTTATACAGGAAAAAACAATAACCAGTGTGCAAACTGAAGCCAAGCGAACAAATTTTACGTCGGTTATCACCAAAAAAAAATCTGCTGTTTCATAGAAAAGTGCTTTCACCTAAAACCTACGCGGACCTTCTAAGAACCTACGCGTTCAAAATGGATGGAAGATTTTTTTTTATAAATGATGAAAAATCTAGAATCATAATATTATGTCCTGTATGTATTGAGAATATCTTCGGTGTTACGTATCGCGAATTAAGCAATATTGCTGAAGCGGGTGTTGTACAGCACTAGCACTAAACATGTTATGTAGAGACCTGAACTTTGTCGATTAGCTCTGAATATTGCAAGTGCGCAGCCTGCATCAACAGGGTAGCATTATATGTATGGAAATTACTGTTACCTTAATTAGTATTAGGGAAGTACCTAATATGTATACCTAGTAACGGCAATTTCTGACGTTACCAACGGTTATTCCAGAACTATTTTGCATAACAACAGTCTGTACCGTGTGAAAGTATCAAGCCAACCCTCTTATAAAATCGTGTGATTATCGTCTACAATAATTCAATTTCAGTTACGATTACACAAGTTCCCACCGGGCAGGATTTCTCCCCTAAAGTACAGGTAACAGATAGAAGGTAAGACGTTCGAGGGGACGAAATCAATGCATACAAAGAATAGGGCGCCATTGTGTGCGCTTACGCAAGGAGACCACGTGCGCGCGCGCTCCCACGGTCACATGAGGAGGGATTTCGGGAATCAAATAAAAGGGCCAAAATTCCGCCGATTGAATCACATTCGACCAGAAAGCGTTACAGTGCACAGCTCCGGGGGATCGCGCACCCGCGCCCCCGGTGGTGCTCGAATAACTTACCGCCAAAGTTATCAGTTTGTCAATTAAAAGTTTAAAATAAGTTGTGTTAATTTACTGTTAAATTAACGGTAAACTGTGAATAATGAGAGAAGTCTTCAAAACTGAAGTTCAGAGCAGTTCCACGGAAAAGAAAAGTAAGTTACTTTATACAAGTTTTGTTATAATGTTACTTTCAGTGTTGTGTATTTTAATTGCAGGGTTGTTATTTACAATATTATCTAGTTGTTATTATCTATTGTCTGGTTGAGATTCTGTGATCTAGAAGACCACAATTTTTTTTTGTATTGAACTTCAACTAAATGTTTCTTTACTTTTAATTGTTACAGATGTGGACTAAAGGAACTTGAGAGAGGAAGGAGAGATACAAAATTCGGAAATGACCAAATTTACCAAATTCCAATATCGATTTATGGATCAACTGCAAAGCAGCACTTTGTTACCAATGACTGGCAGCAGTATCAACTATGTATAACCAAAGGAGACCACTCATATACTACCAAAGGAGACCCCTCATATACTACCAAAGGAGACAAGGTGAATACAAATCATCGTTTCTAGACTCCCCAAAGATAGGATAGGAATACTTAGAACTTAAGGCTTTCGTGTGGCTTAGGGAATAAGTGAATACCTGTCGGTCGATTCTGTAAAAATATCACTGTGAAAAGTTAGGTGAAGTGAGCTTAGAGTGAGCTGTCAATAGTGTCAATCCCTAGCATTAGTTGGAATGACAGTTCACTCCACGCTCACTTCACCTAAGTTTTCACGGTGAGATGGTTATAGAATCGCACTGCTGTAAGGTAATGTGTTCATCATGTGTACATACCAAATGTTTAGTTTAGTGAAGTCTTTTCATTAAGTAAGGTTAGGATAGACGTTAGATAAGTACTTGCAGCAAATTTTAAGAGCATAGTGGTTCACGTTGAACCGAAAGTGCCTTAATGATCGGTGTTGTTGTAAAAACTTAGTTACGTTTCATGTTTTGTTTGCACCCGTTCCAATTGTTCATGTTTTGGACATGTTTTTGCTATTGTTACATCCGTTGGATACTACTATAGTAGTTGTTTTCTGTTAATTTCGGCTCCAGATTAAAATTCTGTATTTGCACATGCAGCTGTTACTTTCAGTAATATTTGTACATTTGACAATTGATACGTATAAAACACTCACTATTCGAGTATAGCTCCTGCTAAAGTTCTAAAGTTTTCCTTCCGATTTTCAACAACGAAAACATAGTTATGTACATCAAAATGTTGTGTTCATGTTTTTTAGTTTTAATTGTTGAGTTTTTGTTTCAATTTAAGACGAACCAGCTGGCCTGGAAGCTCGTCATTAATTGTTGATGTATCATAAATGCCAATTTGTCAAGTTAAGTTTTTGTTTAGAAACGGTTGAGTTTTTGTTTTTTCAATAGAAGGCCCATTGAAACACTTTCGATATTTTTTTGAATAATTCACGAACAGCCAAGTCAATTAAGCTTGGGTATAAAATGATTAAACGAATGTTTTGTTAAATTATGAACAAAAACTGTTTCATAATTTCTTGTTGTTAATTCAGTTCAAGTTAATAGAATCCCGTCATTTGTTTACGTATTCAATGGGTCAAGTTAAGTTTTTGTTTAGAAACTGTTGAGTTTTTGTTTTTTCAATAGTAAACCCAAACACTTTCGATAACTTTTTAGATAATTCAAAACAACCAAGCCAATTTAGCTTTGGTTTAAAACGATTGTATTTTTGTTTCGTTAAAGTATGAACTCAAAACTGTTTCATTATTTGTTGTTAATTCATTGCAAGCTAATGGAATCCCGTTATCTGTTAATGTATTCTATAACTTCAATAAGCCTAGTTAAGTTTTTGTTTGAAAACTGTTAATTTTTTGTTTTTTTCTATAAAAAGCCCAAACACTTTCGATAATTTTTTGGATAATTCAAAACAGCCAAGTCAAAGCTTCGGTTGAAAACGATTGAATGTTTGTTTCCTTAAAGTATGAAACCAAACCGTTACATTTTGTTGTTATTTCAGTTCACGTTAATTGTAAGATTTGTTGTTTTTTTGTTGAACACGTAGTTAGATATCAAATCGTTGATTTTACTGTTGATTTAAAGTTAAGTTTTTGTTTTGTTCTTTGCTATCAATAACTTTTTCGGTAAAATCATCTCTTAAAAACTTAAATATCACTAAAATTACTTCCGTCAATTGGCTTCAATTTTGTTAAAGTTATTTGTTATTACTTGTTAGCTACTCCATTGTTGATTTGACTGTTGTTTTCGTTAAGTTTATGTTTGCATTGTATAACCATTTCCACTTCCGGTATTTAAAAATGGTTATATACACTTTCGAACCAAATACCTTTTGAGTAAAATGAAAATATTCATCAATTCATTAACAGCTTTGTTAAGTTTTTGTTAATACGTAGGACTAAGTAGTTGATTTGACTGTTATTTGAAGTAATGTTTTTAACTATCCTGTTTACTTAACTTAAATAGCCATCTTGTGCCCAAAATTTTGTTCTGAATATTTCTTTTACCATTACTTATTTAGCTTTTTTCTCGGTTTTTTGTTTCTACCACCTTGACTAATGTCACATGTTTGGTTATTTATGTACATTCAAATTCCACTTGAGAGCCCTTCAATCTTAAGCCTAAACACCTCTTTAAAAACTTCTTTCATCGCTCCATTTATTTTTTGTTTATTAAGTTTTGTTTATGTTTGAACTAAATAGTTGATTTGTCTGTTGAATTCAACTTAAGTTTTTGTTTTGGCAAGTTTTTTTAAGCACTTCAATAGTTTCCCTTATCTCTTCATTTGAAGTTGTTAGTTAAGTTTTTGTTCATACCCACTTACACTTGTCGAATCCTTGGTTTGAGTACCTACCTATCGATTTAAAGAAATATTATTTCTATTTCCAGTATAAGAACCCACTTAGATCCACATTTTCAATAACTTAATCATATTTTAAGCTTCATAAGTTCCCAACGACTTAAAAAAAAATCTTTTGACAATTCCCTAAAAAATGTTCTTGTTTGTCTCACGTATCTCATCTGATAATCTTTGCATTCATCTGGTAATTTTAAATGGTTTTTGCATAGGTACTGACGCCAGCATATCAAGCTACTATAATCTGTCAAATTTCCTTAATAGATTTTCAACTATCTCGCTAAAGCATTAAGGTTCAAAGTTGATTGGGAAAATTTGACAGTTTCGGGTAGGTTGACCTGCTGGCGTCTGTACTATTCTGCTGTTAAATTGTTGGTATAGGTATATATTCCAGAAAGTCTCAGTAATCTTATCAATTACTAAGATAATTTGTTGAGTTTTTGTTTGCTATGTTACTTTGACCTCCCAATTTGTTGATTTGTCAGTTAATTCAATGTTAAGTTTTTGTTTTGTTTTTTGCCTTTCTACCTAGCCTTATCACTTTTCCTTCGGACATAACTATCCGTGTTTGGTTTTACCTTTTCTTGACATTAAATTCCAATGGTAAAATAGTCCATCTCCTTCCTACAGTTCCCTCTACTTGTAAACTGTTATTTCTTGAAACAATCACATTGTGCCTTATTAACCGTAATGTGCCTGATATTGTTTCATCTTGTGTTGTTTGCCTTCTTATAGGGTTTTGACCACTTAGGTCGGAACCCTATTTGGACGCCCTTAATTTTTTCACTATCATGAATTGTGACTTAGGCCAATGGCGAATCGGTCGTAGGAGAACGGTTGCTGAATCTTTACGAACTGCCTGTTACAAAATATTGTATTGTCTAAATATTGTTATATTAATAATATTTTAAGACATGTATCTGTTTGCGTATATTGTAATAGTGTAACAGTAGAATGGCCCTGTTAACCCATCAGTTACAATCATGATAGATGTTGTTAAGAGTTACTAGCCTACTGACTGTTTTGTCCCCTTTATCAAGTTTTGTTATGGTAAAAGCATCATTATTTCCTCCACACAATATTGTTAATTTAACCTCCAGTTACCCGCCATTACAGTAAAATGTGTTATTAAATTGTAATAAAATTAAAACCTATCCACCACCAATAGTTTCCAAAGTCATTGAGAATAAAATGTTTAAACGGGGATAAAATCGTCATTACGCACCTATTGTTTTTTACCACCTGGTATAATTTTGTTGACCAATTAATATCGTTAATGTTACATAGTTTTAAGCGTTGAATTGTTGTTAAGTTTGTATTGTGATATTATTTGTTAATTTATTGATTATGGCTGTGTTTGTTAATTTTGTGTTAAGTTTTCGTTTTAACCGTTATTGTTCATTGTTCTTTGCCGACATTAAGGCCACTGATAACACCAAAGTGACTGTAGTTTACATTGTAGAATATGTTTGTATTTAAGATTAATCTTAGTAACTACTGTATGTACGAAACTGGTAATTAAAACCTAAGCTCTGTATAAAATTAACAAATAGGTTAGTTAGGGTGATAATTTATTAGAGATGTATGACAGTTCGTGTGTTTGTGTGAATTAGATACCTACAATAAATACAAAAACAACAAAAAAATGGTTTTATTTTTATTGTTTTCTGGGAATAAATAATTTTAAAACTGTAAAGGAAGCGATTGGAGCTGAGCCAACTGTTTTGCCATATACGACGAAATCTAGTTCGCGTAACAGGGTATGTGCGCGAGTGTGGTCGCAAAACAATGTTTCTGTACGATTTAGATAGCAGATACACGGATCTAGGGTAATGAAGATAGTTTTCAGTAGGGAAAACAAGAAGTTCGCCTGATGCAATCTCGCAGCTTAGCTTCTTCTTAATTGCTTAACTTTAAACCGGAGTTGTAAGTGTCGCGGTGGTATTTTACTTTTCAGTGCCTTATAGGCACCAGTCGCGTATGTCTTCCTCTTCTGTCGGGGTACATCGTCTCGTCACCTGATAAAACAAACAACAAACGCCCATGATAGGTACTCCACACTTTCGCAATATATTTGTGCGATGGGTCGCACAATGCGTGCGCTGGATTGGAGGGTGGACACTAGTCACTATGAAGATGGACGGTGGACCACGGATATTCCACTGTCAAAGGTAGCGAGTACTGAAGACTACTCAGCCTACTGTCTTGTACTAGATCTGAATAGGAACTAACTATGTTTGGACAAGCACGGCCCTTGTGTATGCCCCAGTGGCGACAATGTCTTCCTACCATTTTGGGTCTCACAACAGTACTCGCTATGCTATTATTTATTAAAATATATTGTAAGCACATTTGGTGCAACAATGTCGGCACAAAACTAAGAACTACAATCAATTAAAAATGTTACTAAAGAAATGCGTATAACTAACAAAACATTTAGAAACTAATAAAACAATGAATTTTACTACGACGCTCGGCAATAAGCAAATACAATACCTGACCCAAAGTTTCTGAGCGCCGTAGGGTTTCTAACATCTGCCTGTCGGGGGAGCGGTGAATGCTTATGCGAATCCCGCACCCCCGGCCATAGGTAGAGGTGGAACACCGCGGTGGTTTTAGCCGGTAAGAGTCCGGCATACCCCTCTGTCACATGAGGATTTCCACCGCGAATCCAATAAAAAAAAGGGTCTCTAACATCTGGCATAATCTACTTTCTAAAAATCGTTATTATCATATATTGGTACCCATTTGCTGCCCAAAGATAAAAAATAACATGTACAGACGCCAGCACACCAAGCTACCCGAAACTGTCAAATTTTCCCAATCAACCTTGAACCTAATGCTTTAGCGATAAAGTTGAAAATCTATTACAGAAATTTGACAGATTGTAGTAGCTTGATGTGCTGGCATCTGTACCTATAGCTATTTTATTCTACAGCTTAAAACTATGCGATCAACTGTCCTGCACTTTATGTATATTACTAACGATTTTATTAAAGTGTTTTGTGTAAAGGTTTCGAGGACGAGCTACTGAAGTTGGCTGCATCTAGTGAGAATGATTGCGCCAACGATGAAAAATAAAAACATCACTAGCCACAGTACAAAATCTCAAAGCAAATCTCTCTTAAATTTATATCCAAAACCCAAACAGACTTAGGTTGAGCCGAGATCTATAAACCGTTAGCCGTGGGCCATTTCAATCGTATTACTTTTTAAATATATTAAATATATTTTAAGTGTGATAGAAAATGAATATGGAAAATATTTATTGTCCAGCCGATCGATTCTGTAAAAACCTCAATCGTGGAAAGTTAGGTGAAGTGAGCTTAGAGTGAGCTGTCAATAGTGTCAATCCCTAGCATTAGTTGGAATGACAGCTCACTCCACGCTCACTTCATCTAAGTTTTCACGGTGAGATGGTTACAGAATCGCACTGCAGGAATACAGTAAGCAGGTTCATTCGTTAACAGTAAGTTAAGGCGAAATGAGTAGGTAGCTTAAAATACTACCTACAGCTAGGTTACAATATATTATTTGCTAGCGAGCCCGAAACTAGATGTGTGTAAAATCTAACATGATAGGTAACCTTGCACCCGTGCCCATTTATTGCCCCTATCTACAAATAAAACCTCCAATAGATACCTATGTATAATCTCACAAAACTAGCGACCAATAAAGAACATAAAGGAGTTCCGTTTCCTACTTGTTATTGGAGTTTTTCTTCCAATACTTCGCCCATGCAGTAAATGCAGGAAGCGAAAATTCCCCACTATCTCTTCCAAGTGTGTCTAATCTGTTTTAGGGTTGTTTGGCTTACTATTATGGTCAGAGAAATCACTAAGTTGCAAGGTTTTCTATTACTTCCTCCTACCATAACACTTTCACAGTCTTTAACTATGTTCCATTTTCTTTAAAAGGGACTTGGATAATAAGTTGACGTCCTTTTGCGACAGGTTTGAAGTACGGTTGAGCTTATGATTGAGCCACACTCAGCTACACCGCTCGAGTTTATCTTTTACTATGGTACCTATATTACGAATATTGAATGCCCAAGTAGGTAATTAATTGAATTTATGTTCAGAGCTTTTTATTTCACCGTTTCGCTTTTCAGAACGTAGAAATTCTACGTTCACTTTTTATTATTATTAAGTACTGGCTTTTGCCCGCGACTTTGGTTGCGTGAAATTTCTTGTACCCCCGACCCACCCCGCCGAATCGCATCGCCTACCCGCGCTATTACTTCGTCTTCGTTCTTGCTTCTTGCCGACTTTTTTTTTGTTTTTCCTCGGCCCTAGCGTGATGTTAAGTAACCTATAGTCTTCCACAAGCACTGAGCTTTATAATCCAAACAAACAAAATCTTTAGCTTTAATATAAGTATAGATGAGCCTGTTGTGTCCCACTGCAGGGACAAAGGCCTCCCTTCCGTTTTCCACTTTTATCCTAATCATATCTACTATGATCATTCCAATTAAAATACTGTCCGCCTACTCAGTTCCTAGATATTGGACTAAACTAATATTTATCTTCTGTCCTTTTCTTAATGAAATAGATAGAAAAAGATGCACTGAACTTAAATTTAGTTTAGTTTGTGAAGAAGGGAATCGGCGTCAGTATTTACTTACTTATTTAAAAAATACAGCTTAAATCAACTAAGTAGGTACCTACTTCGACAGATATAATAATTCTATTCATGCTCACATGCCCGTTTCATATTTCTAACTTCAGCAGAACAAGTTATATTTGAACGCGATAGTTTAATCTCGTTCTGCTCAGATTTTTCGCACCTCGCAATTTGCTACGATATTTTATATTTCTCTTCTCGATATTTCTTTTACTAACTACAAGTATTTAGCAATTTTCTTCATGTATTTGCATGAGCCTATTGGTTGCAATACCTATTGTTCCTCTTAACAACCTGCATTCTAATTGCGTAACAAACCATGAATCTAAATCAGAATAATTTTGAAGGATATTGCTAATCCATTGCTTCATATGTTCGAAAAATTTGCCGGGTCAGCAACGTAAATAACGCAATGAATGTTGTTGTACTGTCAAAATGAAACCTATTCTTACTGTTAGTGTGCTATGCAATTACCCCACAGGTCTATTTTAAGAAGCAAACATCTTCTTCACGCAGCTACATATTTATGTTCACAAAGTATCGGAATGAGTCAACTTAGAGGTACAAGTATTTCAACAACAACAAAGTTTAAATAAGTTTGCTGGAAGTCAAGGAAACATAGATAAAACTCTTTAGGTACTTATTTTGTTCTCACTTGCGTAACTTTATTGTGCAGACGTTTGAAACGAAAAATTCACAAATTCGAATTTGATAAAATAGAGTAGTGAACTTGTTAGTAGTTGAGTTGAAATTTTATTTTGAACTCATTAAGTATGTAAATAAATTGGCAAAATGAGTACGTAAGGATCGTAGCAGGTGCCGTTCTGTAAATAAAGAACGAAATATGGCGTGAGTATAAATATGTGTGTAAATAAAATTGGTTTGAAATATCTATCTAACTATGATGTAACGAACAAAGTATTATCTTTATCTGAAAACTGTCTCTTGAACTGAGTTTTACATCCGACGTAGTGTAAAAGATAAAATATAAAAGGTATTCGCTTTAGCAAACAGTGACTCGCCTACGATCCAAATATCTGCACGAGAAGCTGAAAATATAACGGGACTACAAGCGACAGACATTTTACCGTCCGATGTAGAAAATAAGTTTGTATTTGTGGATAGGGGCTCGGATGCAACAGAGTTATTGAGGTAAAAATTAATTATGGTTTGGCTTACATTCCAGGTGCTCCTTGGTCTTGTTTCTACGAAAAAGTTTGTCAAAGTCGTTAGTTGGGTTTGGTCGTTTGTTGACAGCGCACCCCGGATGCCGGTCACCACGCCTGTACATTCCTCGCTTCTCTTCAGCTGCTTCTCTGTCCTCTCCTGCTGCGACATCAATGTCCTCTGGTCCAGCTGCACGTGCCTCACTTTCTTTCTTATTAAATTTATATAATAATCAATTTGACGTTGGAAGTGATCTACGGACCAATAAAATTTCAAGTCAGCAAGAATCACAAGCAGAAATGCGGCGTATAAGCTGGCCAGTACAATCCCAAAGTAGTATAGATTTGGATCTTCGGTTGAAAAGAATGGACAATCTTTTGAGAGAGTGACGCAGCCCCAAAAGTAGGATTGTGGTAATATAACAGTAGCTTCTGGTATACGATTCATGCTGCCGTTCAATTGATCTCACTGTAATTTTTATTTACATTTGCATTTATCCTAACATTTTTCACCGAACATGACTGCTGCCAACAAACAAAGTATTATTTATTGTCTTGTCACCGCTTGTCAAGCTATCAAACTGTCTGTCATGTACATTACTGAAACCACAGACTGAAACCTTTCTGAGTCCTTAGAAATGCAGTTTGTTTATCGGCCGTTTTTGTTTCATATCTAATATATTCCTTAGTTACCCTCAGCTCTTTGCAGCAATCTTTCGGGTCTAGTCATCTAGTTTTGGGTAGAAAGGTACGTACATTATCTACATTGATGTGAATTTCTCATTTTACATAAAACGTCTCATAATCAATTTACTCTCGGAGTCGCCAAAGAATGGAAAAATCTTTATAAGCCAGAATATCAGAATTTCAATCCTTTTCACGTCTAAGTGTTTTCTAAAGAAAGAATACGATACCGCAATCATCCGAGCACGACGAAGTGGCATCGCTCACACTGACAATAGCGAATAAAAGTGCACAATGCTGCTAGAACGCTTCACTTGGTGCAATATCGAATTCCCGTGGACGTTCGCCGAGACACCACCCGTCTCCTGAACCAACAAAACACCGCCATGACAACAAGTCTGCCGGCCAATGCCTCAAATATTCAGCTGCCTTTGGAACAAAGTAACTCGACAACTTGGACGGAATTTATTTGATACTTTCATAACGTTCTATTTAGGGATTTTATGTACGGAGGTAAAATAAAAAACTGTAAAATGTCGAATCTTGTAACTATATTTTAAAATATAGAAACGAATAAAGAAGTATCTGGTAAAGTTTGGTCAAAACTTCAGTGTTCGCAAATTTGCCTAGATTCGATATTTTCAATACAAGCTCTTTTTGAATGATATTTGTACAACTTCTGCTGATATTTCATAGCCAAAGTTTTGTGTGCAAAAGATTAGATTCTGAGCCAACGTCAATGTGATTTATTATATTTGATACAATGTGTTTTAAATCTTTGTTATTTTATTCTTGGCATCGCATCAATACCTACTAAAACACGATGCAGAATTGTAGGTAGGACCTACTTCTTAATAGAAAGTTTTAAAATTCTTATGATTTTACTTTGGTTCAACATTAGGTACCACAAACATATTGTACATATTGATAATTTACTGAAAACTCTAAATATATTTCTGCTTTTTAATCGAACCATGTTTTACAACGCCTTCTACTAAAGAAGTAATGTGTTACATTTCTACGTAATGCTATTATACTGTAGGCAGGCGTCAGCAGTTAGTTTTACATTCTTTCCCCAACAACTAGAGATTGGATTCTACCCGGTAAATTCTTTGGTAAATTCAAATTTGGTTGTATACCGGGTATTTTATTACCGGGGTAAATTTCAAGATGATTGGTATTTAATTTTTATAAGAACGGAGTAATAACTTTTTAGGTTGATAACGGCAGCAAAGCGGGCAACTTTCAATATTGCGGCCATTATTACTCGTAGGTTGGACCGCGATGTCATTTGTTAGTTAATTATACCAATGAACGGCATCCAGGAGTTTTTTGCTGCCAGGGTGGTAACTTTCGTACGTGTCGGACGGAATCAAAGATGCAGAGGACACCACGATAATTATCTCCACTAATAATAATAATCCGATGACTAGTCCTGTGAACTAACTTCACAAGCTTTTTAAGCTTTTATTGTGCTACAAATAAATGTTTTCATTCATTCTAAGAACTTTACAGAAATTCAGCCTTCAACTCCATCGAAGTATGGGCAGTTCTGGCTTCTCTACAACGATGTCGAATTGAGTAGCACAACGCAAGTATTGAAAAGTTTATATAATGCTGCCACGATGATTGTCCACATCCAGGATAAAAAAAATCAGCCCCAACCAACTGCTCATAGGGGTGAGACAGGACAGGACAGGAGGAAGCTGTCGGATGGATTCGATTGGGTTGTGCAGCGTTTGGAAAACTTTGTCAAGTCTTCTCGTTTCGGAGGAGAGTGTGTGGTGGCACAGCCTTGGAGAGGCCTTTGTCCAGTAGGCAGTAGATAGGCTGAGTTGATAATGCAGTGATAAGATAAGATGTAGTGATAAGTCTTAATATGTACGTTATTCGTTTTAAATTTCATTGATTCGATGTTATGATCCGTAACCTTGGAAAATGACCCCTGCGCCACAGATTTTTAAGTACAGGTTGCTTCAAGACGCTATTTTCGAATATTGAAAATAAATAATAGGCAACGTTTAATGATATTAAACGATGGATGGAACGTGTGAATGATGTTATGATTAGAAAGGGGGTGACTACCACCGAGATGACGACTAATAGGTAGAGAAGTATGGAAAAAAAAGAAATGTTGCGCCGACCCCAAATAAATTGGGATAAGGGCAGGAGAATTATGAATGAAGATGTTTAATGATATTAAAATATGTTCAAACATGAAACCGCGAAACCGTAAACATGCGTATCAGATTATTTATGTACTTATGTTATATAATATATACTAATAATAAAGCGGTTATCAAGAAGTGCATGTTTCAGCATAATCCACAGGGGCTGCTGAGCAGGAGTAAATGATAATAGTATCTATTGATCGAGAACATTTTATAATTACCTTGGAACTGAGTTCGGAAGTGGATGAAAAGCCTTTCGACAATATTATCCTATTTCCCTTTATACACTGAATTAATATGCTATAATTGGACGAAAGTGTTACAGTTTTCTTATGAAATACAAGTTTTATTTTGTTTTATATATTCTTTTATTGATTTTCTTCATGTTCAATGTCTTGTCTTACTAAAATATTCGAGAAACTGAGCCAGGTGGAGATAGGTATATCATTTTGATGCCGAGCTCATCCAAAATACCAGAGACAATAAAATGGTCATCACATGAGACAGCTTCCTACAGTCCTTTCCCAATTATGCAACTGCAATAATAATCTGAAATACACCCTTTCTAACTAGTCTCTGCCACTTTTAATAATTTATACATGTGTATACACTCTATTACTATAGTGGTGTGACTTTATTCGTCCTGTGATCAAAGCTATCTCATGTGATGACGAAATGCCTGGAATATTTTTTGGTTGTAAGTCTTGACTTACTTCTATAGTAAAAGTACCGTTCGGTAGAATATATGCCCCATATAAGAGCGAGCTTGTTTAATATGATACATTTCTTGGCTAAATAAAACTAAATCTGAAATCTCCATGGTGGGGAACATATTGAGCTGAGCATTTGAGCATTTATGGACTGGACGAAACTATCTCACATCATCATCATCTGCCTAGCCTTTTTACCAACTATGTTGGGGTCGGCTTCCAGTCTAACCTGATGCATCTGAATACCAGTACCTATTGCTGATCCAATCACATGGCCAGCTAAATAATTTGGCATGTTTATTATCTGATTAGCTCTTTCCGGTATAGTTTGGGCATCAGGACGGTCAGTCAAAACGGGATGGAAATGGTTTGGTTTAGGGGAAATGGTAAAAGCAAAGCACAAATTAAAATACAACGAATAACACGAACGCGCGAGCGAAAGTGTGACCTTGTGTGTAAGGGGATCAGACGGATGACGCATAACGGTCAACACACTTTGTCATATTTGATAGATGAATAGAACCATTTGTCTATTAAAGCCTCTTATACACGGTCCATCCCAGCTGTACGACCGCTCTAGGCCGCGGTGTTGTATGTAGCGCATCCACCCTGCTAGAAGTAATCGCATGAACGCATTCAGCGCATTATTGTATATTTTAAACTAAAATGCCACCATATTTGTCAAAACGCCAAAAATATGGGAGTTCTTCTGATGTTGTCAGCAGCAGCAGAATAGAAGAAAAAAGTAGGAAGAGATTTTGGATGAAAAAACACTTGTAATGCATTTATTCTTTTTTGTTTATTCATGTAGTCCGCATTTGATAAATTCCACAGACAAGTGTGAGATTTGTATCTTTCAATAAATCGTAAATTGTTTCACGATCCATGTTGGCGTCCGTTCGACTTTCGACACAGGCTCTAAATGGTGAATGCTGCTATAACGAGTTTATACACGATCAAGCACGCACGACACACGATCCTTCGGACGTACGTCCGCGTTATTCAATGTTTCTATCTGCATGACGTTCGCGATGGTGGGAGCTCTCGCTTGATGCAATATTGATCGTGCAAATCCGTGAAACCTATTCACGTTGTTTTTCGTCGTGCATCGTTCATGACCTTGGCAGGAAGTACAGATGGACCGTGTATAAGAGGCTTAAGCCATTGTCAAAGTGTGTGGGAGGTTTAATTTGGGCTGCCATCAACAAATAATATATATATACTAACATTAAATAATTTATCATTTTTGTCTTGAATGGGTAGGTCTAAAAATATTCTTTCAGTGGTTCCAAGTTCCATATTTTTGTAGCTTTTATTTGGGCGTAGTTTGGTTCCTGTTAGATTTTTCTCGGAATAAAAAACCATCGTCCATATAAAATGCGGACATCTCCTTTCCTTTCATGATTCTTTGCATTGTCTTTCAGTGAATTTAAGATTTTTAGATTACATATAACTTTATTTCACAACAATTTAATATAGTTGAAGTTCGAGAAACGGAAGTGCGCATACACGTGCACACATCTTAAATTAACGTAACTGTTATTACATATATTTACCAAATGGGAATTTATCTGGATATTTATTATTTATTTATTTAATCACTTACAACTATTATTACAGGTACAACCCAATGCAATAGTGAAGCAAACCTAATAATATCAACTGCTATACCTGCTACTATTACCTTTAGGTATTTACCCGTCGCCCATCTGTACCAACAACGGTTCCATCTACATATTTTACAATAATCATGAGTACCTTTATCTATAAGTACCTTTATCTTACCTAGTTAATATGTTTTTTGATATAAAGTTGTCTACTTGCTACTTAGTAAATAGGCTCATGGAAGATTCTGTCCACGGATTGAATTATCGTGACTTTATCATAAAATGTTATAAATATTAATACACAATGAACTGTATCAAAAATAATCAAATTATTTTACAGCGGATAATAATAACCAAGGCCAGAATTGAAACACAATGTTGTATACTCAATTGAGTGACTTTATTGAAGACCAACAAACGTCTCTGAAACCTTCCATAATTTGCGTGCTAAATCTTTATCTTGACCAAGTGTTGACAAACTATTCTCTCTACAATCGGCATAATACTTTCCACTCACGCCATCCACTTCAGGCGATACAGCAAGATATATAGATGTTTGAGCTCCCTCCCAAGTATCCTTAAAAAAATACTTCGCTATCGGTAACAACATTCTCACCCAGCCTGATTTCAATTGTAGAATTTCGGTTTCTACAACTCCCGGATGTAAACTATTGGCTGTAACTCCTGTTCCCTCTAATCTTCTTGCTAATTCAACAGTCATTAAAACATTGAACAACTTTGTATTACAATACACTTGACCAATACTGTACGTTTCTTGTGTTTGCTTTTCCGCGTTGAGATTATCGAATTCAACTTTACCACGTTTGTAAGCTCTTGACGATACGTTGACAATCCGACTCGGTGCAGAGGTTTTTAGTAACGGCAACAGCAAGCAAGTCAAAAGAAAAGGCCCAAAATGATTAGTCTGCACAGCAAGTGATAACCCATCTTCTGTTTTTAGGTTATCTACCTCATAGACACCGGCGTTGTTGAGAAGTATGTCAAGTCGTTTCTCAGTTTTGATTATACTATCAGCGAACGTTCTTACAGAAGCCAGTGAGGAGAGATCAAGGTGTCTATAGTGAACATCGGAATTACCAGTGACTTTGATGATTTGGTCGCGTGCGGATGTGCCAAGTCCCTCGTTTCTGCATGCTAGTATAACACGAGCACCTCTTTCAGCCAGGTTCTTTGCAGTTTCGTAACCAATACCTTTGTTTCCACCTGTAACTATCACCACTTTGCCTACTAAATGATTACTACACTTACATATTCCGGATGTTAGTTTACAGTAAACTTTTATAATAAAAAGTATGAATATATTAGTCAAAAAGAGAGATATAATAAACATCGTGTTGAAGCAACAACATTAGCCACACTAAATCGACATTCATACATTAATACAGATAAGATAAAAACTACATTACTATGAGCTGTTGGTCACGGATTGTGGTTTATACCATATGACTAACACACAATGCAGATAAACAATATAAAAGTAAATATTGAAGGTATAAACGAACAATAAAAAAAATAACAGAGAGAATAAAAGCAGTAAGGCACTGCTTATCACAAGTTACCAGTTACTTGTGTGGTATGCCTGAAAAGTATTTAATGTATTGTTCCACGTTTTGTAGAAAGTAAAATTGTATTCAATCTTATAACGCCTTCTCCTGTTAAAATAGCGCGCTACATCTTAACGTAATGCTATTAAGTTGTGGTCAGGCGTGAGTAGCATTTCTTTTTCTCAGTATTTCGCTTTACTGAACACGCATAACTTCAAGCCTGTAAGCCCCGCAGGGTTAGGCAGTTGTGTATCTATAGTACACCTATATGTCGTCAGTTATGTTTAATTCCCATGTAATAGGGGGCGAGTCTATAGCCTTCAACCGGCAAAACAAATCTAGAATACGGGGTTCGGTTTACTGTTAGGATGTTATTGAGTCTTCTGATACGTTGTGAAAAACTAGCTACTTAGTAGTTCAATCTGCAAATATCACTTTTTTTAAAGGATTAGAAGGGCTTGTCCAAGGTTTTAAACCATAAATAAAATCCTCGCGCACACACACGCACACACACACACGGCATGATGTACAATCATACTTAGATAACATTCATGCCTGTAAGCCTGCCTATTTCTGCTTTAATATTCTGGATCAAAATATGTCATAAAATCAGATATTTATTCTTAAAAATGACTATGTAAGCACTCGTTAAACACTACAGATTTGTTTCATAGTGCAACTATTACAGAGTGCATTGTAAAATCGCTTTTATTCTGACAGTAATTGCCGTCAGGGAGTTACGAGCTCCAAAGTTCAACAATGACTTTAACAGGCCCGTAAAACGAGGCACCCTCACCGAAGTATGTACCGGTCGCTTGGCACGAATTTGCTTGATGGCTAATTAGGTAAGTAGATCTTAATTAATTTATTACAAGATTTTATACTTCACTAAGCGATTTATCAGTGTTTGGGGAAGTTTATTATGCTATAGAATGACTTTCTCGAGTTAAATAGGTAATTCCACGTCTCTGAAGAAAACTAAAAGAGTTTGAAACCAAAGGTATTTTTTATGTTATCTATACACATAACATAGCGTTATATCACGTACGTGATGCTCTTATCGTTAAATAGATAAAAAGATAATTGTAATGATTACATTGCGTAACTGAAATGATAAAGCAGACTACATATGTGTTACCTACCTACCCTAGCCTTGCATTTGATTTTCAGGAGACGCATTGAATGAGTATATCACGCTTTACGTTCACTGTCTTAAAATCTTAATATTATTTTTTTATTAGCAGCATCCTTACTAAAACCTTTTTTTTATTTTTTTTTTCGGGATGGGTAATCATCAAATGTCCCCTCCCGCTCTGGGTGGAGCGGAAGGGAGTGTCAGACTCTTACTGAATAAACCCACCCATGTTCCTTCCTTCGCCCTTTATGTTCCGGGGTAGCGGTAACCCTTTCGGACAATCCCGCTGCCCCGGCAGGCTTCGGCCCTGAGGGGCCCCTCGTTATGTTGACATCTCTTTGAGGTGCGCGTGGAACACTTACGCGCCGTCCGGCACGGGCCTGGTCCTGATCGGGCGGTGAGCTACCCATAGCTCTCCGCCCGCATCCTTACTACAACCTTTACGTAACAATCGGAATGGCATCCTGAAAATGATTGTTGCGACACCAGACTGCCTCATCCAGAGGCACCTGGTGGAGGTGGCTTTAGGTTTAATACGGTAAATAAAATCAGAGTTATCTACTAACGTTACTAACATAGCAGATAAGCACAAATTGTTCCTATCTTAATTACGAGTACTAACAATCTATGGACTGTAATGTCTGAAATAAATCTTGTTTTTTTAATATCTATTGTCTAAAATTTTTCCTAAATACCTATTGATTATTTTTATCTCTATACTACTTAATAATAAAGCTGAAGAGTTCGTTTGTTCGTTTGAACGCGCTAATCTCTGAAACTACCAGTCGGAGGGGCAATTCTCGTAATTTTAAGACCATTCACAGTCTGATCTTAGTCTCAATCTGTCAAAAATACGTCTAATTTCCCTACATTTTGTCAAGTTTTTGACATTTGTTTGTCGCCGAGATGAGGCTGCGACTAGATTTTGATCGTTTTGAATTACGAGAATTCGCCTTCTGATTTGAAAAAGTCTTTTTTGCATTAGATAGCCCAACTTTTGAGTAAGGCAAAGGCCGAGCAAAAAGAAAAGATTGCTAAGCGAAAATGAAGTAATAGCGCGGGCAGGCGATGCGAGGCGACGGGGTGGGTCGGGAACAAGAAATTTCACGCAGACGAAGTCGCGGGCTGAAGCTAGTTTTTTATATATCAAGACTTCTAGATAGGTACGTACACACGGCTTACCCACTATTTGTACAGTATAGATCCTTAAAAACCGTAACTACTTTTAAATATAAATCGTTTCTATTCCATTCGTTGCGTTATCTAAGTAAGAAGATACCAAATGTTATCACTAAATTTTAAACGTTATCAAAACACGTGCAATGATACGTCTCTCACGATTTGTTAATAATATCATTCCAATACATAACTATCTACAATAGAATGAAGTTTATTATAGGAGATATGTCTTTAAGGAGACTGGGTACTGTACCTAACTCACACAAAGTACCAATAGGTTTCTGATTCTCATAACTGAAACGTAGAAGTATGCAGAATATATTTTACTCTGTACAAAAACATGCAATCGACTTTTAACGTCGCATCGTTGTTTGCAGGTAACTATTTAAACATCCAATCAGCTTGCTAACTTCGAATGATAAAACTCTCTTTAAATAAATAATGAAAAAAAAAATCTAATTAGAGTTTATTTGATAAATAAAAAGCAAATGATTGGAGACCTCGCAAAAATTAACACGCGACGTGTTTGTTCATGATGTTGTCCAAGTGTCCATCTCAAATGTTTAATTTGATCACAAAGAGAAAAGAAAAATGACATTTTATTTAATTGAGAACCCCGTTTCTTGCAAATACCTACGGTATGAATAGAAACAACATTCTGAATGAAAACAGGCAAACTATGCAAGTCTAACAAACTAGGGGCCCGGTATAAGGCGTGTGCCTATACCTCGCTCACACAGGAAACCGTGGTAATGAGGTCGTTTGACGTGATTTGACGCGACAAATTGCTCAGCAATTTCAGGTAGAACACCTTCGACACTTTTGTCTCATTACTCGAATAAACCCGGATAGCTCCTTTTATTTGCATGTTGTGTTAACGTTACGTTAACATCAAGAGTTACATTTACTGGCGTTTAGACGCAGTTTTGCGTTTTGTTTTGAGTTTAAACGAAGCATAAAAATTTCTGGGCGAATCAATTGACAAAAACTTTTTTACAAAAAACAAAACAACCGACTTCAAAAAAAAGACACTAGAAAGTGAAAAATTACTTTAATTTCTGAAGTCGGTGTCGTTGGCTCCGCATTTTCGTTTTTTGATACCGACTTCCGAAATTAAAGTTATTTTTCACTTTGTGGTGTTATAATCATCCAAATTCAGAACCTCCTCCTTTCCGAAGTCGGTTAAAAAAGCAATGTTGGTATGAATGATATCTATGAGTATTTCAATTACTAAGAAAATGCACGTTGGATAGAAACATAGATAGATACGAGTACGATGTTTGGACTAAGTTAAACAGATTGAGTAGTTTCAAAGACGCTCTCCGTTATTACAGTAACTTTCACGACGCGGGGCTTAAGCTCTGGTTTCATGGGAAAGCGCTCCCGTCATATTATAACGGCCGTCATGAGAATCTGTCATTTTCACCAGTATTTGACATTAAGGTGTCAAAAAACGCTCTGTATTTGGACAGCATTTTTTGTGTGGTCGTTGATCACTTTCTGAGGAAACTAACGGGTTAATTTAAAATCGTGGCTTAAAGTTAAGAGATGTTTAGACGTACAAATGTATGGTTAGATAGTCGCCAATCATTACTTAACTTTAAGCAACGTTTATAAATGAACCCGGTATGGTAGCTCTATCAAAGTATGTGAAGTCTGTGTGTGTAAATTATATCATCACTAATGCTCTCAAAACGGTGAAGAAAAACATCCTGAGGAAACCGGCATGTCCTACAACCATGTGATATCTACCAACCCGCACTGGGCCCGCGTTGTAAATTACGGCCCACTCCCTCTCACAGAGAGGAGGCCTGTGTCCTAGCAGTGGGAACATATAGGCTGAGTATGTGTTAACGAGCGACGTGATATTTGCTGTTTTATTCATTTATATTATTATTTTTATCCAAAATTTGCCCTAAACTTTTATTTTATTTGTATTTTATATTGTTAATTTCCAATTAATTTAAAAAAAATATTTTTATTTGACATTGACTTGCTTATTTTTATTTGACATTGTATTTATGATTTGATGACATTGTCTTTATTGTGATTTGTATTTATCTCGTGTTTCGTAACTTGTGATTGTAATATGGGAGAACCTGAAATAAATGGATATTATTTTATATTAAAAAAAAATACATTAAATTACAAAATGCACTTAATTTAAATAATTGATCATTCTCATTACGCCTCAAGCAACATTTAAATTGCAACGACAGTCATGCGAAAAATTAATATTCGGCTCTGATCAATTACAATATTGTTGATTTATTGATACTCCATATTTGTCATCCTACTCCATACTAATATTATAAATGTGAAAGTCTGTATGTTTGGCTGTTTGTTACTTAATCACGAAAAAAAGGCTGCACATAGATAGTTCATAACCTGGATTAACACATAGGATTTTATCCCGGTAGTACGTTCCTTTCGGATAATTTCCCAGCTTGACGCGGGCGAAACCGGAGTCTAAAACTAGTATTTTATATCTCGATGTTTATTTATTAAATTAATTTGAACGTTTTTCATCATCCGTCTGCCCCTACTACAATTTTTAGAATCGGGGCAGTACGTTTTTTCTTCCATACATTTCTATCGGTCGCCATCTCCGAGTTCACTTCCTACCTAGCAATATCATGTAAACTCTGATTTTTAATTTGCTAGACCAAAATGACAGCTAAATATACTAAATAATGTCATGTTGAAATTAAAAGGTCGATCGCAGCTGTCATTTTAGTCTAACAAATTAAAAATCAAAGTTTAATACTAATAGCTAGATAAAATCTGTGAGTTTGTATGTAGAGAGTAATCTTCGGAACTACCGAACTATTGGTACGATTAGGAAAATTCTTTCACTAATGGGTAGTTACAGTATTGCCGAGTGTCATAGGATACCATATGAAATTTCGCGCGGGCGAAGTCGCAGGCAGAATCTAGTCTTTCATACAATCAATCCATCTTTTGTTTAGTTTGTCACTTATCTTGTTGCACCAAACATTAAAACTTAACACTGTTCACATTATCCTCATTCCTCTGCATCATTTTTCCAATGTATATCATTCCTCCGGATCATATCCATCCTACGATAATTTTATTACAGAAAATTTGAGTTCCCCTGATCTGATCCCCTGCTGGTTAGGGGATACCATTGAGAACTCCTTGCGAACTATGTGCTCAGATATTTAAATTAAAGTTTTAAGGTCATTTGGAGGTGAACTTTGTAGGGCTCTTGGTTCATGCTTTATTTATACATAGATTGTATTTCTTGGAAACGGTAAGGGCTAATTAAGTTTTTATGTAGACTTAGGGCTGATTTTTCAATCGAACGATAATTTTTATTCGTAGTATAAAATTGACGTCTGACAGTTTTTGTATGAAATAACTGTCAAACTTACACAATTATTCCTCGAATAAAGTTATAAGATGATTAGCCATTAGTTCGTTAAAAAAAAAATCGAAACTATAAAATAATAGTTCTTCAATGTGATGATTGCTAAAAATATACCTTTGTTCAATAAACTGCTACAGCTGTACTGCTGAATTTCAGTGAACATATCCAATGTCAGATTAGCGGCGACAGGCATTTTGTCTAATGGAACGGATCCCAATTATGTTTAGTGATCCAAGTTGTTATGATGTAGCGTAATGGCGACAGCAAAACTGAATGTGGCCTCATGGGAGAGCCTCTTACGTTAACTTTATGATAAGCTTACCGTCCGTTTGCTTAGAAACATCGACTTAGTATACACGATTTACTCAGTACAGTTATTTCTGCTATTTATCCCTATTTCCTTCCATAATTTCTCCGTATTATGGAATGAGAGCAAAATGTACGTTCCTAAAGCTACTTTTATCACAATAAAACATTAATTGCCTACTCGTAAACAATTTTCTTTGAGACATAATGTGCTCCATATAAAGGATATTACTGAACACATTATTACTGCAATAAAGTAACGAATTGAGTTTTGCTACTACATTTCCATGATTAAAATAATATAAGGAGAGCCATCTTGATGATAGTCCATATTGCTTTATGAATTTGCTTGAATGGCTACTTGAAGAGGTTTGCTGTCCCAGTGTCTGCAAAGTCTGGTGTACCTATAGATCCATGATAGATCCATGATAGATCCATGATCCATGTGCCGTGGCGTGGAAACTCAACGGGACTTTGCACGTCCATAAAGATTCAAGTGTCCTGTTTTGAAGAGCTGAGTGGGATTTGTGTGGAAGTGGCGCAAGACGTGGACGCATAAAGTATCAGTGGCTTGATCATAATTATGGTCGAAATAGTCTCCATCAAAATAAATAATTTAGGAGCAACGAGAGACCCACGTAAAAAAAATGCGTGAATAGTATTCATTCGATATAGTTTCTTCTTTTGTCATATATTTGTAGTATAAGAAGTGTAAATGAGTTTTTGTTTTTATAAATCCAAGGTGATATCGGTTTAGAACTACTAGCACTAAACTCAATGACATAGTTATGTAACGTCGTCGCCGGCCCGCGACGCACCGGCGCGTACGCACGTTTGGCAACTAGTGTAGTTAGGAATATGGCCATGAGTGGAGCGTAGCTAGTCAAGACGTTTAAAAATGTAGTCATATACTTATACGAATACTTTATCACTGATAAACGCGTTGATACTGCCGTCGCGTCCGATGGTTGAGGTTACTTTACATGACCCCCTTCACTGATTACCTACTTATTGTCAAAAGTTAGTTCGACGAGCGTCCCCATCCGTAGACTATACAAATAATTTAATCAGTAATAATGATTTTGTGGGCTATATTCGGCATCACAATATTGATAGTGTTCGTAGTGAAGGTGTACCAGAAACTGACAGTGGGATTATGTCGGACCAGTGCTCACATGGTCGGTAAAGTCGTGATAGTGACCGGTGGAAACAGTGGATTGGGACTGGAGACGTGTAAGGACCTGGCAAGTCGCGGTGCAAAGGTGATATTGGCCTGTAGAAGCGCTCGGCGTGCAAATGAGGCTAAAGAAGAAATAATCAAATTTAGTGGTAACACTGATGTCCATTTCCGGCAACTAGATCTAGCTTCACTTCGCTCAGTCAAGGACTTCTGCGACCAGATATATAAAACCGAGAAGCGTGTCGATGTCCTCATCAACAATGCCGGCGCAGGCGGGCTCGGTAACGGTAAAACCGCTGATGGACTTCACTTTGGAATGCAAGTCAATTATTTTGCTCCATTCCTTTTGACTTGCCTATTAGTGCCTCTAATGAAATCTTCTGCACCGAGCCGCATTATAAATGTATCGTCCATGATACACAAATATGGAGAGTTAGACTTTGACAATTTGAATATGGAGAAATATTGGAGCGACTATTTAGTTTATGCTAATAGTAAGCTTTTCCTGAATTTAATGACATTAGAGTTAAGTTCAAGACTGAAAGGTACGGGTGTCACAGTTAACGCTCTGCATCCAGGAATGGCTGCAACAAATATATTTAGGAACATTCCTAGCAATGTTATTAGAAATATAGTAGAGAAATGTATAGGATTTACGTTCCAAACTCCTTGGGAGGCTGCACAAACTTCGATATACTTGGCAGTGTCTCCAGAAGTAGAAGGTGTGACTGGTAAATACTTTAGTGATTGCCGTCAGAAGCAGCCTTCGAAGTGTTCGCAAAACGCTGAACTAGCCGAGAAACTGTGGTTAGAATCGGAGAAATTAGTAAAATTTAGTTTGCCAGACAATTAGTACTTAATAGATAGAGGTATATTATTGTATGACCTAGAAAGTTATGTATGTAAAAAAAGAGTTTATTTACATAAATGCTGTTTTATACGATCCAGTGTATTTTTATTTACTTAAAGTTTTCCTCGAAAAGTCGAGGGTCTGGTTCTATAACCACGTCATGTGGATAGCTATTGGCTAAAGTTAAGTTATTAGTTACCTCAAAGTGGAATAGAAAATTCCGAAATATTTTACGTACATATATGTGAATGAATGTGGCTGTCAACTGCAACTATGTATTTCCTAAAACATCACGTCTTGCATGCTAGCAAGTTACCTAAGGTCGACTATTTTAAAGAAAGCAGTGTCCAGCAGGTCACGCATTAATATGTTTAACGGGCCGTGCAACAATTACGTTGCATTACTGATTGCAACATTGAATAAGTAATTATACATTCAAATACTCTTTGTTTCTTTGTATAGGAATGACCATAGATATCATATTTCTATGGGGATGACAGATTTAAAGTTACGATTCCATGTAATAGGACAAGGACAACAATGCAACATAAATTTTCCACGCTGAGTTTTAATTTTATTGTATATATATTTATTATATGTTTTATTGTATCTGTGTCTGTAACCTATTCGCTAGAAGTTAAGTAAAATTGTTACCAACACTATGGACTGTCCTGTCTGAAATAAAAGTTTTCTATTCTATTCTATTCTGAATGAAAACACTGGCAATACTGATGAAAACTGGCATAGGGGTATTTTGGAACTATAAAAAAAATCCCAACATCGAAATTAAAATCAAAGTGATTTTTTCAAACAAGCTAAATACTTAGTAGTGATGGGCCGACTATGGATTTTGGCAATCAGCCGACTAGCTATGTATAGTGGATGTATTTGATTGAACTTTCGTATGCAGACTGGGAGCGTCATTAGATATACGCAGTTTAATTTATTATCGTATGTCGTCTCCACCTTGTTTATCATATGTAGGGTAGATATGGCAAGACGCCTGTGTTGCCGGAAGTCATAAGCAGATGTTCCTAATTCTATCATTTCGCCGATGTCAGGGGCCTATTGCCATTGACCGAGTACAGTTCACAACAACAGTGAATTAAATATAAACATTACACAATTAAGGTTTCCTGTTCTGGAAATAGATATCATCATCTTGTTTGTCGACGACTACTTAGTCGTCTAGACATCTAGCTGTCGCAAGTGTCACTAACTACGACCACAGTGCTGGTAATCATAATATGATTACCAGCAGTGTGGTCGTAATTAGTGACTATGTCATATCGTCATAATCATCACGGTTGTTGGAAGGATTAATGTCCAATTGTCCAGTTTCCGAAATGTTTCTTGCGGAGTTTAGTTATCTATTCGATACTTATTGATTCGGTCTCTTGATTTAACTTTTTGTACTACCTGAATCATCATCATTAGCCTACAGCAGTCCACCGCTGGATATAGGGGTCTCCAATTGCTCGCCATTCAGCTGGATTCCCGACAACTCTCATCAAGCTGCTACCAGCCACTTGTCAGCCAGATTGTCGCTCCACCTCGTCCTCATCATCATTTCAGTCGAAAAACGTCCACTGCTGGACATAGGCCACCCCCAAGCACTTACATTTCGACCGGTTCTGTGCCTCTCGCATCCAACGGGTTCCTGCGGCCTTCACAAGGGTCGCTCCACCTAGCATGAGGTAAACACATACATAACTTTATTGAATAATAGGCTACGGAGAGTTTATTAAAAGACCTCAGTAATGAGTATAAGTAGAGTTTGGTTTCTCATCATGACAGACTATCCTGTTCACAGAAACCCATAGGTATTCGTCTCTTCTATATCAAAAACACCAACACAGTGTATCTTGGTCCTTGACGATAAGGTATCTAAGGAAGACCAAACGATATTAATATTTTAAGTAATGAGCTTCCGTATTGTGGCGTCTCTTATTAATTAATAAATTACATGCTTAATATATTATTCTTTGCAAAAATATGTTATCATGGTGTTATCTATTAATGTGTCAAGCAAATCTACAAGGAAAATAATCGGTTGCTAGTACCTATAATTATTAATAATACATTTTAATTCAGCATGAATTGCAAATGATACAATCTCCTGCATTTATAATTTTAAGGTTAGAAGATTAACATAAATACATTTTATTTCAGAAGTCACTGGTGTTTGGACAATTACGACTAATAGTTTTTTACCTGGAATTTTTCAGTAGTAGCTTGGGGCCTGGATTTGTACCCGGCTGATGGCAATAGGTTTGCCCCCTATTACATGGGACTTATAACATAACTGGCGATGTGTAGGAGTACTTCAGGTCCAGGCCCATCCTTTCGGGGATTACAGTCATGATTTATTTATTTATTTAAATTACAATTATGAGACCATTACCGACTGATGCTATGTTACGTATTTTATTTCAGAAGTTACTGATATTTAGACTAACTCATAGTTTTTATTCTAACTGTACCGAGGTACACTATTGGATAATATCGATTCTTGCTCATTTCAATTGCAAATAATTATGTTATTTACACAACATAAATTTTATGTAGAGATTGTGTATATAGTGACGTCGCTTTGTATTTTACATAGTAACGTGTTTTGCGTTTTATAGTTAGTAAAGTAGGCAATCATAATTTTATTGCATATTTTATTCTAACATCCATCGATAAACTACTGTTAAGTTCTCAATCCACAGAACATAATATAGGTTTTAGGTTTTGCGGCAAAATCTAAGTAATCCATTATTTTCAACTTTACGGTACATAATCCTATGCCTTCCATATCAGGGCAAATTGTACCTACCATTGCATGGTTATGCTTGTATACTTACAGTAACTGCATGAGCACAGGTCACGCACATGTGAATGTGAAGGTAAGTAGTGTAAGTGTTCATCTACACGAGCGACACGCGTCAACGACAGAGGCAACTGCAGACGTCGACGTACGCCGACACGCGTCGACGGCAACATGCCGCTCGAGTATTGGAGCACCGTACTCAAATACACGAGCCACACATGTCAACGACAGAGGCAACTGCAGACGTCGACGTACGCCGACACGCGTCGACGGCAACATGCCGCTCGAGTATTGGAGCACCGTACTCAAATACACGAGCCACACATGTCAACGACAGAGGCAACTGGCGCCTGGGTGTCGACAGGTGTCGACGGCTGCAGTTGACGCGTGTCGCTCGTGTGTATGCACACTACACGTAAACCAGACTATAGTAAGTACTAGGTGGATACATGAATATCCGCTGAGTGACGGATATAGGTATATGACGGATATAGGGATATAATACCAGTACATAAAAGTGGATCTAGACAAAACATAGAAAACTATAGACCTATATCGATACTTAGTACTCTTGCAAAATTATTTGAAAAACTCGTTCATCAGGCCATTTATCCATTTTTGCGGCACAATATAATACCCGAGCAACACGGTTTTGTTAAAAATAGGTCTACAGTGACAAACCTAATGATCTTTACAGAGTATTTGTTTAATAATATGGACGCAGGATATCAGACCGACGCTGTTTATACTGATTTTAAAAAGGCCTTTGATAGGGTGGACCATTCAATTTTATTAAACAAAATAGCCTTTAACGGCATCAGAGGCAACTTACTGCGTTGGTTCTGTTCATATGTCAGCAATCGTAATCAATCTGTGGTGAGCAATGGTTACAAATCAGACTCATTTCTAGCGACTTCAGGCGTTCCCCAGGGATCTATTCTTGGCCCATTGATGTTTATTTTATACATTAACGATATTTGTAACTGTTTTCAAAATAGTAACTTCCTACTTTACGCTGATGATCTTAAGGTATTTAGAACAATAAAAAACACTGTTGATAGCAGCCTATTGCAAGAAGACCTGAATAGATTATCTGATTATTGTAATGAAAATAAATTAATACTAAGTATCCCTAAGTGCAAATACATAAATTTTACTAAAAATAAGAATGTAATAACGTATGATTATTCACTTTGTAATAAGACTCTAGATAAAGAAACCTATATCTGTGACCTGGGCGTTCTTCTTGATTGCAAACTTCACTTAAACCTACATGTAGCTAAAATTACTTCTAAAGCATTTCAAATGTATAATTTTGTTATGAGAACCACGTCGGATTTTAAACGACCAACCACATATCTGTATTTATTTAATTCTTTAGTTCGCCCACAGGTTGAATATGCTTGTATGATCTGGGATCCCTATTATATAAAATATGAGAATGCAATAGAGCGAGTTCAGCGTAAGTTCCTCAGTACAATGCAGTACAAATGTCGCATTGAACGCTTATCCTATGAGGACGCATTGAATGGGTTTGAACTGTTATCACTGCACTCTAGACGCTTGTTGCTCCAAGGAATGATGCTTCATGGACTTGTACACAATAAATTTGACTGCTCTAATTTGATACATAAAATTTACTATATTGTACCTAGAACAGTAATGAGACGAGAGGCGCGCTCTTATCCACTGTTTGCTACAACTCCCTGTCGTACAAATGCAGGAAGGAGAGCGCCGCTCCAGAGATTGGTTCAAGCTTACAATAATAACTTTAATGATGTCGATGTATTTGCCCTATCTAAACATAAATTTAAAAAACAGATTGTTATGCGCCTTGCTCATAACCTTTAATTTAATTATTTCCTTTTTTTCATTATTTAACCATTAGACAGCGAAAAATTGTATTGTTGTTTTATATTTTTATTACTTAAGTTTACCAAAACTGTATCTACTATAAGCTAGTAATATGTGGAAACGTAGTGGATTGTACATTTACTTACAGCATACTGTTTATCTAGATGTAACACTCAGTGTATGATTGTTTGTTTCCCAAATAAAATAAAATAAAAAAAATAAAATAGGTAATTATGATAGGTTGGTTACGGTACAGCGATCATTCAAGCGGTGCTAAGCACCGTTGTGGTCTTAAGACCGATGTTTTATTAGTATGTACAGAGTTAGCGCTGGTTGTATACTATTACATTGTAAGGGATACCCCCTCTCGGTCTGGTGTTGATTAAAACGTCTACCAGCTATAGGGAAATTCATTTAATCAAAAACTGGGCAAGTGTGAGTAGGACTCGCACCCTGAGGGTTCCGTTACAAAGCTGTGCCCGGCTGCGCGCGTCCTCACTCAAGTCATACAGCCTATCAATTTCCATTTCCAGATTGAAGGAAAAACTTAATATTGTAGTTGAAAAACATATTATCCCATACATTCCAACTGCAAATGTATTTACATGCACAATATTCTTTGTACACACAATATTGAGAGATTTACCATGTTCATTTAAGTCCATAGACTTGTTATAGGTTCTTCTGTAATCTATAAGTAAATAACTAAATCCCTTTTTTTTTTAATTTTTGTTTCAGTAGTTTCGGCGACAAAGGGTTGGTAAATATTCATCTGAAATGGCTTTAAGACTTGATATTTTAATTATAAAAAAAGTGGTAAGTATTGGAAACTTTCACATCAATTTCATATGATATGACAGGCGTACAGTTTGCAAAACTCTTTTTAATTTTTTTTTATTGCCCCCTAAAACTGACCCCATATTCAAAATTCATTTATTTACGGCACACGTCCGTGTTCGGGTCACAGAAATTCATATGTGTACCAAATTTCACCTTAATCGGACCAGTACATTCGGAGAAAATTGGTAGTGACAAACGGAGAGACAGACACACGAATGACAAGGGTTCCGTTTTTCATTCGGACGAATGGAACCCTAAAAATTGTGTGTTAAATTATGTTATGAATATCCATGAGTGTCGCTCCATGTATCCATCATAAATTATATTCAGCCTCTTCCGTTTAGATTAAAATGGAAGCCTATCCCACCATAAGTAGAAAGTACTTACCTACAGTCCCGCCGTCGAAAGAATGCGTTCCTGACACTGACACTGTCAGTGGGACAATGCTAGTAAGTAATAAAGATCAAATTCGCAAAACACGTATTCGCTAGGCAGATGATGCATACCCATCTATGGGTGTAAATGTGTAGAGCAAACAAATTGGAAATGGAACTTGAAGCAATCTTTAATTTATGCACTGAAAGTTTGCCAATTACAGGCCGTCACCTAATAACCTGTAATTTGATCACGACGCAGAATGGACTATTGGGCGCATTATGTAATTTTCGATTATTACGAGTTAATTAGTGGACACTAACGAGAGTACCAATAGTTTGTACTGTGTACACTTAACATTAATTTATCGTACGTAGTTGGCGTTAAATTGAAATTATTCCATGCGATGGCCGGGCGTCGCTGCGGTCGTTTTATTTGCTCATAAATCTCCCGCGCGGTACATCTGATTTACAGTACTGCTCTTTGTGCTTGCTCACCTCACTGTTTGCGGGGCTTTACGGCGATATACTCACACAATTTCGGTTTATACAACTTAAATTTATTAGTCTATATCCGATTAAAAATAGTGTTCTCCAATCCCGGTGTTGTTTTAGAGTTTACCAGGATTACTACGTACCTATTTTAAATATGACTTGTCACAATTTAAATCAGCATTAACATCTCGCGAGCTCAGTTGGATTTATGGTTTTTCGTACTGAAATATTACTCAGGCAGGACCTCACTTTATTGAATTTCGTTCAATTCGCGCAATATTTCATGTTAATTCGTGTAAAATAAAACCTGATAGATATAAAACATTTTTAAAGTATTATTTTTTAATAGCAACATTCAGAAAGGATCGTAGGGTTCACGGGGGTTTGGTATGGGAAGCTTTAGAGGCTGGAAAATAGGCGGTTAGCCGGCGGAAGTGCGGACAATATTAATGTGATCCATAAGTCAGTAGCAGTGCTCGTATTTTTCTCTCGCAGTCGTCCGGAAGACAGCAGACGCCACTAATTAACAATATTAGCATATTCCATTGGGCGTGCTCCTTTTTGGTGACTAAAAATAAATTCTCGTAACATGGCTTTATGCTCGGATTTTTACCTAATTTCCGTGTCGGACGCAAATTAACTTATTTGCATGGGTATTATTACTCGGATAATAATTTATTTTGCATTGTTATCGATTTTTTATGCCTCTTTAATTAATGCGGAACTAATTATATATAAAAATATAATTCTAAGGTAAATATTACCGTATGATTTTGGTTTTTGCCACAGCACATTAGGTACTTAAATTAAAAAAAAAAACTTTTGAAAATAAATAAATTGCATTTATGATATGTTGTAATTAAATTAAAGAAATTAAGGTTCTAGATGGTCATGTCCGTTACAATTTCCAAAAAAAAATAAATGGCGGGATATGAGTCAGACATTTTTTTTTTAATATAACTGGTGTGATATGGGTGGGTGTACAGACGCCAGCACATCAAGCTACTACAACCTGCAAATTTCTTTAATAGATTTTCAACTTTATCAATAAAGCATTAAGGTTCAAGGTTGATTGGGAAAATTTGACAGTTTCGGGTAGCTTGACCTGCTGGCGTCTGTACTATGGAGATACCTCTGCCTAACCCTTCCGTTATTATAAACGTGATGTTGTTTTGATATTTCGAAAGTTATGAAACTACACAATAGTTTTCGCGGAAAGGAAAGTCAATTAGAACGCTCTTTAAACGTTTTTCCGAGAGTTCCTTTGAACTATACGAAGTTCATGAGAAACTAGGCTTAGTGAATAATACCGTCGTTTAACTTTTTCTTTACCTAGTTATAAACTAAGAGTCATTTCGCACTTTGTAATGAACTTCGAGTAACTAGAACATTTTTATTTATTTACAAAGTTTATTACTGAAATAGGGAGGTTGGTTTGACACTCTACGTCAAATTACGATTCTTTAGCATGTATTTATTTTCAAATCACAACTGTCAAAGAATGACAGTTGTGATTTGAAAATACATACAATATACCATCATATATTGTTCGCTGAACAATTAATTTCCCTGACTTCATTCGTAATGGTATCTTTCGTCCGATGTAATAATTAATAAGTTTGTACAGTGCGGTGATTAGGACTAATTATTTATTTTAAAAAAATGGTAGGTAGGTATGTTTTATGATAGTTCCAAACGTGAAAAGAAAACGATACTTTTTGATATTTACGGTAGGTAGATACATTGTGTCAAGTGTCAATCAGAAAAGAGACGAGACGTCAATTAATGTACATGACTGGCCGTTCAGTTATATGTTACCTCTGACAGCAGCAACCTAATAGCAACCTCATTGTAACGAAAATAAAGATCACAATGTTTTTGACAGACTTGTCAGTGGCAGCAACCTAACCTTATTAGAATGAGAATAAAGATCACTGTGATTCAGACAATGACGCAAAATCAACAAAGGACAAGCAAAAATCAACAAAGTACTGTACCTACAGGCCTAAAAATCTAATCTATACCTATAGCTATATACCAGTCTAGTTATTTCATGCTTATAATGGGTTAATTTAAAGGTAGAAGTAATTCAAGTAGGTGATAAACAATATTTGCTTCCAGTCTTCAATGAGATGCCCAATCGTTTCCGACAGTCGGTCTCATAGTTTAATATTATTCCTAATATCAACAGTCGAGTCCATAGTTACTGAAACTCCGTCCGAAGTCCAAACCTCGGCAGCTGGTTTCAGGCTTCGCCCAAATGCGAACATTGATAAATTGTATTGCTGTTAGTTCTTGCGACATGATGCCGAAATTTGGACGACGTTGCTGCCTAAATGCTTGCTTGTTCGTGTAGGTATTGCATGTTACCAAAACTTCATAGTTTTGCAGTACCTTCAGCCAAAAGGCTAATTATTTATTAGTAAATGATATTTACATTATATAAGCTAACATTTAAAATAATGATATGATGCCCTATGATTATTTTGCTTATTTTTTCACATGTACATATCATTATTTTAAAGGGTAATTGCGTACAAGTAGGAATGGCTTTAATTTTTAACAGTTTAACAACATCAATTGCGTTAAATACACACAAAAAAAAAGATTATTATGTTTAAATCATTTATTTAAAGACAAAAAACGCCACTCACATGAGAACAGACAAGATTAGCCTATGCTGTCGCACTGCTGGGCAAAGGCCTCCCAGGAAATCTTTTCCTTCGCCTCATCGAATCAGCCCTCGCGGCATCATCTCTTTCTGGGCCGGCCTCAGAAATTTACACATATGAAATAATAATAATAAAATATAACATATGAAGCAATATATTAGCTATATCCTTCAAGATGAATTCAGATTGTGAGTGAAGGTATGTTACGCAATTACGGCAGCATTAAAGGTAGAGGTTTCAGCTCCATTATAATTTATTGTATTGGTAGCAGTGATGGGCGTAACTAGTTACTTATGTAATCTAATTAATAATTGAATTACATATTAATTTGATTAAAATAAAATTTAATTACATATTATTCAATTACATTGTAATTAGATTACTTTGGATGTGCTATGAAATTAATTACAATGTATTTAATTACGAAATAATTTGATTACAATGTAACCTAATTACATAGTATTTAATTATATTACAATTATAATGGCTTTAACGCTAACAAAATACTAGAAAACCAGGAAACGGAGCTATCGAAAATGCATGACCAAACAATCAAAAAATGTAACACATTATGGAAAGCTGCAAATAGGCCAAAATCGGCTGAAATTTTACAAAATATTCTTGGCCATACTCTAAATAGGCCAGTAGAGACAAGGTGGAATAGCCTTTATGATGCCTTAAAAAAATCGCAACCATAAAAGATAAATCTGCAACACTTCACAAAGCTTTAAACATAAAAAATCCACTTCGTGAATCTGATTTTACTTATATAAAAGAATACCTGTCATGTACTCAACCTGTCGCTGATGCGCTTGACATTCTTCAAGGTGAAAATGCAACCTATTATGGAATATTTTTGCCAACTATACTCTCGTTGAAGAAAAAGTTAACAAATTTAACTGAAACAAGAGACTATGAGTACTGCAACACTCTGACTGAAACTTACCTCAAAAGTGTGCAAACAAGGTTTAAAAATTTTCTGAAAATTTCGGGACCTGAAGCTGAAAATGCTGCTTTAGCTGCCGTTTCTCATCCTAAATATAAAAAATTGAAATGGACATCATTAATTGGCCAGGCAGAATATATTATAATGAAAAATTTACTCGTAAAAGAAGTCTTAAAGATAATACCAAATCAATTATCTCGAGAAAGACCATCAACGAAGTCGAGGGAGGATGACTATTTTGAAATCGATTCAAGTTCGGATTCAGACAACCAGAGCAGTGAACCAAGATCCAAAGCTGAACTTATAGTCACTCATTTTTTGGCAGAAGACAGCAGAGAACTTCAAATATTAAATAATCATAAGGAAATTAAAGAAATATTTTTAAAATTTAATACCCCTCTACCTTCTTCTGCACCTGTGGAACGTATGTTTTCGTACGCTACAATGATCAATTGTCCGAAAGCAAACCGTTTGTCAGACGAAATGTTTGAAAAAAGAGTCATATTAAAGGTTAATTTAAATTATAAATCAGAAAACTATTTTTTTTTATCAGCCAATGGTGAAAATTGTAACTAATAAAAGATTTAAAACTAAACAATGATTGACAGATGATTACATTTTTTTTTGTATAAATATGTGATTTATTTCCGTATTTGTCAAAACTGTATTAAATAGGGCATTTTTGTAAGAGGTGTCCCAATACTTATATAAATGTGTAATTACATTTCATCAGATTACTTATGTAATCTATTAGAATGTAATTAGATTAACTTGCAATTCAATTACTTTGTATTTAATTACAGTATGTACTCATTGCAATTAGTTACTTAAGTAATCTGTTACAAAGTATTTCAATTACTAATTACAATGTAACTGTAATTTGTAATTATTAATCTAAATACTTTTTGCCCATCACTGATTGGTAGACGTAAGCCCCCTTTATTCATAAACGTTGCTTAAAGTCAAGAAGTGATTAGCGACTGTTTAACCATACATTTTTGACGTTTGTACGTCACTTAACTATAATCATCGTTTAAAAATATCCCCCTTTATTTTATCTGTGACATCAATGAACAACTTTAATTTAGCAGACCAAACAAATAACCATTATGATTAAAACACTATTATTCAGTTTGTTTGAAAAAAGATATTGAGGGCTATTTGATATTTCGAAAATACTTTAATTCTATGCACTAGTAAGTATTGCCAGTATTTTCATTTGTCGTCGTATTGTTGTCTCCACATTGTTTATGGCCGCTTGAATTAAAAGATTACTAGCCCTTTTTAGCCCTCTTTTCTTAGATATTTGTATGCGAACGTGAAAGAAGCTGAATTAATTGGCTAGGCTCTTGCCTAGCCAATTAATTCAGCTGTCTGTATACATAGTTAATTATTTTGTAAGATTCGGTATCAATGTGACCTTTTTAGTTGCGATTATAGATATCACGATCTACAGAATTGGTTATTTATTGTGAATCATTCTAGCATTGTATCAATTATGAATACAATGTATATTATCTTAGTCTTTTTTATGTTAGTAGGTACCTAAGTGATATAATATTAGTAATATTTTATCTTGTTTTTTATTTAAAGAGTAGTGGTATGTGCTTTATCACAGAGCATAAAGACTAAGGTCTCCAATCAGTGCGTCCTGCCGGTTATGATTTACGGAGCCGAAACATGGACACAGCTGGTCCATAAATTCAAGGTCACTCAGCGAGTTATGGAACGGGCTATGCTTGGAGTCTCTCTGAGGGATCGAATTCGCAACGAGGTGATCCGGCAAAGTTGTCGACATACATAGCTCACAGAATAAGCAAGCTGAAGTGGCAATAGGCCCGCCATATTAGCCATAGAACCGGTGACCGTTGGGATAGACGTGTTATTGAGTGGAAACCGCGAATCGGTATACGTAAGGTGGGACGCCCCCAGGCTAGGTGGAACGACGATCTTCGCAGGATGGCTGCTGGATGAGAGTTGCCGAAAATCGAGTTAAATGGCGTGCAATAGGAGAGGCCTATGTCCAGCAATGGACTGCTATAGGCTGATGATGATGATGTGCTTTAGCCGTAGGGCTACTTCTAATCTTGGAGGCCTTAAGCAGTAATACACTAACAGTAAGAATAACGTTCATTTTGACAAGTCAACAACATTCATTGCATTATTTACGTTGTTGGGCAGACAAATTTTTCGAACATATGAAGCAATGGATTAGCAATATCATTCAAAATGATTCTGATTGTAATTAGGGTGCTTGGGTCTTTACGTGTGCAGTAGGATGTTGAAGAATTTTCCAGAGATAAATTACATTATAATGTGTACCTACTTATTATACCTATCTCGACTCATGGTAACAAATAGGTACTCGTAGTCGTCAATTGTTTCTATAATTAGCGATGAGAAGCAGAACCTGAAACAAATAACAATCTTTATGTAGGTACCTAAGTACACCGGTACTTAGGTCAAATCATACATACCGATGTATGATTTATTTACTGCTGCTGTATACAGCAAAAAGAAAAAAAGTTAAAGCATTAAAGTTAATTATGATTTAAAATATAGTTTAAATCATAATTAACTTTAAAAGTAAATATATCTCGCTCGTATGACATTTACCATTTACTCTCCGGAAAAGAATAGCCTGCCTGGTTTATTCCCACGGCTGTCGTAAAATAAGCAAAAGATTCAGGTGACCTAGCTGAAAATATAGTTTTACGAGAATCTAGTGCCGCTGAGCTTGTGCAGATTTGACGGAAGTTGCTATATGTCGAACTAGAGAGTTGATACTTAACTATACAGGGTGGCAGGGACATCGACGCGTAAACGTCGTGAAAAGGTTACACCTGATGCCATAAATAAAAATACGAAAGTCATTCATCTCGGAAATGACCGGTTAAAAAAATTGACATTTTTGAGAGCGCAATGTATTGCAAACAACGCGATCAAAATGCTCCGCGGATGGCGGGCGCGCGCTACCTACCGCGATACCGCGCGCTGCCCCTTCGTTTTATTTACATTGCTGTTTTAAGTGAAACAAGTGAATTTACTATTTTTTTATTAAAAATCTCATTGGGTTAGATATAAATAATGATTTTATACAGTTTACAGTAAAAAAAAATGCAGAAAAAATTTGTAAAATGAAGAAAAAGCCGATGAAAAATTTCAACGGTAAGCGGTTGCGCGTCGATGTCCCTGTATATAAAAATATCTGAGAAGAGTATGGACTGTAGATAAACATAGTCTCAAAATATATGTCGATTCGTCAATATATAATCACTAGCTGTGCCCCGCGGTTTCACCCGCATAAATTTCGCTCCCGTGGGAATTTCGGGATAAAAGTATCCTATGTGTTAATCCTGGTTATAAACTATCTGTGTGCCAAATTTCATCCTAATCCGTTTAATAGTTTTTGCGTGATTCAGTAATAAATATCTAAACATTACGTACAAACTTTCACATTTATTAGGATTTCAACAAGACTGAAGCTTTGAATGTCAAGCAAGCGGACATCGCCACCCTTTTTCAAATGTATTTTCGCCTCAAAGTTCAATTCTCAGGTCGAAATACAAATTGAAATCAAAGAAAAAGAAAGAAAGAAAGAAAATACGTTTATTTGCGGCAAACATGACGCATAAAAAAGAACAATAAACACAAAAAAAAAGTAACAAGTGGGGGGTAAGCTGCGTGTGGATGAAATTTGGCACACAGATAGATTTATTATAGCCTGGATTAACACATAGGATACTTTTTATCCCGTTAATACGTTTCCGTGGGATAATTTCCGACCTCCAAGCGGGCGAAGTCATAGGCAAAAGCTAGTAAGTAATAATCCCAATAACTTCTTCATTAAGTACAACTGCTATAGAAATTCTTCTATAGTCTAATGGCTGTAGAAGAATTTCTATAGCGTATTTAATCAGTGACCTCTTTTCCTGCCTGTGAATAATCACAGGCAGGAAAAGAGGTCACTGATTAAATACGCTAGTTCCTAACTACTTCTCATTTTCCTAGCACAACCACTTGGCTATCTGATAACCTCAGCGGTTAAAACAAGTCTATTTTTTTGCCTGGGAACCACGCAGCCTCGCGTGTCGAAAGTAATATAAATACCGTGTTAGTGTGAAGATCAAGGTACAAAGTCAAAGAATTAAGGTCGATAGGCATATGAGTCACCTCCTACTGTATAATACCTAAACATATATTTGTACATGCTCAAGTATCATGTGCATTACGTAGATTACCTCTACAAATACACACAGATTCTAAACTCACGATTTGCAAACCGGAGTTTGCTAGTCATATGCATATTAAAGACTATATTAAGTCGAAATTAGTCCGAGTCCAATTAGGCGCAGTTGGCACCTAACAGTCGGGCGATACAAAAGGAGAGAGTGCACAGAATTTGTGTTTTTGTTCATAGTACAAGCCGGGTAACAATGACCGCGGTAAGCCACTGAATTGCTGGTTTTATAGTGAACATGGTCAACGAAAATGTGGAGCGAATCCTTTATGGTATTGGCAAAGCTCCGTACTGATACTATACTTGCATGTTCGAGTAAATCACGCGGTGGACATTGTCGTTTTTTGTCTACGGGCCGATTTTTAGCTGCTCTTGTTGCACTTTTTGTTGATGATTTATAGGTATGAAGGAACAATATCCAGTAAATGTGTGATCGCCAATAATCGTCATCATTATTTTCAACAGTTACTGTTATACACCATCATCATACAGGGGTGTAGTTATAAACGATGACTAAAATTAGGTGACGTTTAAACGTCAAAAATTTATGGTTAAATAGTCGCTAATCACTACTTTACTTTAAGCAACGTTTATGAATAAAGGGGTCAATCATCAGGACGGTATTTACTTTTAACTTGTTTAGTTATTGCACATAATTATCTACGTCTACCGAATAAAAAAAATATCGATAGGAAAACTATTATACAAAATTGTGTTACGTTTTAAGCTATTGGGTACCTAAACCTAGATAAACATATTAAATAGTAATGACATAAATCTATTTCCGAGATTATAAATAGCCGCATAAGTCAATACTACTGATTTGAACAGTAGTCGAGATTTAACGGCATCATTTTGATAATAAACTTAACAATTTGAGCTACACCGTTACTTCTACTAAACATCCATATCGCCAAGAAGAAAACAATTAAGTAATAGGTATGTATGGTTTTACATTATCACTTTTCGCATAAGTGCCTGCGTTGGCCTGTTTTCAGTCGGGAGTAGCACCGCCTTCTGGCCTCCCATCAAATCCAAGGTTCTTTTACCGCAAATTTCCCGAAATCTGAAATGAATGAGTAAATACACGTTAATGTTTAATCCTGGAATCTAATTTGCGCCTTTTATTGGGTGGTAGCGTGTAAAATCATACGATTCAAGACCTTTTACGATGCTAAAATATTCCGCTCCTTCTGATGAAAATATTTTTATATATTTTCACGATAAATGTCGTGAAATTCGGAAAGCAATCTGTGATTTAATAGAATATGGTATTGACACACCTAAGGAAAACCATTAGCATGCGTCCCTGCAGTAGTGATGCTGGAAAATTACTTAGGTACACGTTTTTGATGTTTCATGAAATATTAATGTTATGATTATGTTTTTTTATGGAGTTTGTTCATTTATATATGTATACTTTATTTTACACCAGAAAATATATAACAAACAAAAAATAACTACAAAACGGGCAATGGGCGGCTTTCTGCGATCTTTTCAGACAACCTTGGAGTTCTTCGTAGCTTCCTAACTAAATCCTCAGAGTACTATTAGATACATGTTTTTTTTATATACAAAATTAGGAACCAGTATGTAGTACGCTACCTACTGGTTCCTAATTTCTTCATTTATTCAATAATCGTATGAACAAATCAAGTTTGCAAGTGACGTAGAGATCTTTTACAGAATATTATGGACTTCCATTTACTTATATCTAACATACCCAAGCATAAGAGGTAATAAGACCTCTTTTGGTGAAAACGATGGATTGCCTTTATTTTTATTTTGAAAAGCGTTCAAGCAAAAACACTGACAAAAATGCATACTGAAAACTGTACTATCCATGAACATTTTGATATCCTTCATTAACAAATGCTTTTGTTTTAGAATACCCGGAATTTGAAAGTATGTACAGAAAATATATGAAAAGTTTTAAAATATTGGGATTCTAAAAACAAACGGACGTACGGCATAGTCATATACATTCGTAAAATAACCAATTCTATAATAGAACTTTTTAAAAACAAATACATGCATCGGTACACAGTGTTGCTTTATAAGCTTTGCGTCCAAAAAGGGATAATCTATTTTGTGTACCAGCTCACTCAAAAATTATTAGAAAAGTCTTACCATTGTGTGCCGAATCATTTTAGGCGTATATTCCGTTGCTTGCATGAAAACGTCATGAGGAAATACCTACCCTGAAATCGCCTTACGCTCTGATTGAACGGTCACATATCTCTACCTCAAAATCTAATAATTCTTACCAATTAAATCATTTACAGGCACTTTTGAATTGTCAAGGAGTCGGCGAGTCAGAAAGATGAAGATAGTTGACCATATGCAAAAGCGTAATAGTTATTATTTAAATGAAAAAAGACGTCTAGTTCTCACAGGCCGAACCTTGTGAAGGTACAAGAAACTTGCCACGTAGACAGGTATATAGGCAGGCATATAGAAATTGCTTATTCTGCAACATTTTCTGCGTTGTTGGTTTTTATTACAACAGATGTAGGCCGTTTCTTGACAAAATTAGACCTCTCTATTACGTAACGCGGAAAATTTTAAACATAATAAAGGAGGGTCCACCTCAAGGGCCGCGGCATTTTCCTTCCCTTTGCTTGTACCTTTCTTAATTATTACAAGGCTCGGGTGCTATATCTTATGTGCAAAACGTAGACTTAAAGCATAATGTAAGGTAAAATGTTATGTTAAACTATAGGGTTGAGGTATTTCGATGTTGTCGTCTTGCATTTTAATTATTTATTACGCATAAGCATCCTGAGTTGGGATTATTCAACAAAATCTCATTTGCTGTGAATGAATATTAATAAAAACTTAAGAAGATTTGTAACGTTTTTGTTCTATATTTCAACGTTAGATTATAAACTGTCGACAAATTGTGAATTGTTACATTATAACGCATTCATTTAAGGTAGTTTATAATCTATCAATGTCAAAAAGTCATATTGTGAACCGGCCCTGACTGGAGGGTCTTGGCGGTAGCCGAATTTGGCGCAATAACTAACCCCGACCAAATGGCGCGCGAGCCGAGCGAGCGAAACGAGCGTTGATGCGGCAGCGACCGGCTAGTGCTAATTCGAAAGGACGTATAGTATAATAATATTGTTAATATATTTAAAACATGGTTACTTAGCTCTATTCTAGTTAGAATCGAGAGACTATCTGCGAGTTACATATACTTCGATAACTTGCAGAATCTATGCACAAGACGTTTTTCATAGTTGCAAGCAGACGACGACGCTAGCTGTCGGTAAAGCGATACGTGCCCGATGCAAGCGCGGTGTGTTTTTATAACTATGTATATGTTTGCAGATGCACATTTTGGCACTGTTTCTGTATGTATAATACGTTGTGCGTAAGCATCTGTAGGTGATTTTTCATCGGACTATGAGCCTTCTAATTGCTCTAATTGTTTGAAACTTCTTTAGGCCTAAAATAAAGTCAGTTCTAATTGCACGTTGCTTGCCTTCAATCTGACTTCATTTTACTGTTTCGCTCCAAATATTGCACAGCCATAGTCTGTAACTTTATGAAATAAAATAAAATTGTTTAAGCTGTGAATAGTCTATCGGAATCACTTTTACACGTCATATTATAAGAAAATAAGCTACATGGAGTCTTCATTTCCTATCTACCTACCCCTGAGAAGAAATGGCGAAACAAACTAATAATAATAATAGTTTATTTCTCTCTCCACAAAGGTTACCTTATAAATAACACCTCAGGACTAAACAATAAGTACAAGACAAAAGCTCCTTTACGAAAGACTTGAGTCTGTACTAGGGAAACCCTGTGTTACAGATCTCCAGGCACTGCAGACATTGCACAAGTTTTAGGACAAATAAACAAACATTATAACAAAATAACAAAACATTTTGTAACTTCTATGGAAGAGAAGTAAAGTAAAACTCAAGGGTTATAATGTCCTTGACGTCAAAACCTTATTGAATTGCTCAAAATACAGGCGTAGAAGATTTTTAACAATTTTCCTTTTACCCGAGCAGACTAGGTATGCTAGAAACAATAGGGACAAGTGTCTGCCTGGGACAATAATTGTTAGAGTAGGTTCGTGCAAATAGTCACACACTAAAGGTTCTTCCTTTCAGTCAATTTTGCTTCAGGGGTCTTATGGCTGTCTTTACTAATTTTAGAAAACACCTAAATATTAGTGCACTGTTGGCTATCAACTATCAACAAAACCCAACAGTGCGCTTTCATTCAGGCATTTAGGTGTCACCTACCGTTAGCGAAAACGGGCATTAGTTCCCAAGCACCGTCTTTTACTCTGAAAAATGTGCAGTAATTACCGCGACCGTGTATCCAGAATATTGAATGCGGCCGCCCACCTTAATTTGAGGCAATTATTATCTAGGTCACCCAACCCAACTAAGCCGGAATCCGATGAGATAGATTCAGCACTGACCGCTTTGTTCAAAGTTTACTAATTTAAATTTACACATTGTAAAAGCGAATAAAAACAAAGAGATACCTATGTATCTCTTTGTTTTTATTCGCTTTTATAATATTAATCACACTTTTGTGCATAGACATGCACTCTATAGTGCATGTCTATGCACAAAAGTGTGATTAATATTGCGTGCGTAATAACATTATGGACAAGACACGCTATAGGAAGCAATGCAAAAAACTGATCTTAGTTAGTCGCCTGCATAAAACTCCTCTGCTCCTATACATACGTCACAGTTTCCGATAGCAGCGATGGGGGATGCCTGTTAAAGAGGACCGCAAATCCACTGACAGATTACGTTCAGCCGGTCTGCTGCCATCATGCCGGGAGGAACGTTGTTTACCGGACTTATTCGAACGGATTCTGTCTGTTTTGTTAATGATATACGGGAACTAGGTCCCACCTATATGTTTCAGAGACTTTAGACTGCTTAGGGACGATGTTAGATTTAGACAACAGATTTGTGTTTCAGTATTTGTGTTGTCTGCGAGTTATATGGCTGTATTTGGGACGGAGTCCTTTTGTTTACAGTATTATGTTTGTACTATTATTACCTAAACGTCAAAACGAATTGAAATGTTGCTAGGATTTAGCTTTTTATTACATAGAAAAATTGCATTTATGGAAAGAAAAAAAAATATTTGACCCACTTAGCATACCTAAATTATAGACAGCTGTAGCGTTAAGATGAAACTTCCGCATTTTCAAAATATTGTATTTTACATCCCATCTAGTTTCTTTTTTCAACCTAAAATTGAAAATGTATCATCATCCGCCTAGCCTTTTCCCAACTACATATGTTGGAGTCGACTTCCAGTGTAACCGGATGCAGCTGAATACCAGTATTTTACATGAAACATTTTAAAATTGAAAATCTATGCCGTTCAAAAATCAGCTAGCTTGTAAGCGGATCCAGGGTGAGCTGGACTTGACCAAGAAAAACAACATCCAGTTAGAACTAGGGTTTAGTAGTTTTCCTACATACTAAACGCTAGTTTAATTCAGTCTGGTACTAAGGTTTCAGAGTTTATGTACGTTGGTTTACCATCGAATGGGCTTTTTAATGTGTCTAAATAACTTCGTTTGCCGAAATGCCGTTTCCACGTTAAAACTGCTGGTTTCCGAGTTCATTGTTTCTAATCTAGATCAATCCACCAGTTGTTTTCATGGCACTTCTTGTAAGTACCTATAGGGATTAACCTTTTCGTTACGTGGAAGTGCAAAATATTGCTCGTCCTTTTTACGAAGGCGTTTAAGTATGTCTGCTCCAAAGAAGTTAGTTGCAAAGGCTTGGGCTGTTTTTGGGGGTCTTGCTAATGGCTTACTACCGTATGATCGAGGATATTTTTATGACTAAAACCCCATGGTGTTCTTTCCGAACAGCCAAGATGTTTTATACGCTCGCCATAATACCAATCTGGCGTAACGATTTGGACTCGTTCCTGAACGATTGGCCGGAGAAGGCACAAGATGAGGAAAATTGGAGTAGTATGTGGGAAACCTTTGCCCAGCAGTGGGACAGAATAGATTAACAAAAACAAATTAAAAATGCTAACCCAACGTGTAGAAGAAATAATTTTTAATTACATCAGCCGTTGTCGGTCTAATATCCAATCTACATTAAAAATTAAAGTCTGTCGACTTTATACAATTCCTATACATTTTCGCATTCACAACACAATGCGAGTTTATAAGAGGCGTGCCAAGTAAACCCCCAACAAAGTTTGTTAGGAAGTAAAAAAGACGGGAAACGGGAATGTACTGCGATGTTGAGATTTTACGAGTTTAGAAAGATATTTCTATGTTTTGGTCACGTTCCGCAACTTGTTGGGAGAGCAGTGATTTAAGTGGTATTTACTTGAACATTAGGAGGGAGCCATGTTCAGCTGCGGTACCTACTCTGTGGTGTATCATTTAGAAGTAAGCGATGACAATACAGACAGATGACGTACAGTCCGTTCACAGTTATTTTACCTCTGACAGCTTCACAGTTATTTTACCTCTGACAGACCTTTTTTCTTCTTCTATGGCATATGAGCCGTGCCGACTATCCTGCCAGCGTCATGTGATGATGGGTTCGCAGTAAGGTTTACCGCAGCCGTCGAACTTTGTACTCCGTGGTAGTTATGTAGTTAAATGTTAGTAGCTAACTACAATTTGATTTCATTTAAAAAAAAGAATGATAAAATTTTTATAAGTTTAGGAGAAAAGTTAGCCAAGAGGGAATGGAAGTTAGTAGGAAGAGAGATTTTAATTTTGGAAAGCTTATGATACAAGTTAAAGGATTTGGGAGTTGATAGGACAAGAGAAAAAGATATGGTCCAGAGTACCATCATCAAGACCGCATTCGCACAAGGAACTGTCACGAACGAACGAGTCTCAGTCTACACAAGGTACTCGTAGCAACAGTTCTTTTGGATAATTTTGGATATTTAAAAAACCAAGGTTTCCGCTGGATGTCGGGTTGAATACTGGCGTAATACGGGGCGTATTACGCCAGTATTCAACCTGAATTAAGTTTCTTACTTAAGTTTCGAACTTACCTGCCATCCTGCTGACCACGAGTTATACAGTTTGTGTTTGGTGTCAGTTCGTAAGTCGTAACCGTGTAGTGTTTCCGATCCACCGGGTTAGATGAAGCAAATTTAGCCAGTGAGTCGGCGCACTCGTTGCCACCTATACCCGAGTGACTGGGAACCCAAGCTATCTCAATGTTTAAACCGTTGTTCGAGCATGTGTATAGTAAATTTAGAATGTCAAAAATTATTTGACTGTGAATTTTGGATTTTAGTTGACATTGACCTAAGGCTTGAATGCTACTACGAGAATCGGATTTGATATTGTGGGTTAGAATTAAATTTATGGCCTCTAAAATACCAATGCATTCCCCTGTAAATACTGAGGCTTCTGGTGGGCATTGGAATAAAAGGGAAATTTTAGAGTTCTGGAAATATGTTGAAACACCTGTACAGGATGTACAGGTGTTTCAACATATTTCTTTGACGATATTTCGTTGATGATAATTTGGATGCGTCTGTATAAAAAAATTCTAACCGTTCCAGTATCTCTTAATGGCCCGCGTCTCTTGCGTCCTGGGAATTTTTGGAGATACCAAGTCCCAAAACGACCTTTGGCTTCAAATGGACCACCTCATAGGCGGAAGAAGAGACAGGAAGAGAGGGGTATTGACAAACAGGTGAGAAGGGATGTTTAAGCTCTATTCATCAAGTATCTATTCATCAATGGAATAGATTTATTATTCCAGTAGGAAGACGTGTTAAGAGAGAGGTAGATTTGTTCCAAAATGGGACCACCACTTCCACTTCCACTTCTACTTCTTTACTCTTGAAAGGGAGAATACTTTTGACAAGAAACGATCTACTAAGTATTGTCGTCGAAGTTTAAGAGGAGGTTCAGCACATTCAACCTGGAGAGCATTTATAGGAGAGGATTTCATGATACCAATTACGCTCCTGAGACGTTTGGACTGGACAGAATCTAATCTGCGCAACACTTCCTTGTTGCATGGCTCGATCCAACACGCAATAATCCAACACGCTTCTGACCAGCTACAGCGCATTGTAGACTATATTTAGGGTGTATGGGTGAGCTCCCCACAAGACACCTGCCAAAGGCATGAGGACCGAAACCGAGCGCTCACATTTTTTTACTGTATTATTAATGTGGTCGTGTGGTGAAGTCACCTTATGGCTCATTCTCCTAGCCTTAATAACAGGGCTACATCCAGTGGGAACCTTGATGTTCTCTATAACTTCTTCCTCAGTCCATTCAATGGGAACGTCTCTGACAAGACCTAAACGAGTGATGTTAAATTGGGGATTGAGGCAACAAAATTATTTTTAGCTAAAATTGGACTGATTAGAAAACTGTTAGCATCCTGGTGAGATTTGAATTCGACTGAAACCCTGTTTCTTCCTAAGCGTTTGACACTGCCTAGGAGAATGTTGTTGAAGTTATTTTGTGTCAAGAACATACCAAATTTGACAGGGTGCAGAACAGTACCTGGGATCTGACCATCTTTTAAAGATGCGTGTACGATAAACGGGGGGTAATCTCTAATCGTATATATCTGTCTTCCAATAAAGTTTTTAGCTAGCTATGGAGGGTTGATTAAAACAGCCGGGGGAAGCAGCGGATCTGTTTCTGTTTGCAGATTCGGAGTCCATAGTAATTACATTGTCGTCGGGAAGAGTAACAGTTAACACCGGAGTGTAATCAAATGGATCAGGAGGGTCAGAGGCTTTTTTGGTATCCATACTGGATGTCGGGTAATATCTTTAGAAAATGTTTCTAGCTAATCGTCAGCAAAAATGTATATGATCAAAGACATTAAATTATTTACTTTCTTAAATCTCTTTGTATATGATAAATCGTAAACGTCACTCAGTAGTTGTCACTTTAGCTATCACTGTGGAAGTAAACACAAATATTTTGTTTTTCCTTTCCCTTTTCAGCAAAAGTTATATTTTCTTGTAATCATCAATCACATTATCACAATCACAATCACGCAGACCAACATAAGTTATATTAAAGCACAAAAAGTTAATTTATTTGCAAAGTGAAATTAAATTTCGCGCCACGACGCCACCGTCGACAATCGAAATCATCAAAAATGTACAGACGCCAGCACATCAAGCTACTACAATCTGTCAAATTTCTTTAATGGATTTTCAAGTTTATGGCTAAAGCATTAAGGTTCAAGGTTGATTGAGAAAATTTGACAGTTTCGGGTAGCTTGACCTGCTGGCGTCCGTACTCTGTCAGCAGCAAACTTATTGTAACGAGTGATGCAAAATCAGAGTTAAAATAAATGTGATAGACTGTACTAAGGGCCGGTTTCTTGATCTGTAGTTACACAACCAATTGTTAAAAATATAACTAATCTTGTTGTGAGGGTTTGTTTACAATATTTATGTATTTTTGCGGAACAGTGTAAACTTTAATAACGCGAAAATGTTGTGTTTGTTCAACAAAAACAGCCGGGGGCACGTAACCCGTGCCTGCTCGTCAATATGGCTGACCGCCATCGAATATACATAGACATAATAAAAGTTTTCAATCGTAAAATGTTCAGTGAACATTTTCTTTTATTTTACAATATGTCATGAAACAAAAACAGTTTTGTCGGTTAGACTTATAGAACTTTATTTCTCATAAGAACTTCAAAATAACAGTTCGCTTATAATGACATTCATAAGTGATTATAACTAGTACCAATAACATGAGTCACCACTACGGTGATGGAGACATTATATTGCATATTCTGTATTATGTTATTTCAAATGTTGTGATGTATGTATGTGTAATTTTCGCTGTAGTAAAATTTAGGTTACAAAACTTAAACTTAACTTGTTTTGTAAGACCTAACCTTTTAAAACGGCACATAAATAACAGCCGCACGTGTCGATCGATCAGGTTAAGCTACGCTTGCGGCGGTTGGTCCGTGGATGGTTGATCAGGGAAAGTAGAATATTTCCAACACGGGTAGAGCTGTCTGTAATACTGATAGGGTCATCATCGTCATCGTCATCATCAGCCTATAGCAGTCCACTGCTGGACATAGGCCTCTCCTCTTGCACGCCATTCAACTCAATTTTTGGCAACTCTCATCCAGATGATAGGGTGTGACATTTTTTCAGGAGGTTTTTTTTTTTTTTAAATTAATTGCCCACTACTAACCAAACAATAGAAGAAAGGAAAGCAGCAATAAACTTAGTAGACAAGAACTTTTACGTTATAAAACCAAATATGTAATAAGAAACATTTTTTTACTCAATATCCAATAATATCAAATAAATCATTAAATAGTAATAATCAGTCAAGGACGGATCAGTTTGTGGATTTGTTTGCATGGCAACAAAATTAAAACGTAACAAAGGTAAAAACCCTGTATTACAGAAATTGCTTCACAAAGAAAAATAACTTCTGTTGTAATGACAGATAAAAGAAAAGTATAAAAAGTAATTGATGGGTCATATTGGGTTTCCTTAAGATGAGTTTTTTTTTCTTTGTAGTAGCTTTAGGAACAAAGAAAAAAGAAAAATAATGATTGTTAAAAAATCTGTATTTTGCTGATCTATTTTTCCACTGCTTTTTAATTTCTAGTGGCACTACTGGCAGGCTTGAGGGGCAGTTTTCTAAAGGAAACATGTGTATGTTTCCTTTAAAAAACTCTAAAAGGTAAAACAAACAATAAACAATAAACATGTTTTTGTGTGTACAAAAACATGTTTATTGTTTGTTTTACCTTTTTAAGTAAGAGCGAAAAGCGAAGAAAATCCATAAACCTGCGTTTGGCTGTCCCTCTCAAATCGGTTTTGTAATGGCCAAAGAGATTAAATTAATATCAAACGTACCTAAAAGTCTAGGATTACCGCGTCAACAATGACCGTCCTCAAACAACAGACTAATTATTTCCAAATTTCACTTGCAAACTTTAACTTGCTACAAAGTTGATACCCTCTACAATGCCGGTTTCATAGATTCAGCGTTGCACGTGAAGCTCAAAGGTAAATTGGATGGCGACCACAACGGTTTGAGCGCGCAACACTCATTGACTTTAGGTATACAAAACTGGTTTGTAGCCGGCTTTTCTACTTACAAGTACCTACCTACATATTTAACCCTTCATTTTATGTAGGTAAAAATCAGTTCTATTTTAATGCGGCATTTTTTCAGTCTATTTTTGGCAATTTTAATAAAATCTATTCTAATGTTTGTTTGAACGTCAGATTGGAAAATTATTTTTGCATTGGGTAGCCCCTTTCTTGAGGAAGGCTATAGGCTATTTAACATGCAAAAAAGTGAGAAAGAATGCTAAGCGATAACGAAGCTCGGGCAGGCGATGCGATGCGATGGGGTGGGGCAGGGCAACAAGAAATTTCACGCGGACGAAGTGGCGGGCAGAAGCTGTATATAAAGAACAAAAGCCATTTGTTTCGCCTTGTTTAATGAATTACTTCATATTTTTGACGGGATCTCTTTTACCGAAATAAGCCCTCAGGGATATCGTTTCATTCAGAAGCTCCTACTTAAAAATATTAAGTACTCGTAATTAGTGATCTTGAATAAAATATCAGGTTCGTTAATTTTAATAAGATTACTCTAAAGCCTTCAGCTCATCTCCCTACAAACAACTACCAAGTATACTTCATCAAATATTTATGCCTTCGTAGAATCACTGTGAATCACAAGTAATAATATTAAAACCGCTCATTTGTTAAAAAAATGTTGCTTATTATGTAGTGCTTGATTTTTTCGTTTAGATGGAATGAATATTTGGTTTCAGCCTACTTTTTCTGCTAGTGGTTCGTGTGACCCGAAAACGTGAGGCACGCAACAGCGGCGGTGCTAACACACGGTATTGGAATTTTTGTCGCTGTTCGCCTCCCACTGTACGACTCTTTCAGGGCCACGGGAGATAGGGTTGCCCGTAGAAATAATTGTGGGCCTCTTTTATAGCGGTGTGTGGGCGACACCTATCCGTTTTTATTAACGTTACCGTATACCGTCAAATCGGCACAAAGGATTTTCAGATGGTTGGCCGGCTACATAAAATGATATGGTTTTTTTTTTTTCGTAGCGGCTACGTCGATAGAGATATATTTCACAAAAAATGTTATGGGCAACATTAACTTGAATAACTACTACTAGACTAGAATGTTTATATCATGACTTAAATGTTTTATAGCGTGACTTCCTATCATTAATTAAAGCATTTACTTGTGTCCCCAGTAAATTATGCTAGTTGTCTTTTAATAAATTAAATAGATGTTGCAAACCGGTGTTCTAGTTGTATCGTAATGTATGGAAATGACATGTCCTACTTCGTTTGATTGTTGTGATTGAACATTGCGGTCGTGTTACTAATTGGAATTTCGTACACTAGGTACAATAATGACGCCATAAAAAGGTTTACATCGTTGCTCGAACCGTCTGTCTAACTCGTTTAAAACTAGTCGTCCTTTCGGGAGGGCATAGAAAATTCAATTTACATATTACAAGAGCCGGCTGACTGGACACCTCATTATCCCATATAATGGTCGTCGCTGGGTTGCACTCCCACAAGACTTAATTACCCCTAATCTGGCATTCCGTGAATCTAACAGAAACCTCGCCCGAGTAATTACGGTCCACTGTTCTAAAGCTAATGGACACGTTTATTTATCTGCTAATTGCACGTAATCCGCGAATCAAGATCTAGATATCTCTGACCGTATACTTGTGTTATGATACCCAGCAAAACTTACTTCACGATTGTTCCTGACAGATGCTATATTCTGACTCTCTGGCGTTTCATAAACGGGGCACTGTGAATGAGAAAGTTTGAAGCCGCGTCTCAAAAATGGCGTGGTTTTTTGTTAACGTTCAGAAATAAGAGGATAAGTAACGTCTCGTCGCGAAAATAGTTAAGTAACTTTTATGAAGTAGTTTTGGACCGGAAAGTTTGTCACGGTATAAGGAAAAGTCCACACGTCGAAAAACTGGTATGAAATGCTGAACCGGACTTTTTTACGACCGTAAGTACTCTTTTTCTTACTATAAATTTTTTGGGGCGTACCGAGAGTGCTTCGATGCAGAATGTATCGCGTGCGTTCTGAAACGAAAAGCTTCATAAACCCCGCGGCAGTCTCGTTTAAAAGTCGTGTGTAAACGTTATGATATCGCCCCGACCTGCTTACGTACACTCGTCGCACTTTGCCTGCCCCTTAATTGGAGGGGTTGGCATATTTCAACACGCGACTGTGTACACATGCAAACAAAAATAGACTCTCATGCCGTACACCACAGACTAATATCCGAGAGTTTTGTAAACACTGACGACTGCACGAGGTTAGCGATTTTAGACTGAAATAGTTCATAAAAAAGTACTTTAGTAATATTAATGTGTAATAATATATGAACTCTAAATCATTTACCAAAAATACATGTAGGTAGATTCAATATACATAACATACAAGTCACAATATGGAACCATTGTGACTTGTATATTAATGGTGCCGGTGCTTTAAATTAAAGCAGTTTTATGTAGGGAAAGGATAAAAGCAAATTGGATTGATTCCGAGCAGTGGGCCACAGCATTAGACGAAGTCAATAGAAATGAATGGACTTTGATTCGGAGATACTAAACTTTTTGTGCTGTGGGAGATTTTAGTAATATGAGAAGGAATTCAATTTGCATTCCTTACCTTAAATATTTCACTCCACAATTGGAGAATATTGTTCAACAGAACTGGCATTTTATTCGTAAATTGTTTGCAGCGTCGGAGGTTGGTGCGTACTTTATGAAAAATTTATAATGAAAACAAAGTAGGTACATATTTGTTTCGTAAAATTCACGTTTAATTAAATTGCGGAATACGTGCATAATGTTATCAATAAACTAAATGATACATTATTATTCAATAGAGAAATTATATTATTATACACTAATAAAGACTGATATTTCTTTGTGAATTTGATACTAGCTCTCCATACTTTTCCGTTCCTTTAAGGAAGTTTCCCACGATATTAACAAAACAGGAACAGGACTAGTAGTCTATTACGTGAATATTTCAGATGTTTAATCTGAAACTGCGTGTTTCGCTGAGACAAGGGTAAAGGTATCTACTCGAAGGGCCACCTACCGGTCGGACTTCACTTTGAAAATTTAATGTTGGTTAGTAAACGTTGTTCCCAGAAGTTTCGCTGAAAGCAATAATAATAACGACAGTATAACTGGAACAAATTCTTTCTGAAACTGAACAGCAAATTCCTCAAAGGAATTTGTTTGTCTTTTTCTTAATATGGGATGCTTAAAGAGCTTCAAGGAAATTGCCAATGAGGTTAAAAATGACCCCATTTGGTTCTCTGTTCCTGCACATTACTCGCCGAATTCCATCTCTCCCTTAACTTAAATGATTCCTCAGTTCTAGACATTCTGTACCGTCAAAATTGAACGCTTGACTTAAATACGCAATTACGGCTCGGGATCACAAGGTAGTTAGATCACAAGAGGTAATATGAAATTGCTTATTCACGAAAAGCTGAGCTGAACGTTTTCGATGTAAAGAGACTTCATTGGTATTGTGATTCAAATTAGATTCAATTAGTTTATACGGAAAATAATTAACAAATTAACTCAAGGGCTTGATTTAATTACCAGATTGTCCCATCGTCTTATTTAATGTCTTCAAGTGCTTCGTTACAGTAGGCTGCACGTCAGGGTAAAACCAGTGTAACCGCTAGCTCAGCACCCAAATCGCTTAACACACTTTCAGTTACCATCTGAATCATTTTAAGGGATATTGCTAATCCATTCCGAATTTTGTTCGAAAAAATTGTCTGCTCAACAACGTAATAACGCAATGAATGTTGTTAAACTGTCAAAATGGAAACCATTGCTACTGATAGTGTGTTTCGCTATTATCACGTGTAACTGTAACCACAGACGTGCGGCTAAATGTGCCTATATTATGGAGGTCACATTGTTTGGAGGATTATTATGAAACTATATAAACATTATAATATTTTCCAGGATTTTTTATGTGCTAGCAAATGTGGCAGCTACACCCTTTGATATATGGACATTTAACCACATCAGTTTGATGAAAAGCCAATCCCTCATAGGCAAAACTCATATAAAAAGCTCAGCGGCTAAACAAACAATAATTTTCTCTATTCCTCTAATGTTTTTAAACAAAGGAAACTGTAACAGAAATCGTCATTATCTTTTATGAAACCATCGATAACGAACTGAGCGTCGGCCTCTTGGCGTCTTTTCCCTTTTTTTTTGTATTGTCCCCTAATCGCCACTTTGTTATTCAATTTGGAATGTTGCCAGCCGACTGCCTATTAAATAATACCGCGCTGAATCGGAAGATTCGCCTCGGCTACGGTAGATATAATAGTTTGCTTCCTGATAAAATTTAAGTGAAATATTCTTATGTTTAGTATCTGGAGGTATGTTTTTGAAACTCTTTTGTGGAAGATTTTCTGACTTTTAGTAATATCAAAATATTTTTTTTACTTTACTTACTTTAGTTTTTTCTTTGTCAATATTTTTTGGCTAACAATAAGATTTAGTTGCCTTATCGCTTATTAGCTTTTGCCCGCGACTTCGTCCGCGTGAAATTTCGGCCCCATCACATCGCTCACCCGTCCTACTACTTGATTTTCGCTTAATGTCCTAAGGGTCCAAGCATGATGTAGGGATAGCCTTTAACTTTCCTCAAGAATTAGGCTATCAAATACAATAAGATTTTTTTTTTAATCTGACTGGTAGTTCCGGAGATTACCCCCTACATATGAACGTACAAACAAACAAACAAATTTTACCTCTTTATAAAATTAGTATAGATATTTTATGACGTTGCTGGTTGCTTTTATGACGTTGTATGAGTATGAAACACAGAAGTAGTGGAATTTTTTGTTTAGGCATATTTTCGTTGCTGTTTCATAGGAATATTTTTGGTGGAAAGTAATGAAACGTATCATACCGTCCATACCTGCAGTATCAATCGCAAAAGTGCAGCGAGAATTCCATTGTTTGGGAGGCTTCAAAGAATTAATGGATTTCGATCGAAATTTTGCACGAACACTCTTTGAAACCGCGTGTCAAATGAATGATGGAAGGATAGGACTGGTTTTCAAATAAATAAAACACTGACGAAATTGAATATGTGCTACCCTTAGGTATAAGCAACTACGGCAGATATGTAGGTATTATTTTTTGGTCACATGTTCTTCTAAACAGCATGAAGTCTTTAAAATATTGCGTTCTATACAAGTTAGAAAGTTCTCATTTACAGCAGCATACAGTTTAATTTCATTCAGTCACCTCCCATTCTCTCACGTCGATGCTATACAAGAATAGTTCATATAAGTAAGCACTTTTGTGAGGAGATAAGTCAGTAGCAGGATTCTATATCTGCCCAGTGCAGGTACGCTGGGCGTTCTCTCGAAGAGGCCCTCTTGAAGCTCAAGGCTCTTATGACTGCAAACCTATCGCTATTTACCTACCTACCTGCATAGAACAGTTTTGAGTATTCGAAAATGATGCTTTTGTACACCTCTCATGTATTGGGTATTATTCACTTTAGAGGTTAATAATAATAGTTTAACAACCACTCATCTTTTTTTTTCTTTTAATTTGTCATGACATCATCATCAGCCTAGCCTTTTCCCAACTATATTGGGGTCGGCTTCCAGTCTAACCGAATGCAGCCGAATACCAGTATATTATATGAAGAGACTGAATATTCACGTCAAAAACCCAATTACTGGGTAATAGGTACGATACCTCTTGTTAAGACTGCTTGTCAGATTTTTGGGCTTCTTACGACCCGTAACGACTGCCAAAGATCCACGAATGCCAGCCGGGAGCAATGGCTTAACGTGCTTTCCGAGGCACGGAGGGGGTCTTGATAGGTAAACCTGGCCGATCGACCCGTACGGCTGTTATTACTTAGTCACGAGCCCCTCTTTGAATTGTAATGGCTGTAAATTCTTATAATTTTGTCAGCCATATTAAAGTGGTTGTTGCAAGGGTACAATCGACCGGGCAATATTGCGTGACGGCTGTTAACGTGTCCACACGACATGTTGTTCAGACTGTGATTTTTGTGTCGTAAAACAACAACAACTAAATTATTGGAATGTGGCTCGATATTTGGTAAAATTACTTTGTATAGGTAACTATTAAGGGTTTACAGTTTTATTCGCAAATTGTAGGCTGAATGAAGGGTTCGTGATTGACGTGGATTGATGGATGTTATAATAATGTGTAAGGAGGTAAAATGGTACGTGTATCGCAGTCAAAAACGTAATTACTAATGTAGCGTTTCTGTAATATTATAAATTGGGAGATTACATCGCTGATAAAAATGCTTGGCTAAACGCTGGTCCTGCTCCACAGGACGCATAAATAAATTGATTAGCATTTGATAATACTGTTGGAGCCGCTGAAGATTGTAAAATACTATTTTTGCATTATTTAAATTCAATCTCCTAGTATTGTATAATTGTATAGCACATGTGTGAGTACTATGTACATACTATAAAGCTACCATTTACTGGGTACGTCTTTCACTGACTTGAATGTGCCCTGGCGGCTGAGAGTATGTTATGCTCACTCAAATGACTCGCTGATGGTGGCACATGTGTTGGATCATTTAGCTCCCTTCAAAATGGTTGAGCTGAATGGTGCTAATCCATGCGTCATGTTCGTGAACGGGCGCCGTCAGTAGGGACTGGTCATCTCTTTGCTGCCATGGCTTATTTTAATTTAATTTAATGTTTGGATTGTCTTAAACTTTTCATTACGGACGCTTTTAACGTTCTGCATCGTTCTCACATGCATAATTTTTAACATGAATGATGTAACTAATACTTTGTAACCATATTTTGATTTAAAAGAGTGTCCTTGGAGTTTCTTGCCCGTTCTTCTCCATAGGTACCTACTACGCTTTGGAATGGGCAACTAGCTTCATTTTTCTGACTGACCGACCCCTTGACAATTCAAAAGTGCCTGTAATTGGTTTAATTGAATTAAATACTTTGAGTTTGAGTTTGAAGCATATATTATCTCCATATTTAGTCTATTCATCCATGAGCCTTTAGGTAGGTAGCTACAGTCAAAAATCTGAATAAAAATAAAACTCGGTCGGACTGAAGGATTCTGTATCCATTCGCTGGAATGCGAAAATCGGTTTTCACCGTATATGTTGCTTCTAGTTACACTGAGCGCTGCTCCAAAAAATGCATTGCAAAAAGTTGCATACCGAGGTTTCTGAGATTTGACATGTGATACAGGTTCCGCAAACTTTAATAAATGACGATCAGTTTCTGTCAGACGGATCCTTTTATCTTCATCAGAAAACTTTTACTTATGACTACCTGACTTTTAATCCGCAAATGAAAATGTGTGAAACAGATGCTTGTTTTCGCTATCTGAGACGAAAGTTGTTCATATTCATGAGTACTTTCCCTCCATGAAAAATTGCCTATGAATTTAAATGCAACCTATATATATACGAGTATATACATATTGACTACCTCGTTGGTCTAGTGGTCGCAAGCGCAACCGCTGAGTGTGAGAACCTGGGTTCGATTCCCGGATCGGGCAAGGTGTTATTAGATTTTTCCATATAGAATTTCTCAGTAGCAGCCCGAAGTCTGGATTTTTGCCCGGTTAATGGCCATAGGCTCGCCCCCTATTACATAGGACTTAAACATAACTGACGAAATGTGGGCGTACTCTAGGTACACCTCTATCTAACCCTTCGGATAATACAGGCATGATTTTATGTTATGTAATGTATATGACGGCACGGTTGGCGCAGTGGTTAAGCGATTGACTGCTGCGCTGCGTGTCGCGGGTTCGATTCCCGCACGGAACAAATATTTGTATGACCTACATGTATTTGTTCCGAGTCTGGGTGTTTTTCTATCTATAATATGTATGTATTTACAAAAAAAAATTGTATATAAGTAGTTTATCAGCCATCATGTTACCATAACACAAGCATTAGGTTGCTTAGCTTGGGACAAATGGTGCTGTGTGAAATGTCCAGGGATTTATTATTATATTATTATTATTATTATTATATACATAATAATATTATGTTTGAGATTTCTAGGTATTCCCGGCGTCTAACTAGTTACAAACTGTATCGTGACGTAATGGAGCCTTATCGTTTAATAATAAATAGTGATCGTGTACTGAGAACGTGTTACCGACGCCACCTGTCACTGAACACGAACGTTGCACGTTGCACTGTAGTGTCTGAACATAAATGTTCAACATTTAACATGACCGCTTACATTGTTGCCACTCTGTATGGGAGCAAGATTATTTATTACTGAGGGCTACAATGAGAGTTGGGATGGGGAGGCCTGTGTTTTTACTCGTGTATTTCGTGACAGTGCACGACTGGTTTCGGACTCGAACGGAGACCCTACTCGTGTCGAGCATTTACGAGCAAGAAAGAAATAGAACCAGGAAGACGGAGAAAGAATATAATCCTGTCCTATGGTTTAAAAACTTCTCATCTTAAATTCAATTATTCACTACACCCTACACATACAACGTACTGCCTAAACCACTGGGTCTAGAAGCATAAAGGACATAATTAATTTCGTACCCAAAAATTATAGTAATACCGGCCAGAAAGGCCTGAATACCAGCGAATAGCGAACTGTTTGCGTCTTTATTTTATTAAACACACTGGAGTGTCTTTAAACAAATGTCAAAATATTTTGTTTTTTTGTACTTCCAACTCAAATAGCAGCCAGGGGGTTAATTATAGATCTATGATGTAATAGTTAAAACATGTTCGGGATTTTATATTCAATTAAAAGTAGGTATTATTTAAATGTTATATGTTTAAAACACTTGTTATAAAAATATGAGTTTTGGCATTTTCAATCTCAAATTGTAGACTTTCGTTGTAATTGTACAAAATGCTCAAGATGTTATTTGCCATAAGAAAATAGCACTTTCATTTTTGGGTATAAAATGTTTGACACTTGAATGATATCCTTTTACACAAGAATTCCTTCACTTCCTTATAATAACGATGATGAGACTTAAGGAATGAGTTTTGAAAATTCCACCCCCTTTGGGTTAAATAGGGTATGACAGTTTGTATGGAATGGCGTCATTTTAATCCCATCGGGCACATGGCTTGGTGGTGTAGGAAAATGTTCAAGGCATTGGGAATAAAATGATTTAAAAAAATTACTTACATATAATTTTCCTGCAAGATTAAGTTAATCGAGGATAATACGGAGTAACATAATATTGTACCATTTAATTATGTTCACTTCACACGTATTACAAAAGTTTCCTTTTAAAAAGTCTTCATGCGGCTCACACGTACCTACTACTTGGAAAAATAGAAGAGCAAACATGGCCGCCTCAGGCAGTCCAGCGCTAGAGAATCGTATTCGTTAGCGCTGTTCTTTTGTCATTAGCAGTCTTTTTTATTACTAATTCTTTCCTTTTTATTTCGTCTTAGAATTTAGCTTTAGAGACTTCATTTTCGCAACGGGCTTGTATTTTTGTAGATATAACTACATGTGCCTACATTATTGTTTTAAGGCTATTTGAATATGTGTTCAGCTTATCGGCAGCCACTACTCTGAATATTATGATTTTTCCAATAATAATCTATAGCTGAACTTGGAATCCATCATCTCTTGGAATCTTTTTTATCCTTTAGCAACAGTGCTATCTGTTGATAATATTGTTGGTATTATTGTGAAAAACAAACACAAGCGCATCTTTTTACAAGCTTTTGCTTTTCAAGTTATCGCTTCTGAACTATCATCGACCTCATCAAGCTAAAATAGTAAATAGCATCATTATCATTGTTCATTTATTTGTTTCAACTTTTGTCTTACATATAAAAGTACATAATCCGCCTATGTAATGACCCAACAGCTGGGACACAGGCCTCTTCTCTGTGAGAGGGAGTGGGCCGTTATACACGGACCACACCCTCGCCCGCCACGCGGGCCCAGTGCGGGTTGGTAGGTAAATGTCACATGTCTTCCAATTTTCGGTTCTAGGACATGCCGGTTTTCTCACGATGTTTTTCTTCACCGTTTTGAGCGCAGTTGTGATTAAATAATTTACACAACCGCGACCTACAACTCGCAAGTCGCGGCTGTTACTACTGGGTCATCACTGCGTATCATAGGTAATACCTCCTGCTTAATCTACGTCATTTTCTTTTTGCCTCAATTTTTCATTCAACAAATACACAATATTACCGCAGTACCTATGTGGGCACAAGTTAGATTATGCATTAAACACGAAGTAAGTCATAAGTTTGAAGTAACAACTCATGGCTTATCACGTCTGTTATGCGCCGGCCAGATATGGGTCACAGTACTCACAGTTAGCGGCCGGCTGTTAACGATCTGTAGCTGTGTGTGTGTGTGTGTCGGACACAGCTTACATCACACTGTGACCAGCTCATTAGCCCCATATTGAAGTAACTGTAAGGACGACATTGAATATGTGCTACAGCTGTTCCTATAGTAAATTGCGATGCTAAGTTTAAACTTTTTTAGACGGTATCTAAAAATACAGGAACGAAAGAATATCGTAAATAATTTTCCATCCTAAAACTGTGCGTGGAAGACGAGCGGTGAACGGGAAAAAAACCTTACATTCAAAATGGAGCAATGGAGCAATTCTATTTGCCACTTCCTCGCACAGCTGTGCTGGAAAGCCAGCCTAAGGTAGATAATATTGAAAAACAAAACTGGTATTTTTAAGTATAATGCCGAAGCATAATTAGAGTTCCCTTCTCTCATTTTTGTAAAACTTATGATTTTAAAGATTTGTTAATTAGTGCATAGTTAGTCTGTACCAACTCTGTAGAGCAGTGGTGGCCCAGTGGTATCGGCCGCGACTTACGAGTTGTAGGTCGTAGGTTCGAACCCAGACAGGCGCTTTACTTTGTGTAAATTATTTCATCACCACTGCTCTCAAAACGGTGAAGGAAAACATCGTGAGGAAACCAGCATGTCCTAGAAGCAAAAATTCGAAGACATGTGACATCTACCAACCCGCACTGGGCCCGCGTGGTGGATTACGGCCCGCTCCCTCTCACCGAGAGGAGGCCTGTGTCCCAGCAGAGAGAACATTATAGGCTATGATTATGTAGTCTGTACCTAATGTGAAAGACCGGTTCGTGCCAAACCCGGTGACCTTTGCGCTATCACCGACAATGCCGTGCCGTGTAATTGGCGAAGTATTTTATCAACAAAATTGAAGTAACTGTCGTACCAGCGACACGAAGAAGAAGAAGAATACCTCATGTGAAAACTATAATTATAAGCATGGCCTTGCTGATAATAAATAGAGTTTGCCGATAAAAACACGACCTTTAGAACTTTTTAAATTGGTACGTTTCTACGAACGGAGTCACCGATGTCGTTAACTTAGAAGTGTTCAATTAAATAAACGTAATTCGATTTAAGAGCCGAATCAACAGGCTGTGATTTGTTTGACATAACTTACAAATATTAGCAGTCTCCGACTTTGAAGTCTGTAAACAGCAATTAGTTTCAATATGTTTATTAATTAAGAATAATGAATAACTTTTGTAAATTCTTTTCCACTAGTAGGCACAGTCAGGGAGTCAGTCAGGGGGCCGATGAAAAAGATCGACCCGGACGACGTGCCTGAATTCGTGGCGAAGGATCTGCACAAGCTGCCTTCCGTTACGTTCGACCACGTAGATGTCACCAGGCTGCTGAAGACATTACATTCCTGAAGCAAAGCCAGGCCGAGGTGCAGTATAAGCTGGAGGTGTCCAACAATACCGTCAGTGATCTACGGGCAGAAGTAGTGCTCTTGCACAACACAATTTCTGCAAGTAGGTCACCTACCGACGCCGACGCCGGAAATGTGAAAACGCGTCGTGGGGCACAAAACGCCTCTATCTGGAGTTTCTAAACGGCGGGCTCGAATTCGTCAGCAACTGCCGAGAATACATGCGTTGCAACGCGTGCCGTGGCCGTCCCTGCCTCGACACAGGTAGAGACAACGACGTGTGTAGGTGTAGGTTCGTCGACCCCCAAACGAGCCTACGCAGCAATATTAGCCGCTAATAAGCCTGCTGAGTCCCAAAACTCGCAGTAAAACTAGCGGGAAAACCAAAAGGGGGTAAACGGAGCCAGTCGAAACCCAACAAGGTTTTGAAAAGGCAGGGTCCAGAGAAGGACACGTGCGACCAGGATGGTTTCATCAAGATGAAAAAGTAGAAGAAGCCTTCTTGTCAGAACCAGTGCGGCACCGCGTAGGCAGGACCCAACATGCTGCTGCGTCCAGAAATCCCGACGACGCAGCTGTACGTGTCCAGACTGCACCACTCCACGAAGGTTGAGGGAATCGTGGAGTACATGCATATGCGTGCGTGAAGACCAACTGGACTTTGAGGATCGAGAAGTTGGAGTAGCGTCACAACTCGAACTTCAAGTCGTTCGTGGTGCGTGTTCCGACACATCATCTCAAGAAGTTCCTCAAGGAAGAGTTCTGGCCGAAGGGTGTTGTGTACCGCCGGTTTCGTTGTCGGCTACATGACACCAGTCAGCGAAACACCACGCAGACACTTCGTATGCGTTAGTTAGTTTTTTAGCGTAATTATAATGTTGTATGTATTTATAGTATTTTTAGTTTTATTAATATTGTATTGTATGTGTTTGTATGGGCCTTGATGTCTGAATTAAATGGATACATAAATAAAAACATTGTTTATAACATTGACACAGTACGTCAATAAACCGTCAAGGAAAGTCATTACTTCTATTAACCATTTCATACAACTGACAAATCTTTATTCGTTTCCTGCGCACTTCCCATTTATGGAATCACACTCACCTTTTAGACAGAATGGACCAAATCATCCGGCACATACTAAGTTCGATTTTAAATGTGGCCATAGACGACCGAGCTTGGGCACAAGCTACTCTTCCCATTCGTATAATCTCTCGGTGTCCGCAAAATTTCTAGTATTAGTTTTCATATACTCGGCCCAGGGCACTGAGAGATTAATCAGGAAAATCCTAGCGTCCACACTGATTAATTTTGATGTGCCGTGCTTCACCGCAGTTATGAATGCCTGAAGACTCGCTTGCCCGAACACAGATCTACCCGATAATCCATTTTCCTAGAGACGGTGGGCTACGCCGCTCTGCAGAGTAGTACAGAAAAATTTACTTAAAACGTCTGCTACTACTGCGGAGCGTGCGCGCCTGCTGGCTGTGGGTAAATGGGAGTCGGGTACATGGCTTCATGCAGTACCGTCGTCGAACATAGGCACTTTGATCGACGACGATACTTTCCGCCTCGCTGCTTCCCTACGATTAGGAGCACCTTGTTGTTCTCCTCATCGCTGTCACTGTGGCGAAGTTATCAACAGTCTCGGACACCACGGCCTGTCTTGTAGCCGAAGTGCGGAACATTAACGACATCATCCGACGAGCTCTTGTCACTGTCGGCGTTCCAGCTATATTAGAACCCAATGGCTCCGCACGTGACGATGGCAAGACACCGGACGGCATGTCTTTTTCATGGAAGGTGGGTAGGCCTTTAGTGTAGGACGCAACGTGTGTCGATACTCTTGTGCCATTCCATCTTCTTGGCTTGGCGTGCAGTACTGGTGCTACTGCTGCGGCTGCGGAAAACCTCAAGCGGCGTAAGTATAATATTGGTAATATATACCTTATTGGTAATTATATTTTCGAGCCGTTTGAGTTTGAAACCCTTGGGCCATGGAGTCCGAGTGCTCATGGTCTTTTTAAGGAAATTTTGAAACGGCTGGTTAACACTTCCCGTGACCCAAGGGCTGGCTTTTACCTTGACCAGAGGGTAAGCATTGCCATACAACGTGGCAATGCCGCCAATCTCTTGGGTTAATTACCAGTCGACAGCGATGCGGATAAATTTTTCGACGATATATTTTAGTTTGTTATTTTTATTAATTAATCAGGTATTAATTGGTAGTTACTTACATATTATTTTAATTCTAAATAAATTTTATACTGACAGAGAGTGACTGTTGTGATTTAAACATTAGTATTAAATATACGGGTAATTTAAGTTGGTAGGCCATTTGATAAATAATCAATTGATTTCCTGATTTTATTTATACTAATAAATAAAGTCAGGAAATTAATTGATTATTTGATTGATTGAGCAAACAAACAAATTAATCGGTCAAATTATATATAAATACTAGCTTCTGCAATTTCTTGTTCCCCGTCCCACCCCGTTGCATCGCATCGCCATTCTGCGCTATTACTTCGTGTTCGCTAAGCGTTCTTTCTTACTTTTCTTTTTACTCGGCTCTTGAGGGTCCCAGCGTGATGTTAAATAGTCTTGCTAAAGAATTAGGATATCAAATGCAAAATTATTTTTCAAATCCGACTAGTATTTCCAGAGATTAGCGAAAACAAACAAGAAAACGGAGAAACCCTTCCGCTTTATTATTAATATCTACTTCTTGACTAAATTATTACTTTTTATATTTTTTATTAGCCTGTACTGTCCCACTGCTGGGCAAAGGCCTCCCCCAAGTCATTCCAGGAACTCCTTTCCCGCGCCACCTCGAACCAGCCCTCGCGGTACGCGTCCAGATCATCTCGCCATCGCTTTCTGGGCCGACCTCGGCGGCGCCGTCCATCTTCAGGCACCCACTGTGTGGAAACTGTTTTGCCCAGCGGTCATCCGGCATGCGGCTGATATGACCCGCCCAATCCCACATAAACCAAATTATTACTTAATGTAGAATAATAAATAATAATCCCCTGACCGATTTCGGTCCCGGTGGCCAATCTCAACGAAGATTAGCCAGGTTCGCAGGAGATATTAAAGTGCACAAGAGTGTGCGCAAACACAGGTGCACTCTCTGTTCCTTTACTCTCATAGTCCGATAGGATGGCAATCCGTCACGACCGGGGATAGAACAGGCGCAGGACCAACGACTTTACGTGCTTTTCGAGGTACGGGGTTAACACACCACCAGCTTCCAAACTCCGGGCTGCCACTGAGAAATTCCTAATGGAAAACTCATTAACACTTTGCCCGACCTGGGAATCGAACCCAGGACCCCATGCCGCTGGCGACTACGAGACCAATGGGGCAGAAAATGTAGAAGTGTAATAAGGAATAACTTAGGCTTACTTTTATTTTAGAAAAAGAATTAGGATTCCACGAATTGTTTACTCAAAGACCATCCTATTTCAAAAGAAAGCATTTAAAATACTCGTCTTTCTAAGCTTAGCGCTGTAATTAATAGTTACTGTGACACGAGACATTGGATATTTATTTCCCTTAATTTTAAGAACATTCTCAGTGTCAATGTGTCAAAAATGACTCTAATTTCCCTACATTGTTGGCAAGTTTTTGACATTGATTGTCGCTGCGATGAGATTGCGACTAGATTTGAACGTTTTTAATTACGGGAATTGGCCTTAAAAAGCGAATCTTGATTGGCTTAAAGTTAGAACTCGATCAAAATAATTGGAATGGCATGTCAGTCAATAAAAACTTGGAACGCAGCCGCTCGAGACCAATTAAATAAAACAAGTTTACGAAATCAATTAGTTGCAATGTTGGCTTTACACAAGTTGTTATTGAGTTTCCCAACTCGTAATATGTCCCACGTTAGGTTTTATGTATCCTTTTAAATTTAATTTAACTTTTGGCAAATGAACTTTGTCATGCTACCATGCGGCTTTACTTTTTGGTAATAGTTTACGCTTTATTCATTCTGTTCATGTTACAGAGTCAGGACTCTGTATTTTAAATGTATATTTGAACAATTATAACTTTCTGCTATGAGAGCGTAGATCGTGAACTTTTTATTGAGCAAATTGACTTGCATTACGTAACTTTGTTACTTAAGTGGCTGACAATGGTGTACTAACATGCTTACTTGTTCTTTATTATTAATGGGTGTTTTCTTGCCGTATTGTTGATATTGGGTATACAAACCTTCTTTCCATTAAGGGGCTAGGTTTTATGCAAGTGAGCTAAAGTGATCGCTGCTTTTAGGTATCGAAAGTGTAGTGTACTCATAGGTATATGACACGCTATATCGATAAAATAGTGTATCGATATGCTTATTAAGCAAAGTGCTCGAATAGAGCCAGTAAATTCGTTCATCGTTCTATAAAATCAGTGATTACATAAAAACAAATCAAATGGGTTCTGGTTTGTGGTTTTTAACGCTTGTTGCCGGAATAATATGACCCACAAATGATTCAAAAAATAAATACGGATCACAAAAATACTCATGAATAGTTTGTTTCAGCAATGAAAACGTTTAAAAAGGCGTAATGCTCTTCTTTTTTTTCTTCCTGGATACATTCGTCTGTAACCGTTTCTATTTACTGGTACTGCCTGTACGTCAGAATCCGGATTTTTAGCCGAGCCCTTGTAACGAAACCAATCTATGGCAGAACGCTATCCATTTCGAAACCATGTGCCGATAGAAATGTGAACTAGTGAGGACAAAGCTCTAGGAATCTTACATGACAACTCCCTCTCATACAGAGACCTGCGTGCTAGCACTGGGAACATAATAGGCGATTTAATGTAAAAACTAAAATATTTTACCTCTTAAATACTTTCTCAGAAATTAGAAACCCTGTTTCATTTGAATATTTAGCAAATAGTTCAAGTAGAACAGTTTTAATTTACAAGAACAATTTATAATGAGTTTATTTTAAAACTTTTATAAAATTTGTTATAGCTTCTGCCCGCGAGTTCGTTCGCGTGGAAGTCGTAAGACACCACGATATACTAAAATAACAGCCACATTTTTACTGCGTTTGTAGTTTTTACTTCAGCAGCCAAAATGTACAGAGATTCAGGGACCGGTGACGTGGGAACAAGCGACTTACAGTAAGTGTTCACCCGCAGCCTTTAGTGGCAATTTCCCGTTGTTTGCGAAGTTTTTCGTTTTTAGTAAATGAATGCACACTCGCGTTTCCTTTCTCCATATGCTACTTAATGGCATAACACTGATACACTGACCAATGCATGCCTACAGATTATTTCTGACGAACGGCTGTCACAAGACAATATAACAGTAGATTGTAAACACACAAGATTTCTAATTAAAAATCATCTAACCATAGATATTTATTTTTTATTATAACCAAAGATGACAGAAGAGGCCTAAACTTTGTTTATCTGTGTACAGACGCCAGCAGGTCAAGCTACCCGAAACTGTCAAATTTTCCCAATCAACCATGAACCTTAATGCTTTAACGATAAAGTTGAAAATCTATTAAAGAAATTTGACAGATTGTAGTAGCTTGATGTGCTGGCGTCCGTACCTACGCATTGGTCGCCTGCTGGCGTCTGTACATTCTACGAACTATCATTTAATATTATAACAAAAGGATGTACAAAAAAATATCAATCGTTGGGAATCGAACGTAGATTTGCAGAACAGTGTTGAAAGTTGACTGAAATATCCGTTCTTATACTATGCCATGCCATTTAAAAGGTTAAATCAGTAACTAACTGCAATATTTTGGCTCGTCTTTTTACAATTTGCGGTAAACAATAGAAGAATTGAACAAATTGCAATATTGCTCTTCCGCCATAGCAAATAGCGTGATAATTTATAACATACAGACTGACCAAACTCATAGAGAATATGTATGCAAAATTTGAACAAAATATATTCGGTAGTTTTTGCGTGATGCTGGAACATACATTCAGACAAACATACAAAAATTATATTTTCGGCATTAGAGTCGTCCCTACACATCACAAAAATTACTCAAAAAAAAAACTCATTGTACAGTTTTGACTTCGCTACGATTTTATTATATATGTATAAATTTAATTTAGGAGTTTTCCAGACAATTTATCAGTCTCACCATACTTCCCTTTAATAATCTTAATTAGATAAGTATTACAACTTCCTCGAAGAAAGTATCCTGTAACATAATTAATTTGATCGATGGAACGGTTTTTTCTTTCTTTCTTGCGTAGAAATAATAATGATTTTTCAAAATGTTGCCGTTTTAAATAATGTTACAGGAAAATTATTCTGAATAATATATTTTCGTTAGGAATAATATTAATTAAATAATAAACTCCAACAAAAAAAAAAGTGGCTCAAACTTTTTTTTTTGTTGGAGTTTATAACAATGTGTTTCAACCCGGTAGATAGACTTTTCAGTTATTTATGAATTCCTATAATGGATAAATGGATTTTGAACTGCTCCGTTGGTCTTGCGCGACTGCACGATTCCCAGATCGGGCAAAGTGCCATTGGTTTTTTTCCATTACGGATTTCTTGGTAACAGCCCGGAGTTTGGACGTTGACGGTGTGATATCCCCGTGCCTCGGAAAGCACGTAAAGCCGTTGGTCCTGCGCCTTATCTCTCTCCGGCCGTTTCAGATTGCCGACCCATCGGACTAGGAGAGTGAGGGAAGAAAGAATGCACCTGTGTCTGCGTACACACTTACACGTACACATGCCGAAGGCTGGTCTCCGCTGAGATTGGCCGCCATGGTCGAAATACGGTCTGGAGGACTATAATACCGTTCGGATTGTAAATAAAATAGTTTATTTCTAACCAATACGGGACAGTTAGAATTACGAGGTAACAAAGAGTTATGAGTATCAAGAAGTGAATAAAAAATATAATTTGAAATTAGACATCAACAATTCAATTTAACAAGATGTATTTAAAAAATCATCAGGCATCGAATCAAACTGTGATTCGATTCAAAGATTTAACAGAATCAAATCGTATTCGATATTTAAAACGAGATCGGAGGATCTCACACGCCCCAAAATGGTCGACATGGAGTCGTCCATTTTGGGGCGTGTGAGATCCTCCGGTCTACACTCTACAGACCCGTGGTTCCATACCTTATTTGCATGTGAAAGAGCGTCAGTTGTACGACTGTACCTACTTTTGTATGAAAGCGGATGAGTAGACAGGCTACAGTAATAAATTGTATACGTTTCCAGTGCCTTCATTGAGTAAGGAACAATGGTGCTGGTTTCTACTGGATGAAGCGTTACTTTTCTTTTTCAAGTGCAAATTATTGGGTGAGCTATACGAATGGATGAGTGCAATTTTACTGTTTTTAGGCATGGGCCGGCAAAAAAATTGTTATTGCCTTATTAAAGTTATGTGACTGTGTAGGTACTGTTTTATAACAGAACTAATAGACAAGCTAGTCTTTAAGAAATAATATTTTCATGAACTTTTTATGTAACATATTTTATATCAATAGAAACGAAATAATGAAACAATTTAAATCGTGAATAAAAATAATGTAATTGTTTGATTAAATTAAAGGGTTGTTAGTGAAAAAAAAAATGTTATGAAAATCTAAAATTGTACTAAAAACGAAAAATTCACTTTTTTGTCACTGTCGGTTCCAAGAAAATTTGCGTTAGCACACAATAAACAACGCTCTCGCTGAGCTAGAACTCTATGCGGTCTGCGTGATGATTAACTTCATGCAATCTTCTCCTGGCGGTTTGGTCATTGCTGACCACTTGGTGGTGAGACTGGAGTCTTCCTACCAACTGGCGAGCCATACTTTGCGGCTGCCTCCTCGCAGCATTTTGTAGAAAGCGGTCTTTTCGCAGATTAGTGACCTTGAATCGTCCTCAGTGGCGTTCAGCAACATCTCTTGTAGCTCTGTAACGCGCCCATAATCTGCAAATTACGTTTGGCTGCTAGTTGACAGCGTCGGCAGTTGCACGTCGACTGCGCCCTGCTTCCAGCATACATAGTCAGTCAGCATATATAGTCCTAAGCATCTCTTACCGAGATCAATAACGACGTGACATAACGCCTCACAGTTAAAGTTACAAGAAAGCAGCGATAATGATTTTTGCTAGAAAAACCGATTATGGACAGTAATCTCTAAAGTTTCAAAACGCCATGAGCTACGACCAAATAAAGTATTTCCTCCTTATTTAAAAGTTCTTTTGCTGTATTGGTTTTAATTCTAAAAAAAATTGAACAATTTCTTTATGCAGGTTACACCAAAATTTAAAATTTTTGTGGCCCGTACTTCTTCTAAAAAGTTTTCTTAAATATGTAAGTTGATAGAGTTGGCTTGTTCCCTAGTCTTCATTGGGTAGTGTATTTTGACCTATGCAGTTTATACAAAGCTGTAGATTCAATTTATAACAAGACTAAGCTTGAAATGGTTTGCCATGTTGTTCAGAAGTATAGGGGCCGGGGATGTCACCCGTGTTCAGATCCCAAAGGAGATTGTTACTAAAGCCGACATGAAAACAGCATAGTTCGCTCAAATGCACTCAAAGTTTGAAAATAAGTAACCCACTGACTGTAGTCTTGTCGACGAATTTCGTCGATATTTTGATTATTTTGCCTTATTAATCATAGCCGTGAGACACAATACACAAAACCTTTGTGACAGACGAACAAATAAGAGATTTTATAAAGATCCGATTTCCTTATAACGTCGAACATCAAAAAATACCTTGGTTTGCGGTACCAACTGTGGTAAGGGTGGTACCTGTACCTACTACTTCATCAACATCATTATTTCGCCCTTCTCTTGCCCGGCGCAACATGTCTTTCATTATACATAAGTACATAAGTACCAGTACGACTAATACAAAAAATACACCATACCTACCTACAACCTATAGGGAAATATGCAATGATTTTCTTTATATCAATGTGAACCGAAAATTCCCATTGGGCTGAACAAAGCCATCGGAAAATGATTGCAGCAAAATGAAAACATCGGATCTTTATTTAGCTTTATATTTTTTTTTTTGGATATACCTCGCAATTCTCGTAATTTTAAGAACGTTCACAGTCTGATCTCAGTCTCAATCTGTCAAAAATACGTATAATTTCCCTACATTTTGATAAGTTCTTGACATTTGTTTGTCGCCGAGATGACATTGCGACTAGATTTTGATCGTTTTAAATTACGAGAATTGGCATTTTGAGTTTTGCTTAGAAATAAAGAACTGATTGGTATAGGACTTATTAATCATACTGAAAACAGTGAAACGTCATTTAATGCAAAAAACTAATAGGTACTTAAAATACATAACATATGTAAGTCCCAGTGGTTCACTGCAAACGCTGTTTTGAGATCAGAAACGTGTAATCGTCACAGTCGCTAATCATAACATTTTTTAAACTTTTTGTTAGCGTATATACTGACCCACTGCTGGTTAAAGACCTCACCCAAATCCTTCCAGGAACTCTTTTCCTGAACTTAAATTTAAGCAACGTTTATAAATAAACCCCTTAGTTTTTCTTTAACTAAGAAAAGGATTATGGAAAATAAAAATGTTTTTGCAAATTCATATTTCCAGAAAATCACGGGTTTATTGAATATAGCCAATTTTATGAAAAGCTTGTTTACAAATGAATAAAATCACCTTTTTTAAGTATCGATATCGTTTCGCTTCATGAAATTGAAATATAATTTTTCTGTACATGAATTTCATGTTTGGTACCTAACATTTGGTAACATGTGGTAACATTTGCAGGGCCAACACGGCCAGAGATCGCAAAAGACAGGGAGGTTTGGAAGAAACAAGGGGAGGCCTTTGCCCAGCAGAGGGATACAAAAAGAAAATGATTTCCATTACACAAGATAACGGAATATTAATAAATCTTCCATATTTTAAAGGAGACCCTCACGAGACAGACCCTCACGTTTGATGCAAAGTCGGGCCCAAAACCCAAAGTGTGAATAAAAAGTGTATAAAACTAGATTTTTCAACTTTTCAACTTTAAAAAACAGCTGAAGAAATGGTTGTAGAGCTGCCTATCTGACCTCCACAACCCCGTTACTGGGTAATACGATACCCCTTGGTTGGTTGGTTGGACTGGTTGTCAGACCTTCGGGCTTCTGATTACCCGTAACGACTGTCAAAGAACCACGAATGCCAGTCGGGACCAACGGCTTAACGTGCTTTCCGAGGCACGGAAGGGTCTCGGTATGTAAATATGGTCTTCTTCAGCTTAACCTGATCGATCGACCTTTGCGACTGTTATTATTTAGCCACGGAGAGGACTTCCCTGACCGATATACATTTGTTTCGTTGGCCGGCCTTTTGGGTTTTCGGCCCAAAATGACTGACCTTTGGCTACCAAAGTTACTATTATTGTGTAATGGATAAATAAAATATATTAAATCTCTCAGTTTCACCTTAACCTTATGGTGACTGTTTTCGTACAATCTCTCCTTTTATCATTCAGTTTAGGAAATAGGTTATATTATTTTAAATCTACATCAAAATCCGTGAAAAAATCAAGGTCTCATTGAAGCTACAGAAAAACTCCAAGTGAACAGAATTATACAAAATCAGTTTTAGAGACTTCAGGGCTAAAACGGAAACTATGATTTTCAACCAATGAAAATTCAACATTAGCGGCCCGGTGGTGTTTTACTAGCTTCTGCCCGCGACTTCGTCCGCGTGAAATTCCGACCCTCGACCCGTCGCATCACATCCCATCGCCCGCCAGCGTTATTAATTCATTTTCTCTTGGCGTTCTTTCATTTTGCTCGGTTTCCAAGGGTTGTAGCGTGATGGTAAAAATAAAGCCATTCCCAAGAAATGGGCTATCAAATACAAAAAAAAATATATACATTTCTCGCCGCCCGATGGACTACTTAAGCCTTACCCTATTAAATATGTTGATGATGTTTATTCATCTCTCATAGGCTTACTTATTATTGACTTGGCAAATTCGATCTAAAAAATTAACCTTAGAATAGAATACTCTTTACACCTCCTCTTTACTCTTGTAACATTGTACATACTCACGGTCATCTACATTCATTCCTCCAGGTCAGACAAGCATTCCGTCACCTTTAGGCGCTGATCTGACTATTCCTCACGACACCAGGTCACGTTTAGTCATCAAACTTTAACATAACACTATGACGATTTAGTAACATCCAAGGGCTGGAAATTTCGCCCACATTCATTGATATCATTTTTCCTATAAACACTATACTTTTAATACGCTTTTAATACGAAATAACTATATATTTAATTGTATTTTATTAATATATTTTATTATGACAGTCCTGTCAACGACGTCTAATACGTCGCCATGACAAGTTTGCTTATAAATTCTTATCAGCCTGTAACTTTTAGCTGAAAATATATTCAGACTTACGCAAATCAATAGGTACTGGCCATCATATTTCAAATTCATATTTATTTCTTCAAGTTGCTATTCTACGAGTTTACCTGTGGAATCCAAGCAACGCGGTGACAGTTCCAGTTCTAGTTCGAGTTCGAGTTGGAGTTCGAGTTTCGCCTCTAAAAGGAACCCTCAAAGTAGTGCTGGTACTCCGGAGTCACCTAGCCAGGGAACTCTTGGCGTGTCCCTCTCTGACTCCGGTACCTGACGTACTAGCGCTACACCTTCGCCCTCCGTCCTCCGTACCAGTCGGACCGCTGGCGTGCCTCGCCGGAACACCCTCCTGAAACTACTGGCCTGCTCTCAACCGAGGGCCGTCTCTCCCGGCGGGCTGACCACGTGCTGCCGTGCCTGTTCGCTCGCGCCGCCGTGCCTGCTCTCTCACGCCGCCGTGCCTGTTCGCTCGCGCCCCCGTGCCTGCCCTCCCGTGCGGCCGTGCTGCGACCTACTACTGTCGCGTGGGCCCCTACCGTGCCTGCGCGCCTGCTGTGTCGTGCGGCCGTGCTGCGACCTACTACTGTCGCGTGGGTCCCCTACGGGTATCTTCCGTGCCGCACACGCACCAGCACCTCACCACGCCCGCACCTGCACCTGTCACCGACACCTGCCTCGCGTCGCGTCTACCTCTTCAGCCTCCTCAACCCACCAATCACCCATCTTCATCCTTCCTCACCTACACACTACACACCACTGTCTTTTCATCTCCATTCTTATTTTATAAATAAATCTTTAATTGATTTTACTTCCCTTTCTTTAATTTCTTTAATTTAAACTTAGTTTCTTGTCGCTACACGACACTCTTTACCCTTTTTTTTTCTTTTTTTTTCTCTACTTTCTTTTTTCTCTCTTTTTCTCTTTTTTTTTTCGATTTGTTCCATGCGATAATACAATCACATGAAGTTGCCAATATCTGTAAGTTCGGCAGGGTGTGACCCAAATTCAAACGCTCACATGTCATTTGGGGCACAAGCGTTATATTTATGGCCAGTTGCTAATAAGCATAATGACGTGAAATAATTTATTACTGGCCGTTCAGAGTGAGACCGCGACTGCGCCAATATGAAACATATTTCACCAGTGTCATGAAAATAAGTGGAAAGTTCTGATTGCGCTAGATCCAGTAAATATTGCCTACAAAACATTTCTGCACCCTAATTGAGTAACACAATATCAATCAAAATCTGAATAATTTTTAAGGATATTACTAATCCATTGCTGTATGTTCGAGAAATTTGTCTGCTGAACAACGTAAATAACGCATTAAATGTTGTTGAACTGACAAAATGAAAGCCATTGGTACTGATAGTGTGTGTTACGCAATTACCTCGCAGTTCTTTAGAACAGCGAATCAAAATAATATACTAGGGACACATGAAACCATTTTTATGCGATACATGATATTATTTTGGGAAATGGGAAAATCTGTGGCACCGATCAGACTGCAGACACTTTTCATTTAATAGTTTACTGAAAAAGGCAGTGATTGAGAAAAATTTGATCAATTTTTGATCCATTTGGTAACCAATTTAAAATAGAATAGAATAACGTTTATTGTCTCCAGTATTACAGCTAGACACAACTATAATACCGGAAGCAAAAGGTTTAAGCGTCAGTATTATCCCTAGCGGGTTGCTAAGCGCTTGTCTTCAGCATAAACCCTTGATTCCAGTTTTCAAAAAAGGGGTAAATTTAGTAACAACGGATTAATATACTAAATGATAAATAAATGATGATCATACATTAATAATATGAAACAAGAAAAAAAAAGACTTTTTTTTAACATTTAGCTTAATCTTCATACATTTAAATGAACTACCTCATTAGGACGTGATTATACTCCCGTTATTAGCAAATCCCGATTCCCTATGTCTGTAGTTTTTCAGTAATGTCGGTAACTTATCGCCGCGATAACCTGGAGAGTAGCTATAAAAGTATGCAAAATCTTTGGAATAATTATGCAAATGGAACATTCCCGCGACCGCCATTCACATTCAAGCAGGTACTTAGGTGCCCAGCGTATTGCAAAGATTAAAGGTGTGTAGGCACACGGACTTGACATTAAATAGTGAATTTGTATAATTTATTTGAAACGGATTTTCCTGAATCAAGTAATTCCAGGTTGTTGAATAACTTTGAGACTTACCTGGGGACCTCGAAAGTTATTTGGTGAAATGAAGACGGTAAAAATGCCAAGAGGTTAGTGAACATTGGATTGGGATCCAGTAGGATTAGTTCGAACTGTGGTTGGGAGTAGGGACATACCTACACTGGGGCGTACGTTAAAATAAGTGAAAATATCGTTACTTCTGTCACCCAGTTACCTCAAAATAAACGTAATTCACAAGTTCTGTTTCTCGGATCGAAATTAAAGATAATATGATGTAACATAAAACTGTATGTCTGCAGGAACATAATACTCAGGTAAGTTCATTTATGAGAATAGCGATATTGATTTTTCGATTGAATAAGCGGCTCGTTGGCTCTGTAAAAATTCGACTTTTAATTCTCTATTGTCGGTCGCGGCGAGGCCGAAATGGAATCAAGGGGTCGGGTCACGTCTTCGACCCTCAAACGGCTGACGGTGGAAGATAAACTTTACCTTCATTGTCAATTTCCTTGAGTCTTGAGGGCACTCCGCACGACCGGAAACAATGAAAGAAAAGTACTTTCAACGAGTTTCTGTTGACTTTTTAAATGGTGCGTTAGCCTAACGCAGACTATTAAGCCGTTTCGATTGCGGTAACGACCTACCGATTTGCTCTATTACTGGGAATATACGTACTCGCTAGTCACATTATTACCTACTGCGGTAGCGTGTCGATCGATGGGCTGTACTTATGTACCTGCTGTGTAATATTATTAGAACTCTCAATGTGTAATATCCGTAGGCTTAACACCGAAACCTGCATGAAATTTAATGACATAGTCAAACTAATCCGCAACCGATTAAAAGGGATAGGCTTAATTATGTAGCATGTTAATTTAGAATTGAAATGGGTACGCACCACTCGTAAACTTTCGTATTATTTCATACTACTAATAACTGAATTAATATACTAGGGTTTAAATCCGAAATAGAGGGATGAAAGTTTTATATAAGTTTGTGTCGATTACGAACACAGGTACATAGGTAATATATTTGGTTAGTTCTGTTCGTGTTTTTGGGATAGTGAATTGAAACAGTTATTTATGTGCTGTCCGATGAGAATTGATGTTGATAAGGATTGAAATCCCAGATAGGGCAGAAAGGTACAAAATACGATAGATAACTTCTTTAGATACGTTTTTTGCGACTTCTTTACGATAAGGGAGCGTGGCAGGCATAAAGCTGACGGTCGGATGGCGCGATGTGAGGAGAGAATGGATCTTTTGTGTTAGACGAAATTTGAATTTGAATACCAACGAGAACGCTCCGATTTTATTACCAGAATGAAAGTTGGTTAATACAATATTATTATGATTGTAATCAGAGTTAAAGCAATTTGAATAAATTAATACTTACTGTAAGATGTTTGTTACAGCAGATTGTAAATCGAAGTTTGTAAGGTCGTGAACCTCTTTCGATAGTATTTACGAGAATTTACTTAATTTTGTTTTTAAACCCTATCGTTGTTTTATTTGTTGTAAAATAATGAATGTTTCGTGTTTTAAATATTGATGATAGGTTTTAATTAAATGCAGCATTAACTTTATTAATACGTTAAAATATATGACAATTGGAGAATCTTCTTTAGCGATAGGTATGGTTTGCTCAAGCGATACGTACTGCCTGGCTTTTCCATCACGCAACCTCCTCGGATATTTTATAAGTTGATGGGCATGTATAATGAGGAGTTTGTTGCGCCACTTCTTCTTCCCAGCTAAAGCTCTAGGAAGTGGTGAAGGACGGGCTTTTTGGAGGACTGTCTTATGTAATTTTAACGTTCATAAAATGCTGATACGCAGCCTTGAAAAAAAAAATACTTTTGATTTTGAATTTGAAACATTATTTCATATTTAGAAAATTGGAAAAGAAGAGAGGATCAGCTTATCAGCTTGGAGAGCTAACAGAGCGCATTACGATATAATAGAAGTAGAGAAATAATTATGATATATATATATATATTTTTTTGTTAACCTACATTGTGTCCCACTGTTGGGCAAAAGCTTCCAAACCTCCCTGTCTTGTGCGATCTCTGGCCACGTTGGCCCTGCAAATACCACATTGTCGCACCATCTTCGCCGTGAATTATGATATGTTTATACTAATTACGCCTTTCATTGATAATCCCGGTACCGAAAGCGCCACAGTACCATTATTTTCTCGCACATTAAAAAACAGAGGCTCGTATAACGTGTTTGTCGTAATTTTTGCAGCGTAATTTTTCCCAACGTAAGTATCGTATCGTGTCGTCGCCGCCGCGCTGTCGTGTTGGTTAATGTGAAAGCTCGCATTTGTAATTAAGTAGGCACCTTTTATTATGTTTACACACAAAACACAATTAAACTAAGCTTGGTCGGGCGCGTGGCTTATCCCCGGGAACAGTCTTGTAACACGCTTTGCCACGCACGTTCATACACGTGGGTGGCAAAGCGTGTGCTATCTCATTGGCTACATTGTCTGGACAGGTCCACTCAATCTGTGTGGTTCTTTCCTCAAAAGACCATTTCAAACACCAATCTACATGGTCTTCACATGATCTGACCAAGATATGTATATGTCGGAACTTTAAAAGAGACTGTGACCTCTCAGTTTGTTTCGGCCTTTCTTCTCGGCGTAGTCAGATAGGAAAAGCCGAACTCAACCAAGTAGTTAAAAAAATATGATTGACGTGTAAAAGTGATTGTACAAACCTACTTTCAGAAAATAAATCATTTATCATCTTGTTTGGACATGTTCCGACAGTCCGCCAATGATTGCAAACTTATACAGGGTCAAATTAAATTGATGGACATCGATTTTTTAAGACGATAAAATAAAAATATAAAACATTTGATGTTTTTTGGGGGGTGAAGTTGAGAAAATCTGATTTATTTTGTTTCATCGTGTTTAGATACTTATCGATACTTCTGAGAAGTATACACAAAAAAATCTACACTAACTGCGGTCGATGAGCCCCCAAAAAAGTAAAAAAAAAATGTGTGTTATATTTAGATATCGATGATACCCATCTTATTTGCGGAATTTCGCTAGCTAATTTAATTTAACCCCGTATAGTGTAGTTGTTAGTGCCAGGTGTTACCTGTGTGTATCATACCTTTAATCTACTTTATTTATGAGCTACGCATCAGGCCAGTTAATCTGTTGCTGATTAATATTTGTGTTAATGATTGATTGGTATTACTTTGTTGAGTGCATGCATTATTTATTACTTGTTGTTGGTTGAGGCAATAGGCAGAGCAGCCGTTCTGCCTATTGCCTCAACCAACTCTTCTGGTTCTGTTAGAACATTTTTGGAACGAAGTTCTTTAACTTTGTGGTAGGAGTAAACTGGTAGAAATTGTCACGTAACGAAAATGCTTTATGCCCCCTCCATGCGACTTTTTATTATATGTATGTAATAGAAAGAGACAGAGAGAGAGATGGCTTTCATGGATTTCGAGGGTGCTGAAGCCGATAGTGACTTCAAAATGAAAATAGGTACAAGATGGCGGCTGCAAATATTTAAAAAAAAATCGTCATGGGTGTCGTTTTCATGGTTTTCCAGGGTGCTGAAGCTGATGGTCCCCCGACCCCATACGTTTTTTTTATTTCTATAAATGTGCACTACGTACATACATATCCATATCCCTTTGCTGATATTATCAAGTCGACAAAAAATTAATTCGGATAAACAACAACAGCTTTGAGGGTAAAGTTAGAAGAACTTTACCCTCAAAGCAAAGCAGACTAGCCGCTAGAGTGTCCTCTCTTGGTCACAACACACAAAAATTGACTGAAAAAACTGTAACGCGGAACCAGCATGAAAATTATTTACACCGCACTTCGTCGCTCTGTCGCGCATTGAATGCCTAACGACTATGCCTGTAGAATTGTAGGTACCTACCAAGCTTATCCACAGAGCAAAGCTCGTCAGCGCGGTTACTCGGATGTCCGCGGGAGGACGCGGACAGTCAATGACATCGATAGCTGTCCTGGTCCGTGTCGCTTTGATATCTTTGAAAGTACTCATAATAATTATATTATCTACGGGTAGTGCTAGTATATTTTGCTGTGTAAAGTCCTGCCGATCGATTCTGTAAAAATCTCATCGTGAAAACTTAAGTGAAGTGAGCTTAGAGTGAGCTGTCAATAGTGTCATTCCCTAGCATTCGGTGGAATGACAGCTCACTCCACGCTCACTTCACTTAAGTTTTCACGGTGAGATGGTTACAGAATCGCATTACTGTTATTTTCTTGAGAAAAGTTCGCCTGCAATAAGCAGTTTACTCGTTCACAATATACTATTTTTTAGGACTAAATAAATACTAAATAACAAGCTTAAATTAACTAGCTAAAAAACATGCTTGCATGCTTTTTAGCTTTAATTTTATATATTTATGTTCTATAATTTGTATGGTGTACAATAAAGGGTGTTCTATTCTATTCTTAAATTATTTAAAGACTAATAAATGAATAACAATATTTGAATGATGAAAATAATAATATTGATTAGATAAAAACATACGAAGTTATAAATACCCAATGACGTGTACACAAAACAAGTTTATGTTAAAAATTAACCTCGTGTTTATTCTCACACTTCCACCCAAGGAAGCGCACACGACCTAAATCTCATCGCTCCCCTTGTAAGGCGCCTTGGACATAAAAATATCAGTTCGACTGTACGGCTGGCCGGAGTGAATCGTAAACAGGCGCGGTGTCACGGCGATAGATCATTGAACACCGATCGTGTAACTTACATATTAGGGCCATATGTTAGCACCGCCGCACTGACAAAAACCAGTCACACGCGCACACGTCCCGGTATGTTAAACTACGAATTGATTTCCTGAAGGAGTTTCTTTGAGATGGCACTGTTTTTAACGCCAGATTCGCAAACATGTGTGTCCTGCGACATATTGCTTTTTTCATTCGTTTTCTGTGTCGTGTTTTCGCTTTGGTAGACCGTCGATATTGAGCTTTTTTCGTCTTCTATGACGAATGCCGCGCGTTTTTGTACATGTAATAAGGGATGAAATGGTTCTGGTTATCTGAGTGTGAATGGGTTTGTTAGGTAATTTATAAATATTGTAGCTTCTGCCCGCGACTTTGTTCGCGTGAAATTTCTTGTTCCCCGACCCACCGCCTTGCATCGCCGCATTGCATCGCCTGCTCGAGCTATTGCTTAGCGTTAATTTGGACTTTATTTCTTTTTGTTCGACTCCTATGGATCTTAGCGCGATGTTAAATAGCCTATAACCCTCCTCAAAACCGACTGGTAGTTCCAGAGATTATAGCGCGTTCAAACAAACAAACTCTTCAGCTTTATTATTAGTATAGAGAATATAAAGATAGGTAGAAGATAGAGAGATGATTTAAAAAAAAACTTATTTCCTGAAGATACGGCGTACTTACTTAGGTACTTGAAATACCTTACGGATTCTACCAACCTATTTATATTTATTTTTCTGTTTGTTAAAAAAACACACAAAACAGATACTGGTGCCCAATAAATCAATTTATTGTCAAAGTGTAATAAAAATATTCAACGTTAAACACTCCAATTAAAAGTTAAGTACCATTAATACAGAATGAAGTTGAAACCGTAACACCGTAACTTGAAACTCATAATCTCAATCAGAAGTTAGAGGCGGTCACAGAAATGCGATAAATCATTAAATGCTGAGCCTTATTGACAGCCTACGTAACATTTAAGAGAACTCTTGAAATCAATTTCCTCGCTGAGTTAAGAGGAAAATCTGATATGGCGGGTGTACCTACGTTCGGCTTTCGGCTCTTGACGTCGATTCGGCTCTCGTCGTTCGGCCGTAGGAATCGCTGCACCATGCACTAACTCCGACCTTCGGACAACCTGAAAATTAGATTGTAGCTGCAGCTGACACATGCTTCGACCAATACACTCTTTTATGCTTAGAACGACTATTTGCGCTTCCTATGTCCAATGTCCGGTGCACGTAATTGTATACTGATCCGAAAAAGGAGTTAGATTTTATTTGGTTTCAGAGTTAGCTGTTTGATGTGTTTGTTTAAAGATATAAAACCATACGGACAATTATGGATTGTTATTTTTTGTGCAGTTAGGTCACAAACTTTTATAGAACAGTGAACTAAGCCTAAAGTAGGTAGTTATTAGTACTTACACACCCTTAATATTAAAAATCAAGCATCGGCACATAAAACCCATGAAAATTCTAAATAAAAATCTGATAACGTTAACGTCAAAGCGAATCGTAATTTCCTTAAACAAGAGATTTCCAACATAACAGGTCAATTTGACAGGATAATTTGGCCTTATCTTAAAAAAAAGAAAAAGAACACGACGTTTATTACGTGAACTTGTCCTCAACTGTAATCAGATAACAAATTCACCCTGGTGGCATAAAAATGACGTACTAGTGTACTTGCAAGTGTTCGGGAATGTTCGGGCGACTGGCGGCTTAGCTCCGTGTTAAGTGCCATCCATAAACAAGAGTCCCTTAACACGTCACTTGCTACAAATGGACTCTTTATGTCCCCGTCAAATATAAATTTCCTCGATTTCCTTGCTGGGGGAGTTTTCTTGTACTGCGGATTTGCTTAATTATATTTATTGGGGTTTTTGTGTCAGCCTCCTTTAAGGGATGATCTGCGAGGCAATTCTCGTAATTTTAAGAACGTTCACAGTCTGATCTCAGTGTCAATCTGTCTCAGAAATATCTCTAATTTCCCTACATTTTTGACAAGTTTTTGAAATTTGTTTGTTCCCGAGATGATACTGCGACTAGATTTTGAACGTTTTGAATTACGGGAATTGGTCTTCTGGTGTCATGGTAGTAAAGTATTTCTACCAGGATTGTGTGCCTAGAAATCCTGCAACTTAATGCCTAAACTACTTGACATAAAAGCAAATGGAGACTTTCACAAACGTCTGCATACGTCATTCCTTTGGTACGAGTAACCACAATTCAGCACAATCTACCAAACCGCAATAATAGTATTAGTGTTTACTAAAAGCTAGGTCTAACTTTGTAAAGGCTTTACTGCCCATAAAGCATTCAAACATTTTTTGTTAACGGTTTTTGTGAGCGTTTTCCGTAAACACAAAAAAAACCGTTAAACGTGCACATTTATCTATCGCGAAATTACATCGCATAAAAATTGAAACACTGTTGAAAGAAACACAATGAAAAGATTTTTTTAAAGTTCACTGCACCGAGCAATTCAACAGCAGGGTTTGTTTTTGTCGGGCTTGATAGTTTTTGATATATGGACTGGATAAAAAATGCATAATAGACAAATGTTTGTACATTCTCGGTAGAGTGGAGCTCGGCCGAGTGCATGATAAAAATCCGCGGCAGTTTGTTAGGAGTTTTGGCGCGTGGCGGCGTGTCAAGAAGTGCTGACAGGAGCGCACTCACGCTGCGATGTTTCCCGGCTGCTGTGCTAGTCGCTGGTCCGCTACACAACACTTTTTTTCTTCCGTCGGTACACAGCGGTTTGCAATTCAACGCTCGTTTTTCGTTTACTTCCCCTCAACGTTTGCATTGTTTGTAATCGGACAGACGCTGCTTTGTAACGTATGTGTGTTCCGTGAGCGGGTAGCTTTTTTCGATTTGTTTAACGCTATGTTGGATTCGGTTTCACAGCTAACGTCGTGTCCGTCCGCTCTGCCGCGGCCGATGCGAACAGAAACGAGGCAATTCATAAAAGAAATTAATGTATAAGTGGTTAAGCTCCAGCTATCATTCAAAATAAGTGAGCTCCATAAAACTCGTTTTAATACTTTATTTCAGCTTAAACTTCCGTAGCTTTTAAATTATTTGTCCGTGGAGGCTGGAGCCATTCCAAATTAAATTATACGCAGAAAATGTTCGGTCACATTGCAAAATTCATTATGATTTCTGTTCTGGGCGATACGTTTAACGGAGTCGTTTTTATTTAATTCCTTGCCAAGTTGTCAGCTTTCAGCAAGACAAGCATTTAAATTGAATTCAGGATGACAACTCCAATTCGTGTAATAAGAGTTTGGTTGTTTGGAACAATTGTAATAATCCGACAATAATTAGGCGACAAGAAATTTCGTGTCCGCCATCGAGACGTTAACAAAACATAAACGTGTCAATACTGCTAAGTCTGAATAAATGACGACGTTTTAAATACAGAGGCTTTCGTTGTTGCTGTGTTGACTTGTGTTTTAATCAACGTGGGCGTATGCTCTGTTCCAAAACAATTTGATGAAAATGCAAACATGGTCACAAAACGTAATGGTGAGTTGTGGATACCAGTTTGTAGTGCCACTTACAAATTGATTGCATAATGCATAATCAGCCAGCAATAATATTCCCACTGCTGGGACACAGGCTTCTTCTCTGTGAGAAGTGGGCCATAATCCGCCGCGCGTGCAAGTGCGAGTTGGTAGATGTCACATGTCTTCGAATTTTTGGTTCCAGGACATGACGATTTCCTCACGATGTTTTCCGTCACCGTTTTGAGAGCAGTGGTGACGAAATAATTTACACAAAGTTAAGCGCTTGTCTGGGTTCGGACCTACGACCTACAACTCGTAAGTCGCGGTTGTTACCACTGAACCACCACTGTACAAAATGATTGATTTGATTACTTAATTTTTTTACTTGTTTGATTACTTAAACCCGAAATTATAATTTTATATCACCTTAGAAATGTTTTTCATTTGACAATGTTTGGGGTTATTTTTATATCCTCGCTTTTCGTTGCCGATTTTTCTGTTACAATTTCATAACGATAATCAAACAATAATTGTTCGAAAAACTGGTGAGATATAAAGTTGAAACCTTTTAAATACGGATAAATGTGTCACTCATAATGTTAACCTGATCAGCGGGGTAGGGGCGTAACGCACTAACAGTAGGAATGGCTTTCATTTTAACAGTTCGACAATATTCATTGCGTTATTTACGTTCCTTCTTGGTGGTCAAACTTAATGGTCAAACTGATTTGACCACGAGGAATTCTGTTCCGGGTAGTCAAACTACTTAGTTTAACGAAAAATATCCACCCTTTGTTATAGTTCGTAAATATACTTGTACTTGTACAGTCATTAACAAAAATAATTTCCTTCCTCGTGGTCAAACTTAATGGTTAAACTGATTTTACCACGAGGAATTCTGTTCCGGATAGTCAAACTGAGTGGCTATTTAAACTTTTTTTATCAAGCTGTATACATTGCAGTGTTATTGTACAATTATAAATAAAACATTATGTCAATTTGATGACACATGCCACATGACCACTCAAATTATTATCCTGTTCTTTGCTGTTTTATTGCGATTTGCATTTTGTAATTATTTGGATAAAATATGGATTTAGATATAAAATACATTCATCGCAAAGGGGGAAGGGTACTGCTTTTCAAGGGTCGGCAGTACTATAAATTGCGTACGTACAGAAATGGAAATATTTTCTGGACTTGCAGTCATCTCAAAAAAGAAAAATGTCGGGGCTCAATTACTCTGAAGGTATGCTCATAATTAAAACATATTTATATATCGTTTTTAATTACATATTATTACATAGGTACCTATTATTTTAACCATACTATTTTTTTTTGTTTAGGATGATAATGTGGTGAAATGTAATGACCACTCATGTAACGCTGATTACTATAAAAATGAAGTTGATATTGCTATTGACGAATTAAAACAAAAAGTTAAAGACAATGATGTCCCCATCCTAGAGGCGTTTCAAGATATGAAAACGTCGCTAGAAAAACGAGACGAGAGTATTGAACTTAAAATTCCATCATTTGATAGCGTCAAAACGGTTTTATATATCAACAGGCAAAAAACTTGCTTTAACGATTTCACACAAGTAAATATTTCAGATAAATATCAGTCCTTTCTTTTCGCTGATTATAATACTGAGAAATGTCGCATTATGGTTTTCTGCTCCAAAAAGAATATGGCAATAATAGAAAAATCTGATGAGTTTTTCAGTGACGGAACATTCTTTAGTTGTCCAATTCCGTTTAGCCAATTATACTGCATCCATGTCAATTTGACAAAATCCACCACAATCACAAATGCGGTGTATGTTTTGATGACAGACAAAAAAGAAGAATCATATTTTTTTTTATTTTCAATGATAAAGTCAAGATTGAAGAATTGGTCACGAAACATTTTCAATTCAGATTTTGAATTAGCTGCAAGCAATGTATTAATAACAATTTTTCCGGACATCCAAATTGTAAAATGTTTTTATCATTTTTCAAATAGCCAATGGCGAAAGGCAAAACAAATGAAAATTAAATCTAAAGATGACAGGAGAGTAGTGGGATTGTGTGCAGCACTCGCTTTAATACCCGAAAATAAAATTGAAGAAGGATGGGAGTATATAAATACTGATACTCCCAATCTACCAAAACTCAAAAATTTCTTAAATATTTTGCAACAACATGGCTTAAGAATAAATTATTCCGAAAAAAATGGTCTGTTTATGGCCAGAGACATCGCACAAACAATGTGGTCGAAAGTTGGAACGGCCAACTAAACAAATCCATGAAACGTCATAATCCAATTACAGTTGCTCGTTTACTTGAAACCTTAATACAAAAAGAAAAATCTTCTAATAAAAAAGTATCTCTCCACCGCCAAGACCAAATATGTCGAGATAATTTCACAATGAAGTGTCAGCTGCAATTAATGCATGGCGATATAAGTGTTGGGTACTTTTTAAATAAACTAAGATAATTATTTTTGTTAATGACTGTACAAGTAATTTACGAACTATAACAAAGGGTGGATATTTTTCGTTAAACTAAGTAGTTTGACTACCCGGAACAGAATTCCTCGTGGTCAAATCAGTTTGACCATTAAGTCTGACCACGAAGAAGGAACGGTTATTTATGTTGTTGAGCAGACACATTTTTCGAACAATGGATTAGCAATATCGTTCAAAATTATTTAGATTCTGATTAATAGTGTGTTACGCAAAAAGGTTGTTGGGTTTGTTTGCATTGTATTATATAATTACATAGCACAGGTGTGAGTACTATGTACTATAAAACTACCGTACTGGGCACGCTTTTATTGACTTGAATGTGCCCAGTTGAGAGTATGTCATCCTCACTCAAATGTCTCTCTGGTGGTAAGCGCATGTGTTGGATATTGGGTTGCCGTCAAAATTGTTAAGCTGAAGTGTGATGATCCATGCGTCATGTTCGTGAACGGGCGCCGTCAGTTGGGACTAGTCATTTCTTAGCTGTCAGGGCTTATTTAGATTGTTTTAACTTTTATTGTATTTTTTTTTGTTTTAATTTGCTGTACCTCTACTACTCTAGATGCATTTAACGTGTACGTCTTTTTAACCGAATCATAACAATATAATTTAAAAGTGTGTCCATAGAGTTTCTTGCCCGTTCTTCTCCATAGGCACTTCGCTTCGCTTTGGCATGGGCAACTAGCTTCATATTTTTGACTGACCGACTTTTTGACCATTCAAAAGTGCCTGTAAATGATTTCATTGAAATAAATGCTTTGAGTTTAAGTTTACACTTTAATCAAAGAGATTTGGTACAGATTATAGTTACCTACCTACCAGGGTAAGCTATTAAAAATAGCCTTATGAATGGTAGCCATGCCTTTAATTCCCCCTACAAAACTCTTATTGGTGGAATATTATGACGGTACCTATTCATTCAGATTTCCATTGAAACGTTTTCAACAATTTTACTTCGGAGTAGCAGGAATTAATGAATGCGATACGCTGTTGCCGGATGGTTCGAACGCAATCATGTTTTGCTAGTCCGTCGATGCAAAGGAGCTATTAGATTGTAGGTATGTAGATGTACCAAATATCTACCTTGTTACATATTTAATGCAAACAGAACATGTTTGAACAAGCTATACTAATATTCATAACAAATAATTATAAAGGGCGAGTACAGTTGGAAGTAACTTATGAAAATACTAATAAAATTTAAAATATGTCATATTTTCTTATTTCAGCGACTCACTACATACATGTCTGAAAGTTCTACCGGAGTATTTACTTTTTTTGTGCATTTTTTTAGAAGGTAAAGTGTAAGTCTTTTGAAGTAGGGAACGTAGCGTGGGATGCCCCCCAGCTAGATCGGTCAATCAATGCTTTGGATCAATCAATACGATAAGTATTAGATTATTAATGACCCTAACACTTTTCTTAAAATATTTGGGTTGGTACCTAAAATGATAGTACAGTCTGAAACAACGATTTTAACACTGTTGTGTGTTTATTGATGTGTAAAAGTGTCTTAAAAGATCTACTTACAGATATTAACATAATTTCATTTCATTCCGTTACTTTTACAAAACGTAGGTACTCTAAATTAATACAAAATTATTGATACATTGCTTTAGAACATATTTAGCCTAATAAGTCATACCTAAGATTAATTCTCTTTAAATATATTTGTTTAGATGTTTCATGAATATTGTGCTAAATAATTAAATAATTAAGATTTTTAAACCTGAAGTGCTTATCAATTATTGTTGCTGACCATGCGAAATACTGCACCAGGAGAGTAAAGGTGATTATAAAATTTCTTCTTTCGTTAAATATTATATCATTCGCAATAAAAATCCTTTCAGTTTGCTCTAGTAATCCTTAGAAAACGTCAGAAAATGTTAAATATACTTACATAGTTTTATGTTTGTTACTTTGGTGAAAAATTTCAAAACACGTTTCGAAAGTGTTAAACCAAAAATGAGAAAAATAAGCTTGTTTGTTCAGAATTTTCAGTCAAAAACTGCGACTGGTCCAAACGGGAAACTGAATTGAAAATGTCTGAAACAGTGTTTTCCGTGTTGTATAACTCTACATCCAAAAATCCAATATTCATATATCACGTGGGAATGGTAAAATCGTTCGATATTTCATTTTATCATGAGGTTTCCTGATAACCAGAACCATAATCATAAACCTATATTTATCTCAACATCATGTAACAGGCACGGGTTAAGAAAATGCACAATCTCAAAAGAGGGAAAGGTGTCTGAGGTGGGAGGGTCCTGAGTCGCAGATCACCTGGATCTCTTAGATAAGACCTGTTAATTTACAAAATGGTTAAAGTCCAGCGGGGTACTTGCATAACACACTAACAGTAACAATGGCTTTCATTTTGGCAGTTCAACTACATGCATTATATTGTTAAGCAGACAATTTTTTCGAACAAAAGAAGCAATGGGTTAGCAATATCTTTCAAAATGATTCAGCTTGTAATTGAATGTTTGTTACGCAATTAGGGTGCAGATATTAATAGAAAATAAGAGAAAATATAATAAAATTACATATTGTTTTTTTTACTGTTTATACCTATTCATAATGGGATCTTTCATTTCTGTAATTGGTTTTAAACCGTTTAATTAAAGAAAGAAATAAATAAATACAGTAATTTTTCTAAAAATCGAATGTACTGGAGTCTTTTCCACGATGCATTTTAGAGAATGAATGCGTAGTAAACAAATACGTAGACAAATTATAAGAGCAAGTAGCCCTCTAAGTATCTAGAATAGTACTCCAATAATTTATTTTATGATAAACTAAAACTATGTTGGACACGCTCTTGTCGTACAGAGTAAATGATTAAATATTGTGTGTACAAAGCTTATTTATTTCATATAGATTAAACGCTTATATATCATCAGCATCTGCCTAGCCTTTTCTCAACTCCAAACCTTCCTTTTCCTTTTTCAAACGCTTATATATGTAGGTACAATATTTAACTATTTAAAACACAACTTACTATTTACACTACGAACTAAATTAAATGACTAACGGACTATACAAATAAATACATATACTTATGACTGTGTACAAATATAAATCTCGTTAACAATAGTTTAATGGAAATGGATTTGTATTTTTTGATGAACTAAATTTGGTATGTTCGCGAGATGGGCGAGTCGATACGCCGCAACTAGCAACCGCAAGCGCTCGCGACCGGTCGCAGCTGCGGTCGCAGATTGTTTTGGAGCAGATAAATTTCATCATACCGAACAATCATCTACTGCGATATTAATGAATTGTTTATTGGCCCGTCACGAGCAAGCTTTCATAAAATATTTGATGTGCTACTGTGGTTGTAATATAAGCTCCACTGGGGTCAAAGTTCTCATTATAATGTTTTCAACTAGCGTGTTTGGCACCTATTACGATAAAGAAGGAAATTACGTTTTTGTATTCAATTGATTTTCCTTACTTATTTTGTAACAGAATTTGAAACATCAATAAGATTTAAATAGTACCTACTCAACAAAAGCCACTTCTTGTTCTATTCTATTCCTTTGCAGCTCATAAGGAAAACGAGGGCAAATGGTATTCAGTAAAACGTTTCTTTATTCCAACAGTTATATGGATTGTATTAAGTAAACATGCTAAGTTAATTAGCTTAAACGTAGAACACAATGTTAACACAAGCGCGGACTTTACTGTAGCTCTCCGTTTTCTCGTTTTTATGCACAACAGCGGAAAAACAATTTAAGTTAACAAGTGAAAGTATTAATCACGACGAGAAAGAAGATATCGGAAACAAAAGTGAGTGCTTTCTCAAAGAAATCACGTAGCACTTACATAAAAAGTGGTTTCGATCGGGGAACGTAACCGCTTAACTTTTAAACCTAATACGTGATTCAATTTAGGAGTTGTATCTCTAGACGCTGCGAACCCGAAAACTGTCGCCAAATCCATTCAACTTTTCTTTCATATTCCGAAAAGAATGCTTCTTTGCTCCCCTCTATTTGCTAACTCGAAACTATCAGTTTAAAAAGAATTTACATATTTTCTTTTTCGCTTAGGTATTAAATCCATAACGCTTCATTGTATGTATAATGGTAATGAATAGGCACCTACTGGCTTTTTTGATTGTAATACGGCTCAATATAGCGAAGATGATAGCTAAATTAAAAATATGATACCGCGATTTTATATGTATTTTGGCAATACAGCGAAATAATGAGAAATTTCTGATATCAAAAGTTACATAAATAGAAAAAAGATATTAATTTCAAAATAAAAGATGGAACATTGAATGCTGATTGCCACTAATATTCTTTATAACTAGCGGGAGCTTATTGAGGGATTATTGGAGAAGCCGGAAGCCTTCAATAAAATATAAATTTATTCTGATGAGTTATGCTTTTCCCGTCTTGAATCAATTGTAAAATCTTTTGTACTGATTGCATTCTCAAAATCAGTCGCTGAAAACGTTGCATTTGTTTTCATGCAATTTTCTCTTTGGGCCGCTGCCCAAATTAATGACAGCCACTCATTTTGATCGAAGAGCAACGTAAATTGCGTTAATCTGGCCCCCTCATTCAAGTCGATACTATTATAGTTCCGCAGGAGATTGGAATGGGGTTTTCTGTTGCCAAAGAGCGGCCTGTGATTGGAAGTGTGGCCAATTAATGGGAATAGGTTCACCCTCCGTCACGCAGCTTAAAGTAATACCATCGAAGAGCTGTGGATGGGGACCAAAATCGGTGTTTGAGCTTGTTTTTAAACACGGGGCGTTTCTTTAAATATTTCCAGGACATTTTCTGTTCTTTTTGACAGATTTGCATGACATATGCTTTTATAGAATTGTGTGGGAAAGAAATCACGCACGAGTCGGTTGTTTTAATGAATAGGAAGTCGGACTACTATTCGCGTCTGTTTGAAAACCTGCAAACAAGTTAGTTGACACAATGGACGCGAGCGAATACCGCGCGGCATACGCTTCAGGTCAACCAGAGCTTAAATCGATCAATGGTTATTCAATAAATTTTGTTGCTTAATTAAATAACCTGTAAATGATTGTTTTTGGATGTGTGAAGCAAATGATAAAGTAAACGTCCCCAACTTATTGATGTTTTAGTGGGATCTTTTAGTGTTCAAGCAGTACGGTTATGGAATGACTTGCTCATGTCGGCAAGGCGTGCTCAATCTTTCTGTCTACTTTTGAAATAATGACAAATAAAACACTTCTTGTTTTATTTGTCTTTAAACATCATCATTAAGTATATTTTCATTGCTCCTGTTTCATAATTATTATTATGTATATATTTATTGTATTATGTAAATGGTACACCACAGACTACCTATAGTATTGTTAAGGCTCTGGACACGAAGTCAGCGGGAGCGGGGCGGCGGCGGCGCGTCGGGCGGCGCCGCAACGCAGACCCCGGTCACGAAGCCAGCGGGCAGATCGCGCGGCGCTAGAGCGGCGTAGTGTTGTGTTATGAGAAATGAGTGTCTTTGTTTGCAAACGAAATGTCTTTCGAAAATCATTAAAATAATTTGCTTCACCACGTCGGCGAGCATTTAGAAACGTCAGTCGTTAAAAAGCAAAAAATAAAATGCACAGCACTACATACGTCAATGCAGACGCGCGGGTGCCGCTAGACTGCTCGTACGCCGCTGCCCGCGCCGCTGCCTTCGTGGCCAGTTCCATAGAAATCTATGCATTCGAACGCGCCGCCGCCCCGCTCCCTCTGACTTCGTGTTCGCAGCCTAGAAGATCGCTCTTAGTGGTAAGATCGCAGATTGTGTCACCCTTTGTAAAATTTCTACAATAATATCTGTAATTTATATGGCGTACATAATTAAGTGTATTCTATTATATTCTATTCTAGTGCTAATGTAATTCAATGGGTCACCTGAGACATTGGTAATGCGTAATAATTTGTAACATGGCAACACGGCGGTGGGAGCATGAGCTCTGGCTCATTCATAAACTAATTTAATAAGCCATTAAAGCTATCTGGACCAGGAGTAGCCATGGTGATTTATAGCAATATGAGAACATTAAAAACGCATTACGAAAACATGACTTTAGGCGGAAAATTTAACAGCGCCATATATAACGTGGAACGGATGTTTTGTATTTGGCGGATATTAAAAAAAATGTCATAATTAAAAATACCGAGATTGCTTGTTTACTTTAGACAGGGTGGGCGACACCTTGCGGAAGGAATTTTCCTTGTAAGTTATTTCTAAGAAGTTTTTTGTTTTTATAAAATTCTGGTTGGAAGACGATGATTGAAAAAATGGAATGAAGTCTTTGTCTTGCAACAAGACAACATCGGTTGACATACTAGCAAGAATACTACTCGTACTTGTTGACTTATTTTGTCTAAATTTTATGTTAAAGTTCGAAAACTACTCATATTTATCTGAATACTGATTGATTTACGTACGACCATAGAGACTTCTGCAGACAGGCGTGACGCGACTGTAGTAGAACAATTTCTGTGAAAACTTTATGGAATTTTTTCTACCAGAATCACGTCGCACCGTCACGTCGCGTTTTTCTGTGGGAGCCTTAACCTGTGTTACTGACAAACTTCTCATTTACCTTCAAACTTTCAAAAGGTAAATGGGAACAGAGTAAGTAAGATTTGTTTAGACTACTATACGGAGCGAAAAGCTCGACCGTCTCTTGTCCCTACAATCCCGTAGCATTGACTTACGTCATATATTTCCGGAAAATAATGGCTGCCCCTGCGCAGTGTGTCCTTCCACGAAGTTCTAAAGGTGACTACGGAGTAATGTCAAGGGGAGAGCTAGCAACTCAGAGGTCAGTAGGTAAGCGACAACTTACGGAACTGTGGTCAACAATCCTTTAGAGATGTGTGTTTTTTATCGAGAAGCATTGAATAACAACTTAATGTCCGATAAAACAGTCACGAACGCGTATCTTTATATTTAGTTATATTAGGGCTGATTTTTAAATCATCTGATAACTTTATTCGAGGATAAATTTTGAAATTTTGGCAGTTATTTCATACAAAAACTGTCAAACGTCAACTTTATTCCTCGAATAAAAGTTATCTGGCGATATGGAAAAATCAGCCCTTAAAAATAAGAGTCATTACTCTTATTTTTAAGGGCTGATTTGATGTAAGAACTTTACAGACCGTCGGTAACATTTTACCGACGGTCTGTAAAGTTCTTACATCGATTTTGAGAGCTAAAATGAACAAACATATATACCAACTCCATCATGTGAGCCTCTCAAATTGGATGTAGGAAAGGGCCACGCGTTAAAAAGGAGCTGCTCCTCATTGATATGGCCGTTAGCCAATAGATTCATCTACGATAGCAATCTATAAGAATTGTTATTTCGATTACTGCCTGGTTGGTCTAGTCCTCGCAAGCGCTACTACTGAGCATCCTAAATAAATGAATTCCTGACCTGGGAATCGAAACCAGGAGGGCCCTTTTTTCCGTGGGATATCGTCAAATAACTTCTCCTGCTCTGGGCGGAGTGGGAGGGCATGTCAGACTTTTACTGACTAAAACCCACCCGTGTTCCTTCAGTTGCCTGTGCTAGGGGCCACGGTAACTCTAACCAGAAGGGCCCTGGTTTCGATTCCCAGGTCGGGCAAAGTGTTATTTGTTTTTTTATCAGGAATTTCTGAGTAGCAGCCGGGGGTATGGACTGTACCCGGTTGACAGCAATAGGCTCGCTCCCTATTACGTGGGACCATAACTGGCAAAATGTGGGTGTACCATAAGTATACCTCTGCCTAGCTCTTCAGGTATTATAGGCGTGATGTTGTGTTACATAGATCTTTCTTAAATTGTGTTTCCGCAACAATTTGTTTATAACATCGAAATCGATATAAGCTACATATTTCCTTGACAAGCTCTGCTTAGGACCCGGTTTCTCAAAACTCAAAAACTCTAAGCATTTATTTCAATTCGGGCAAGAAACTCCAAGGACACTCTTTTAAATCAAGATATTTGGTAAATTATGCTTGTTGCTTCTATAAGTGAGAAAGATGTAAAAAAAAAACAAATGAAGAAACAATTCAAATTAGAAGATTAAAAATAAGCCCTGGCAGTTAAGAGATGACCACGGCGGCGCCCGTGCACGAACATGACGCGCACGCGCAATCTAATGTTCTTACTAACATTTTGCGGTAACGTCATCAAACTGCAAACTCAGACACCAAGCTTATCAGAACATATCCCTTCAAACACATTCCCAAGACGTAAGCCACCTCCCCACATTTGATACGCCATCATAGTACTCAAATAGGTAACCGATCTCAATAACAACTTTAATTAATAATGTTCCCGAAGTAAACCAGGGACATAACTTGTTAAAATATTAAGTGAGTTAGTTAATTCGCAAGTTTGTCACGGCTTTATAACGTGTTTACCTGATGTTCATATTGGTGATAAACTACGTTTTGCGTAATAGAACCTGTGGTCTGATGGTTCTGCTTGTTCATAACTTTCGGGCGTCGCCGCGTATGTGATAATTGTGTATGTATTCGTATGTTGTACGGTAATTGTAATTAATTGCTGTATTTCTCAGTAACAGCCATGTGTCTGGATTTAGGTCTGGTGGATGGCAGTAGGCTCGTCCCCTTTTAACAGGGACTTAAGCTGGAGAAATGTGGGTGTACCATACACCTTGGCTTAAGCCTTTGGGAATACAGGCCTAATGTTATGTTTAAGTTTAATGTAATTAACTGAGAGTGGTTTGAGATGAATTATTTCTATTCTCAATTTATTAAAACATTACAAAAGTAAATGCCAAATAACGACAGTTCATCACCTGCCTAGCCTTTTCCCAACTGTGTTGGGGTCGGCTTCCAGTCTAACCGGATGCAGCTGAATACCAGTATTTATTTAGTACATGGAGCAAAATAAATACAGTTATTGTGTAATATTGTTGCAATGAGCTGCATTTTAGAGTTATTAACCGACTTCATTAAAAAAAAATGTAGAATATAATAGAATACTCTTTATTGTACCTACACCATACAAATGGTAAATAGATTACATTGCTTTGTGTTTATCCGTGAAATAACGAAGTAAATTATACGTTTATATCGAAATAACGAAAGGGTGATAACCGTATTCTTTCTAAAAGAATACGGTTATCACCCTTTCGTTATTAAAATAAATGTAAATACCGTGTATATATCGTGTTTTTTTTTGTTGTAAATTGAAGTAATACAAATAATACCGTCGCTATTTCTGTTCGAAATATTCTGCTTCGGGTCTTAGTGTTTCATTTCGCGTACCTAAATTGATTCGTGGTTTTAATTTGTTTCCTCATTTGCAAACGGCTATAGCGGAGTACTGAGTACTTATTATTAATGCGGGGAAGTAATGACTTATTTAATTAGAAAACATTTTCGAAATAGAACGTAAAAATAATATGTTAACGTTATAATAGGCCCTGGGCTCTCGCCGGGGAATAATATTGAACTGAATGTTGTATAACCCGCTGGTCAATAATTTGATTAAAATTTCGAACCTCAACAAAAAATTCGTATGAACATCATCATCATCTGCCTAGCCTTTTCCCAACTATGTTGGGATCGGCTTCCAGTCTAACTGGATGCAGCTGAATACCAGTATTTTACATGGAGCGACTGCCTATCTGACCTCCACAACCCAGTTACTGGGTAATAAATAAAAATAAAAATTCGTATGAAAATGTAAAACAAAAAAGAAAATGTATTGTATTTTATTACTTACCTTGCAGCAGGTGTGAAAAGCAGCTTATTCTTATCGGGGATAAAGGTATATTATGCTCTCTCAATGCTTTATCCACTTGATGAAAAATCAACCTGCTATTGAGTCCCATGAGTCTGATTTTTGTTCAAGGTACATGAATGGCAATATTCTTTCATAACATAATAAGGCAAATATACAAAACATGTTTTATAAAACCAAATCACGCCTGCAAATTACGAAAGAAACAAAATTGGACGAAAATAGCACGAATTTGGCTGCGGTAATCGAAGCTGTTAAATGCCTAACTTCCTTTGATGTTTGCCTTAACCGCCATCGGAGTTGGCGGGTTACGTCTCGCCATATGGAAAGCGGAAAGCAATTGGTGGTGTGAGTTGGCAATAGAACGCTTTGATAATTGATTTAGGTAATATTGCTTACAAGCTAGACCTTCGGTAGACCTTCGGTAGTTCCTAGTAACAAGTTCAGAGTTGCGAATATTGATCGTCAGTTCTTCGATTTGATATTGATAGTCAATTACTTAGTTTACGACATAGACTCCATGTTAATGTCTCGGAGTTACTCGTGGCTAAGTAATAACAGCCGCACGGGTCGATCGATCAGGTTAAGCTACACTTGCAGCAGTTGGTCCGTTGATGGGTGACCATGTTTACACACCGAGACTCCTCCATGCATCGGAAAGTACGTTAAGCCGTTGGTCCCGATTGTCATTCGTGGATCTTTGACAGTAGTTACGGGTCGTCAGAAGCCCGAAAGTCTGACAACGTCTTACCAAGGGGTATCGTACCTATTACCCAGTAACTGGGTTGTGGAGATCAGGGGGCCTAAAAAGGCCATTTTGGCAGGCTTTCATAATATGATCTGTGTACAATTCATATCACGTAATTCATCTATTTGACAGTCTTGTTTGGAGATTCGTAAAATGGTCCACAAGTTATGAATTGCTTTATTGAAGTTTAATGTCAAATAGCAGATTTATAAGATTTTAGTCAAAAGCAACATCTCACAAATCATATGGGAGGTTTTGTGAAGACATATTGTTATAATGGCAGATTTAGGCCTTTATAAAAATACATCTGGAACATGCGCACCCTTATCGAAACCATTTTATATCTCCGACGAAGTGTAGCTCCTGGGTTGTGGAGATCAGATAGGCAGTCACTTCATGTAAAATGCTGGTATTCAGCTGCATCCAGTTAGACTGGAAGCCGACCCCAAGATAGTTGGGAAAAGGCTAGATGATGATGACTCCATGTTGATGTCTTAGCTCAATATATACCTACATAATTAATCTAGCTATATCCTGAAAATAGTCCGACAGCGTCACTAAATGGTGTAAAGGTCAATTTTATTCTGATTTTGATCGCATAAATCAAAATCAGAATAAGATGAATTATCGGCAAGTGTAGTGTGTGACAGAGTGGTAGCGGCCGCGACTTACGAGTTGTAGGTCGTAGATTCGAACCCAGACAGGCGCTTTACTTCGTGTAAATTATTTCATCACCACTGCTCTCAAAACGGTGAAGGAAAACATCGTGAGGAAATCGGCATGTCCTAGAACCAAAAATTCGAAGACATGTGACATCTGCCAAGCAGCACTGGGCCCGCGTGGCGGATTACGGCGGATTGAAAGTAGGTATCGAAGTACAAAATTTCTTAGGAGTAAACTTGGATTATAATTTTTTGGAGAGCATTGGTGGCTCAGTGGTAACGGTCGCGACTTACGAGTTGTAGGTTGTAGGGTCGAACCCAGACAGACGCTTTACTTTGTGTTAATTATTTCATTACCATTAACATCATCAAATGGCATATCCTAGAAACAAAAATTCTAAGACATGTGACATCTACCAACCCGCAGTGGGCCCACGTGGTGGATTACAGCCCACTCCCTCTCACAGAGAGGAGGCCTGTGTCCCAGCAGTGGGAACATTATAGGCTGATTATGTAGTGTGGGACGCGCCCTAGCTAGATGAACCGAGGCCCTTAAGAAGGTGGCTGAGACAGATTGGACAAGGAAGGCGGAGGATATGGTGTTGTGGCGCAGCCTGTTAAAGGCCTATACTATGTCCAGGAGTGGACTGCGATAGATAAGGCGAATTAGGAAAAATTACACCTGTATCTATCGAACACCGAACTAGTTACTACTTGTATATGTATATAAAGTATAACAGTCGATGATAATTTATTGACATTATAATCTAGCCTATTAGCTAAGTAATTTAAATATAACTTAAACTGAAAAGTAACTATAAAGTTAAGAAATCGTTCAAAAACGTCTTTTATTCACTATGTTAAGGGGAAGATTGATTCACGTGTTCTTTATAATAGTCAGCACTTGCACAACAGTCATAAGTTCACTTACGCTGCATTAGACTAACTCAAAAGACCCTTCTTAGTCTTCGCACTAGATCAGTGTTGTCAAGGAGTTGAATTGCCTCGACATTCAAATTGATGATGAAGTCTATGTTCATGAGCTTCTGCATATTTTTGCATTACTGTGTTTACGACATCCATCTTGAGGACCCGGTGGAGGTGACAGTTTCTAACATACCAGGGCGCGTTGACTGTATCCTTTAGTACTTTGTTTTTTAAACCGTTGTCTGGTTTGACGATTGCTTTGGCCGATGGAGCCCCACAGCTGAGATAAGACGCATAATCAGCCAATAATGTTCCCACTGCTGGGACACATGCCTCCTCTTTATGAGTGGGAGTGGGCCATAATCCACCACGCGGGCCCAGTGCGGGTAGTTGGATATAAGAAGAGATGGAAATAAGAAGAAATTAATTCAAAATCCTTGGCATTGTGATTATGTATAGAGTATATCACGCAAAATGAGGGCAGGCCACTTTAGAACTCAAAGGGTAATTGCGTTTCCGGCGGGATCTCATGGCGACATGGTAAGTGCGATTGTTGCAACCCAGTGCTGGGCACGCTACAATTGCGGCGATAAGTCCCCTCTTTGAGGAGTGGCTGGAGAGGTGCCACGGCGCCCTCACCTTCCGCCTGACGCAGGTACTCACCGGACACGGTTGTTTCGGGAGGTTCCTGTTCAGGATAAGGCGGGAGGGAACGCCAAGGTGTCACCACTGTGTGGATCGCCCGGAGGACACGGTGGAGCATACGGTGGAGGTCTGCCCGGCATGGACGGAGCACCGCCGCGTCCTCGTGGCGGCGATCGGCGGCGGCGATCTCTCGCGTCCAGCCCTGGTCCAGGCCATGGTACGGAGCGAGAGTGCATGGGAAGCTGTCACCTACTTATGCGAAGCAGTAATGCTCGCAAAGGTGGAGGCGGAGCGCGTGAGGGAGAGGCAATCTCTGCGCCCTCACACCCCTAGTCACCGCAGGAGACGCCCTGGACGTGGGGAGTCAACAGCCGACTCCCGGCCACCGTAGGCACGAGCTTGCGGGCAGCTCGCCGCCCGGTAAGGACCAGGCCCGGGTCGACGGCGCATTGTGTTCCACTCACGCCTCAAAGATATATCAGCACGAACTGACGGGGTCCTCTAGGGCCGATGTCTGCCAGGGCCGCGGGTTGTTCGAAAGGGATACCGTGGCCCCTGGCACAGGCAACTGAAGGAACACGGGTGGGTTTTAGTCAGTAAAAGTCTGACACGCCCTCCCGCTCCGCCCAGAGCGGGAGAAGTCATATGATGATTTCCCAACCAAAAAAAAAAGGTATCGGAAGGGCTAAAAGGTGAGGGACCTTTTAGCCTAAGACGCAAATCAGTCGCCTGATAACAGGGTCACTGCAACCGAGGAGTTTACGATAATTGACATATTAAGATAATAATGAAGCTATTAAACACACAATTGCCCGTTGCTTTGCATGCATTGATTCTCAATTACGCCGCACTAGCCAACTCAAATAGCGGTTAAGTGCAGACACGTCTAAAACAGTTGTGTTTAATAGCTTTGAGGTTCTCAATTATTATCGGGCGTTGTTTATGTTTAATGTTTGTTTGTTTAAGTAAACACAAAACACTAAAAAGTTAAAATTATAAAACGATATGGGTCTAAGCTTAATTCAACTGTATTTCTGAAACCATAATTTCACTCGGAAAAACCTGTGTACTGATGGCTATAAACTAGTAAATACTAGTACTAGTAGGTATTGTATTTATTTTATTTTGTTATTTATATCTCATCGTATAAGGGATAGGTTGACGTCATCACTTCAACGCCGGCTGTCGCTGAAAACCAGCGCTGGGGCTCTGGCTCGCATAACGTCTTAGCCATAATGATAGACGTTATGCGAGACAGAGCCTGAGAGATGGCCCTATTGCGTGGATCTGACGCAAATTTTCTCCTGATCTTGTTCTTTTTTGTGTTTGTTTTCTTTCTCTGCGTCATGGTTACCGCAAATAAACGTATTTTCTTTCTTTCTTAAAATAGTACTGGAATTAGTAGTCGGAATTGCCAGCACGCAGCACCATCAATCAATCTAGCTATGTCTAGAGAATAAGTTAGCATTAGTAACCAGAATTACTACTCATTTCTTCTCTATACCTATGAGATACGAGTGGAATAACTACAATACTATAATATAATACGGTTATTAATTGAACATGATTGAAATTTCTAATTAATTGCTCATTTCACGTGGGCTTAATGAACACCGTAGGACCTATTAACGCGAGAGCAATCGGCCATTTCTGCTGCATAATATAGTGAATGTTATGCGACGGGAATGCCTGATTGTTTGTCAGATGCATAGTGACGTGCGCGTAATTGTTCTACAGAAGTGTATCAAAAGATGGAGCTAAATTCAAAAGCGATTAAAGCATAGTTTAGGTAGAAATTATGAGGTTTATAAGTACTGTGAGAGCTTTACGAGCTCTCAGTACCGAGACGAGTAAATTAAACCACAGTTTGTCATATTACTTCAATTTATTAACAATGTATCCAATTGTTATGAAACAAAGTTGGTTGACAATGAAATGGTTCCTTATGTTTTTACATTTTTATCCTTGTCACTTAACTTGTCAGCCAAATCTGAAGCCTAATGCCTTTTTATTCTATTCTTAAGCCAAATGAATGTTTGTCTCGTTTTGTTTTTGTGAAAAAAACTTTAATTCAGACCTTGATCCGCATGATGTTACTAATACACACTACTTTTAAGCTATTATTAGTAACAAATGTAATACAAAATGTATGCCCGATTGGAACGGGGATTTTATAGTCGCAGTGTTTGTTTATGCTGCTGATGGCTTAGGCTGGACCAATGAGCTGTTGATTTTCATTTTCCTATGTTCAATTCATCATGATGTAGATCATGATGAATTGAACATAGGAAAATGCTTGCCTTTTTTACTGCATTGGGGTCGTCTTTGCTTCTAGTCTAACCGAATACAGCTGAATAACAAGCGCGAAGAGAATGCTTATCTGACCTCCACTACTCAGTTAAGTTACTGTAGTCAAGTAGCACGATTCCTCTTGCTGGTTGTCAAACTTTTAGACTATCTGACTATCCATAACGACTACGAAAGATCTGCGAAGAATGACAGCTGGGACCAACGGCTTAATTACCTAAAATTACACAATATTGAAACAACCATTTAATTTCCAAAACAATTTAACTCTCCACTCAACAACAAAAAAGAGCCACAATCAGCAAAATACCATCTAGCTAGTAATTATCTCGGCATAGTCTGTGGTACAGTTGACAAGTTCGTTACATGAACGTTTGAGTTGGTACGTTGTACGGGGATTTGTTGTTCCCCAAGGAATCTTGAGACATTTATTAGGTAAAACCACGATCGATCAAAGTCTTTCTGCTTCATTAATCATGCTCATCAACGAACACTGCTGTAAGTATATTTTCTTCAAGATATTCACATTTTCCTTATTTCGTTAATGTTATATTTCGTTTTGTAATCAATGTGTAGCTGGATTTTTGGGGACGTTTGTTTGAAAATGTTTGACATTTTACAGAAACAAACGACTACGTATGCTTGCCAAGTTCTTTTCTTCAAGGTTGGAAGTTGTAAGAGTAACTGCACAACTAGTCTCTCCTAAATACAGATTACTCAGTGATCTACTTAGCTAGAAGAGCAGCGCTTCACCCAACAGTTCGTGTGTAAGTACACCAAGTAATTAATTATGAATATTTTGTAAGTACCCTCATGTACTACACAAAACCTTTATGTGCCTAAATAAATAATAACTATTATTATAACTACAGTTTAATGTACAGTCATAGTCAAAATACGTTCGTTGACTTAGCATAATATTGCCTTGCTATTTGTGTCTGGCAATTACACGATAGAATCTACTTTACCGACTCAGCATTATAAATTGCGTCGTAATGTCAATTCAGCTATCTTTTTTACATGTTGGACCAATTTAAAATGTGACACTGACAAACTCTGACACTAAAAAAGAAAAAGTGATTTATATTTAATAAAAATATGGGCTATTAAAAAGTCGACATTAAAACGAATCCACGTCAAGCCGTTTGTTATAGATAAGATAAGACAAGATATATTTATTTGTCAAAAACGTGTGTAGGTTTACAATCAGTTGGAACGATTACAAAAAAAAAAAAAGTTTCAGCATGTTTTGCCTAGAAAGGCGTATAAATATAAAAATGATATAATTCAAAGTACAAAAATCAAAAAGTTACGTTTAATTAAAAAAAATATTTTTCTTAAAAGTCTCGAGGTCGCGGGGATTCCCGGGACTTCGGGTGGTATTCATTTTAAGTTTTGGTGCTATCGATGTTACGATTTTTTTAGTAAAGTTTCATCCGTGTTTTTTATATTGAGAAATCTTCATAATAATATAATGAGTTTTTCGACAAGTAGATAACCATAAACTAGAAGTCTAGTTAGCTCGGGCGTTTTAAGATCGCTTGAAGCGGCTATGATTGAGAGTTTCAATTCCCAGAAATAGTTTTTTCCACATTCGAACCCGAAAGGCGACATTGGGCAATACGTTGTTTCGAATCCACGTCAAGCCGTGCTCTTTTTGAAAGTATTCGTTATAAGTCGTAACGAATTCAATGTTATAGCAGTATAATATTTTAAAACATGAGGAGTCCCCATATTACCTACAGACCTACGATGTTATTTAATGAGGAAAAAAGACCGCATGTTTATTAAGCAGAACGCGGGTTAGTTCCAACAGCATCTTGAAAATCCTAGCCGAAAAACACGATTATTGTCAGTATAACAAATAAGAATACATTAAATTGATATTTTTTTCAATAAAGGTACTCCTTTACTTTCCTTTACAAGGATTATTTAATACTTTAAATACTCCTTGTATAAATAGTCGATATTTTTTATGTCAATCACTAGCATTTCAATGACAAGATAAATTTAGACGAGACAAAAAAGGATGTGAGCCGTATGACGTTTGTAAAAATTCAAAATCCGTCCCAATTTTCGCTTTTATTGATAAATATAATAATATATTTAAAAGTTTAGAAACACGCACAGGGTATAAAAGTGAGTGTGATACGACGACGTGACGTGTATCCTATTAAGTGCGTATTTAATCAGTGAGGCGTAGATATCGCGTTCAATTTCCAGACAAGTTCAATGTTATCGCTTTTGACGAAAGGCTGCCACTTGCAGCCGGTCGATTCTGTAAAAATCTCACCGTGAAAACTCAAGTGAAGTGAGCTTGATGTGAGTTGTCAGTAGTGTCAATCCAGTCAATCCCTAGCATTATTTGGAATGACAGCTCACTCCACGCTCACTTTACCTAAGTTTTCACGGTGAGATGGTTACAGAATCGCACAGCTGTATACGCACCATGGGTAGTTAGCCTAGCAATCACTTTGCTGATATTTTTACCACGTCGATTGGTAGTTAGGTATTGTTCGTGCCGATACGAGAAAACTGTAAAGAGAAAAAGTGGTTCAAACTCAAACTCAAACTCAAAGCATTTATTTCAAATAAACCAATTACAGGCACTTTTGAATTGTCAAGGGGTCAGTCAGTCAGAAAGATGAAGCTAGTTGCCCATTCCAAGTACCTATGGAGAAGAACGAGCAAAAAACTCCACGGACACTTTCTTAAATCATAAAATTGTTACAAAATATTAGTTACATCATTCATGTTGAAATAATACATGTGAGAACGATGTAGGACGACGTGCACGTCAAAAGCGTCCATTATAAAAACGATAAAAATAATTCGGAAATTAAAATGAGTCGTGGCAGCTAAGAGATGACCAACCTCTACTGATGGCGCTCGTTCACGAACATGACGTATGGATCAGCACCATTCAGCTTAACCATTTTAAAGGGAACTTAATGATCCAACACACACGCCACCATCAGCGAGACATTTGAGTGAGCATGACAAACTCACAGTAAATGATAGCTTTATAGTAGGTGCACAGTGCTCACACGTGTAGGTAGTACAGTCAGTGTATCCTGTACGAGGTATCACTATCACGCCTGTAATCCCTGAAGGATTAAGCAGAGACCTATAGTACACCCACATTTCGCTAGTTATGTTTAAAAGTCCCATTTTATTAGATCGGACTTAAACATAACTATAGGAAAATAGGTTTCATTTGGGGGCGTGCATATTTCCATGGTCGGCGCTAACAAATCTAGACTCCAGGCAGCTACTGAGAAATTCCTGATGGAAAACGTAACTAAGTAGCGCTTGCAATCACTAGATCAGCGAGGCAGTCGACAACAATAAATGATTATTTCAGTATTGGTGTAGAACTACCACAATTAGGTTATATCAGTTAGAAGTACATCAAGCATGCAACAGTATCAATTTTGCTAATTAACGTGTGGTTTGTATTTCATTTGGACTAATTTCGTATGTACTGATTGATGTTACGTATAATTATGTTACAAGTGATACATGGACATAATAAATTGTTTGAACGTAACTTTATTAAATAATTATTGGTTTTAGATATGTTTAAGGGATCCGTTACTATTTCAACACGTTGTTTCCTACCATTGTTCTCCTATTTCCTTAGCGAATTAAATATATTTTTTTACTATCTTACGCTGTCCCACTCCTGGGCAATGGCCTCCCACCACTCCTTCCATCTTTCGGGAGCCCGCGCGTCCTCCTTCCAGTTTTGACGGAACCTATCCTGCACAACTCGCCATATCCTACGTGGTCTGCAGCGACCCCGTCTCACTGCCTTAGAGCACCAGTTCTGTGCTATTTGGGCCCACGGTTTTCGGCAGTTCCATTTAAGTTGGGCAGCCTTTCGAGCCCATATGTAGAAAGCAAATATTCTTTCTAATTTTAAAAATGTATTAGGCAGATACCTATCTTACTGTATTTATTCATTTTAAACCGACCCAAAACATACTTGACATTTCTTGAATAACACAAAGAAAATAACAACATTCGGAAGACCTGAAAATCTAAATCATTTTCATAATAACATCGTCATCTACAGAATTAAATACCACAATCACAGCACACAACACAATCACAATCTCAGCGATTTTTAATAAAGAAAATAATAACACCTAGGATTCTTCCTCGAGCATTTTTAAAAAATACCCTCACGTAATAAGAGGCAGAGATCGTCACGGGTCATTTTAGTCCGATATGATGGCTCGAGGATTTCAATATGCGGCGTATTTGAAATATCTCCGGGCGACGGCGTTCCTGGACGGAGCGTCTACGGGAAAACCACGGTAATCAATTAAATTGCTCGAATAAAATATTAAATTAAATTCCTTTCTTTGTTGTCGTCCATTTTTAAGAAGTATATTCTTGCAGTCGTCACTTTTAAGCCCGTTTGCAAGTAGCTGGCATGCCATTATCACCAGTCAGAAGCTTTTATGGCGCACGGCATGCAGTCTACTGGCATCCTTTTGTGCAAGATACAGGCATGTGTATTCCGGGTTTTAGTCTAGCGACACATGTACGAAAAATACGTAATTCACAAAGTTCCTGGACTGCGACATAATATTACATTACGTCGCGTAACATGCATTGTAGGCGTAAGCACGCCGCTTTTCCGTCGCGTATTTTTCCGTAGATGTGTCGCTAGACTTGATTTAACCCAGGCGCTAAAGCGAGGCTGCACGAGCGTATCGCATCTGTTTTTTTTAATTGGATTGCAGGTCACCTAAAGGGAAAAATCCCTTTGGTCCCGCTTAGCGGGCTAATGGAGACATGCCTCATAACTCGTGGGACGTTTTTTAATTAAGTTTTCCGCACCCGGCCATGCATTAGTTAACTTAAACATTGACCTGAGCCAGAGGTGTTTTACTTCCATTGACTACATAACGCTGAGAAAGATACAATAAGTTGTTTCATTTTAAATTAAAAAACTAAAAACTCTCACGTACATACAAAAGCAAGTTGACATTTTTCCACTTCAGCTGTGACACACCACATTATGATTTAAAATTCTAGTTCCAAACATTTGAACTGTACACTATAACGGTTTTATTAACTAATTCAACCTATGACTCATCATAAAAAATAATCAAGTAATCCCTCAGGGTAACCTAATTATTGGAAAATCTTTCCACGTTTACATCATTCACTTGTTTTCAGAATTAATATTGACCTAGAAGATGATACAGGCTAAGGCTTAGATAAACTCCTGCTAAGTCCAAGATGGCTAATTTCTGTATAAAGCCAAGTATATACATAAAAGCAAGTAATGCGACAAGTTAAGTAAGTAGCCGACCAGTGTGCCGTGGCGAACGCTTCCAAGTGGCTTCGTGTGGGTATAGTTAGTTCCAGTAAACAAACACACAAGTCGCTGCAATCGTGATGTGACCATCGCCCAGATGCTGTAGTCTAGCCCAAGATATAGAGCCACTGGATGTGGTTTGCAAATTTATATAGGTAAGTCTATCATCCTACTCTCCTGTCGTAACTGCTGGAAGGAATTTCTAGTGAAATAAGCTTTGTGCTCTTTTTTGTTCTTTGTGTATTTTTTCTCTTTTCTAAATGTTTTGTGTGTACGAGTACATAAATAAATAAGGTAAACAAAAACACAGCGACCCCAATAGAATGAAACAATATTGTGAGTAAAACAGTTTCTGAACTGAACTCAGTGCCTTCAATTTTACTTTACAGTAGTTGAATTCTTGGTAACAGTGAAGCTTAGCACGTTCTTCAGAAAATGTTTTGCATATAACATTATTTTGTTATTATTTTCTGTAGCCTATTTTATTTTCTTGTTTTGTTTAGGGACCCGGATATCTGTCAAGAACCGACGATGGAAAATAGAAAGAAAAAAAATACGTTTATTTGCGGTAAACACGACGCAAAGAAAATAGCAAACACAAACCGGCCAACTGCGAGTTGAACTCGCTAATTTTTAACATTGTTTTATTTTTTGTTGTTATAGCGCCAATAGAAATACACACTTTGTGAAAACCTCATAAACCGTAATAGAAAGAAAGAAAATACATTTATTACCACAAACTAAAATACACACAATACATCTGATAAAAACAAAAAAAAAAAAAAAAAAACAAATAAAAAGGTATTACGGTTTATGAGATACAGTCCGCTGACAGACAGATGGACGGACGGACGGACCGCTGAAGCTTAGTAATAGGGTCTTTTGGGTACGGCACCCTAAAAAAGAACAAGTCACACAACCACCATACAACACAACATAGAAAGGATGATGATGATTTTCCTACAGAGCTGATGAAGGTCATTGTGGAACTCCGTCTAAGTATTTTATGTTGCTTACACAGCCTCTAATCGTTTTCTTGATGAGAACACGTTATTTCCTTGATCTAGTTTCCCTAATTAGATCGGAAAAAGTTTGGATGACGAAGAGTTTCCCGTTTATTTAATAAACTAGCTTTAGGCTGCGACTTCGTCCGCGTGAAATTTCTTGTTCTCCGACCCACCACGTCGCATCGCATCGCTAGTACTTCGTTTTCGCTTAGCGTTCTTTCTGACTTTTATTTTTTGGTTTTTGCTCGGCTCCTAAGAGTCTTAGCGTGATGTTAAATAGCCTATAGCCTTCCTAAAGAATTGGGCTATCAAATGCAAAAATAATTTTTCAAATCCGACTCTCAGTTCCTGAGATTAACGCGTTCAAACAAACAAGCAAACTATTTCGGCTTTATTATTAGTATAGATATAGTTAGATAACTGGCTATTTATTAATGATAAGTAAATAAATACCTATTATGTAGAACTGGTGTTCAGTTTTGGAAGTTACGTATCGTAATTTATGCATCAAGTCGTTTCGCTTCACAAGTAACCAACTACTTAACTCTTCGACAACAAAATGTTCACGATTGAATTGATTACAAAAGGTAATTTAATCATGAGGTACCTAATCAAGTAAGCAGTTCATTATACTTTATTGACAATGATCAAAGCAAGGGTTAATTTAACTTATGCTTTTTTATTACAAGATGTGGTTATTATTAATTTTCAGCTTAATGTCAAATTTGTTCTTGTAAATTGTCACACAAAAATGGATTATGGATTTTTTTCGCATATTACAAACCAGTTTGGGTTTATGCCAGGTCGAGGAACAATGGACGCCACTTTTGCACTCCGCCAATTGTGCGAGAAGTACAGACGTGCACATAAGAACTTGCACATGGTGTTCATTGATCTGGAGAAAGCGTATGATAGGGTACCTCATGATGTGCTGTGGTGGGCCTTGAAAGAGAAAGGTTTGCCCGGGAAGTATGTAGAGTTAATTCGTGCTATGTACAATCAATCTCGTACCTACGTCCGGTCGGCTGCTGGCTATACCGACGAGTTCAGTGTGGCTGTAGGCTTGCACCAGGGATCGGCTTTAAGTCCTTATCTCTTCCTGTTGATTATGGACGCTCTTACGTCAGGCATCCAGGAGGAGGCACCTTGGTGCATGTTGTTTGCCGATGACATTGTTCTCGTCGGTGAAGATGTACCTGAGATCCAGAGCAGATTGGAGAAATGGCAACAGAAGCTGGAGAATGTTGGCTTGAAAATCAGCAGAACCGAAACGGAATATATGTTCTGCGATTTCGGCGGTCTCTCCAGTTCTGAAGCCATAGCGCTTGATGGCGCACGTCTCCCAGTCTGCTCCGAGTTTCGGTATCTCGGTTCACTCGTGCAAAGCGATGCCGAAGTAGATCGGACGGTTAAGCACAGAATTAACATTGGATGGATGAAATGGCGGCAGGTCACAGGAACAATCTGTGACTCTCGCATTCCCCTTAAACTTAAGGGGAAGATATATAAAACCATGATTAGACCTGCTGTATTGTATGGATCAGAATGTTGGGCCACAAAAGGGATGAATGAAAGGCAATTGCATGCAGCTGAGATGAGAATGCTAAGAGGGATGTGTGGTGTTACACGAATGGATAGAATAAGAAATGAGTACTTAAGAGGAAGTCTGAAAGTGGCACCGATAGCTGAAAAGTTGTGTGGAAATCGGTTGTCATGGTATGGGCATGTGTTACGGAGAAATGAGGAAAATGTCGTGAGGAGAGTTTTGAGTATGGATGTCGATGGGTATAACAGTAGGGGAAGACCAAAGAAACGATGGATGGAATGTGTGAATGATGATATGGTTAGAAAGGGGGTGACTACCGAGATGACGACTAATAGAGAAGTATGGAAGAAAAAGACATGTTGCGCCGACCCCAAATAAATTTGGGATAAGGGCAGGAGAATCATGAATGATTTATAAATGTAGCTTTTGATGCGATAATTAATCGGAATTTAACAGGCAGTTTCACTGCACAGCTGTATGGTTTCGCAGCATAAGCATAATTAGCTTATAACGTTCCCACTGCTGGGACACAGGCCTCCTCTCTGTGGGAGGCCAACTGGGCCATAATCCAACACACGACCCCAGTGCGGGTTGGTGGATGACACCTGTCTTCGAATTTTTAGTTCTAGGACATGCCGGTTTCATCACGATATTTTCCTTCATCATTTTAACATACTATAACAAAATTCCTGGGATGACCGGCTGTAATTTTAAAAAGCCTGGGATAGAAGAAAAAACCCAGGAGGGTGCCTCTGTCTTGCCTCTTCCAATTTTCTCTACATCAGTGAATCGGAGCAGTGCTGTAACTGTATCTTGCACTATAAAATACCGTTTACATTTCTGCTTTGTTGTTCACTTGTTTGCCGGCCCGACAGTCCGGCCAACCCGTGAGGATAGCTACGTTATTTATTCAAGAAATTCCCTATTTGCATACCAATTTAGATATGTTGCATAATTTCAGCGACGTAATATGAAATAATAAAATGGGCTGGTTAGTACGACTATGGAAAATTGTGTTTTCGCGTGCGTAATGTAATGAGTTAGAACTTTTGACATTATGATGACATTTCTCGGAATTAGTTCTAATAGTAAGTAAATGCTTACCGAAATTGCACGTAAGGGTGAGATATCCGCATATTATATCTTTGTTGTATGGCAATAGTAATTCCTCTAGCGAAATAGCCAAGCAAAGCAGCCAAGTATTTTTTCTCACAACATATTCTACTAGACAGAAGTATAATTATGTGTAAATGCAGTTGTTGAAGCATAATTTATTGGCCTATAATATTCCACACTTCACCGGTTTGAGAGCAGCGATCATGAAATTATTTAGACAAAGTAAAGCCTGCCTAGGTTCGAACCCACGACCTATAGCTCATATGTTGGGACCGTTATCACTGGGCCACTGCTGCTCTGCAGTTATTGAAGGTTTCGTAAAATAAAAATAGAGTCAATTCAATAAATTATCATAGGTATGAATTTTAACTAAACCGACCCTAAATATTTGCTCAATTTCCGCATCAATCAGTGCCATAACAATATCAAAACTACAGATCAGTCCCGCGTTATAAATACTCGAACAATTACAAATTAATTACACCGAATAGAGCTTATTACACGAAGCGCTTAACAAACTAAAGTCGGTTTAAACTATTTCATTCAACGTATAATGTTAGTTCGGAACTTCCAACGCAAATTCTTGGGTACGCCAACGGTTTAAATTGTACCATTCGATACATTGCAAACAACGTTTAATGAGTTTTTGACTTGTCTTTATGAACTATTTTGTCTAAAATGTTTTCGTTATCAACTATTTCTTAACGGGCCCCCGATTTCCAGATGGTAATTGCGCGTAATAATGAGTTTGCTGACGACCACGGTTTGGGAAACTTATGGTAGTTTGACTCTAATTGAATGGATAGACAACCATTTTAATAGACGCTATTATAACATTGGGGAAGGCTTTATTCAGCTGGCGGACATTTTGATGGTTTATTTCTTATTTAATGTAAAGTTAGTAGCAAAGGAATTTTGTTTTCGCCCACGTCCGCCCACGTTAAAATAACATCTTTTCCATAAAAAAATGCAAGGCCATCAGTCGGTCAACATGCTCCACATTTTTCTATTCCACCGGAAAACGCTTGCACACCTCAGTACGACGCGAATGTTCATACAGTCATATTTTGTGCAAACACCAGCCATTTTGGTGCACTGTGTGAAATAAAATTCTGTGTGGGTGACGGCTGCAATCAACACAAACTCGTCTAAAAATGTCCGTGAACGGAGAAGGTCTGTTTAGTCAACAATTTGAGGTCGGATCGGCACATCAAAGCGTTTTTGAATTTCAAAGTCAGTTTCACGCTTCGGCTTTAGGTCGCTTCGTTTGGCGCTATATTTTAGCTCGTTTTGTTGGGTAGCTGTAGGTACACATTTGTGAATCCATTTTTGAGACTTGCAACTCTATATTTGGATTCTTCCATATTTTTTCCTTTGATTGTAGCAATCTTAATAATTTATTTACAACCTGACTGCTTGGTAATATTATTTTTATTCACCGAATATTTAAACTAAGCTTAAGCTATGATAATACGGAACTCATGAAACTAAACTTAACTTCAATTCGATATGACGTAAGAGCAAGTAGTTTGCTTAGAGCAAACACTATGCACTACCCTCGTAACTTAGACACTATAAAATTTAATGGATCCGCAGCTATTGTGGGTAAAGTATTTAAGTACAGACACGCTCGATCAAATTGGGTTTAACGAAAATCTCTCGTGAACGCAAACAGGACGGTTTGGCGAGTCTGCCTTCAAATAGCAATGCAAGCAGATTTAACGTGCCTCAGGAAACAAAGAGAATAACCGCGGTCCGCGTCGATTGAGTGTTTTTGGCATTGTGCGAAATCAGCGAAATTTTATCTATATTTTTCACAAATATAATGGAATTTGTCACTCGCTAAAACACTGAAATGGTCACGTATTGATGGTGTGTTTTTCTTACTTTACTGAGAGTTCAACAATATTATTTTACCTAATAAAACAGCTACGGTTGCAGTTAATCGTTTTACACCTAGCTATAAGAATTCCGGTAGAATTGTGTTCCCCAAGTGTCTATGTACCAACTTGTTGTATTTTCTTTAAATCTATATCCCTCTGGAAAAGTAGAACAATTCGATAAATCCAAAAGTGTTTTCCTTACTATTATAATATACACACACACACACACACACACATATAATCAGCCTATTATGTTCCCACTGCTGGGACGCAGGCCTCCTCTCGGTGAGAGGAAATGGGCCGTAATCCACCACGCGGGCCCAGTGCGGGTTGGCAGATATCACATGTCTTCGAATTTTTGGTTCTAGGACATGCCGGTTTCCTCACTACTATTACTCCTTACTATTCGATTTAATTAAACGTTTTCGAGGGTTTGAAAAAAATATACATTAATTTAGCGCCGCATGCAGATCATTGCCAGATAGCTAAATTAATTCTAGGATTTGCGTCGGAGTTTGAGGTATTTCGAAGCATGTAGTTATTTCTCGTAATACACATTACTGTAGAATGTATGAATGTATCAGATATTTGTGAAATCTCGCAGGTGCTGAGCAGGACGATCTTTCAATTATTCAAGTGCAACACCCTCCTGACGTTGCGAACACAAACGGAGGTACGGATTTATTCTCCAAATTGCTGGAAGCTTCTATACTGCAGCGTGATTTACGTTCTAAGATTTAGCACTTCCACTTGTATCGAAACGTTAAAACATTTGTTACTAACTCGAAATCTACAACCGTACTGTTTGAGAAAACGTCCATTTCGGCAAGATTTCTTACTCTCACGTCGCAAGCGAAAATATGTCGGGAAGCGGGAAATGAGAATGTTTTCCACTTTTAATTAAGTCTTATTTTTGTTGAGACTCGCCCTCTTAATCTTGTGATTCGTGACCGACACACAAACTAGGTTTAACGCTGCTACTTGATATTGCACGAACACCTGGACCACTTTGTGAGTAACATCTGTTTCTAGAAATGTTTGCTGTTTAAAATAATGTCTATTAAACTGTCATATTTTGAACCCTTGGTGTGTTTAAAATTACCATAATGTACCTACACACATGTTTGTATTATAAATTGTACAATTAAATGCGAGCGTAGAGATAAACAAACAAAGTAAGTAGCCTAGACTCTTTCTTTTTATCTTACCTTTGAACAGGATAAGCTGCTCTATAAAAAAACGAACGATTGTAGTTTACACAAAGCCGCAGTACGTAGTGGCGAGAGCAATGGTAGAAGTAACAAAGTGTTATAGCCGGCTTTAGTTTACAACATGAGAAAATAAAACAGTAATAACTGAGACCACTCAACACTTTTATCATTATACGTGTGAGGGCGATTCATTTTATTTTGATTCATTGTTATTGTCTCTGCGAATAAAGTGGGCCGTCTAATTATCTCGTCGAGGACCGAGTATAATTTAATTATGTTACGTGATTTAATTTGAATCGCAAAAGTCGTTAATTAACCGTTTTCGTATTATACAAACGACGATAAATTCCCTAAGGAAATACGCCTGTGTATCGTAATGTTTTGTAAAGGAATTCCTTTATGTGGTTGAGGCTTTTATGGTAGTAAAATGTTAAGCAGACCTTTACTTTTATGTGAGTCGGCTATTCTATTATTTAAAGGACACGCCGGCAGCAAATTCGAAATCTGGCGGGATTCCAAATTGAATTAAACGTGAGAGCGTGGCCGGCCTACAGCGAACTTTGATCGCACGGCAATGTGTCGCCGGCTCCTTACACTTCCTACCCCTTTAACGACTGCCGCTGATGAAACTTACGACAATCACGGTCAGTTTGCTCCTTATAGTTACGGTCGCCCCTTGATACAACATTATCACAAAGTTTGATCGAGCAAAATATCCTTAACAGCTGATAATATCTTACTTCATAATGTTAACTTAGTTTTACTAAGCTACAGTTGATCTATCTAGTTTTTTATTGTGCCATCTTGAAAGTTGTATTAAACCACTACACCCCCGCAGGGCATTTCAAACCGATAAGTTTATTCTCAGCAGGACACAAAGAAGTTTGTAGGACTAACCCGTTCTTTTGTTGTGGACACAATACAAAGGTTACCTATAGAAATGGAATATCCAGACTTCTTTGTGAAATAATTCACTTTGTATAATTAACCAAGTTGATTAAATTATGGTGAAAAATATTTTAACAAACAAGATGAAACGGAGTGAATGATAACACCTAATGAATTAAATGAAATAGCGAGCTTTCCTTATTCATTTTGACCAATATAACAGAAACCTTTGTAGGAGGCAAATGGATGTTAATTTAATAAATAGTCCTTCCGGAAAAATAAATTGCCGTAATTGCGACCGACTACCGTTTGGCAGGAGAGTTGGGCGTGACTCGTTAGCACAAAATATAGATCGGTTTAAAAATGGAAGAGAAGCTTTCATTTATTTAGTGCCTTAGGGCATTACCTCATTTTTAGAAGAGGCCAATGTCCAGTGATAGATTTATTTAAAAAAGTATTAGTTACAAATAGGTCATCATCGTCACCATTTTCCTGCCTTTATCCCAATTTATTTTGGGTCGGCCCATTATGTCTTTTTCTTCCATACTTCTTTTCTAGTCGTTATTATCTCGGTAGTCACCCCCTTTCAAGCCATATCATCTTTCACACAATTTTCATTTTCCTCTTTTGCCCTTTTTCACACAGTTTTCATTGCTTTCCATCTATCGTTTCTTTGGTTTTTCCTTACTCTTATAGCCATCGAAATTCATACTCAAAACTTTCCTCACGATATTTTTCTCGTTCCTCCGCATCACATGCCCATACCATGATGACAACCGATTTCCGCAAAACTTTTCAGTCACCGGTACCACTTTCAGACTTCCTCTTATGTACCTATTATTTTCTTACTTTATCCATCCGCGTAACACCAAACATCCTTCTTAGCATTCTCATTTCAGCTGCATGCCTAAATTGCCATTGATTACAAATACCTAGAGAGATACCTATTTCAAATAAGTGCTGAACTCATTACGAGTTGAGGTTTAAAACTGTTGACTTACCCACTAGTACTGCGGAAAACTTTGCCGTGCACCTATTTCAAACGATTGACAAAAAAGAAATAAGCGCGCAAACGATCATTTGGGTTCCGATAAAATTATTCGTTTCATGTTTCCATTAATTTTTATTTTTACGATTACTACGTCGGTTTCCTCTTTCGATGCATTTTAGTTTACGTTGGTTTTAATATTCGTCGTCCGCGGTTCGTAAATGAGGACGCAAAATGTTCCAGTAGCTACTTACTTAGCTACGAACTTTAAATAGTCAATTAAGAGAAACTAGTTGCTGGTAAATGATGAACTTGCTCGCTCAGTGTTTGCTCCTGGTTTCAGGAATAAATTGAGGTCATTTGCAAGTGTGCTCGGTTTGTTTTGACTTCAACATTTTGTTTCGTTTCCTGATGTTTTTATTTTTTAAGGGGCTATAAATTAACTGTAATGGCGTTTGACGGGAGCCGGTTGTGAAGTCGTTTTAATCCCCGTGCATAATATTATAGATAGAACATAATCAGTCTATATTGTTTTCCCACAGCTGGGAGACGGGCCTCTACTCTTCGAGAGGGAGTGGGCCTTTAATCTGCCAAGCGGGCCCAGTGCGGGTTGATAGATGACGCATGTCATCAAATTTTTGGTTCTAAAACATAGTCTCCTCACGATGTTTTCCTTCACCGCTTTTGTGAATAATGAAATGAAATGATTTACACAAAGTAAAGTGGCTACCTGGGTTCGAACCCACGACCTACAACTCGTAAGTCGGGGCTATTATCACTGGGCCACTACGCTCTCACTGTAGATAGAATGTTATTCATATAATGTGCCACACATCGACAGTTTTTAGAAAGAAAGAAAGAAGAAATTACGTTTATTTGCGGCAAACATGACGCATTAAAAAGAACATAAACACACAAAAAAAAAGTAACAAGTTGGGGGTAAACATGCATGTGTTAGATTTTGTGTATATATGTAACTAGATGTTCAACAATGATATTTAATCTTCGTTACTTATTAGGTAATAAGGGATAATATAAACAACAGTATTCAATTCAGAATAACATTATATTTATCTTTGTAGTATATAACAACTGACTATCGTAGTAGTGTATATAACACAACGTTACGTTACTATATACCGACCATAATTAATAAACAAGTTATTATGACCCGTATTTTAAATACACCAATCATCATAATAACATTACATTATTCATAAATATAATATAAATATACAATATAGGTACATCATTATCAACAATAGATCAACAATAATTAATCAGAATCATACCTTAGATGTTAACGTCTTGAAAGTCGAAGAGCAACTGAACTGCTCCAGTGTGGCTCCGCTCTTTTATACCCGTTAACAAACAAGTATGATTCACAAGTGACAGTTAAGTCAAATCAGTGTTTGAATAAGTTTGTTATTAAATCATTTAGTAAATTCATTAATTAATTATAACATTTGAATATAAGATACTAAAAAGATAATAATTACATTTATATGTATATCAAGTATATATTTTTAAATATTAGACACCTAATAATTACATTAATATATCACATGCATGTTGGATTTCTTGTAATCTTTTAAAGAACTTTTTGTTCAGGTGTTTTGAAACGTTTTTCACGAACCAATTTGAAACGTAGCCAGAGATCCAAAATATTCATTAGAAGCCATTTCCAGTTAAAAGTATGACAGAATCGTACACAACTTTTAGTTTTTAATACAGGCCGTGTTCATAAATTCCGCTCAGTATATTTTCCAATACAGTTTTAAAGTAATAAATAGGTAGAAATAATGGATGACCCCGAAACAGCTGGCCGACGGGTGTTCGATATCGGCCGGCATCAGTTGGCGGTTATAGTGCAAAACTGTAACTTAACTCATTTAGCAATCGCCACGATCTCGTCTCGCACCTACAGTTTCAATTAAATCCGGAACAGTGTTGGATTAAAAGTTTTGACAGTGACGTAACACACATCTGCCTGGCCTTGTCCTATGTTGGGGTCGGCTTTGAGTATAACTGGATGCAGCTGAATACCAGTATTTTGATATTATAGTAAAACGGTTTACCTAGAAAATTGTTGCTCATTCCTGCTTTTGACAATGACGTGACGTACTTACATATTTCGTAACTAGGGAAACGTAGCTATTTATAGGGTAGCAGGACACTTGCGCGAATCGTGTTATTTTCATGGTTTTCGAGGGTGCTAAATTGTATAGTGAGGTCACAATGAAAATCCAAGATGGCGAACGGGAAAAGTTTCAAATTTTTCATCATGGGTGTCGTTTACATGGTTATGTAAATGACACGCATGACGAAAAATTTAAAAATTTTCGCAGCCGCCATCTTGGATTTTCATTTTGACCCCAGTTTTAACATAACTGGTGAATTGTGGCCGTACTATATATCTACCCCTGCTCAACCCTTTGAAAGAATACATGCGTGATGTTATTAAGAAAACTCATTTCCTAAACTTTGTCGCGAAACTTTCGCGCAAGTGGATTCGCGGAAGTGTCTTTCGCGCAAGTGGATTTGCGCAATTGTCCTTCGCACAAGTGTCTTTCGCGCAAACGTCTACTCGCGCAAAAGACCATTCGCGGAAATGTCTTTTCGCGCAAGTGGGTTCGCGCAAGTGTCTTTCGCGGAAATTTCTTTCGCGCTAGTGTCCCAGATCCTATTTATAGCACAAGCCGAGATGATCTCTGCCTACAAGTTCGACGAATACAGCTGTGATATTCTGTGTCAAAAAAAATCGAGCTGTGTAGGTAAAATATCGTCCTACCTTTCAAAAGCACATAGATCGTTTCTAGTTGATAATCTATGGTAGTTGTTATAAGCGGTCAGAAGCCAGTAAAGTGAGAACTTGGATGGTCTAACTTGAAGATATCAGTAGCCTTCCCCTTAGTTTAGTAGCGGTGGTCAGACTGCAGCAGTTTCCTTGAAAGTGATACGACTCACTCGTAAAACTATCAGCTGACTTCAGTTAAGGCGTGTTAGGTATTTGACCCACTTTAAAGTTTTCTATTTTACCCTTACCTTTAACAGATCGTAAAGTTTAAAGACAGTGTGTGAATAGATTTTCTGTAATTGCTTCATTTTAATAGGTCAGGAACCCACGCGCCGGTTCATTTCCCGAAGATTTCATTGAAATAGACCAAGGAATTTATATGGGTCACTATATTAGCATTTGCATTTCATTAATAGCATTTCACTGCAGTCAACGATGTTCTTGAAGATTTCTATAGGCCATATGTGTGTGATATTTCAGTGGATTAAGGAGGTAAAGTAAACACTTTCGACTACTTTCTTTATATAAAATCGGCGGCTGATCGTTGACAAGAATGTCACAAATTGTTTACGACAATCTTGACGTATTCATCTAACAACTTAACAACAGCATCGCGATATAGATAAGTATACATTAATTGCAACGGTTCGCACTCAACGTTTTGATAAAGATGAAAAATTGTTTTCTCCGGCTTAGAGGGTTTCTTCCGACGATTAATCTTTCCGCAAACCTATTGTTGAACTCGGCGGGAGGAACTTTTGTGTCCGAACTCCGACTGAGATCAAAAGGTTCCGATGGTACAAACCACTATGATTTTTAGAAACCATTTCTACTTAAATACAAGTAAGGGATCGCGAGCGAGGCCGCCAGAAATATAAATTGCTTTTAGCGGACAATTGAAGACAGCAAGATGCATTTTTATGGAAGTTTTTTGGAGTCGAGTCTACACAATTTGCCTTGGAAGTCGTTTACTTTCTAAAGCAATTGTTGCAGAGTCATCCGTAGTCGCACCCCTACCACGTAGCAAAGGTTAAAGGCTACAAGAGACCATTAGTGTGATAATTGTTTGGCTTTAACAATAACTGTTCACAATTCTCATAAAGAACAATTCATCTCTTGACTCTGCTCTCTGTCTTTCAACAGTAAAAAATACGAGATAGATTTTTTATAACATCGACTCATAGGCACACCTGTTCACTCGAGTACACTTGAGCTATAGTGGTCCTGCATTCATGCAACGAGTACAAGTATGGGTACGAGGGGAAACATCATTAAAATGATACAGAATCACGTCAAAGAAATAAGAGTATTAAAGAGTAATTCCTAATTAATAATACTACTTTACCCGCTTTAAAGTTACGCAAATAAACAGAACATGAAGACTGAAACTGAATACTTCATCTAAATGTGAATAGGCATTAAACATTAACCACCGGTATCATGATGGCCTAGTAATTTACAAATACGCACGTCAATTTACAAATTAACCCGCGTCTGTAAAGCGAGAGCATTTTAATGTGTCGGACATGATGCACAATATTAGTAAAATGAAACGAGTTCATTAGCCGTTGCAGCTGGGCGCTATATTTCACTGCTCTACAATTTCCGCCCTGACATTTTTGCTGCATGTGAAATTTATACATAAAAAAATTCAACATTTATTCAAAAGTACTGCGGATGGATTTCGCATTTAGTCCGCTTGGGCGTAAATAATTTGGTTTATGGATCACCTCTTTCGGTTACAAAATGTGTATTCATTTTATTAATACGATTTAAACCATACTTGACACTGGATGTTTGAAAAGGCTAATTAATTAAATTCGTATAAAAGAAACATCAAGATTAAAATTTCGTTCTGACTCTGACACTTTCAAGCCGTTTACGACTTTATTATTGCTGACAACAAGGTCCTTTCTAATAGAATTTTTAAATATTTGCGGTACACGGCACAATTGTACAAATGAAGGGAAGATTAATGCGTTGCGACCCCTATATATTTGTGTAGGGACGTTTTAGCGAGATCCGCACATCCGAAATTTATTTATAGGTTCATATAAATGACACACGTTTACGTGTTTCATTGGATCCACAATTTATGTTCGTTGAAAATGACATATTGCAGTGAAACAATTTTTAATACGCAATCACGTCAACACGATAGATTACGCCTTGTTTCGAAATTCTGACATCCTGCGGGTAGTCAGTCACTGAAAATAAAGTACTGTGCAGAAATATATTTTTTATTAAAATGTAGACGGCGAGGTGGCAGCGTTCACAAACAAATTATATTTTTGGGCTCAAACTACGTTGAACTTTTTTATAAATTCGCGTGGGCTTCAATTAAAATAAAACATCGTACATTTCGAGCTAGTGTATATTAATTTTACTTCATGAATACCGAGTTCGTAAAATGCTCGGGACTTGAGAGCAGGCAGAAGGAGTGAGTAGGTGGACCAGTGCCCAGGACGAATGACTTGGAAGAACCGCAGTGAGAGAGCAGGGCGTGGGTAGATACTAATGATACAACATTAATTATATAAAGTGTAAAAAGATGAATCTTTTATTGTACACTCTCTTTTCAGATACTGGGTCTTTTCTTTAAGTATGTTTTCGTTAATCACCTAACGAAAACATACCTAAAGAATAATTCAAAAGATTGTGAATCCCCAAAAGTACCTAAGTATGTAGTACTTAATTTAATAACCTGAGAAGCAATTTTGCCTCCCCCCTCCCTTACTGGGTAATGAAACATTTTAGGAAGAAAGTACCGAGATTGCTACATAATAGTGAGCTAACATTAAATATAAAAGACATATAACCTCGTTATAAATCTGCGCAGTTTTCGTATTCCAAGACTTTCCTTTGTGTTCGATTATTAATTATTATTCCCAAGTGGCCTTTGTTCCAACCGGGCCTTTTATTCAGTCCTTGACTGAGTTCGTAAGTAGTTACCACTTTCTGAATTAAAGTTACCGCTGGCGTATCGAAGGCGAGCGACACTTTATATCGAAAACCCTTGACTAGTCCAGACGGTATAAATGGTGTTATAAATCATTATTATATTTATAGGAGGGCATAAAATCGCGGCGCGCCCTTATCGTTTAAGTTGAAAAATTTCATAGCGCAGAAAGGAAAATCAGTTGGAGGAGGCCATCTATCATGTTGGTGGGCTATCCCGGTCCAAGGAAGTAGTACGTCCGAGATACAAAATAATGCCGCCATCATCTGAGAGGTAAAATATTGGATTCAGTAAGTGATAGCGGTCTAATTTTTATATGGAAACTGAAAGATATTCGCAGGGTTCTATAACGGGTTTTTTTTTGAGGAGGGACATGCTGTTTACATTATTGTTTTATCACGAAATGTAAGGTGTTGTCAAATATAAATTACAAGTACGTAACGTAATTTTCGTCGCTCATGTTTGCCGAGTAGGTCGGTAGGTAATTTATGTCACTTTCTTTTGAGTCGACAATACATCGAAGACCTGAAAGAAACCTCAATATTGTATCACTGTCTAGACCATTTCTCCTATGGTCTAATATCACTGCAAATGCAACATAATTTTGCGATTCACTTTCGAGTGCCGTAAATTTATCAGAGCGCTAGTCTGACCCTCCCTAACTTTCAAAGAGACGTTCAAAAGCTCGAACATTGTACGTCTGCACCAACCTTTACAACGATATTAGATGATACATCGATTAATCTTGCAAAAATTAATTAGCGGACGGGCAGCACCGAGTGACGCGTGAACGGGAACAATGGATGCCGTTAATAAATACCATTCATTATAAAATGTTCGTATACCACAATTTTAATTATAAATGAGGGAAAAGTGCCTCTTAAATTAGGAATAAACAGACGCACAAGCACCCTATACGCGGCGTAAACTTAACGTTTGCGCAGCGTATACGTTCGACGAACGCCTACGCCGGACACACTCTTAGCGCTAAGACATCTTTTAGCCTCAATAAGATCAATATATAATATATAAAAAATGTGTTTACCGTGACAAAATAAGTAGCTCAGGCAAGGTTTTTATGTATGGAGATTTACGTTAAATACATTAATTTTGTATAGCACCAAAGGTTCTTTAATGTATTCCATTTTATATAGTAGAAAGATCTCTCTAAACAGTTCACTAAACGCTCAAAGAGTCGGCAAATAATTTTCGTTACCGATCTATCACACCGCCCGTTTTCTCTTTTTATTCAGCCCGCATTACCCTGAAAGGTCTTTCATGTAAAGAACTAATAAGGTTTCGCTTCTGCTCAGAAGGCTGCGGGGAACGCAAAGAGAAGGGTTATTATTCCATTATATTATTATATACGTGAGTATGCCTCGGTGAGTCTAAAATATGTGGTAATTTTAAAATGGTGTCGTTCGAATAGCATTTTAACTGAAACTCTCGTTAATTTAACGTTAAAACATTAACCTATATAGAACACTAGAAATACGGTTACTGTTAAAGTTAAATAAACAACAAAATAATTCATAAACTAACTTTTATCAGGTGATTAACTAGTTGTTTGGAGAGCTCAGGTTTCAGGAAACTTTTAGAGTGAAAATTGCTTCCTGGAATAGTTTTTAGAGTGACAAATAATATATTATCGATTAATTGTCAGTTCAATGTACGAGTACAAATTTAAATTAAAACCATTTATGTCATATTTATTGCTAAGTCATTTACCAGATTTTGATTAATTAACTTGGAAATAGAGATAAAGCATGGAAAATAGAACGAGGTGAAAAATGAGAACAATGTTATAAAAGTAAACTGTGACAGTTTAAAATTCTTAAAACAGTATAATAGTCTGTATTCACCACTGGCGGAATGCCCGGCGGCCAAGGCCAGAGACTAAAGAAAGCCAGCTTATGAAGGCTCTACTAAGTATGAAACGAAAATATTATAATCGTCCATTTTACTTTAGGCAGTAATGAGATTCCGAACCAGATACCTAATAATACCGCATAAGTCCCGTCAGCTACGTAAATCGCTCAGCAATAAATCTGAGTTAATTATAAAACATTTCAATTATAATCAAAGCACAATCTCCTTCATAATTACGTGTCGTTATTTAAATTAAAACTTTTACGTTCGAACTTCTCATTTCAGGAGCCATTACTCAAACGTGTAGGTTCACTCACAAATGAGATTTCATAATTAACGTAAGCCAGGTCTGGCCGTCAAGTGCATGTGAAAATTTAACGAGAAGAGCCGAGCCCCGGTGCTTCAGACCTATCTCAACCGTCATGGCAGCTAGTAGTCCGTGGTTTTGACGTGAAAAACACTCGTATAAAGGAGTTTTTTTTACATTAGTGCGATTTAATTAATTCGTTCAATGCGATTTGTTAGGCTGATGGCCGCTGTGGTTTCGGTGTCATAGGACAATGGTATAAATTTGAGTTTGATGAAGTCTTTAATTTATTTCGTAGATTATATTGGTAGTAGGTTCATGAACTTACGTGAAGAAGAAGTTGTACTTATAATAGGTTTCAAAGTAAAGTAAAAGAGTAATTTTATTACTAAAGTCGCGTAATTTACAGGCATTTCCACCGTATGCGTAGGTACTTAGGTAACTATAATAATTATTATTAGTCCGTGCTATGCCACCTGGGGTTGGCACCAAAATTCTTGAGCATAAAAAAAGTTTCTTCGGTACACAGAAAATTAAGAACATTCGTACCAGGATGCCAAACGTTTTCTTGTTCACTAAAATATGTCATAAACCTACGAAATTTTACTCAAAATTAAATGTTTTCAGTCTACAAAATTAATGTTACCTATATTCCTGAAGTAGCAGAATTATTTTCAGTAGGTAACATACTGAGACTTTTCCACGCTTTATGTTGACGTTTGAGATCGGTGAATCCAGATTCCCTTATGAGAATTGAGTCTTAACTTGAGATATATTATGGCATTAAAAACACATGACTTCTTGGGTTTTGATGTTGACCCACAGTTTGATATTCTGGTATTTAGCAAGACCGTATATACACCTAAACTGACTACTGACACTACTTAAGATGTTTAAAACACAGTGTTTAATTAACTCTAAGTATAACTATATTTTATGTATAGTTCAATCCGCTCCGACAGACTGGGGCTTTCGTATAATTAGTCCGGATTTATCTCCTCTGCTCGGACTAAAATCGTTCCGTTAACAAATTGCATTATAAGCCTTCTTACAAAGTATTATTTTAATAGCGTATTATCTGCGGCGATCTAAATCTGTTAGCCCTTTCGCTACTGCTACCATTTTCTAGTTTATTTACTTTAGGAAATATTAAGAGTTTACTTACTCTTCGTGATTATGATTAAGCACTTCGAGCTGCCAACAAAGTGGCTAAAGAGTTTACTTACTCTTCGTGGTTATGATTAAGCTCTTCGAGCTGCCAACAAAGTGGCTACGCACGTGGTTGTCTTTGTTATAAAATTACGTGGCGTTGTTTACCTTGTTGTTGACCTTGTTTGGTTTCTATAGAGGTGTTAATGAGAGGGGAGTATTAGATTTAGCCGAAGTAAGGAGAGAAATACCCCATTGAATTATTGGGGGCTTTATCCCTGTGGTATTACAGTAAGTGGCTAGAAGGAATCAAGGTTGAAGTCCTTATCAGGAGTTTTCTTCAGAAACAACCAGAAGGGGAGTTTTGTTAACAAGAAAAAGTAGAACAAGAAGCCGTCTACTAGTACTCTTATTTAGTCCGAATATCAACTAAGCCCTCCAAGGAATTGCTGGAAGGAACCTTACCTACTTTACTTCGGTCTCGAAGGTCAGCAAACCTTAAACAAATGTAAGGAAATGAAGGCAGGGTTTTCTCTAGTTAAAATAAACGAGGCCCATAACTCGGCCACAATTACTGACGTTCCTCAACAGATGCGACGCCAGCGCCGCTAATTAGCCAGCTCCACGTATTTTTGGAGCAAAAAATATTTGAAGTATCAAATAATTTCGGCGAAATATGTTTTCCCCAGTATTGTTTCGGATGCGATTTTTTACGAATCTCTGCTGGAATTTTCACAGTGATTGTACTCAGTATTGAAAATGGAATGTGTACAAAAACAAAAGTGTAATCATATTATTTTTATTGGTGTTGCGTGTTCAATATAAATGAATTATTCTTTTTGTACGCAAACAAATCATTTGTACCTCAATAAAACCTGATTACACCTAATTTTATTTTATCTTCTGCATATTAAATTAAACATAATATACAACAATAATGCCAGCAATTATATTAATACCGGTACATTAAATTGAAAGTGATTTTTATTACAATAAATGTTCCGCTCCCATACAGCGGGGATATTACGAGGAACAATTTTTGTGACAAATTGGGGGATCCTTACAATTAGTGCCATCTTCGCGTCTTTCAAAGAAGTGTCGTATTCACCTAGACTAATGAATGTCATAAATTTACTGGAGGAGCTCTTCAAACAATTTCGAAGACTTATCACGATGGATCCATTCAACTTTGAGTTTTAAGTGAAATATTCGCTGTATAGTATTTTTATCGCTCTTGTTTTACAATTGAATCGTACTAAGGGTTACAATAGAAATCAATAGCTGATATTAAATTCATTTTGTTTTGTTCAATTTATTCAAATCTTTTAGACGAGACGTCTCCAACGGTACTTGTCTCTAGTTAATGTATTATTATTTATTTTCAGAAAGTATTTGACGTCATTCGAAGTCGTTTTATATAACCTACAGATCAAATGAAATATAAAATTAGACTATGCTAGACATAGAAAGTGATTATAATTCCTTATTTTATTAATAAAAAAATGTATTATGCGATATTACCTTGAAGAAAAACAATTTAAATTTAAGACTCATAAACGGTTATAAGATGTCAAACTAGGTACGTGTATATGTGCCATGTGAGACTGATATCTAACTGTGTATACAGTGGGATAACTTTAAAGAAAATAAATCAATCAACTCAGCCTAACGCAGTCCACTGCTGGACATAGGCCTCTCCCAGGCTGCGCCACAACACCCTGTCCTCCGCCTTCCGCATCCAGTCTGTCCCAACCACTTTCTTAAGGTTGTCGGTTCATCTACTGGGGATCACGCTATACTTGCCTATACTGAACAGTCTCCATTCCAGGACTCGTCTGCTCCACCGGCCATCGGTCCTTCGACAAACATGGCCAGCCCACTGCCACTTTAATATGCTTACAATGCAAGCTAATTATGTCGGTAACTCCGGTTCTTTTCCGGATATTTTCATTTCTGATTTTATCCTTCAAAGAAACTCCGAGCATAGCCGGCTCCATAGCGCGCTGGGCGACCTTGAATTTGCATTTGTTTTTTAAATTAAAAGAAAGGCTGCCCAAAAATGTTTCAGAAATCAATAAGATTTTCACTTTCAGGCCTACCCGAACTATACCCAGTAAGTTTACCAAGCTCTAAACCTCTAAACTGTATTAGGTAATTTGCGTGCCAACCGTCTATAAATTGGGCTTCAATAAAATATGTGTACTCCGTGACCTAACTCCTGGAATTGCTCAACGCGGCATTATCGAAGCTCCAATCTGCTTAATACATACGACATAGCAGTGTCAAGGTACACAAATTAATATTCAGCCTGTATATCACCCACACACCTGGTGTGTTGATTCAGTCCACGTTATCTAACGTACTGTGTTCTACGATGCATTAGTGCATTAGTTGGCTAAATACGCGTGCACTAAGTGCGCTGTCCACGTACGGAAGATTATTGCCCATAGCTACCCGTACAGCTATAGAGAACGTTTGTTTGAGGTAATACGTTAGTAATCTCGCTAAATGTTGTATAATTCATGAGGTTTAGTTTAATACGTGGTGGATTGGTTGTTTGATGAAATTATTCGATTTATAGCAGCGTGAAATGAAATGAAATTGTTTATTCTGTAAATGTAATATCGGAATCATTTTTACACGTCACATTATAAAAAATAAGCTAGATGACGTCGGCGTTTCCTATCTGGCTACTCTGAGAACTTTATTTTCGAAACAAACTCAGAGGTCTCTTTTAATGTCCGGACATAATCTTGGTAAGTTTGAAGACCATGTAGATTGATGTCTGAAATGGTCTTTTGAGGAAAATACCACACAGATTTGAGTGGACCAGTCCAGTCCGTAACCGTGTAGATAAAGTTGTGACTTGTTAAATGGAGGTATCATTTAAATACGTTTATTTTACATTAAAAGACTTGTAAATCGTAATAATATCTCGTTTTTTCTGTAAGATTCTATGAAACAATAACAAAGAATAAAATCTTGCTAAAGTTTATTTGATGTCTTACTGAGTGGTTTTAGGAGCAAAAAAAACAACCATTTCTTGGCGTTTAAATGCAGCAGAAAAGAACTACTTACATACTACGTTTATTTTTGAACAATTTTCTGTTATGAAACGGTCTGTAAATTATTCGTAGATTGCAAAAATCACAACAAAAACTGGCAGCTCGCAGCTGTTGTGTTGTTATTTTGCTTTACAATTCAAAACGCTGCCTCAGGCGCCTCCCGGATATATTTGACCGTACCTTTATGGTTATAACACGCATGAGTAGGGATATGAGAATTTCTATTATTTTAACATTTATTATTCTGTTATTTTTGAAGTTTAATTTAAACTTGGGTTACTTACTTTACTGAGGTAATCAAATAGCCCCAAGCCTTCTAACATATTTTTACAAGCGGAATGGCTCCAAGAGAATAATGAAGAGCAGTAGTACTGGCCAAATGGAAACGGCCGCGATTTACAAGTCTAGGTCGAACCCAGACAGGCGGTTTGATTTGTGTAAATTATTTCATCACCGCTGCTCTTAAAACGATGAAGGAAAACATCGCGAGGAAACCGGCAGGTCCTAGAACCAAAAATTCAAAGATATGTGACATTTACCAACCCGCACTGGGCCCGCGTGATGGTGGATTATGTCTCCCTCTCATAGAGAGGGCTCCTATGTCCTTATTTTGATAAGCGGTAAAATACCTTTCTTACACAACGCTTCCGTTTATAAGCCATATTTTCGTATTACTTTGATAAAACATAAAACTAACTGCGTTATTTGACATTTCCGTTATTGATGTTAGGTTTATGAGATCCTTTATTTTTGGACAATTAATGTGTACGCAAATACCAGCGGGCTCTAGAGAAATATTGTCTTTGTACGTTTTGTTTTGTTCTCATTTGTGGGAACAGGGCGGTTGCTTTAATTTGCCTCTTGCGATAAGGAATTCAACAATACAAGGTGTTTACTTGACGCACTTTCCTCGGCGAATGTTTTGTGAGACGTTTTATGAGATGCCATTAAGGAGAATTATTGCCATTGTTCAAGATATAGCGGTTCAACTTCATTTTAAACAAGCCCACCGCCCTTCAACACGGCGCGTGGTTGGTTTTACTAGCCTACTCTGATTAGTTTGTCGAAATTGTATAGAGGACTTAAATCACAAATTTTAGAATCATACTAATCATGGAGAATTCTATGATATAAATTTAGTATGACAAATGTGTACGGTTTCGGTTTAATTTTCTGAGAATATGGTATTAAAACACATACTCGTACTTACAGTTAAGTGGGTGAAATTCACAGAATGACTCGAGGCCGTCTTTATAACAGAGCTGTGGGCTTCAACAAAATACCAATGTATAGATGATGAGATCGTTCTTGAGGGTTATTTCACTAATCCCCATTGACAATCTCCATTAAAATCTCACAGAGCTCATAATAGGGATTTGTGGAACTTGGAAGAGTGAATAGCTTTTTGCTTTATTTATTTGCGTCAATATTTTTCAACTTTACAGAAAACTATTTATTCATAAATCTGTTATACAGAAAAAGTTTTAAACCAGTGCACAAACTGTAACGATGAATTCAGTACATGATTCTAAAACCCCTAGCGGAGAAAATTTACGTCGGTTATAAAAAAAAAATGCGGTTACTGTTGGCGCACTGGTTAAAAAAATATCTTGTATGAGTCTTAAAACCTACGTATTTAGATGTTTCACTGAGTGAATGTAATAGCTTGATTTTTTTTTTCTTGTGAGAGATCATCAAATTACCCTTCCCGCTCTGGGTGGAGCGGAAGGGAGTGTCAGACTCTTACTGACTAAAACCCACCCATGTTCCTTCCTTCGCCCTTTATGTGCCGGGGTAGCGGTAACCCTTTCGGACAATCCCGCTGACTAATAGTTTGATTTACTTTGCATCTTTATTCATGAGATATCATTTTTTTTTATAAAAGTGCCAAGCACTACTCATTATAAGCTCCATGAGTCTTAAATGGAGATTTGTGGAAGAAAAGTTCACGAATCCCCATTGATGGGGATTGCCAATGGGGATAAGTGGAATAACTTGCCTTTTGTTTATGTTAAAAGGCTTAAAAAATAAATTTTTAAGGGTGCGTCTAGATTATGTTATACAACACATAAACTTATGTTATATAACACGTCCAAACTATTTAAAATGGCTAACCTCTCTATAGAAACATGTGGTATAACTATGTTTTATAACATGTTATGTTATACAGTGTGTACACACCATTATAAACAATAGACACACAAAGTAAGGTAGGCTTCATATAAAGGCAGCTATATTTTTAAACAGTAGGTAGGAAATGAATGTCTCCATACTATAAAGTTGACCACGCCGGTGTGCCGCTATAAAGAATGATCTAGGGCAGATAATACCATAATGACCGCGCTTAGTAACTCGATTAGTACTTGCGATAATAATAATTATACATATATATTTTACCCTTGGTAGTAATAATTAACAGCTGATTTTCAGTGGATTTTTCCGTAATTTAATACAGGTTAGGTAGGTAGCCGGTGCGTATGAACCAGTTTTTTAGAAAAAACTTTAGATTAAAATATCGAGAATATGGCAAGGTTTTAATGTTTATGAAAGCAGTGAAAGCGTTGCAATTTTTAAATTAATAATTTAATTTACAAATTATGATTTTAATTTGTAATACTATTTAATTATAATTTCAAATTTTAAAAATAAAACACAATTTTTTCATACTTTTAAGTTTTCACTTCTGTCGGCAGTGAGTGACTGACTGACTATTTTCCTGTTGTGAAGTTAATTTTGTAAAAACACAATATGAAACTCTCGTGTATCTGCGCTGTTAGTTTTTGCATGGATTTGCAAAAGATTCAGTTTTCAAAATAAAAATGTGTTCAATACTTCGGTTTAACAGAATGGCACGCCGGTTTCCATGAAAATAATATTATTATACCTTGACTCAAGGAAAAAGTTTTTTCATCGTTTATAAAGCACATCCCAAATCTTATTCAATTTAGCTTAGCCTGCAAAGCTGGGGCACGGGCTAAACAATAACGGTGATACTTGCTCAATTCTCTTTCGCTCTCGGCCGATAAAACTCGAACAACAAAATATTTAGGTACTAAGTACAGTCAGCCTCAAAAATATGTATATATACCACTACAAGACTTCATATCAGACAAGACAGGTAGAAAAACAAATGAATTCTTGTAGATGTATACATCATTTTGAGACTGACTGTACCTAGGTACCTAGGCATGTATGACAGAACGCCGGAGTACGATGTCACAGGTATTTTCAAGCAGTCTTACCCTTAATATCCTTGCTCGTGTCATGTACGTACTCTACTCCGCACTGCAGTAATCTGTTTGCTTGCGAGTTTGTGTTGCGATGTACACAGAGTGCTGTTTCGACACTCCTCGGTCTGTATATTCCCACCTTAATTCTCTAAATAATATTGTTTGCGTTCACTCTAAACGTCAAGTCGATGTTCCTTTGTTGCTTTTATATTTTGATGGTTTTGGCTCGCGGCTTCACTTTGGTGGAGGCAAACTGTACGCGTTTCTGACTGCTGGGCTCGTGCAAATCGCTCTTTGTACATAGAACTATGATGTTAATTTCGGTTTATTGTAAATCCGCATTTCTGTGTGAATGCAAATTGGTGTGTGATCGCAGGAGTGTGTTGTGTTGCTTTGTTGTTTTCTGAATAATTAATCAAGAAAATAATACAGTTACTTTGTTTACTTTTGTAGTATTTTATTTATTTCACGAAGTGGCATGCGCTTTACTTGTGGTTACCAAGTGTACAAATACGCTGTGAATGTGGGTGTAAGCGCAGGAGCTCTCGGTACCGACCGAGACAACGGCGAAGTCGGAAGTGTTTGTGTGTTAGGTGCTAACCCGGGTAGGGTTAGCACCTAACACACAAACTTGTGTCTTGATGCACACATTCATAGCGTGTCTGTACACTTGGTTACTACAAATAAAGCGTTTGTGGCTTCGTAAGATAAAAATACTGTACCATGTACTTGTTAGCAATTGCTCAATCCCTGCCTAACAGTCGAATACAGTGGAACAGTTTTAAACAAGACAAATAAAACACACTGTAAAGTCTTAACCAAAATTAAACAGTATGTGAAGCTCATTGTTAATAATGCAAGACAAAGAGCGCAGTTTAATTACTAAACGTTTGGGCGAGCGAGTCAATTCCGCGGTAATTGCAGGCCGAACACAAGCATTCATAAAACAATAGATACACACAATACTATTATTGAAGGCATGATATTTCCCGTCAGTCGCCCGCGGCCTGCAAACGGTTGGTTTGGAACCATGCCAGTTTTTTTTCATTCCCTTGTCTTTCACAAAAATCCGTTGTGTTGTCTTTTACTGATAGAATTAATCAGTTTAATGCGTATTACAATTGCAAAGTTTATGTTTGTTCTCCGTAAATGCAAGTTGTAAATCTTCATTTGTTTTCACTCTTGCTCGCTGTTTTGTTTTGTTTTGTATTCTCGTACATTGTTTGTGAATATTTAAGGGTATAATAGTGAAGTGAATTACGCCAAATAGGAACCTATTATAAATAACTAGTAACCCACCCCTGCGTCTCATGGGTACAATGACGACATGTCACAACATCGATATTTCTGTGCTATATCTAAGTTAAAGGGAATGCGCCAGAGTAACTCGCGAAATTCAAATTTTCTTATGTGCGTTACGTTTTTTACTATTTTCAGCTCCGTGTCAGATTGTATGTTAAACAAAATATGATTCGCGACCGTAACAAGTATGTATTTACAGAATTATAATCATTAACATCATCAATACAACCCTCTAAGTTCATAAACTCCTATTGAATGACTATTTCACGAAATATTCATTGAGGTTTGAGTGATTGAGTTGAAGAAATACCTGCATATTGCACAAAACGTAAGAAAATTTAAATATCGCGGGCTACCCTGCCGCTTCCCCCTTCTCCGATCTAAGCGGATACACAGACAGACACGAAGCCGACTTTGTTTTATAGTTTGTAAGTCTAAGAAAGATAAGGTAAGATGACACTCCAATAAATCGAAATTGACAAAATCTATGTTATAAAGTTCAACCATGGTCCTGTTTGTTTCAAAACTGTGATTATGGAAAACATGTTTATTTTACAAATATAACTACAATGCATTACAGAATATTTAGTAATTGCCGATACTCTATCCAGTAAAGTTAAAGTTAGATAAATGACCGGCGTTTATTGGCTCGGCGGATGAACTCTGAAAGTTTGCCAGATATTTCACGTACTAATCGATAGGTGCTTTAAGTTTGCTGACTGGGTTCTCGTAATTCGGGCATGTCGGAACATATGTGTACATGGAGATTATGACTTGGATCCTCGGTTATCCTTTGGAGGAGGTGGAATTATAACGGTTACTTGTACAATGAGTGTTTCATTTTGGTAGAGCAGTTATGCTAGCTAGCAGTATTGGGATTGGGATGAGCTGATTCAATTGTGTCAAGTCAACTGAAAAACATAGACTTCTTAGTAGAAGATGGGTGCTGCAACTAATTGGGAATTATCATTTGCCTAGCCTTTTCCCAACTATGTTGGGGTCGGCTTCCAGTCTAACCGGATGCAGCTTAATACCAGTATTTTACACGGAGCGACTGCCTGTCTGACCTCCACAACTCAGTTACTGGGTAATACGATACCCCTTGGTTCTTACTGGTGATCAGACTTTCAGGCTACTGACGACCCGTAACGACTGTCAAAGATCCACGAATGACAGCCGGGACCAACGGCTTAACATGCTTTCCGAGACACGGAGGGGTCTTGGTATGTGAAGATGGTCACCCATCCTCGGACCAACCGTGCCAAGCGTAACTTAACCTGATCGATCGACCCGTGCGGCTGTTATTACTTAGCCACAAGCCCCTCGTGAAATAATAATAGTTCTACAATTTAAACTCGAATTTCGGCCATGGCGGCCCATCGCAACGGAGACCAGCCTTCAGCGCGGGAAATATTATCGTGCATAAGTGTGTGCGCACACACAGGTGCACTCTTTCTTCTCTCACTCACATAGTCCAATGGGACGGCAATCCGACACGACCAGAGAGACATCAGGCGCAGGACCAATGGCTTATCGTGCTTTCCAGGGGGGTATAACACCGCCAACTTCCAAACTCCGGGCCGGTATTAATAAATTCCTAATACAAAAACCCAATAACACTTTGCCCGACCTGGGAATCGAACCCAGAACACCAAACTCAGCAGTCGCGCCTGCGACCACGAGACCAACGGGGCCGTCAAATATGGGAGTGTGTGAAACACCAGCATGCACACCACAATCTCATCACCTTTATAATCCTATGTAACCACTATACTCATATAATTATATAAGGCCAGTTGTTAAATCCCTGTAAAAAGTGCCTTATTGTTAGTTACGTGCAATCAGCATGTTAATGTCTACTGCAGAATAGGTATGTTCCAGTATAGGTATTCCGTATAAATGTCTTTATAGAAAACAGATGGGTAATCGCAATCACACAACGTTGTATCCAGTATCAGTATGAATGATCAGAATGATTGCTTTGTTCAGTCGTCAAGCCCGTCTGTAGGTAACAAGCAAGGTCGCATGCCACGCTCAGCGCCGACTGTCGGGTCTGCGAGGGTACGCAACTGAGCGCAGCAGTCCCAGCAATTAGTCGTCGGCGTCAGTCGGTAAATATTAACACTGGTAATTGTACGTTGAACGTCAGCTCCCTCGATGTTCGTTACAGTGGCCACTTGCAACCTGAATACAAATGAATCCATTATGCGTAAGTGCGCAGATAGCACATCGACACCAATATCACGTAACCGGTGTGTATGCTGAAGTACTAACGTGTTTTTGCAAACATGTCTAGTCTTTTATTGATTTCTTTCCCTTTTTTGTAGCTTTTGTTACTGAAATAGAACTCGATCTAACTGTCACTTCTACATATTCGTAAACAATGGCTGTGAAAACTCTTATCTTCTCGGATTTGGAATTGTGAACCCACATCAAAAAATAACGAAATCGTACCAAAGCAGAATTTTTTATCGACATAGCCAGACTTCAAAACATATTATTGTAAGTGAAACACACTTTCTTTTAAAAGAGATATTGACTAAAGAAATTATAAAGAGGTGAAAGGCTTTTTATAACCCCGCCATGTCCAAATTACGGACAAATCTTTGTGTTGTTGTTGACAAGTGGTTCCTTGAGTGAATTGTGTTGAACAAGAGAACAACTGTAAACAAGCATGTTTTATGTGGAAGAAAAAAATATTGGAACAAGTTGTCGACTGCTTCCTTTCAATTTTGTGTTATTCATTGTTTATTTATGTTTACTCTTCTTTCGTATCTTTGTAAGATATTGTAAAAACGAAAGGTCTGAAAACACCTCGTGTAATTGAAACATTATTTGTATGAAAAAGTTCGTATGGAACAGGGATACAATGGGAAATCGAATATTGCAAATATGTCAAAGATAAATATAAGGTCTTGCTAAGGAAGTTGCTCTGAATATGTTGGTAGGTAGTTATAATCGGTATCTGAATAAGTTCCAAATTACGTTACCAGCCTGTGAACGTTCACTCATAATAATTAACCTTTTGATACAGTTAAAGAGAGAACAATGTACAATGAGCTACTATTGTAGTTATAACAACCAGATGCGTAATGAACAGTAACATCGCAATCACTGAAACTTTCCCTAAATGTGCAGGATAATTAAAGCGTAATTTTACAATACGAGCATTATGCTTAATTTAATTTACGTCCCATATATTTAACATATTCAGCCATTCAACAAAGGATTTATCCACAAAATACTCCCATGTGTTATAAATACAATAAGTCGATCTCGACCCAATTAAATAGCATGGCGGGTCCAACGAATTATCGACGACGTCATTAAACATTACGTATTGCATAACAAAGATCCCTCTATAAGGACTAGAGATGGGGCAGAGTAGTTATTTATTTTGAGAGCTGGATTTATTTGCGGAAATGGGTTCGACCCACATTACTCAAGGGAGATTTTGCTGAATAGGACTGTAAAGTATGCCGTTCGAATTGAGATAATTTATTGTGTTTTGACCGGATCTCGTCTGTGATATTTTTGGATTGTGATTTTTATGGACGATTGGTTGAATTGGGATTAGGCTTTTTTTAATCGAAACGAAAATGGTTTTACCAAACCAACATAGCAGTTTATTATTTTGTTATTGTATAGTAAAACTGACTTATTTTCGCTTTTTAAAGTAGGTATCTATTTTTATAAAAGATACCATTCCTTTTGTAGCTACAAGTCCGAATATATGTTTGAATAAAGTTACTTGGAAAAACAGAAATTAAATTTTGCTTTCTCTGTCAATTATTTTTCTTTTCAGGATTTTGTTTTTACCAGTCCATCTCATTTGGGCACTCCTAATTAGACACTAATTTATCATTTAAAGTGTAAAACAAGTGCTATTTTACCTTCACATGAAAAGCTGAGGTACCAACGTTTAAATAAACATGAAAAGTTTGCCTCGAATTATAATTAGACATCAAACCAGCTCGGAGCTTGCCTCGAGAGGTTACAAAAACGGGTCAAGTATAGTTTTCATAACGCACTACTAACACGCAACGATCGTTGTACTTAAAATGAAATAAAAAGAAATTATTTTGTTCCAAGCCTTTGCTTGGAGGCACTGCTTTAGTGTAGCCTTAGTAATACCGAGAATATCACGTTTGAGCTATAATTTTTGTTGTTTATCTTTTATACTTTCGGCTATATTTTCGCAAAAGATTCACGTTTTTTAAGTTTATTTTGTTTCATAATTTTAACGTGAAACGTAATGTTTTCATAAGCAGCGTTGGGAGAAAGACAATTCTAATCGAGAATGCGCAAGAAACACAAAACACAACAGTCAAATGAATATTATTTACTAAATTAATAATAATGACATTAACTCATCTTAAAATTAATTACATAAATATTTAAAATCTTTAGTAGGTACGTCACAGGTCGATTAATCGAATTGGACGTCATTCAGCTATTTTAATTTATTCAAGGGCCAGGACCACTGTCCTTGAGGAAAATAAGATAACAAAAAGTCTTTAAAATGTAAATATGGAATGAAAGGACCGTCTCCCGATTTTTCCAATTTACTTTATGGCCGATGGAGATATTGATTATAAATCGATTGTTTATATTCGTTACGGACTGACTTAATGGAGTAGGAACCTATTTATTGAATTGTAACTAAAAGTTCTAAGTTCATGATTTGGAAAACATCTTCAACATTAATTTCTGCTCAGCCAATATTACTTGATAATACAATAATGCCCTCGTGATGTAGAGATCTGTCAAGTAATCTCGGTGGGTTTCATTTTAGTGGGCGAATTAAATCCTTATGAATATTTCATGTAGGACTTTGTGTTTTCACCGAGTGAATAAATAAACATATATTTTGTGTCGGCGCATAACATTGACTTTATTATGTAGTTGTTATTATAAATATGATGTTCGACCCTAATTTATCGTAGGACACAACTATTATGTGCGATATAATAATATTGTCGTTTTAAACTTGGCAAGGTCACGTTTCTCTTAATAATATGTGCTATCGTAAGCATAAATCAAGAAAAATGTGACTATACTTACGTACAAAAAGGTTCTATAAGCCAGAATGTAGGACTACTTTCGTGGGTTCCGCAGTTCATTAAATGTTTGTGAGTACACGTATTAAACAGCTTTACCATTTTATCAAGATTACAGCCGCAACACGCAAATCCTGGTTCATTTACTTTTCTTTTCTAATTTTCTGTGTCATATTCATAATTTGAGCCTTCGCATAAAGAGGTTTACGAAAATATATACACAGGATTAATCTATTTTCTCCCTCATTTGAGTTTCTAAAAGAGGAAACAAAAATGGCCCAATTTGCCGACATTCTTTGGTAAGATTTTGGGTACATTCGGCTTTGGTTACTTTTATCAAAACTGGCAAATAATATTAGTTTTTTTATGTCTAGCTAATGTGAACTTGTATTAGTTTGTATTTAAAAAAAAAACTCCTTTTTTTTCTTAGATCCGAGAAAAGAAAAAGTACCATTCACGTTGGGAATCATTACTAAAATTATGATTTTGAACAAAATAATCCATTATTTGGTGTTTTGAAAACAAATAAATTGTTTAACTTCATATGAATTGTCTTGATACGAAGCTAGACAGAGTTGTATAACCAAATAACAAATTTAGAGACGCGAGTTTGTTTGATTGTTGGTTGATTAGTTTACGCCCGCATTTGTCGAACTAATGTCAAGTCAATTTGCGTTCAAGCCAATAACGCGTCGGTACCAACCTTACAGTTGATTAGAGGATCCATAATAAGATGGTATAATACATCACAATACCTTTGTCTTGGATCGTCAAAGAGCGTGTCGCCTTGAAAATTAATAGAACTCCTTCATTGATCAGGTAGTTCTCAAGTTACTGCGAGGGTTTGAGTATTCAACAATTATATAATCAAAGCTTTGAAACTCGGACTGTTAGCTCCAGTTTAATTATTATCAATATATGTGAATTGTGTTGCTCCATATAACACTTAGTTAGAAACTGAAAAAAATACGGAACGTGTGACTGTTTGAGGACTGACCAAAACTAGAAGATATTTTTACTTTTCATTTCTAAACACCTTTTTTGGTGTAATGCAAATGACTTCAAAAAGTGTAAATTATTAGTCTTTGAAAGGTTAGTTAGGACTGTGGTAATAAACTTGATGGTCCAGTTCATAAAACCTAAGTGTGCCTTTGCTACGTTACGTCTACGCCGTAGCGCAATGCTACGGCGTAGGCACAGCGTAGACACTACAAGCGTCGGGTAGCAGTGATTATAAAGAAACTAACTTTGACGCAGCGTTGGCGTCACATTAGAGCAGCGCATCCGTCCCACGAACGTCTACACAAGATGTGAAAGGTACCTAACACAGTTTACCTCTACCACCAAACAATCCACAGACATGTAATTAGAGTAGATAATTATCAGACAATTCCCTCGACAGCCAAACTATGTGGAGGACACGACGTCAATATTGTGTGAGGACATTAGCTCATTTCTCCCGGGCCAATCATTTACTTGACAATTAGGGTTACAATCAGTCTAAGTGACGTATACAATTTTGATCAGTTCTTAATACGTTACTGAATATTTGGATAATATTATGTGTTTTTATGACTTATTGAAAATGTATATTTGTATATGAAGGTGTATAACAAATTCAGGTCTATACAAAAGTAAAAGAGGCCCTCATTTGTGTAGGTAGACTTACACAGTGCGTACACCAGAATTAATACAGAATTATCTGGTCATAACGAACGTTTTTTTTTTCAAAGAGCGGACTATCTACTAAGTATTTATAAGTTTGTAAATGTATTACTTTGTATTAGGACCTAAATAAATTTTTATTTATTTATATTATCAGATGGTCGGCGCATGATATTACAACTTTCACTTTAGTTTCGACATTATACTGCACAAACACACATGGAGCAGTGGTGGCTCAGAGGCCGCGACTTACGAGTTGTAGGTGGTTCGAACCCAGACAGGCGTTTTACTTAGTGTAAATTATTTCATCGCCACTGCTCTCAAAGTGGAGAAGGAAAACGTCGTGAGGAAACCGACATGTCCTACTAAAACAAAAAAAATCGAAGATATATGACATCCGCAAACCCGCACTGGGTCTGCGTTGTGGATTATGCCCCATTCCCATCACCAAGAGAAGGCCTGTGTCCCAGCAGTGGGAACCTTGTAGGCTGATTGTACCACACATACAAAACATTTCAGTGTCCTCTATAAGAACAGTCGATGAAAAGTACCTTAATGTCCTTGAAATTAATATAAGTACCTTAAAGTCCTTGAAGCTACACGTGGATCTAAAATCAATCGGCATATATATATGCCGATTGATTTTAGACGGCTATTTAGTTTATGATAGTCAAAGAGCAATTTTCTTTTAAATTACGTCAAGTGTATAATTATTTTGAAAGCTCCATGTTCGTGTAAATTGTTCAAAGGCTTATTAGCTGCGATCTATATTTACATATATGTCATAAGTACTACCTCCTATTTATAGATTTAGAATGAACTAGTATTTCCTGGGTTATTAGTTTAATTACGGTAAGCGCTACAACGAAAATTTCTTTAAACGATTACAAGGTAAACTGTCGATGAAGTTGCAAATTAATGAATAACGTTCTATCTATAGTGTGAACTATGATAGCCCAGTGGTATCAGCCCTGACTTACGAGTTGTAGGTCGTAAGTTCGAACCCAGGCAGGCACTTTACTTTGTGTATTTAATTTTATCACCACTGCTCTCAAAACGGTGAAGGAAAACATCGTGAGGAAACCGCATGTTTTAGAACTAAAAATTCGAACACATGTGACATCCACAAACCCGCACTGGGCCTGCGTGGTGGATTACGGGCTGATTGTTATAAGCGCTACAGGAAGATACGTTTTATATAAATAGTGAAAAAGTATGCGGAATATCCACAATCCCGCACTGGGCCTGCGTGGAGGATTACGGCCCTCACACAGAGAGGAGGCCTGTGTCCCACGATTGGGAACATTATGCTATGCGCACTGTTACTACTACCTAACTGTGAATAATATATGAGAAAAGGTGCAATAAATCGATACTAATGACACCAGTAGTTGGTGTGAAATTGCAGGTCATGTCGTCACACTATGAATCACCAGAAATAAGCGTACCCAGGAAGGTAATAATTGCTAGCGTGTACCGGAATTTGTTCACAGATTTGAACACAAAGAGCATTTTTGAAATCTCTCCATTAGTAGGTAACAACACGGTGTTTCTTGTAAAAGTCCACATGATAATAATGCTTTTAGTACAAAGGCCTTGAAACGAAAAAATATAATAATATTTGTATTTATGTCCTAAGATACGTCCTTGCAAAAGTAAAGTAGCATGATATATATTTTTAGGCATCGCGTAAGTACCTGTTTAATGTCCTGTGTAATGCAGAGGCTAAACTCCGAAAGTATTTGACTAAAATGGTGAACATATTATGTAAAAGTTTAGCCAAAAGTTCTCACAATGATTTTCAGCAAAACTCGGTACCTATTAAACACATAGTAATTGCAGATTCAACAAAACTGAAACGAAAATTGGAAAATGTTGTGTCATAATGAGTTTTGGAATTTAAATGGATTTCCTAAAACAATGTTTGCTCAATAAAATATTCTTACTCTTCGACAAGAGCTCACTTACATAAATTAATTTGATTTTCTAAGGCCACGTCCTCAAAATTTACTTCAAAGGCGGACTTGCTTCCCTCAATGGCTCTTGATAATCGAGACAGTGTTATAAGAAAAAGAAACTTTTTTAAATACACAAAAAAATGCTTTTTGAGAACTTTTATTAACTCATTTCCCACTTCCTAACGGTGGATCTCGAGCTCGCGAAACGGCTAAATTCCTTTTATTATCTTTTCGAAACATTTATTAATTTACTCATACCTTTATAACTTTTATCTATATACAGCGTGGCGATTAGGTTATCACATTAAATTGCAGCAGGTATTAAAAGTTGTTATCGGTCCGTTAAAATAATAAAATAAATAATTTTACTAAAATTAGGAAAATGCATTTTTCAAACAAAATAAAAGGGAAATAATAAAAAATCCTTTTTAATATTAGTTTACTGACCTGTAAAAGCGGCAACGCCGCGGCGCCGGCGGCGGAGCACGCGCCGTATCAACGCGAGGTACAGACGCCAGCACATCAGCTACTACAATCTGTCAAATTTCTTTAATAGATTTTCAACTTTATCGCTAAAGCATTAAGGTTCAAGGTTGATTGGGAAAATTTGACAGTTTCGGGTAGCTTGACCTGCTGGCGTCTGTACGAATGCCTACTTGTGGACGTAGGCACGCGCGCGTGGTGCGACAGTAAATCAATATTTTAACAACATACTTATGATATTGTTTTATGAAATAATTACAAATTAACTTGAAAATCTCCACTTAAATGTTCCTCAGTTTGTTCGTAACGCCAGCGCTGCGTTTTGGTGGCATTCTCCATAAATCAAAATCATATCGGTGTACTCCGACGATGTGAAATTGATTCGGGGCATCTTGGAAACAATAACACAATGAAAATAACAATAATTATTATTTAAGCGTCTGATTTCGCATGAACTGTCACACACACCACCTTCACTAATGTATATACTATTGTATTATTAGCATATCCTATTCTTATTACAAAAATAAGATAACACAAAACAATGTCCTCAAAATAAAAACAATAACAATACCTACGAAGGGCGCACGCGCGGATAGGAAACTCGTCAACTATCCCTCAAGGATTTTGGCGGCGGACTATGTGACTCATCAGTCGCACGCGCCAAAGAAATTAGAATCATCCCGTACCCCGCAGCATTTCGCGCATAGGGATTTATACCTTAGGTCGTCCCTTAAGTCGTCAACCGTAAGAATATTTTTGCATATTTTTTCATACCTCTCATGTGGTGCCTTTTCATCTTTTAATTTGGCGCACAGAAAAGGCCTTCAACTATTAACCGTAAGAAGGCTGTAAGGACATTTTTCGCTTAAATTGTTTACGTTTCTTGTAATAATAGTTTGTACAATGGTAGTTTAGTGCTTGTAGGTAATTCGCAATGGCAACCTTTGAAGTTTTGAACTACCTTCACCGGCCACGGGTCTTTGACCTAGCTGATTATGTTTATGCAATACATGATGTTGTGAAATATTAAAATGGAAAAAAGGGTCCCGCGGCTAAAATATTGTTTATTATAAAATTATTTTAATTGTATATGATAAAATACCTAATATAGCGTACGTGGTTTCAATTAATGTGATAACCTAATCGCCACGCTGTAGGTATATAAAATTCAAAGTCCTGACTGCTTGACTGACTGACTGACTGACTGTTAAATCAACGCACAGCCTAGATCACTGGTCCTAGAGACATGAAAGGTGGGTGACAATGGAGGGTGTGTTCTTCGTGAAGAGTAGGTATTTCACATCTAAGAGGGTGAAATGGGGTGATTTTGTTTGTATGAAAAATCTTATTCCTTGAGTTAATAAACTTGAAACTGCACGAATACTTATCTAAGTAAATTATGAAGTTTGCCATTTTTGGGGGGTTTTAAAGTTTGTATGGAAGATTGAAAGTAAAGAATAATGTGTATCAGGGTTTTTCGAAAATCTACCCTTGGCTGAAAAGGGGTAGTCAATTTTAAAGTGGAGGATTTCACAGCGTGGCTTGATTAACTCGAAAATTGGTATAAATAATCTTTGAGTCAAGTTATGAATACATCCCAAACGATTTTTCAGAATTCTAAAAATCGATTTGTAAAATTCAATTTTAAAATCGGGGATACAGTTTATATGAAAAATCTTGTTTATTGGGTTAATAAACTTGAAAATTGCCAAGAATACTCGCCTAAGTAAGTAATAAAGTTTATCATTATAAGCTTTTCAAAACTACCCCTCAAAAGGGAATATATTGGTGTTAAAGTTTGTGTAAGAGAATAACTCGAAACTCAGTTTTTATACCTAAGACCAAAAATAAAGAATAATATGTATCAGGGTTTTTCGAAAATGTACGGGGTGAAAAGAGGTAGTTAATTTTTCAGGAGAGGATTATAATGCGTGGCTTGACCCGCTCGAAAATTGGTATAACTAATCTTTGAGTCAAGTTATGAATACATCCCAAACGAGTTTTCAAAATTCCACCCTTGTGGGAGTGAAAAGCGGGGATACAATTTATATGAAAAATCTTTTTTCTTTGGTTAATAAACTTGATACATGGCAATATTTGCCTCAGTAATTAATACAGATGGTCACTTTTAGTTTAAAAAAAAAAACTTCTAACAGAGGATTTAGGGGGTGAAAACGTTAATATGTAAGAAAAAAGTTCAAGCCACTCGGACGGATTAACTCGAAACTCGGTACTAATACTTAAAACAAAAAATTAAATTATGTGTTTTAAGGGTTTTTTTAAAAAACAGTGAAAAGAGAGGATGTAGTTTATTATATATATTTATGAACAGTCTTATTCCTTTAATTTATAAACTTGAAGCTTTTCTGAATAAATTATACTACCTTTTGAATGGGCGGAGGGGGTTCTTAAAAAAATTAGAAGAAAGTACGAATACGATGAAGAGCTATAAAAAAAAAAGAATAGAATAAGACTGAATACTTCTGCCTAGCCTTTTCCCAACTATGTTGGGGTCGGTTTCCAGTTCAACCGGATGCAAATTTTTAAATAGGTACCCTATCTATACAAATAAATAAAATGTAAGTGTCTGTTTGTAATATCAAAATAACAGATTTTACAAAATGCGTATGAAAATATATACGCAACCTACTTATAAAAAAAAAAATGCCTTTGTCTGTTTGTTCCGGCTAATCTTCGAAACGGCTGGACCGGTTTTGACGGGACTTTCACTGGCTGATTGTATGGAATAACATAATTATATTTAATTATTTCTTATAATTTTTCGCACACAAAAAAGGTAAAAAGGCTGCCTTTTAGGCTTTATAGGCTACTTTTGGTCTCGAGACTGTAAAGACGTTCAGACAATATAATCTTAAAGAAGTCATAAGTTGTTTGATTCCCCCCGTTACCTCACAGGGTTCTTCAAGCCCTCTATAGTACCATATTCTCGTGGGATAATTTCCGACATACACGCGGGCGAAGCCACGGGCATAAGCTAGTTCATTTATAAGATTTTGATTTAAAATTTCTATTTACTTGGTGAAAATAAAACTCATAAAGTAACTGATAACCATGCCAACAGTTTTATTTTATAGTTAAGGTTCTATGACTAGTCTACCTACCCATTATGTTTTAAAGTTACAATTTTCCTACTATGTAGGCTCTACGTTCTACGTCTAAGTATCTAGCTATCATAAGCGAACAGTCGTAAAATTAAGCATCTATTAACAATATAAATATTTTACTAATTATATCGAATTTAGAATTTTATTGTTCACTTCAAAGGTATACTTCCCACCTATGTCTAAAATCTATGATTACTTTAAGTGATCTAATGAATTTTTACGATTTTTTGCCATACCCAACAAAATGTTGTCAGTCGAAGCTGTAGTGGAGCCTTGTAAAATATCATCTTTACTCGCCATTGAATGGTAATCGTTCATTTCAGACCACGCTGGGTCGGACTTGGCTATTCTTTTTCTTTCTTTAATTTTTGTGTACAACAAAATGGAAACCATGATGAAAAACACAACAAACCCTAACGAGCAGCCGACTATTAAGCCCATTCGGCGATTCAAAATTGACGATATATTAAATTTTTTACTCGGTTTGGATTTTACTGTTACCGGCTTCCTAAATGTATTAAATGAAACGCATTCGCTGGAAGGAGAGCGCATGAGTATCGCTGCTGCCACGTCCTGTGTGATTCTGGCTGTAGAATTAGCACTGTCGTCAATTGTTTTATTGACTTCAGCTACTATTATCTCATCGTCGTAGTCCACTGGTTCTTCAGATAGAGTGATGACACACACTACGTAGTTAACATTTGGCTCTAAGTCTCTAATATGAACCGATACTTCACTCTTTTCAAGGTATTTTGACTTCACCTGTAAGAAATACATTTTCAATGCCTTGTTTAGCTTTCAAGGCCTCATTGCTAGTTAACTATAGTTTAATACTTACGTCAGTGTTTCCCTCTTCTCCATAGTATAAAATTTGCAAAGCTTTAATAGCTGTGCGATTTCTTATGAACCACGATACTGACACAGAATTATCTTTATGTCTGTCCACAGATAGCTGTGATATTACTGGAACATCACATTTTTCTCTTGGATACTCATCATTGTAACAAGTTATTGAATTGGACTTTATAACTTTGGGATGATCCTGAATCCACACCCAGGCATTATCTTTTTGGCAGCTGCATAGAATCACATTATCTGTAAAATAATACATATTTTGTTTTACATAACCATCTTTTTTATTTTCAAATTGATACAATTTACACAGCACATGCTCGAATACAAACCTTTTATTGATATATCTTGTATGTAATTTTCGACTGATGTCAACAGTTCTATAGGTATTGTCTGAAGCTTGTTGTGCTCCAAATCAATCTTTATTATTTTATTCAAGTTCTTGAACGCCGTTACTGATATATACTTGATATTGTTGTAGCTCAAGTGCAATACTGTTAACTCTTTCAAGTTTATAAGATCTTCATTAAGAATATTTTGCAACTTGTTGTGCGAAAGATCCAAAAGTTTCAAATTACTCAACTCTTCGGCGAAGGATTCTATTGATTCGATGTTATTATTTGATAAACACAGTGTTCTCAACTTAGTTAGTCCACGGAAATTGCTGGTTTTCAGCTGAGAAATCCTATTAAAACTTATGTCTAAACTTTCTAAAAAAGATAATTTGGAAAATGGGCTCACAGACAGACGTCTTATTTTATTGAATTTGAGATACAGATGTTGTAGATTTGAGAACAGTTCAAATGTGATATCGTCTATGTTTGTCATGTTCGTGGCACATATGTGTAATTCGTAAAGATTTGCTATTAGTGTATTATTATTAATTCTGTTCGATGCAGACCAAGATATTTCGGGATTCTTACTCATATCAATATTGATAAGAGTGACACCAAACTTTCTATAAGTCAACAAGAAATCAAATCTCACAATCTCATTGTACGAGATGTTAATATTCTGAATGTTTGGAAATATATCGAAAATGAAGAGTGGTAGGTTATCTAACTTATTGTAACTGATATCAAAAAGTACTAAATAAGGGTATTCAATTTTCTTGCTCACTGTTATAGTTCTTATTTCATTTTTTCTCAGGATTAAGTATTTTAATTTGTTTACTTTTTCAAAGCCACATAACTCTATTCTTGGTATAAGGTTATCTGCTAAATCTAAACTCTCAACATGTGTGAAATTTTCAAACGTGTTATATGGCACAAAATCTAAAAAGTTGTTACTTATATTAAACTCCGATACTGAGTTTTGCGAGTCAAATAATATAGAAGGAATAGTACTGATTATATTTTGCGCTAAGTTCAGTCTCAACAAATTTCTATTATGTCTGAATGTGCCCTCAAAAATGTGTTCAATATTACAATGTTCCATATAGAGGACTTCTAAAAGTGGAAGCTGAGTAAACGTCTCTACAGGGAGATAGTCCAGAACGTTGAAAGATAAAGTTAAGTATTTCAATCCGGGAATATTAACGGATAGTAAGTCTCTAGCTTTTAAGGAATTATTTTTGAGAGATAGTAATTTTAAATTGTTCAACCCTAAGAATGTACCGTTTTCTATAAATTGTATTTCACAGTTATCTAAATATAGTGAACTGAGTGGCAAACCTTGCTGAAAAACATGTTTGTGGAGTATTTTCAGTGGATTGAATGAAAGGTTCAGACTACGTAGTTTCTTTAGAGTGTCAAACGCCATATCGAAAATAAACATGATAGAGTTGTGGGAGATATCCAAGTCTTCTATTTCGCTTAAACCGAAAAATGTATAATTTGTAATGTTGCTCAGTAAATTGTATTGTAAGTCTAGATAGCGTGCAGAGCTTAGGTGCTGTAATGAGAAGTCTTCTATGACAGAAATGTCGTTATAATTTAATTCAAGCCTTGTTACGAGACTCAAATTACGAAACGTGTTCTTTGTCAAGAACTTCAAGCGATTATTTTTTAAACTTAAGTAATTTAATTTTTCCTGTGACTGCAACATAAAGTTGCCTATTAAAGATAATGAATTAGATTCCAAGTGTAGCGTAACTAAATTAGAACTTAATTTTGGCAAAACATCATTTAAGACTATGATATAATTATAATGTAGACTGAGATATTTTAAATCAGTCATTTCTAAAAAAGTCCCTGGTTCTATAAAAGTAATCTCGTTGTGGTCCAAGTAAATTTCTTCTAGTTTCATAGAATTTATAAAATAACTTTTTATTACGACTTTAATCTTGTTGTTATTTAACCTTATCTCTTTTACGTTTACTAAGGGTCCTAGTGTGTCATTATTAAATTCTGAAAAATTGTTATTGTCTAATCTTAGTTTCAATATATTCTTATTATTTATAAAAATATTATGTGGCACTTGATTCAAATAATTATATTCTAGACTAAGCTTATCAAGGTTCTCTAATTTACTAAAGCTCTCACTATGAATGTTGCTTATACAATTCTTATCTAAATGTATTGCATTAATCTTCTTTGAATTAAGAAAAGAGTCTATTGGCACATCCAAAATGTTATTATGACTTAAAATTACTTCGGTAAGTGATGGTAAGTTACAAAACAAACCGTGGATGTGGTGCAAATGATTGTGACTTAGATCTACATATTCTAAATATTTGTTGTTCTGAAACAAATTGGGGTTCAATATTTTTATCCTATTATGACTTAAATCAAGAGACTTTAAATTAACTAGAGAATGAAATGCTCTATAATGTATGGTGTTGATGAAATTAAAGTGAAATGACAATGTTATTAGGGACGGACAAAATTTAAGGCAGTCTTCTGAAATAAATTCAAAATTATTGGAACTTAAATCTAGGTACTCTAGAGATATCAAATTAGAATTTTCGACTATAGGAAAAGATGACATTTCATTCCAAGCTAGCCGTAAAGACCGAAGGTGCCTTAATTTTGCAAAAGCTTCTATAGGGAACGTAGTGAGATTGTTTTCACTCAAATCGATTTCCAAGAGAGTTAGCTCGAGACTTGAGAAAGCAGATTCAGATATTTCTCGAATAACATTTCCTTTTATGTTCAGTTTCATAAGCGGAAGACCATAAAAGCTGTAGCTTTGTATGTCTTCGATATAATTAGACGTCAAGTCGATCGATATCAGTTTCAGCATGCCGGATAAAGCTTTCTGGGGAATAATTTTGATTTTGCTCGATACGACGCTTAACGTTTCAAGGCACTTTCTCAGCGGCATAAACGTATCATCGCCGATGTCTTTTATGCTTGTTCTTGACATATGAATATGCTTTATACAAACGCCTTGAGGTATAAAATGGGGTCCCAGAGCTTCTTCGTTGTCGTCGAGGTCGTAAACGGAAAGTGAGTGTATGTCAGACACACTTTTAAGAGCATTTTTTATGTCTTTGGCGGCAGTATCCTGACAATCAAGAAACAAGCCTGAAAATAAATCCCTGATTAATATTACGTTCACGTCGCAAACGATTTACAAACAGGCAGCAATCTTACCGTCTTCAAATGTATAACAAGAACATTTGTTAGTTTTTATTAAGTCGGGACAGCCCACGGTATTCTGAGCTCGCAAAACGGAGGGTAGAACCAGCAGTAACGAAACAATTTGCAAAACGTCGTGCTCATTTTTCCTTGTCTTGAAGAGTAAAACTTTTTTCATAGTTACATTATAATGATTTTTTTTACATTTTATTTCTCCTTTGTTATTCTACCTGTAACAAACATAAAGGTATTGTCACGTCCGCATCAAAGACAATGACTCGATTGCGCACCACATTATCAATTATGTATATGTCTATTATAATGTTTACTCAATGTAATGAATAGATCAAAGACTCATGCTGTGTAATCAGAACGCTTCGCCGGCTTGAGAAGGCTCGACTGTGCAGTAACATGATTAAAGTACATTGTTGCCTGTATATACTATTATGAATTACTTAATGGGAATAACAGTTCCCAATCCTAGTCTGTGTAGATGGGAAATCCTTGTACCTTAACTATTGTATACCTATGTACATGCAGCGCTTAAGTAGATTACACAGATGAAATTACGTGAGACCACAGATTCGGATTCCGTATAGATATTGTTCGATTTAGTAAATGGAGACTGTCACCATATCGCTGTAATACTCGGCTTAATAGAGTAGTAGCTAATAGTATTTGAAGATTATGACTATGTGCACTAATGCACTTCTAATATTTTGGAATTAATAATTACTATTATAATATACATATGGAACGTAGGTCTGGCATCGTTTTAGAGTTGTATTATGTTATACAGTTAAAGCTACTCCAAACTAGCACCGCAAATAAATACTTGCCAGATCAGTGATTGAAAAATAAATATAACGGAATTGCTCCCGAGTGACAATAAAAACAAATTAAAGGTTCAATAGTCTACAAGAAGAATTTCTTTGAAGAAATAATTTATTTAAGCACTACACACAAAACAAACAACATTAAAAGCAGTGCAAAGAGTTTCATTTCAGTTCAAAGACACAACATAAGCAAAAACACGCGACAAACTATACAAAATGTCTACATTGTTCTATTAGGTAACTAGTTTCGATAAAAGTTGTGATGAAATATTTATGTACTCACCCAGCTAGGTTTCCTTTGCGCTGACACACACAACTCGCGGTTAATTACAAAACGGTGTTATCCTGGAGGACATAGAGTCCATTTTCGCGTCCTGTCCTGTCCGCGGGGCGAGGGCCGAAGTGCGCCTGTCTGCCGTAGTAGAGCGTACAACGCGTGAAACAAGCTGAATTTCAATCCAATTCAAGTTTTTATCGGCTCTATTGGGCTTGAGTGTGCCTTAACGCGCAACACAGAACGCCTGGGGTCATTAGAAAGCTCGACAGAAGACTGCCGCGGCGGCGCGCGCTGGGTAGGTCACCGCCGTTGTTGCGGCACCCCCGACCCACTATTATTATACTTTTATGACGAATCGGATTTTGCTACCGAACAACCGGCTTTTTGTAGTGACGTGATCGTGTAAGTGTTTATCGTATCGTGACGTACACGCTTTTGTGTTGCGCTGTCATGTTTGTATGGATAGAAAATAATATTTTGAATGTTGTAACCTTTGGGTTACTAAAAGTTGTATGTTGTTTCTGTCGGCTATTATACCTACAACTAAAATAGTATGTAGTAAAGTATTATTTTAATGCACAATAAAGTCAAATACAACGACGATACAATATATGTATATTATATAATAAAAAAATCCGGTCCGTTATCCAAATATCTTCATTTCCGGGTTGTCTTTTCAGAGAAAAACAAAAATGCAACGAGAACAAGAGACTGGTAACTTTGGAAATATAAAACTGTAAGAGTTTCGATCGCAGCCTTGAGGTTTGACGTTGCACTGTCGAATAGTTGGCAGTAAATTCAGCGCGGTACACTGCCAGAACTTTCACAAAAACTAGGTCACGAAGCAACTTATGAATATTCGAAAATAACATGAGAAATGTATTAGGGCCTAACCCTATATTATGACGAAGGGGAGAGAGCATGGTCGAATATGAAATACAATCTTCCTGAATTATTTTGCTTTTGTACATTTTTGGAAAGATTTTGCATTCAATATTCAATTTCAAAGCGAGGAGATAAGGTTTCTTTTTGGTTGTAGGTAATTGTGTGCTCTGCTTTCGGGCGGTCGGCTCTTGGTCATGTATGAGTACTCCTCGAAAGCAATGATCATTTTCTATTTTTTATTTATATTGCTATTGTTTCGTATCTTTTCTTGAATTCGTTATATTTTCCACTTTGTAAGCGATGTGTGAAAACTAAATGCTCGTTCATTAAAACAGATTTTCCCACATTCAGAAAAACTTATTAATTTTTTGGTTGCTTTAAAATAAAATAAAAACTTGTTTGTAGATTTTCCGAGCGAACTATTAATGCTTTTGAAGAGTTGCGAATTCTGCTAAGCGACAGCTCGCTTTTAAAAAAAAAATGTATTAGCCGTTAATGTCCTACTGCTGGGCAATGGCCTCCCTACTCTCTTTCAACCTCTCTCTGTCCAGAGCTGCCAAGGACCAATCTTTATGAAAGGAGTCCAGCTTATTTTATGAGTTATTTCTTTATAAAGAATTCTCGATAGAATTTTTTTTTTTTATACAGCGTACCAAAGATACATTCAATTTCCCAGCACTCGGTAAAATATTTTCATTTGGGTTTTCTAGCCTCTTTGCCAAAACATACAACAGCACATTACCCTACTTTGGCAGTGTCAAAGAAATCAGGGCGTGACACAAAAATCATATTGACTGGATGTACTTAGGAATGAGTTAGGATATGATTGCTGAAGTATGAAACTTCCGGAAATCGCTTATTTCCGCAGCTGACCAATAACTGCCATCAGCTTTTCGGGTGAATATACTCTGGTAATGCCCAGGATCTAACGTATAATACATCATCACAGCTTTGCAATGTCATGAAATTTCCTGCTGAGCACACAAGTGTTGCACCAGTATTAGGAGGAGATCTTATCCCATCCCACCTGAGCAGTGCCTAAGATAGACGGTACGGCTAGCATTTCTTGTGAAAGAGCTCGTCCGGTAAGTGCAGCTGTGGCAAATGCCTATAAAAGGTATGTTGCGCGTAAAGACAGTTGCGCGAACCCACTTGCTAAAAAAAATATTTGCGCGCATGGAGACTTGCGCGACAGACACTTTTCCGTAAGAAACTTGCGCAAAACGACAGTCGCGTGAAAAAAGTTGCGAAAAAGAGATTCCTTCATAAATTGGGTGATTTTGTGTAGTTTTTGTTATTGTAACTTTTTAGTTTTTAGTAGTTTTTTTTTCGACGTGGGTGTAATTTTCATGGTTTTCGAGATTGTTGATGACAAAACCGGGATCAAAATCAAAATTTAAGATAGCACCTTTTCGTTATAGGTGTAGTTTTCATGGTTTTCGAAGGGCGATGACAACGATGTGTTCCAGATCCTTTTTTTTACTAAAGGTTAACTTGGGTTAACCTCGGCTCAGGGCGTCACTGGGGGAGGGCAGCAAGGAACAGGCTGGATCACATCTAGATAAATTAGGGACGAATTTAAAGTAGCAGATATTTCTGACTCGGTGGCCGACAGCATAACCTACTTTATATTTTGCAGTCTTTAACCAATCATGCTGTGTCACAGGTACAAAGAGCAGTAGCCTTTTCCACCAATTCTGCTTTCAGACTCGCTTATCTGCAACAAAAAAATAACCCGCCAGCAAAAATATCTTTTTATTTGCATCTGCAGAGTAGTAGCAGAAAAGTGTAAAAAGAGCGGACGCGATGGCCGGGTCACGTCATCACGGCCCATCTGCCTTGAATATGATTATCCTCGTTTTATGAACTAAGTGATTTACACACGGGAGGTCAGTAATTAGTGCGCGCTAGTTCGGTCGGCATCATTTTGAACTTTGCCTCGAGGCGGGCAGGAAGTTAAAAAATAACGAACTCTTCCTGAACTTCGTCTACAGAGGGTTAAAAAGAAAATAATGATCAACATGGCACGTGATTTGGGGTATTTTCGATAAAAGCCTCCATTTCCTTACCTTCGGGTATAGGTTTTATGTTTTGTAGAATGTGATTGATTGATTTTGAAGACGACAAGGCCGCCCTTTGTGGTGTTCAAAATGGAAGGTGACCATTTCTGAATGCGCTTTTATTTTTTTATAACATCGCGTAGGTTGGTATGCATTTTGTATTATAATCGAAAATATGGCAAGTCATCATCGTCTTTCATAGTTTCAGTGGGTTTTTCATAGTCCAATTGAATACAAATGAGGAAATTAAACAACCAAACACAACTGTTTATATAACAGACCAGTAAACTATAATATCAGCGAGAAATTCTCATTGTGGGGTATCCGAGTGGCCCAAAGTTGCAAACTGGGCGATAGTCTGACACTACAGCGAGGCTTCTTGTAAATTTAGCTCGTTGCCCCAACCCCAGACAGCATTTAGGTCAATATGCTATGTTTAGGGTTGCCAGCCGTTCTAAATGTGCTGAGACCCACGGTTTCTTTATAGCATCCCGTATGAAGTACGACATTTTTGCGTTGAATACGGTATACGTTCTATAAACATTCTGCATGCAAATACAGGCAAATGTTTGCTGCTGCTGTTGAATGGGAGAAATTTCCATGGAATGCTGTAATTTTTAGGATTGCCGACTACATGGCTACAATAAATAGAATAATTTTAAATAAAACTAAACCTCATAACGTCATCCTTTTTGATTGTGGTAATTATGTGCAATGAAATAGTGTTGCAACAGATTTTTCGAGTGCTCATTATTACGCAAGCATTTAATTAAAAAACTAAAGAAATTGGCATGAGTTTGTGGTTATTGCTGTGGTTAATAGAAATCCTTTCACGTACACCCATACATTGACATTTTAATAAAAAGTACTTTGAAATGCGTGCAGTATTTTTCTCAGAAAGAAACCATGTCAAGGATACACGTACACGTCATGCAAAAAACAATTTGTACATGTATAAAGCTCTTCGAGGAAATGCTTTTTCTATGCCTGTCTTCCGGCTGTTAGTGTCCCATAAAACATTCCCTCACATGTAGTTACTATCTGTTTATAAAAACTAGACTAGAACCCGCTGCATATTTAGAATTGCTAATTGCAATGCAACTTTTCCACTTTCCCTGTCACGCGATTGAAATATTACCTTCTGTGCTACGAATACGTTTTTATGAGTGGTTTAATGCACTAACGCTGTGTTAAAGTCGTGTGGGCTTTTAATTACATTTTTTGCTAATAGAGTTTTCTGTTTGAAGTTATGTTTTAACAAAACGTGGCGATTCATAGTGCGTGTGTTTAGTATTGATTAAAGCAAACATTTTGGTGATTCATACACTGATTTAGATGGATTTAGTACATACGCAGAAGGTTACCTGTATTAGCACATTTTTAATCTCAAAAAACAGCTAACCTTCAATATTTTCGATGCAAAATTTCCATTTTATATTTACGAACCGGCTTCCTTTTAACAAAGAAAAAAAAAACGGAACTGAAAAGGTAGAACAACAAATCAGAAGATCCAATACTTCGCTAGGTCTGTTTTGTATCATAGTTTTTATTTCTTTTCCGGGACATTTCTGTAGGGGTCAAATTTTTATGTTTTCCTTGTTTTCTTTCGTTCTTTAGGTCGCAGAGAGCATTTTTATGAGGCGTTGACATTGGTGATACGCCGCCATTTTCTCTCATTTACTGTTTCAGATTGCGCTCCTCCACCTAGCATACAAGACCTTTTATACTAAACATTTCTTAAAGAACATCAAGTACTTTTTGTAAAAAAACAGCCGGTTAACGTTTGATGTTATACACAAGTTTCCACATATGTAGCACATACATTTAAAACAAGAGGAAAAATTGCAAACTTAGAATGAAATAACTGAAAATCTTAGGGCCTATATCATAATGATTCTTGGCCCGAAAGTGAGATGAACTTAGCCCAAACGTGAGATAATTTTGAAATTAGTTTTTTTTTTAATAGCCTTCGCTGTCCCACTCCTGGGCAAAGGCTTCCCATCCACTCCTTCATCGCGAGACCGCCCGTCGTCCTTCCAGTTTTGACGGAACCTATCCAGCTCGTTCCGCCATTTCCTACGTGGTCAGCCGCGAACTCGCTTCACTGGCACCAGTTCTGTGCTATTTGGGCCCATAGTTTTTCCGGCATGTGGCAAACATGTCTTGCCCAGTCCCCAATTCAAGTTACAGTAAATAAATCTTTCATAACAAACTTAATCCATATAATTTCCTAACACAACAAAAATCAAATAAGCTGATAATTTTAATTAAGGCTACCACTGACAGGACTTACAATAAATCATATATAATGTACCTAGTACAACGACAAAAGTCAATATTTATTAATACGATACAGCGAAGGATCATTAATCATCCCTAAGCCTTTATTAAATACTCGTAGAATAGTTTTTGGAATATTTGTGTTCACCTGTCACAGTAGCACTCGAACGTTTTTCAACTAACTTATTCATGTATTAAACGGCATTGGATTGCAGCTTTAAATATAGCGTATTGGGAATAGTCTAGACAAACTAGGTCGTGCCTTGATTGCTACTGGAGAGACTATTTCGTCTTTCTTTTTAGTTTAAACTTTTTGTCTGTTGTTTGTTTTAAGACTAACGATGATGCCAATTAAAAGAACGCTATCGTTTGAATTTTATATTAAATGGTGTTCCAGGGTATGGTAGGTAGGGTGCTTGGACAGGAAACCTCCCCGTGTGCCCGTGGACTGGAATTCCCTTATGGATTCGTCCGGGGAGAAGGCCAGTTTCCGGGACGGTGCACCCTGGGGTGCGGGCAGTTACTCCCCATTGGGCTCTATGTGCCTAAGGGGTCTCGTTGCCCGTATACCAATATCCTGTCGGAGGTACGCTCCAACGTGTGTTTCTCTGCGCTCGCAGAGTGACAAACGGCGGAGTAAGAGCAGGCTCGGTGTGCACTAACTATGCCGCCGGGCAGGCAGGAAGAAGTCTTCTTCTTCTGCCACTGTTAGTCTCGTAGCCCCGAAGATTGTCAAGGTCATGTTTCTGACTTTTGACGGGGGTCGAGGGTCTTGGCTTAACTGCCCGGGCTGCGAGGTAGAAAACCTCTATAAAAATCACCCCAAACCTCCAAGCGGCGGCGGACCGTGACGCAGGTTGGTAGCTTGACTAATGGGTAGCTAAATTAGTCGCTAGTGCGAACCACAGTTTTTTGAGAAGATAAAAAGTTTGCACTCGTGGGAACAACTATGGGAAAACATTCAAAAAATAAAAATCACATAGAGTCGGGGAGTGATGTGGGGTCGGAGTCCGACACCGCACCTGGCGTGACGGGCTCATTTAAGAGCCCGGAGCGCATAGTGGTGGGGACTGCTGGGAAGAACCTAAGGTTCCTAAGGTCTCCGCTGAGGCGGCGAGCCTCCTTGCTGGATTGCCGCCATGGGATCTGGAGGCAAAAGTCCTCGCCCACATATGGGAGTGGCAAGAGGAGGCAAAACGCCGGGGCGTAACTCCGCTGCCGTGAGAAATCACGCTACAGCGGACAGAGCTCCGGCGGGATCTCATGGCAACATGGAGAGTGCAATTGTCGCAACCCAGTGCTGGGCACGCCACAATTGCGGCGATAGGTCTCCTCCTTGAGGAGTGGCTGGAGAGGCGCCACGGCGCCCTCACCTTCCGCCTGACGCAGGTCCACACCGGACACGGTTGTTTCGGTAGGTTCCTGTTCAGGTCACCTCCTTCTACGAAGCAGTAATGCCCGCAAAGGAGGAGGCGGAGCGCGTGAGGAAGAGGCAATTTCTGCGCCCTCACGTCCCTAGTCGCCGCAGGAGACGCCCTGGACATCGGGAGTCACCAGCCGACTCCCAGCCACCGTAGGCGCGGGCTTGCGGGTGGCGAACAATGGGCAGCTCGTCACCTGGCAAGGACCGGGCCCGGGTCGACGGTGCATTGTGTTCCACGCGCGCCTCAAAGAGATGTCAGCACGAACTGACGGGGTCCGCTAGGGCCAATGCCTGCCAGGGCCGCGGGTTGTTCGAAAGAGATACCGTGGCCCCTGGCATAGACAACTGAAGGAACATGGGTGGGTTTTAGTCAGTAAAAATCTGACACGCCCCCCCGCTCCGCCCAGAGCGGGAGAAGTCATATAACGACTAGTAGGTGGTAGGTAATTTATTGGAAATGGAAAATAGGGTAACGTCGACCAGTAAACTCAAAAACTACCGAACGGATTTCCATATGGTTTTCACCAATGGACGGAGTGATTCATGAGGAAGGTTTAAGTATATGATTCGTTACGTTTTTGTGTAAATTGGGTTGGGAAGACGACGTCAAAACGTCAGACACATGCCTGCTCCCCTCTATCACCTACGGTTGCCAAACGTGGAAATACATACTACGCGTAAGGAACCAAATCAGATCCTGTCAACGAAATATGGAGAGAAGCATTGCAAACGTGAGAAAAATACAAAAAATCCCACATAATATCATACGGGAAAAGACTAAAGTTATAGATGCACTTAATTTCTCACAAAAGTTAAAGTGGCGTTGGGCAGGCCATGTAGCCATGATGAGCGTTGACCAATGGACTTCTAGACTGACGTTATGGCGGGGCCCTGCCGGTATTAGAAAGAGAGAAAGACCGATAACTCGTTGGATAACGATATAATAAAAATAGCTGGTAAAAATTGGAAGACAATTGCCAAAGATAGAGACAAATGGAAAAGTCTGGAGGAGGCCTTCACCCTCACATAAGAGGGGTTCTTGCATGCCTGCATGATACATTATTGACACCCTTTTTAAATCTTATATTACACAATTTATCAATTCAATTAATTTTATACCCATTACTGGATTATTTATTCTCATTACTATCTATTATTATTATTAAATGTAAATCGTAAATAACTTTAATATTATGCTACAAATAAAAGGCTTTTTATTTTATTTATTTATTTATTATTGTGTCTGATAACCGTGGTACCGATTTTAAATCCGTTTAAAATAATAAAACGCAGTCTCAATATCATTGAATACAAGGGGTTTTTATCCGTTGCAGCATCCACAGGGAAATTTGCTTTTTCACAGAAACAGTTTGGGATTAGGTACTGTTAGCAAAACGAGACCATTTCAGATAAATAAAGCCTGCTCATAGTCTATTTTTAGATTAAATGAACCTTTACCTTTTATTAATTAACTTATTTATGAGATGTAATTATGAACAAGGTTTTGTGTGTATTACCATAAACTATTCTCGGGCTGTCCCTATTCGTAAGGTTACTTAAAGCACCGCTAATAATACTTAATAAACATTTATGCATAGAACTGAGCTATTTTCGATCCAAACAAGGTAGTTACACAGCATCGACACATCACGCAGGGCTCATCGATTGTTGATACAAACGACTTGTCGCGTTCGTTCTGAGTGAAAGGAGGTTGATATGTACGCGTTGTCACGGCCCTGGCATTAAAGAGATATTGCGCGGCATAAATTTACCAGTCGGATCTCTGAATTAAGTGGGCTTTTATTTGTTGCGTCACGTGCCGCGCCGAGGCCTCCAGATCCACGCCCGTTTAGGCCGCCATAAACTTTTCAGGTTTCCGTTCTCGTTGAAAGGGGACTAATATGAACGCGAAACGTCCTGTCACAATTGGTGGCCGCTCCTTGTATAATGTTGATAAATAAAACACATTTTGTGTTATCCACTTGCGCAGTTTTTCTGCGGGCCTCCGGCGCTTTTCATTTGCCAGAAGCCACAAGGTAAAGGGTTCACACGTTCTCCGTGCCGTGGTTGCAATTTCCTTTTGTGGCGGTCATTCGTTAAATTTTCATCGGTCGGCAGGTAATTTAATTCTAGCCAGACATTTGGATCTCATAAATAACACAAACCAAACTAAATTTGCGTTATATTTATAATTCAGGACGCCGGACTCAAATCGTGGTTTATAGTTAATAATAGAATATGTATTCTATTATAATATTCTGTGTTTTGTTCATATTTTATTTATATAAACTGTATTCGAACGAGCGATTTAAACAAGCCTTGGGGTCTACTCCGAAGTGGTATCGGCTGAATGTTCGGCCGTTTCCTGCTACGAAGTTACTATTTGGTTCGGTCGGTTCCGATCCTACACTCCTACACTCTTTCGAATATTGACTATGGTCCCGACCCAACTGAGCCGATCCGAACTTTTTTCGCATTCTTCAATAATATTCAGTTCAGCCATTTGTCGGTTCGATCCGATCATTCGCACTTTGCACTTCGTAGTAGACCCCCTTGTTTCAATAAATCATATTTTCGTGGAAGTGATAGGCAGGAAATTAATTAACCAAACGATCGCTGCCTGTATGTTGTCTACTGAATTGGTCTACTTTATTGAATGTCACAATTTTACTTAGTAAAATCTACCATGGTTTTACTCCGAATTGATTTTGTCTGATATGAATAAAATGCCAAAACCTGCCTTTGTTATAAACTTTTACATTCATCTTAGATTTTTTAAATAGGATTTTTCATGCCATGTCTTAATAGAAAGTAAACATCGTTTAGCTAAGTACTGTAAACGAATTTATACGGGACTTCTAATTACAATTACCGATAGTAATTGTCCTACACATAATTTTAAATTGCCTTATATTATTGTTTTGGTGCCAATTTATGAATTGGGTTCGATTCCCAGATCGAAAAATTGGGACCGGAAAACGTGGATTGGGTTTTTCCATTAAGAATTTCTTAGCAGTAGCCCGGAGTTTGGAAGTTGGTGGTTTGATTCCCCCGTGCTTCGGAAAGCGCGATAAGCCGTTGGTCCTGCTGATCTCTCTCCGATCGTGTTGGATTGCCGTCCTATCGGGCTATGAGAGTGAGCGAAGAGAGTGCGCATACACTGATAAACTATAAAATCTCCCGCGCCGAAGGCTAGTCTCCGCTGAGATTGGCCGCCATGACTGAAATTCGGTCGGTGATTCCAATGATACAACGTTCCCACCCCCCACCGTTTATTACTTTTTGAAATAATCGTATTTAAAAACATAAATCTGCCGCCAGACACCCTGTATATGTATTGAGAACTATATGAAGAGTATTCTATTCTATTCTATGAAGACTTATATTCTACCAGTACCTTCAGACTGTACAGTAAAGGGACAATGCCTGTTACGTGAACGTAAAGAATTCTTGAAAATACCGGCAGAGAATTTTGGTGATTTACAGTCATAACTTAATTAAAATATTCCATTCGTTCAGTATTCACTCAACAACATGCTCGTCATGCCGACCACTCATTAACAATACAATTTAATTTCAAGTTAAATCCATTCCACGTTACTTTATTTATCTTTGCTTCGAATCCTTTCAGTAATAAAAACAAAACTTACGTGTGTTGTGTACATACGGAACTTATTGTGTACAAGGGTTAATCCGACGGTGCAAAGGATTAAAATGAAATTACAGTATTAGGAGGCAGAGCGAGGGGCGCCGTTGATTGCTTCGCCCGTTCCAAGTCGAGTCACGTTGGAGGTGTAATTTTGCAAAAAGGGGTGATTGTAAAGTAGTAGAATTCGAGACGAGTCCGTCTGGTGGGCCGAGATCGCGGCTCGCGGACGCGAAGGAGCTACTAAATGAGTTAACTTTTCCCATTTATACTCACATTATTCCTATTAACTTCGTCGCGTTCATAGTATGTACCTCCTTGAGAGCTGCTGCTAATTACAGGTGCTCCAATTAACGAGTTATATCGTTCGGTTGTAATCTCATCAGTGAGCTGAAGTTGTTAAGCGATCTTTACAATTAAATAGTTATTTTAAAGACATTTTGGGGTTGAAACTTTGTGTGTAGTCGGTTTTGTGTTAGCGTAAGTTTAATTAATAATTAATAGCTTTTATGGAGTTAGGTTTAGGTGGAGGCAATTTCAATTCAGCATAGGAGTCTGTTTATTTAAGAGTCGTTGTGATATTAACCTACCATGTAAAAGGGAATATAGACGTTCAAACTTCTTAGATTTTGCGAGTAATTTCTACTCGCCTAGAATTGGGTTACAAGGTAGATAGGCATGTCATCAAGTCTACCACTAACAGAGTTGTCGGATCATGTTCGTGATGGATTATTGTATACACATCGAAGAGCGCTTAGGTGTGAATAACTAATCTTCAGAGAATTTTGTTCCCGATGTAAGTACTACTTAACTTAAATATCTATACAGGATGGTAGGGACATGATTACGTTACCGGGACTGTTACCATTGATTCAGTACATGGTTCAGAACCACATGCGAAATTTTTCGACGGTTATAAAAAAAAAATACTGTTCCATACATTTTGACCGCGTTGGTTTTGCATTTTTCTATGAAACGACAGACTTTGTCTTGGGAATGGTCGGATATAATGAACTAAGGGTCAGGAAGCAACTCAAACTTGTGACTTATATCTTTAAGGTAATTAGAGGGAAGATATGTGTATCTTCCCTCTAATTACCTTAAAGATATATAGCGAAGGGTGGAGCTAGTCGTGCCTAACGGGTATGTCGGTCGACGTCGTCCGCCGCGGTTGCTGGTGGAACCGCACGCGCGGACTAACTGCGCGAGGCGCCCGCCGCTCACGAGCGCGCTCCGCACTTTCAACCTCATTGCTGAGGACTTAGATATATTCTGTTGCGCTTTGGGTGAGTTTACAAGAACAGCTACGTATAGAATTTGCTATGCTAAAAACAACTAACTTGAACTATGTATGTTAATTGTAAGTGTGCTACAATATCGCATTGGGTCTAGCCTGTAAGGACATTTGCATGTTTAGAGTAAATAAATACATATATATATATATTTTTATAATAGACGAAAAATGTCTACGCAAAATTTTCTTTGTCTAGAATATGTGCTGAATTCACGGTTTCAGTTTGCACGTTGATGTACCTGCCACCCCGTATATTCAACTAGACAAATATTATTTCTATCTAGGGACCTATTAGTCTTATAAAAATATATTTATGCTGTTGATTATTTTTTGTAACCTTACCTTAAATAAATACTGAAAACTTCATATAAAATAAAACATAAAATATGTCAGTCTAACCCAGCTACGGTCAGCAACATATTCAGCTTGTTTTTGCACTTGTACGCTGTACGGTCGGGGCATAAAAGACACGTGAAATAACCTATGAATATTAATCATGGACGAAAAAGGGCAAAACCATTATGCCTTTAGGCTTAATTATAGTGTTGCGTGTTTTTCGTTATTACTTTCAAACCACACCTTTATTTTGTGCTAGAGAAATGTTTACTGTTCACAAGCCTTAGATAATTGTTATTGTAATAGGCAGTGACAGTGGCGACGATGTCCTCTTAGTGCTAATTTGCAATCGAGATAGTAGAGGATTTTGCTGAAATGTTACGGACAATCCATTTGGTTCCATCCAAAAGTGTACAATTTAAAAGATACTGTAATGAAAGTATCATTACAGTATCTTTTAAATTGCACACTAGTACTAGGATAGGCTTAGTCTAGTTAAATATTTTTAGATCCGAAGATTATTAGTATCAACCGATATAAGTAATTATATACCACGGCTTTTTTTAGTCACGCCACTAACAAATCATGCAGGGGCCATTAAAGGGAAGTGTTAAAGTCATAATCGGTTCAGTGCGAAAACGAAATGGCGGTATACTTCCTGAATAGCGTCAGGTCTTAATAAAACTGACAGACAGTACGAAATCCACGAGCCACGGTGTTATGGCGTCCATCACCGAGTAGCAGTCACATTAAATTATTAACCCCACTCACATTCAAACAGCATATAAGCACCCCGCAAAGTGCCTTGCCAAGGATGTTCTATATGAAAAATTTAAAATACGAGAAAACCCGAAGAACCACGAGAAGCCACGAAGACAGATGTTCAAGCACGTGTCTAAAGAATGCTACTGAGGTACTGACACAGAAAGGTAAAGTCGCACTTTACGAGGCAGCCGGTATTCACCGTCGCTAAATAGCCACTGAACTCATAAAATCTTTCAGGAGTCTTCGGAACTATTTTATTCCTATTCTGTCTTTATCAGTACTGTAATATTTCTTTGCAGCTTATTAAACTGTTGGAACTGAATCGTTGAGAACTTTTTGTATTTTCTTTACTGTAGATAGTATTTCTTTTGATTAGCGTTCTCTTGGCGTAAGATGTTCTATTTTATAAGGAATGTCTGATTAAACATGGATGTTCGTTTCTTCTTTTTGTGACTTTGTGTGAACCATGTTTCTGTATTTCATTCTGTGAGAAGTTTTAAAGGCACGGGTTCTTTCTGAGTAGTGTGGTTTTATCGAAGAATTTCTCTACTCTTCTCGTAAATTCTATCGAATAAATTACCTTACATTACACACGATGGCTGAGCTTAATTAAAATTCTCAGAGACTGTTGCTTACTTAATGCTGCAAAAGTCGGAGAACAAAAAGATCCCAAGTGCATAGCACCACATTATCCCATTGTGCTGCGAACTCTTTTGATCTTTAACCCGCCTCAGTAAGTGGGTTGAGCAGTGCCAAGGCCAGCTTAATTGAGCACACGTCACACATAAGGCGGGGCGTAGATCAGAAGAAAGTAGGAATGTATGATTTTGTTTGTTTAAACGTATGGGAAAATTATTATTTAGGCTTCCAACAAAAGCATTTTTTTCCTGATTTTTCTCGCGTAGCTAATTGCCAATGTGCTACGACATTGTAGCAGGGTAGCGGTAACGTTTGCAACAACAATGTGCCAAAACCATCCTCCTTGCAAAGCGCCAAAAACAAAATAAGTCTGGCCAATTCTCGTAATTTAAAACGTTCAAAATTTAGTCGCAGTCTCGTCTCAGCGACAAACAAATGTCAAAAACCTGTCAAAATGTAGGGAAATTAGAGGTATTTTTGACAGATTGAGACTGAGATCAGACTGTGAACATTCTTAAAATTACGAGAATTGCCCCTCTGACTGTGAACATTCTTAAAATTACGAGAATTGCCCCTCAGTTCTATTTTTCAAATCCAAAACAAGCGACAATCATCCCTCTATCATTTTCGGCTAATATCGAAATAATGAAGTTACAACACTAGGGAAGCAAAAGTATTCGAATATTTTATAAAACAAAAGACGATGGAGATGTCAAAAAAATATTGTTCTTATTCGTGTGCCCAAAGCCCCTTGTGGCTGGATACTGGCCAAGCCATAAGTCTGGTTCCAATACCAAGCTAGTTTTAAAATTGAACGGAGGTGCATCGGCGTTATTCTCTTAAATACTTATAGGTACATGGAGCTTGCACATTTACCTTTAACGTTTTATTCAGTAACATTTTTATAAGAATATTTTAAACTCGAATTCGAATAAAAGGTGCGAATAATCGGACCATACATAATTCATTGTGATTTTATTACTACAAAACCGTTCATTATTCCCAATACATGTACAATGCATGAATTTAAAATTGACCATTTTTTTGTTGCAACGAACGTTGGAAAGCATTTAATGCACCTAGCAGAAACACCAAAATAAAATTGTATGAAATGTAAGCTTAATTACAAACTCTGATTGGTATTTTATGTACAATATTGACTTATAAAAAATATAATTGGAAGTCGACATTATTATTTCATTTATTTATTGTCAAATCAATCTGCCTAGCCTTTTCCCAACTATGTACCTATGTTAGGGTTGGTTTCCAGTCTAACCGGATGCAGCTACCTGAATACCAGTGTTTTAGTGACTAATCTGACCCCACAAGCTAGTTGCCAGGTAACACGATACTTTTATAAGTTGTATACACATACATATGATTGTTTAAATATTTGAATATAATAACATGTGTTTTTTTTTAATAGTGGCCCGCTGGTGTTGTGCGAAAAAAAAGTTCTGAGAAATATTCCTATTAAAGAAATAAAGGAAACAAAGTTAATCATTAACAACAGTTATTTTTCATTAAAAAATAAATGACTCTATTTTCAAATAATTAAGTATAAAAGCAGAATATCAAATAGGAATACTTATAAAAAACAATATAAGTAATATGCATTCGCGATTTTTTTGCCAAAAATGTAAACAAATATAAGTGAGTAAGTGTGTGTATGTGTTATTAATTGTACGAGTATTTTAATAGATTTAATGGTATTTGTTATTGTATTTTTAATAGTTTTTTTTTTAATGTAATTTTGATTTTAGGTATTTTTAATTGTTTTAATGTAATTAGGGTTGTATAGTTAATTGCAATTATGTTTTTTTTTTTTATTGAATTTTTGGGTAGTAACATCGCATTGGCGTTATAGCTGTTAAGGTGTTATTTACGAAATTTGGGAATAAATAAATAATAAGTTTATGGAAAAATAACTTTAATACCTACACAATAAAGTTCACTTTACGCTACAAGTTCAAACATTTTTATAACATTTTCAATAGTGCTAGTCACCCTAAAATCAACTTAAATATCATTAAAATAAAGCTGATATTTGTTTAACTTGAAATAACATCAATTTGAAAGAAATTTGAATAGACTAGATATAGATTCATTATAGTAAAAGTGATCCAAATGAATTATTTATCTATTATTATTATCCGAACCTACTTATTAATATGTACAAGTATATAAAAGGAGGGGAAATAATCAAAAGGCATAAAAAAATTGGTCCCCATCGCTGTCAATAGGAAAAGTGCCCAAAAGGCTGGCAGCAATGCCACGTTGTATGGCAATGCTGGTTCGTTGGCCAAAAAATAGGCCAGCGCTCTGGCGTCGACCAACCGCTTGGCGATGTCTCGAAATACCAAGTGCGCACTCGGACCCTACTGAGTTAAATATAACTCCAAAATAAACTCAAGTCCCTTTTATTTTTCTTCTGCATTAAATAAAGCAAAAATTACCAAGTCTAGGACTTAGAAAGTGTTAAACTAAGTCCATACAATAAAACGCTCAATTCAAATTCTAGACAAGTATTAAATCCTGAGTAGTCCACCTTATGTTATATTGCTTTTATAAAACAATTTTCAATTTTAAAGCTCCGTATAGATATTTTAAAATTCTCGTCTGAAATCCAGTCTGCTTTAGGTCCATATGTCTCATGAATAATTCAGTCTGAGTCGCGGCTTGTCCCACCCGGTGACACATATATGTGTGTTAGATACATATAACACACCAAAGTATTAAATAGGAACGTATATGCTGAACAAGACTGCAACCTGTCCTTTACTTATTTACTTAAAGATGCCTCTCACAGCTACATAAATGGATGTCTTCACATTACCTTGGGGAAAAAACAGGGGATCGAACTGGAATTTCGTTCTTCAACAACTGTATTTTGAAGGAAAAGCTGCTTACTTTGATCAAGATGGATATGTAAACGTAGCAAGGAAACGATTGCGTTTGTGTTTACTTAAGCGGAAAATGTTATAGTTTTGTTCCTAGTATGTACTGTCACCGGCGAAATGCGATCTTCGAGTTAAGGGCTATTTTTCTTTTGCTCATTGTACAAAAATACTCACCACCACCGACTCCCTCTCGAAGGGAAAAGGCCTGCGTCCCAGCAGTAGGAACATTAAAGGCTGATTATGCTATTATGTTATGAAGGTAGAATCTGCTTTACCAACTTAGTATTATCACATTGCGTCGTAATGTTAAAATCGGAGAATGACACTCAGTCTGAATGATCTTCTTTACATGTTAGACCAAATTAAAAAAAAATGTGACACAGATTTGACAATGAAATAAAATAATTAATTTAGATTTTATACACATGACCAGGCCACTAAAAAGGTTTCAGGTTGACGTCGACTCGACATTATATCAGGTAATTTAATATAGTTTTCTATTCAGAAAACTGCAACCAAACAAAACCAAGCTGTGTGTGTGGGCTGTGTTTAATGTGGACTGCTCAGTGCCATCGGCAGCTTCAAAAGGTATGAAAAGATATATAAAGGTATATAAAGATAGATAAAGGAAAGAATTTGAAAACTGACGAAGGTATAAAAGACTTGACTGTACCACTTCAGAAGTAAAAATATGTCGCTTTGTTGGCTGTTTTTTATTTAGTCTTTATCAAACAACGCAAAATATCAAAACTTTGGAAAAATATTTATACAGCAGCAATCTTATTGTAACGAGAATAAAGATCGCTGTGATTTTGACAGACTTGTCAGTGGCAGCAACCCAAAAGCAATTTTATCGTAGCGAAAACAAAGGTCACTTTGATTTTGACAGTTACGCAAAATCCGAGGTAAAATAACTATTAAAGGTCTGTAGCTGTCATCTACGGTATCAACCTCCCACACAGTACCGATATCGGTGCACGATGGGGTTCCAGGCAAATCGTATTGATTGACACTCGATTACATTCACATCTTCCTAATAAGAAGTCATATCTGATATTTGTGTTCAGGGGAGGGGAGGAAATTGAGTTTTCGTTGGTTATCAGTTCAACTGATCGAACTTCATTCAAATGATCAGGCGTACCTAGTTTTATCAAGTAATCTGTTGGTGTTCCTAAACCTAACCGCGTTTGTATTGGACCTTATCTTTGCTCGGAATACATTCAATATCGCATGATGGAGTTATTTACGAAAGCTATGTATATTAATAAAAATGGAATGCTGGTCATTTAAGAACACATCGCACACGCATCTCTTGAGAACGGCTGGACTAATTTTCAAAAAAGAAAAATTGACAAGAAATGAAAGAATGGACAAAATTGAACGTCCTTTTTCTATGAACTCAAGACCTTAACTCACAATGCAAACGATGGATATGCGTAATTCGTTTTTGTTTCGTGTTGGTTACGGAAAATTTATCGGAAGAATAGGGAATATTACACAAAACTAATTCAACAATCACAAACTTTATCGTAATTTGGAGAGGACAACGTCTGTCGGCTCAGCTAGTTCCAAATACATAAAATATCAAGCGCAGTATCGGTTGGTATCGGTGTATCCTAAAATAGTTGATCTCCTTTCCTAACTTGATTTTATTTTTAAAGTCACATAAAAATCTGTGATAAATCTATCTTTTAAGTTCATTTTGTAGCGTTAGAGCTTTATGAGTTCAAACTGTATCCTTTTTTATGTGAAACGTCTAGCGGTGGCTGAGATAGAGGACCGTGAGGAGCGATGGACAAAAATGGCGGTAGTTCCATAGGAGCACATTTTCCAATATGTACGAATTACGTTTTCCACTATGAAAATATGCTATACTTATTTGTCTTTGTGTACTTATATAGCGGCATCTACATCGCTGCATGCGAATTAAGCATTATATGAGTGAATTTTATACCCTGTTCCTCATGTCTCTATACTTATTTAGCTATGCCCAAGGCATCGCTGTCGTGACTGTCTATTGGCATTATAAGGTAATGGGAACGTAAGTCATATTATATTAGTAATAATATTCTCTTCGTCAGTTTATTTTGTTAATTTAAACTAAAACTTCTTTGCACACCTTTGGTTTAAGTCTAGGTATATGAACGATTTGTAATTCAAATTATTATTTTCATTCAAGTTAGGGCTGATTTTTCAATCGACAGATAATTTTTTTTCATGGAATAAAATTGACGTCTGACAGATTTTGTATAGAACTGTCAAAAATAGAAAATTATTCCTCGGATAAAATTGTCTGGCGTTGGAAAAATCAGCCCTCAGTAAAACGTAAAATAAACATTTATTTATTAAAATTGCAGGCTTTACTGATAAACTAAATATTGTGGAGCGAGTTTATTTTTGTTGTTCTGCTTTCACACCTTAACATCTATCCGGCAGTTGTCGGACAACATCAGACACGAATAGTTTGTTCCGTAGACCGACTGAAATAGTCGGAGCACAGCCTCTAAAATAACTAGGGGATGGTTCGCTTGAAAGAATTTTTTCCTCTAGATTTTGACATCATTTTGTCAAAGAGACAACCATCCTCACTTTTTTAGGCCATCGTTCTACAAACTAACATGAAAGTCAAGTCTGATGACATACAGAAATAGGTACTTATGAAGATCTTTTATCTTAAGCAAAAGGATATCGTCTCTCGAGCCCACCTTTTGAACAGAATACGACCCGATGTAGTATGCACTATTTGTATATGCATTGTCACAGACTTGAATAGGTCCCTAGGGCCATACACATAGCGTGCATCAATTGTTAGTAAAGGAGAGAGATCCAACGCAGTACCTTGCACAACAATCAACATAGCTGTACTATAAGCTATCTAAAATTGCATGACAATAAACGCCCGTAGACGTAATAACAATAAAATTTATTTTATGTATCGTTCAGTGTCTGTCAATAGATTAATATAAAAATGAAGAAGGAAGAAAGTTGGTTATTGTTGCATTTCTAGTTGATAGTGAAATGCAATGATAACCAACTTTCTTCTTTCTTCATTTTTCTAACTTTCTTAGATCTTATAGGTCGGATGCGAACGCAGAATAATATCCGCTCCGGATAGATCTTTGTTCTACGGACAAGCACACCGTGGGTATACATCGAAAGGTGAATACAAAACAACTTCGTTTTTATCGATCGAACCTTTTGTGTCAGTTTTTTGATAAGATCCGGGAGCAATTCTGCTGTTGCGATTGGGATAAGCTGGATAGACAGATTTAAAGAGCCAAATTCGCGCTGCTGAATTTTGGGCCAAAGATGTTTGAACTTTTTGCCATTGATACATTAAGAAGAAGAGCCAAATAATATGAGGAAAAACTTTGTTTAGGGCAGTGGTGGCTCAGTGGTCCCGAATTACATGTCGTAGGTCGTGGGTTCGAACAATGATATTTTACTTGTTTGATTTATTTCATCATCACTGCTCTCAAAACGGCGAAAGAAAACATCGTGAGAAAAACGCATGTTCTAGATATGGTCCTACAACCAAAAAATCTAAGATTTGTAACATCCACCAACCCGCACTGAGCCCACGTGGTTATGATTATGGCCCACTTCGTCTCAGAAAGAGAAGGCCTGTGTGCAGTGGGAACATTATAGGTTGATTATGATATGGCTTAGTTTTAAGCCTTTAATAGATAAGTAAAGTTATGTTGTAATTTTATTCAATTTCTGTATACAACTATTTCATTTTACTGTCACTTTATGCGAGCATGAATAAAATATATCAGATACTATCAAACAATAGCCCATACTATCGAGGACACGTGAATAGTGATACATTGCCTATCACATACACATACCGTACCCGTTGTACAGACGCCAGCAGGTCAAGCTACCCGAAACTGTCAAATGTTCCCAATCTACCTTGAACCTTAATGCTTTAACGATAAAGTTGTAAATCTATTAAAGAAATTTGACAGATTGTACTAACTTGATGTGCTGGCGTCCGTACACCAACCCTAACCCGACAGCGGCAATTTTAGTCATAAAACTAACGTACACACTTTTCAGTGATATTAAATTATTATTTTATGAATATTGGTCGTCAGTTTTGTAAATATTCCCGGTAACGTTTTGTTCAATTGAAAATTCAATTGGAACCCCGAACTTTTATAAACCAATTCGAAAGTTTGAACGTCATTCTTTTTAAGTCAATATTAACTGAGCCAAGCTGAAATTGGATTGGGCGGCTCACGTCAGCCGCATGCATAGTAACGGCTGGGCAACAGTCTCCACACGTTGGGTGCCTGAGGATGGACGGCCCAAGAAGAGGTGGCGAGACGACCTAGACGTGTTTCGCAAGGATTGGATCGAGATGGCTCTAGAAAAGGATGTCTGAAAGGATTTTGGGGGAGGCCTTTGCTCAACAGTGAGATAGTGTAGGCTAACATAAAATATTAAAAATTATACATTAGTACAGTCGCCAGCAGGTCAAGCTACCCGAAACTGTCAAATTTTCCCAATCAACCTTGAACCTTAATGCTTTAGCGATAAAGTTTAAAATCTATTAAAGAAATTTGACAGATTGTAGTAGCTTGATGTGATGGCGTCTGTACATAAAATATTAAAAATTATATCTGTTCCCAGTGTATTTTTCTCCATGCACTTTAACCGTGTACACATGTACCTTGTAAAATATGTATTATCAATACCGCAGCGATGCATAAAGTCGCCATTTTACAGCTTTTTTACTATGCGGCTGTCAACGGTTATTTTTTGAGAAAACTCGCTTATTATGTATCATTTTCGGGAGTAGTAAACTCCAAACGGTTTATAAAAAACAGACTTCGGTGTTGTGTTATAGTAAAATATATTTTACCAAGTATGAGAGCGTTCAAAGATTGCCGACACAGTATTATGTGAAAAGAGGCTGAGAAAAAAGATGGTGTCACTTTACTAATGATAAATGATTTTATTTCTTTAACTAGGTCAAACCCTTTTACATAATAGCATATTTTGAAAACTAGATGAGGTAGGCGTTTCCTATCCGACTACTCTGAGAACAAAGGCCGAAACAAACTCAGAGGTCACAGTCAGATTAAAGTCAAGACATAATCTTGATCAGATCATATGAAGACCATGTATATTGATGTCTGAAATGGACTTTTGAGGAAAGAACCACATAGATTGAGGGAACCAGTCCAGTCAGTAACCGTGTAGATGAAGTTGTGACTTGTTCAATGGAGGTATCATTTAAATACGTTTATTTTACATTAAAAGACTTGTAAATCGTAATGATATCTCGTTTTTTCTGTAAGAGTCTGTGCACTTATTTGTTAGTAATCGTGCTACTCAACTTACTACTAATAAATCGTCGACGTATTTAGTAGGTCTTTGTTTTGTTTTACTAAGAAGGTATTCGAACTTATCTTATTTATATGCACGTGTTTCTGTGATTAAAAACATTTTTTCTCTCTTTTCATCTTTATATTTAAAATAGGAAGGTACCTACAACTACATTAATTTGGTTCTTGTGATACAGGAACTCCTAGTACTAAAGCCAGGGCTACACTGGTGTTTGTGTTTTCAAGTGAAAATATGTTAATAAATTACTATTACATAATTTTATAATACTCAGAATTGTTTTTTTGCTAAGACTACTTCGATTCTCATATAAGTTTTCCCTCTTAAATAAATCATTGCCTACATTTTTTTTTGTTCATTTTTGAATACATTTCACCCTCAAAGTTGAAGCCTGCGAGGAATTTACGCTACTTACTAATTAGTAAGCGAACGACGATGGCCTAAGTTCGCTTATTGCTTTTGAAGTTAGAATTAGATTTCAAATCCTTTTGATGTTTTAAGCCAATTCAAACGTTCATGCATATATTCAGAATTTGTTTTACAAATCTATTAAAACAAAGTCTTAAATTCACTAACAGACAACACACAGCTTAAACCGCTGGGTTTTGAAGTATGAAATTTTGCACAAGAGTTCCTTACATAATGAAGGAAGGATTTTTGAATATTCATCCCCTAAACTTGTAAAATAAGGGATGAAAGTCTGTATGAATGTTACGTCATTTTTACCGACGTGTAATCCCATCGCGCCCAAGGCTTGGAATTACAATAAGAAAATCCTCGTCTCTATAGATAAGTTATTCCAAAATATAATAAAATAAAAGAGATGTTCTACGTTCCATAATAAACAAGCAAAAACAAAGAATACATCATTACTGTTATCTTGTAGTTCCTACAACATATAAGTTACGAAACCGAAGCTCAAGCGCGAACAATAAGGAAACTTTATATTATTACTGCATAAACTAAAATAAAGAATGCAGCTGCAGACAACATCACGATCAGCTTGAAAACAGTAATACCTATTAATATTTATTGAATACGTAGTATATACCTGCATATACTACGTATCACGCCAACTTTCATTTGTATTTTCACTTTATAAGTTATAAAGTGAAAATACAAATAAAAGTTGGCGTGACTAATCTCTACGGACGAACCGAACGGTGTTAAAAACAAGTCTGAAACTCGAGTGATACCCAGATGCCCTTGATATGTACGTGAGTGAAACGGTACACATCCATAACTATTGAAGGATGGTGTAGAGTATCCTAAACGTAAACCCCAGAGTGTGCGCCATACAGATTGAAAACGGTTCGTAGCTCTTTGCTACGTCGTTCGTAGCCGCGTAGGTCGTCGTAGCCGTCGTAGCAATCATTCAAGGACAAAACCTTAGTTTACTTGAATCGGAATTGTTTGTGCATTCTTTTGTCAAATTAGGTTCTTTTATTCCACAAATAGTTATTTCTCTATACTAAGATAGAGTTATTTTTAATTTACAGCTAGGAAAAGCTTTTTCGTAGGTACTGATTCGCAATAAACGTTAAAACAATTACATTTCAAGTGAACACCACAATATCAAGCCTGATAAAGAAGGTTGCTTCATATTGACGGCTGTCACTACCAAGAAAGTGCAATAAACATGTTTGTAATGAAAATAACAGACCGTGCAATAAAATTAAAAATTCTCGATATTATTTAAAGAAATAACGTGACAACACTCGACAGATTACACAATAAATTGCGCCCTTATATTGAAATTGTTGACAAGTACCAAATGTTTATCGATATTGTTTACCGTATAATTGTTCAGTGAGTCTATATTTGAGTAAAATATTGGAAATAATTATTACACTTTTAACCTATGGTACACAAACTTGGTCTTTGACTAACATCCAGAAGTCCAAACTCAAGGTCTGCCAACGAGCAATGGAGCGCAGTATACTAGGCGTTAAGTTAACGGATCGTGTTCGAAACACAATACTGCGCTCCAAAACAAAGATAGCTGACGTGGCTCAAAAGGCTGCTCAACTTTAATGGGACTGGGCAGGACTTGTCTGCCGCAAACAGACTGACTGTGGGCCCAAATAGCTCAGAATTGGTGAACTAAGACATCGAGGCGAGGTCGCGGCAGACCACGTAGGAGATGGCGGGACGAGCTGAAGAGGTTCCGTCAAAATTGGAAGGAGGACGCGCGAGCTCGCGAAAGATGGAAGGAGTGGAGGGAGGCCTTTGCCCAGGAGTGGGACAGCGTAGGATGACATAAAAAAAATATAGTTAAGGAGATCTAAATGCAATTACTTATCATCTCACAACACACCACAAAACAACAACAACACAACACAACAACTGCTATGCAACTTTTAAACAGGTTTCTGAAATAGCTGTGAAGCCTGACGGTGCTTGCTTAAGATAATGTGAAGTGGTGATTTAACGTAGGTTTAGTTAAGACATTAGCCTACGATTGTTCAGCTTCAATTTTGAACCTTATTGCGTACGTCAATGTAAGTTACTATATTGACAATAGATTCATTAATATTATTTCTTTGTCAAACAGCTTTGTCAAGAAATATGATGATTTGAATTAATGAGACATTTATGTAAATTGAGCAAAAGCTTCAACAATAAGTTGAAAATACGTCTGAAAGTTATAAATTATAATACAAAATCTTTTCGTCATTATTGTAGGTTATTTTTCTAAATGATGATAAAATTTTATCTCTGCAGGTGTTCAGAAATTTATATCTAGACTTAAATACACCATCCCTTGTAATATACAATTCGTCATCATGTGAACATTATTATGAAAATTGTATTGCTTAACAAGTTTCGGCAGTTATTGATTAATGGTATATGGGCACGCAACAATTTAGGCAGGTGCTGTGATGTCGGTAAATTGATAATTTAGTATGGCAGGTTGCCTTGGAGCGTATGAGTTTGAACCGCGGTGCAGCCCGAGATATATGGCGGGATAAACTGTGGCGCCGTGTTAGGAGATTACCGGTTCGACGTATGGGGACGTTTCAAATGTTCAATACGGACCGATTGAAAATGATGGACTTTCCTGCCGACGGATAAAATCGGTAATTCGGTCCATTTGGAGCTGATTCCGTTCTATTACGTTAATGGATTAGATTCAGTTTGTAGCCTTCGAGCTTTGCGAATGTGCGTACAGTGTATACAAATTGATTTTAAGGATTATGTTTTCTTATTTCAAAGTGTACGTAGATAAGTAATATGTACGTATTATTTATCATTTTCTCGAATGTGTGTTTGTGACATGTGTGTGATATTATACATCTATGTAACTACGTTTACAAAATATCATATCAATTCGTAGAATACTAGTCTTCACTTTTGTACAGTTATTATAATACGCTATTTGTTTTACGCCAATTTAATGTTGTAGGTAATCATTGCTGAGTTCCGTTCGTTGTTCATGAAAAGTAATATTTTTTATCGTAAAAAAAAAATCGTTTTTGGAGAATGGTTTTTTAAACGTTTTAGGAGTTTAGTTGAGACTGTAAATAAATTGGCCAATACTGATTGACCTTCTTTAGAATCGATTAATCATTTCATGTCGTGATTGCCTATTGGTTAAGGACTCGACTCTTATGCACGACGTTGTGGGTTCCAGTTGAGGCAAGTACCTATGTGGTTTTTTCTGTTCATAAGTATGTACTTTCGTAGTTTAAGCTAGTCAAAAAACATCGTAGGGAAACATTGAATTATTTTGTTGCGCAAACAGTTAGGCTACATGCTAAAGAAAATACAAGAAATCCTCAAAAGGGCAAAGGCCTCCCCTTTTTTCTTCCAAACCTCCCTGAAACGTATATACATATTAATTTAAGTCTGAAAACGTCAATCCGCCTTGAGTAAGCGTAGTGATTGATGCTCTTGCCTTCTCTGTATGAGAAGAGGCCCTTGCCTTGCAGTAGGACAGCTGGACAGTTACAGGCTTGTATTATTATAATTAATAGTTCCGACGATTACTTTAAATTAGTTGCAGCAAATGAATAAAACTAAACCGCACTAAACTAAGCTTCATTAATATTTAAACTACAAACTGTAAACCGGATGCACGTTTTAATTTAAATGTTGATTTAGGTAGCCATTACATAATTAACTACAAAATTTAACCCTGACCCAAATGCAATGGTATTATGTATTTAGGCGGGTTTGTTATTTACTAGGAGCGCCTCGCGGTTTCACCCGCATAAGTCTTGATCCTGTGGGAATATCGGGATAAAAAGTATCCTATGTTATTATTATCATTATTTGGCTAGATACACTAGTAGCTAATTAGCTGATGCGGGTGTATCAATTAACTTATATTTAATCTGTCCATTTGATTCTTGAAGCAGTTTATTGTGGGAACTGTCGCATCATTTTTCGGGAGCCTATTCCATGCTATTACAACTCGGTTAGACAAGAATTGCTTCAAAGGCTTTTTTTTATGTATTTTCCCATAATTTTAGGGAATGCCCACTCAAATGTTTGGTTGGAATTCAGAGTGCCAGTGGTCATAAAGGCTGGGTAGTATTTCGTAGTGTTCTGTAACAATTTTGTACGTCTCAATAAGCCTACCCCTTTGTCTACGCCGTTCCAGTGTGATAAGGTCTTTGAGGCACTATTCGTAAGGTAGATTACGCATGTTGCGTACCATCTTGGTTACCCTTCTTTTAACATTATAAAGTATAGTGCTGTCTTTTTTAAAATTTGGGTCCCAGATGACATTTTCTTGTTTCGAGAGAGAGGTCTTATGTAGGTCTTGTTCAACTTGACAAATCTCTTAGGCTTCAGGCACTTGAATACCTTGCGTATGACGTAAAGTTTCTAGCTCTTTTGATAATGGTCTAATCATATGCCAAATTTAATCCAAATCCGTTCAGCCGTTTTAGCGTGAAAGCGTAACAAACAAACGTACAAAAAATCAAATCTCTTTAAAATACCTATTAGTTTAGATTATTGGCACGGAAATTCTAGATAATAATTAAAGGCACTGAAAAGGTAAGTACAACTATATATATATATGGGTGGTACTTGGTGGTACACCTTAATATTTATTTATTTAGTATGTAAATTTTATTTATTATTTATTATTTATATGGTAAAACCTCTCTATGTATGTATCATGTATTGTGTATTTCTTTTGTTGGAGATTAGGATCTCCAACAAAAGAAATACGCGAAATAATAATTTAGGAATAAATAAATTTAAGGAAAACGGGTACGGGTTTTTTTTTCCGGATGGGAAATCATCAAATGAGCCCTCCCGCTCTGGGTGGAGCGGAAGGGAGTGTCAGACTCTTACTGACTAAAACCCACCCATGTTCCTTCCTTTGCCCTTTATGTACCGGGGTAGCGGTAACCCTTTCGGACAATCCCGCTGAACGGTTACGGGTAACAACTTATTTACTAACGCAAGTGATAAAATAAAATAAAGTGGTACATGCCACTGGATACCCGTAAGTAATTCTAGATAGAAAGTAGCTATTCGTAGTTGCGTTGCATACGCAATTGATTTTACACGTTTTCCAGCAACTCAGAGTACTGAACACTGTTATAACAAAACTCGCATCAAGTCACCGGGGAATCTCTTCGTATATAGAAAAGACGTAAAAATTCACACCCACGCCGTTAAATCCATGCATAAAATATTAAAAGATTTCTACCACGAAGTTCAAGAAAATTTCAAATAAAAAGTAAATTTCATTTTAAAAGTAGCCCAGGCCCTGCCCGCGGCTACGAATCTGGCCCCGAACCAGGTCGTTACTCTTTGCCTCAAAGAGGTCGATACAAAAAGCCTCTCACAGGAACCTATTCATTTTGTTTCTCTATTATTAAGTTTTCTGGACTTCCAAAGTAGCAAGAAACTTTTTAATGACATACCATACTTCGGTCCTTTTTGTAGCAGTTTTAATTTAAAGCTTCACAAATAGCTGTTATATGGAATGGACAATTTTAATATCAATCCATTAATCATGCACAATAACCACGATCCAATGAAAATTAGAATGCTACAGAGCTATTTATTTATTAAATTGATAATAATAAAACAAAGAGCTTGGCTGTCGCGTCATTATGTTCATAATAATTAATGGAAAAGCTACGCACCTAATACATAATTAATTACCCACAACATGTTTCCGATATTTTTTCAACTTTAGGACAATATTGTCAGAATATTAGCCGTTTTTGCACATAATAACTGCGTATTACTTGCAAACAAGTTGACAATGGCGCGGCACATTCCTCTTCGTCGCGCCGTGGTTGCCTCCGAGATGAGACACGGGAACTTTGAGAGTAATTCATGGTCTGCGGTTTCAATGAAAAGCTGCACCTCCGGAGTGGTTTCCCTAATACATTGTGCCGCAATCTATAGGCCCTGAGCAGTTCACAATGAAAAATGTGGTGCGAACGTCGTGTTTATTTAACAAGGTTGGGGGTAGGCGCACGTAATTTATTAGCACAGATAAATTTTAGCTCTTAAACGCCGGGAGTGGGCGCAAAACGTATTGCCGCTATTGACGATAACGAAGTGTAAGCTCTTATGAATTGGAACGGGTTTTATCAAATCTGTATAAGTTTGTAACTCAAGTCTCATCTGAACTAAGTTTGTTGCAGTGTTACCAGCTATTCCGGGTTGACTTGGGAATTGGTAAATATCGTTATCTCCTATAGTTGCTGAATGTTATAGTAATACAACGTATGCCCGGTTCTATTGTTGGATACTGCGGAAATTAATTAAATATGATCCTTATTGAACGTGCGGCTATTTAAACTAAGGTAGATATCACGTAAGAAATCTATTCTTAACTTCAATGCAATAGAAGTCGTTGCAGGTACTTGCGGTTAGAAACTACTTCGCGCTTACATTTGGTAACATATTGTTGAAAGTGTAATACTTTGGTATGCATTTAGCGAACTACATATAAAGTTTGACAGTTTTCTGCCGCGATATCTGAAATAGGTTACAATTTCCTGTACGAACGAAACAAAATGGGCATCGAGTCTTAATAAAAATGTTATAAGCGATTAAGAAAACTTGTCACGAATCTAACAAATTCACACGTGTAACATTGTGTGCCGTCAACTTTCCGTGTACAAGCGGCACTCACTGCCGTACGAGGGAAATTACTTGAACGCTTCAACATTTTAAGGTATTTTAAAGCTCCCTCTGAAACGTGTTATGTAGCCGTTTGGAATGACAGCATTACTTTTACTTTATAATTTTCCCGTGTCGTACATATGCGTTGGTACTTTAGTAATTTCATGTTCCTTTTATTATACCTCTACTTTGTGTTTAAGTTCAGATGTTATTGTTTCGTTAAAGAGGTGCTCCCACGTATTTCAAACGCTTATTGTGAGATCAACTAACTTTATTACGGCTGAAGCCCAACAGGCTGATTCTAATCTGTGATTATACAACCCCATGGAATATTTCCCACGTTAAACGTTGCGATTAACTTAACAATTAATGTTAATATATGCGAATTTGAGTTTAAAATTTATTTCAACGGATTTGTATTAGCGGGAGTAAATTGGGCGACCGCACGTTTCCAAAATTGCGCTTGCATTAACGTTTTGTTTGTTTGTAGGTAACTTCCCTGTCAGTTTGGTTGCTAGTCTGACAGACCGTGTAGGTACCACCTGCGCAATGTGGATACGCCTTGTTCTAACTACATTTCTCGGTGATTGACATCTAATTAACCACCGCGTTTACATCCCTAGGGGCACGTGCGTCATTATGTACTAGACATTTCTCAATTACGTTACTAACATGAACAGAGTTTCAGTATTGAGCTCAAAGGCAGGCATTTGATATTTTGATTCACACACGATTACATCAGTTAGCAGTAAAGATAAAAATGCAATTTCCTCTTTCAGGTTGGCTCAGGATGTTTACATCATTCATATCAAAACAAATCAAATGAACTGATGTATATACATACATTATCCCATCTACACATTCTTCACTTACATTGCGTCCATTGTAAGGTATCCTAAACCCACATACTTCATTAAAATAACTAAGGTATTATAAAATTCAGCAAAAATTCAGATGAAAGCTCAGCTGTGAATGTAATAGGATGGGCACACTGTGTACAAAGGGACCCTTTTAAACAAAAGTGAAGCATGCGAAAACGTAATTAAGAACAGTGGGTTAATTCCCCTTTCACGTGCCTATATGAATTAGCAGAGTTACCGAGCTGTATTGGATATACGGGTCCCTCCCGGACACTCTGAAACTATAGAATATTAAAGGATAGCTTAGTCAGCCTATAATAATAATAAAATAAATGTTTGGGTATGTCGGAAGCGTTGGGCATCAATGTTACTGGCTTAAAGCAATCGTTGAAGGAGCGCTTCTTTGGCCGCCTGAAAAAAGTATTTAGTAGTCTTTTATCAGGCGAAAACAAGGTGCGCGCCTTCAACGGTTGGGTCATGCCAGTTTTGATGTACTCTTTCGGCATACTCAAATGGACTCAGACCGAACTCGACGCCCTGGATAGGAGGGTCCGTACGCTGCTGACTGCAAATCGAATGCATCACCCACGGTCATCTGTAATGAGGCTGTATATCCCGCGAAAGTGTGGAGGTCGAGGCTTTTTAAACGCTAAGAATCTCCACAATCGCGAGATATGCAGTCTCAGGGAATATTTCCTAGAAACGTGGGGATGCATCGAGATGTAGTCGCGGTGGACAAGGGACTCACCTCGCTTTCCTTGGGTAAAGAGAACTGGCGCAAACCAGTAGTGCTTGACGCTAATGAACGCATGGAGGTATGGCAGAGTAAGGAGCTTCATGGACGCTTCTTCCGGGCCCTACATGGGCCTGATGTAGATCTACTAGCGTCCGTAGCCTGGCTGCTTTTTGCAATTATGGACGAAGTTATGATGACGAACAATTACCGGAGATTTATTGTGAAAGACAGCACGGTTGACATCTGTCGGGCATACCACCGGTCGGGGGAATCAATCAGGCATATTATCTCCGGGTGTTCTCGTCTAGCTAACGGAGAGTACTTGCATAGACACAACCTTGTAGCCAGGATAATCCATCAGCAACTTGCTCTGAAATACAACCTTGTGGAATCGGAGGCGCCGTATTACAGGTATGTGCCCGACCGAGTTCTCGAAAATGGAAATATCACATTGTACTGGGATCGATCCATCATCACTGACAGAACTATTGTTGCCAATAAGCTTGATATAGTGGTGGTGGATCGATCAGAGCGGCGCGCAATGGTTGTTGACATAACCGTCCCGCATGATGAGAACCTCGTGAAAGCCGAGAAAGATAAACAAATCAAGTATCTTGACTTGGCTCGCGAGGTTGTCGATATGTGGGATGTGGACTCAGCGATCATTGTGCCGATAGTCGTGACAGCCAGAGGTTTAATAGCCAAGAGTCTCGACCAATCCCTGAGGAGGCTCTCATTGGGCAGCTGGATCAAGGGCTTGATTCAGAAAGCGGTACTTCTGGACACGGCTCGCATTGTCAGGAGGTTCCTCTCTCTAGAGCCCTGACCACCGGTAACTTGGACCCTGTTCCCGACACCAGTGGGGTACTATTCTTTTTATTTTTAAATGTTTTTAGACTTTTTACATACTAATATTTAAAAATATAACTTATTATATGTGTTTACATTCAAATAAAGGAGATAAAGATAATAATGCTTATTCACAGAAAAAAATGTGATGGTGTGTGGTGTAAAATGGTTCTAGGACATACCGGTTTGCTTATGATGTTTTCCTTCACCGTTTCGAGAGCAGTGGTAATGAAATAATTTTAAGAAAGTAAAGCGCCTGCTTAGGTTAGGTCGCAGCCACCACTACTCCCTGGGCCACCACTGCTCGGTGGGCCACCACTGCTCGGTGGACTACCACTGCTCACTGGGCCACCACTGCTCAAATCAAAATCAAAATATTTTCTGCTCATTGGGCCACCAGTGCTCCTTGGGCTACTACTAACTGGGCTGCCACTCCTCGCTGAGCTACGACTGCTCACTGAGCCACGACTGCTTACTAAGCCACGATTGCTCACTGAGCCACGATTGCTCACTGAGCTACCACTGATCACTGGACCACCAATGCTCGCTGGCCCACAACAGCTCACTGGGCCACCACTGCTCAAATCAAAATCAAAATATTTTCTGCTCATTAGGCCACCAGTGCTCCTTGGGCCACTACTAACTGGGCTGCCTCTGCTCGCTGAGCTACGACTGCTCACTGAGCCACGACTGCTCACTGAGCCACGATTGCTCACTGAGCCACGATTGTTCACTGAGCTACCACTGATCACTGGACCACCAATGCTCGCTGGCCCACGACTGCTTCCTGGGTCACCACAACTCACTGTGCCATAACTGCTCACTGGGCCACCACTGCTCGGTGGCCCACGACTGCTCCCTGGGTCACCACAACTGCTCACTGGGCCACCACTGCTCGGTGGCCCACGACTGTTCCCTGGGTCACCACAACTCACTGTGCCATAACTGCTCAATGGGCCACCACTGCTCGGTGGGCCACCACTGGTCGTTGGGTTACTACCGCTCATTGAACCACGACGGCTCACTGAACCACCACTGCTCACTGGGCCACCACTACTATAAAAGGATAATAGGTAATTATAACGCGACAATATGGTGTCATTAAAATTTTACGCGTCATTGATTTTGTTTCGAAAACTTGTTCGGAAGGATGTACCCCTGTGTATTCGACGGACACGCGATATCGGGAAAGTTTCAGGATTCCGGCAAAGAACTAGCGTGTTCAATTTATTACCGAGTTCAAAAGATAAATAAAAAGGTTATTACGATAGGAACATGTTTATTATAAAGTGAATTATGATGGGATGTGAAATTGAACGTGAAGTTTATCTAGATATTGTCTCAATCTGCGCTATTACGGAACATCCCTGGGTTTCCTGTTTTGCCCTCCGTGAAGTTTATGGTTTAATCCTTATCCTTAAATCAGTGTCGGGTTCATTTGTCAATATGTGGGGACTGATATACTGCCATGGGAAATTTAAGTTTACCTACGCGTATCTCTCAGTTTACTAGCTTTCTAAAAAGACACTTTTTGCCATTGCATCTTTGGGACTATTTTTCCAAGAAAAAACCATCGTACCCCAAAATTGCCAGAAACTGACTTTCTCTCTGTTTCTAGTTTCTTGAAGCGATTTAACAGAAATGAGAAAGTTGAGTAGCTACGATGATACGTAAGAATCTTCCAAGTCTTTCTCATTTGTGGGGAGGGAGAAGGGGATATGATGTATGGGAGAACTCATGCGGCGACTACAAGGAAAAGGGAACGAGAATTAACTGGTACTCGTAGTGGCTTTGTGAGTCTGAATGATGTTTTGTTTTGATTTATGGTTATTTAATATATAAAACGGTTAACCTAGTGGAGGTTAATCGTTTTTTGACAGATTGAACTAGTGAGCAATTATATATTTTTGTCAAAACTGATAAACGTACGATACATGTAATGTCTATAAGAAGTCATAAATAAGATAATTCAATAAGATTAGGTGGTTTATATTTATTTTATTACGAATTTTATAGTTACCTTTTACGTAATCTGAAATAGTAACGTTTTAAGGCAGCTGTCAAAAAGCGGTTGACCTAGTGGACAGAATATATGTACTTACTTGCTTGAGAGTACATTCCATAAATAGATGTTATAAATGTCACAATTTAATTAAATACTATCGTTCCACATTTTAACTTTTTGACTTAGAAGAAAGTTAAAAAGATACGTAGTGCAACTTTGTAGTGTAAGCAGCTTGTCTCTATATAAATGTTTTTTTACTTCTTGCAACAATTTATTTTTATTTTTTATTTATAATCAATTTACAAAAAGAAACATAATTGTTACAGATTTAATCAGAAAACGTGACCAGTTGGCATGATATGACATAAAAAAACCAGCCTACTTCAAAAACTCACAATAACATACATTTCCCTAACTTCTTCAATTAGACGTAATCGCCAGTCTCCGAACGTCAAATATTTTCACATGACGTGATGCTTCTTTGATTAATTAATCATCCAATAATTACATTATGGACGATCCAAACACCGCCTTCTGTTCTCAAGGTCTGTTCCCATATCGGAGCAAATATTTGTGTGCCCTACATATTTGTTCCCAGTCTAGATTTTTGGTTAGGTGATTTGTGTGTTTATTTATACCCCTACGAAGGTAAATAAGGCTGTAATTAAAACTTTTGGTTCAATATTTTTAGTGATAGATTGTGAAAGTTAGAAATGAGTACATTTTAATTTAAATTATAGTGTGTATCAGCAATTTGGTTATTTTACAAAGAAATCGTAAGTACAACCTTTGTAATCTCAATTAAGTGGGCTATATAGCCGTAAATTATCAGTTTTTTTAGTGCCAGGTACCCTAGACTGAGACCTAGCCCTAGACCTACGTTTCAAATATCTAGTCCTTGAGAAGCCAATTTAATTCATATGTTTATGTTGTGATACTCATAGATTGTTAATTTTGTAAATATGTTGTTACCAAACTAGTTTCAGAAGCGCGACACGCCCTGAAACCTAGATATATTGTTTTAGTTTTCTGTAGATCTAGAGACTAGCCTGAGGTTTCTATGTGTAACTTGGGAATCGGTTCAGCACTTTTAGAGTTATTTAACATGTAAAGTTTTTAATTAAAAAGTTATTTTTTGCCTAATTACTGTGAAATATCTTTTCAGCGGGAACAGACACAGTAAAGTAGTAGTAGCTTTGGTAGATAAATAATTTTATTTATAAGGAATTTTGTGCATAACATGTGCATGATTTTGATACACTGCATCGCAGCATCGCAGCATGCCCTGTATACATAACCATGTTTAGCGGTAAAAAATTAGAACAAACAAAACTTTAAAACTGGAAGCGATTTGCTGTCCTCGCTAAGGTAAAGGTGGTCGGTATTAAAAGCGCGCATGAAAATTTTATAAATTCTTAGTCATCGGCAAGGTAGGTACTTTATACCATCTAATACTTCAAATAGAACCCTTGAAGAGGCGCTTGCGGGTAAGCGCCTCCTGGACACTTATGAAGACGTATCGTTTCGGTGTTATTATTTCTACGTCAAGAAACCCCATCCCGTCGAGACTTCAAGACACAGCCGTCTGCTGAGTTCTCGAAGATATCCGTAACGTATCGGTGCAGGATGTCCACGCCGCCTGGGCTGGGAGAGACCTACCCATACTGGGATAAACATGGATAGGCATACAGCCTCCTTGAACTCTTCGCGTCCAGCGATCAGGCCCGTCTGGCACAGTATTAAAGTTTTGTATGGTATAGTTGATTGTATTTTCGCGATTACGATTTTAGTTCCATGGAGAAAGTTGTTCAGTTTGACGGTAGTGGTACAGACCATCAAACTGAACAACTTTCACCACCTTTAAATTTGACCACACATTTCTGAAATATGCTTCAAACTGAATGGAAATACTGAAACGTCCTCAGAAAAACAGACGATCAAAAATAGAAGAATCCATACCGCTGTAACTCCAAAACTTTCACAAAGAATAATAAAACCTAGACATTACATGAATACAAAAGCGTCAAACAGAATTATTCTCCGTAAAATTTCCTCGGAAATCCCTCCATAAACCTATCATTAGCTATAAACGGGAACAGTTAAAATAAAAACGTTAACGACGTTATTAAAAAGAATAACAGTGAAATCTGTTGCTCGGGATTCTCCGCACTCCTTTATAACGGCTTACATTGAAACACTGGTGTCGGTGAGCATTTGGCTTTAATTGTTCCTCGCTGGAACGACCCACAATCTGTTGGCAGGGGGTGTTCCAATTCTCATGGCAATACAAACTTTCCTTGTCCACGAAATATCGCCTGTTTACTGCTGCCTTCGCGACTACGTGATCTGATTGAGAATTGGACAATTAGTGACACGTGACTACAGATGTTTACGAATATTTCGTGCTAAACCAGTGTTGCTTCAATGTCAAAGTCACATTTTCAGAATTAGTCCGTGTCCGTGTTTGGACTCGGACTGACCCGTAAATTCGATAGTTAGATGTTGTTTCATGTCTTGGCGCCAGAAGGTGTATACATATGTATATTCAACTGTTAGCTAACTTACAAAATGTCACCATGACCTACATAAAACCTAGTGAACTTATTTATTATGATCTATAAATCAGACAAGCAGTATTAATATAAAAATTAAATACGAACTTCTTAGAATAATTCCACTACAAGTTTTGATTACGAAACGACTATTTCTCTCAAGAAATCTTCTGAAAGTTTCGGAAAAACAAGGGATTGTTGAAGAAAGCTGTGACTGCGATCAAATCTACTTCATTTAGTGAACGTGATACACGAGTGCAATAACAAGATCTCAATTCTTTCTATTCTCTCTTCTTTTAAGGAAAATTACGCATTTCACTGGCGGACAAACACTGTCGAGTATCGAACAATCCCGTGATTTAAATATGATTTCTAGAAGTGAAATTGGAAATAATATACTCTATGTAGATATTATCTATCTTCTATATTCTATTATATATTATTTATCTTCTATAGCCTCGCAAAAACCAGGAAATGGGCCTCGACTTGAACGATTATGATAAAACTGTTGTAAGTTTTTGTGCGAGCGCCGGAAAAGGTTTCTAACAAAAAAAATATATATGAAAAGGGCATTGCAATGCATAAACTGCCGGACATTAGCTAGTTATTACAAAAAATGACACTGTTTTCCGCACGAAGAGTCAGCAAAAATAAAAAATACGACATACGTATAATCGCGAAAGTATATTAAAATTTAGATAAATTACTTTCAAAGCGAGCACAGTAAGCAGCGATTCTCCGCCAAACGGTAGTGTGCGATACATTTTCCTTATAAAAATATTCCCAGCAAAGCGGAGTTTTTCTTTATTCACGGTCCGCGCACCTGCCGTCTAGAGATGCAATGAAAATTTGTCGTCTTCTTGCCAAATTTGAACTTATTCTTTGCAAAAGCAACGATGTTTTAGCTCCTTTCCTTATATTTTGATGATGAATATTTGAGAAGTGCTGTTTCATAAAGTTTCTTGTGACCGAAATGAAACTGTACAAGCAACGTTGAATGACAAAGCAGCTTATAAGGATGCGCTCTGTCTTCAGTAAATATATCTGCATAATCTTAAAATTAAAGTTTGCTCAAGTTCTGATGGCATGCATCCAGTTTTGAATTCGCTATTTTTCAGTTTGTTTAAGTGTACTATGGTGTTTACTGTAAAGTGCTGTTTGTTTGGTAGACGAATGGTTTTTATGTTCCACTTTGCGTGCAACGTTCTTTGATTGATTGAGGTTGTGTGATGGCGCAAGTTTCGGTATTAACGAGATTAATCAAACAAGGAGCATGTTTATCGGTTGTGCGTTGTGTTTAGATATCGTGTGACAGGCACGATAAAAGTCTTAATAAAATCAGCAAAAACCCCAGTCTTATTTAGAATCCGTTATATAAAGATTTATTATTCTCACATAAACCCAAACATAAACATATGGACACGATTTATTCAGAGACGCTAAACCAGTCCACAAATCAAGAAACGTGTAAAAAAGAATTCACCGTTATTGAGATGGAAGCATGGCAAAGGCGGCGTCGTCCTGCCTTATTCATGAGCCAGGGGCTCCACACCTTGACTCCTATGTGGAACTAACGTTGGCCATTTCCACCACAAATTTTTCGAACACTTACAAACTCTTACAAAACTTTAATAGAATTGCGGTCTCTTTAAGGTAGCCTTCTTTTTATCATCGCCAACGCTGGCGTTTGCAAATTTTGATTGCGTCGGCGAAGTGGAACGATGATTTGTTTGTTGAATGAATTTGTTACTTTCTTTGACATTTGAATTGGATCGGGTTGAATTAATAGAATACGCGTTGAGTGCTTTTGTTATTGTAATAGCGTTATGACACGCATAAGTTACAGTCCGGCCGTCGAGGGAATGCGTTCTAGACACCCGTTACTTTCATACAAACGCATAGGTACGTGGTTTGCGAATTTGACTTTTATTAGTTACTAGAATTGTCGCACTGACAGCTGTCAGGAACGAGGACTATAATTATCATCTATTCATTCTGTCACACCTATATATTCTTTATTTTCGTTCAGAATATTTGACCTTAACCAAATATTATATAAGTTCGGGGTCATACCTACTACAAAACGTAGTTAAATTTGGTAAACATACTGAACAATTGAAATTCAAATAAAATGAACTAAATCTTGATCACGTAGCTCCGATATCAAAGTGTACGCCAAGAATCTGAAACTTAATGAGAATCCAGCACTAATTGGAATGCTCGTTTCGTCCCGTCTTGTGATAGGGGATTAAAACTTTATTATTTACTGAACGATCTTTACGTGACACACACCGCTTTATTAAATGCGTTACTGACTTAACAATGTCATATATGCGTAGCATAAAATTACTCCACATATTAACTTCTAAGCAAAAAACCTTAACATGGAAATTGCTACGATCAGGGCGGTATATAGCTAGTCACCTTCTTTCAATAAACGTTTTTTTCATAAATGAAGCATATGCCTACTTACAGAAATGATTCGGACTAGTAGGCTCCGCTGTCCGTCCGTCCGTCCGTCCGTCTGTCTGTCAGCCGGCTGTATAACAGTAATATGTAGACAGTTGAAGTTTTCAAAGAGTATGTTTTTCTATTGCCGCTATAACAAGAAACAATAAAAATAAAATAAGTTAACAATTAAAAATACAAGAAACGTGTTTTTTTCGGCATTTTGTGCCTTGTGGTACGGAACCAATTCAAGTTCGAGTTCGACTCGAACTTGCCGGTTTTTTTAAACATCGTGGTTTAGAAAGCATCTGTGTCAGTCAGTTGACTATCCGTCTCGCAAATGGTCGTTGGAATACATGCTGATGAAATGGAAAAAGTAATAAGCAGAAAACTTGCTATGGAAGCTGGGATTTTACGCTGCATTTTATTGCTGCACTTTAGAATTAGGTTAAACGCGATAAATTATGGCACCACATTTTCCTATTTCTATTAACAATAGCCAGCTCAGCTCTCCAAACGCATTCGCAACCATTGAATTGTGTACAGCCCGTAATGTGCAAATCTCTATAATATTTCAGCTTCAGCACCGGAGAGTAATAGCAGGATATTGCACCAAGATTTACAATACCGCTCGGCGCCAACGCAGTTCCTGCAGTCGCGTCATGATAAATACCAAGACATCGTTTACTTTTATTAAAGTGTTTTCTTTAAGCAAAATAGACACAAAGGATGAATCCAGAGAGTAACTTTCGTACATATATCTAAAGGAGAGGTAATAAAATGCAGTTGGATTATACACTTGCAGTAAACACAGTGTTTGCGGCCACCGCATGCGGGCGTTTTTCATCCGCAACAGCAGAGAGCGCAGATACCGGCTACCATCCTTCATGTTTACGTTAGCAGATGATGTGTCTGTCTCCGAAGCTATACCTATAGTCTTACACCAAAATTAAATTGTCTTTATTCCAAGCTAAATTGATCAAAATTCAGCATATAGTTTTCAACCCTTAAAATCTGGCAAATATAAACTGTCCTACTGAACTGAACGCCAAAATAAAGTAACTAGCATAAATCTTGCTATTCTTAAATAGAGTCTCGTGATCTGCCCTTATTTAATGTATTCCTTGCGCAAAGAAAGTTTAAATTGTATTTTTCTACAGAGAACATCCGCTACGCTCATTGTGTCCGGCGCCCGAGCGTTAACGAAAGGCTTTCGTTTTAAAACGAACAAGGAGCTTAATAAATTGTTTGCACCCGCTTTATTTCCAATAGAAAATGTAGTTTATCAAATACAAATCAATTTCTCGTTTAGTTATTGAAAGGGATACAATCAATTGACTGAAAGCTGAAATATTAATTGTTGAAGAGAATTGGTGAAATTCATGTTACCGACTATGTTCATTTTATAGAAACAAAATTGGTTATGGAAAGTGAAATGAATTAGGCTTGGAATAACGAATTTTTTACAAAAATAGTTAACGTGAATTTACAAAACTTTGTGGTTTTGCAATATCGAATATATTAATTTGTACCTTTTTTTTTTTTTTTGGGATGGGAAATCATCAAATGACCCCTCCCGCTCTGGGTGGAGCGGAAGGGAGTGTCAGACTCTTACTGACTAAAACCCACCCATGTTCCTTCCTTCGTCCTTTATGTTCCGGGGTAGCGGTAACCCTTTCGGACAATCCCGCTGCCCCGGCAGGCTTCGGCCCTGAGGGGCCCCTCGTTATGCTGACATCTCTTCGAGGCGCGCGTGGAACACTTACGCGCCGTCCGGCACGGGCCTGGTCCTGATCGATGTTGCTGGTCAGACATCATAATTAAAAAATTAATTATAACTAGCTGACCCGGCGAACTTCGTAAGTGTCATCGTACCGCCTCAGAATCAATAAATATTGTGTTCACTTACTAGCTGAATTAAATTCAGATATCATCAAAAAGCCGTTTCTTACAAAATGTATGACAAAATGAATTATCTTCATATATTTTTTTTTCGTGAATTTGTCCCATGTTTTAATTGTTATTCTGCTATCCAGGACTGAGACAAATCCAACAAATCAAAAATCATAAAAACCATTCCAGCCATTCTGGAGCTATAAACGGTGTAACTAACCCGGCTTTTTTTCATTTATATGCCTAGGTAGGTACAAAAATCTAAAAATAATTATCTCTTAAATAATAATATCGACAGTTAACTCGCTTTTTTCTTGAAGTTGTTCTTGTATGGGTTTTATTCAATTCTTGCTTCGATGAACTTACTCGTTCAATATTTTTTGAAGAGCTTCCCAATTAAAGTGTCTTACATACTTCAATCTATAAATATATGTACGTACCAAGTCAACATGTGGGTTGTGATTATAAGGCTTATAAAGTGCATTCTTAGAAGAGGTTATTGATGATTTTATATTTACAGTCTAGCCTCAAACCAGCTTAAATAGGTTCCATAATTCATTCCACATTACGTCGAACATAAACAACAAACTGGCACGTCTCAGGCGCTTAAAATATTTTCTGACATGAAGGCATAATAAAAAATAGCTTGCATAAACCACCCGTGATCGCCAGCAAAGCGGAATGTCAACGGCTTCGGCATCAATCACTTGCGATGCCGGGGATTACTCAAAACGGAGCGTCATCCTCTAGCGTGGAGGCGACGCAAATTTACATAAATAAGCTCATCTGTATTCAACATGCAAGCAGAGAGGAGCCCATGCAACAACATGTGGCATTCAACTTGCAGACCTCTATTATTAATTGTGGACAACTGACGCGAGGGAGCCGTTCCACAGACTCGTCTCACAGACCACGACCCCCGTTGTTTCTACTTTAATGAAAGTGCCAAAGCGCTTAAACTTCCACATTGTTTATTGATTCATATTTGCACAGATTAACCCTCAATTATTTACCTATGTTTACATTAAAACGGTTGTTTAACGTTCATTGTATTTAAAACACCACGCAACAAAAGTGGAAGCTTTCAAATCGTACGCAAACGCCGGAAAAGTTTTCTTGTACGGGCAATTAATAACTTGGAACGCTCCAGAGTAATACTGGCCCAAGTAAACGTGTAAGAGCGCTTCATAATAATACAGTTTAACAACAGAATTAACCCCGAAGGTTGCTATTAAACAAGTTGGTCGTAGATTTAAATTTTGAGCTCGTAAATTAACCCTTCATCCTTTTGAAATAGCAAAGGGATTGGGACCAAATGGTCTATTTGTGAAACGTAATGGGCCGGCCTGGCCGAACGTATTAGACAATTTGGACATATTCTGACTTCACTCTGTTCACATAGCGCCTTTATACTGGATCTTTATATAAAAGGTTGCGGGATACAAAGGATTAAAATAACTATCACAATAAAGTTTCTTTCTATTTTATTATGTTTTCAGCTTTGTATTTTAACTAAAATGTTAGTTGTAAGTGCTTATTTGCCAAACCTTTTCAGTTTGTAATGTTGTTGAAATGTTAGTCTAAAATGTTTAACTGTTTTTTAAAAGTAAAAGCTATTTTACAACATAGTAAAAGGTATTTTACGATTATTCATCATGCAAAGCTGAGGAATTCCTACATCAGGACAGGTAAGTACAGATTGCATATTTGCAAATGGCAAATTTTGATTTTCAGACTACCTCTGTAATTATTTTCTGTGCCAGTCCTCTTGAAGCATTTTCATTAAAATCTAGCTACGAGACATTTTCCTTACAAGGAGATACCTTATTATAAGTACTTTTAGTACTAAGTATAGGTATTCACGTTCGAATGGAGATAATATTAATATGAAAGAAATTATGAAAAGGTAAAGTAGGTCATTTATTCATGGCAGTTGGTATATAACGCTTAGATACAATTATGATTCTTTTTGTGTTGAGAGTTTTTTTTTTTTAAATAATGTCACAACCAATAATTATGCTATGTTAAAAGTACTTTTTCCAACCAACTAAACGATAATTTAAGGGTAAAATAATCAGCTATACAGACGCCAGCACATCAAACTACCCGAAACTGTCAAATTTTCCCAATCAACCTTGAACCAAATTCTCTAGCGATAAAGTTGAAAATCTATTAAAGAAATTTGACAAATTGTACGAGTAGTAGCTTGATGTGCTGGCGTCTGTACCTACGATACAAAACTTCAATACCTACTCGACCCGAATGCATGGGACGAATTTTTTTTTTGCGCGATTACGATTTGGTCCCACTGAGAAAGTTGTTCAGTCAGACGGTCCCTTAAATTTAACCACATCCTTCTGGTACAGCCTGTATATCAAACTAAATTACAATACCTGATGTCATCATCTGCCTAGCCTTTTCCCAACTATGTTGGGGTCGGCTTCCAGTCTAACCGGATGCAGTTGAATACCAGCATTTTACATGGAGCGACTGCCTATCTGACCTCCATATTCCAGTTACTGGGTAATACGATACCCCTTGGTGAGACTGGTGGTCAGACTTTCGGGCTTCTGACGACCCGTAACGACTGTCAATTATCCACGAATGACAACGGCTTAACGTGCATTCCGAGGCACGGAGGGGTCTTGGTATGTAAAGATGGTCACCCATCCACGGACCGACCGCAACAAGCGTGGCTTAACCTGATCGATCGACCCGTGTGGTTTTTGAGGTTAGTAGGTACGTGTAGTACCTACTAACCTCAAAAACTATGTGGAGCAGCGAGCGAAAGCCTCTTAAGACCAGTATTACCTACAACAATTTCTAGAGTATTATAGCATTAAGTCCAAATTTTAGTCAAAGAAAAAATTTAGCTTCGGAATGAGTCTGCTCAGTAAGCAGACTTATTCCGAAGCTAATTTTTTTCTTTCCTTTACTATAGTTTAGGTTCGTACAAAGGGTGTAATTGTAAGTCTCAGTAATTTTACCTTTGACACCTTCACACATTACGTAAGTTGAGGGGCTTGTGGCTAAGTATTAACGGTTACGCTACGCTTGCAGCAGTTGATTCGTGGATGGGCGACCATCTTTACATATTACAACTCCTCCTTGCGACGGAAAGCACGTTAAGCCATCGGTCCCGGCTGTTATTCGTGGGTCAGAAGCCCGAAAGTGTACCCAGTCTTACCAAGGAATATCTTATTACCCAGTAACTGGGTTGTGGATAGACAGTTGTTTCATATAAAATACTGGTATTCAGCTGCATCTGGATAGACTGGAAGCCAACCCAACTTAGTTGGGAAAAACTGCAACTAAAAAAACTAGGCAGATGATGTCACATTTCGTAAGTTGCTCTCCGAACGTTCTAGAAGATGAGTATTTTCTTAGTATTCATGTACAGACACCAGCAGGTCAAGCTTCCCGAAACTGTCAAATTTTACAAATCAACCTGGAACCTTAATGCTTTAGCGATAAAGTTGATAATCTATTAAAGAAATTTGACAGATTGTAGTAGCTTGATGTCTGTATATAATATCAATTATAATAATTGCTTGTGTTTAATGTAAGTTTATTAAAGTTTCACATTACCTATTATTTGTAATTGTGTTGCTCTATTATGATTCGAGAATCTTACTAGAAACTCTCAAAGAAAGACGAAAACAAATCAACAATGGTTTCCTTTTCACGTTATAGTAGAACGTATGTTATCGCCCTTCTAATAAAGTGACAACTAAAAAACCCTTTGAAATAAATGTACAATTTAAAAAGGTACACTCACCCTAACGCACACAGGTGCGTTTAATTAAATTTGTGTAAAAATAATTTGTTTTGTAAACCGAACGGTGTTCTGCGGCCTCTTCCAAACACATTTTGTAACCTGATCTAAATACGGTAAATTAGGAATGACAAACGCGATTAAACGGACCGCCAGGTTTGGTAAAGCTTAATTAAGGATTACGTTACCAAAAAGGACACAAATTACATCCACTGTGTGTTCAGAGGACGAAGGGTTATAGACTGAAGAAAAAAATATAAGAGTTTACATCGATTTTATCCGATGGTCCGAATTTTGGTGAACATATTGAAAATTATTTTCAGAGATTTCCTCTGGACTTTACCTACATTCGTTAAGGTGGTGTTAATTATTATATTTCCCTGGCTGAAACAGCATTCAGAATGTGTATTTAAATTTCATAAACTCTTGTTAATCCTTAAAAGAATAACGAAACGTACCACTGCAAGAATTTATGTATTATTAATGTCTACATTTAACATTTATTCTGAAACACGACTGCGCTACCTTTAAATATAGGTGTTTAAACTCAGCTACAGGCCCTAACGAGGCTACATTATATTTTCCACTTCCCAGTAATAAATCAAGACACTCAAACGAAGCAACAATTCTACAAAAGTAGCAACAAATCATTACGACGTTCCGTACATCCACGTCCCTAAATAAAAATCCGTTGGAGCGTACGCTGGCAACATTCGACTCGTTTATGTAAATCTTGTTGGTGCGTGCTGATGTATTCACGCCTTCTGATTTTTATCGCTGAGTATTTGATTCACTGAGGTGTATGATATATTTACATTTTATCTTCTCATATGATATTATTTGAATGAAAGGAACCGGAATAGCGGAACGACTTGCCAATGGAAACGTTTTGTTGAGCTACTTCAAGTGTAATTATAAACTTTCTGTTTGATATTGATTTAGTTTTTGCAACTGATTGCTTTGTTTTGATTGGATATATTTGAATGTTGTTCCGAATGATTCAGCAGCCGTGCATGAATTTTTGCAGTAACACTTTTGTATGTAAATGAATAAAAGCCTGCTACCGGAACGGAGTGGGTTGATTTCATTCAATAATAATGTAGAGTGTTCACGGGCTTTTTATGTTCCGCACCAGAATAATAAATCGCTTTTCCACCTTTGTATATAAGTGATACCGATTCACGATTGAGCTTTTAAATAGCCTCGAGTAAAGATACTTTAGAACCTTTGAGGTAATTGTATGTCAAACATAGACACAGACAGTTTTGTATGAAATAACTGTCAAAATTTCAAAATTATTCCTCGAATAAAGTTATCAGATAATTGAAAAATCAAATTAATAAATTACATTTAAAAAATAATATTTACCGTTCACCAAAATTATTATTAAGAAAATTAATTGACTTCCCAAATGGACAGTAAATGAAAGAAAAAAGTTAATTGATGAATAAATATAATTATTTATATAATAAATTGAGTGCCCGAAAACTGAATGAGGATATTCAATTTGTAGTCGCAAAAACCACTCTGTTTTAATTTGAGCCTCTTATTTGTTATAGATATATAAAGAATTCCTTTCAAATGTCTATGGAGTACCTTTACCTACATAAATAAGTTATATAAAATGCAAAACATTTGTATTTTCATTTACCCGAGTTTCAGGTAAATTCATAGCCTATTTTTATAGGTTTTAAGTATTGTGATACTTTTGTGTATCGTTCACAGCCAAATATATAGCCGAATACATAAGATCACACCAGAAGCCCAATTCTCGTAATTTATAACGTTCAAAATCTAGTCGCAGTGTCATCTTGGCGACAAACAAATGTCAAAAACTTATTAAAATGTAGGGAAATTAGAGGTATTTTTGAAAGTTCTTAAAGTTACGAGAATTGCCCCTCTGTATTCCTGGAAGGGTTAGGCAGAGATGGACCTATAGTACACCCACATTTCGCCACATGTGTTATGTCCCATGTATTTTATGTTTAAAACCCATGTGATAGGGGGCGAGCCTAATGTCATCAACCGGGAAATGCCGCTACTGAGAAATTCGAGATGGAAAGACACTTAGCCCGATCCGGGAATCGAACCCAAGACCTCATGCTCAGCAGCAGCACTTACGACAACTAGACAAACGAGCCAGTCCGAATATCATTATTATAACTAAGTTTGGAAAGTAGATTAGTAGGTAGTTGTAGTATGATGATGGCCATCTGCCTGATACGATCCTGTGAACTCTTTTAAATCCCCAGGGTGGGCACGTGGGTAATAAGGGTTAGTTATGGAGGGAGGGTTATGAATTTTATAGTTTGTTGGTGCCCTAGTTTTGGCAGACGCTTATTATTTTGTTTGATTACTTTGGTTACGTTATTGGTATTTTTGAAGTAAACATCTGGCAGGTTATATAAATCTTTCGCATATTTATTTCCGTGAGGTTGTGGAAACGTCGTCCGCTTGCACCACAAATAATCAAGTGACTCTGTTTCTGTCAATCATTTAAAGATGACAAAGCCAGAATGCACAAAGGACAAGGAGATCACGCCTTGTTTTCCGGAAGGGTTAGGCAGAGGTGTACTATCGCCAAAACCTATATCTGACCATTTTGAAAACAAAATCCCGTGCACATGATGACCACAGCTGCGTCCATCATGGGAAGTAACATAACTGGCAAAATGAGGGTGTACTATGGACACATCTCTGTCTAACCTATCGGGGAAATACAGGAGTAATGTTATCTTATGTTATAAAAGTATACTATTTGTTGAGTTGGATGTAATTTAGCCGTCCAAATCCCATTTCGCCCACTTAAAAGTCGTACCTATTTAATAGATAGAAATATGTGTTACATTTACAAATAAAAAAGCAATCAGTGTTACCAACCTGTCTGTGTAAAAATGCAGATTAATCCACCTTTAACTAACCGACGTAGCGAACGAGGTTTTAAATTATGTTTCGGCTTTCGTCACTAATTGTGACTCGGTTTACCTTGTTTCAGATTACAACGGTATTATGTGCGTCTGTTTGTGTTGTTGTTGTTAAATTAAATGGGTGGCCCTTGACTAAGATTAGTGAATAACGGAGGATTATTATATTCTTAACATGTAACCATCAAACTACTGATGTCTAGGAATCTCTTAAATTATCCTAAATTGCCATGATTAATCACCATTTTCATCATCATCATCCATCAGCCCGACTTCTCCCACTTCTGAGCATCTCTATATTCTATATTAGAAGGTTTGGTTTCCGAACTTAGTCCTTCAGATGGACCATTGTGTGTGAGCCATGGCGGCCGTCGGTGGTTATTCCAACCAGCTCATCTCCATCCAGACGTTGGTTACATCTCCTGGTCTGTTAAGAAAATCTGTGTAAGATCTGGGTGCTCCGATAGTTTCTGTCCTAATCTGGGTGACGCCTGTACATTCAAAGAGCACATGCGGAACCATTTTGCTCAACCTCCATGTAAGCCCTGCTAAGGGACTCTCCGTTATGCCTATTGTGCTCAAGTGTTTGTTTAGCGAGCAGTGACCCATGATTGTCCCCGTCACTAGGCGCAGACCGATCCTGTCCAGGGGTAATACTCATCTGGTTAGCCTGTCATCTAAGGATGGTATAGCTTCCCTGGACTGCCTGCAGCCCAGTGTCGAGGTCCACCAGCTCTCCGCATGTATGTGGGTATAGGCCTCTCTTTTCTTGTGCCAATCACCACGCTCTTGTGGCGTGGGGAACACTATGTTGAATACAGACAAATTGGTGAAGGAGAAAGCTACTAACCATTTTCCTGTTCAAAACCTAAAATCGGTAACGGTTATCGGTTGTTCTAAGAACTTAGGTAATCTTTTATTTTTTTTCTTTCTTTTTTTTATAAAACGTTGCCCCACACTAGGAATTACTCCTGTATCGTGAGTGCGTTTACAAACATTTAATCTCACATACACAAACAGCCAGACCCGGAACAACTACCTGTAGGCAATACAAATATTTGTTCCGTGCGGGAATCGAACCCGGGACACGCAGCGCAGCAGTCGATCGCTCAGCCACTGCGCCAACCGTGTCGTCAAATAATAATCATCCTATAATGTTCCCACTGCTAGGACACAGGCCTCTCGGTGGTGGTGTGACCCGTAATCCACCACGCGCGCCCAATGCGGGTTGGTAGATGTGAAATGCCTTCGAATTATTGAAAATCCTAAACTCAAGTTTATCGACAGGCGGAAGAAAATTATATTTTAATAAGTTGCTATTTAACACGCGGTAAAATTGTTTCACGATGGCTTTTCTACTTTACAAAGATTAAAGTTACAAGGGTCTTTCATTAGCAAACTCGAATTGCGTAGGACAAGAAATATGAGCCAACTTCGATCATTGAATCGAAGACGCCCGAACGCCTTTGAATAGAATTTATACAGAAAAACCTGTCAAATGCGAACAGCGAACTGAGGATAATTGTTCCGTAAGTTAATTTTATTCCTTCACTTTTCGTCGAGTTACAGAAATAAATTAGAGAAAAGAGGCTTACTGAAGTTAAATAAGAAACAATCAACAGCGAACAAAAAGTACTTTTGTAATAAGATTTTAGTTTTGATCATAAGCTCTTTAACGTTCTATTTTTAGGAAAATGGCCACGACTGCCGCAGCTCCGCTCAAGTCTTACAATTTTACAAGAAAATCATGAGAATTAGGTGGCAATCTCCTTAGATTGCCTCCTAGTTCCCATGATTTTCTTGTTTTTGGAAAGGAAAAGAGACAAAGGTGTCACTTTTCCTTTGCATAAATCTGACCTACTTAATCAGAATATAATGTTCCCACTGGTACATAGGCCTCCCCTCTCTTTCAGAGGGAGTCGACTAATCCACCACGCCGGCTCAGTGCGGGTTGGTAGATGTCGCATGTCATCGAATTTTTGTTTGACAAGCCGGATTCCTCAAAATTTTTTCCTTCACTTTTTTTAGAGTAGTGGTGATGAAATAAATTACACAAAGTAAAGTCAAGTCTGCGAGAGGGAGTGGGCCGTAATCCGCCACGCGGGCCTAGTGCGGGTTGGTAGATGCCACATGTTTAATTTTTGTTTCTAGGACCTTTCTAGCAGGTTTCCTCGCGATGTTTTCCTTTAGAGTTTTTAGGGCAGTGGTAATGAAATAATTTACACAAAGTAAAGCCCCTTTCTGGGTTTGAACCTACAACTTTTAAGTCGCGGTCGTTGCCACTGGGCCACCACTGCCCGTTTGTATTATAAATATTGTACTATACAGGGTTATTGGTAAAACACCAACAACCTCTTAAAAGTCATTGTACTCATCATTATGAACAACTTTTACTATGGGACCAAACCAGAAATCGCGAAAAAAAAAAACAGCTGTTCCCTACATTTATGTTCGTCTAACTCGTCAAAATGTAAAAAATCCTTGTATATAGACCACCCCAAAAATAAATGTGATTGCGTTCGATGACTCAGGCACTTTTCTGTAATCTATACATATAACAAAATCGTAGCGAAGTCAAAACTGTTCATAGATTTTTTTAAAGTAATTTTCTAAGTCCGAAAATGTAATTTTTTGAATTTTGGTCTGTTTTTTCTGTTTGTCTGAATGTATGTTCCAGCATCACGCAAAAACTACTGGATAGATTATGTTAAAATTTTGCACAGATATTCCCTATAAATTTGGCCAGTCTATAGACTATAAATTAAAGAAATAATCTGTAACAGTGCATCATTCAGTGTATCAATGTTGTGCCACTAGGTAGTATAAGCAGGAACGCAGGCGTCCATTAATTCACTGAAAATTAAATGAAAAAAATAATGAAAAATGCTCCCGCGCCAGTCCTGATTCGCATCATATTTTGGCAGCAGAAGCCAAAACTACAAACGTAGTATACAGGGAAGTTTTATCAAAATGTTGCTGTTATCTAATAGCTTCCACGCGAACAAAGTCGCGAGCAGGATCTAGTACCTAGTAATTTCCTTCGACAACATTAGTTCCACATGATTACTTTTAAATATTATTTGGTACGAACTATGTTGGGGTCGGCTTCCAGTCTAACCGGATGCAGCTGAATACCAGTACTTTACATGGAGCGACTGCCTATCTGACCTCCACAACACAGTTACTACTGACTGAAATGATGAAATGATGATGATGATGATTGTTTAAAATAGGAGAAAGCCCATTCCATCGCGAGACTGATGGGAAAATAAAACACGAGTCTCACATGTTTATCGACACTTAATTATCATTTGTTTGAAGTTAACAAAAGAGGTCAGACTATAAAACAAACCTCCAAATAAGTCTCTTATACACTTCTCTCATGCTTTAAAGCAAAAACTAGACAGCCGTAACACAGTTAGTGGCTTAACGATAGCTGTAAACGCCAATCGACCATGGCGGTACACATTCGGTGCGTGCCGGTAAAAGTAAATCGTAAATTGTAGTAAAGGTAAACACACATGTGTGCAGTTTTGGCACCGACCACAGACGATAAATCACGGGAACATTGACAAACACGACTGGGCTGCAATCGGCGGATGTCCCTGTCTACACTTCCGCGTTGCGATGAGTAATATCCCAGTCCGTGGCACGGAAACATCTACACTTGGACGCTGGGACCAATAAACACGTGCTGGAAAAATTGTTATGGCAAATAGAAATTATTGTGATGGCGGAAATGTATTTTTAAGCTGGATAATCGATAGAATAGTAGGATATAGTCACATTACTTTGACCAGTTCCATGTATCCGACATTTTGAGCTACCATATTTTTGTCCCCCAGTCCAGACTTTGTCTGGCTTTGTCATTTGTCTACACTTTTCTATTTAAAGGTGTTTAAAAAAAATCTACTTATATCTTAAGTTGAAAAAAGGAAGATTAGGTATAAAGTATAATGTCCGGAATTATGTCAGGACTTTTCCAAATGGTAACTCGCACAGAGCACTTTATAATACGGGTAACTCGCTCTAACCTCAGATTCCTTTCGCAATTTTGAGTCCCATAAGTAGAAGCTGTATGACAATAGAACTAGGTAATAATAGAATTACCTTCTCAATCATCACTTCTTGCCCTCTTCCTAATCTTGTTAGGCTTCATCTTAAGTCCAATTAGAATAGGCCGATGAACAAACCTTTTTATATATTATGAACTACGCTTAATAATCTACACTGTTAAACAAACACTATCCAAATGAATTATGGATAGTCAAGTCAATTAATCGTGTAGTAGGTAGGTAATGCCCTATTCCTTTGTCTAACCGACCGTAATAATTAGTTAAAACTAACGTTTTCGTATCTGGGTCAATATCTAAGCGAGCACTTCATAGGTTAGCATAGGAGATCGTTTCATTATTTAATAGCGCTTACCTACAGGTAAAATTGGCTTTAGAGTCTGCGTTTTTGGATAAAGACTGTACAAGTTTTCATTTTTGATTTAAGAAAATTAATTTCATGCACACATATTTCTATTAGATAGTAATATGAACGAAATTTTATTAAAAAAAAAATTGACGATAATTTTTAAAAAACGCTTTTTTTCGGCACAGAAACAGAACATATAAGTCATTGATACCATTTCCCACGGCAGACGAGGGGTATACATAAAGCAACTGGAAGCAACCTGGGAATACTGAGCGAATGCTTAGAGTTTGTAGAGTAGTTGCGTCAAATCCCTGCAATCTACGTGCTATTTACTGAGTAAACCTCCTAAATATACTGCAGGTCTAATCCGGTACGTAATGCCTTAACCACACGGTCTAATTTTGTTAATATTTGTATTAGAGGCACACCAAAAGCGCCAGGCGTGGGGCGAACGGGTTGTCCAGTCAATTAATACTCTGTCGCATCCCTCTGAACCTCTCTCCTTCCGCAATGGTTAATTAAAGGCTCACATGATACCGTTTAAAGGTATGAAGCTGTTATAACTTTAGGTAGATTCTAAATTAACTATCTGGATAGATCAATATGCTATCTTGGATTACATATTAAATACAGCGTAGCTTCCAACTGAAATTACATTTTCCTATGAAAGTGGGAAATGTTTGCGTCGTGCAAATCTAGCGTAATGTGTCCCTAAGCTGGGTTTTATAACAGATAAATTGTGTAGAGAACTAATTATTTATTTATTTAACCATTTATAACACACATATAAACAGTAAAGAAGAAATGGACCGGATCAGAACCTGAAAAATACGTACAAAAGTGATGTTTTTTTGTTTTTTATTAAAGGTGATTATTATTTATATGTTTTAGGTACAGACGCCAGCAGGTCAAGCTACCCGAAACTGTCAAATTTTCCCAATCAACCTTGAAGCTTAATGCTATAATGATAAAGTTGAAAATGTATTAAAGAAATTTGACAGATTGTAGTAGCTGATGTGCTGGCGTCTGTACCAACATATATTATGAAATAGAAATAAACAAAATAATTTTTTATTCAAGAAATATTTCTAGTCATATTCAACTTAAAAATAGCTTGGTAGTTAGGTACAGAGTCAAATTACTATCTAAAGAATTTCTATTAATATTAACATTTTTTGTACAAATAAATTATACTAATACTTAATTATACTTATTGATTTATTTTTAGATTAGGTATATGTTTATAAATAGACATCATTACGGTAATGTCACCAAAATAGATAATATACCACTTAACACAACGTATTACGCTAAGTAAAGGGATAGGAAGGAAAAGTAAATTAGAAAGTAAATTTTTCAAACAACCTGTCAGGAACTTGAAAGTTTAATATATAATAAACACTATTCCTTTATATGCTGACGCGGCAGGAGTACAACTATAGTTATTTAGTCGGCGTCTATTCTTCTGATTTTTATTTAGCACAAAAGATTTCTAAGCCGCCATTTTGGTTGGGTATCCCATTACGCATGCCAGGAAGTATGAGAGCACAAAGGGAATGAAGGAACGGTGTGGGATGGTCCTCCTTTATTTATTCAGGACCTCACAGAGGAAAGTAATTCATGCGTGTTTATTAAAAAGCTGAGTGGTTCTATCGACCGAATAAATTAAAACACAACGTTACGTACCGTTTGGTATATTAAAATTCATTTCGTTTCCGTTTATAACGCGTCGGTTATGATGGTGTAAATTGCTTTAATGCTTATGAAGACATAATTTGAATACGTAAAAAGTAGGTGTATTGAAAACGTCCAAGCTTACTGTATAAAGCGGTAGCGAGGAGTGCATTACTGCGGCCCGGGGAAATAATTAATAAACCAGGCACGTGGTACATAATGTAGATTTACTAATGCGTATTTAAAACTGTTAAATTATTTGGTATTGGATTATTATGCTCGCTTGAACAATTTAAAGGATCTTGTTCGAGGTATTTTGGAGTGAAACTTGATATAATTGAAATCTGATAAAGATTACACCTATATACTGTGAGTGTTATTATAGGTACACCTCTGCCAACCTTCTGGGGATTAAAGGCTTGATGTTATGTTATGTTAGACTATGTTTTGATTGAGTACCTATAGGAATGAACTTGTAGTTAAATAACAACGAGGTGTAGGAATGATTTCCATGATTCTGGCTGCCCGGCGAATGTACAGTGTGGTCACATTTTCATAGTTCACATCGATAGTCCAGTTTATCACTTTTTGTGGCAAAAAAATAGCGCCAACTAATAAGTCAGTCCGCCTTCTGGGCGTTTGTAGGTAGATTCTCCATAGAAAGGGTAACATAAAAAGTCGATATACGGATATACGGTTTTCCGATACTGCGACATAAGTACGACGTCGTTACACGGATATGGATAGCCATTTGTCATGATTTGCCATAACACCGATTCGCTGGAAAAATATAATGGTTTCTAATCTAGGAGAATAATTGATGGCGGGTTTGAAGTGTCCATGCAATTTTACGGTTGAACACAATTCTGTTGCACAGGCGGCATATTTAAATATGGATGTTTCGATTAAAATTGTTTTATTTATGTCTGTACCGCTTTTTACTGACGTCACAAAAATATTCTGGGAGAAACATTAATGAAACATTTATAGAGATTTACCAAAGGTGATGTCGCAATTTCTTATATATTTTCCACGCAAGAAACGTCACATATAAACTTTATCAAACCCTTTACAATATTGTAGGTACTGCTATTAAAGTAAACAAAGAATACTCGGTTTGCATATCCGTTACAGAAACCAAACAGTTTTCCTTAGATCCAAAAAGGAATTTTAATTACGGAAAGGAAATAAAATTAATTAGTAGGTATTTATCGATGAGTCTTTGATTAAACTCCGTCCGACATCCGGAGCGCTTCTTTAATTAATAGTAAAAATGTTTTTTCAGTGAAGTAATTAACGCCCTTATAACTCTCCTTTTTGTGGATAAATTTAAACCTTTAAAAAAGGGCAAAAGTGTTGTTCGACTTTATAAATAAAAAAAGTTTTTAATCTACTAACAGCGATGTGAGCTAACAAGACGTTTATTATCGTGAACAAAGTTTCAAGAACGAAATTTCGAGGCAATTATGTTTAATAGTTTAACCTGTTTTAATCTTAGCAATTTGAACAGACATTTGAGTTAGTTAAGAAGTAATTTGTTAAACGTAGGTGCGACGGGAGCATGCGACAACGACATTCATAGTTTACTAGATACACTTTTGCCAGTCATGTCTTGTTTCATCATTCTTGAGCTATAGAATGTGTCTTTAGATTAAGGAATAGTTGTAAAAATTTGGCTAAAATGGTTCCGTATCCAACTTATGCCTATGAGACCTTGTGAGCAAAACCATCAACGCTAATGGGGTAGGTTCAGACTAAGAGGACGGGACGAGTTTGCCACTTACATTGTTTGTCTGTACTAGCTCAAGATCGAGAGGTGTTAAAAGAAAGGCAGGTCTTTGGTTCACGGAAGGACAGTATAGGAAAAAAAAACATATAAAAACGGTAATAACTTTAACGTGAACGAAATAATATTTTATTTAAGTAACCTAACTCATAAAGGGGTAGCTTTCTAGGTACGCAAGAAAATTAAGATGGGTAAAATCTATTTACCTAGTCAATTTTACAACAGGAATATCAAACCTTTTGAAGGTACCAAAGTAATAATAGAATCCACATTTATATAATAAATACTTACTAAAGAAAACTTGGAAAGTTTATTCAGAGCAATTACGCAGAATACGCTAAAGGCATTTATTAAAACTTTTTGCTTTTATTGTGAGTACTTAACAGTTGTTATACTTATATGAAGTATAGAAAACTATATTTTTCACGGAAAACGAACTTATACCTAACATAAATATGAGAGCTTAGGAAAATAAAGATACATTTGTATCCACCTGACTAATTCCAATATTATTATCGTTTCAGATTAGTTACCTTTCTCACAACCCTCGTCGTGTGAAAGTGACATTTGATTTAAGGATATTCAGAATAAAAACGTAAACGGGGAATCCTCAGCAAAAAAGTGTTCTACGTCAAAATTAAGGTAAATTCTGACACATACCTAGACACATTCTCACAATAAATAAAGATAAAAATGTGTATTAGAAAAAATATATATGAAAAACTTTTGAAATAATTTGAGTGGAGATAAAATGAACCTAGAATTTCATGCTAGCTACGTGTTTCGCTCACAAGCATCTAACTGATTAATTGAGAGATATTTTACTCAGTACGATGAACTACTAAACCCTTTCATTTATTAATAACACGAAATTTTTCGGCAGCCCTACGTCACCCTCGAAACACGCTTGATCCATCAAAGTAGGTCTACGTTTGGTCAAAGGTTTAGTTGGTAGAATAATTTTACTGTGGGGAGTGTGGTTTTTACTTCCATAAAATATTGCCAGTTCTACGAATTCTAGGCTTTTAAATTAAAAAGAAAGATTATTCACTTCATATGTACAGTACATATGAAGTGAATAATCTTTCTTTTGCCCTGTATCTAATTACTCTAACGTAACTTTTAACCGAAATTGGAAACTGATGAATAAAGTCCCTTTGGTGAATCGTACCTACTACGAAACGATACGATTTTTATTTCGTTTGAATCATGCATAGGCGTAGGCGAAATGAATTTCCATTCTTACAATTCATCAATAAATAAGACCAACTTTCACTACATCGTTTTTGATGAAATGTGTTTAATCCAATCGTATTTCGAAGTAACATTAACCTCCAATTTATCTTTTACTTATACGGTTTTACCCGTATAAGTCTCGATCCTGTGGGAATATCGAGATAAAAAGTATCCTGTGTTAATCCTGGTCATAAACAATATGTGTCCCAAATTTCATCTAAATCCGTTCAGGAGTTTTTGCGTTAGGGTAACAAACATCCATCCATCCATCCATACAAACTTTCGCGTTTATAATATTAGTCGGAAGTAGGATTATCATCATCTACATAACGTTAACCAATTTTTACAAATTTCCAGGCAGTTCCGTGGTGAGTAAAGCAATATCCCCCGGAATCGTTCACTATAAAGTCGATAAAAGAGAGCCACGTTCTGCACTGGACATTTATGAACTCAAGCCATTGAAAAATGGTGTGTCAATTGTTCACTGTAACTATTGGATATACGTGCCTATGGTCACTTTAATATACTGACTTGGAACGGTTAAGAGAACGGCTCTGTGTTAAAATATAGGTCTCAGACTGCCGCATTTTAAATGAAGACTGGTTTCAATAAAATAGAACCTCTGCAAATGTCAAAAGGCATAGGCGATGAATAAGACAAAACAAATGAAGATCAAGAAACAAAGGAATGAGGAGAGAGAGAGAGTAAAAATAGTGTTTTACTAATTATATAATTATAACCTATTATATTGTAAAATTGGGGGAAATCCCTTGTTGCACATATTTACCTGATTCACGACTAAATCGAAACTAGGGAATTCATCAGGAATCATAACATTGGTTAACGCGTGAATGCATGTGTTAGTAGTCAACATTTGCAGTCTATAATATCGACGTAGATATAGTTTACGCTTCCCGATTTCTCTTTGGCTCTGCAAACCGAACAGTTACAGACGAAATATTGATTGCAAAGGTCAGACAGTTCATTTGTTATTCCAGTGGATTCTACTCCAATGTAAACGATCTGCCGAAGGGCAAACCGAAATGCAAGTTTGTTATAAAAATATCCGTATTTTGCAAGCTGTACCTACAGAAAGTTTTGCATAACGTTGGAAGTTGTTTTATCGTATTATTTAAATGAGTAGTCACTGTTAATGAAGGTGAGTAGTGAGTAGCTTTATCCTATCTGACTATGAGATGCAATTAAGACAAGTCTGGATGGCGGCCTTAAAAGGTACTGCGGGTCAATGGCGTAACACACTATCAGTAGCAATGGCTTTCATTTTGACAGTTCAACAACATTCATTGCGTTATTTATATTGCTGAGCAGACGGATTTTTCGAACGTATGAAGCCACGAATTAGCAATAACCTTCAAAATGCTTCAGATTCAGATTTATAGTATGTTACGCAATTAGGGTGCTGAGCAAGATTTAGTATGGTCTATCGCCTATGACTTTGGTTTTCTTCTGTCTTTTTTTCTCGAAATCAAAGTTAGAAAATACACCAATACTTAAATCAAAAATTCCTTAACATGACGAATTATACTGTAAACAGTAGGTTACCATAATAAGTAAAATTTTATGAGTACCACGAAATGACATGTGTGACATAAACTGCTGGCACAACGTGGAAGCAACGCGTGCCAAGCAATTACTGCCTTGCTTATCTTGCACATCATACTCGTAATATTAAACATTCTAAACATGAAGTTTTCTGCTGACTCATGTCCAAGGCAGGATTATTAAAGTATTACAGGGTGGCAGGGACATCGGCGCGCAAATTGTAACCATGAATTCCGTACATGATTCTAAACCCCCATCAGCACATGATTGTAGAGCGTAAAAATTTTTCGTCGGCTATTTAAAACAAACATCATCTATTTCATTTCATACTATTACAGCTGTATTAGAACGTAACTATTCCCGATTACGTATAAGTTAACTTTAAAATGCGAAATAAAATAAATATATAAACTGCCTTATCTTATTGAATTATCTTATTTATGGCTTCTTACAGACATTATAATACCGTGCGTGTATCAATCAATGTATAGTGTGTTTCTGCAATGACTAGTTTCATCTGTCAAAAAACGGTTTACCTAATGGACAGGGTATAAAGTGTAGAAGAAGAGAGGGGTGAGTGAGGGAAGTGTGCAGTCTAAATGTTTGGAAAACCGATTTTTGTTTTTAAATAACCGTCGAAATTTTTTACCGTATGTTCTAGATTCATGTACTGAATTCATGGTTGCACGTCGATGTCTCTGCCTGAACTTATTAGTGAAGGAGAAACTACTACTCTACAGAGTGCTGTATAGTAGTAGTTTCTCCTTCACTAATAAGTTGAAGCGTAGACATCAAAAGTTGAACAGTGACCTAGACAACTTCTGCGCTGCTAAGAATGCTAAATTTCGTTCATAGGGATCTTCATTTTAAAGTAGGTAGAGTGGACGAGTTTACTTCATAATCAGTTTTAGTTATAAGGTCAGTACATTTAATTGAATTGATAAAATAATTGGTAATCTGTAGCTAACGTAACGTGACAACCTCGTGATAATGTGAAAAGTAGTGGTGACAGACCTGGGGCATTACCTTATTACCTAATATGCTAATAATAGGTAAACAAACAGTAAAGTTAACTAAGTAGATTGCATTGAAACACAATAAATATTGAATACTAGCTGTTTGTGCCCGACAGCGCCCGGATGATTATCATATCTCTATCTCCTATAGTTTACGACTCTTCCTGTAGATTTCCCATAAAAAACTTTCATAAAAACCTTGTTATTAAACATTTTTTTTGTTGTGTTGTCAAGACAAGGTTGTTATGAATGATTTTTATATATGTCATATTTTACAGTTTTTTATTTATATTGATTGCGTACGCGCACGAAAAACGGAATTTAACGAAACGGGAATGCGTTTCGTTATCTCCCCCGTTTTCCCTTTTCTGTAAACACATACCATGATTAGGGCCGCCCTATTCTCCTTTCCCCCATTTGTTATAAACGAACATTCCAACAAGGTTTGTAACAGAGCTACATTCAAAAGGATACGATGTTAAACACAGATTGTTGCCACTGATAATGTTCCGAGTAATGAATGAACTGCTCACAAAATTAAATGTGTGTGCCTGACGTTACCATACTGTTCAGTTCATATCTAAACTAAAATGCTGTTTTGTTTTCATGACTATTGCTTGTTGTTTTGAACGGAGTTTAAATCTGACAAATAGGTGTGTTAGGTAACATGAGTAGTGTTTATTTTATGAGGACCTTCCTAATTTAAAATTTCTTAGAGAAAAATTGTGTAATAATAAAGGTTTATTCGCAAAAAAATATATAAAACATACAACAAGTATAAAACATAATTATGTACCACTTCCACCACGCTTACCTTCGATTTAGGTACAAAAAAGGGAAACTGGAGTTAAGTTAAAATATGATTGAGAAAAATAACAACACAGCGTAGGTACTAACACAGAAAAGCACAGCCATGACTTTATTGAAACTAGTACTTATGAAAATACAATACCTAATCGTTAACGATAAGCGTCAATTGTTTGGGAGAACTCAAGACAAATCCTATGCAAAACATAATTCAAAACTGCAGCAACAAAACTAATTGATCTAAGGGCGAGCACTAACGACTGCAATAGCCGTGAATGCACAATTTAAATTTAATTGCTACAGGTTGTACATAAACAGTTCAACTTCAATAATACGACCTAGATAAGCCGGTTCAGTCACTAAATAGATGGGTACAGAGGGTTAGTTTCATACGAGGGAATACGCACGGACACTTAGGGCGGATTACACCACAGTGAACGGGATCAGCACATCTAAACCACGTTCATGAGCTGTCAGTGTCATCAATGCTGAGGAATATTGACACTGACAGCTCTTGAACGCAGTTTAGTTGTGCTGATCGCGTATAGCTTCATTGGTGAAATTGGCACTTAGAAAATTAGATATGCTTCACGTATAGATAACTCAAATATTATATTACACTCATGTGGTGTAGTTTTACATTCAAGAGGTCCAGCACCTGACATGAGCCCTGTAACGGCACAGGTCACAACTTTATATTTAGTTTTAGACACTTTCCGTACTGTAGGTACGTGCCACAGATCTTTGTGTCTTTGAGCTGCCAGTCAAAAATCGCAGAGATATAGGAGAAAGAGGTGTCCAGTATGAAAAAATGCGTCGAATGTGTAAACTCCTTTTGTAAAGTACTTATTAAATGGGAAATGTGATTTACTGCTATTTAAAAACATCTGTGGTGCGTATTGTACCTATTTAGGTACCTACGCGTCTATATGTCGTTCATTGTACGGAGTCGACCTACTGTAAGTATCTTTACTGTGGTTCAGTGTTGCTTCCTAATGGAATCGTGTCGTCGGGCGCAACACCATTCGAGATTAACTTTAATTAAGTGGATGTTATTTGAAACTTCAGCTGGGAGGAAATTTATCCTGTTACATAAACCTATGTACGGGGTAGATACAACTGGATTATGTATTCTTATTTGAGTGTTTACTTGGATGGAACTTGTCTTAATTGGTACAGCGGACATTTATAAATTTGCAATGTTTAAGCTATCGTTTATACCGGAAGGGTTAGCTTTCTGCACATGTCATGACCCCTTTATACCATGAAAAGATGCTTTAAAATTAATACTGTATTTATAAAAGTAGTTAGGTACATTAGTTGTATTTAGAACGTCAGGAAATCGGACACCTGAAAAAGGTTATTGGCAATTTTGTTGCAAAAAATCATACCTAATTTGAAATATTACTTTCGCCCTATAAAGAAAATTATGACGTTAATTGTTACTCATTTATATCGATAAAATAAGTTAAATATAATATAATATCACAAGTAAATGTACTATAATTTATCATTATCAGTAACAATTAGGGCATTAATAATTAGGGCATTAACAATTAGGGCATTAATTCACTTTTAATAAAATTAAACTTTACAACGGAAAATGTGATTAAATACGTATTAACAAAATTATGCCTTTGGTGCAGTTTATTAATTTCCGTACCATTTTCGGGGTTGTATCAAAATTGAAAATGTATTTGCCTGCACGGACTTGAATCCGAGTGAACATTCACAAGCAAATTCATGCACGTATTCAAATTTTGCAATTCCAATAGATACAAGCTGAGTAATTTGAAATGAAAATCGACACGATCCGGAATTAAATAGCTGAATGGTTTACCGTGTAGGTAATTAAAAGCGCCTTTAGAAACAGCTCTCGGCAATTAAATGATTAATTGTTTTACCTGATAATTGACGTGTACGTTGTTCCGTTTGAAAACTTTCAAGTTTTCTATATTGTTTTTTTATAGTTAATTTACCTACCTATTTCCTCCGCGGAAATATTAAGACTAAGCGAACTAACTTGTTAGAATTGATTAATGTTGTGCCATCCTTAATTAAATAGCCTCAGCCTTTAGTTAAAATGTAGAACCAGAACATTTTCGCGCCGAAATTTTTTACAGAATATACAGATATCTGGAGCAGCAACAGGACCATTAAAGGCTTATCTAAACCAATTATCATAGGCCGATAAGGGATAAAATTAATTGCAGAGCCGAAGCGAAATTTTTGGGAAAAGTTGTTACTCCTAAATTACGGTTGGCCACATTAGATGTAAATGACTAACACGTTCGAGTTATCTCGCCCTGCAAATTCACTTTGGCCAGGCTCATAAAAATGATACATTGCCATACTTGGGTGGAGCTTTGGGGGCTTTAGACGCTCTGGGCGACGTCCTGAGGGAACGCGTGTACCATAAACATAATCGCCTTCATCAGCTGCTGCCTCTATCGATGGGAGATCGCGCGTACATTTTTATGGTGTCCCGTTTACGAGCCGCCAAAGAATTTGTTTTCATATAAACTTTTATGAGATCGTGTTCTGCATTGAAGAATGTTCTAAGACTGTTAGCAGTAAAATAATTCGAGTTATTTTGTTTGTCTCCATTAAAGGTTTAGACTTTTTTATATTTCTGTTTGTGGAAGAGAATTTCATAGGAATGAGAAGCAAATCAGATTGAGATAATTCAGACGATTTACTGGATTTACCGGGATTTTTTTTTCACCGGTTGCTAGTACTGGCGCTACTGGTTAGAATCTCACGAGGGCTGGACACCCTCAAAAAAGAGCGCTGGGACATTTCCAAGAGCATGGAAGCTGAGAGGCTCCACAGAATAAAGAATAGGGTCTCTCCTACGTTATGATAAGGGTAGATGGTGACATAAAAATATGTATAAGTATGAGCCTTTCATCAAATCAAGATTTATTTTCATAAATGATTGAGTAGTTTCTATGAAACGATTTTGGTTTTCGATAAAAAAAGATAGACCACCTTCGTTTATAAGAAACACGAGTTTTAAGGGGAGGATCCGCTAGCCGAAAAATAGCTGAAGTAGCCTAAGGAGGCGGCGCGCGCGATATTGCACAAACTTTTTTGACGTTCTAACAATCTTTGCTATCTATTTTTCTTAGACAGAAAAAATCACAGTAAACTCTCTCGGAAATTGAGCTTCTCGTGCCTCCAACATATTATCCCTATAAATTTACCTGACATCCTCAATATTTCAGGCGTTTTCACCGACCTGACCTCTTTTAATAAATCCCTATGTGCATGTACCTATACGTGAATGGAATGTCTGTAGGCTCTTGTTGTATTTTATGAACGATACAATTGGTATTATTACAGATCAGCCCTTTTATCCCTCTTGCCTGCATTATGTATGCGGTTTTACGCAGGTTTATTTATTTACATATTCAAGCGTTGAGTATTCAAGGTAGGAAGTGAAACCCGTAACATCTGCTTCGGCTACAAAATAAAACAATATCAAAGGTTCAACCCAAAACCTGAAAGTTTATAAGCCAGAACTAAATTGTTTCACTGTAATTGATTTGGGTTACAACAACATGAATAATAGAATTCTAAAGGAAACTAAGGGTTTTGTATCATTTGAACGATTAGTATCTACATAGAAGCTGCTGGAATAACGTCCCTTTCTCCTTTAAAGACACAGTCTATTGATAAATAAAAACGATTCATGTTATGTGGCAATCCTTATAGGCAAAAAAAGTTATCACTCTCGGAATTTTAATACTATCAAAGGTAAATCTTTACACACAGCCTAACACACGATAACCCATTCATCTTTTAAATAGAACTAGCCTTTCAACGCTTATAGGTAAAAAAGGAAAGCATAAAAGTGCTCCCGTTTATGAAAAAGGAACCAAGTATAAAAACAAAACACCGAAGGTCGATGGAGCAGACGAGTCCTGGACTGGAGACCGCGTATCGGCAAGCGTAGCGTGGGTCGCTCCCCAGCTAGATGCACCGACGAGTGGCTGGGACAGACTGGATGCGGAAGATGGAGGACAGGGTGTTGTGGCGCAGACTGGTAGCATATATCCAGCAGTGGCCTGTGATAAGTTGAGTTGATTGATTGATAAAAACCAATAGCCAAACGGACAAATGGCAAATGGATTGTGTCGTTCATACAACCCACAATCAACATTTTCGTAGAAATGTATTTATTTGTATAACAACACAAACTATCACTACAGGATAACGCATGAAATAAATATGTTCATTAAAAACAAAAGAATACGCATTGTGTACAGTTTTGCATGAACGCCATGCATCATAAATGCTTGTATGCAAAGTTTAGTGACCGCCCATCGGGGATGACGGACCTCCACGGGAATTAAATCAGCTTGTTTGCACAACTAAATAAATGACTCGTAATTATTGGACTGTGGTTAGTTAAATACTCGGCAAATTACAGGCGCTATTAACACTTTAAATCAAGCCTCTTTTTGATGTAAATACTGCGTGGACGCTGTGATTGTTTATAGAATGCAAAAATTGTCAAAAAGAATTGGCATTGTCAGCACTCGACTTTAAAACTACCTAAATACTTATTTTGAAACCTGAATCCTGATTCGGTTACCTGGAATTAGGTTGAATGGTATAAGACTAATACTTCTGACCTAGTTTTTAAAATATGCTTGACGTGTAAAAGTGTTTGTACAACCCTACTTACAGAAATAAAATTGTTTATGTTGAAAATTGTTGTTGTTGTTGTTTTGTTTTTGTTTGTTTTTTGTTGTTGTTGTTTTTGTTTGTTTTTGTTTTGTTTGTTTTTTTGTTTTTTTGTTTTGTTTTTTGGTCCACAGTAGGAGCTAGTAGTAGGTACTTAATAATATGATAGTCCTTATGTAAATATATATTTATAATCTATTCTATTAAATCAAATACTTACATTTATTTTAGCCGTTAATGTCCCACGGCTGGGCAAAGGCTTCCCTAATCTCTTTCCACCTCTCTCTGTCCAGAGCTGCCAAGGAACAATCTTTATCAAAGGAGTCCAGCTCATCCCGCCAACACCGTTTAGGCCTGCCGCGATGTCGTTTGCCATTAAGCGGGACCCACTGGGTCGTAAGTTTGGCCCACTGATCATCTGACATGCGGCAAATGTGTCCAGCCCAATTCCATTTAAGCGTGGCAGCTTTCCGAGTGACATCAGTTATTTTAGTGATGGAACGGATTGTTGTATTCTTAACTCGGTCCACAAGTTTAATACCCAGAATACTCTGTTCCAAAATATAAAATACTTGCATAAAGTTGGAAGTACTGTCCACAATAAAGTCGAGCCAATAATAATAAAAAGCAAGTAAGTAACGTTGGAAATTTTGTTTTTTCTCGACTGTAAAGCTACGTTTCCTAGAAAAGCGGTGACCGCACATAACAGCCGCAGTGACGGCTTTAAATCGTGAGATATGCTCCCGCGTCAAAAGATAGTCGTGTTTCTGTTTCGTATTGACACCTTTGACACACAATGACGCAGTCACTTGAATTGATTGTCATGGAAGCACTAAATAATATCGGTGAGCTTGCTCTTCTCAGTATGGACACATTTTCGCGTGACGGTGAGTGCAAATCTAACGATTTAAATCTTTGGGCAGCGGGGTTTGACTTTACAATGTCAAAAACGCTCTCAAGTCAATTAAAACACACCAACTGACTTTCATAAGTAACGTTTCAGTGACGTCATTCACCGGTAAATTGCGGACGCTATGTGGGCGGTCACCGCTTATGCAGGAAACCGTAGCTTAAGACAAGGTTGAAACTTGATTGGCCTAGAATGAATAATCCTATATTCGCTAACCGTGGCTTGAAAAAAGCTTGTCTTTTGTTTAGTAATAAGTTGCGACCCACCCCTGAATCGCACGGTTGCAATCTAATGATGTGGTGACATGTCAAAACAGAAATGTCTGTGCTTTATAAATAAACAATAGGTGCAGATACATGGAATACATGTTCTGAATGATGGTGAAAAATGAAAAGGACGGTGTGGTGTGGTGTGGTGTGGATGAGAAGGAGGGTGTGGTGATGGAGAAATGAAAAGTGACTTTATTACTAGCTTTTCTTTTGCCCACGGCTTCACCCGCATGAATATCGGAAAAACTCCCACGGGAACGTACTACCGGTAGTATAATTAGTACCCTATGTGTTAATTTAGATCATAAACTATCTGCGAGCCAAATTTAATCCAAATCCGTTCGGCCGTTTTTGCGTCAATCCGGAACATACATCCAGACAAACGGACAAAAATTAAAAAAAACCTATTTTATCAGTATGAGACTCGTTCGCACACCTCGTAACAATACTTTTTCAAAACTATTCAATGTACAGATATAATACATATAATAATCAATATATAATATAATACATAGATGTTGATTAGACCGTTCCTACTTACCTACTAGATTTTTCTAGCGAATGAATACTCGCCAAAGGCTTATTCAGCATTAAATCAACTATCCAGAATCACCGATCTATTCCTACAATTAAATTAATCCTTTTCTATAACCTTGTTTATGTGACAGTAGTTTGCCTTTTTTGCAATTAGTCGCTAAGTGAACAGTTTCATAGAAGCGCTATGGCTGCTTTCAACATTCGTCGACGAACTTCCTTTCGGGTTAACCGAACAATTTTTTGTTCTAATTATTTTACTAATGAACTAGCGAACAAATATTGTAAGTACGTTGGTGTGTCCTGGCTAAGTCCAGGTTCACGCGATTTTTTTTCGCGCAATGGATTTTCAACGCACTGCTTAGCTCCGAGAGTTGAAAATCCAACAGTGTGTTTTTACGACGCCCTAGGATGCGCTCTGTTAGATTCTCAACGCTCGGCTCAACACCGAGAGTTCAAAATCCAGTGCGCAATAAAATCCCTCCGCGATATTTTCACGTCCGGGCGAACGTGGGCTAACAGTCTGAAGTTGTATAGAGAAATTGGAGGTCATTATTACATCACACAATAATACGAAATGATAGGATGGGTATTGAAGTACTGACATAGTCTGAACGAACCTTTATGTTCACAAAGTTGGTATTCCAAACTCGGGTAACGTAACACATTGTAATGTTTGTCGTTGTATGGAATAGCAAAAATATTACCGGTTTCTTTGTTCATATTATACTTATGAAAGAATATCGTGAAAGGCGGAACGGTATCTGCACGTTACACAAAATAAACAGTTGGTTACCTAAGGAAGTTCACAAAGTTAATATTTATCCATACGAAAATTGCCAAAATAAACGTTATTTTCCGATATAATTATGTAGAAACATGATCGAGAATTATTACGAAGAACTTCATTATAAATTCATAATATAGGTGGTATATAATAGGTGAAATAATTTACGTGAATATCGATTTCTATGAGGATTTTAACCCCTTCATTGCTAGAAAATTCATGATAATGAGCGTATAATAGGATATTGACAAGCGACAAATTACTTAGGTAGATACCATTGTTATACCCTATCCTATCATTATAATAATCTACTTTTGGTTCGTCAAATAATAATACAGTATTTTGTCGCCAGACAACACCACAATAATAAATAGCATACCGTATTTTCACCAAAGAGAATATTTACGAAAACATCACAAGAAAGGGAAGCCGCGATAGTGATATCAATAAAGAAAGTAAATTATAAGTGGCCACACGAGTCAATATCAATAGATACATAACAAAGGCCGAGGAACCAAAGGGCTTGGCGATCGGTCGTGTGATGGATGGGGTCCCGAGAGCCTCGGTACGTCACTCAGTGTCATCGAACTTTGGCTGCCGATTTATACCTATTACTAACAGTATAGACTGATTGACAACGGAAATAACGCTTAATCGATTAAAAATACCGAGGGAATTGTAATAAAATGTTAGGATGATTTTGGTTGAAACTATTTTTAAAAGGAAATGAGAAGCATGGAATTAGTATATTCTCTGGCTAGGTGGAGCGACGATCTTCGCAGGGTGGCTGGTAGCAGCTAGATGAGAGTTGCTGAGAATCAAACTGAATGGCATGCAATTAGAGAGGTCTATGTCCAACAGAGGACTGCTGTAGGCTGATGATATTACAGTACAGTAATAAGACAGTGCACATATGAACAGTCAAAACAGTTTTCTCGGAAGTTGACGGAACTGTTTTGTGTCTCAAAAAGTCGAAACTCAATTCTGTTTCAGTAAGTAGATTTTAGAATGGGTATACTTCAACTGACACTGTTTTTGGCAACAGACTGACTTTTGGCAAGTATAATAGATGATCAAACGAACTTACCTGTGTGAAGTTCGATCATTATTATACGAAGTGCTTCGTTCGAAGATATATGTTACTTTAACATGCAGCATTCTCGAGTCACTCGGCAACTACGCAATTTTCAGAGCTAAAACTAAACGTAAGTATTAGTATGCATGCGTAATCTGTGTCCTAGCGCGATCTGTCATTCTTTTTAGATTCTTGAAAGGTTATCTCGATTTTACCTGGGGTGGGATGGGTAGGGAACATATATCTTCGAACGAAGCACTTCGTATAATAATGATCGAACTTCACACAGGTAAGTTCGTTTGATCATCTATTATACTGCGTGCTTCGTTCTCGATATATGTTACTTTAACATGCAGATGTTTAGAGAGATGGTAAACTTGAGATAACCCTGACTCCTTAGTCATTATGTTCTTTAAAATAAATATTTTTATTAAGTCAAAACTGACATCTTAAATTCTTCTCTATAATTAAACTTAATTAACAATCAGTAATCATATTAACAAACAATTAATCAGCCTCATTCGGTAGGTACATAGGTAACCATCCGTTATTTATCAACTAATAATGACACATTTTTGATCACAATATCCATCGTGACATTACAATAATATAATAAGTAATAGTGTAACTAAAAATATATTATTCTGCATTAAGCACAGCATAGGCAAACTCTCCTGAATTGAGAATTGGCCTTCTATAAAATTTTGTAAATGTTAATGAATTATTTGTCCAACCAGCATTTGCCATTAGATGTAATCAGACAAACTGTCTGATTACATCTAATGAAATTCCTTTTAAGTTAACCTTGGATGTAGAGGCGTATCGTGTACTATGACCTGAGAAGACGCGCGTATCAATACCGCGGTCTGAAAGAGTATTTTTAATCCATCTACTAATAGTAGAAGAAACTGGTTTTTTTTTTTTTTTTTTGTATGTGACAAAAACCAGTAGTCATTAAGACCTCTTATATCTCTAGTCAATCTCATATAATCACACAATGTTTTGGCTGGACAAATCTCAGGTTATTCAAAAAAGGGCAGGAAAAGATTAGGCTGGGTTCGTCCAGCAGCCGAAGTTTTAATCAAATCAGTAATGGCAATAATAACACAACTTTCACTCAGTGTTATGTTCGATATTTTTATTAATGATAAGGTTTGTGCCCGTTGAGCTGTGCTTAGTGCAAGCAAAATCATCAGTTTCTTTGAGATACGTTCAAAACTCAATGTCATATTGGGAGTCCAGTTGTGTCCAAAACTTTATTTGGATCCTATGTTGTTTGGTATTTTGCTAACGGTGATTAGTATATAGAGATAGATATAGATTATTATATAGAGTTATAGAATCCTTTAAATAACCTCTAAATACAATCATCCTCCCCAATTTTAGAGCCTATAATCAAAGATAGAGCTGATTTATGAGAGTTTAGGGTCCCATAGGTAGCTTCAAAGTCAAATAATTTTGTTAAGAAATACATTACAAGTAGTATAGATGGGAGTGAATGGGTTTATACCATGCTCCTGGCAAAAGGTCCACCAAATTTTATATGTAACATTATATTGTTTTTGTGTATTATGTGATAGGGATGCAAGCATGACATCCATGATATACACGAGGCATGACTATGATTACCTGTTGCCTTCTCATTTTTAATTTTTTGTAAACCTTTTTCAAATTTGAATAACTAAACTGAATGGAGGAAAGGCATAAAAAAAAATATTTTTAAAATAAATTATTTTGTCCAGGACAAACCAGGAGACATAGACAGAATACATTTAGCATTTGTGTGGGATACAAATAAATCAATTTTCGGGTTAAACCAGCTCACATACAATTTTTTGAAACGCTCCGGTGCTTAGCACCCGTTCTGTCTGGATTGATTTTTCGGGACTCTTCATTAGCCTCTTTATTTTCACTAGACTTAATTGTAGGAGGCAAAGAGCCAAATATGTCTCTCTTCCCACCATTGCCATATGGATCTGGCCAAGTTATTTAAATGTGGGAGCTGAATACCACCCATTCTGTTTATATATGATATTGCTGTCTTATTAACTACACGCAACAGGATATTAAGGTATTCCTTATTGTTTATAAAAACCTTTAATGTCATAAATATTGCAAGTAATTCTAAGTAGTTAATATGGTATGTTTTCTCATATTCGCTCTAGAAGCCATGGGCTCTTTTGTTTTTGTAAACAGCACCCCATCCAGTCCTGGAGGCATCCGTGAACAGTTCAATATCATGTTTATGATAAGCAATACTTTACATACTGTACTAATATTATTAGCCCACCATTGTAGATCTAATTTTATATCTGAGTGTAAGTCTGCTTTCACAACATAATTTTCATTATTTTAAAATAAATATTTATACTTATGATGTTCTATTTTTTTTTTTTTTTTGTAAATCCAGCCATATGTGGTAGCTGGGCAGGCAGCAATTAATATCCCAATTAATTTTGCCAGATCTCGTATAAAACAACTATCTCTAGATCTAGATCTAAGTATTTTTGAACCAACTTCTTAATATTTGATACTTTGTCTATTTGGCAATTGTAATGTCATATGTTTTGTATCAAACACAAAACCAAGAAAGTTGCAAGACTGTGATGGTACTATTACACTTTTATCAAAATTTATAACAAATCCCAGGCACTTTAAAAGAGCTATTGTTTCTTGAACATTCTGCAAACATGATTGATAACTAGATCCTGTACATAGTAGGTCATCTAGGCATTGAACTGATTTGTACCCTTTTCCTCTTAGATGTGTCACTACACTCTTCATGATCTTTGTGAAAATATTAGGTGCAGAGCACAGACCATAAGGGAGGGCATTAAATTCGTACAATTTTTCATATTGAAAACGTAGGTATTTTCTATCCTGTGGATTTATACTTACTAATAAATATGATTCTTTCAAATCAATTTTTGCCATGTAATCACCTGGAGAAAGTAAAGCTATTGCTGTACTATAATCCTCCATTTTAAAATGGGATGTTTTTACATATTTATTCAATTACTTTAAGTTTAGTATGAATCTCTTTGTACCATTATGTTTTGAAATCAAAAATATAGAAGAGATAAATTGGTCTTTACAAGACTTGTAAGGGGATATAGCTCCCAATTTTAATAATTTGGTGATAGCAGTATGCATATCAGTATTTTCCATAGCTGATTTCACTGAAGGGGGAAGTGGCACTCACATAGGCTAAGCTATCTTTGTTACTAACACTGTAGACCATTGTAGTCTGAATCAATAAAGATTATTATTATTATTTATTAAATTCTGATGAGGTTTCTTTACAAAGGTAATTGAGTATCCTTTGATATAATTAATTATGGATTTGTCTTTGCAAATTTTGTTCCAGCACAGTAAAAAAAGTGTGAGCTTTCCAGCATGACTTACCTCTATGTGCGAGCATGAGGTTTCTCCTGTGAGGCTTTTGGCTTTTTTGGCCGTGGACTGATAAAAGTGCCCGTGATGTTTCCGGGCTTGTATTGAGGACTGGGTCTTCTTGTGTCAGTACCTCGTTATTGGCCTCGGATTGTAGCGAGGGGGACCTTGTAAGTTTCCCTTATTTAATGTATGCTGATTGAATGTAGGTTTATTGATGTACTGGCCACTTTGTTGGCAAGTTTACAAAGCTTTAATTTTTTCACTAAAATTAGCTTCATATAGTATACGAGTATACTCGTCTCTTTCAACATCTTTAATGATGTTCAAAAACTTCTTATCAATCACAGGGAAGATCAAGTTTTTCCTTGATTTTGTTTGGACAAAATGTAAATCAGTCAAGATCCTTCCAGCATCACTAAGTAGTGAGATCAATTTCAATCGGTCTCCTGTATCATTGTTTACCAACAATGATATTGCATTACTTATTATAGACAGTCCAATGCCTAGTTGGTTTTGTTCCAACTCTATATTTTTGTGTCTGTTGACAATAATGTCACTTACCGAAGCAGGAATCTCTGGGTTTAGCTTTGGTGCTTTTAATAAAGGGTGATTTTTTGGAATCAATTGTTCCATTAGATATTGTTTTGTCTTTTTAATAAGACCCTTTTTCATAATATTGCTCCAAATACGAGCCAAGTCCCTATATAGAGGGATCATATGCAGGTGCATCTGGCATGAGATCACCCAGTGCTAAAAGTACCTCTGAACTTATAGTTGGTGCTGCTGAGGTAGGCTCAGGATCAACCATTGGTTCAGGTTGTTCTGGAACCGGGTCTGTCATAGTTTCTGGTGACATATCTCGTGGTAATGTTTCAATTATTTTTACTTCGTTCGAAGTGTCATCAATAATAAAATCTGAAAAGGAAAATAATAAACATACCACAGAAAAATTGTACAAGTGATTGATAAAAACTGCTTATTGAAGCCTCACGGACTTTTCATAAGAGTCTAAAGATCTCGTCCGTATATCTCATATACGCCCCGAGTCTAAGGATTTTGTCCGTACATCTCGTATACGACCCGAGTCCAATGAGCACGTCGATGTATCTCGTACACCACCCGTCTCAACCGGTACAAAAGGTTATGAAAACCTTGTGGCCTTAACTGCTATAAAAGCCAGTAGCCGTACCGGTATAATAGCAATCACAAGACAACGTTTTGCTACCTGGAATACTCGAAAGTGAGGCACCACTTTCGTAGTTATCCCGACGACGACAATAACGCTTCATTTTTCGTTAAATTTTTCTTATTTTCTTTTAGTAAATCCTTTTCTTCGTGGTGCCTTTTAGGCACAGTTAAATTAAGCAAGATTTCACTTTTAAAAACTCCAATTTGCTTAAATACTTCTAAGAACACAGTATCAGTTGCCGCGCAAACGAAAATAATGACAGATCGCGCTAGGACACAGATTACGCATGCATACTAATACTTACGTTTAGTTTTAGCTCTGAAAATTGCGTAGTTGCCGAGTGACTCGAGAATGCTGCATGTTAAAGTAACATATATCGAGAACGAAGCACGCAGTATAATCCACCATTATTGTTTTCAGATGACTTGACCGTGGCTGACTTGGAAATCTCTAAATAGACTTCGACTTCCCAAGTCAGCCGGAGCAAAGACAATCTCCATAGATGGGGATTCACGGACGACTCAGACCTCAAGGGTGTATGCGGCAGCTCCCCACAGAAAATGGCCCACCTTCCATCCTTCGCCACATGCTCTGTCACCTGTGTATTTGATGATCTTATGACTGCGTCAGTGAACGGAGTTCGCCCAGCTGAATTTCGGGCCAGAAATGTTTAAACTTTTTGCCATCGATACGATAAGATTGTTTTCAAAGAGGTTACGTAGGTTATCTGTCTAAAGATATTTTTTTCTCAGTCAGTTAAGGTTCTGTTCTAATAAGTAAAGTAAAAAGTTTACTGTCGTAGAAGCATTCACAACAATTTGGTTCATAGATACAATATATTATATACCCACTGTCATTCTTGCATCCGATCTTCAGTCTTAAAACTACACAATTTCCTAAAGCTAAAATCCCATTTTTCACGAAACTATAAGTACTTTGCGCTGTTACGATTATGTCCACCGTAAATACGGTACGACATGAGCTAAAACATACTTTTGCATGATCAGATATGAGTGTAGTGAGGCGTTACATGCTTGTATAGTGCAGCAAAGGAGCAATTTCACGGGGAACCGCGTCACACTCAGTGTACTCTGTCATATGGATACAAAATTACATTGTGTTTGAAGCGGCGTACCTCTATGTATGTAGATGATTAGGTAATATTTGGAGCATTTCATGGATTACACTTCAATACTAAGATGTGAAGAGCTACATCACCCAATTCTTCACCATATCTAATTCCTAATAATTACTGAACGTTAAGTAGTCGGTGATCAAAACTAACACTATAGCCAGCCCTACAGGTCTCACAGAATAGCATAACTTTTTATCGTTTATAAGTGTGTTCAGCAAGTAAAACGCTCCCAGAAACTTTTTATCAATTCGACATTTCATATAATTTCGATTCCTACACAAAATAAACTTGGGAACCGGACATTACCCACGAAATTCAATCGTACTCCGAAAAGTTACGTACTTATAGTAAAACGTAACCTAAATATCTATGTATAGGGGAAAGTCCTCCAGCACCGGCCGGCATCCAGTACCGGCCAGTTAGATTTTATTGAACTCTATAGGAGATGGCGCTGATCTCTGTTTTGCCATTAAAGTAATACGTTCTTACAAGTACATGCCCCGCGCGGCAGCGACCTGTCGCGACTCGGTTACTGGCAGTACGCCGATTTGTGTTGCGCACGATGAATGCCCGTTTCATAACTAAAGTTCTGGTTCGTGATTACATAGTTTATAGAACGTGTTCAAAAGAAATTAAACCTGGTATGTATTGATTATTTATATAGCTATTATAAAATACGTTAAGTTTCAATATTTATTTGTAAATTATTGTCTAGGGTCGCATATTGTATTTTTTTCGTTCCCTACAGTACCGGCTATAAAATTGTCCTCCAGTACCGACCACTATTTAGGTTTACTTTTGAATGGTTTTATATTCTTATAGGTACACAAAGATGCCAGGCAATAATAGTGATGGTGAGACGAAGAAAAAGAAGGGTGATTGGGATCCCGCCAATATGCATAAAGCTGTGGAAAAGGTGCTGAGTAATGAAATTAGTGCGCGTCGGGCTGCGGAAAGTCTCGAGAAACTACCAATGATATCGACCTATCCCAATCGGTTGACAATTTTAAGGCAATAGTTGCAGAGTTGTCACCGGTCCCTGATGCTTCTAAAAGACGAGCTACTGCACGACGTCGCAAAGCTGAAAAAAGCGAAATTTACACAAGTTCTCCATACAAAAAGATGCTAGAACAGAAAAGATCAGATAAGAGTGTTGAGTCAGCTAAGCGAGGCAAAAGTTTGCTTTCAGGACAAGATACCAGCAAGAAAGGTAAGAACTTGGTTTCAGGAAAAGATGTCAGCAAGAAAGGAAAAAATAAGAAAAAAGAAAACCAGAGTCCTCCCCACAGACCGATCGAGGAAAAAACAATTTGTCCTTTGTGCCTTGAATCTCATGAAGAGGATTGGATTCAATGTGGAAACTGCAAGGTTTGGGTCCATGAGGCTTGTGCCAATATATCAGAGCTAACAAATCAATACATTTGTGATTTTTGTCTCGTATAAATTAACATTTTTATGCTGGCCGGTACTGGAGGCCAAATTTTTTCATGTCAATTTTTCATATTTTTCAAATTTTATTAATAAAGTTGATTATTTCTAAATATAATAATATTTTATTGTTTTAATTTACAATACTTGAATGCCTTAATACGTTTTAGCTGATATTTAACTTATAACTTGGGGTCTTTTTATTTTATCTTACATAATCCTTAAGGTGACGGTACTGCCGGACTCTCCCCTAGCACAGACTGGCTACAATCAATTATAACCCGTTCAATAAAGTTATCCCTCTGCCATTTTCTTGCTGTATCACGGTGATGTAAATAAAAATAATAGCTTTCTTGATCGAGAATTCTTCATGAATGGTGAAGACATTTCTATTTACGAAAAAAGATACTTAGTGCTTAGCCAATAGATAACCGAATGTATATATATACAACGTGTCCCAGAAATCAACGTCAAGCCGAAAACGGGCAATAGGCCAAGTCGTGACAGCTATTAGAAAAATATAAAAAAAAATCTTGGTCATGTACTTTTCGAATTATAAGCATTCAAAAATAAATCTCAAAAAGTGACACCCTGTGATGATTTTTCAAGTCCTGTGACTACATTATTAACATTTCGGTAGTTTTTTTCTCTGTGATCTAACCATGAATAACCCTTCTGTAAATTACAGTTAAAAGTTAAAACGTAACTGCCTCAGTTTTAAATTAAATGTTAGATTTTTGCCCAATATTGAATTCAAAATAATGACATCACCCAACTTTAACCGACTGTACTGAAAAAAAAATCTACTACACTATTTTGGCAAGTAACTTTAAAAGATGGCGCGTTTAGTCAGGATTCCAAAATGGTATAACACATACTAATTGCTACTTCTTAATTGAGGAAAAAAAGTACATTGTTGGTTTTAGGTGCATTTGAAATAAAATTCAGTCGTTGGATTTCTTTTATTATAATTTTTATTAAATCAGATTTACGAAGTTTTATAACAAATGTTCAAACTGTTTTCCTTCAGCTGCAATGCAAGTTCTACATCTCTTTAAAAATGATCGCGTAATAAGACGGGCGTATCTTCTTGAGTTGATGTATTCAGCGGCTTCTGCAATTCTTTGGCGCAGCTCGTCTAAATCTTGAATTGGTTTAGAGTACACTTTATCCTTTATCGTACCCCAGTAAAAAAAATCTATGGGGTTTAAATCGGGTGAACGGGCAGGCCACGAAATTGTACCACCCCGCCCAATCCACCTATCGGGGTATTCACGATTGAGAAACTCTCGTACAGTGAGAGCATAATGCGCTGGGCAGCCATCTTGTTGATACCACATGCTGCCGTAAATGTTCAGTGGCACTTCTTCCAATAATTCTGGTAATTGGTTCTGTAAGAAGTTCAAATAACCCTGGGCATTTAAATTCTCCGGCAGCTCGATTGGACCAATAACTTTACCATTCAAAATTCCCGTCCACATATTTACTTTAAACTGGTACTGAGATCTATCTTCCCGCATCAAATTTGGATTTTCCACGTGCCATTCGTGCAAATTGTGGAGGTTCATGTAACCGTCCTTTTTAAATGTTGATTCATCGGACCATAGAATTTTTTCAAAGAATCGCGGGTCCTCTCGGTGCCTCTGCAACATCGTTCGACAAAATCGTACTCTCTCTGGGTAGTCTCGGGGTAGCAGACTTTGTACTCGTCGTACATGGTATGGGTGAAACTCGTTCTTTTTTAAAATACGATGTGCAGTACTTTTGGGGACTCCTATGCTCTGTTCAATTCCACGTACTGAGATACTTCTGTCTTCTTCAACTGCTTGCAAGACTTCGGCTTCGTAGGGCATAACGGGTCTTCCCTCGCTAACCATTTGGCTAGGAAATCCCTCTGATAATGACCGATGCACATTAATAAATACTCGATGATCGGGATGACGCTCAGCATTCGGGTATCTCTCACGATACACTCTTGCTGCAGCATTGGCGTTGCATAAGCATTCTCCATAAATGAGATGCATGTTGGCGTATTCCTGTGCGGTGTATCGAGATGGCATGATAAAACACTACACAAACACGGGGTTGCGATTAAAACAAGTCCGGGGTTGTCAGAAACGGTGCAGATAAATCCAAATCACAATGCAAATCAAGTCCAATAAACAAAGCCACAGTTGTAAGTACGAAGTCAATACGAATACAAAAAGATGTGCAGTCAACGAAAGAGCGTAACGTACTGCAGTATTGCACAATTTGCCGACGCATCCCTGTTTAGCCAGAGTAGCGTCTCTATCTGTTTCACTCACACATATGAAATGATGTGTCAATCCGTCTCCCTCTTAGTTAGATAAAAGTAGCGTCACTATCTATCTCGCTCCCACTTGTCAAAGTAGCGTCACCTCACATTAGTTAAAATAAATCTTTCTCGCTCACACTAGTCAAAATAACGTCACTCTTCGTCTCAATCGAACTTTTATGAAATACGGCTTCATAAAAAAAAATGTTTTTTCTCAATTAAGAAGTAGCAATTAGTATGTGTTATACCATTTTGGAATCCTGACTAAACGCGCCATCTTTTAAAGTTACTTGCCAAAATAGTGTAGTAGATTTTTTTTTCAGTACAGTCGGTTAAAGTTGGGTGATGTCATTATTTTGAATTCAATATTGGGCAAAAATCTAACATTTAATTTAGAACTGAGGCAGTTACGTTTTACTTTTAACTGTAATTTACAGAAGGGTTATTCATGGTTACATCACAGAGAAAAAAACTACCGAAATGTTAATAATGTAGTCACAGGACTTGAAAAATCATCACAGGGTGTCACTTTTTGAGATTTATTTTTGAATGCTTATAATTCGAAAAGTACATGACCAAGATTTTTTTTTATATTTTTCTAATAGCTGTCACGACTTGGCCTATTGCCCGTTTTCGGCTTGACGTTGATTTCTGGGACACGTTGTATATAACCTTCTTATGAATATGGATAATATCTATACTAATATTACAAAGAGTTAAAATATGTGACGTGTGAGTTTGTACGTAGGGGGTAATCTTCGGAACTACGGATTCGATTCCAAAAATTCTTCATTAATATTAAGCTACATTATCTATGAGTGCTATATTTAAGACAGAATTTTATATTAGAAAGTCTGCTTTACACGCAGGCAAAAGCCGAGGGTGAAGCGCTAGTATTGAATTAATTAATCTATAACTTTCTTGGCTATAGACAGGGTATGTAAACAGAAGTAGGTACCTACATGAGGTAGATAGGTACGAGATGAAATGGTATGTTAGTGCTCGTACATACGAGCGGCACACGTCAACGTCAGAGGCAACTGCAGCCGTCGAAAACGTACCGCTCGTGTGTTTAAAATACACGAGAGGCACGTTGTCGACCGCAGCCGTAGACTTGTAGGCGGCTGCAGGTGCCTCCGTACCCGCCTGATGCTCGTATATGTATATGACATCGTAGGGGAGAAGTTTTGTATTATTTATGCCAATATTGCAGTCTTTGTTCCTTAGTAGGTGCTTGGCATTGTGACTGCTTTAAAGCGGACGAAACAAAATCTTTATAAATTTTCAAACTTATCAGTTCTGATTAGTAGATATAGTACCTATGATAAATACGCCTTATGCCTTAATCACATTCACACACGGCACGGTTTCTTTACGATACAGCGTATGAACTGCGCCGTAGAAAATACGTGTTATCAAGCTTCCATAATGATCCATACAACACTGACGTTCATGCGTTCACTTGGCGAATAAACCGTAGTTTTTCACGGTAAGATAAACGTATGTATACAAAGGGCCTCAAGACACTGTTAGGCTTAAAACGCACTAGCGGCCGGCCGCGATGCGACGTGCCGTTGCGGCAGGCCGCAATATATACGGTCTTCCGCAACGGCACGCCGCATCGCGGCCAGCCGCTAGTGCGTTTTAAGCCTTAAGGCAGCACATTTAAAAGGTACATTACTTTCAGGCATTTAGCGTCATCAATCGTAATACTCGATTGTCATCAATCGAGTATTACGATGTAGGTAGGCAATTATCATTATTGCAGGTCAAAGGCCACTTCAGCCCACTTCTCTCTAGTTATAGCTTCCAGGAAAAGGCAAGTGTTTTCGAAAGGTTCCCAGTTATCCAAAGAGGCAATGGAAAAATATAATATCTAATCCCATCGGAATACCGTACACAACATCTCACATCATGTAAGTACACGAACCCCAAAAAAAAATAGATGCCATTTTTTATATAAATAAAGTTCATTCATAATATCCTATTTCCTGGGTAGTTCTCAGGCCTCGTCGTAATGTGCCTGTGGGATTTCTTACATTACTCGCAGCCGCTAGATTATAACTTGTTTAATCATTAAATAGATGAAATAGCAGTTCTAAGAAAGTGTTTCGGCCTTACTAACAAAAACTAGATTCTAGAAAATAAAAAGATTTTCTCTTTGTGACTGCAGAAGTTGTGTGTGTGACTAAGGCATCAGGATATTAGGGTAACAGGGTTAACCAGAAATATATATTATTCTGGCCAGTCATTGTCCCTTGGCCATTCGTTGTAATTTATCAAATCTAACATCATAGATCCGACCCCCAAGATACAAGCAAATGTCCAATCTATTCTTGTATATTTTTTTTTTGTTAGCCTATATTGCGTCCCACTGCTGGGCAAAGACCTACCCTTTTTTCTTCCAAACCTCCCTGTCTTGTGCGACCTCTGGCCATGTTGGCCCTGCAAATGTAATACAATTTGATTATTAATAAATAAATAAATATGAAATAATTAAATAAATTGGAAAAATTTAAAGTGTTTATATGTTAAGAGTTTATGATGAATTTTAGTTTTAAAAAGTATGAATTTAAATCTACATAGAAGTGTTGAACTATTTAGGTCAAGAAAAGGTCTCCTCAATTACCCTTGAAACCGGTCGCTATTTCATAGATAAAAAAGAGAAATATCTTTAACCTATTCTAGAATCTATAACTCGTAACCCTAGAAAAAACCTTAGGTTTTTCTTTTGAGAAACTAAAATTTACTAAATCGAAAACTCGTCTGAAGTCCGTAAAAAAGGCATGGGTACCTACTTACATACATCTATTTGATGTTGTAATTACGCATGTTTTTTCAGCCAGAAAATTCCAGAGTCCGTCGAAAGATCAGGTCGAAAATCAAACTACGCATCATCAATCTTGATCTAGCTATTAATCTTAGTATTAAGTCTTTCAAAATTCTTTCACATGCCTTGGGAAATCTGCGTTCAGTTACTTATTGGGAGTTTCAGACTGATATTTTTATTTCAAATGAGAACTAAAGGTGAAATAAACGAATATAAAACTATACCATCATAATCAGCCTTTAATGTTCCCACCGCTGGGACACAGGCCTCCTCTCGGTGAGAGGGAGTGGGCCGTAATCCACCACGCGGGCCCAGTGCAGATTGGCAGATGTCACATGTCTTCGAATTTTTGGTTCTAGGACATGCAGGTTTCCTCAAGATGTTTCCCTTCACCGTTTTGAGAGCAGTGGTGATGAAATAATTTACACTAAGTGAAGCGCCAGGGTTCGAACCACTTGGCCACCACTGCTCACTACGGACCACTATACTGACTTTTATTAATTAATTAAGTAATAATTAATTATACATCCGTAAGGAGTAGTAACTTAGTGGTATCGGCCCCGACTTACGAGTTTCATACATAAATCTGTTAAAGGAGACATTCATTTCGCTGTCAAACCACTTCGTGGCTACTTATTTGGTACAAATTTATTCTATCATGATATTTATTAGGTTCTAACAAGCATTCAGTTTTGGAGTTACTAAAAACAACTATAATATGAATAAGTCACTTTGAAGAAACTAACATTAAAAGGCTGAAAGTCACCCAAAGGGCAATGGAGAGGACTCTGCTTGGAGTTAGAAGTTAGAACTAGTTTTAATGTAATTAACCGTCTTTATGATTTAAGAGTTCCGGTCAATAGATTATATTACGATTATATCACGATTGTATCTTTAGACCAACATACTAATATAGCAACAGGAATTAAACTGATTTAGCTATGTGGACTGAGACTGGATTATAGCGTCTCTCCCCTTGGTTATATGGTCGTGGGTTCAAAGTCAAACCCAGGCAGCTGCTCTCAAAACGGTGAAGGAAAACATTGTGAGGAAACTGGCATGTCTTAGAATAAAAAAATCGAAGACAGATGAAATTACCAACCAAAACTGTGCCCGCGTGGTAGATTACAGCTCACTCCCTCTCGAAGAGAGGAGTGCCAGCCAGTGTCCCAGTAGTGGGAACATTATAGGCCTATAGTGCTTATGCTTATGCTCCTAACCTGTGACCCGAGAATTGATTACAAAAATCTGATTTTAGGGTCTTTAGCTCTTCTCCATCTCACCATTCCCTACGTACTCGTCACTCTTCGAAAGATACCCGAAGGCCAATTCTCGTAATTTAAAACGTTTAAAATCTAGTCGCAGTCTCATCTCGGTGACAAACAAATGTCAAAAACTTGTCAAAATGTAGTAAAATTAGAGGTATTTTTGACAGATTGAGACTGAGATCAGACTGTGAACGTTCTTAAAATTACGAGAATTGCCCCTCAGATAGTCAGTTATTTCGGTGGTAAACAATATTTTTGGAGGCTTGTTTTAGATAACATATTCTTAATACGCAAAGAAAAATTAAGAGGTCTTGATAAGTTTCAAACGTATAAAACAAACACACGTTGCCTTTGCGTGGGAAGGTAATATTATAAATGCGAAAGTTTGTATGGATGGATGGATGATGGACAAACATCCATCGTTTGTTACTCTTTCATGCAAAAACTACTGAACGGATTTGGATGAAATTTGGCACACAGATAGTTTATAACCAGGAATAACACATAGAATAATTTTTATCCCGGTATTCCCACGGGATCGAAACTTATGCGGGTGAAACCGCGGGGCGCAGCTAGTAATATTATAAAATTGTATGTCGGATTAATTTAAGAATATAGTATATAGGATAGGATAGTATTTTCGGAGCACCCGCATGCGGTTGCAGCAATCGACTATTAAAAATTAAAGCTTATGGATCTGCAGGCCCGAACCCCGCATGCGGGCGAAGAATAGAATTTGATGCTGGGGTTATAATTGTCTGATGTTTGTAGGTATTATATTTAATGAATTATTATACCTCAGGCCAAAATTTTGTTTCACTTATTAATTCAAGTAACGTGCACTGATTTAGCTCAAGATTACATCGGGAATGCATAATGTAAACGTCAGCTGGCATGCTGCTCAATATGCCACTGAACATTGAATTGCTATCAAGAAGCAGATGTTACATTATACGTATGAGTACCTGCAATCATAATAGTAGGCCATTAAAGAAGACATTACTTAGAGGTATTCGTGGGATAAATAATAACATCAGCAAGTGTCGATCAAAAGTTAAGTTACGCTTGCCACGGTTGGTTCGTAGATGGGGACCATCCATTACATTTCGAGACCCCTCAGTGCCTGAGCTTAGACAGTCGTTTCGGGTAGTCAGAAGCCTAAAATTTGTGAAACCGTCTCACCAAGGGGTAACGTGTTACCCAGCAATGGCAGTTACTGGGTTGTGGAGGTTAGTTAGGTAGTTACTCAGATTGAGGCTTAAACTTTTTTTTTGCCACACATTTAAAATCAAAGTGCCCATGTCGGGGCCTTTTGAACGCTCATATCATAAGTGTCAATCTGTCAGGCTGCCACGTTAGTGACAGTCCGCCACAGAGGTCTGTTATGACGGACGAGTTCGTACACCGCTATACAAACCCGATATTTTTTTAATCAGCTGCATCCGATTAGATTGGATGCCGACCCCAACATAGTTGGCAGATTGATTACTTAGAGCAATCACCATATATTTATCAAACGCGCGGTTTCCCTCACGTGATTGTGTAGTCTGTTTTGGCATTATTGAAGTCATAGTACATTTATAATAGCCTCCACAACATCAGAAGGCCAATTCTCGTAATTTAAAACGGTCAAAATCTTGCCGGAGTCTCATTGCGGTGACAAACAAATGTCAAAAGTGTAAGGAATTTAAAATTATTTTTGACAGATTGAGACTGAGATCAGACAACACCCCTTTTTCTTCAGTTGACTTTATTGTTTAAGTATCAATAACTTCGGTATTTTCTGTAAGGTAATGTTAAACTACGTATTGAAATACGGACAGTCAAATGTTTATAAATGAGTAAGTACGCGTAGCTCATTATTCCTTTACTCAACTAAGTAATTTCAAATAAGTCTTGTCAATCTAACTAAAGGTTGTCTAGAAGACGTTTAGTAATTCGATCCTTTGCTAATCATGTCTAATTTCGACTTTGTATACTGAAAGTTGTAAAAGTGGTACGAGTCCTACGTAGTTTTAAAATGTCCAAATGTTTGTGTACATACATGGTGTATACGTGTTAATTTTATCAATGGACCCAAAATCAACAAGTTCAAATGCAAATGTCGTTCAGAGTGTTTGCAATGTAGTTACTCTGTGAGTTAAACTTGATGTTCTAGTGTGACCCAGTAACCGTACCTACAGCTTGGCTCTTAAACTTAACGCTGCGACTGAAACGTAACAGCATTTTTCAAACCATTTCCACCCAGTTATGACATAAACATTGCCACATTTTCTTGAAAGACTATGTAGTGTCTCCAGATTTTATATTTTTAGAAGTCTTACCATTTTTCAACTATGTTAGGATTCGATTTTAGTCTTATAGGGCTCGTGGCTCAATAATAGCTGTACGGGTCGATCTTCAAGGTTAAACAACGCTTGCCGAGGTCGATCAGTGGATAGGTGACCATCCATGGCATACAGAGACCCCTTCGTGCCTCGACAAGTACGCGGTCATTCGTAGATATTCGTTCTTTGGTAGTCGTTACGGCTAGTCAGAAGCCCGAAAGTCTGACAACCAGTCTTGCCAAGGGGTATCGTGTTGCTCAGTAACTACGGTGTGGAGGTCCGAGAGGCATCCGGTTAGATAGAAAGCAGACCCCAATAAAGTTGGGAAAAGGCTAAGCAAATTGATTTAGATTAGGCTTTGAGGGTAACACGCAAGAAACCCATTGTTGGTATAGGGATATTCTTAAAGCAGACTGGATCCAGACCGAGGCCGCTATCCTAAGTATCCTCTATCCTCATAAATATGATACTTACGTTAGGCCGGTCTTGAAGTAAAAAGACCAATAACAATTGACAGTAGCAACCCTACTTAAGCCACCGAATAATCTGTGCAGGAAAAACCCAGAAAGAACGAATGAACCGTAATAATAACATCGTCTTTAACGTAATCTGAGATATTTAATAGAAGTGGACGGTCACTCGATGCATGCACGTTGCAGCAATAAAACGTGCACAGCGTAGAAGATGGCGGAACTTCTAGCTCCTTGTCGTTTTAAAGGTTTAACAAGACAACTTCAACTCAGATCGATTTATAGTGAAATAGGCAAAAATATGTACCTACAAAATATTTGGGTACTACTAAAGGTCATAGTGGTTAAGTCCTCGCCTCTCATGCACAAGGTTGTGGGTTTAAATCCGCGCAAGTGCCAATGTGAATTTTTCAATTCATATATACTTTCTAAGTTTCTGAGGCAGTCGCTCCATGTAAAATACTGGTATTCAGCTGCATCTGGTTAGACTGGAAAGCCGACCCCAGCATAGTTGGAAAAAGGCTCGGCAGATGATGATATACTTTCTGAGTTTATCTTCGACAATACTGGCATCGGTGAAGGTAAAACATCGCGAGAAAACCTGGGGGTCTACCACGAAGTGCAAAGTGCGAATGATCGGATCGGACCGACACATGGCCGAACCGAATATTATTGAAAAATGCGAAAAAAGTTCGGATCGGCTCAGTTGGGTCGGGACCATAGTCAATATTCGAAAGAGTGTAGGAGTGTAGGATCGGGGCCGACCGAACTAAATAGTAACTTCGTAGCAGGAAACGGCCGAACATTCGGCCGATACCACTTCGGAGTAGACCCCCTGCACTTATCGTTAATATAAAACTGAAATCGCCAACCCGTCTAAAGCAAACATGGGTGGGTGATCAATGATCGAGCCTCTCTGTGTGATAAGAGGCTTTTGCCCTGCAATGAAACAGTAATAGGCTACCTACATATGTGGCAGCATTGCAATGCAAACATGTACAGTGGGCTCCAAAAGTTAGTTGACATTTTTCCACTTCAGCTGTGATGCTAAGGGATTACTTGATTATTTTTGTATGATAAGTCATTAGTCGTTAAATTAGTCAATAAAAACGTTATAGTGCATAGTTCAAACATTTGGAGCCAGAATTTTAAATCATAATGTGGTGTGTCACAGCTAAAGAGGAAAAGTGTGAACTTGTGGAAAATTGAATATGAAGGAAAGGAAGCCAAATTGACCACGACCACAAAATTTCTTGGTCTCCATATAGACAATAATTTAAAATGGCAAAGTCATATAGAGTTTGTTTGCAAAAAACTATCACAATCATCCTATGCTCAATATATGTTAGCAGAAAAAGTTGGTCTCCCGATATTACTTGTGGCTTATCACGGATTTGTTGCTTCACGTTTGAGGTATGGTATCATCTTTTGGGGCAATGCTACTAACTGGGATAAGGTCTTCAAATGTCAAAAAAGATGCATCCGGGCAATATGCGGTCTACAAAAATCTGTGAGCCGTAAGCAGTATTTTACAAAACTAAAAACACTCACAGTACCATCACTATATATCTTTGAAATGGCCCTTTCTATCAAAAAACATCCATAATTATTTGAAATAGTGACGAGATCACGCAACAGAACTAGAATATTTACAAAACTAAGTACGCGATATAAAACTACTCTTTATGGAAAACGTACATTTGTTATGGCGCCTAAAATATATAATAAAATTCCCAAGGACATTAGAGACTGCAATAACATCCTTAAATTAAAAATAAATTACTTAAATTTCTTAACGAACACTCATTTTACTCAGTAAAGGAATTCATCATCATCATCTGCCTAGCCTTTTCCCAACTATGTTGGGGTCGGCTTCCAGTCTAACCGGATTCAGCTGAATACCAGTAAAGGAATTATTAGACTTAAAATGATTTTACTATGTTTTTATTATTTCTTTCCTACTTACTGCTTTAAATAAAGTGTTAATGTCTGATTGAGCGCATTCTGAACTGTATTAGTGATTATTTATTTGTTATTATAATTTTTTTTAATATAAATTTGTTTGCCCATGAGACTGGTCACAGCATGAACTCACTGTATATTGTAATACCTATATTGTAACCTGTGTATCACAAATAAACTGTTTGATTTGATTTGATTTCATCAGGAAGTATTCGAAATAAATACGTATCAAGGATATCGTCACATTATTACTAGATCAAATACACAACACAGTACAGTGTTAATGTCCCAAAATCAATTAACTCACTGGTAGAGTGGAAAAGATAACAATACGGATTAACTTTGTCCCAAAGCTCCAGTCTTGGCTCCTAATAATATTTCCGGGAAAAGCAAAAAGATTAACGTTTTGCAGAAAAGAATCTCCGTTGGACAAAGAGAAACCGTTTTGAAAGATTTAACGAACATGTCGCGAAACGTTGTGGCAACATTCTCGAAAATTATACCTATGTAACGGACCTACCTAAATATTTATATACTAGCCTTTGCCCCGGTTTCGTTCACGAGGCCTTCGGGATTGTGAAAAATGTTTACCTCTTGTTGTGTAGGAATATTATACATTCTGTTAGGCTGCAAGGCCCTTAAATATTGTAGTAGCACACTTTAAGAATAAATTATGTCCACATGGTATTATAATATAGCAAAGATTCCCAACATTAAGGATAGTACTGTGAGAGCTTTACGAGTTCTCAGTACCGGGATGAGTAAATTAAACAATCAGTTTGTCACATAACTTTGATAATTGTACCTAGAATCGAGTTACGTTTATACATTTTTATATTTTTTCATCTTCTGTCATATGCTTATCAGCTAATCTGAGTCCTCCCCACTGCTTTTTTCTGCTATTCTATAAATAAATTAAAGTTTATCTCGTAATCCTTGCCAATAACTTTTAACGGACCTACGAAGGTTGCATGTAAGTACAGCAAACAATGCAGTCCAATTAGCATAGATACAATTTCCCAACGATTGATGTTGGGATATTGTATCTATGTTATTTTTCATTTCTATCATGAATTTTTAATTTGAATTTGATTTTCGTTTCTTAACACAATTTTACGACTTCGGAAGCACCCAAGTAATTTTATAATATAGGAACCAACTGTACATAAATTTACATTGCAGATAACACCAACCCCCGGCTATAGGCAGAGGTGGAACACCGCGGTGGTTTTAGCCGGTAAGCCCCACGATGGAGGAAGTCCATGAGGATTTCCATCACGCAACAAAAAAAAAACTTGGATTATATGACACATCCTATCCCTAAGAAAATTGTGTCAGTCCTTTTACCCTAACAAACCTCCTTATTTATATTCAAGTTTAGTAATCTAAATATGTTTTAACAGAGGTTCATGTAACGACTGGGTGATTTCTGTGGGGTTAGGGACCAGACGAGCTTGTGATCGCTACTCTGACTCCTCAATGTTCAGACTTAGATTAAAAGATTATTTCTGTATCTATGCTTTTGTTGGATACCTAGCTTCCAGTTATCCGTATTGAGGACAAACTCCATGACCTCCTATTACGACCTCTACTTGACTAGACTATTCACTTCATATAAAATAAGGTTCCCTAAATTTAAACCTACACGAGCGAAGCCACATTCAAAAGCAAATATTAATTTAATTTTAAACATGTGCCAAAGGAAAGTTTTCGCAAATAGACAGAATGCAGTGTCCCTGTTTGTTTTTACGAGGAAATAGTTTTCTGAGTGGATTCCAGTTTATACGTTTTACGTCTGGGATTCAAGGATTCTGGGAGTTTGAGAAATGTGCAAGCATTAATAAAACCGCTGCTTAGGAAGACCTTTTCTACTGACCTGTTGAATAAAATGTCATTTAATCTTTGGGCATCCTACATATTTTAGGGATTTTCGAATCCCTGTGTATCTACTGTGTATATTTTTTTTTGTCCTACTATATATGTATCACAGTAGCATAAAATCGTATGGAAACCAATTGTCAAAGTTCAAATTAATCTATGAGACCTGGGGGTCTACTCCGAAGTGGTATCGGCCGAATGTTCGGCCGTTTCCTGCTACGAAGTTACTATTTGGTTCAGTCGGTCCCGATCCTACACTCCCACACTCTTTCGAATATTGAATATTGACTATTGTCCCGACCCAACTGAGCCTATCCGATCCTTTTTCGCATTTTTCAATAATATTCGGTTCGGCCATGTGTCGGTCCGATCCGATCATTCGCACTTTGCACTTCGTAGTAGACCCCCTGGAACGCAGCCGATTACTTTACTCACTCGCACTTATTTTTCTCTTTCTCTCTATTTTAAATACTGATGAATTCATCTAAGCGTTCATATGAAATACAACAATCAGAATCAATTTGTGTTTTCCTTAAAGATATAAAAAAGTCCATTTACCGTTCTTATTTTGTTTCATGCGGCGAAGTTTCACAAACGTTCCCCTCTTTAATAAATGTTTTTATTAAGAGGGTGTTAAAATGAGGTTCTTAGACAATAGTGCAGTGAACGAACAAAGGCGAAAGTCTGAAGTGGCGTAAGTGTACATAGGTCAATCCGTGCCTCCCGCTGAGTTAGAATGATTAATCGTTGTGGGGAGTCCACAACGAGAAAATAACTATTTCTCATCTTTTGAAAAGGCTGTCCGAGCAAAACTGCCACAGGCAGCAGCCGTGTCACGCTAAGTACTTACACATCGATCCCTGAATGCTGATTTTATTAGGTATATTGCGTTTTGACATGCACCCGTCGCGAGCTTCGCTTATGTAAAAATGTTTCCTTCTTTTATGGTTACGGAAACGTTGACAGAGATTAATTTGAAACGGCACAGGTCTTTGAATAATGCTCGTATTTTTTATTTGTTTTATTTGCTACTTTCTGAAAATCACGCGATTTCGTCCCAATGTATGGTTTTACTTTCAAAAAGCGGTCAAATAGCTGTTGAAATACTGTTCTACGATACAAAATGTTACAAATACTTTTTGATGTCAGATCATCCTTGAATATCAAGAAAAAATGCTACGAAAGTCGTAAATTTTTATCTCAAAAGCCGTAAAAACGGGCAAGATTGCAGTAAATTGACATCGTATAATCGCATCTTCTACCGTAAAAAAGCGATCAATTGCTAAAATATGCAATAGAGATAACAATATTTTATACTGAAGCCTATTGATTTGTGATCAACTGATTTTGCATTTGTTTGTCCTTAACAAAACAAATAGGTACACGGTTAATGTAATTGTGAACACAAATATGGACCAAACTAAATAGATTAGGTTCAGCGAATTTGGTAATGGTAGAGAAATTTTAATTAGTAAGATTAGGTAATTAATAAACGAATATTTAATGTGTTACCTCTATGTTGTTATTTAATAGTAAAAATATAATTATTTAGTAAAACAACAATAGAAATTAAGTTTGTAAATAAAATACAAAAACATAAGGACAAGAACAACAACAAGCAACAAACAATAAGCAGCAATTAATAAGTTTATTACTAACCTAATTTCGGCAAACGTGTGATGTAATACCATACCTTGTTTTATATAATCATTTATCTAACAAATCCTCCGAAATAAACACACACTCAGTGAAATTTTCAACAGTCAACCTATTACGGTTAATGAGATACAGCCCGCTGGCAGACGGACGGACGGACGGACAGTGGTGGCTTAGTAATAGGGTCCCGTTGGCACCCTTTGGGTCCGGAACCCTGAAAAGGACTTGACCAATTAAAATGAAAATAGTTCATTCTAAAAAAAAGATTAGGTATTACTTTATTTATTTACTCATCGCCCATTGATATATAGGTACCTAACCAAATAATGATGTAAGTGGGTACTAAGAAATTTCAATCGATCCTTAAAACCCAAGTACTTATATAGTACTTCACGCAAATTGAGCACTAAAGTATTTCTAGTAGGTATTCACAGATCACCACCCCCACATTCAAAATAGCTCACCGTAATGAAAACGATTCTGCTTCAATATCGATTCCAGTGCTCGGTCTATTCGTTAACTAAAGGTACCGCATTATTGATGCGAAATGTTTTAATGGAATCGTCTCGGGGCAAATCGGCTTATTTCCAAAGAGCCAGCCAACACGCGCTGGCTACAAGCAAATAATATGCAAGCCGGCGCAGCTGTGCGCCTAATTCTGCATAGACAAGCTTCATAAGACACGACAGATGCTATATTAATATTGGTAATACACAATTGTTTGACTAATCAATTTCGCCAATTGAAATAGTTTCCAAATTGTCAGTGTTGTGGGACATCCGCTGCAATTTAGTTTCATGTTCCTCGTCTCTCTTCTAAGAAACAACGTTAATTTAATATTCTATGCATATCTCAGATTAGAGCAAGTTATTTTTGGGTTTCTGGCTATCCTAGTAAGATCTACGTGTGTGTAGTACGTCACTATTTTATTTACGATACTGAGTCCCAAGCGGACCCGACACGGAGTGAATTGGCACCGTATGAAGCGACATGCAATCGTAACGTATTGGATTTACTGCAAACGTAACATGTAGCCGACCTGCAGCTTGAAAGCAATAAAAGTCATAATTTATCGATATGCTAAAACATCGACATACCTGTCTACAGTCGTTGATACCCAAAGGGTTATGCAGAGGTATACAACCCGACTATAATAATCTTTTACGTAGTATATATTCTTGTCTCGTAATGTTACTTTGCCTAACTAAATACAATTAAGTTTTTCTAACTGAACAGACAGCTGTGCTGCTGGGGAGTTTGTTGCGCCACTTCTTCCCAGCTAAACCACTAGAAAATGGTGAAGGTCGGGCGTTTTTGTAATTTTAACGTTCGAAAAGTGCTGATTCTCTGCCTAATTTGAATAAAAGACTTTTGATTTTGATTATGATAAGAGACGAACCTTTTGCCTTTATTGGGCACAAATCTAATTTGAGATTTGTTTGGAAATAAATCAAATCGGTGGTTATTTACATCACTATTTCAGTCTATATGCTTGGTATAGACCTCACTTCAATGCAATGGATCATTAGATTAATTAGTCAAGAATTTCTACAGAACCATTCCGAGAATTTGTTCTCGGACAGCTATAATGCTTTCTCGTACGCACGGCTACACATCAAACTATACAAAACCAGTATAAGCTGCCTTCTGATTGTACGAAAAACCTATACAATGCGAGGTCAGCTAAAACTGGAAATGCATAGCTTGATGTGTAGCCGTGTGTACCAAAATCTTATTCTAGCAGCCACCGTTCCGTCATATAGAGTATCTACGTTAAATAACCCGACGGTATATCGTTACAACTTAAGCTTATTAGCTCAGTTGATTGCATGTTATTTAGTCTGACCGCCATTTTCACTACAGTCTAGTCGTGTAAATTACCAGAAACCCAATTCTCGTAATTTAAAACGTTAAAAATCTAGTCGCAGTCTCATCTCGGCGACAAACAAATGTCAAAAACTTGTCAAAATGTAGGGAAATTAGAAGTATTTTTTGACAGATTGAGACTGAGATCAGACTGTGAACGTTTTTAAAATTACGAGAATTGCCCTCAGATCTCAGTCTCAATCTGTCAAAAGTACCTATGAGTTCCCTACATTTTTGATAAGTTTTTGACATTTGTTTGTCGCCGAGATGAGACTGCGACCAGAAGGCCAATTCTCGTAATTTAAAATGTTCAAAATCTAGTCGCAGTCTCATCTCGGCGACAAACAAGTGACAAAAACTTGTCAAAATGTAGGGAAATTAGACGTATTTTTGACAGATTGAGACTGAGATCAGACTGTGAATGTTCTTAAAATTACAAGAATTGCCCCTGAGATTACTCCGACGACCATTATCTAGTAAAACTGTGAATACATAGTGTTCCCAGTAGTTTGATTTAAAGATCCCGCAGACAGACGGTGCGACGCGATTCTGGTAGAACAATTTCCATGAAGTTTTCATAGAAATTGCTCTACGTCGCGTCTGTCTGTGGGTGCCTTTTGAAGGTTTCGTTTGAAGATTCGTTTGCTTAGTTCTTGGGGTTGTTAAACTTGGGTAGGAGACACTAGTGCCTCCGTCACAAATTTTTAAAACTACGCTAGCGTAGTTTTAAAAGTTGGTGACAAATTATGACTGTTGACTAAAGTGATGAATGAAAAAAAAGAACGTAAAGGTCTGTAAAACAAATACACAATTACGCAATTTTTTTCTTTCGTAAAACTTTAACACAAAAATTGAACAATCTGTTTCAGCGACAGTGCTAGAATAATCAGCCTATAATGTTCCCACTGGGACACAGGCCTCCTCACTGTGAGAGGGAATCGGCCGAAATCGACCTCGCGGGGCCAGTGCGGGTTGGTGAATGACACATATATTCGAATTTTTGGTTCTAAGACATGCCGGTTTCCTCACCGTTAGTAAAGGCTGGGTTCGAACCTACGACACGTAAGTCGTGGCCGTTTCCACTGGGCCACCATTGCTCTCAACTCAACAGTGCTAGTAACCTACCTACAAACTATAATGTGAATTGCCTTTACTTTATAAAAGCAATTCACACATGCAACACACATTATAACGGTTAATTTTTTACAAATTCTTAGTAAAAAAATAAATATTGGATGCCTTCCAAGTCGACCCATGAAAAGAAGTTAGCTGAAATAAATTTAACAATCAGAGTCATTTGCCGGTTCTTTGTAGATAAACGATGGCCATAAGTAGCATAACAGTTTTTTGAACTTGGATGAGAAGGGGAGCACAAAAATAGAATATGTTTCTAAACATACAAATGAATCTCGGATGTGTATGAGATTGATTGATTAAGTTTTCATGGATATTTTAGAACAAAGGGATGTTTCTTATTTTCTGTTCGGGTGCAGTAGGTATTTTTAGTGCTGTAGAAGGTTTTGCATAGCACGTTAAGCCGTTAGTTCCGGCTGTCATTCGTGGATCTTTGACAGTCGTTACGAGTCGTCAGAAGACGTAAGTCGTCTCTCGTACTATCTCCTTTATTTCATTTATATAATTTACATTTTTAAATATTTTTATAAACAAAAAGATAAAAAAATATTTAAAAATATAAAATATAGTAGCCCCCCGGTATCAGGAGCAGGGTCCAAGCTACCGGTAGTTAGGGCTTCAGAGACAGGAATCTCCTCATAATGCGAGCCGGGTCGAGGAGTACCTACTGCCTTTTGCCTACTGCTTAAATTACTATTATTATTATTACTAGTACTATTTTATATGGAGTGACTGCATATCTGACCTCCACAACCCAGTTTCTGGGTCATATACGATACCCCTTGGTAAGACTGGTTTCAGACTTTCCGGCTTCTGACGACACGTAACAACTGTCAAAGATCCACAAATTACAGCCGGGACCAACGGCTTTTAAGTGCTTTCCGAGACACGGAGGGGTCTTTTTATGTAAAGATGGTCACCCATCCGTGGGCCAACCTCGACAAGCGTAGCTTAACCTGATCGATCGATCCGTGCAGCTATTATTGCCTAGCCACAAGACCAATAGGTACCTACATACCTACTAATAATAGTGATCAGCGTGACTGTTTGCCGAAACGACATTAAGTTTTCCGAACTTGTCGTATACAGCTCTTTCAAGGACTGTTAGAAACTGTTAAAACTTTGAAGGTAATAATGAAAGCGCTGCTATTTTTTTTTTTTTTTGTTAGCCTACATTGTGTTCCTCTGCTAGGCAAAGGCCTCCCCTTTTTCCTTCCAAACCTCCCTGTCTTGTGCGATCTCTGGCCATGTTGACCCTGCGAACGTTACCAGATCGTCACACCACCTTCGCCGTGGTCTACCTCGACGGCGATGTCCTCCCTCAGGCGTCCAGTGATTGACGATCTTTGCCCATCTCTCGGGGTGCATTCGCGAGACGTGTCCAACCCACTCTCACTTCAGCCTGGCTGTTTTTTCTCCAACATCCGCTACTTGAGTTATGGAGCGCAGCGTGGTGTTTCTAACTGGATCTGTACGCTTAACACCTATTATTCTGCGCTCCATTGCCCGTTGGAAATCTTGAGTTTGGACTTCTGTTATTCAGTAAGTGACCAACTTTGTGCACCGTAGATTAGGACGGGCAGGATGCATATGTCGATGTGTGTTTTTTAGTGATATATGAAGACTACCTTTCATGTGTTCTTTAAGCGTCCAGTAGGTCTTCCAAGCATTTTGGACTCGTCTATCGACTTACTTGTTTTGTCTGTTCTTGAAAGACACTATCTGGCTCAAGTATGTGTACTCATCGACATATTGCAACCCATGTCCGTCTACCTCGACCCTACGTTGGTCATGACCTGTGTCTTGAATCTATTCATTGAACATCCAACCTCAAGACTTGCTGTGCACAGATCTTGGAGCATTTCTTCAAGTTGCTGTGGAGAATAACACAATATCGTCTGCAAAGCGGAAGTTTGTTAGCTGGTGGCCGCTAACATGTATGCCTCGTGACTGCCACAAATCAGGCAACTTGTTAAAAACCTTCTGCAATGCGCTTGTGAACAACTTAGGTGAGAGTGGATCGCCTTGTTTGACACCTCTTTCAATGTTAAAATTTGGACCAGAAATATGCAGCTTGATGTTCGCAGAGCTACTTCGATAGATGGTGTCAATGAGGTCAATGTAGGTGTGCGTAACATTTTGGGACTCCAAGGCATTGATAACTGACTGATGGTCTATACTGTTGAATGCCTTGCTTAAAGTCCACAAAGGCCAGGTAAAGTGGTTTGTTGAATTCATTACATTTTTCTATTTTTTGATTGATGGTATGGAGATGATCGGTTGTGGAGAAATGGGGACGAAATCCAGCTTGATCGGGAGGTTGGTGAAGGTCAAGTGTCGGAGCGACACGGTTCTCTATTACTTTGATAAACAGTTTGTATAAATGTGAAATAAGGCTTATGGGTCGATAATTCGCGATGCCAGCTTTGTGTAGTAAAATTATATTTCAGTGACAAATTTCAGAGGGAATTTGACCGGTATGTAAGATGGTGTTGAAAAAAGATGTGATGTAAGGTAGAAGAGTGGACACACTTTTCTACCTTACATCACATCTTTTTATAGCTAGGACTACAGTCCTAGCTTTAAAACTTCTGTAGTTATTCCGTCCGTTCCAAGGCTTTTATTGTATTTCATCTCGCGAAGAGCACGTTGAACCTCGTAGGGACTAATAGGATCAACGGAGTCAGGGCAATAATAAATTAAATGTCTTTGCTGTTTCTGTTGATCCCGGTATATTTTTTTTGTAGAATTTCGTGGAAATGTCGATAATTTTGATTGAACTATCTTGTTTTATCCCATTTTCGTCCATTAGGTTGGAAATCCAGGTTTTTCCTTTCGTGATTCCCTGTTTGGCAGATCTTAAAGAGGTGTCTGCTAATATAATAATAAAATTGAGAGTTGACACCCACATAAAATGGATGAGACATGGGAAATGGATGGGTGGTAATAATATATTCCATACTACGTCCCGATAGCATTTTCTAAACTCGCTTACTGCAGCAAGAGGTAAACCTACGTATTAACGAGTTACGTATAAACTAAGGCAAGTCTACACACATACAAACACTTTAAGCCCAAGTTTCATACAGTTTGCGTATGTAACGCCGATTGTTATAAACAAAGCGTTGCGTGTATTAACTTTAGAAGTCACATTAACTCGTTAAACCTGTCGCCCTTTATATAACAAATCCTTCACTTTGACAAATCTGATGTGTATCCGCTCATTGTTTGTGACAATACCAAGTCATCAAAAGTTTGAGCGCTCGGTGTGTTTACATACAAATATTAGGCACGGTTCACACCTGACAGAGTTCCTGAAGGATCGAGCGCGTTTGATTTGTGGCGATAACGTACCGGAAAACGTAGCGTTGGAAGGCCTCCCCACAAGGTCGATCGATGACCTTGTGAAGGCCGCTGGATGCGGGAAACTCAGAATCGGTCGAAGTGTGTGCTTGCGGGAGGCCTATGTCCAGCGATGGACGTCTTTCAGCTGAAATAATGAGCGCATTTTGCGAGGAAATAAAGGACTGCCTGTTTTAAAAAAGAAAAGAGAAGAGTAATTTGCATTCTCTCAGCTTTTTGTTAATCCGATGAAACAAAATATGCAAGTATTTCCCCCTACTGCGTTTTATTGACATTACCATAATATATTTTATGATAAAGATCAACAAAACCCAGCGGGGTGCATAGGTGTGTACTAGCTACAATATTTTGCTCTAAAAATTTTCTGCTTTTCAGTCACAATAATTATGTTATTTATAATCGCTGACATTTTCCAACTTTGTCAAAGTTAGAAAGCGAAGTTTTACTCATTTAAGCTTTCTAAAACGAAAAACAGAGACATATCAAACAAAATGTAATCAAAGTTAAAATAATTAAATACCTGCTTAAAATGTATACAATGTTCACATTCGCTAAGCTTAATGGCTTTGTACAACAAACAAACATCGTAGAACAATAATAGAACAAAATATAATAGAAAAGTTTTTACTATGAACATTAACAAAGTACTTAAATGTTCTGAGTGTAGATTTAAAATTTGAAAAGGTTGAACGAGGTCATTATACCTTTGATTCTGAAACTTTCAAAATGCTCTAGAAGTTTATTATTATGAAAAGTAACAGATATCTAACTAATGCTTCGCACAAAGGTACTAATTACGTCTGTGGACAGTAACACGTATTATGTTGTTTTTTAGCACAGCTGATGGGTATGTAAACCGTACAGCTGTCGTGACATAGGCAGGTACACCTAGACACTAACACCGTTTGTCTACCCACCACCGTCAACGGGACGTCAACGAAAAACGAGATTATTCGAACCGGGCGTAACGTTCCCGATGACGGCGTGCGGTGGACACGCACCCATAGGAAATGTATGTATCACTACTTTGGCGCCGTCATCTTTTTCTTGTTGACGTCCCGTTGTCCTGGCGGAGGACAAAGTTTATCCGTTGGCCGTTTAACGGCCTCACACCTTGTAAAAACTACATAAGTAAAACATGACGCTGGCAGAATAGTAAACATCGGCTCAGACCTGCCAAAATAGAAAAAAAAAATAAGTAAATTATTGACCAAATCTCTAATCCAGACCAGATCTACTAACTACAAGAATTATGTATGAACCAAAAGGAGTACCTATACCTAGTCTGGCCATAAATACTGTTACAATTAAAAATAAGAAAGATATTACATTTAAATTTGGAATCTGTCATTTTTATACAATTGTTCATTGAGTTTGAATTGTCGACATCGGCACCATTGCCATAGAGGAAAATAGAGAGAGAGAGAGTTTTCTAATTTTGGCGCCAATACATTTCACAATATTTTGCGATATTAAAATGGAGTGGGGTGATAAAGAGAACCGAATCGCTGTGATTGCATTACACAAAGTTGGTATGGAGCCAAATGCAATTTTTAAAACTCTCCATACGCTTGGTATTAGTCAAATGTTTGTGTACCGGGCTATTAATAGGTACAATGAGACCTCCTCTGTTTGTGACAGAAAAAGATCTGGCCGTCCACGTAGTGTTCGTACGAAAAAGGTGGTCAAAGCAGTAAGGGAATGAATTCGAAGAAATCCTGTCCGGAAGCAAAAGATTTTATTTCGGGAGATGAAGATAGCACCCAGAACCATGTCGCGTATTTTAAAAGATGACTTAGCACTTGCAGCCTATAAGAGATGCACTGGTCATTTTTAACTGATAATTTAAAAAAGAATAGGGTGGTAAAATCGAAACAACTACTGAAGCGGTACGCAAAGGGAGGTCACAGAAAAATTTTGTTTACGGATGAGAAAATCTTTACAATTGAGCAACATATTAACAAACAAAGTGACCGTATGTATGCTCAAAGCTCTAAGGAAGCTTCCCAATTAGTCGACAGAGTGCAACGTGGGCATTATCCGACTTCAGTGATGGTTTGGTGGTTAGCTATGAAGGAGTGACTGAGCCATATTTTTGTGAAAAATGTATCAAAACATCGGCACAAGTGTATCAAGATACCATTCTTGAGAAGGTAGTTAAGCCCCTTAACAACACCATGTTCAATAACCAAGTATGGTCCTTCCAACAAGACTCGGCGCGGGTCATAAAGCTCGGTCCACGCAGTCTTGGTTGGAAGTGAACGTTTCGGACTTCATCAGAGCTGAAGACTGGCGTCGTCTAGTCCCGATCTTAATCTGCTGGATTATGATTTATGGTCAGTTTTAGAGAGTACGGCTTGCTCTAAACGCCATGATAATTTGGAGTCCCTAAAACAATCCATACGATTGGCAGTGAAGAATTTTCCCATGGAAAGAGTGCGTGCTTCTATTGATAACTGGCCTCAACGTTTAAAGGACTGTATTGCAGCCAATGGAGACCACTTCGAATGAGCTTTTTATATTTTAAATCGTTTTATATTTATGTATTAAACTAACACACTGTACAAGTAATAAATATTTTTTTGCAATAAAAAAAAAATCTTTTCTTCGTGACAATATTTATGGCAAGACTAGGTATAAGGATCGTAGCAGGTGGCGTTCTGTAGTTTATGTCTACCTCGTGGGAACAAGGCGTCTGTCTTTAATCGAATAATAAACTGTCTCCAAAATTCATGATAGGTATTCATTAACCAAAATGGCCAAATATAAAAGTAAATACAACACAAGATTTACCAAGAGATTAAATTAGTAAAACGGAGACAATTAGTTTTCAATTAATCCCGAAATGTAAACAACAATATAACATCTGACAGTCCTTACAAGCAATCTATCAACACTATCAGCATCACTTGCATCGCAGTTAAAATTAATTTGTGTGTAAACGTTCGTAATCGCCCATTAGCACGTAGAACTCCTCAAATTCACAGAATAGATAGCTACAGAAAGCCGGCTCTATACAATAACCGAAAGTGTAAAATAACATAGACACGTATCACTTAACTTTGCTTCGTTGTTCGTTGCCGATGTTCTGTCATCATCATCGTTTTAGCCGAAAGACGTCCTCTGCTGTACATTGGACCAAGGATAAGCGTCGTCACATCGACCGGTCGTGTGCTACTTGCATGCAGCAGATTCCGGCGACCTTTACCAGATCAACCCAGAGAGACCTACCCACGCTACGTCTTCTGGTACTTGCTCGCCACTCTAGAACCTTTCGACCCCAACGGCCATCCACTCTGCAACTAATATGCCGCACCCCACTTAAGATTGGCAATTCTTCAGGTTATGTCGTTCACCTTGGTTCTCCTGTGAATCTTCTGTACCAATCTATTCTGTGTCAAAGCATACCACAGGTAATACATAATGCAGTCGGTCATTATTCATCGAACGATGTTTTATTCAACGCCTCGTAGTTGGTAGCAGTTATCTCAGTTTATTTGAACACTTTGATTTTTAAATGGATAAGTTTGAAGCCTGTAATGGCGTGTGGTGGAAACTGATGGATGTAAAATGAGATAGTACTCGAAATATTAATTTTCTTTTGAATATTAAGCAGTGCGGGCTTTTATTGAAACTCAACATTTGTTTTAATTTTTATGATAGTATGAAATTCGAATTCAATGAAGAAATATGGTAAACTTTAAGTTTTTATTGAATTTACTCTCACTTTGGTCTCGTTTTCCATTTTATTATTTGGAATCGTTGTAAATTATTTCATATTTTAAAGTGCCTTGTGAAATTGGGAAAACTTTTGTTAAAATGATACAAGTACCTACCAGCTGATCATTTCCCAACATGTTTTCTTTGAACAAAAGAAAATTTGGTATTACTCAAGATCAGAAAGCGATAAGTAAGATACAGGGAGCAGCGAACAAGAAAACAAAAGATACAAGACCAAAATTGGTTTTTTAAAACCTGGAACGGCATAACTTTCCATCCATCTTATGTAAAAAATGTAGCCTTATTTATAAGAATTATTATCATAATATCAAGACATTACCATTCTTTTTCCGAAAATGTAATGCGAGAGTGATAAATTTGAATTTTGTCATAACGTTCACACATTTTATCGTTTTTATGTATTCGCAAGAAGTCAGATTAGATGTGTACCTATGAGGACATTTTTATGCCTTATTTATTCACATATTTTTGCTGAGTTTTTACAGTTGATACTTGATCTTTTACGATTACAAGCCATTTTGGGACAAAAATGGTCAGAATACATGAATCTGATTGGGAGGTTGAATAAAAACGAAGTCGGCGCACAAGACTTCCCAAATAATAATTATGCGAAACATATCGTAAAAAGAGAGAATCGAGCAGTGGTGGCCCAGTCGTAACGGCCGCGACTTATGAATGAAGTTCGAACTCGTCGTGGGTTCGAACTCAAGCAGGCACTTTACTTTGTGTAAATTATTTTATCACCACTGCTCCCAAAATGGTGAAGAAAAACATCGTGAGGAAATGGGCATGTCCTAGAACCAAAAATTCGAAGACATGGACATCCGCCAACCCGCACTGGGCCCGCGTGGTGGATTATGGCCCACTCCCACTCACAGAGGGGATGTCTTGTGTCCCAGCAGTGGGAACATTGTAGGTAGATTATGCTGCTATCGTAAAAAGTCAAGTTCTACACGTGTTACACAAGCTGCTATAGAAGATAATAAAAAATTTCGTTCAAAAATACTTCTCGTTTGTTATTTTTTCCACGTAAATAGGTACCTACACAAATCGTACGTAAAGAAAAAAAAAAAAAAAATATTTGCACCTTCAAGATTAACATAAAGAAACAGGTTTACAGTAAAATAGGCCAAAAGGTAGTTAGATTATTTTACATGTTAGAGTTGCTACTAATACCTAAGCTAAGATAACTTAATATCTTGTGATATAGGTAAACAAAACAGTAACGTATAATTTGTTGGGTGATAATAGTAATTACCTGTAGAAATATTCTAACTAGCTTAATATTCAGGTAAATGTATGTGATTTCACTAACGATGTAAAGATTCATGAATAAATAAACATCTAAGCCAAATCAATAAATGTTGAAACCTATGGATATAAATCATAGGCCAACTGTCTATAGGTTATGTTTGTTTGGAACACAGGCTTATTAATTTGTATAGTCAGCAGCAAAAGTCAGTTTTGGTATTTTACAACGTACAGAGCAAAATATTTAGGTAAAAGAAGTAAAATTTAAAGAATATTAACTTTTAGCTATTACGTATATGAAAATGCTGAAAAACAATGTTTTTGAATTAGTAATTTTGTGTCAATTTAGATGACGTAAACCGGAGTATTTTTTTAATGACAAAGGCATATCGACCATTCTGCCAATGTCTAAAGTGAGTCGGAAAAGCAATTCTGCAGGGTAAAAAAATATATTTAAAAATGTAAACACAAATAAAATTCTTCGATTGATACCGTTGAACGCAATCTAGATCTTGAGTGCGGTAATAATTGTTGCTGACATTAGTTAGATATTTAATCTAGACAGTTCGAACCCTAGATAAGGTTTTCAGTTCGCAACTTTTATGTGAATGTATTGAGTTTCCTGATTCGTGTATTTCGGTGAACTCCATTCTCGGATTTGGTCCAAATCCTGAATCGCACCGACGCTTGAGCAGGTGTAAAATGTCGAGGTTCTTGTGGTTATATCGTACTCCTATTTCCAGTGGGTTAAGGTGCTTGACACATCAAAACTTACTGAACGCTGCCACTGCACCTTATAGCTCTAAAGTTTTCATGAGGAAGATACATAACTTAATTATATGACCGACTAGGTATTCAACTTTATTTCAGTAATTGAGTGAAGGAAAACATCGTGAGGAAACCGGCATGTTCTATAACCTATTTGAAGACGTGTGACGTCTACCAACCCACACTGGGCCCGCGTGGTTGGTTACGGCCGACTCCGCTTACAGAGAGGCGGCCTGTGTTCCAGCAGTGGGAACATTATAAACTGATTACTGTGCTGAATAAGCTATGAGTGATATTATCAAAAATCAAGGTTTTAAGGTTTTTTCTAAAGTATGTTCTAAGATTTTTGAGTAATCCAAAGGGAAAGGGGGCTAGCGAAGGAGGAGGTGGGACGGATGAGGGAGAGAGCCTCCCGTCCCAGCCGCCGCGGGAGACGCTCCGGGCGTCGGGAGCCGCGTGACGACTCCCGGCCACCGTAGGCGCGGGCCTGCGGGCGGAGAGCAATGGGTAGCTCACCGCCCGATCAGGACCAGGCCCGTGCCGGACGGCGCGTAAGTGTTCCACGTGCGCCTCAAAGAGATGTCAGCATAATTTGAGGGGCCCCTTAGGGCCGAAGCCTGCCGGGTCAGCGGGATTGTCCGAAAGGGTTACCGCTACCCCGGAACATAAAGGGCGAAGGAAGGAACATGGGTGGGTTTTAGTCAGTAAGAGTCTGACACTCCCTTCCGCTCCACCCAGAGCGGGAGGGATCATTTGATGATTTCCCACCAGAAAAAAAAAGGGTCTGCTTCCAGTCTAACCGGATGAAGGTGAATACCAGTATTTTACATGGAGCGACTGCCTATCTAACCTCCACACTACCAACCGAGTTACTGGGTAACACACACACAGACGCCTTGGTAAGGCTGGTTGTCGGACTTTTGGACTTCTGACTACCCGTAACAAGGTCTCAACATATGAGGTGATGAAATAGAACGTGAGAATTGACATCAGAAATGAGCAAATAACGGTGATGATATTGTCACAATCTGAAAATGATATTATCATAATCAGCATGATTGACAAACAGATAGGTAATTTCAGTTATGTTGTTGATGTTATGTTGTTGACCTTTAGTATTTATACATATTAGATCAAGTTGGTTAATTTTAATATAATACGTCGATTTAATTATAACAGTCATTAAACATCCAACACTGGACAAATACTCAGGGTCAAAGTATTTACTCAATATTTATTAAGATTTAAGTCCCACAGAAAAATAAAAATTCGTAATAAATATAAGTCCTTTGAAGAGTAGTTAGTCCAAGTTGAAAAAGACACCCACAGGGTAAAATCAAAATCAAAAGTCATTTATTAAAATTAGGCTGAAAATCAGCACTTTTCGAACGCCAAAATTACAAAAGACAGTCCCCAAAAACGCCCGCCCTTCACCACTCCCTAGTGCTATCGCTGGGAAGAAATGGCGCAACAAGCTCCCCAGCAGTACAGCTGTCTGTTCAGTTAGAAAATTGATTGTATACAATACTAGGTACCTATGTTAAGTAATTAACATTACAAGACACAGAACATAAAATTAAATTATTTGCCATATGTCAGCTAGCCACGCCAATATACCAACAATATAATAAAAAACTATAGGTACTCAAGCTAAAAAATATTTAATTAAAATGTAAATAAAAGCCTCCAGGCATAAAGGGCATGACAGCTTACATATTTATGCATTGCTGTATAGGTCTGTGGTAGGTCTCTGTAAAGTACTTTTTTCAACTTGTTTAAAAATCCAATTTCGTTTCTCATAGGATTTCCTGCCGGGTTCTGAATAGCAATTAAACCAATCGCACATCGAACCAATTTAACATACTACTTACATCAACAAACACCAATATCAGAATATGTACTAATCAAACACGAAAATCTGTCTAGAGCGATCCGAAAACCGTTCAGTTCTAAAATAACAAATATCTAAATATAAACAGTCATTAAAGGTATACGCTTCATCGTTTACACATCGCGTACACTCATAAATGTTTTCCTGTATTGAGGCGAACATCTCATACGTGTCTAATTATTTTTGGAACCGGCGCCCTACTATCGGTACCCACCATAATACCCGCCATACTGATAAACATGACTCGAGGAACGGAAACGAAGCACCAACTCCCTTTAAATATACAACACGGCAGCGCAAACTTTTCTACTTTTCTTTTATGTGGTTGAGTAACACTTCTTACCTTACTAGTGAGATTTATGCCATCGAGAATATAACGTAAACAAACAGTAGCGTAGGTTCAGTAACCCCGACATGTGGTAGATACTCAAACGTTCATTCTGCAAAGCAAAACCAATGGAAGTGAAGGCGGAAAATACTAATTGAATCAACAGTAGTTATGTGGTTTTAACTTCAAGCGTATTGCTAGCGTGTGTTCTAGGTTTGTGTAGATATCTGCGCTTTGTAGGTATTCGGTTTAGTTGTGTAAATGTCACAGAATAATATGGAGTTCTATAGACTCTATGCTGACCGATGTTAAACAAGTCGAAGAGAGAAAAGTAAATTACTTTAATTTTGTCATTGAAACTCTTGGGTATTAATTAAATTTATGTGAATAGGTAATTAAATGATTATACCTTTCCTCATTTTAGATGACGAGGTCTCAATTCTATAGAAAAACATTACAACGTCACGTAGTGAACGTTAAATTTTTCACTTGTTTTTACGAGATTTCGTGAGCGATGGAGGTTTTTCCAATGCGAATATTTCAGTTTTCCTGCTTGACTAATTTCTGCTTTCAGCCGGCCTCGATACCGTCACTGTTTTTGACAGATCCTCGCATCGGACTTGTAAGTAAAACATGTTTGGAACGTGTGTTGATACCAAGTTACCATGTTCATTTGCAGTATCGAACTAGAGTAATATAAAAACAGATCATTTTATTTTTATTGTTTTGTATTTACATAATCAGTAAGCTAACAGACCTAAAATAATATTAATAAAGTAATGTTAATAATGTGTATAAAAAAGAAGGAAAATAATCTTTTTTTCCTTCTTTTTTTATATACATGTAGGCATTAAAGACTTTAATCGAACTTGAAAATAAACATGTAAAAGTATATTTTTGGATTTTTTTAGTAAAGTGTTAATGTTAGGGTCGACTCATACTAGCGCATAGTCGAAGCGCAGCGACCGAAGCGTCAATCTAACAGATAACATGGCAAATTTACCCTTATCTCTACAAGGTTACGCAGTGCTGCGGTCAGCGCGAGCTACCTTCGCAGACGCACGTATTCCGTAGAATGCGCGCTACTTCGCGCGTCTTTTTTTTTTCTCAATAGAAATAGGTATGTACAGTTATGTTGTTGCGATAAGGGTGAATTTGCTGCGTTATCAGTTAGATTGACCCATCGCTGCGCTTCGATTATGCGCTAGTGTGAATCGACCCTTAATTTAGAGATAGATATACCAGAAACTGAAAGCATATTGTAAAACATTCCGTTGTGAAGTTACAAAATACATGTAATTTTAAAGGTTCGAAGTTCCAACAGGGTTCGTGTTTATAGATTGATTCAGTCTTCCTAACCACTTATAAATGTCAAAAAGTTTTCCGTTTACGGATACCACCGACATTGTTTCTTTGTTTCTTTAATCGTCCCCTTTCCTTTCATTCGGAAGCGGTTTATAACCACAAAAGGACGGGAAAGGAAGGAACAGCGGTTTCCCGCTCGGTTCAAATTCATTCACCAAATACAAAACTCAGAAATTAATGTAGACTAGACAATAATGTTTTAAACAATTATGGCCGACCTTCATGCCCCAAAACGGCCCATATTTAAAATGTGAACAGTAAGCGACAATAATCCGCAAACTGAATATTGTTTCAGAGTAGTGTCATACAACTTCAAAGCGTACTTTGAAACTACCATTTTATACCGCATTTGTATGAAATCACGAAGATGCAGCACAACAAACTTATACATTTGTATAAACACAACAAACTTATACATTTTAACATAATAACGAATGCTGTTCATATTATAAACAAGGAAATCCTGTTTCTGCGGAGCGTGAAGTATATTTGTCTAGGTAAGATTTCAAGACACTAAATGGGAGAACGTCACGTCGCCAGCACTTGTCCTCAAGTTTGCAAGGCACTAGAGTTCCACATCGTGTCTACAACTTTTCACATAAACTGCACAACTTTACACGGCGCCACTTATAACAAATTGCCGTTTTCCATTCAACATATTGAAATTTTTGTAAAGTTCGCGTGTATTCAACGGATTCTCTTATTACTTTTAGTTAGTATCCGAAAAGTGCGATTCTCCATTTTCTGTTTGCAGTGTAACTTGTGCCTGGTCCGGTTATAGTTGGCCAGGGAGCCAGGAGTTCATTTTGTAACAAAACGTGACAGTTTGAATAGATGCTTGTTCTCTATTCGCAACTTGTATCAACGTGAAGCTCATAAAGTGCGTTCAAATTCGTTGTTACACAAACAATGTAGACTTTGACTACCCAGATGTATTCTCACAGTGACTAATTCTCGTGTACAACAACATGTTCATCATTAGCAGTGTGTTGTGTAACTCCGTGCAGTTAAGATATGCTAATTTAAAACCTCAAATTGGGTACAAGTCCCGTACAGTGGAGTGTTGTGGCTTTGGTGTCGGCCGGCGGTGCGTTTGTAGTTGTGGGCTGTTCAAGAGCTGATGCGCTGCGTAACAAAGCATTTGGTTCGCTTAACCGGTGTTTGAGATGCAAACCTTGCTGATTATCTTACTATTGTGTGACCTGTGTGGGTGTAAACTTTGCAGACATTATCGTTTCGCTATGCATCGTCGTGTGTGTGCAAAATGGTTGTTCCTCAATTACAGTACCCACTGCATGAAATAAAATAGAAATTTCAATTTGCGGAAACTAAATGACTGAGAATTCTCAATAGGTCGCTGTCGGAGTTTTGTGGTTATCCGTGTAGCGCTATCTACAACGCCAGATGCGAACAACGCGTCATACTGATGTCACGCAAATCCTGCATCTCGCAAGCAGAGTTTACCGCGCAATTAGCATACATACCAACTTCCCGACATAAATCGTTGGGTAATTGCCCGCCAGACACAACACCCATCTGGTCGGAGGATTCCATTTTCTACGGAGGATGAGTGAACTTTACACCCTGTTCCTCATGCCTCCATACTGGTGACCCCGAGTATGAACGTCAGCGCAGCCTTCGTGCACCTACTTCAGAGTGACGTCATCATCATCACTCCCGCAAGCTTTAGCGGCGAGTCACCCAGCCCGCCACCATCCACGGCTTCAACGGGTATCCTGACCACCAGCATGCAGCGTCCGCGCATACCTGGTCATCACCCTCAGCCTCATCAGCAACTTCGGCACAGTACACTGCACTTTCGACCGGTCAACAAGCAGAGCACAGTCTCCTGGTCGACGCAGCAACCAGCCTCAACCCGGCGCTGTACGACATCCGACGCACTGGAGTATAACGCAGCGCCATCCACCCCGACTCACTGGGGCATCTTCGCAGACAGTTCCGACTCACCATGAATTATGTGCCACCCCAACTCACTGGGGCATCTCCGCAGACAGTTCCGACTCACCGTGAACTATGCGGCAACCGGTTCCGACTCACTGGAACCTCAGCTGGCCTTTTTTTTTTTTTTTTTTTTTTTTTTTTTTTTTTTTTTTTTTTTTTTTTGTTTTCGGGGCATCGCAAGATACAAGACTCAGCCCACTATCGACCTCCGGTCTCTAGAGGGGAGTGACTTAGCGGTATCTACAACGCCACATGCGAACAACGCGTCATACTGACGTCACGCAAATAATGCATCTCGCAAGCAGAGTTTACCGCGCAATTAGCATATGTACATACAAATTTCCCGAAATCAGTCGTTGGGGCAGTTGCCCGCCAGATACAATACCCGTCTGGTCGGAGGATCCTCCCTTTTCTATGGAGGATGAGTGAACTTTACACCCTGTTCCTCATGTCTCCATATCCGCTTTATTATACATATAATAAAATAGTAACAATTTTTTAAATTTAATTTTTGTCCATTGATCGCTTTGTCTGGTTGTATCTTCCGGATTGGAGAAAACACGGCTGAACGGATTTGGATGAAATATAGCACACAGATAGTTGACCTGAGGGTACTTTTAGGAGGTCCTCGTGGGATATTTTCCGACATTCATGCGAAGCCGCGGGCAAAAGCTAGTTCCTTAATAAGTTACACCCACATTCCGATTACGATAAAAAAACCATAGTGCAGAAATCCAATATATAAAGGTCTTTTGTTGCCGAACAAACCTTGACTTCCCACACAACACCCATGCCAGTTCTATTAAAAGACGTGAACAGCGCTTCTATATTTAGAAGACAACAAATAGAAAACCCCTTTTCTTAAATTATTTGAGGTTTTCGTCTTCATTATATGTCATGTCATATCGGTCAGACGGTCGGTCGGTTTCTTCAGATTAGGTTACAAAATTTAATTATAATTTTTAAAGTAAGTACACTGACGCAATAGGTTACCCTGTATTGTTATGAGTAGATGTGAGAGAAAAAAAAAAATACGTGCCGAGTGCCTACTTGGTTTTTTTGAGACATCGCGCATCGACAAGCGGGTGGTCGTTTCTTCACGTGACCAGAGGGCTGGCATATTTAGAAAGAAAAGAAAGAAAGAAAAAGAAAAAATCAGCATTGCCATAATACGAGGCAATGCTGCCAGTCTTTTTTGCATTTTTTTTAGTGAACGTGATGCGAACGCATGTTTTGATGCCCTATTTGAAAATAATAAAAAAAAAACAAATAAATGATGTGTTATAAAAACACCTTCACCATAATGGCAACAAGAAATAATATATTCTTTTCAGGTATTGTAAGATTTTTGTTGCCTAGGTACCAATAAAGAAACCCGCGTTCTTTTACTTTGTCAACTCATATTCAACTATCGAAACGTGGAACAAAACATATGTACGAGTATTTGTAGATCAGAGTGGCGGTACAAATCATGCTGTGGATTGAAGTCTATATGCGAACGGATTAAAAATTCCCAACAAAATTATACATTACTTACTATAAACCCAAGGTCATAAACATAAATCCCGTTACTTCATACAAGTTGAGTATAACTTACTTATTTTTTACGTTTTCCCCCTTTCTCAAAACAATTTTTTCCCAATCGTGTAAACACAGATTTCGCAAGGATTGCAAGTTCTAACTTCCCTGTGACAAGACAAATCAAACAAATGACCAAAAATCCATTAAGTACAATTATTTATTATAAAGACAATACTTATTATCCTATTACAAAAGTAAATGAAGAAATTTGAAAACAGACTCCCAATAATTTGTTCCTTCTCTTCCAATTACGCGGAGAGAATGAAAATAGGTATCGAAGTACAAAATGTCTTAGGAGTAAACTTGGATTATAATTTTTGGAGAGCATTGGTGGCTCAGTGGTAACGGTCGCGACTTACGAGTTGTAGGTTGTAGGGTCGAACCCAGACACACGCTTTACTTTGTGTAAATTATTTCATCACCGTTAACATCATCAAATGGCATATCCTAGAAACAAAAATTCTAAGACATGTGACCAACCAACCAACCCGCACTGGGCCCACGTGGTGGATTACAGCCCACTCCCTCTCACAGAGAGGAGGCCTGTCACAGCAGTGGGAACATTATGGGTTGATCCTACTATAATATTATAAATGCGAAAGTTTGTATGGATGGATGGATGGATGGATGTTTGTTACTGTTTCCCGCAAAAACTACTGAACGGATTAGGATGAAATTTGGCACACACATGGTTTATAACCAGGATTAACATAAAGGATACTATTTATCCCGATATTCCAACGGGATCAAAACTTATGCGGGTGAAACCGCGGGGCGCAGCTAGTTATACTATAATTCTTTATTTAATTTTTTTCTGTGTAAAATAAGTCAGTGAAAATTATGAAGAAGTTTGTTGTAGCATTAAGATGTAATGTTGTGTTTTAGGGCTTAATTTAAGGGAAAGTTGCCCCTAAGGTTGTAATATACTAACTCGAACTCCAGAATTATAGGTACCTAATGACTTATTCAAGAGTAGTTTAGTAGGTAGCTTGTGGCTAAGTAATCACAGCCCTGCGGGTCGATCAATCAGATTAAACTACGCTTGCCGCGGCTGGTCCGTGGATGGGTGACCATCTTCACATATCAATGCCCCTCCGTGCCTCGGAAAGCATGTTGAGCCGTTGGTCTCGGCTGTCATTCGTGGATCGGTCGTCAGAAGCCCGAAAGTCTGACACCCAGTTTTACCAAGGGGTATCGTATTACCCAGTAACTGGGTTGTGGAGGTCAGATAGGCAGTCACTCCATATAAAATACTGGTATTTAGTTGCCTCCGGTTAGACTGGAAGCCGACCCCAACATAGGCACTGTAAACAAAAACATAGAATCAAACATAGGAATAGAAACCATTAGCACCCACAACATTTTGATCCAAGTAATCAAACTAATCCAAACAGTGTTTAATTCATATCTAGCGTGTCTGGAAGCCATATGTGCGCTTTCAGAATATTACACCGAACATCGTCTTGTTTCTTGCCATTTCTGGTAGGTAATCCATTACCTACTCGGCCAGGATTAAGCTTCCAATAACCTGAAATATTTTTTTTAGGTTAATTGAATAACCTTTATTTACCATAACACTTGGCGCACACTATGCGACATGCGACTGCAACAGCTCGGTGACTAGACGCAACGACAGGCTGCGGCTAATCCTACTAATATTATAAACACGAAAGTTTGTATGGATGGATGGATGGGTGTTTGTTACTTTTCCACGCAAAAACTACTGAACGGATTTGGATGAAATTCGGCACAGGTTAACCAGGATTAACACATAGGATACTTTTTAATCCGATATATCTACGGGAACGAAACTTACGCGCGGTAAACCGCGGGGCGCAGCTAGTCATTTCTCATATATTTTGTTCAAAGTTTGACACTTGACGTCGAGTTGCAGAGTCGCAACGACAGGCTTGGGGAGTCGCACGCTCTCAGTACTTGTGGCAGCGTCTAGACTCTAGACGCACGGTGCACGCGCACAACCGATGATAGTCGCATGTGACAGGTCAGCGTCTTGTCGTCGAGCAGTCAAATTCGCATGTCGCATAGTGTGCGAGTTAACAGGAGTGGTGTAGAATCAACGTTTGTTTTAATTTAAAGAACATAGGTACAAGTAGTTACAGTGTACAATTTACGACCAGAACATACATCCAGTTTAATGTAAATAGCTATCCGAGATAAAATGCAAGGTTTACACATATCTGTTACTTTCTCTTTCTCAATAACAAAGCTTCAAACAGCTTATCTTTGAGAGGGATAACACTTTTGATCAAAAGTGTTACTGAGGCGCTAAAGCCTATTTACAACAGTTGATCCGAGATATGTCAAAATCACAGATACGAGTAGATAGGTTAGACAGTGGGAATGGCCGTTAGTGATGATGATGTTGTTTGTTACTAATTTGTATATATCCCAGTAAGATAGTTGAAGCCGTGATATAGTTATATCACAAGGGATATATCTATATACCGTAATATAGTTATATGAAAGCGGTTCATAATTGTCTTATTAGGAATATAACTACTACTACTACTTCCAGAAATTACCTCTCGCCATTTTGTTTTTCTAAAAACATTATTGAAAACTCTTATATAATGAATGTGCCTCTTTTTTGTGAACCTCTAATAATTCCTATTTTGGGGTCCAAAAATACTAAACAGTCAAGTAATTGTTACCACTTTGTACATACGAATATGTAGCGCTCGCACGCCGCTCCCTCGAAATCGCTCGCTTCGCTCGGCTCGCGCTGCTGATCTTAGATCTAACCAAACCTAATCCATTTGGTCGGGGTGCCCTAACGGGCGACCACACGTAAGCCGAATTGGTCGAAGTAACTAGACGCCGACCAATTCGGCTTACGCTTAAAAAGAAGCTCATTTATTTGAAAAAAGTGTCTATCATTAGAAGCCCAACAATTAGAGAGGTTCGGTAATTTGTGGAGCAGTGGTGGCCCAGTGGTATCGGCCGCGACTTACAAGTTGTAGGTCGTAGGTTCGAACCCAGACAGGCACTTTACTTTGTGTAAATTATTTCATCACCACTGCTCTCAAAACGGTGAAGGAAAACATCGTGAGGAAATCGGCATGTCCTAGAAGCAAAAATTCGAAGACATGTGACATCTACCAACCCGCACTGGGCCCGCGTGGTGGATTACGGCCTGCTCCCTCTCACCGAGAGGAGGCCTGTGTCCCAACAGTGGGAACATTATAGGCTGATTATGTTGGTAATTTGTAAAAGCGTATACCATTAGAATGTTAATATGTTTTTGAGGACCAGTTAAATATTCCCCATAATAATTAATTATTAGTTTAGATGTACTTAGACATAAGTTTATATATGAATTTAGTTCAGTCAAAATACAATCTTAATTTAACCTAAAACTGAGTGTGTGCACTTTAATAACGGCTGTTGTAACATGTCCAAAGTTTGACCAGTTGAAATGCACTCAGCTTTTCTCGTGAGTATCATAATTACGTTTCTACTAATTGCTACGAAGTGCATAATTTAATATTTTAGTGACAATAGTTATTACGTAACTATTTTGTTTTATTAGTTTATCGAATCCATACCTAGAGGGGCTCGTGGTTAAGTAATAACAGCCGCAGGGGCGATCGATCAGGTTAAGCTACGTTTGCCGCGTTCGGTCCGTGGATGGGTGACCATCTTTACATACCGAGACCCCTTCGTGCTTCAGAAAGTGCGTTAAGCCGTTGGTCCCGGCTGTCATCCGGGTCATCTTTGACAGTCGTTACGGGTCGTCAGAAGCCCGAAAGTCTGACAACCAGTCTTACCAAGGGTTATAGTGTTACCCAGTAACTGGGTTGTGGAGGTCAGATAGGCAGTCGCTCGACGTAAAATACTGGTATTCAGCTGCATCCGGTTAGACTGAAAGCCAACCCTAAACATTGTTGGGAAAACGCTAGGCAGATGACCTTGAGGTGCTTTCTATAACTAATAAACCCGTCTGCTTAAGATGGATTTTAAACGTACGTAAGACGGGGGAGTCAAAATTGACAAAGAAGCACCTGCACCCCAACTGCGAAACACACATTCTTTAAGCTTTCCTCAGCTTCATACGTTTAAAGAATTCGTCTGCTCGACAACGTAAATAACGCAATGAATGTTGTTGAATTGTCAAAATGATATACATTGAAATATTTAGTGTGTTACGTAATTACCCTGCAGGTCTTATTTATACATGAACAATGCCCCCCCGCAGGTAGAATCCCCACCTTGACGGATGCAGCAGGTGACTGAATCGTCACCCTGTATAAGGTACCACTATCAAATAATTAGACCCATATATTAATAATAATACTCTAACAGGTTGCAAAGACCGTCACATATGTACGGCGAGGCGGTTGCGGTGTAACAAAGTTACGCAATTACTGGCACCAACGGATTTGGGAGCGGTCCCAAAGCCGCAGGTACATTGCCGACGACCGACGGTCGTTCCCACCTTCGCGCCAGCACCACTGTTTACTCACATCATTAGCACATTACCTACGTGTTAGTTGCTGAAAACTTTCTTAGAAATGTCCAAAGGACAATTACTGAAAGTCGTATCAAAAAGTCTCATGCATCAAGATCAAAATATTATAGTAATTATTATCGTAATTTTTTACAGCATTACGCGTCGGGGATTTGATTTTTGAACAGGGAATTTAATTTAAGGTAAAAAAGTGTTGATATTGTTTTATCCCCTTTTTTTTTTTGAAAATCTCCAAGACCCGGGTTTTTTTACAAAAAGAACTTTTGTAGGAGTTAATATGATAAGTGCAGTCTATAAAAAACAAAATTTGTCTTTGATGCAGCATGGTACGGGATTCCATACATCTATGAGCATTTAATAAGTTTGTAGGCAATTTGTTTTAGGTCAATATATTCAGATTTTTTGCGGTCCTGGGTGTTTTGGAAGTATGTAAGTACATGTTAAGGTATCGTCACTTCCGGCACTTCGATGCCGGTCCAAATGAAAAATGGAAGGAGATTTGCAAATAGAGCAAATGGGTTGTTGTTCTTTCACTCATACAGCGGTTAGTCCATTACAGTTCATTAACACGTTCCAAAAATACATACTTACTTATTTTGTAGAAATGAGTCGACCATAGTCGAAGTATTCTATACACAATTTGTATTCTGGTAACTTAGCTACTGAATGTTATTTTTTTTGTACCAACACAGGTTTTACGCGGAATTACGGTACGTGATGCATGTACAAAACGCATTTATTTATTTCAATCCTTTTAGAAGTTATCACTTAACAGCGTGAATTTTTTAAGCTGTTTTGTGCCTACGTATATATTTTGCATAACAATGACACTGGCCATACATTTTGTATGGATACGTTCACACTTGTAGGTACAAGTGCGAACACGTGTGCGCTTATAGTATCGATTTGTTTGAAACAAGTTTCACACAGACCAATACATAGAGTAACTGGAAACCTGAAGTCGCTGAATCGCCTGTTGCCCAATACCAGTAGGTATTGGGCAACAGTCTTCAAACGACGGCTTAATGCTTATGAGCGTTTTGGCTGGAATTTCAAATAAGTATAAGTGATTGTTGGTTTTCTATTTTTTATATACCTATTACTGTCCCACTACAGGGCAAAGGGCTCTTCTGATACAGAGAAGTCACGAGGCTTGATCACCATGCTTGCTGAAGTAGGGTTGGCGATTTCTGACTTTTAACTATAAGTCCAGGTTTCCTTACAATGTTTTCCTTCACCGATGCCAATAATGTGCAAGATAAACTAAGAAAGTACATATGAATTGAAAAAGACACATTGTTACCCAATTCAATTAATCTGCCCAGCCATCACAACTACGGTGGGGTCGGTTTTCAGTCTAAACGGATTCAGCTGAGTACCGGTATTTTACATGGAGTGAATGCCTATCTGACGTCCACAATAGTTGCTGGCCAACACGATACTCCTTGATAAGAATAGCTGTCAGACTTTTAGCCTTCTGACTACCCGTAATGGCAGCCGGGACCCACGGTTTACTTTCCGAGGCACGCAGGGGTTTCGATATGTAATAGATGGTCAGCCATCCACGAACTGACCGCAGCAAGCTTAGCTTAACCTTCAATAAACCCGTGCGGCTGTTATTATTTAGCCGCGAGCCCCTACTCCCAAAAGGCTGCATTGACCTAAATAGATCGGTCGTCACTTTCGGGAAATCCTTGTTTCTGTGTAGCTTTGGCCGGGCACGATGAGTTGATTGATTGAATAGACATTACGAATTCCGTTCTATCGCCTATCAATCGCTCCGTGCTACGTGAATAGAGGATTGCGTCATTACCTCGCTTTAACTAGCATTGTTTCATAACAATTCTAGCTTAATCGACTACTATACTCGCATTATTGTGACATAATTGTCCAATTCACGATTACTTCGTAAAATAATAAAATTAAATAGATCATTAATTTTACCCACAATAAATAATTCTAACGTAATTGCTAAGAGCTATTAACATTAAGTCAGAATCGCCAATATTACATTTTTATTTATTTGTAAAACAGTTTTCAGTTTACAATATCACTTTCACTCTTATACCTAACCAAAAGGTTTTTTTTTTAATCTGAATAGTTAACAAGTTTTGATTTAAAATACCTAAACCAGGCTTTAAATTTCACAAACTTAAATAAGCTCCCGCCTTTTTCCTGGAGGGTAAACGGTATCAAAGACAAATCGTTTATTTCAAATAGGCACTTAAAAGGCACTTTTGAACGTCAAAATTTACATAAATTTATAATTGATTCTAATCGCCCCGGAAACTATAGAGCATTAAGTGCTACGAATTCTACATGTCATATTTATTATGCTTTTTACTTCTTAGGCTGGTTACCCATTCACACACACTTGAAGCTGAACTGTTGAGATCCTTTGTCTGTAGTCAGCGATTTTTAGGGTTCCGTACCTCAAAAGTGAAAACAGAACCCTTATAAGATCACTTCGTTATCCGTTTGTCTGTCCGTCTATCAAGACCCTTTATCTCAGGGACGCGTGGAGTTATCAAGTTGAAATTAATATGAAATACTTCAATCTCATGTAGCACAAGTAAAGGAATAAATCTCAAAACCGATTGACCGGTTTTTTTTTCATTCAAAACGGTGATTTTGATTTCTACACTACCTACTTTTGAAGGTTGAAGAGGAGGTTGAAGAACACTGAACGAGACACAGTTTTATTGTTTTTACGTCTGGGAGCATTAGTGTCCCTTAAAGTGTTAATATTATTACGACCAGTTAGACAATCCGCGGTACTACCGCTGCTGCATTGCTTATAAATTTCCAGGCTTTGGACATCCAATCTCTTCTTCAGCGTGTTGATAATGACATTAAGTTCCCGATACCGGCCGGCGTCGGTAGTCTTGATTTTTTTTCTAAAAGTTCACGCAATTAGTGCTGCTCGCTTTTACGAGGTTTGCTAAATAACTAGGGGACGCTACACTCTGTTATCGCGATGGTCTATCTTGTATTTATAATCAATAAGGTAATTTTTTCCAAACACTATGCCGTTGATCATTTTATAAAATTTCACCGCCCACAAGAACTTCTTGATGTGGGTAGACATAATTTTGTTTAAAGCGTAAGAATCATGACGAAACCTAATATTCACTGTTTTCGAACTTGATTTCTAGGAAGTTTCCTAGTAAACAGTAGTTTATAACACAGGAAGGGGCACTAGATATTGGTCTAGGCAAAAAATAGCTGGTTCCGTATCCCCAGTTACAGTTAGCCTCCAATTTTCCGACGATACCCGACTCCCTCGGCTTGATTGGACCGTGAATGCTAACAGTATCGAACTCGTCATTTGGCTATGGATTCATAAAGTTCCCATTCAATCATTGCTTGTTTCTCCTAGTGGGTAGGTAGGTAGTATGTTTATTATAATAATTTATGGCAAAGCCGCCTTTTCAATATTGGAATTAAAAAATAAAATGCAGTTGCATAATTCTAACTGAGCTGATTTTCTGTTTCTGTTTAACTGTATAAAAGTAAAACGATTACACTACCAATATCTGGTGCAAAAATAAAACTAGCTAACTATCAAATATTCAAAAGTTATCACGAAGCTTTTATGATAAAAATATCTGAAAATGCATGACAGTAAACAGTAGAATGAATTTCCAATATAGGTTTAACCGTAGGATGGCTAGATTTTTACAACTTTAATTTATAAAACGATCCGAAAATATAAAACGTCCATTTGTTTTTGTATTTCTTTATATAGTAGTTACTACTAAAATAGTTGGTTGTGTTATATATTGTATATAAGCATTTTAAAGTTTAAATTAAATAAACACAATGTAAACAATAAAAATATACCGCCAGTAGGTATTCCTATCGAAGCTTTGTGTATTGAAAAATTCTTATTTCACAATGGCTAATTAACTTCCTATAAAATTCAGCGGGTTACGAAAAAACTTCCCGATCATTTATTTCACGAAAACAGCCAGAATTCGATTAAGCCCGATTAAGGGATAGCTGAAAACTTCAATTCTGCTGAAAAAAAAATCCTTTTTATCGAGGCAGCATTATGAAGACGGTAGGTGAAAAGAGTAAATGGTGCGAAATAATCCGAACTCTTAGTTCTCCGCTGCTGAAAACGAATTTATTGCCCCTCGATACTCATACAGGCGGGTTTTATTGACACCTTTAATAACAAACCGACGGCATATGTATTCGGCAGATGCCGATACTGCATTAAATGGCTTTTATTATACACATTGTGTCGGCATTCGTCGGTGTTTGGTATGTATTATACAGCACGATATTTTGTGTGTTCAATTTTGTTTTTCATTTGTGTCATTTGCATATCATATTCCAGATTCCGGTGCCTGACAAAAACGCGTGTAACAGCTGCTTGTTATTATTGTGGTCGATGGAGGCTAGGCTCGTTTGCGCTGTTTGTGCCTTAGTACCTTGAAGTTGTGTTGAGTTCGTGTAACAATGCCTATCATTAGAAACCACAACGGGTTGGTAACCACATGAAAACCAATAGGTACATCTCATTGGGACTGTGACCAGAAAGCCAATTCTCGTAATTTAAAATGTTCAAAATCTGGTCGCAGTATCAAACTCAAACTCAAACTCAAAGTATTTCAATTAAACCAATTACAGGCACTTTTGAATTGTCAAGGAGTCGGTCAGTCAGAAAAATGAAGCTAGTTGCCCATTCCAAAGCGTAGTACGTACCTATGGATAAGAACGGGCAAGAAACTCCATGGACACTCTTTTAAATCAAAATATGGTTACAAAGTATTAGTTACATCATTCATGTTAAAAATTATGCATGTGAGAACGATGCAGAACGTTAAAAGCGTCCGTAATGAAAAGTTTAAAACAATCCAAATATTAAATTAAATTAAAATAAGCCATGGCAGCAAAGAGATGACCAGTCCCTACTGACGGCGCCCGTTCACGAACATGACGCATGGATTAGCACCATTCAGCTCAACCATTTTGAAGGGAGCTAAATGATCCAACACATGTGCCACCATCAGCGAGACATTTGAGTGAGCATGACATACTCTCAGCCGCCAGGGCACATTCAAGTCAATGAAAGACGTACCCAGTAAATGGTAGCTTTATAGTATGTACACGTGTGCTATACAATTATACAATACTAGCAGATTGAATTTATATAATGCAAAAATAGTATTTTACAATCTTCAGCGGCTCCAACAGTATTTTCAAATGCTAATCAATTTATTTATGCGTCCGTATCATCTCGACGACAAACAAGTGTCAAAAACTTGTCAAACAGTAGGGAAATTAGAGGTATTTTTGACAGATTGAGACTGAGATCAGACTGTGAACGTTCCTAAATTTACGAGAATTGCCCCTTTGTTTCGTAGATTACTGTGTTAATTCGGTTACCTTAAAAACAATAAGGAGGAGGTAGGATTGGATATGTCACCATATAATTATGAACATCGTAAGTTTATAATCTATCTCGCGAGATTATAAACTATCGATAAATTGTGAACTGCAATAAACCATTTACAATGTAATGCATTGTTTTACGATAGTTTATAATCTGACCGTGGCAAACCAACAAATTGTGAACTGGTATCAAACTTGCATGCGCGAATACTAAATAGTCAAGCAACTGCGACCAACCGCTCGCTTCGCTTGCTCAGCTCGCGCATGGTTGGTCACAGTTCTAACCGAACCTTTTTTTTTTTTTTTTATCGCTGATAAATGCATTACGCATCCCCGCTCGCGGGGGACGAGACGGGGTATGTGGGACTTCTGTCGAAACCGCACCGACAGTATACCCACTAAAACTCAGCGGTGTTCCCGCATCGCCGTGATGGGAGGGCCATGGGAAACCGGCTCAGCCTTTACTTCCACAACCCTCCCGGCGCATGCCCGCCCAGCTGGCGGGCCCCGCATGCCCCCCTGGCTGGGCGGATACGGGAATGGCCGGGAACACCTGGCCATTCCCGTCCGACACTGGTGGAGGCCTGTGCAATACAGGCAAGGGTGCCCCCGCACCCGTTGCCTGCTGGTCTCCACCAGGGAGGAGTCGGAGATGACTGTCAAACTGACGTCTTCTTCGACCCCTCCTCCGCCTTCGGAGCGCCGCCGCGTGAGGATCGTCCTCCCGCGCGCGCTCCGCTGCCTCCTTCTGGGACATGAGGTGTTCGCAGAAGGAGGCGACTGCCGCCCAGGACCTCTCATCCCCCAGCATGGCGTTAACCAGACCGGGGAGTGAGAGGTCCGGTCCGATCACCGCAATGAGACTTCGGCGTGGCTCGGACCACGACGGGCACACCTCGAGGGTGTGCTGCGCCGAGTCCTCCGCCGCGCCACAGTCGTGGCACGACGGCGTCTCCTCCCGTCCGATTCGGTGCAGGTACGATCCGAAACAACCATGTCCGGACAGCACCTGCACCAGACGGAACGAGACGAACCCATGCGACCGGTCGAGCCAGTCTCGCAGGACCAGCCCAAGCGCGTCGATGGTTCGGCGGCCGAAGGCTGCGGTGGCGAGGTCCGCCGTCCAATGGACGACGATGGCGTCCCTCGCCTCCCGCCGGACGGCCTCCCGCTCTTCCGGGGCTGGGCGTTCTCCTCTCGCCCTCCGCCCCGCCGTCCATTCGTACACTCTGGCGCACCCAAGCAGCACCCACGCCTCGAGCTCCCAAGGCGGGGTGCCGACCAGAGCGCATGCTGCCGCGGAGTAGGCCCGCGCCACCCATTGAGCTATGGCCCTTTGGGGTGCCCGCAAGGCGGCGGCGTTCTCCCTCCTTTGGAGGGAGTCCTCCCAGATAGGGGCCCCGTATAGGGCCATACTCTTCAAGAAACCGAACCTTACCTAACCCATTTGATCGGGGCCTCGGCTTAGTTACTGCGACCAATTCGGTTACCGCCAAGACTGACAAATCAGGGACGGTTCAAACTTTGACGGTGTGACATGAATAAATAAATTATAAACTATCGAACATTAATACGTTATATTGTAAGCTGCAGTATAGTACAGTTCACAATCTAGCGAGATATATTATAAGCTAACGATGTTCACAATAATACGGTGACATACACAACACATATATTAATAGGCAGAATAGCAACACAGTAACAACAAAACAAAGAAAGCAGCTTCAAATCAACAAGCAATGCATTTCTATCAAGCCTAAATAAATAGCCATCGAACAAAAACGGTTTAAATCCTTGAATACGCATGCTCTCGACACGAAGAAAATTACATGAAATAAAAAAGAATTCCAAACTCGGTTTCCGTCCTGACAGAAATTCGAAAAAAACCATGGAAAAATCACAGTGTTGTTAAAACTTGCACGTAAAACTGAGCGGACTTTTGGTGTATTCGTTAGTCGGTTACCATGCATAACGTAAGCTCTGCAAAACATGTCTGACGAAAGTTGTGTATTTTCGCATTTCCAACCAGGTAGGTGACATTTCTCTTTTATTTAACCAATGAATCGTGTAGTTTCATGCACGTATATATTGTTGTGTATGTGTAAATTGAAACAAAAGTCATGACTGTTATATTATGAATACCGCTATGTTATAATACTGATAATTCAGTGATTTTTAAACACCTTTTTAAAAATAACTGGTAAAATGAAGGTGTACACCTCTGTCTAACCCGTCGGGGAATATAGGGGTGATGTTATGTGTGTAGCACTTTTTTATAAGGACTGTAAATCGCTGATTGAGTCAAAATCAGAACAAAAGATCTAAATATTAAATTCGCAAATTATATATATAATAATGGATATTTTACAATTTGCATAATGTATTTATAAATACATTAAATATACGGCTGGCCTATTTTTAGGCCAAAGAATCAGCATTGCCATCCAACGTGGTAATGCTGCCAGCCTTTTGGGTACTTATCTCATTGACAGCGATGCGGACGAATTTTTTGTGTAATTTTTATTATATACTTGTATATAATATATATATATATTTATAAATGTAAAATGAGCAGACCAATTTATTTTAAATGTTATGTTTAAAATGTAAAGTACCTATGTTTTATTCCACCACAATAATTACTAAGTTTCATGAAAATTTAAAGACATCAAGATGATAGGTCCTACAGCAACATGACCTCCACAACCAAGTTACTGGGTGATACGATACCGGTCGACGGTGTGATACCCCCGTGCCTCGGAGGTCCTGCGCCTGATCTCTCTCCGGACGTGTCGGATTGCCATCCCATCGGACTATGAGAGTGACGGAAGCGGGAGTGCACCTATGTTTGCGCGCACACTTGTGCACTATAATATCTCCCGCCGCTAATATCCGTTGGGATTGGCTGCCATAGTCGAAATACGGTCTGGAGGACTTTAATACAATACCCCTTGATAAGACTGGTTGTCAGATTTTCGGGCAACTGACGACCCATGCTTAACATGCTTTCTGAGACACGGAAGGGTCTTTATTAGTCTTGATATGTAAAGATGGTCACCAATCCACTGAATAATCGCGGCAAGCGTCGATCGATCCATGCGGCTGTTATTACTTACTTGTGGGTAAGGGCCTCCTATAATGTTTTTATCTGTATTTGTAATAAAACAAACAAGTTAACAGTTATTTTAACAGTAAAGAGAAATAAATATAACTAATATTTTTCAGCAGTTTTTAAACGTCATGGATAAATTGAAACCATTTTGAAATAACAAATGGGCGATCGAGTATTTTTGCTTTTTTTACCTTTTTTTTGTTCAAGATAGGAAACGGGTAAATACTAAATGCTATCAAGCTCGTTCCAGTTAAAGGTATGACTCCCTTCTCAAGGGCCTATACTTTTTGTATTAAATTGTCAACGCTCTCTGCAATAGTTATCAACAATGCATGTCTTTTAGTAGTAGATTCAGTTTTAAAAGCAATATATTAAATTTTATAAAATAAACCTTCTTAAACCAAATTAATAAAATTAATATATAACCACCTCACCTAACTAGAAATTTTAACAAACTAAATAAAAATGCAGTAATTACTATTACATGGTACTTTGTACCATGAAATGAATGAAGATAATATGAGTAGAATTTCCAGAATGAAAATATTTTTTCTAAGTTCCACCTAATTATTCTTCGAGCTTAAGTTTTCAAAAAAGGTTTCAGGTAGGAAAGCACAGGGAGGTAAGTACAAGAAGGTAAGTAATGTTTAAATGAAATTGGGTCAGAGCCACACTTTTGTCCAAACCGCGTAAAATAAATGCAACTAGAGGAAGTTGACTTAAACCGCTTGAGGCCGCGAATAAATTTGCTTCAAAATCATTTCTGAACACGTTTATTTTTCAAAAAGGAAATGTAAACAAAGCCGAACTATGTACCTACCACTTTAAAAATGTTTTATTCAATAGAAGAGAGTTAGGTGGTGGCAAACGTTTCATTATTCTAATGCCTGCGGTGGGCGGTGCCTAGATAGCCCAGGTGTTGCGAAGTAAATGTAAATATTTTATTGTGGAGGCACAAACAGCGCCTGAGAGATCAATAAAATTTGTTTGTTTTGTAAAATGCTCTCTGTTGTCTGCTTTATAGATTGTGAACATGAATTATTCAAACATACGAATGGAGAAGTACCAACAGTCCATTTGTTTTAATGTTACGCCTGATGAAACGAATAACTTTCGCCTTTTTTTCGCCAATACGATGTTATGTTTATTATGATATGATTAATTCCGGACTCTGCCAATGTTTGAACATTCGCGTCCTTTTTCTGCCATCCCATATGATCAGTCATTATTGGACAGGATTTTGTAATTATTATACGTGAATATTAATTTGGGTAATCTGTCATGGAAATGGACAGCTAATTATCTAAAGCAAGAACAAATTTGAATTCATTGATTCCATTTTCTATTAGCGTAAATCTCATTTGTTGAATTTCATGTAATCTAGAAAAGATTTACAAATAAATTTTTCAGAACACCAAGAAACACTACAGAAAAAATAGGTCACCAATGAAAAAGCAATCTTAACACGTAAATACGAATATCGTAATTCGTATAATTATCCAATCCGTATCCCAGACTCAAACAAATCCAATCTGAAAAACACTAATATAACCTAATCAAATCCAGACAGATGGTAGTAAAAAACCTGCTGAGTATTATTTCCCGAGATTCTTGATAGACCCTTAACCGTACTGTTATGGTTAATCGGGATACGTTGGGATTACAGGCAAGTTACAGGCATGCTTAGGTACGTCGGGCAAACATAACGGCGCGAGCTCGAAAACTCAATTACTGACGCCGTTTCAAACATTACCTACGTATATGTAGGGTTACCGCGCATATCAATATCTTGCAGGGATTTGTCAAAGTCAAAGTATTTATTAGTGTGATTTTTGGTGATACAGTAGGTCTTATAGTTAAGTCATGGTAACTCAAAAACTACACATTAACAATATAAGAATTTAAAATCGACATTACATACAAATGAACAAAAATTTCAACAAACAACAACAATTACACACACACACACACTCACACACACATACACACATACACATACACACACATACACACTCACACATACACACATACACATACACACTCACATATTTTTTACAATATTTTTTTTATAATAATCATTTAGAATAAAATTAATTATCATTATCAACGGAACGTTGTCATGGAGATATTATACTATTAGCTATAGCGGAAAACGGACTTTCAATGAAGGCACTTTAGTTGTTGCGAATTTGATTTAGCGTCATAAACAGCGCAGATAGTATTATTTCTTGTGTCAGACGAAACCAGCTTGACATAATTATTTAAAAGTAAAAAATAACTTCTGAATTGAAAACCACTCCATTTTTTTTTTTTGTAGCTAGCCCTGTCCAATTCCCGCGTAAAGGCATCCCTCCACTTTTTCCATCTTAGAAATATAGAAACTGTTTGATTTTCATTTTAAATGAAGAAAATTGTTTGCTACCTAGATGTTTCTAAGGGGTATTCTTGTCTGAATTCTCGCAATACAAAACAAAAGTAACCTACAAAATAGCAAAACCAAACTGGTCCATTTCAAACAGCCCTATGCGTATAAATCCTTGTTGTAGATAATTTCTGCGGCATTGTGTGTGATAGGTAAGCAAACTGTAATAACGTAAATATGTTTACATGAAGACCTTTAGGGCGTAACTCCACGAGACTTTGTAAACTATGCCGTGCATTTGACACTGTAGTCTGTAAATGTTACTCTATTTGTTTGTTATTACTTCACGTTGGGTTACATAATATTTAAGGGGAACTAGTTCATGTCGCAAATAAATACGTGTTCTAATAGAAAAATAAAACTGAGACCTAAGGCCGAAATATCCCCGCGCGCGATTTGCTGGATTCGTTTTCTCTTTCAGCGATCATTATTTCTCCTGACAGTTCATTTTCTTTATATGTATGTATTAGTATTTATTCTTGTATTTTATAGTAATTTCCGAGCTATATATTCCGTGTGTAGCACCTGCCATGTTTTGTCTCTGCATATATCTAAGGTTGATCCTTTGTACAGTATTTTTTTACTTGAGCATAAAGTTTTAATAAATAAATAAAATATATGATCTCAAGTAAAGAAAACCTCCTCATAAAACGAGCTACCACTCTTATTCCTTCTTTGTCCATGCTGTAAGATTGTGGAACTCACTTCCGCCTAGCAGTCGTGATTTGCAAACTATTTCTCTATTTAAACGTCGATTAAAAGAAGAGCATTACCTTTCCTCTATACCGTGAGTATTTTTATATATATATATATATATATATATACGTTTATATATTTTTGGATTATGTATTTATTTAAGTATACTTATGTATTTATTTTTTTGCATTATATGTCTAGGTAATAATAATAAAAATAATAATAATAAAAATGTTTATTTCATCTCCACAAATTACATCAAGTTATAACAATACAGTTGACAAGGAAGATTGACAAGTTTTTCGTAATTTGTGGGAGATCTGGAGTCTAAACTAAGCCGAGGCCTGTACTATAGATCTCCAGGCCCCCCATAACATAGCATTGTGTCGATAGTCAACATATAAGGAGCGAGCGTGAGTGTAGTGGATGAGTTAACGGGAACAGGTTGGAGTGGGAGTGTATAACAGTGAAATTTGTGAGTGGGGGTGAGTTGGGATGTGTGTGTGTGTGAGGGTTGGTGAATGGGTGTTGGGTGTGTGTGTATGGGGAAATGGGTGAGGTGTGTGAGGTGGGGGTATGTGTGGTGAGGGTAAGTTTATAAATAAATTGTCAAATAACAATTTTGCTTATTTTATCATATTTATTCGGTTATATTTTGGTTTATTGGCTTTTAAAGATTGTGCGAAATATGTGGATGAATATATAATAATTATAAATAAGCACATGAATGTATAATATAATAATTGTAGATAGTTGCAAGATTTACTGAAATAGTTATATTTCATGTGTTATATAATGTTATATTTAAAAATTAAATAATAATAATTTTTTTATTTATAAATTTAAATGTTGAATAATTATCTTTGTATTTATTGTACACAAGAACTTATATTCTTACCTCTATAAGTTTTTCTGTTTCAGAGTAGCTAAGTGTCTGTAGCCAGTTATAGATTATTTTTTTGCATTCATTTTTACAATGGTTAGAGAAAGGAACTATTTTATTTATTTTGTTGAATAGCGTACTTCCTCGGTATGGAAAAAATCTTTGTGCAAATGAGGCGTTTACAGCGCGAGTCTCACAAACCGCATAATTTCTTCTAGTCTGAGCTATGTGCTTTCTTCTGACCTCTGGTATGTCACTTAGTTTATGAAGTACCGATAACATAATGTAAAGCTGGCGCACAGTGAGAACTTGCGCTTCTTCATAAAGCTTAGTAGTAGGGAATAGCCGAGGTTTTGATAGGCTTACTTTCAGTAGCATTCTTTGAGCTCTCTCAAGGGTTATCATTTTGGTTTTGCAAGCTCCTCCCCAGGTAGTGATGCAATAGGATATGATTGATTGTGCCAAGGCCTCGTATACCGACTTTATGGTCTGTTTGTCTGCAACGACACGTAGTACTTTAAAGATGTATGTTAATTTACGTATTCTATTGGATATAGTTTGTATGTGGTTGTCAAAGTTCAGATTAGCGTCAATTTCAATTCCAAGATATTTGATACATTTAGTAGAGGTAATTACGGAGCATGTGCAGCTTGGAGATGGAGGAAAGTTACATTTGTGCGCATATATGTTATTTGTAAGATTAGACATTTCTCTTCGATTTTGGATAGAGAACATAATAAATTTGGTCTTTTCGTCGTTTAAAGTGAGAGAGTGAGATGTTAGCCAGTGGCAAATTTTATTAAATCCCTCCTGCGCTATATCAAAAAGTTCATTCCATGAATCAGCATAAAAGGTTAGAGCTGTATCAGGTATATTTATATTTTAGTTTTAGACTTCACACACTCATATTTTTCTCTTCTTGTTCTCACACACTATTGTCTACATTTCTTTTTTACTTCTCCTTTCGCAAGTCTGCTGGAAGAAATAAGCAGTACCTTTGTACTCATATTTTAAATGTCATATCCTTATGTGTTTTACTGTGTGTACATAAATAATAAAATAAATAAATAAATAAATAAAGAAATGGGCATCTTCACCATATTAATACTTCAACATAATCCCGCTTCCCTTCGGCAAGTAATATTATAGATATCTAATCGTTACAAAACATTCGTACACTCATACCCCAAGCATACGGTACAGACAAAATCATCTCCTATTCGTTTGCAAACACATCAAGTCAGGTTTCGCGTCTCACGTTTTGTTAGGGCGTTAGTAGGCAGTTATGATTTACTCCATCATCATCATCATCGGCGTACAGAAGTCTACTGCTGGACGTCAACTCAGCCTAACGCAGTCCACTGGATATAGGCCTCTCCCAGGCTGCACAACACCCTGTCCTCCGCCTTCCGCATCCAGTCCGTCCCAGCAACCTTCTTTAGGTCGTCCGATACGCGGTCTCCACTCCAGGACTCGTCTGCTCCACCGGCCATCGGTCCTTCGACAAACATGGGCAGCCCACTGCCACTTCAGTTTGCTTACTCTGCGCGCTATGTCGGTAACTCTGGTTCTTTTCCGGATAATTTCTTTCCTGATTTTATCCTTCAAAAAAACTTCGAGCATAGCTCGCTCAATAGCACGCTGAGCGACCTTGAATTTGTGGACCGGCCCGACTGTCAGTGTCCACGTTTCGGCGCCATATGTCGTGACGGGGAGGATGCACTGGTTGAAGACCTTAGTCTTCAAACACTATGGGATAGGCGACTGCTGGACGTATGCCTCTCCCATTGCACGCCTTTCAACTCGATTTTCGGCAACTCGCATCCAGCTGCTACCAGCCACCTCGCGATGATCGTCGCTTCACCTAGCCTAAGGGTGTCCTGCCTTACTTTTGCCGATTCGTAGTCTGAACACTACCCCAACGGTCATGAATTACTGCTTACATATTATTTTAATAAATTATTTTAGTTTAAAATACAACCTAAGTTACCCCTCATAGGAGATACCGTCTTCCCCAGCTCTAAAACATACTCTTTCATAAACATTTACTTGTTAAACTCGTGATTTTTCCACAAAATTAATTTAGCTTTTAGATTTCAATGTAGGCAGAAATTAAAACCACAAAGCCAGCCACGTCCGCCCGTTACAGTAAGTGAGCTAGTTACTTTTATCTAGTTAGCGTTATCTATGAGCCACTTCGGTTTATATCTGTAGTTTCCAGTTAAGAATAAGCCGTCCCATTCTTTTTCCCTCCCATGGGTACGCTAGGGCGATTATGAGATCATATTAGGTAAATGCTGCCTCATGGGTTTTGTTATCGAAAGTGAGGATGCTACTTGTAAGCAAGATGCCCTGGGCTTCATTCTGCAATCAGGCAAAGTGTTTTTTTGAGTTTAGCAAAACTAAGTAGTCAGGATCATAAATATATTACAATGAACAGCTCGGCAATAATATCGAAGGCCAATTCTCGTAATTTAAAACGTTCAAAATCTAGTCACAGTCTCATCTCGGCGACAAACAAATGTCAAAAACTTGTCAAAATGTAGGGAAATTAGAGGTATTTTTGACAGATTGAGACTGAGATTAGACTGTGAACATTCTTAAAATTACGAGAATTGCCCCTTTCATGATTCATACATTAATATCTGTCGTCAAGATGAGGGCAAATAAAGGGTGGCAGGGACATCAACGCGCAAACGTCGTGAAAAGGTTACACCTGATGCCATAAATAAAATTACGAAAGTCATTCATCTCGGAAATGACCGGTTAAATTTTTTGAGTGCGCAATGTATCGCAAACAACGCGATCAAAACGCTCCGCGGATAGCGCGCGCGCTACCTACCGCGATACCGCGCGCTGCCCTTTCGAGTTTTATTTACATTGCTGTTTTAAGTAAAACAAGTGAATTTACTATTTTTTAATTAAAAATCTCATTGGGTTAGAATCATGTACTGAATGAATCCATGGTAAGCGGTTTCGCGTCAATGTCCGTGCCACCCTGTATATGTGACCATGTGTGAAAGTGTAAGTCTTAAACAAGTGGTAGAACAAATATGTGACATCGAAGGAACACCAAAACTATCTGACGAGACAAGCGACGCCAAAGTATAGAACGCTGCATCGGCTTCAAAAAGATTTGTCATCTCTTAGAATGCTGAAAACTGAGCCGATGTTGACAATTGCTGAATTCACTTCCGGCTTTTCTAGCCAGGCCATGGCCCTCATTTCTACGTGTGGTAAACAGACTGGTAATCACAGTATCTTGATAGCAGAGAACGGAAGAATATACTCAAATCCTCCTTAAACAGCTCCTTCTTCAGGGTAGGCTATATTACTAAAAAGCAACTGGTCGTCATGAAAATAAAACCGTTTTATTCGCAGTCGTGCGAAAATAAACGCGTTGGATTTTCTTAAAATTTCACTTTTGGCTCGTTGGACGGGCCGAGTCTGCGAGGATGACGTTGCATTATGCATTTTGCTAACGAACGCGTGCTGTGAGAGCCGTGTACGGAAAATTTGAATAGAAAATGTTAAACTGAGCAAAAGTTTCATCCTTTTACTTAGAAAGCTTCTAAAAGAAACAAGAGTGGGAGCTAAGTTGGATGAGCACCGTTCAGCGCGGTTCCGGTACTAAAACACTCTATTAGTATCCATACAGAAAACATACGCAGTTCTATAAAATCCACTCCAAAATGTATTAAAAATTCCCACGAAAAACACTGATGAATTCGCAAAGTATCTGGGGACGCATAAAAAGCAATAAATTGCACCAACTATCACGCTAGGTAAGTACTGCGGCCGCGATATAACAATGATATGTAGTAATGTAGAGGATGAAACATTATTATGCGTTGCACTCCACGCATTTACTGATCAATGTATTTCCATCTATGAACTAAGTTGCCATTACTCATTCGGTTTCCACGCGTGGTGATTTTGAACTCTGATGTGCAGACCGAAATGGAACAATACCTAAATAATATGATTTTATTTCTGTAAGTAGTTTTGTACAAACACTTTTACACGTCAATCATATTATTTTTCAAACTGGAGGAGGTCGGTGTTTTCTACTCTGAGAACAAAGGGCGAAACAAACTCAGAGGTCATAGTCTCTTTTAAAGTCCAGACATAATCCTGGTCAGATTATGTGAAGACCATGTAGATTGGTGTCTGGAATGGTCTTTTGAGGAAAAAACCACACAGATTGAGTGGACCTGTTCAGCCAGTGTACGCATTTTTCAGTAATCGTGCAGCTCAACTCAGAACTTAAGGAGCTACCCTGTGAAATCTTTATCTATGTACAAAGTCACAACTACACATCCCGAAGAATCCGTCATTATATAAGTAGGTAAACAGTATACCAATAACGGCGGAACCCAAATATGTCATTGGAAGCAGGCCTGTTGTTATCCACCAGACTGTAACTAAACATTTCTTGGGAAAAAAAAAATCCGCTTAGTTCCCGAAGCGTTTCTACTAAGATGAATGACTGGACAATAATTTGGAACGACAGCATAATTACACCAGAGACCGGATAAATCTTAGCCTTCCCTAGAATTGTATCGGTCATCGAGATTGGTGAATAGGTACTAAGTGATCACTCGCTTCAGATAGACACTTTGATTCAACGAAATTACCTACTGGGAATTCTGATTGATGTAAAAGAATATATGTACATATATTTAAAAATATTTTTTGTTTTGCTTCAGAGGAAGACATATTTGATATTAAAAGATATCAGGAATCATGCCGTGAGGTTGGGAAATTGTATCTTGGGATATTTTAGCGAACAAGAAACTACGAAACCCAATCCATGTGTAAAAAGTGTTCATGAGGATTTCACCAGACTCCGTTCAATATAGCCATAAGAAGACACATTTTTAGCAGTGAATGATTATGGGCTCACTTGAGTTATTTACTAGTTTAATTTATAATATATCTATCGAATCGGCTGTTTTACAAAGCCGTTAGATGTTTTACAAAACGGTTCCGTTATGTAAAACATTGAACACACAAAACTGCTACAAACGCTTAGACGTAATGCAGAATAATTTATCTACAGTCACATAAAACTCTGATAATTTTTTATTAAATTGTCCTTAAAATCACAGTTTTCACTAGAGTTAGGGTTATTTTTCCTAGTATTACTAGTTTTATGTTTCGAACGCCATTATTGTTGTACACACAGAGTCACGAGCGACAACGGTTAGAACTAACATTTACTACTACTAAAATGACGTTTCGTTTCAGGCTGTTTTACATAACCTCTAATCGTTGACATACGCAAAACGTTTAAACAAATTACCCAGGTTAGCCAAGTGGATATTAACACAAAAAGTGAAGTACGTCGTCGTCTAATTCTAGAGTACTCCATTACGGTGTTCCGCAGGGTTCTACATTGGGGCCTTTGCTATTCATTTGTTATATAAATTCCCAAGCAATTACACATCAGATGTCTTTATTTGCAAATGACAGTACAATTAATTATAATAGTGGTAGTAATAAAGAAATAGAAGATGACATTAACGCTAGTTTGGTTACGATTATAGACTGGTTAAAAGTTAATAATCTTAAAATTGATCTTACCAAAACTAAAGTTATGAGTTTCAAAATTAGACACAAACTACAATCACAATGTCAAATCAGTTATAAAGGAGATCCAATACCTGAATCTAATGTAACAAAATTTCTTCTAATTATATTCACAACGATATGTCTTAAAGGACGCAAATTGTCAATGTGTGTGGGAAACTTAGTAAGTTTTCCTATGCTCTTCGGATGTTGGGTAAAGTTGCAAACAGGACCGCACTCTTAGCAGCTTATCATGGTTACGTTGCCTCCACCCTGCGATATGGCCTGATGTTTTGGGGCAATCGTACTAAAGTTGAGCAAGTACTTATATAACAGAAAAAATGCATCCCAGCTATATGAAAAATAAAACGGACGGATTCGTGCAAGTCACATTTCCAGAACTTGAAAATATTGACTGTACCATCTCTCTACATCTATGAAGCCTGTATTTTTGTAAAATATTATATTATGCATCTTTATAGACCCGTCGAAAGTCAACGGCGCTCAAATAAGTTGCACTTGCTATTCACAAGAACCAAATTTCTCCATAAAAGCATATATGCAATGACTCCCAAACTATACAATAAATGGACGTAGTTTAGCAGAAAGGACTCAACCCACAAAAAGTAATTTTTGAGTTATCGAGGTTTTAAGTTTAGGTGTGTATTGCTGCAATGATGTTGTATATGGAATATTTTAAATATTGTCACTTATAGGCAAATATACCAATATTTTTATGAAATTCAAATTGTTATACATAAACTAACGCAATTTTCGAGTTATTGGGAAGAATGAGAGTTGAGTCCTTTCGAATGTGAGTTGAGTCCTTTCTGCTTAACTACGTCCAAATTACCAAATCAAATTATATCAGCTAACAACGTAAATAGTTTTAAACGTCAGCTTTTTAAATTATTGAATGACAAGGCATATTATCTGTCCATGAATACCTTATTGACAAACTTTGATAAGATGATTTTGTGCATCTTAATTTAATTTTGACAATTCTAATTTTGGTGGTATTGTATTATTATTAAGATATTTGACACGGTTATAATCAATTTAATTTTAATAATTTAAAATTTTGCTGACATTGTATTTTATGATATTTTGTAATTGATTTAGATTTGATGGTTTGACTTTGGCGACACTTCAACGTCACTATTTTGTGTGCCTTTCGGCGGAGCATGGGAGGGAGACCAAGCATTTTTTTTTGTAAAACTTTGTACCCTGTGTTCACAAAATTAATAAATGAAATGAAATGCAATTCGGCGTGTTAAATTTCATTGATTATGAAAAACCGCTAAACTTCGTTCAGCTATTTTACATAACGTAGCTGTTTTGTAAAACAACGGATTCGACAATCCATCTGCGACATATGTACTAGAATGTCAACTCCAGTAATTAAAAACGTTCAAAATCTAGTCGCAGTCTCATCTCGGCAACAATCAATGTCAAAAACTGGTCAAAAAGGTAGGGGAGGTATTTTGACAGATTGAAACTGAAATGAGACTGTGAACGTTCTTAAAATTACGAGAATTGCCTCTCTGATCTGTCTCAATCAGTCAAAATACGTCAAACCCTTCATTTTTGACAAGTTTTTGACATTGAGTTTGCAACTAGATTTTGAACGTTTATAATTACGGAAATTTGCCTTCAGGCTGTGAACGTTCGTAAAATTACGAGAATTGCTCATCAGATGTCCTTCATAATACTAGAATGATAGTATTTACGACCGAGTGCCCGCTTGAAAGAAAGAAAAAAATGTTTATTTTGCACAAGCAAAACGCACATACAAAAAGATACATTAAATATATATACACATACGACGTACCCAAAAGCCTCGTATTGAATCAATTAAAGTTTGACAATTTTATCCATTGTTTGATGTCAGGGCCAGGGACTAAAGACAATTTACATGCGTAAATGTTACGACACTGGCAAATGAGAACAAACAAACAATCAAAACAAAAACAAGATGCCGATTGCAGAGTGGAAACATAACTACGTTTGTAACAAACAACAATAACAAAAACAATTAAGCCGTGCGTCGAATCTCTGCAAAAACAGGTCGTTGCTCAGCAAAATGAACTTATCGTTAATAGCGCTGATTTTCAGCAACTACCTACCTTTCGAATGACGTAATGGCGTCCCCCGTGTGACATAATGAAATTGTTTTAAAAGATTTATTTACAACATACCTACCTAGACTCGCCTGACCAAATAGCTTAATCATAACCGTATGTGAAGTCAGGGTAAGTACTTAATTATCAAGCAAATTGACCATCACTTCAAATTGTCCGTACAGTTGTATGAAATAACTATACAACACAGCCAATTGAAGTAGGGTGTAAATTTTCTTAACATTAAATTTCCCTAGCTGTATTATTTTTCCATGTATCCATGGCAAAAAACGTATAACAAGGAGAATGAACATATCCGCACCAACGTAAACAAGTGCAATTTTATCGAGGTCGAGCTTACTCGAATCCAGTTTACCTACCTGTTCCAAGAACACTCGAAATTCGTCCCAATATTTTCCCACAAGCATCGGAATATTCGCCCCATTCCTGCGGTATGTCCTGCGACTTACGTGACCACTGCCACTTCACTTTACTGAACATTCGAGTTATATTAGAGACCGCAATTTTCCGTCGGATCTCATTGTCTTGGCTCGAAGGTATACGTTAGAATAATAGAGATTTACGAGTACAATGGTTTCTGATATTTGCTCAAGCCTACTTTATATTATAAATGCGTGAGTGAGTTCGTGTGTATATTACGGCAACGAGATGATCCTGACAAATGTAAAAGCTACTGCAGCTGCTGGTGACATAATATTTTCTAATCGTTTATTTTTTTATGTTTTATTTGCTGCATTTTTTTGTATTTCATTCATTTAAATCCATCCAATTCCATAATAGGTATACAGCGCTTGAAATTATTTTCAAGCACTCTTGAATAGGTGTTCGTTTTCAGGAAATAATCGAGTATGAGCGCTAACACGTATTTCAATTCAATAGCTGTTTTTTTTTTTTTTTTTTTAAAAAAAAACGTTGCCCCACATTAGGAATTTCTCCTGTATCGTGGGTGCGTTTACAAACATTTAAACTCACATACACAAACAACCAGACCCGGAACAACTACTTGTAGGTCATACAAATATTTGTTCCGTGTGGGAATCGAACCCGCGACAGGCTGCGCAGCAGTCAATCGCTTAACCACTGCGCCAACCGTGCCGTCAAACGTTAACGTTTCATACTACGTTACGATGAAAAATATCCTGAAATTAAACATGGTCCAAAAATCTAGTCGTCAATTAAAATCGAGCATCCTTGTTGTCATTCCAGTAATTGGATTCTGTTCCACATCGCGTAGTAATCGATTCTAGCACACTATCTAATGCCTAATGTGTATAGACCGTGCACATATCCTCTTCGATAACCTTTCAAGTCTTTCACTAATTTAATATCGATGAGCTAAACGATTGCCACATTACATAAAATGAAAACGATGTTTAAGCAAAGCTATTTTCGCTCGTAAACTTTAGAGATTGTTCGCAGTTTGACTAAAAGGTTTAGTTATAACACGAACAAGTTTCGTACACGAATAGTTTACACATGTTCCTATTCCCAAACCCTTCGTTTGGAAAACAAAACTCCGTGGCGCAATCCGCGGGACTCCCTAAAATTATTTACCTTTCATTCCGTTCACTAACTGAGTAGGTTTATTGGATTAAGTCCAGGAAGCTTTGCCCTTAATTGGGGCTTTCCGACAAATAACTTTTCTGTTTTCTCAAACTCGGACAGCTCTTAAATAATGTTCTTAATTAAATTTGTGCACAGAATGGAAATAGCTTATGATAATTACGTATACGTAGTTAAGCTGTAATAGGGAGACCCGTTTTGATTGTTTTCATTAATCTACTGCTTACGTAACTAATCAAACGAATTTTCCTTTTGTTCTTCATAAATTAAGATAATGTACGAGTAGAACTTTGATTTTTTAACAGATGCCTTTTCTGTTGATAAAATACATCTAAAGCTGCGGTTTCCCAGAAGAGCGGTGGCCGCCCTATAGCGTGTGCAATTTGCCGACGAATGACGTCACTGAAACGTTATTTATGAAAGTACTAGCTGCGCCCCGCGGTTTCACCCGCATAATTTTCGACCCTGTGGGAATATCGGGATAAAAAAGTATCCTATATGTTAATCCTGGTTATAAACCATCTGTGTGCCAAATTTCATCCAAATCCGTTCAGTAATTTTGGCGTGAAAGAGTAACAAACATCCATCCATCCATCCATACAAACTTTCACGTTTATAATATTAGTAGGATAGTAGGATTAGTAGGATGTTGGTGTGTTTTCCAAGAGACTAGAGACACTTTAAAGTCAAACCCCGCTGCCATAATTTTCATGAAAGCCATCACTGTAGCCGTTTAAATATTTCTTTATTCGTTATCGGATCAGTCTTCATTTCTAACCTGCCTTAACTAAAGCCGGTCGAATTAGATAAATGAAGAATGATTCAATCGTTGCGAATTGCTTACATCCTTCTGGTAATAAAGACTGACACACGTAAACTGCTTCGAATAGAATAATTATTAAATGTCTATATGAACTGAGTACTCAAGTACAATGAGATCTGAACACTTTGAAGTTTTGTTTGTTAACTATATCATTATAGTATTGGTTTCATTGTGTATTAATAGAGTTAGAAACCCGACAAAAGTTGTTCGTACATTAATTACTGTATACAATAACCTTGTAATAGATTACAAGGTTATTATATACAGTAATTATTACACACGTAATTGAATAGTACAAGTGTTGAGGCTATTCGGGACTTACATGCGAAAAGCTTTTAGTACGTACAAAACTATGTACTTGTACTACTTAACTATGTATATAATACTTACACACCTTCCACTTGGTTCACGAAATGAATTTTATCGAGTTAACCCACTAAGAGCTTTTGGGCCAATTTAATCATTTGGTCCAAATGGGATTCGGTATTGGTAAATAAGAAATCGTTACGAGACCGTGAATCTAATACACCTACTATCGCGCTGGTCAGTCGATATAAGAAGTAAAGGTTCGTGTTCGGCCCAGTCTTAAAATGCTTTGTTAAATGTAGTAGACAAAACTTTATGATTAAATAATTTGAAAGGAATCTAATAATTGTCATATTCATATGCTCCTCATGCTATGTCACAATCTATACATACAAATAAATAAAATTGAAGTGTCTGTTTGTAAAATGCATGTGAAAGTATATACGGTACTTATAAAAAAAAAAAATATATAAAATTTTGGTCTGTCGGTCTGTCTGTTTATTTCTTTCGGCTAATCTCCAAAACAGCTGGACCAATTTTGACGGGACTTTCACTGGCACCTGCACCTGAGGGGCAATTCTCGTTATTTTGAGAACGGTCACAGTCTGATCTCAGTCTCGGTCTGTCAAAAATACCTCTAATTTCCCTACATTTTTGACAAGTTTTTGACATTGATTGTCGCTGGGATGAGACTGCGACTAGATTTTGAACGTTTTTAATTACGGGAATTGGCCTACTGATGTTAAAGTTACTTTTATTTTAGAAAAAGAATTAGTGTTATGCGCATTACAATTAAAATCCATGAAATCCAATTTATTTTCCGACATGCTCGCGTACGAATTCGCGGGCACAGCTTTACTTTATACACAAAGCTGTCAGTTATAGGCAACAACAATTTGGCTGTCATTGACTTTGAGGAGAACACAAAGCCGTAATAATGGAATTACGATAATCTTGGACGCCATTTTATGCTTCAAACATCATAAGGAAATATAATTCGGTAGGTAATCATATATTTTCATCGAGAAAGCGGGGGTTGTGATTACCGGGTAGATCAATCGTCCGATTCCGGGAGCCGTGCGACGAACATGGGATGAGTGACGGTTCAATGTGAACCATTGTAACCTTCCAGTGCCTTGGGTAGCACGTTAGACTTTCGAACACCCATATTATTTCATTGTTACGGGCAGTCTGGCAAATCTAAAAGTCGGAATTCTTCTATCAATAGGTAGAATATACATAATACAACCGTATCCGATACGGATGGAAATTGGCTCCAGCTTTAAAACATTCAAGGCTGACGAAGCCGATAAAAGTTAGTAAGTGACCATATTTTAAAAGTCAAAGTTTATATTATGAATCTATTAGCTAACAGTGTGATCAAAGAAGAAGGCCCTGGCACCAAGCCAACAAGAACTCACCTACCTAAGTTGTAAAAGTCAGTTCAGGAAGCTGCATATAAACGATGAGTTAGCTACTTGTCACTATTGGGCGATGGTTTAGTGCACTTTTGTTGGTCCGATCGTATCGGTCAACGATTGCGCCGACTAAAAGTAGGTCACCGACGGAATCTCGCTCCGAATTGTTCCGTTTGACGTTTCCTGTCTCCGACAATCGGTCAGCATGTGGAATCGTACCATTTTTTGTAGGTTCTTCTATTTGTGGTTCGTGTGCGTTCTCGTTGATAAAACATCTGCCTCCGGATATTGTTGTTCAGTTGCGTCCTACCGAAAGTTTCAGATTGTGAAGAACCAGGAGTTTCGGCGCAACGATACGAGGTTTGATTGAGTGATATTGACCCACTTCACGCTCAGACGCCACAGTTTTTTATAGAGATATTTCTGCTAACGAGAGGTCTATCCATCCTCTTTCGGGTTTCATTCGTTTTTAGTCATGATCTTCATCACAGTCACAAATAAAGCCTTTCAACTTTTCAGTACATTTCAGTTACAAATCTGCAATGTCATCAATATGAATGTCTCTTCGCCTAATTTCTTCTCCCCAACTTTCTTACCACTCAGCAGTCTAACAGGAAAATACAGGTATACCTCAGCAGGCGTTGTGAAATCTTATTAAACTTATTCAATGAAGCGAAGCAGTATCACCCCATTGTATGCGGTAAAGACCATTCACGAGAACATTCCCAGTGGTTCTTATATAAGTTTTTGTAAAGTTGTACGTAGCTGTAGGTACTAGGAGTACATAGTGCAGTTATACGACACTGGTGCGCCAATCGCCGCTGATAAAAAGTTCCTGCTGGCTGCTGGCACAAACATCCGGGCACGGCACACTCAATTACTAGAGTTTGTAGTACAAGGACTTTCCCACATTCACGTGCTTTCTCGTTTCATTTCCTCCGTAACAGCTTATTAACCTCTTTTTAAGATTGAAACTAATATTTACGCGGAGTAAACGACGTCAAACACTTTTAAAATGAACAGTCTATTGGTAGTTCTCGTTTATAAAGACACTGTGAGTTGTTTTTATGTAAGAGGTGAACGAAATGTCTGGCTCGATGCTTTCGTTGTTTTGCTAACCGAAGATGGACACTAGGGTAACCAATATTTTAAGTATTTGTTATCTTTCTGTTCTTATAACACTATATTTTAAGTTTTAAAAATGTTCTCAAGTAAGTAAAATCTTTGTAATTTAAGAAATAAATTTCTTTGACCATAATTATTTATTTATTTAACCTTTTATATACACACATTATACAGACAAGAAGGAAGGATCAGAAAAATACGTACAAAGGTGATACTTATTTTTAAAGAAATCTCTTCCAGCATACCTGCGATAGGAGAAGATAATGAGTCTTTAAATTGTATCTACTGAATGATTCAACGATTCACAAAAAAATATGTCTCATAAAATAATACTGAATTTCCTCTTCATCTCTTTTGAGATGACAATATAAATAAAATTGTAACTTATTTATTCATTTACTCATCTTTTGATCAATTTGGTTTATTCTGGGGTTATTCATTAAATGTTTAGTAGAATGTTGATTAGGCGTCATTAAGTTAAAATCTAGAATTCGATTGAACGACGCGACGCTATAGTGTGAGCAACTTTGAGGTATACACCTTTTTTTGCCGCCATTTTATTTTGGTGGCAAATATGCCAGTCAGCGTTTTACGACTGAACAACGTGTTTAATTATTAAAACATTCTACTCAACCCAATCATGTTTTGCGGAAATTCTAAGAAAACTGCGGCCAATTTTGGTAGAAATCACTTACCTTCGCGGCTATCAATAACTCGTTTAGTGATTAAATTTGAGCAGCATGGAATAGTAACAGATAAAGCAATTTTCTTACATCAAGTGAATCAGTTGGGCTTAGGAAACATGTGGTTCCACAAGACGGGGCCACATGTCATACGGCACGAGCCACAATCGAGACATTGAAAAGAACGTTTCCGAGTCGATTAATTTCGAGACACGGTAACATTGATTGGCCCCCAAGATCTCCGGATTTAACAGCTCCTGACTTTTTTTTTGTGGGGCTATCTAAAGGGACGTGTCTATGCTAACAGGCCAATGCACCTTCAAGAATTAAAATAAAATATCTGAAACACAGTCACTGAAATAACGCAGGAAATCTGTGAAAATGTCATGAAAAACGCATTGAAAAGTGTTCACATCTGGCATGCTGCTAGAGGTGGAAATTTGTCTGAGATTATTTTCCATACTGAATTGCCGGCCCTAAATACTATATTTAAATAAAAATACTTAATCATTTTTATATTTCATAGAATAAAATTTCAAAAATAAATTGTATACCTCTTATTTGCCCAGCCTGTACTTATACCCTTACCTATGTTGATGTTGCATCTCAGACCAGCACAGACATAGGAAAGCGCAGTCAAAGGCTAAATATACAGCGACGAAAATAACGAACGAAAAGGTCTTCCATTGGTTCAGTTTAGGTTAAAATGATGTCGGTATCTCAATAAATATTTATTACATTAAATTTAAATTAGCAATGGGATTAATCTTGATCCCAAATTCGCTTTCATACTAATTACAGCAGTACGAAGGATAACAGCGCTTAAGTTGATAGGTCACGTGGCTACGCTCCAAGAGTTCACTCCCTAACTAAATTATAGTAATAGGCAATTTCTATTAACCAACATAATCTGCCTAGCTTTCTTCCAACTATGTAGTCATCGGCTTCCAGTCTAACCGGCTGCATCCAGCAGCTGAATACCAGTATTTCGCATGGAGCGATCTGATCTGCCTGTCTGACCTCCACAATCTAGATACTGGGTAACAAGACATGATACCTCTGGATGTCAGACTTTCAGGTTTAGGATTACCCATAATGACTGTCAAAGATCAATGAACGACTCACGACTTAAAGTGCTTTCGGAGTTCGGAGAGGTCTCAATATGAAACAGATGATCAGCCATCCACGGATTGACCTCAGCCAGCGTCTTTAACCTTGATCGATCGACCCGTACGGCTGTTACTAAGCCACGAGCCCTCCAATTTCTATTAACCATCAAGAGATATACCTATTACTATTAAAGCTTCATGAATAACGTAAATAATAAAAGATGGGGACATATTTTGCGAGTTCTCAAGCGTATTTCCTGCCTTTCCTTATTTCCCTCGAGATGACTCAAGTTATAGAGGACATAAGTTTGTACCGATATTGGCGAAGGTACGTAGCCCTGAAACAGTACAGAATGTATTCGTTCGAATAATGTTATAAAACAAAATGTAGATATAAAATACTTATGGATTGTGGATGTACTTAAGTTTCTTTATGGCTTGTGATGAAAAGGCTTTGGTAGAAATATTTAAAAAAGGATACTTACTAACGATCTGTTCACAGTTATCTGGCATGACGAATCGTAATTGTGTTTTAGACCGGATGAACTGGTTGACGACTGCGCCATTTTTCAAAATTTGTGAGCGTGTGAAGTTGTTGTAGGAGTTTAAGGGCGACTCCTATAATTTACGAACCGTTATTGGTGAAAAATAAGACTCTTCTATCTTTACCAATAATGAAGCAAATACCTTATAGCTTTGCATAGAAGACCCTCCCATATGAAAGTAGCTATTACAGGTAAACTTAGCTTACAAATCTATTTATATGCCCAGTTTGGCAATAAAAATGGCTACCATTGGTAAACAAAACGATTCGTTTTTGTTAATATGAACCGAGCATAATAATAAAACCGGGTTATTCACTAACTCGACACGAGAGACTGGAGACACGTGTGTCCATTTAGTGAAACTCAAAATTAGTATCACTTATTATTTCGTCAAGATTTTTACACGTGTCCACATAGTGTTTTCGCCAACTGGAGACACCCAGTTTTTTTGCAAAAAAAGAGCAGCAGAAAGCATTGTGTGAAAGAGTGAAGGGTTATTGCATGGCTGTACTAATTATCCGTAAGTACAAATTGGAATTACTCAATTTCATTCACGATTAAACATCATTGGCGGTCGTGGGGTTAGGTAGGTATCTGCAAATAAACATGTACGATCTCCCCTCACAAACAATGTGTCCGCAACATATCACAATGCAGATATGATGTTTTATTTGCTTCTTACACCACCCACGACTTCCCGTGAAGAAATGAGGTGATCTATTTATAGACGAGAATTGCGCAACCCAGCTATAGGATTGAATGCGTGAGGATAGTTATATGAACGCTGTTTATGTACTGACCTTTGCTATTTGTGTATCTCGGGTGTAGCTTATTATTATTTTTACGAAAATCATTAATAGGTAATATTATTATCCCTTATGCTACCTGGTAAAATGATGAACAGTGACTGAAAAATAGTAAATAATGGTTAAATTTTAGCAAAATGTGTTTTTTGATCAATTGTTAGTTTATCCAATGGTTATTTTTTTAACTAATAGTTAATTATTTGACCATTAGCAATGATATTATATCATCAAAAACCAGCCCTTAGGGCCGGTTATTTTCCGATCCGATCGGTTTATTGATCCGTAGTTAAACTTTGTTAAACTTTTTTTGATCAATTTTTAGTTTATCTAATGATATAATATCATTGCTAATGGTCAAATAATTAACTATTAGTTAAAAAATAACCATTAGTGACCATTACTTAAATTAACAATTGATCAAAATGTTTAGTCATATATCTTTACATATTATAAATTAGGTTTCTTTTTGTGTCACCGCGTTGTTCTGATAAACTGTATTTTCTATGACACAATGGCGTGGTTTGAACTGTCAATATATAGTTGTCCGTACAGTTGACATTTCATTCCTTGCCGTAAACAAGACACAATATTGACGTGGTTTTCACGTAGTAAGATTTCGCGGGGGATAATACAAAATTGAGGCTCACATTCGTTTGGTCTTAGCTGTCATAATGATACCTATGTACTTATCAAAAGCAAAGTACACGTTACCTTGAATGTCTTGTTATTTAATTAAGTTTAATATCGTAGTTCTCTACCTAGACTGCCTCGTTAGTCTAGTGGTCGCAAGCGCTACTGCTGTGCATGAGGTTCTTCCTGGGTTCGATTCCCAGGTCGGACAAAGCGTTATTGAGTACATATTTCTATCTGGAATCAGTAGCAACCCCGAGTCTGGATTTGTGTGTTATATATAATCAGCTTTTAATGTTCCCACTGCTGGGACTCTGGCCTCCTCTCTTCGAGAGGGAGTGGGCTGTAATCCATCACACATATCTGCAAATTTTTGGTTCTAGGATATGCCGGCTTCCTCACGATGTTTTCCTTCACCGTTTTGAGAGCGGTGGTGATGAAATAATTTACACAGTGTAAATTATGCTTACGTGTTGTAGGTCGAGGGTTCGTAAACTCACGACCTACAAGTCGTAAGTATACCACAGGGCTGTTACCACATGGCCACCACTGCTCCAATGTTCCCTATTACCTAAGTAAATTTTTCATAAACTTTTGACTTTTTCTATTTTTTCTGTTCTTTTTTTTCTTGTCTGTTTATATATGTGTGTACACAAATGGTAAAATAAATAAACAATAATTCTTTAATAAGCAAGAAAAATTTAAACTGAAAATATTTATCCAACAAACTTGTGCTCATCTAACTCTGCTAAGCAGTTTTATTAAATAGGAAACTCCCAAAGTTTCTCCTATGACATTCTTGTTCTATTGTGGTTGGCGAGTGCACAGTTTTAATAGTCCTCAGCCCCACCTGTGACTGCTTCGTTTGCATATTATTAATAATTAGCGCTGATTGTTCTTGTAAAACAACAAATATACGCAGTAAAACGTTTCAATACTATTTAATTAACTGATTTTATACCTACGTTCGTGAAAATTAAGCTATCCAGAACTTATATGTACATTTTACCTAGTGGAATAAATAATTAATTATGATGAAAAGCTTTAATACTTCTGCCCACATATATAGTAGGTAAATACTGTACCGTTAATTAAACTGAGACTCGACTCGACTCGACTGACTGACTCGTAAACCTTAAAAATGAGCGTAAAATTTAAAAAAATCAATGACGTCGTTGTGGGAGGCCTTCCAACGCTACGTCTTCTGGTACGCGGTCGCCACTCCAGAACCTTTTGGCCCCATCGGCCATCTGTTCTGCGAGCAATGTGCCCTGCCCACTGCCACTTAAGTTTGGCAATTCTTCGGGCTATGTCGGTTACCTTGGTTCTCCTACGGCTCTCTTCATTTCTGATTCGATCAAGCAGGGAAACTCCAAGCATAGCTCTCTCCATTGCCCTTTGCTTTATTGCCTTCAATATTTAGGTACCTAAAAAGCGCTTCGCCCGCGGTTTCCGTATGACACTTAGGGATAATATAGCTTCCCATTAATTAAAGATTTTTCAGCATCATATCAGTATTTTCTAAGATTCCCCATACATACAGACTCACAAATTTTTACCTCTTTTTATGAAGAGGTAAAAAGGTGTGTAATACTAGTACCTACCTATAAATGAATGTTATTATGAAACACATGCAACTATTTCTTAGCAACATGTTGAAATACTTAAATGTCTCAGAACTGCTCGTCAATCGTACACCATGAATAAAACAACACACAACCGATGCCTAAGTAACGAAGCTAATGCCCGAGTCAAAGGGTTCATTCATATTCTCAGTTATACCCGTACGCTGGCATTGCGTCGGCAAATGACGCTTTATATTCGATTTAACCAATCTACGGGTAGTATAGGGCACTGCGTGATAGTCTGGTCGGTTTGTAGTACCTTTGTGTACTGAATTAGGGAGATTCGTTAATAGATTTAATTTCAATTTGGCAAGTTATGTTTTGTAGCCCATTTTCTATTTTGTTTATCTAGTACTTGTTGAGAACACTGTCCTCCCTACCTGTTAACACTGAAAATGGAAAACATTGTAAAAACCAATTCTTTTTAAAAGAGTAACCGTGGAGTTTCTTGCCGGCTCTTCTCCATAGGAAACGACCAACTGTGTGCACCTAGCTTCTGACGTTTCATAAGTGCACATGTACGAGTAGGTTTATGTCAAATATAATATTTTGATTTTGTTTTTATTTTATAACCTTACATTAAACTTAACGTCCAAGAGACATTATTATTAGGCATTATGATGAGGTAACGAACCTAATACCAGAGTCAAAGGGTTCAGTCATATTCTCAGTTATACTCGTACGCTTGCAATGCGTCGGCAAATGACGCTCTATATTATTCGATTTAACCAGATTGGTTAAATTGGAGTAGCACAGGGCATTACGCGATAGTCTGGTCGGTTTGTTGTACCTACCTTTGTGTTCTGATGGGGTTTCGTTAATAGATTTCATTTCAACTTGGCTGTTTGTGTTTTTATAAAGAGAAATATAACTTTTGGACATTATTATTAGGTAGCCCAGCTAATACCAGAGTCAAAGGGTTCATTAATATTCTCAGTTATGTATACTCGTACGCTCGCAAAGCGTCGGCAAATGACGCTCTATGTTATTCGATTTAACCAATCTACGATTAGTACAGGGCATTACGTGATAGTCTGGTCGGTTTGTAGTACCTTTGTGTACTGAATTAGGGGGTTTCCTTAACAGATTTCATTTCAACTTGACCGTTTCTGTTGTGGCATAAACATTTGGATATCATTATTAGGTATTATAATTAGGTAACGAACCTAATACCCGAGTCAAAGGGTTCATTCATATTCTCAGTAATTATACCTACTCGTACGCTCGCAATACATCGGCAAATGACGTTCTGTATTCGATTTAACCAATCCACGGGTAGAAAAGGTGTTGCCTGATAGTCTGGTCGGTTTGTAGTATCTTTGTGTTTCGAATTAGGGGTTTATTAAATCGATTTAGTATCAATTTGGCAAGTTGTATTTTTATAAGGAGAAACCTTACTTTTGGACATTGTTATTAGGTAACACAGCTAATTCCAGAGTCAAAGGGTTCATTCATATTCTCAATAATTACCTACAATCGTACGCTCGCAATGCGTCGGCAAATGACGTTCTATATTTTGATTTAACCAATCCACAGGTAATATAAGATGTTTCATGATATTCTGGTCGGTTTGTAGCACCTTTGTGTACTTAATTTACTGGGTTTAGTAAATCGATTTACAATTAGCGCGGAAACTGTTGTCAGTAAAAGGAAAACATAACTTTGGGTTGTATTTTGATGGTTTCCCCTAAGTACAACAGCGATAGTTTAATTTTAAGTTCGTGGCGGTTTTACTTTACTGCTACACTAGTATTTCTCTCTGTTTACATTTAGGACTTTATGTAATAAAAATATTGAGTATTGAGTATTCGATAGTACCTACTGTTTGGTTGTAGCAGTCAGACATACCGTTGGTAGGAACCTAAAATATTTTGACCTCAAATGCTAACATTGTTTTCTTCGATATAACTTAACAAAAGCCCTTTTCGACTAGTTAAATCGAAGACCACGAGACGCGCAGAAAGAAAGTTCTTAGTTCTTATTTGCCCTCGCACGTAACTCCTGCCGCCGGCAGCGGCTGCCCGGAAGAGCTACGCAAATAACCCGTTTTGCATTATGAAAATAGAATAGATGAAACAAAAACATGGCCCCAAATGTTTGTTCAAAACGCCATCTCATTCATAAGAAGTTATCCCAGCTTTTAATTAATATTATGGGAATAATAACAGCAGGGAAAGCGTTGGTTTTAATGTGTTCGGAATTTGATGCTTGTTAACATGTAGTTCGTTTAATAGTATTGTGATTTAAGCTTGAATTTGAAATACATTAATTTAATCATCTTTTTGTTTTTCGGTATATTTGTAGGTATGTAGGTAGATGATGTTGACAGGTGATGTTATGCGATGGTTGATGCTTCACTTCTTGTTTGTCTCAATTTCTTCGCGTCTTGGAGAAACCAGTTTCTAGCTATCCTTTTAGATAACCTAAAACAAAAAATACGTTAATAAATATAAAAAGTCGTTTTAATAAAAATATATAGGTAAACGCCTTTTGAAGTTTTGACGTTTTTCTTCATGTTCCATAATCGCTAAAAAATAAAAAGAACAATAAAATAAGCACATGTTTTCTCCCTCACAAAAGCAATCTTTTCGGAGAGTTATGTATTTCGGCACCCCTTGACCCCTTCAGACGTAGAAGGAATATCAATCAGCTGAGAAACTTGCTAACTATGTACACAAACCTCAATAGCGCATCAAGCATCTATTTACATGGTTATCAAATAAGAGTTCTGGGTGTGTGAAAGTAGAAAAAGCATATATATAGAATGAGTATGTACTAGGAAACATTTTTAAAAGCATTAAGTGGGTACATAGTTGTAAAAAGCTAAAACGCTGAGAGAAGTTGCATCAAAAGTTACATTATTCTGTTTTAGCGTTAACTTAAACTAAATAACCTAGTAAAGAAGCCCTGTATTTTTAAAGTGCACCAGCAACTTTATAATGAAGGTACAAAGGATCATAAGATATCAGCTTCACGGCTTCGAATAGCACTCACTGGCGATACTGAGAGAGCCATTTACAGCACAGCACCGTACAAAATAAAAAGCGAACATAAACGGATCAAGTTATCGAGGGAACTAAACGGTGGTGATGTTCAAAAGCCGCTGTGGTGCATGTCTAACACATTAACGGCTGACTTCAAACTAATCAAGAGCACAGTGCCGTTCGCGTTACGCGTATACGATGTTCGTAATTTATTAGCGTTTATTCCCATATAGCAATCTGTAGGGATGCCGTTCTATTACGCAGACTCCGTCGAGATCCGTGCTCCAGTCGACGCCGAGAGAGGGGACGCATTGGTCGCTCCCACACGACACGACCGCGCTCCCGACTCACCCGAACTCGGCTCGCGGACCTTCCACATTCGAGATAAAGTGTGTTTACTCGTAAACTTGCTGATTTGTTTGCGAGTTGATTGTATAACGAACCACGGATTTGATGTGTATTTGAACAATTTTTGTGTGAACGGAACTATGGATATTGAAATTACCTGAAAGTTTCATAACTTTCTAAAGGTGAGTATCATCTGATTGGTTGAGTGCTACTTTGTCGTTACGGTTAAAAATTCAAACTTGCATTTTAACGAACTCAATTTTAATCCTGCTCATCAAAGTTAGTTACCTGTTCGTGCACGGTAATGAATCCTCGGTCGGTGAAGGCAAACTTTTCATCCGCTATTTAACTGAAGTTTCTCGCAATCGATATCCGTTAGACGTTTACTTTTCGGGCTGATTGAATTTTAAACTCGAAATTTTCTTATTTCATTACTAAAGAAAACTCTTGCTAATGGTAATAAAATCACAAAATAGAATGACTTGAATTTTTTTATTTTTTTTATTAATTTTGCCTTTAGGGACACACAATGCATTTCGTTCAAATTGTACGCAACAACACAAACCGTATCCTTTGTCCAATCGATATCAGTTCCTTATTTCCATACTACTATTCCAAGACAAAAATGACGCGCTTGACAAATTCTATTTTCGATATGACATAATGGAGCGCGTTATGTGTCGTAACACGCCGTACAGCACCGCAATAAGTCTAAAATAAATCCTCGTAAAGTTCAAAACTGTAAAGAGCACATGGCGATGAACGGGCGATAGGTGTAACGCAAGTACGAGTGTAGTTGGGATGACAAGCTTTGACACCCGACACTCGTCAGCGCCCCTATCTCGAGAGTGACAGATAAGTACCATTTGTTAGCTCGGAGCGGAGTGCTCTGCCCTGAAACCGGTGAAAAATCTCGCCCAAGCGTGCTCGTTATTGGGGAAATTAATTTCTATCATTATACTAGCTTTGACCGCGCTCTTTCTATCAAATTTATTTAAAACTCAATTTTTTACAGCTTTGATCTTCTTCGTGTTTTAATAACTACTCCAATTAGTTCTCTCAAACTCAACTAATTCTCAATTTCAAAGGAAATTCACTTTTAAATGTAGGTCGTTACGTTAACGGTTTAATTTATTTTTGACAAAAAACCGATAGTGGGCCATTTGTTCGAGCGTCCGGCACAATAACAAGCTATTGTTTTAGCTTCTAAAGTACCAAAACAATGGTGGTGACATTTTATTAACGCAGATTCACTTACGCAGAGATACGAGCACTATTTTACATGCTGGCATGACAGTGGGACCGGTTGTGATTGCCACGAGTCATCCGCGAATTTCCCCTTCGTGGCGTTAGAATTATCAGGCTTTATTGGCATTTTGGCATCTGCGGCTTCTATATCATGCCAATTCAATTAACATATTGTTGTGTTTACGCAAGCCTCATTTTAAGGATAGTATATGGAAATAAAACATGGAATATATTATCGGCTATTATCCCGGGAGACTCTTACGATAAAAAAGCAAAAAGGGTTTGGGTGCCTACTTACTTAAGACCGCAAAGACATATGCTACTGTAAGGGACTGCACGGGTTATCCTGGCGGATCCTTCTGCGTCGCGATATTGATCAAATTCAATGGCATAGTCTCTTTACCAACCTCTTTGAGGAAATTGGAAAGTTTGACTTTGCAATTATCGACGACTTTATCAGGGAAAATATTCCCTGAAATAACAAGAAAAGTTTGTCGAAGGAGTCATGTTTTGTGACGCTTTTGAGCTCTGACACTTGTGAGCTTGTCAGTGTCATGAAAAGCCATCCATCCAAGAACGAAATCTTTAAAATATTGTAAGTCGGTGCTTACTTGCAAGTCCGTAGGCATGCCGAAATAAAATTCGATCATGAATTCCGTTTTAAAACTAGATTTCAACTGAGATTTGAACAAGATCTGTTACAGCTTTATTGAGATTCGAAATGTGCATGTGTGCAACTATCAAACAGTAACAAGCCCATTCAGTTCTCAGTATTGGACGTAATACGAACGTACACGAACGAACGAACGAACGACGAACGAACGACGACGAACGAACGAACGAACGTTACGTAGGTTAATTAACGAATGTAAATATTGTTACCATTAAGCCAGTTTTGCAACTGTCAGTGCACAGAGCAATGACAACTGACGTCACTGCGTTAGTACTGAAATCATCAAAGTAGAGCTGCACAATTTACACTGAAAAAGCTCTTCTATATTTCCTCGATATAGTGTAAATAACGTTTTAGGTGAAAACTAGACAGGTACCGCGAAGTGTTTGAGTATTTCCCGGAACTCATAGTAATCTTATGTTATATAGGTACAAACCTTAAAAAAAAAATATCCTCTCGGTTAATACGTGTCTTAGTTTTCCTCCTACATGTAGACTTCATGAATACAGGAAAAGGTTTTATTTTAACACTGTTTGACGATACACTCAGAGAAAGTGGAACAACAACGAACAATTTAAAGTTGTGATATAAAAAATACAGGTACATTTTAAGCTTACTCCCAGTGTAATTAAGTTTCAATTATGACGTTATTCAATCTACCACACACCTACTTAGCTCTGTAGACGTGAGCGAAATTAATAGTCGTATAATAATATCAATAAAAAATACGTTAAATAACCAATTTCAGCTAATAAAAGCGGTCATTCACGATTTACTGATCCATTTTATGTTCTGGATAATTATTGCGATTGGGTGGCGCATTCATTTAGATAAGTAATGAAGAGGTATATTTTCTGACTTAATGAAAATGTGATGATATTTAATTGTGGTAGCTTTGGTCTGCTAGAAAAGAATATATTCACCCTTTGAGCTGCAAATGCATTATTATTACAATGCTAACGTCGTGAGGACATCGATATGTCCTAGAATCAAAAAAATCGAAGACATGTGACATCCTCCACCAATCCTCACTGTGTCCGCGTCGTGGATCGTGGTCGTGGGTGTCGCCCACTCCTTCTTAAAAAGACAGGAGGCCTGTGTCCCAGCAGTGGGAACCTTATAGGCTGATTATGCTATGAAAATGCTTCGAATACCAAGTTGACGTCTTTATGAAAAACTAAGTTTTGAAGTCAGGTTAATTTTGAGTTTTACGTTTCAAAAACTTATCTATGTAGTTCTACATTTCATGAATGTGTTTTCCTTAATAATATACCTAAAGCGTTTACACTATATAACGTTAAACAAACAGATTCCTTAATCAGAAAATATGACGTGCCGAAAAATAGAGGTTGTGGAACCGGATGACATGTTTGTGATACGTAACATTCTATAGTAAACAAGTACATTTCTTAGGAATATAAAGAAAAAAATATACACAGAAATACATAGAAACTATGAATATCTCAACATTGGGTATATTTAGTATACACACATGTATCTACATAATCAGCCTATCATACTTCTCCTGCTGGGAAACAGGCCTTCTCTCTTCGACAGGGAGTGGGCTGTGAGCTACCACGCGGGTCCAGTGCGGGTTGGTAGATGTAACATGTCTTCTAATTTTTGGTTATAACCGAAATTTGTGAGGAAAACATCGTGAGAAAACCTATGTCCTAGAGGACATGCCGGTTTTTTCACGTTTTCCGTCACCGTTTTAAGAGCAGTGGAGATGAAATAATTACATAATGTAAGGTGGCTGCCTGAGTTTGAACGCATGACCTGCAACTCGTAATTCGTGGCTGTTACCACTGGGCCCATTGCACTCACTGGCTTACCCATTTATTGGGCAATAAACTACTTACCTTCATTTTACTGCTAAGGATCATTAAAAGGACTTAGCTCGGTTTACTTAGCGTCAAGTGTCACAATTTCCTAAATTCGTCTTTTCGTTCTGTGTAGGTAGGTACCTATAATCCATCTCACAAGGTCCTAATGATGAGGTCTGCAAAGGTTAACCTTCCTTAAAACATAAAAACTTTGTAAAAACTCAAATAAAAAATTATCTACTTAGCAATTTGCTTTATCTGTTCCCGTTTTTTTTTTGTGTCTGCCTCAGCTGTTGAACCCTTCCAAGTTCTTTATAATGGTTTTGGGGTTTTAGCCAGAGAGCAAGAAATATGTTTAACTAAGTAAAAGCGCGTGAGCTTTTAACTGAAAAGAGTAATGTTCGTACTTTAGTAGGTATCGTTTTTGTCCGTTTTAGCAGTTTGTTACGTCTACTCGGCCATTTCTTAAACGATGCTCAATCTATACTAATAACACCTATAGCTGAAGAGTTTGTTTGTTTGAACGCACTAAATCTCATGAACGACCGCCCAATTCTTGAAGAAGGCTTTAGGCTATTTAACATTACACTAGGACAGTAAGAAGCTGAGTAAAAAGAAAGAAAACAGAACGAACAGGACCACCTGAGGGGCAATTCTCGTAATTTTAAGAACGTTCACAGTCTGATCTCAGTCTCAATCTGTCAAAAATACCTCTAATTTCCCTAGATTTTGACAAGTTTTTGACATTTGTTTGTCGCCGAGATGAGACTGCGACTAGATTTTGAACGTTTTAAATTACGAGCATTGGCCTTCAGGTCCTGTTCATTATTTTTTCTAGAAGAAGAAAAAAACTCAAGAAGTCTAGAAGAGATTTCTTATGAAATAAGATCACCATTGTACTTATTTTTCTGTTCAGTTTTTTTTTCTTGTCCGTTTATGTGTTTACATAAGTGGTAAATAATATAAAAAATGCTAAGTGAAAACAATATTATAGCGCGGGCAGGCAATGCGATGCGACGGGGTGTGTCGGGGGAGCGAGAAACTTCACATAGGTAGACGAAGTCGCGGCCAGAAGCTAGTCATGAATATAACTCATAAAATCACGCCTGTATATTCCCGGAAGAGATGGGCAGAAGTGTTTCAGTTTTATTTTCGCAGTTTGTTACATTTCCCGATAGTGTAGATCGATTCTTTGATATTGTCTCCCGGTGACACGCGCCGCTTAGAACATGACAAAACAAAAAACCGGTTTCAGCGAAATTGAACGAACGAAACGGTTTCCTGTTTTTATTTCCGTGGCACTTTATTAACTGTTTCAATCGATTCCAAAAAAATACGCATACAAATATATATATATACACATGCAGCTGAATTTTCGATATCCAAATTAATGAAAATTCGAACTGAACTGAAAGTACAAAAATACTTTGGGGAATTTTCTGGCTTATCAATCCATTGAATAAACTTTGGTCAAACGTACTTATGAATGAAAATGAACTAAGGGAATCCTTTTTTATATCTGTGAAGTACATAAAGTAGGTACATTTGTTTCATCTGACCTCTACCTACCTATCTTAATAAACACATTACACACAGAACATAATATTATTACTTGCTTTTGCCCGCGGCTTCGCCCACGAGAAGGTCGGAAATTATCCCACGGAAACGTATTACCGGGATAAAAAGTATCCTATGAGTTAATCAAACTATCTGAATGCCAAATTTCATCCAAATCCAATCTAGTACTTTTTGATAGATTACTGCTCAGAAAGTCGGGTCATATTTCAATCATGATTCGAAAGACACGTAGCGCCATCTAGTGTCCTAAAGCAATTGTGACTGTCGAAAGTTATTGTTCTTTTCCTCGGGAACATAATATTACCGTAGTTTTTCATGGCAAGAAAAACGTGTGAAAAAGTGTGTGCAAAGGGCCTTACAGTTGCGAAGGGACATTCCAATTATAGGTAAAGACATCTCCAATAAATGTAAGTAGCTTTATGACAAACAAAACATAAATGCCAGCTATTTAAATAAAAAAAAAACTACCTTATACACTGAAAGGCCACAAATAAATTGGACGTGCTACTTATGAGATTTTCCCGAAAGAAGAACAAAAGAAGGTTGTACAACAGACGTTAAATGATAGAAGGCCATGTCAGCCTCCGGGGAAAACTACTGAAATGATTTCAGCATTAATATAGGAGGCAATTAATTGGACTACATTCGGCAGTAGATAAGTGACCTCCGTCCTCGAGGGAAGAGCCATTTGTCAACGTAATCATCTTTTCATGGGGCTAGTGAGGGACTATCGCAAATGCACATTCTGTAATCGCACTATTAACGCAAAATTACGGGACCTATCTCAGTGTTCGACGAAATTGAGCTGACTCATTTATTTTCGCCTCCATCCGAAGGCGCCAACATGTCTGTTATGATTACAAAGGAATAAATTAGCGTAGAATGGCTGATTGCAAATGAATCTGTATAAGTTAAATGGTGAGATATTACTGAACGCAATTTCAATTCTTGATTTGTTACTTCTGTGAAGTACTGGAAACTTTCAAAGAGTTTATTGATTTCTTAAAGTATTGACGCATATCTGCGGAGTGGTACTCGTATAGTTTATAACAATTATCTCTATCTAAGGTCAAATACCTGGCTGACTGGTGATGATGACATGATGCTACGACATTTAAAAAATAAAGCGCTGCGACATTTATTTTTTATATGTCGTAGCATCATACTGAGATAAGAGTATTTTGGCCTCGTATAGGACTTTCTGTTTCATTTTTCTGTTACTTTTTTTTATATAATATGTTTTTTTTATTTTTGATTGTGTTTAGATTAGTTTAGTTTTATGATCTTCCTGTACGAGTCGCAATAAATACTTTTTCTTTCTTTCTTTACTCAAAAGCGCCTCCAGCTATAGATACTAATACTATAAGGTAGATTTGGGAATTTTGTATGTAGGGGATAATCTTCGGAACTACTGATCCGATTCTGAAAATTGTTTCGCTAGTGGAAATTACAGTATTGGCGAGTGTCAAATGTTATATTTTTTTGTAAAAACAAGAAATTTCACACGGGCAGAAGCTATTGTAGGTACATACAGGGTGGCCGGAACATTGACGTCCAAAAATAAAATTTAGGTCCCTCGTATCGTGGGGTATCCGAATCACCCCCATGTATGTTCCGCGACTTTTCATAGTTTTCGAGTTACGAATTTTTTTCTGATTTTTTGAGAATGATCGACCTGACCAATCTAAAAAATGGCTTTGTCGAGATTTTTTTTTTGCAACTGAATCTTCGTGAGTAGTACTTTTATGCATAAAATAATCAGCTTCGTAACTGTGATGAAAGTTATGAAAAAGTTGGTCTAAAGTGAAAAAATTACGTTCGGTAAATTATGGCTTAGCATTTTAACTTTAAATAAAAAATTTAAACAGGAAACTTCATGGTTCCTAAGTAGGCTTCAAGAATGCGCCAGACTCTCAGCTTTCATAATCATAAAAAAATTAGCACTTTAGACCAACTTTTTCATAACTTTCATCACAGTTACGAAGCTGATTATGTTATGCATAAAAGTACTACTCACGAAGATTCAGTTGCAAAAAAAAAATCTCGACAAAGCCATTTTTTAGATTGGTCAGGTCGATCATTCTCAAAAAATCAGAAAAAAATTCGTAACTCGAAAACTATGAAAAGTCGCGGAACATACATGGGGGTGATTCGGATACCCCACGATACGAGGGACCTAAATTTTATTTTTGGACGTCAATGTTCCGGCCACCCTGTATAATAATTTGTATGTAGGGGAGACCGGGGATGGTTGACTATAGGGGTAGGTAGACTAACCGCCAAAAACTCGTCAACGATATGAGTATTACGTCATCCCGACCCAGCCGCGCATTACTCTCCGCCCCCCGCTCAGTCGTCCAGAGCACCGCGCCGCGGACGCAGGCCGTTTTCGAGCAGTGACACGTGATTTGTTTTCGTATCATGTAAGTAATATTTTCATATTGCATATTTTTTCATCTGACACCTACACATTTTATGTTAACCATTTGCCTATTAGTCAGAGTGTTTCGTGAGTTCATATTAATCATATTTCATGTATTATTTCTTAAGTTGATGGCAGTGTTTAGGTAACCCATGCCATTGAAACTTAAAACGGCGTCTGGGGTTGGTAGACTAATTTATTTCGGGGCTGGTTGAATAGTTAGTCAACCAACCCCAATATAATTTGAAGTTTAAAATATCTCGTAAATTAACCTTTTATTCGTGTTTTAAAATTTATTTTGTTACAGTATAATGAGGACCTATAAAAGAAGGACTGAACGAGCTGATACACCAAAAGATGTCGTAGAAAGAGCTCAAACGTCATCCTTTTTTATCCATAAAGACACCTCAAACAACAAGCCTTTCAAGAGCTACATCATTCAACAAATATAACGTCAGTATGTTCTTCGCTAATTTAAATGCTGTTTAACAATGTTTGAATTTAAGCCCTGGTGATATCTGGAACGTTGATGAAACAGGTGGTGGCGTTAAAAATCTAGGCAAGATGACATCTGCTGAGAGGGGTACACTTTTGACAGTTGCAGTAGCTGTTTCAACTGTAGGAAATATGGTTCCGCCATTTTTCGTATTCCCACGCGTCCATTATAAGTCCCATTTTGTTAGAGGTGGCCCTATAGGATGTAAAGGTGATGCTAATCCGTCTGGCTGGATGAAAGAAGAGAACTTTTTATAGTACGCCAAAGACTGATAACTTGTCTGTTTTTTTTAAGAATACAAAGATTAATATGAGACTGATTAAGAGTTTCGTTTAAACAAAATGATTTATACTTTTGATGATAAAACAAATATATAGATAATAAAGTTTAAATACTAAAAATAGATATAGTAATTACTATAATTTCAACAGAGCAATAAAAATGTGCATTTAATTTCTAGCGTAAGAAAATTGATTTAAAACTGTTTAATTAATAAAACTAAGAGTTGATAGTTTTGTTATAGACTTATATTATAAGATATAAAGTTGATTGAAAACTGTTTAATTAATAAAACTAATAATTGTTTAAATAAAAACTAGATAGTTTTGTTAAAGACTGGTTGTAAGACAATGTCTGTACTTAATTAAATTGTTTTTGAATAAAAAGTTTTGTTAAATTATAAAAAAAAAGGTTTTATTAGTTGACTCTTCTCTCTCTCTCATGATTTGTCACTTATTGATACGTAAGTCTACTTACCCCGGGCATATAGTCAATCTACCCCGGACCCGGGGTAAATTGACTAAGAGTTGGTATTCTGTAAAATGCGTTAAATTATGATCATTATATTGAATAATGGACTAGTTTTTATATTTTTTTATAAGTTTAATAGTTCTTCTATCCATTGATGCCGTTTTATTGTCTGTATGTATATAAACACAAATAATATGTATGATTTTGTAAAAAATTAGTCAACCATCCCCGGTCTCCCCTACGTACTTATCCTGAGCCTCCCGCTCCCTTATACCATCCTTGCTAACTAACTAATCTTTTGAACGCCATCGGATATGTCGTATGAGTCGTATCGCTCGCATCGTCGGGAGAAAATATCAGTATTTAGGTTTTAATGCTTTATTCTCAAAAAGACAAAAGAGCCATACATGAGAATATGAGATAACATTATATAATAAACTTATTCTAGGTAACCGTCACTGATACAATACAATAGGCTTAGAATTATTCCGTTTTTAAATTGGTTAGGTTATACGTTCAACGGTTTTATTTTCAACTAGATAGGCTAGCAACATTGTTAGTGAGTGGTTTCAATGATGTAATTTGATCGTTTTTTATTTAAAACCGTTGAAAGAGCTTGACTAAACTGTGTACAAATACACCGCATTGTTATTTAAAATCAGGTATTATCACTCCATGTTTAATCTCACAAGTTGTGCTATCATAGCTGGCAAAATAATAGAGTGCCCGTGGCACACAGTCACTACGCCAAGTTGCCGGCGCCGCCGGCAGCATTCCCTACATGACAGGTGGCTCAATCTATCGCCATTCTGAGATACATAACATGTTTAGATTTATTGAACGTTTGTTATACAAGACATTTGAAGCTAGAATTACTATTTTGAGTGCACATTTGCCTAAAGATGACACAGAGTGACTAGACATCAAATTGAACATGTTTTTTGCTGATTTGGTGAAAGTCACAAAAGGATGGTTCTGAGAAATGTTATTCTTATCAAAAAAAGCAATCGGACTAAAGTAAATATTTTAACCGAAATCCAATTTCAGTTTTTCTACAACTCGTCCCTATTCAGTCGTCTGAAATCCTACAAAAATAATATTAAAACTGTTCAAAACAAATAATTTTACAAAGATACGTACACTCACTGTTATTAAAGGATAATGTAGGATATGTAGGTAGCTAAGGAAAAATTCTAAGAATTTCTCTGTATCCGAGTTTTACTTCCTGCGAAACGGAAGCTAATATATTGATACCTACTTATGTGAACCTCATGTGGGTTTTGTATTTAATAAATAAAGTTATAACTCTGTATACGGGTTTGTTTTATCCAATAATAATTGCTTAGAGACAAACAGAATAGAAAATGGTATGGATAATAATGGGAAATATGATATTTTTTTACGACGAACAAAAAAGTTGAGGAAAACTTTAATATATTTGTATTGTTCATAGAATCATTGTAATTATGTTTTCCAATAAATGTTTTTAAAAAAGTGCAAATTTGTAAAGAACATTAGGAAAAACTTTTTGTAAATTATTTAATATTCACTGCTCGAAACGGTTTAGGAAAATATCGCTAAGAAACAGGTATGTCCTAGAACCGAAAATTCAAAGACATCTACCAACCTGCACTGTGCCCGAGTGGTGAATTACGGCCCCCTCCCTTTCACAGGGAGGGGGCCTGGGTCGCAACACTTGTTTTTTGTTATGTATTTTTGTAGTGTACAATAAAGTATATATAAATAAATAAATGTAGGCTGATCAGATCCTAAAATACAGAATATCTTTGGCAAGATAAAGTTAATTAAACTCTTGATTGATTGTTTCATGATTCTGATCGACATTATCCTCTTAAGTATCTAACAAAATATAAATTTAACCGTAGAATGGTATAAAAACCCAGGAAACCGGATACAAAAACATTGCCATTGACAATAAAACATTACATTTTGAATGAGGAAAAAGGCCTGAAATGCCTTAAGCTATTGATGTTTCTCAGTAACAACAAAGGATTATTCGTTTTTCTCTTTACGTATAGGTAGGTACTAGCTTCTGCCCGTGACTTTTTCCGTGTGAAATTTCTTGTTCCCCCGCTAAACTGCCCAGTTCCAAAGGGTTCTAGGGTGATGTTAAATAAATTATAGGATTAAAATAGCCTTCCTCAAGAATTGAGCTACCGAATGATGATCTGACTGGTAGTTCCAGAGATTAGCGCGTTCAAACAAAAAAACAAACTGTTCAGCTTTATTATTAGTGTAGATATAGACAGATAACCCTTCTGTATGTGTGTATGTCACCGAACTCCTCCTAAACGGCTGGACTGAATTTGATTAAAATATTTGTTTATGTTTGAGTGGATGGATGGTTTAGATTCACAATTGTAACCGGTAGCTGGCGCTGCGATCGAGTTCTAAGAAACAGGACAACGTCTGTCCCGTCAACTATGTAGTATAACATATATGAACGGCATGCATCTACGTTAAGTACATACTTATCTATCTTAAAAAGTAGTAGGTACGCAGTTGTTCTCTGTAAAATTTTCCTGTGGAAAGTCTCTCTGCATATTATAATTGCTCTGCATATTTGATTAGCTAACGGAATATATTCATCACGTAAGCCGACGGCTACTGCTGAGCCACTCGACAGCTTTACATTGTGCTGTTTTCTTCTGTCTAGCTTTAATAATCCAATAAAATGGAATATCACGTATGGTATACAATGTAGTAGGTCCCTATTTTGTGTCGTTAGTATGTACAACAAGAGTTTCTGTTAATTCTTGTCCAAATTACACGTTGCGATTTACTTGCCTGTCAATACCACCACGTCAATACTACTACAATTAGATAAGTATCTCTTCCTCGTTGTCGTCGGTGGTACCTCAGCACGGAAGTTACTAGGCCGAGTTCTTATCAGCTGGAACGGTGGTTTCCAGGTTTAATTTCTACAAGCCTTCGTCGGTATCAGCTCCGCGTCCGGCTACCTACGGACCGTGGGCATCTACGTCGCTTCGCCACCGGTGCACTGAGCATGTTGGACGGCTGTGCCGTTTATGCCCCTGTGACGTCACCGTACAGCACAGGACTGATCTTCGGCCAACTTCCATCTCCGGCCAGCGGCGGGATTTCGCCTGCAACTACAGGGGCGTACCTATCCCTGCCAGGTGCAGAAGTGACAACAGACATCTGTAACCCACGACCCACAAATCGTTGTGTGCCTCCGACTGGCTTTATTTTTAAAATACTTTTAAAGGTACACACCCGCTTTTTATTCAGTCGCCAATTATTAGGTGGGAATCAACGGGTGGAGGCTACCATAAGTCCTCACTGCTCTCAAAACGGTGAAGGAAAATATAGTGAGGAAACCGGCATGTCATAGAACCAAAAATTTGAAGACATGTGCCATCTACCAACCCGTATTGGGCCTGCGTGGTGTATTACGGCCTACTCCCTCTCACAGAGTGATAGCCTCTATCCTAGCTGTGGGAACATAATAGGCTGATTACGCTAAGTTGAAGCAACAATAAAATAGCAATAATATAATTGCACCGTCGAAACAGTGTTTAAACGATTCAAGTCATATTTTGTTGGTTTGATTTGTTGTATGCCTCAGGCAAGAAAATTGCATCTTGTAAATGTCGCTTAATTACATACATACATAAACTCACGCCTTCTTCCCATGGAGGTAGGCAGAAACCACAGAACGCCACCTGCTACGAACCGTACATACTCCTTTTGCCTTTTTACGTTCATACATCGAATATCGTGGCCTAGTTTATCCTATAACCAAATATGAATCGCTTTTATTTTGTTTTTTGAAACGACAGTATTCACAGGTTCAAAAATACTGCGAGACTTAGGGGAGGCCCCTTTACAGTCTCCCCAGGGATGTGCCTTACAGGCGTTGCGCAGGGGTGGTTCTGGAATTGGTCTTTTAAGAGGAACCGGGTCCACCCCTATGTGCGGATGGTGATCACCGGGGTGGTTTTAGTGAGGTAAAAATCCCACACTCCCCGACCTCACTCCCCGGAGGTCGGGTGCCTTTTGAAGGTTTCCCCCCGAAAACAAAAAAAATAAATAAAAAAAAGGTTCAAAAATACTGAAAAATTAAAATAGGTACGTTAAAACAGTTGAATTTATCCAAAATAAATACGGCCTTAGAATACGATATATATACTCTTTATTATGTAGACGGATGTATGTGTGATTAATAATAACAATCTTTATTTTATAAAAAGTGACAACATTGCTACTGACATTACATTTACAACAGTACAACAGAAGTAGTATCTCAAACATACGTCCCCTGGCTCAAAAACTAGGTTTATACCTGTGACTTGGGAGTCAGTGTTCCTCCATAATAAAAGTCATTACGTACCTACGTCATTGGTTATTTAAAAAAAATGTGAACGTGTGAATGTGAATGTGTGTGCGTGCGTGTGTGTGTGTGTGTTTGTGGCCTTTATTACTCCGATAATATCTACACACAAATTCCCAAGCTCTCAAGTAAAGTCGAGAAAAGAATCTGGTTAATAATAAATTCTTATCTGCATGATCTCGACTAAGAATAGAGCACCCCATCACTTCCCCGAGGTGTTGTAAGAAGCAATTAACTATTTTTATGAGGTGAACGTGTGGCGGGATCCTTAACCTGGCTGCCAACTCTCGGCATGTTTACGGCGAGATATTATATGATAAACTTGAGCTAGCCTTGTTTATGTCCATCGCACTTAAAATTTTCATGAGGTTGAAGAGTTACGGAACACATTATGGTAGGTACATATACTGAGGTATATTTGAAAAACAAACATACAAGTTGCAAGAAAAAACAATCACGAAGCCGACATCTACGCATTCTGTAAATCAAATTATGTAACTTTGTGCAAAAATAATTGCTGGGAAATGACTTTTATTTTTGGTGTGAAAATTCGATGTTTTTCGGTTCACAATGTACTGCTCGCAAAATATACTACCATACCACAGACTACCCACAGTATTTGTCTCTCCTTTCCCTTTTTAATCCATCCAAAGGTTGTATTTAAAAGATCGCTCATAGCGATTAGACCGCCCATTGTGTCACGCATTGTAAAATTTCTATATTTATGTCTGTAATTTATATGGTGTACATAATAAAGACTATTCTATTCTATTCTATAGCCTCTATGGGTGCATGCAACGGTACAGGGACCGTGAGAGTATTTAAAGTGATAACGTTTAAAGCTGGTTTCCGGAAAAAAACGTCAAAAAAGTTGGACCTTCAATCCGTTCCCATGGTATGGTCCAAAAGAAAACAATTACTAAAATAATAACGAATAGAACAAGTCACTCACGACTTCGTTAAGACTATTGTTACACCCATAGATATAGGAATACATTTCTATGGTAATACCCGTTATTATTAAAATGCATATTTCCATTTATAGAATAGAATCAATGGACATTTTTCATATAAAAAGACGGAAATATTACCCTTGTTATTAAACTGAAGAGATAAAGCAAGATCACAAAGGGTTTTTAATCCGAAATTCTGCTTGTTTAACCGTTAATAAATTGCCCTCAGCAGTCAGCTATCCCTGCAGGAAGGCCGTGAAGTTTTACAAAAAGCCAATAATAAATTAACAGAACACTCGTAACTGACCACTTTATTTCCTCTCCTGAAAAATGAAGAAGATACAAGTACCTAAACTATTTACCCTCTGATCCCAGCACCCGCGTGACGTTTGGTCCCTTTTTAGCGCTAAGCTATCACATACCGCCATCTCGCTCTATCGCCCCGTATTTCTTAAGAGTGCTTCCACTAAATACATAATTGACCTGTAGAAAGTTATAGGAACGCTCGTATCCACGTCTGTCTTTTCTTAATGAACGGGAACTAAGTGGCTGCAACATAAACAGCGCTGGCACCACTTAAGGACTAAATGCACTCGGCGGATAGGCTGTCAGTACGTTATTTGCCAATCTCGAGACCTGTAATGGAAGCTTGTCCCTCAAGCTTTCAATGGGGTTTTTTATTGTATTCTCTTGTATCCGAACGAGCTATATGATGATAGCCTAGTAGCCCTAAGTCAGAGTAGCCTTATTGTTGATGTTCTTCAGAAAGGTCTGGTGCATAGTATTCGCAACCGGCGTGCATGTATGACCAGTTGTATGAACGAAAACGAAACAAAAGGAGTATGTAAGGATCGTGCCAGTTGGCGTTCTGTAGTTTCTGCCTATCTCATGGGAAAGGCGTAAGTATGTACGTCAAGCTTTCAAGCGATTTTTTTCCTCTCCTCTTATATCGGCACGAGCTATGTGATGATAGACACATAAGATAAGAGAAAACATAATTAGTTTATAACTTTCCCACTGCTGGGACACAGCCCTACTCTCTGTGAGAGGGAGTGGGCCATAATCTCTACTACTGGTACTCATAACACAAGTTAGATCTTACTTTGAGTAGCAGAGTTCAAAATACGCTAGTTCTTAAATTTTCTGGTAAAACAGTTCTTAACGTATCATATTTACTAGTGTTATTGTTCAGTCTTTTGCGAAATAAAGAATTTATTTATTTATTTATTTTAATCGACCCCGCGGGCCCAGTGCGATAGCCCATAGTGTAGTGAAAAGACAATGAGAAGCCCAGGATGAGTCAAACGTACCGCAGTCGCACATAGCTAAAATAATAAATAATGTTTTATTATGACATTTACTCACACGATCACATGATTTAAATTCACACATATGTATGACTAATTTATATGAGAGTGTACAGGCACTTGAAGCTTGGGAACTTGTGTATGATGATAATAGTGGGGATGTGGAGCCCCTGTGGTGCTTTATTACAAAACGTAACGTCTCGCTGTCTATCAGCCAGTTTGAGCGCTTATAACTTGAGAACCACTTATCCGATAGCTGATATGGTTTGATGATTTTTATTTATTTCTTCTTCTTAGCGTGTTGATGGCAATCTAAATGCACTCGGCCCAGAATACGGCTACGTGTTTGGCAATGTCACTAGCTACAGCTGACAGGACACACATTTTTATTTATTTATTTTAAATTTATTCATATAGTTTTCTGGCCTGGAGAAGCAGTGGTAGCCCAGTGGTAACGGCCGCGACTTACAAGTAGTAGGTCGTAGATTCGAACCCCGACAGGTGCTTTACATTGTGGAAATTTTTTCATCACCACTACTCTCAAAACGGTGCAGGAAAACATCGTAAGGAAACCGGCATCTACCAACCCGCACTGGGCCCGCGTGGTGGATTATGGCCCTCTCTCTCTCACCGAGAGGAGGCCTGTGTCCCAGCAGTGGGAACATGATAGGCTGATTATGTATGTATGTTCTCTGGCTAGGTTTTTTAAAGTACCTATATGCAGGTAAATATAAACGAGCTCAGCGAATAGCACAACTGGTTAGAAACAAAAACCATATCAGACAATCTAGTTTCAAATTGTCTTCTCCATAGTCCGCCTAATTTAGTCCAGTTTTGGCCAACGCAGCCCACGAAAACGCTGTCCAATACATTATCTCGCTTAAAGTGCAGTAACTAAACGCCGGTTAGACAGCATAATAGTCGAGTAAACAAACTGCCAGCCCATTGCCCGCGAGTGCAATAATAATACGTCTCCCGCAATTAAATCTTACAACTTGTTTCAAATGAGAAACATATTTAGTTTTCTTTTATTTAAATGTTGAACAAGTAAACATGAATAAATAAGAGCACAATTTGCTGTAATTGTAACCTAAAAATAAAATTAGAAAGTAATATTGTCATCATCATTTGCCTAGCCTTTTCCCAACTATGATGGGGTCGGCTTCCAGTCCCGGAACCGGATGCAACTGAATACCAGTATTTTACATGAAGCGACTGCCTCTCTGACCCCCACAACCCAGTTACTGTTTAATACTCGTTGGTAAGACTGGTTGGCACACTTTCGGGCTTATGTCCTTCTGAAGACCCGTAACAACTGTCAAAGATCCACGAATGACCAACGGCTTAACGTGCTTTCCGTGGTACGGAGAGATGTCTTGATATGTAAAGATGGTTACCCATCAACGGACCAACCGCGGCAAGCGTAGCTTAACTTAGAGTAATGTTGTATTTTTCTTTATTGATTTTTCTTCTTTCTTTTTGTTCTTTCTTATGTTTTGTTTGCTTTCTTTGATGTATTAAGAGCATCCACGAAAGATCCAACCAGAGATTTTCAATCATCACCATCTTCTTGCCTTATTTTAACACGGCATACTTTCTTGCACAGCTCGTATTTTGATGATCTCTAAAATACTTGTAAAGCGTTTTGTAATCCTTACGTCGTAACATTTACCTACAACGTAAATAACATTATTTATTCACAAAATCTTGTATAATAATAATCTCTTTGATCCTTAGCTTTTCTTGTAAATCTGACAAAACCTTAACAAGGTATTCGGGCCCGCAAAATGTTTTAGTGAATACTGAGCAATTATAATCATTCATTTCATTCATTCGTCGAATGAATGAAATGAACCGATATACCGTTGTAATTCAGTAAATAAAAATGCAGGAAAATCCCGATAGAATTTTAAATGAAGTGAAGAAAACTGCGTCTATTGTGTAGGTATAAAACATGCGATCCAGAGCACCTGTGTTTCTTACAATAGATAAGTGTGTATGTAGTGTATGTGTGTGTATTTATGTTAACATAGGGACATACAGGTAAGCTTTTCTTCATATAACAAGACTGTTCGTTCCATTACGACATCGTTAACTCATTCTATGTGATAATATCACATGTTATACCTTCTCGTAAGTTTGTCATTAATGAGGACAGTTTGAGATTAATTTTGCATTTTGGCACCTACTTGTTTATCTATTTACTATACTTACTAATAGCTGATAGATAGCCTGCTGAGCGATAGCCGTTTTGCGTGGATGTGACGCATGTCAACCTTTTCTTATTGTTTTCTATGTTCTTTTTTGCGTCATGTTTACCGCAAATAAACGTATTTTCTTTCTTTCTTTCTAATAATAAAGCTGAAGAGTTTCTTTGAACGCGCTAATCTCTGGAACTGCCAGTCGAATTAGAAAAAATATTTTTGCAATTGATAGCCTAATTCTTGAGGATGGCTAATTAACAACACGCTATGACTTATGGGAGCCGAGCAAAAGAAAAAGTCAGAGTTCTCTAAGCGAAAACGTAGTAAAATGCGCGGGCAGGCGATGCGACGCCACGGGGTGGATCGGGGAACAAGAAATTCTACGCGAACGAAGTCGCGGGCCGAAGCTAGTTTTCCATATACAGTCAACCTCACATCAGCAGAAACACCAGCACTACGAAGATCACCCTTACTGCTACGACAGAAAGGCGCTGTCAATGTCAAATTGTTACCACTAATGTGCGGTTCACTGTACTTTACTTTGAGGTTTCATTAACAAACCAATCTGTCCGTAAAAGTTTCATGCGGCTGCGCCCGTCAAATGTTTCATGCAGCTCCGGCATGTCGCATGCCGTTGCGCTCAGAAGCGGCGGCTGGCAATCTGTCACCGCTTAAGCGCTGAATACAGCAAGAAATAAATACACAGCAGTTTCCTATAAGTGGGCAACAATTCGTTGTGTTAAACGTTTCTTTGTAGCGTCGCCAAAACGAAGCCAAAACTATTTGGCGCCGTTAATTTGCTGACAGAGCTGAAGCATCAAAAATAAATGGGTCACTCAATTCGTCGGAGTAAGTTTACGGCTAGTTCCATATACTGCTACAACTAATATCATCCGGGAAATATGGCCAATAAATTTTAATTATTAAGCATTAGCGATGATGAATCGCCAGCTACGCGTGGCATTTATTGTAATTATATTGTGATTTCAGAATAATCGCATGATGAATAGGCGCATACCAACTTCAACTTCTATCAGATTGCTGTTTCATTAATTCAGCTCGTGACTAATAGCTTTGTAGAAATAGCTTAATCCAATAAAAGTTTACCTTTTAGTTAACAACGATGGGGACTCGTGCCTAAATATTATCAGCCGCACGGGTCGATCGAATCGTTTGTAGATCCATGACATATCGAGACCCTTGGGTCCCTCGGAAAGCACGTTAAGCCGTTGGTCCCGGCTGTCATTCGTATATCTATGACAGTCGTAAAGGGTAGTCAGAAGCCCAAAACTCTGACTACCTGTACTAATGGGTATCGTGTTACCCAGTAACTGGGTTGTGGAGGTCGGATAGGCAGTCGCTCCATGTAAAATACTGGTATTCAGCTGCATCCGTTTAGACTGGAAGCCAACTCCAACATAGTCCAATTGATTGAGTTAACAGCAATGTTTAATTTTATTTTGTAATGTAAATGTACGAGAAAAAATTGTAAGCAAACGCCTAGATTATCAAGAAAATATGTTTTAATTGGTGTCGTTGACCCGCAGCAACTACACTGCACGTTTATCTTCAATGCTCGACTACTTAAAACCACACGGAGATAATTTATACTCCTTCTTCCTCCGGGAACTTTCGTAATGGTGAAACTACACTTTGTTTAGGTTGCGTACAAAGTCGTAACTTTATATAAAAAAATACCTAACTGGAACAAAATCCTTAATACATAAGAAGTGAAAATATAAAACCGTATCCATGAGATATTTTCTTTTGGCAAAGTTGTTGGCGTAGGATTGGCTTTGAGAAAAGTTAAGCTGGCAAGGTAATTTCGGTCTTTATTATTTTTCACAGTAGGAACACCAAAGGGACGCTTCGTCTAAAATAAACGTTACGGGAACAAATCGATTTTTAATTTAATCTTATAAAGAGCTTTGTTGTTCTTAGTCTTATTAGTTCCTTTTGCAACTAATGAGTTTCTGAAGTAATAAAGATTTTTCGGTTACTCGTAATTTTATTACATTTATAAAGTATCCAAATGAATAAAGTTAGCTTTGTTAAGTTGACTCTATTAAATATACAGGCTGCTAACGTAATAAGGGATTATGGGGTGGAGCTACGAACAATTTCGAATGTTGTTGATGATGTGTCGTGGCTAAATAATAACTGTCGCACGAGTCGATCGAAGGCCTTTCTGCGTTCAGTTCGTGGATGGGGGGCCAACCATTACATATCGAGAGACATATCCATGCCTCGATCGTAGATCGATTCATAGATATTTGACAGTCGTTACGGGTAGTCAGAAGCCCAATAGTCGGACAACCAGGCTTACCCAGTAACTGGGTTGTGGAGGCCGGATGGGCACTCGCGCCATGTAAAATACGGATATTCAGCTTCATCCGGTTAGACTGGAAGCTGACCCCAACGCGGCGGTTTCCTTCTGCGAAACAGTCGTCTCGCAGAAGGAGGCTGCGGAAAGGGAGAGGGAGATCTCGTCCACTCACCCGGCCCGCAGCAGGCGCACCGGTTGTCGGCGGAGGGCTGACAACGCCTTCTTCCAGCCCCCCTAAATGGGTCCAGGGGCGACGGACTCGGGGACGTCCGTCGCCCCCCACATATCAGGACCCGAGGTGGCGGCGCGTAGTGTCGCACGAGCGAGCCCCTCCTCGACGTCGCGGGGGGAGTCAAACACCTCACTCCCCCCCCCTGAGCCGAGGAGGCCCGCGGTTGCGGGCCAGCACCAGTCGGGAGTTGCGGAAGGATCGCACGTTCCCCGACCCCCGGCGTAGGTGTGAGATGGAACACCGGGGTGGTTTTTAGTCAGTAAGAGTCTGACAGACCCTCCTAAAATCTATTTTTTTCTTCTCCGGATGTTCGCCGCCCGCCCTAGGGCGGCGAACATCCGGAGGATTTACCACCCCGGAAAAAAAAATAGTTGGGAAAAGGCTAGGCAGATTGATTGTCGTTAATGTTTCAGATGTTTATAATGGGACGGAAAAACAAGAGTTGGCCGAAATAATATAGACCTGAATAAAACTGTATTATATTTTTATGCAGCAGATATTTACCTACTACTGTTTTCGCATTTATTAACGTAGTTATTATTAGTTAACACGTGATCCCTTCGCGAGATGAGCTCTTGGCTCCCGTTTGGGTTCAAAACTATTCGGGTATTGCCTTGATAGATAACTAGCACGTAGGAAAACACCTTGCATAAATATGTAAGCTGTCATGCCCTTGATACCCGGAGGCTTTTATTTAGGTAGTAAGTTTTGTTTACATTTTTTTTTTTTTATGAGTACGTATAGTTTTTACTGTATTTGTTGGTATATTGGCGTGGCTAGCTGACATGTGGCAAATAATTTAATTTAATGTTCTGTGGCTTGTAATGTTAATTACTTTGCATACCTAGTATTTGTTACAATCAAGTATTTTCAAACTGAACAGACAGCTGTGCTGCTGGGGAGTTTGTTACGCCACTTCTTCTTCTCAGCGAAAGCGCTGGGAAGTGGTGAAGGGCGGGCGTTTTGGGGAACTGTCTTCTGTAATTTTGATGTTCGAAAAGTGCTGATTCTCAGCCTAATTTGAATAAATGACTTTTGATTTTACGAAAAATAAAATCCTAAAACCCATGAAAACGATCCTAAAATTTTAAAATCACGTCTTGCGTACTAAAACTAACGTTAGCAAAAGATAAAAACGAAGGCTTGCACAAAAGACTCGAGCGTGTCATGTTACTCTTAACATTTAGAAACGGACTCCGAGACAGGGAGATCCGATGTAATTCCAAGTTAGAGGAATATTCTGTACTAGAAAGCTCTGAAATAAAAGTCAGTAAGAAACTAGACTAAAATAAAGCCCACGGAAAGCCGAATTCATATTACTGTCTTGTGTCGTGACGCCTTCTAACGCAGTGATAGCCAATCAAAACTCGTTGTGATTTGACGTAGTCCTGAACAGATTCGTTTAATTGGTGTACCCCGGTTACCGAGAGACCTCTCCATGCCTCGGAAAGCACGTTAGGTCGTTGGTCCCGGCTGTCATTCGTAGATCTTTGACAGTCGTTACGGGTAGTCAGAAGCCCAAAAGTCTGACAACACAATACGACACAGGCATGTGTCTGGATTTACGTGCTTATATGAAGTAACATAAAGTTTAATTTAAAGGATCCTAAAAATAGTTCCTACAATATAGGTAACTGAATACAACCCTACAGTTAAAAATAATCAATCAGCCCAAAACTCTTTATCTAGAAAACCCTTCTCACTTTTACATAGTATTACCGAAACGAAATGTTCTAGAATTGTGAATCATAATAAGTACCTACGTATTTTATTTAGGAAATCTTGATAGCAGAAAAAGACCGTTTTTTACTTATTATATTATTTTTATCAGATTTAAGCATCTACACTACTGAAATATAAATAAAATTTATGCGAGTCAAGATACTCGTATCTAGTAGGTATGTGTTATTTATAACAACCACTAATGATTCCAACAATGTCTTTCTTTATTAACTTTATACCGTTGTTTTATTTTCTAGAACGAATATCCTCTCATTTGGATTCCGGATGCACGATGCTATTGAAATGACGTCACAACACCATGGGCGTTATCACTCTTCTGTCTCGCCTGAAATGCGGCGTATTTGCATTTCTAATTATTATCCACATACCAATTCTACAAGGAGAAGAACAATCTCAATGTCCAAGCTTAGCAGAGAACCCAATTTGTCCCTGTTATAACTTTAAAGAAGGTAAGTGTCTTATAACTCCCACACTGAATGCTCTGTACGATAAATTGGTGTCATTAATGGATACATTTATTTCAGGATTATTTTTGGAGTGCCCCAGTGCGACCCCCGGGGCCGTAAAAAATGTGCTGGCCAAGATAAGGGGAACCATCCAGTCGCTATCAATATATGACTTAGAAATCTCAACGACAGAACTAAACGCAGACATCTTCCCATCAAAAATAAAAATAACCAATTTACAGATCTCACAGTCGGGGATAAGCAAAATAAGCTCTAACGCATTTACATCGCTACGTGATTCATTAGGATCTTTGAGCATAATTTCCAGTAAATTAAGCAAAATTCCGCATGAATCATTCTTGGAACTTTACAATATCGAGGCACTTGATTTACAGCTCAACGACATCAAAGATATCCAAGCAAACACTTTCAGAAATCTTAAGTTGAAGAAAATCAATCTGAAGGGGAATAAAATAGCCAATATATCAGAAAATGCATTTTACAACTTAGAAGAATCTCTTATGGAACTGGATATCAGTGAAAATTTTCTTACTGTATTTCCTTTGAAACCCCTGGGCAAATTGAATAAACTCAGCAACTTAAGGCTTGCATGGAATAAAATAAACTCAATTCCTGATGATATAGATGTTACAGTGCCAAATCTGCTGACACTGGATTTAAACTCAAACTATTTTACAAAAATTGATAGATACTGGTTTAGATGTATGCCTAAAATAAAAACGTTGACATTTTTTAGTAACCAAATTCAACAAATAGACGAAGAAGCATTATATTCATTAGAAAAACTAGAAACTGTGGATTTGAGTCGTAATAAAATAACAACGCTTGCTAAGAATATATTTCAAAAGAACCCCAAAATACGCACAATAGATTTGAGTCACAACCACCTCCATCATATAAACGGAGTCTTTTCAAACCTTCACGAACTCTCAGAAATATTTCTTTCGGAAAACAATATTTTGGAGATATCTGATGACGCGTTTGTTAACGCTTTTGGATTAACAGTTCTTAATTTAGAACACAATGCCATTCAAAAATTACATCCAAACTGTTTTTCGTCTCTACAAAATTTAACGCAACTGCATATGGGAACAAACTTTTTAAATAAACTTCCTCGTAGTGTATTTCAAAAAAATCGTAAACTTGTAACTTTAAGTCTAGATAATAATGAAATTAATGAATTAGACGAATCAATATTTGAGAAACTTGATGAATTGAAAGAAATACGTTTGCAAAATAATAAGTTAAGTCAAATCAAAAGAAACGTATTTTGTCCTCTGCCCGGGCTATTAGAACTACATTTGCAAAATAATGTTGTACAAACCATAGACTCTCATGCATTCATTACCCTCAAAAGTCTTCAACACATTAATTTGCAGGGTAATCGTTTAACTACTATCGGAGATGTATTCCCTAACAGGAATTCATCCTTGGTTTCTATTCAACTTGGTGCAAATTATTTATCAATGTTAAAAAATAGCTCTCTTAGAGGGCAGATGAACGTGCAAATTATGTGGCTAAGCCAAAATAACATAAAAGTGTTAACATCTAATCTTTTCAATGATTTGTTAAATATTCAAAGGCTGTATCTAAAGAATAATAGTATTGTACATATAGAAAATAGAACATTTATGCACTTGAGAAAAATTAAGTTTTTAGATTTAAGTAATAATAAGCTTATTAAGTTAAGTAATGAGACATTTTATAAACTTGTAACGTTGGAAGAACTGTACCTCCAAAATAATCATATTAATCAAGTCACCAAAGACACGTTTCACTTTTTAACTAAGTTAAAAATTTTAGACTTATCTCAGAATGACATCGTAATATTTAATTTCGATATTTCCTCGTTGCCGATAAAACAGCTTCGACTAAGTAAGAATTCGATAGCAATCATAGAAGTAGAATCTCTCAAAAGTTTACCAAACTTAAGTGATCTAGAGATGAATAACAATGACTTGACTTGGGAAGATATTATTCAGATACAGATACCTGGACTGAAATCCTTGATAATATCAGAAAATAACTTTACGTTGTTGGAAAATAAAACGTTTGCGCATCTCCCTTCTTTACAAACTCTGTCGCTGGAGCTATCAAATATATCGCAACTGCCACCAACGACATTCATTAAAAATCAGAATCTACTGAGAATAAATTTAGCTTATAATAATCTTCGAGACTTACACAAAGACGTATTCGCATACACAACAATATTACAAGAACTCAACTTGAAAGGGAACAATTTCACAGATTTCCCTCACCACGCACTTTTCAATGTAACTTCGCTAGAAATATTAGACTTGTGTAGCAATCAATTACACAGCATTGACTTTTTCAAATTCATCGGTTTACAAAATTTGCGGTCTCTTAATTTATGTAATAATCGTATTTCTATGTTAAATGGCTTTAATTCTCCCTCCCTTAAAAATCTAGTTACATTAAATTTGAGCAATAATATGTTAACCGTTCTTCCACCGAATTTTTTTCAGCATTCCGTAGGCCTGAAAGAGATTGACTTATCACATAATCTATTTAAAAATATACCTAGCAATGGCTTATCGGAGGCAGTGCTTCCTGCGCTAACTACATTGAACATGTCTTCTAATTATTTAGTGCAATTATTGCAAACATATCCTTCAAAATTGTTTCCACTGTTAGAGGAATTAGTTGTAACAAATACAAACCTAACGATTATCACCAGCAAAGACTTTGAAAATTTTCCATCACTCAAGAGGTTGGTATTGTCGCAGAACTCCATAATTCGTTTATCTCCGGGAGCTTTCTCTAAGCTGCATAACTTAGAAAAGCTTGATTTAAGTCAGAATAAATTAGAAAACATTCCAAGAGAGAGGCTTCAAGGATTGTATTCAACGCGCGTCCTGAACATGTCTCAAAACGTCATCAGAGAACTGGAAGATTTCACATCAGACTTACAGAGTCTACAAAAGTTAGACATTTCATTGAATCATATAACTAGAATAAATAGAGACGTATTCCGAGGACTCCAAAGTCTGACTGAATTGTATTTAAGTGGAAACTGGTTATCAGCTATATCTGCAGACGCATTTCGAAACTTGAATAAGATTTCATTTATTGACTTGAGCCGAAATTACTTTGAAGTAATACAGATGAAAATGCTCACAGTACTAGAAACACAAATCAAAACTCTATCCTTTAATGGTAAGATATTAAATCTTTCGTTTTATTTGAATCGTCTGATTTTATTTCCAATAGTGATACATATTATTACTTTCAGAGAATCCACTAACATGCAATTGTGAAACACAAGAGGTTTGGCGATGGATGAAAGAACACTATAAAATTGTCATCAAAGGCAGTCGTAACTTGCGCTGTGAACATCCGGAAGATCTTCACGGTTATAGCTTCATCGAATTACCATCCCAGAAACTTTGTGATATACCCATCGTCATCCGCATTGCTATACAAGATATACAGACATATTCGATCATTGTATCTTGGCAGAGCCGCAACCAAACTGGTTTGAATGCATATCAAGTAGCTTATTTTAGCGAGGATCATCCGACTACGGTGAGTAACACGATGAAAATCCAAAATATTTTCCTTTATGATAGTTTTATGCTAAATATTTTCACCTGCGTTACTAAAAGCATATAATTTTGAGTAAACGTTGAATAAAACGTGCGCGGCAACCGCTACAACAAACATTTGAATACAAAGGCTGTGTATCACCTCAATGGACCATAAAAAATATTTATGTTTCTCGTCGGTGGATGTTCGACGGTGCTGTGAATCCATTGAAATGTTACTTTTTACTCATAGGTGCTCAAAACTTTTAGTACTCAGTTCAAGTCGATTTCGATTTATTAAAACAGCGTCGGAGGCTGTGTTTCTGAAATTTCATTATTTTTACAGATACGAGGGAAAATTCTCAACGCTACAGCCAGATCAACGAGGCTCAACAACTTGACACCAGGATCCCGATATACGGTTTGTGTGATAGCAGTCGGCAACTTCGGTACTTCAACATCTACAGGATTTTCCGTACCCGACGCACGGATAGCTCTCTCACCTGAAAATACAAGTATAAATAATTTATACTCGGACGAACAAATTTTCAACCATCTCCGTCCTCATATGAACGATACCCTGAGCAGTAAATGTACTAGTGTAAGCACTATCGAAATCTTCGGAGCGGCAATAGACAGTCCATTCTCCAATACGTACATGGACATTGCGGATATATTAACGAGGAGACTAAGCTTGGTTGTGGGCTGTTGTATTGGATTTATAGTGTTCGTTGTGTTAGTGTCCGCGTTAGGGTACATTAAAACTAAGAAGCGTCAGGTTATCGTGAAAGCTGAAGTGCAGCAAGCTCCTCAGTATATATCCTATGACAATTTCAATACTCCCGGTGTAGAGGTTCAGACTACTGACATGGACATCAATACCATAACCGATAAAACGAAAGTACAATGTAAACATGATTGAAATCTGATGTAAATATTGCTCATAATGTGTAATATTGTGTTCAAGTTGGAGAACTTAAAGAGCGGCGAGGTATTGGATACTTTCCAATTTGATTCCCCTATGAGTAAGATGCCACTCATGCTGGAATACATCCTTTCATACCTTCATCGCCTTTGAGGTCTCTTTAGGAAGTTTGGCAGACAGGAATGAATTATTACAACTACGAGCGATCAATAACGAAATGTGTGATAATCGAAAAAGTTTTACGTCATCAGGGTACTTTTTTTTTCTTGCTGTAATATTTTATGTCTTAATGTTGTGTTCGAGAAGGTTGTAACATTTTCTTTATATTAATTATTTACTTACATAAACTTGTAATTAAAAAAATGTAGTTGTTGCCAGACTGTTTTGGATACCTAACTTTATGATAACTACGTGATTTAGTCTAGACCATGTTCTGCTAGTGTCTTCAATATTATTTCACGAAAATCTATACCAAAGTGAACCCTGGGATTTATTTTTGTTTTGATTTTGAGTGGCAGTCTTTGAGAAGTCATGCGCACTATGAAGTGTGGAAAGTATAATAGTAAAAGCTATCAAATATTTCAGTTCAGTTTAAGACTATTATGATAATTTTGCAGAATATTATGATAACTAACGAACTGAAGTGGAATGTATATAAACAATATGATCAAGAACATGTAAATTTTGAAAGAGTGAGAGATTCACATCTACTATTGTTTAAGTTTTGACTAAACGTTTAACGTTATCTTCGGTTGAAAACATAATAATTTCTATTGTGATTATTATCATAGATCTAAGTATTAAATATTAAGATTTAGGATAAATTTTAAAATATGTTGTGTATAATAAATTCAAATGAGTTACTACTCTGATAGTTGTAATGACAGTGTTATAGAAAAAAATACATTAACGGTCTCATTGGTGTAATAAGTAAAAACGAATATTTATACTCACACATTTCTAAGTATCCATAGTTATAATTACTAGATAATGTACCGATAGATTTAAATAAAGACTATGTAATAAATAAACGAAGATATCAGACTCAATTTAGCGTTATCAAAATAACTGTACCAACCCTCTGTTGATATCTGTTTTAAATTCATCACAATCCATTTGAAACTAGTGTAAAGACTGTAGAATTGGTAATAAAACTTTGAAAACATTATTATAAATCTCGTTTTCTATTTTACTGAGTCCCAATTAATCTACACGATTTGTCTACACTCGTAGAACTTTATGAAAGGGTCCTCAGAAGTTATGTTGTTCGTAATAGAAGTTTCATAAACTTCTATCGACCACGATTGTAAAACAGAAGAGTTTATCAGCTTTATATGTATTTGTGAAAATACAGAACAGTAAAACGCTACTTACATGATTACAAAAAAACATCACAATATTGAAGGAAATGTAAGCATGTAGCGTCACGTATATCCCTATAAATTTAAAAGGAGACAGATACGAAAAAGCGTCGTCAACCCCCGACACATCTCTCTCAAATATTGTTTCATCTCTTTGAATATACTAGCATATACATGAGAAACCAATCTAATCTTGAGATAGCATTTCAGGGGTAAATAACCCCGTTATTGACAGCTATTGGGACGCAATCGAATCTCTTTTTATTGTGAACATATAGTACAATATAAATCTCGTCGAAGGAGTTAACTGTCTTGCGTCCACCTCGAACGCTCTGTCCCTATTAAATGGATTACATGAATAATTCAGCGGCAAGAGTCACGAACAAGAGATTCTTTGTGGAACTTTTGCTCCCGCCTGCTTTGCGACATTTAAATGTACAACATGCTTCGGCAATAAAGAGGATTCCAACGAAATAGTTGACATTTCTCATTAATTAACGCCTAATTCGTTAACATTGTAGTATTGTTTGCAGATTTTATCTGTTTGAGTTATTTTTTAATGCTAAACAGTTTTAATTGCTTGGTTGGAATTACTTAGGATTTTTGTTTTATTTCTGTGTATCTCTACCTACACAGAAATAAAACAAAAATCTTAAGTAATCAATCAAAAACCAAAAATCTATTCACAAGATGATTTCATCCGTTGGTATATATGTAATTCGAGCCCCGTCGGTCACGTGTTCGCAAGCGCGACTGCTGAGCGTCGGGTTTTTTTTTTCTGATGGGAAATCATCAAATGACCCCTCCCGCTCTGAGTGGAGCGGAAGGGAGTGTCAGACTCTTACTGACTAAAACCCACCCATGTTCCTTCCTTCGCCCTTTATGTTCCGGGGTAGCGGTAACCCTTTCGGACAATCCCGCTGAAGCGTCGGGTCTTGGGTTCGATTCCCAGATCTAGCAAAGTGTTATTGGGTTTTACCATAAAGATTTTTACAGTAACAGCCCGGAGTTTGCAAGTTGGCGGTGTGAGAGAGGGAAGAGTTATTGTACTTGTACACTATAACAGCACCCGCGCCGAAGGCTAGTCTTCGTTGAAATTGGCTGCCATGACCGAAATGCGGTCTGGAGGACTATTATATAATTTAAGAATAAATGTGAATGGAATAACGAATAAAAGAAAAAGATATAACTTAAGTTCTGGTAAGTACCTAATCAAAATGTGGTTTCCCAACACAATAAGAAATGTTCCGTAACAGAAAAATTGATAGGCGTAATAAACAAGATAAATTAGGTACGCTAGCATTTGCGTAACATTTTAAAAAACAGTCTTCTGAAATTCAAGAAATGTATAAAGATATTCAAACTGTTGGCGTCTAATGTTTTTATAATGGGTGAGTACATCTGTAAAGTTCCCGTACAGCGCCGGCAGCGCTTACATCCGTTATCCATTAGCTTTACCTAAAAGCGCTAACAGGGCTTCGTGGTATGTAGCCGTTCAACCATGAAAAACGAAACACTACGTTCTAGATAAATGACTTGGAACATGGAATCGAAAGACTTTGTATACTGTGAGGTGACTGCAACTTTAATCACCATGACCACCTTGGAACATAATAACCGTAAGTATATAGTAAGAATATAGTAAGTATATAGTAAGTACTTTCCAGATTAATAAAAGAAAATTCATAAGTTTATGCATAATCACTTAATCAGCCTATAGTATTCCCACTGTTGGGACACAGGCCTCCTCTCGGTGAGAGGGAGTGGGCCGTAATCTACCACGCAGGCCCAGTGCGGGTTGGTAGATGTCACATGTCTTCGAATTTTTGGTTCTAGGACATGCCGGTTTTCTCACGATACTTTCCTTCACCGTTTTGAGTGCAGTGGTGATGAAATAATTTACACAAAGTAAAGCGCCTTGCTGTGTCCGTCATCTTTTTGGGTGATATAGGTAACATTATGTACAGTGAGACAATCATTCCATTTTTCGATGTGGATGGAGCAGCATATTTATCGAATTATCCACAGCAGAAAGACTAAGCTTGCTACAGTATTTTTATCTACGAAGTGACGCTCGCTTTACTTATGGTACAGCGTGTTTGTACACTTGGTAATAACAAGTAAGGCGCGCGTCGATTCGTGACACAAAAAGACTATATTGTACAAGGTCAAATAAAACTAGCTAGCGAAACTCCGCAGTCATTATGAGTATCGATATCTAAAAATCTTTAACCCTGTAATTGTTTAAGGGCTGATTTTTCAATTATCTGATAACTTTATTCGAGGAATAATTTTGAAATGTTGACAGTTATTTCATACAAGGACCGTCAAACGTCAATTTTATCCCTCGAATAAAAGTTATCTAGCGATGGAAAAATCAGCCCTAAATCATTTAACATAACTGAAGCCTTTCGACGTTTGATTCAATAACGAAATCTTTTTCATATATCGAACTATCCTATGGGGTCTGTACGAGTGCATTTAATCAACATAACTTGCAACTGACGAATGCAGATTCGTTTTATTTCGAAATATTTTTTGTGGGCTCCAGCCGGATGAATCGGTGTTTGCAAGCACGTTCAAATGGAGGATACGCGGCTCCCGCTTTGAACTTTATCAATGTCCCGTTATTTTATGCAGCATCCGATTTTTTTTAAAATACTGTTATAAAACGAAAGAGAAATCTGTGTTTTATCTAAACGGTTGTACCCACTAGTGAATGTGCTCATACTCGTAGTAAACGGGTTATTATTTTTGAAAGCTTTGTTGTTTTTATAAATTCATGTGTTATTTTTTTTAATTTGTCACACTTTGTTTCTTTCTATTATATGTATATTCACGAATGTGTCCACATGCGAGTATCGGGTAAGGAACTTTGTTTCTGACGGGGGTCCCCGACCACACATGTTTTTTTAGTCTACACAGTGCGATCTAAACACCTGGTTGGATATAATGAATCACTTGATGTAATCTCTCGGCTGCATCTGTGATGTTTTACACCCTAAAGCTTCCGGATAACAGGTTTATACCAATCGGATAAGCTGTCTTGTGTGTTACGTTTTTTAGTTCACGTGGGTAAGTCCTATCGATCACACAAAGAAAATCTCTCCAAAACAACCCGGTTTCTACTCTTTATAAACAAGTACTTTTCAAGTCTTTTTTTTTTGTTGTTTCACCTGAATTGGCCCACTGCTGGGCATAGGTCTATCCCATACTACTACTACTGATACTTTTGAAGTAATAATAATTATTTGATAATTTTATTTGTGTTGCTTACAACTAACAATACAAAAAAAAAATGTAACAAAGTACGTTACAACGAGCCATTTACAAGCCTCCACAGTTAGTAGAATAATATTATTAAACATAGTACGAGTAGGTACTTAAATAATAAAGTATTCAGTAAAAAAGACAATAATGTATGTTTATGCTCCGCTTTTCACTAAGCACTTGCAAATTGCTTTCATGTGATAATATTACGTACTATTTACATAAACACACTACTATATAGGCCATAGATTTGCTTTACTCACTGCGACCGGAACAATGATACGCATTATTGAAACAAAGGCGCATTCAGCCGCAGACCCGAATCTCGGCCGGAGTGACCTAAGCAATCGCTTCTCAGAGGAACGGTTATATTAGGTTAAGCTCTTTCCACATTGTAACCGTAATACAGATTTCGATTCATCAAAGAAAGAAAGAAAAATAGGTTTATTATTATAGTATACAAACGCACATCATAAAAGTCGTGCAAATAATTCTTAAAACCAAATCGTGTTTGTTTGAAGAATTCAATCAATCAACTCAGCCTATCGCTGTCCACTGTTGGACATAGGCCTCTCCCAGGCTGCGCCACAACACCCTGTCCTCCGCCTTTCCAGCAACCTTCTTAAGGTCGTCCGTCTATCTAGCTGGTTTGAAGAATTATTTGCACATCATAAAAATGGCTGCCTGTGTCGACACATTGTGTGGGACACAGGCAGGCAGGCAGGTATATATATATATTAAAAAACCAACCACACATGGTGTTACTTGCTGACGATCCTTCCTTAATTTTTAAGATAAATAGACGTGCATCAAATCTTGACGACGTAAATAACGCCCTACTGCAAGTGCAAAATTGGTTCACTGCTAATAATTTAAATGGATAACGCTCGACTCAAGGTTGCAATGGGGTCCTCATTTAACATCTCTTGCAGGACGGCTAAGTTCAGCAGTATATGCTATAAGAACAATCCGTCAATTTACTAATGTAGATACCGCGAGGCTAGTATATTTCAGTTACTTTAATAGTATCATGTGTTATGTTATTTTACTATGGGGACGGGCTGCAGATATCGAGTCTATTTTTATTCTGCAGAAAAGAACCATCAGAGCAATATATGGCTTCCCGCAGGTGCGATTCTCTAAGGGAACTGTTTAAAGATATTAATATCATGACGGTACCTAGTCAATATATCTATGAAAACATCATATACGTAAGGAAAAATTTAAATCTTTTCAGTAAAAGAGGTGACAGACACATCTATAGAAAGAAATAGGGACCAATTACGTCAACCAGGTTTCAGACTGGCTAAAGTAGACTCTTCCTTCATGGGGTACTGTTTAAAATGTTACAATAAAATACCTACCCACATATTACAACGCAATGAAACGAAATTCAAATCTTACATAAAACGCACACTATGCAGCCATGTATCATAAGTTGGGGGATTACATCGCTGACAAAAATGCTTGGCTAAACGCTGGTCCTGCTCCACAGGACGCATAAATAAATTGATTAGCATTTGAAAATACTTCACACACGCCTACCCTACCTACATGCTGTTGGAGCTGCTGAACGTAGCACGTAACGCACGAGCTGTTGTACGTCTTTCATTGACTTGAATGCGCCGTGGCGGCTGAGAGTATGTCATGCTCACTTTACTGTCTCGTTGATGGTAGTGCATGTGTTGGATCATTTAGCTTCCTTCAAAATGGTTAAGCTGAATGGTGCTAATCTATACGTCATGTTCGTGAACGGGCGCCGTCAGTAGGGACTGGTCAACTCTTTGCTGCCATGGTTTATTTTAATTTAATTTAATATTTGAATTGTTTTAAACTTTTCATTACGCACACTTTTAACGTTCTGCATCGTTCTCACATGCATAATTTTTAACATGAATGATATAACCAGTACTTTGTAACCATATTATTTTGATTTAAAAAAGTGTCCATGGGGTTTCTTGGCCGTTCTTCTCCATAGGTACCTACTAGGTTTTGGAATGGGCAACTAGCTTCATCTTTTTGACTGACCGACCCTTGACAATTCAAAAGTACATGTAATTGGTTTAGTTGAAATAAATAGTTTCAGTTTGAGTTGGAGGACTCCTCTCCCGCCGTAATCCTCCACGTCAGCCCAGTGCGGGTTGGGAGATGTCACATGTCTTCGAATTTTTAGTTCTAGTACATGCCGGTTTCTTCACGATGTTTTCCTTCACCGTTCTGAGAGCAGTGGTGATGAAATAATTTACACAAAGTAAAGCGCCTGTCTGGGTGCGAACCTACGACCTACAACTCTTAAGTCGCGGCTGTTACCACTGGGCCACCATTGCTCTCCTTTATTATTTTAATTATAATGTCGTGCAAATAATTTCTGAAACAAACGCATATAACAATTTTCGTGCAAATAATTATTAAAACAAACACACATCATAATAGTTGTATTTTTAGCGACAGAAATATTACCTATTTATTAGTGAATTTATTTTATTGAGTTGCTGGTCATAGTTTGCTAAAATGTATCCTGTTTGCGCAGCCATGTGCTGGTACGAAATAATTTTAACAAGTCAATGAAGACCTTAGTTTCACCGTTCCTAAGTTATACAGAAAGACAGACACGATGGAATATGTATGTAGATTGCATTAACAGTTTTGCGGTGATTGATGGACTCCCTCGAAATAGATACATATATATAATAGCCAGCAGGTCAAGCTACCCGAAACTGTCAACTTTTCCCAATCAACCTTGAACCTTAATGCTTTAGCGATAAAGTTGAAAATCTATTAAAGACATTCGACAGATTGTAGTAGCTTGATGTGCTGGCTTCCGTACCTAAGCATGGACAGAGCTTTACATGTTTAGTGATTTGCAAAAAATACTGCATCTTCCACAATGAGATAAACATTTGTCGTTTTTTCCTATCCTGGTCATCATTAGAACATTTTCTGAAGAGACCTTATGTGAGACTGAAGGAAAGAAATCTATAAACTTCAGTATAGTATCAAACTTTTCCTTCCAAAAATATTCCTGAAAAGAAAATCGAAACAAACTTAAAGGTCGGAGGAGCTTACAGGATTCTTTCAAAGCCCACACATTATGGGAGAATCGTGTGAATTTAACAATGTAGGGTAACGCCTGAAAAAGCTAGATATTTCAGGAAAGATTTGCAAATGGTAGGTACAGTGGTTACACTTTAACCTTCATAGAAAACAACGGTTATGTACACACAAAACATACAAAATCGTTGTTTTCTATGGACAAAAGCTGAACAGAGCTGAATAAGTGTGGGTAGTCCCTAAGAGGCCAGCTAATACTGGTTTAAATTCAACATGCGGCCTTCCAAAGGTACCTACTTAGGTACCTGTTATATAAAAAGATGAAAATATTATGGATGTTGCTCCACGACAACCTAGAAACTTCTAATTAATAGCAACTACCCACATGAGTTCCTAGTATTGCTTCATTTTGTATAGCTTACCTACCTATATTGAAACTCCCACTCTGATTAGTTTTCTAAGTAAATGAAAATGCTAATTGTAGTGTTTGTATCTATGCAATAGATATAATACATTGTCTCATGTACACCAGCAGAGGGGGTAGCTGTCAAACTGACAACTGGCGTTAGACGCGGGGCAGGTTGGACGTGCGCCTGCGCTCGGGGGCTGGCTGTAGCGGTGAGCCAGTGTGACATGTATACTATACATATAGTGAGCTAGTGTTGTGATAGTGATCACTACACTAATTATGGTACTAAAATATTATGTTTAGTACGTAACTTAAGGTAAACATTGCAGGATTATGTTCTGCATGCTACTAATGTACGGTCACCAAAGCAGATAAGTAACCATGGTCGTCGGATATAGTTTCAAGTTTCGTAAGAAACGGATTGATATCTTCGGATAAAATTTTATTTAATTAATAGAATACAAACATTTCATTTATCAAACTAAAGGCGGAGTTTTCAATAGACAGATATTTTTTATTCGTGGAATAAAATTGAAGAATAGTCAAAAATTCAAAATGATTCCTCCGATAAAGTGATCTTGCGTTGGAAAAATCAGCCTTAAACACACATCCGTCGGTTTCTTACTAAACTTCATTTAGTAATTAATTATTTTTAACAATATGTTTTTAAATTGTGGGTACTTTTTGCATTATTATCTAGGTTAGGTTTTATTTATTAACGACAGTTTTTTATATAAGTAAATCATGAATTTAGCAAATAAATGTTATGATGTTATGTAAATGAATTGTGAGAATACCACCACCTCCACCACCTATGCGCAGTAATAAAAAGGAATACAATCGGCCTTTTGTTGTACATTTGTCACTCAACCTTGGCCTCCTTTAACCCACATCCTCGAACGGCCAATTAAAAATTCAAACAACTCGTAATTCAGGTCGTCGTCAAAATGAAATAGGAGAACTAGGTAAACTTTAAACGACACTAGTACAACAGCTACGATATTGCCAGACATCAGAAAACACTACGACAAACAGCGCGCTGTTAAAATTTCCTAGAAATTTGACGCAAGCACCAAATTGGGCTAATAAGAACTATTAGTTGACCAATTTTCAACAAATTCTGTATCAAAGTAAATTCTAATTACTACAGCCAGACAAACCACGACCTTGTTTACCTGAACATAACAAAACATTACGCCTGAGTGCTCCAAAGAGGTAAGCAGATATTATTTATGAATGCCTCTGGCTAAATTTAATCCAGATTATGTCAGTTATTTGAACTTTCCACGGCATATTGTAAATTATTGCCAGTTCCCACGCAGATAACATTAAATGTAACAAATAATATTAGCATGCCAGCCGACGAGCTAAGTAAGAGCAGCTAATGGAACACATCTCAGTTTACTCAGTCCAACACTCGTAATACAATATGGACCCTCATCGTATATGGGTCAAGAGGGCCCTGATGATGTCAGGATGTGGCTATTAAAGCTCCACAGTCCACGGTTACATCGTCCCACTTTATATTTAATTTAAATGCTGCGAATGCCGTATTTTTAATTAATCTGTTTGTAATACAATTGATGAGGAATACCAGTGAATTACGTAGTTATTTAAATCTCTTCCGTACTTTATGTAAATTATTAAACCGATGTGTGTTTTGTTAACGATGTTGTTACAGCTGATTTTATTTTGATGCAATAAAAAGATAGCTATTATTTTTACGTTATACTAAATCACATCTATTATTGTGTATGTAAATGATACCTTTTGGACTTATCTACATTGTTCATACATCGATAAGCCCTGTCTTACAAGGCTTTCGTAATATATCATGAAAAAACGGCATACATCACTGAAGAGAAATTCTAACTAATTAGCCTATTCTAGTCTCCATTCAACCTCCTATACCCTGTCCAATAAGTGAACGGTTTTTTTGACAGCTATCTTAGAACGTACATATTCCAGATTAAGTAAAAGTTAACTTTAAAATGCGTAATAAAATAAAGATATAAACTGCCTTATCTTAATGAATTATCTTATTTATGATTTTTTACGTACATTATAATACCATACGTGTATCAATCAATGTATTGTATGTTGCTGCAATCAGTAGATCTATCTGTCAAAAAACGGTTTACCTAATGGACTATATAAATGGCTATAACCTAATGGAATAAGTTAAACCAAGATACATAGAATCTTGTCTTGGTTCTCCAAGGATGGATTTAACTTTTAAACATAGTATTTAAATCACAATATTCAGCACAGTAGTAAAAAGTATCCTATGTCCTAAACCAGGTCATCGTCTACCCTTGTGCCAAACTTCATCCAAAACCGTTCAACCATTTTAGAAAAAAAACCTTAACAAACAAACATAAAAAAAAAACAAATATTTTCTCCTTCAATATTGATTAGGTGAAAGCTTCTCGACCCACGCAATCATGTTTCAGACAATGTAAAATTACACGAAAATATTTATTTATTTATTTCCTTTTACGACACGCATTTCCAGTGTTGAGGGCTATATCCTCATTACCATCCTTGCAAAATACTTGACAGGAAGATATTAAAATTGAAATATCTCTCCAGACCTTTTAAATTAATTACTTTTGCCAATTTAAGTTAGTTGGCCCTTATAAATTACATTTTATTAGTAAAGTATATTTAAGTATAGGAGTGCCTCAGATTTTATGCTGTATAATATTCATTTAATTTTATGCTGTAGATATAATATTCATTTAATTTCTCGTCGCGATGTGGACACTGCATTTTTCCAATGCTTACCTTTGCAAGATGAGTCCTGATGAAAATTTAATTTCGCTGCAATCAAGGCTGGCCGTCTTTACAAAGGACACATTTTAAATCATAGAGTCCTGAGCTCTTTTTAGTTTTAAATTCGTGTCATACTATGCAACAGAAAGTGGCGTTGTTAAAATGGTAAATGAAATGGAAAAATATGAAATAATACAAAGTGATCGAAATAAAGGATTTTCTGTTCAATCTTTCGAAAACTAAGTGATTAAAGTCGGATTTGGTTGTCTTACGATAGCTACTAACATGCTGGCTCGATCGGCGTTCATGCAATGTATGTAGGTACTTGTTGGAATTTTTTAATTTTATTATGAGTCTAATTTATACTTTAGAAGCAAATCGCATTTTTTGTCGATAAGTACAATTTAACGAAATAACTGACCAGTGACCACTGTAAGCTGTTCTATTCAACAATATTATTGCTGCCCTTTGTCTTCAAGAATGCTCTCCCATCCACATACAAACCGCTGCAAACACTGCTTTACCTTGCCGACTTGCAGATTATTACTGTTATTTAGCCAGAAACTCGTTCAAGTCACGTCCATTAATCACTTACGGAGTCAACAGTAGTTCGCTTGTCTCGTTCTCGGCCACGCGGAAGAATTCTCAACATCTTGAGGTCTAGAACAGTTGCCCGTGACGTTTGACCTCATTAAATACATTAAGAAATACAATCTCGTACAAGCTTCGTAGTTATTTGGTTGGTTTATTTAATAAATGGTTGGAGACTTTTCTATTTCCATTGGAAGAGCTACTTACCAAATTTATATAACGCTGATCTAAGTATAGACTTAAATCAGCGTCCCTGGTTTTAAAAACAGGGTATAAAATGTGAGCGAAGTAGAAGCCTGTGGCACTGAAATTTCTGTTTTTTTTTTTTTCACAAAAAATAAACGAATAAATTTACAAATAATAAAATTCAACTTAAACCTTTGTCTACGCGCTAATTATCAATGAATTCGTATTTACGCAACATTTAATTCGAGGATTACACGTAAAACAAGGAGTTTTTCATATTTTATTTTTTTGGAATAAAAAAGAAATGTCTTTGCTATAGGCTTTACTCCGTTCACCTTCTATACCCTATTTTTGTCCAGACGGTATAAAACAACCGGTCAAGGTCCGGACAAGTCAACCGGTGTATTGATTGGCGCTAGATATACTCGTAATTCGACTGACACCACTTGTTAAATAATGTAACAGCCAGGTCAGACGAGGAAAACTGACTGACTAATTTACGTTTAATGTTTAATGATACCGCAGTATTAATGGTCTCAAAAAAGGTTAAGTTACAGACGTGCTATTTTTTAAATAACCCTTAAAGGACAAAAACGAAATGTGTGACTAGCCTAACTTTTACTGACTAAAACCCACCCGTGTTCTTTCAGTTGCCTATGCCACGGGCCACGGTATCTCTTTCGAACAACCCGCGGATGTGTGACTATCCTAACTTTTAAAAATCGACCTTATAGTTAGACTAGTGGGATGGTTACGACGCTGTACATATTTCGTTTCTTCCCTTTATAGGGGTAAAGCTAAAACTTAATGTATTTAAAGAATGTATGTGTTTTTTTGTACCCCTATTAAGTTATAGTGATGGACGAATGTAATCATTATAAGGATGACGATTGAATTGGTGCATAAACTAAAACTCAAAGCATTTATTTTAAATAAACCAACTATAGGCACTTTTGTATTGTCAAGGGTCGGTTAGTCGGAAAGATGAAGCTAGTTGCCCATTCCAAAGTGTAGTAGGTAAGGACCTGTGGAGAATAACGGGTAAGAAACTCCACCGACACTCTTTAAAATAAAAATAATACGGTTACAAAATATTGGTTACATCATTCATGTTAAAATTATGCACGTGAGAACGATCCAGAACGTTAAAAGCGTCCGTAATGAAAAGATAAAAAAAAACAATTCAAATACCTATTAAATTAAAATAAGCCACGGCAGCAAAGAGATGACCAGTCCCTACTGACGGCGCCCGTTCACGAACATGACGCATGGATTAGCACCATTCAGCTCAACCATTTATTTTAGTAAATATAGATATGAGTCGGTGTCTAGGTGTACTATGTGCGTAGGTCTTTTCTATTTCTAACATAATTAATGAAATTACTCTATCCATTGGACCCATCAAGGTACACAGGATAGCTTTTTGGAAGATTCGTTACGTGACAGCACTTCGAAAAAAGATTCTAGATCCATTTATAATGTTATTATGTCCAGGCAAAATAAAAAGTGGGTCTACAACTTTACTTTTCAACGAATAAAGATGATTTGTTCCACAACCAAAAAAGGTAGCAATTATTATATATAGAGCAGAAATATTTTTTATTTAATGAAATAAAAACTTTTTCACTTTCATAAAAATAATTATGTCCGACTCAGACCTGGTTATGACATTAAAAACATGAAGCGTAGCAGCCGGTAACCTTAAATATAAAAGTTAAACGAGGGAATCGTTTACGCAAAGTTTTATATTTTACGCAAAGCAAACACGACAGTTGACGTTCCTACATAAATAGACACCTATGCTGGTATAACAGTGTCAGCTTGACACAATTCGTGCTTACCTTGTGTAGCTTTATTTCTACATGTAGCGGTATCTACAACGCCACATGCGAACAACGCGTCATACTGACGTCACGCAAATCCTGCATCTCGCAAGCAGAGTTTACCGCGCAATTAGCATAGATACAATTTCCCAACATCAATCGTTGGGTAATTGCCCGCCAGACACACCACCCATCTGGTCAGAGGATCCTCCATTTTCTAGAGTATGAGTGAACTTTACACCCCGTTCCTTGTACCTCTAAAGTACCATTAGGTATGAAAAATCCTCCTAAAAAGGATACCCTTTCAAAAAGTAAAAATACTGGAGGAGTCCGTTTTAGTTTACACATACTTTTTACCTGCTGTCATACCCCTTCATTCATAAACGTTGCTTAAAGTTAAGTAGTGATTAGCAACTATTTAACCATACATTTTTGATGTTTAAACAGCACTTAACTTGAATCATCGTTTATAAATAAACTCCATAGTGTGCATAGGTAATGTACTTAACGTAACACGCATATAACGTTACATAACGTCTGTAATTCCCGAAGGGTTAGGCAGAGGTGTACCTGTAGTACACCCACAATTCGCCACTGAGAAATTCCTAATGGAAAAACCGAATAACACTTTACCCGGTCTGGGAATCGAACCCAGGACCTCATGGTCATAAGTAGCGCTTGCGACAACTAGACCAACGAGGTTTATGTACCAATAATATTATGACTTACCTACCTACGAAGACTACACTACCTAAGTAATTTCTCAAACAAAATCATAACGTAAACATAATAAATATGACCCATTTGTGAACTAGATACCTAAGTATCTATTAGTAGGCCATTGCTGCGGCACTCCAAGGACACAAACCAGCACATCGATGAAAACCTTATTCAAAAGGATACAATAAAACATTTATATGCGACACAGATACACATAACACGTTGGGATCAGTTACAGCGTGTCTGAAAAATGGGCACATGATAGTATATATCTACATTCCTCTTACTTGCTATAGAAAAATACCCATATCGTAATACTAACAAATACTGTATATCCTAACTAATATTATAAATGCAAAAGTAAGTTTGTTTGTTACGCTTTCACGTTAAAACGGCTAAACATATTTGGATGACATTTGGCACGTGAGTAGAGCATGACCTGGAGAAGGACATAGGCTTTTCATCCAGACGAAGTCGCGGGCAACAGCTAGTAATATTATAAATGCGAAAGTGACTTTGTTTATTACTCAATCACGTAAAAACGGCTGGACGGATTTGGATGAAATTTGGCACGTAGATAGCCCATGATCCATCCTTAGATGCCTTTACAAGCACTTGTACGGGTTTTATCCTCTCTTGTATCCTACTAAATTCCTGTTGGGTAGCTTAAGTTTCAATTCTCTGGAAGTAAGACGGTCGCACGATTAGATGACTGTTATATTTAAAATTCTTAGGGGGATTATTGATGTTCCTGATCTCCATAATGAAATCTGCAATTTATTTGTCACAGACAATTACTGTCGTGGCAGAAAACACCGCTTACTAGCTGTTCCAACTTGCCGTACTGTGGCATACTCCAAGTCACCTATTCCTCGGACACTATTAACGCCCTCCTGGACAGATATGTTTGCGTATGAATGGAAGATGATATTGTCAGAATATTTGAATTTTTGTGAGAGGAATGCATGACTGTGTTAAATAAATTATATTATTATGTTTAAGTAGTGTAATTGGCTTAACATAGGCATTTTTTTTATCCTGGATCGCAGATGAAGTCGCCGGCAACAGCTAGTACACTAATATTATAAAGAGGTATAGTTTGGATTTAGGAGGTAATCTCTGGAAGTACTGATCTGATTACGAAAATTAATTCACTGACAAAAAGCTACTCTATTGCCAAGTGTCACAGGGTACGTTTTATAGTATAGCTAACTACAATGCGTGTGAAATCGCGGGCAGAAGCTAGTCCTAAAATTAAAGATGTTTTCCTTAATCATACCTATCAAGTTATAAAAATAATATATCAATCTAAAATTATGCGATATTATATCGCACCCTCGTCCTGCAGTACAGACTGACGCTATCTAAAACTCTGAAATACGTTCCGAAATAGCATTTACATATCGTATATTTTAATATCTATACACAAAACCATTTATCTTGATGCATTTATAAATTTACCTAAGCTTTAAAATATAGATGTTTTATGTTATTTTTTGCTTGAAATTTTGTGAAAATTCCGAAAATATTGATTAATTAAGACACTTTTTAATATTTAATCCGCAAGCTATTAAATATTTTAACGAAGCGTTTTTCTTAGAATTTGAAATTTATTTCATAATTAATTTTAAAAAATATGTTTAAGTGCGATCAGAGCCAGACTTTTCAGGTTAAGCACCTGGCGGTCAGACTGAAAACCTTAGAACGTTATTCAGTTATGGCTGTGACACGACGCATTACCATTTATCAGAAAGTGATCCCAGAACGTTGCTTTATCTATGACGACGTGCAGCCGAGAGAGGTGTCATCAGAATCATATTTAGTTGCATACGAGAGGCAGCAAATACTCATTGCTAATATCCCCGTCGTTTGGCCGATTTCCGTGTAACGTGCGGATCTTATTGCCTCAGCATCTGTGCTTTCCTCATTTATACTATAATTTGCGTCGAGTTGGGAAACACATCACACTAATAGCCCATATTTTATTAAGGCTATTACATAAATTTTATTTAGGTTTGCGTCAAATTAATTTATAGGTCGTTATTTTAACGCCGTGTAGACGATGTTAAAATTCCTTAACGATGCAAACATTCTTAAGTCGATGCATAAAAAATACAGGGTGCCTGCCACCCTGTATTTTTTATGCGCAAACATCGTCGCGCAAACTCATCTTCTTCTGCCTAGCCTTTTCCCAACTATATTGGAGTCGGCTTCCAGTCTAACCGGATGCAGCTGAAAACCAGTATTTTACATGGAGCGACTGCCTATCTGACCTCCACAACCCAGTTACTGGATAATTACGATAACCCTTGGTAAGACTGGTTGTCAGGCTTAACGTGCTTTCTGAGGGACGGAATTGTCGCGCAAACTATAACCATGAATTCAGCAAATGACTCGTAGCGTTGAAATTTTTGTTGTATAAAAAATATCTGCTGTTTCGTTGAAAAGTTCAATACATACCTGTCAAAATGTATGGTAGAGCTATGTTTTTTAAAAATAACCGACGAAAAATTACAGCTCAAGAAACACCAGATTCAGAATTATGCACCTACTGAATCCATGGTGACAGGTTGTGCATCGATGTCCCTGGCACCCTGTACACTACGTAGAAAAGAAAAATTGTGCCCACTTACCTATCTAAGAGTGTAACACACGTAACTTTACTTTTTTACCGTTTGTAACACCGTTGTCTTCGTCGTAAAAAAACAAGACAAGACAAAGAACATGCCTACGTAGATACCTAGATGTCTATTGACGTAGGTACAGTTGGGAACATCGTCACTATGAAATTCAAGCAAACATCACCAAGGCTGGATAAAATATTTTCTTTGTTACTTTAGTCTATAGTAAAAAAACAATTGGGGAAAAAACAAAAGTAGCTCGTTCACAAAACAAAGGATAGACGGTAAAAAGCGCCGCGAGAGTGTACACACCTCTTAGGTACTTCCTCATCTAAATAAAAGGTGGTGTGGAAACGGTTATCCTGAATACGAAGCTCTTTTTGACCGCGGCCGAAAACAAATAAATCAGTGTGGTTTATTTTGCCAGTCGTGTGTCCAATTTGTTTTTCGTGAACTAATTCGATAACATTTTAAGCGGAATGAGTAACCAATACGACCGCAATGTTTACGAAACCGCAAAATTTTGTTATTTTTTTTTTCTTTTAGTTTTGCATTTCAAAATTAAATCAAAAACAAATGGGTAACATAAAACTTACACAGACCCGTTTACGTTAGATACCTATATAATTTCAGGTGACCGTAATTTAAAGTTTTAATGAGTTAGTTACCTCTAACGCGAAGACGGGATACTGTCGGCATATTAATCATGTTTATTTGGAAACATGTTAGGGACTATGTAATAATACTCTGTCCAGTGTTAAATAAACAGTTCGTTAAAATGATAACCTATTAAATCTTAATCATTACAAAAAAAAAAAATGCGTTCAGTTTATGAAACCATTAAATATGAAGATGTTCTAACAGTATTATTCGTATTTTCGGCTTTTGCCCGCGGCTTCGCCCCCGTGGATGTCGGAAAATATCTCACGAGAACGTACCACCAGGGTTAAAAGTAGCCTATATTCAGGAAACTATCTGTGTGCCAAATTACATCCAAAGCCGTTAAGCCGTTTTTGCGCCAATCCGGAACAGACAAACGGGCCTAAATTCTTCGTTACTATTTTAATATAATTACGATTAAGTAGATATAATTTTGTAAATACCTCACAAGGCCGTATCGGAAAGTAAAATTAATTAATAACTTCTTTTAGAGAAAAATTATGTTTTGTTTAAATTCGACAAGCACAATACATCTTATCCATATTATACTTGTAAAAGAAAATAAAGGAAAAGGCAGGAGCTCATTGGGCAAAAAATTCGTCCGCATCGCTGTCAATGGGGATAAGTGCCCAAAAGGCTGGCAGCATTACCACGTTGGATGGCAATGCTGATTCTTTGGGCTAAAAATAGGCCAGCCCTCTGGTCACGTGCAGAGTCAACCAAACGCTTGGCGATTTCCCGAAAAATTCGATGAGCACTCGGACCCCAAGGCCCTAGTGTTTCAACCCCAAACGGCTCAAACATATAGCTCCCAATAAGGTGCTCCTGCAGCAGCCGCCCCAGCACAGCCCACCGTGCAAGGAAGATGGGATGGCGCGAGGGTGTCGACACAAGTTGCATCCCACACAAAGGCCTACCCAACTTCTAAGGCATTATGGTCATTCCATCTGCCTCTTTCCATCGTCGCGTGACAAAGCCATTGGGTTCTAAAACAGCTGGCACCTCGGCGGAGACAAGAGCCCGACGGATGATGTCGTTAATGCTGGCGTGCCGTGCCATCCGTCCAGCGCTCTTGCTGCAGGATAGGCCATGGTGTCCGAGGCAGTCGACTGCTTCACCGCATTGACAGCGATGTGGAGCTCTACAAGGAGCGCCACATCGCTGTGCATACTTCTTTTATGTTACATATTAATATCTTATTTCTATATAGGTACGTAACTAAAAGCCTTAAAAGGTTCAATAAACCAATTAAATTATGTACAAAATATTTCTTAGAACGTTGCCTATCTTGGGCCTCGTAAGTTTATTTCTAAAGTGGTGTAGATAACAAACGCACATTTATAGCTTCTGGATCACACGAGGATAGTATATCCTTCAATGTTCATCCAACGTGACGTTGGATGCCCGGCCCCTCGTATTTTAACTATCCCTAAGGACAAGAACATCAAAGTTGAAACTAACAGCAAAAATTCGTTAAAGAAACTTTGGAAAAACTAAAACTGGTAGAAATAGGATCAGTACATTTATATCCCATGGAAATGAATGGGATATACTAACGGTATGATCCTTTAAGCAGTGCCATATGAATATTTAAGCGGCATCGCAGGGGAGCTGCGGTACAAAATCAGGTATGACATCAAAACCAAGGATGATAAGTGTTCTCCATGAAAAGGCATAATATATGACATTGGTGCTGAAGGGAAGCGGAAATTTTATTTTTCCGAAAATTTTATTTTGCATGACAAGTTGACAGGTTGATGCTGCTAAAAATACAACGGTAGCTAAAGGCATACCGTATGTTGAATTTAAATACTGTTCGTAAAACGATGTATACAAATTGTTATCCATATAAATAAAACAAGGTCGGGTTAATTACACCGTTTATAACTCAAGAACGGCTGGAACGGCGGCTTTTATGATCTTTGATTTGTTGGATTTGTCTCCGCCCAGAATAGCAGAATAACTAAGTATTAAAACATGGGAAAATTTCACGAAAAAAACTGTAAAAATAATTAATTTCCTCACACATTTTTTATTTATTGATTCTGGGGCGGTATGAAGTTCCGGGGTCAGCTAGTTTTTAATAATTTTCCATCAAAAAATTATTTATATAACCGCAATTTCTCTTGTAATAAATTTACGTAATCAATTTACTTTAATTTTACTTGTAGGTAAGAAATTATCTTTGGGAAATTGCGCACTCTCTTTAATTGATGACAGAGGCTCAAGTTATAATCAATACGAGTAATTTTCTCGAGCATTGTCGACTGGAATATTGTTGACAGCCGCGAAAAGTAAATTTATTCCATTACTAAGTCACATAATTTCATCACGTTTCTCAAAAACATTATAAAGATTTATGCTACGAGAAAATAAAGCTGCTTCATATTATTTACTAGATGTGATAAGGCAACATACAGTCACGTGTAAGAGTATTAAAAATTTTTCATACTTTCAATTTCATTACACACGAGCCTTATATTCAATTTAGCTCAGAAAATGAACTTAATTTGCTATTTTACGTGAGCGACGACGTCATTAGCGTAAACAATAAATTATTGAAGCCATTGCACGAGTCAGGGCCCTGAGCCTGTTCTTAGTACTCGTAAATACAATAACAAACGTGGAGTACGTAACTGATGAAGTTTTGTTTCTCGACTCAGTGGCCATTCCTTCGCTAACTGAATAACAGCAATAAGAGAGGGCCCGTCCTCCGGTGAAAGAGGAACTAACTACACAACAATCTAATAAGAAATCGGTGATAAGGAAAACGTTTCATTGACAAAGAATAAATAGACTGCTCAGTTCTTTTGCCGCGATGAACATATTACTACGTTATGTGCCTAATAGACGAAGATAACGTTAATGTGATATTTATTTTGCTGTACATGTCCTGTCATAACGATATTATGTTACGTTTTCTTGGTTTTATTAACAATGCCGTATTGTTTATTAGTGTTTGCTTGACTCTACTTTATGAATAAACAGACCTTGTTTGTGACACAATCGAATACTTATAATTTTATCAAAACCTGTCTGCGTAGGTGGATATGTACAAGGTTGAGAAAAAGTAATGTCATAATGTGAATTGGCTGCCATTTTGTTGGAGATGAAAACAGTGGCTCCGTTTTCGCGGAAAATTTATTTAAAGGTGTAAAATTTATGTAATACTTTTTTTTTTAATTAGCTTGTACTGTCCCACTGCTGGGAAAAGGCCTCCCCTAAATCCTTCCAGGAACTCTTTTCCCGCGCCACATCGAACCAGCCCTCGCGGTGCCAGATCGTCTCGCCATCTCTTTCTGGGCCGTAATACATTAAATTGAAAAAATGATACCGGTCAAACGACCACCTCCTGGGCACATTTGTGCTCGTTTTACGGCATTTTGTATTGTTGTTCGCGAAACATCCTCCAAATTGGTCATTTACAATTCAATGTTGGCTTTCAAGACTTGCAAGGTTTGTAGTTTAAACGTGAGATTTCAAAAAGCCCCAAAGTAAGAAGTCTGGCATCAAAGAGAGAAGTCCGGCGCGCTGGCAGACCTGACGATCTGGCCGGCCTTATGGGTCGACCAGTTCAAATCCACACACACACACTACACACACCCACACACACACACACACGCACACACACATACACACACACTAGTCCATGTCTCTGTTCTCTGTTATTTGTAAATGTTTGTGTTGTTGATGTGCCTTAATAATAAATAAATAAATAATAAATAAATAAATAAATGGCCAAAACGGGGGTTTGGTGTTTCAAAATCTCCATCGTTGCATGAGCTGTGCCACTATGTGTGTCTCCATTGCATTGCCAACTAATTCTCAATCTGTCTAAAACATATGTATCAAATCACAATGACATTATAACGCCATTAGCAAAAATGATGGGACATTCACATTACGACATTACTTTTTCCCCACCTTGTAGATACAATTTATTGATTTCACTTATACTCACATAGGTCTTCTTACTTACGTCTAGTTATTTTAATTAAAGTAGAGACCAAGTTGTAAAACATCGAGAAATATAAGTTAAACAATACACCAATAAGTAAGATTAACTTAAAACCAAGAACGTTCACGGTAAACATTGTTTTAAGTTAATGGTTGTTAATTTACACGGAAAATTGAACATTATTTTTAAGAACGAAATATTTTCCTGTACTTGCGGAATTAATTGAACTTTACTTTGCGGGATAAGTAGAATCTAACCGCAAAATTAAGAGGAGTTACTTTAACTTGCTTTAATACTGTAGAGACTTTAGCCTGCTTGGCGTTTCCAATTTTTCATGCAACCTCCGCGAGCATTTATAAGATACTGGCAGAAGATTATGATAAAAATAAACACTATTTCGAATTTAGAAGATAGAAAATAACAGAGACTGCTGAGTCTCATTTAATTATTTTATTGCACTTTTGTAGGCAATAGTTCTCCAATCTCTAATCATCATGAGCCTATAGCAGTCCACTACTGTACAGACGCCAGCAGGTCAAGCTACCCGAAATTGTCAAATTTTCCCAATCAACCTTGAACCTTAATGCTTTAGCGATAACGTTGAAAATCTATTAAAGAAATATGACAGATTGTAGTAACTTGATGTGCTGGCGTCCGTACATAGGCCTCTCCTATTGCACGCCATACAACTCGATTTTCGGCAACTCTCATCCATCTGCTACCAGCCATCCTGCGAAAATCGTCGCTCCACCTAGCCTGAGGCTACCTCACGTTTACCGAACACGTCTTTTTTTTTTTTTTTGTTCCCGGGGTGGAAAATCCTAATGGATGTCCGCCGCCCTGGGGCGGGCGACGGGGTCTGTCAGACTCTTACTGACTAAAAACCACCCCAGTGTTCCATCTCACACCTACGCCGGGGGTCGCGGGAACGTAAGATCCTTCCGCAACCCCCGACTGGTGCCGGTCCGCCGCCGCGGGCCTCCTCGGGTCAGGGGGGGGAGTGAGGTGTTTGACTCCCCCCGCGACGTCTAAGAGGGGCGCGCGTGGAACACTACGCGCCGTCACCTCGGGTCCAGATGTGTGGGGGGCGACGGACGTCCCCGAGTCCGTCGCCCCTGGACCCATTTAGGGGCCTGGCTGTAAGAGGGCGTTGTCCGCCCTCCGCTGACGCCCGGTGCGCCTGCTGCGGGCCGGGTGAGAGGACGAGATCTCCCTCTCCCTTTCCGCAACCTCCTTCTGCGAGACGACCGTTTCGCAGAAGGAAACCACCGCGTCCCAGGCCTCTCGCGCCCGGCCCTGGTGCAAGCCATGGTCCGGAGCGAGAGGGAGTGGGAGGCAGTCGCCTCCTTCTGCGAAGCAGTCATGCTAGCGAAGGAGGTGGCGGGACGGATGAGGGAGAGAGCCTCCCGTCCCAGCCGCCGCGGGAGACGCCCCGGGCTTTGGGAGTCGAGTGACGACTACCGGCCACCGTAGGCGCGGGCCTGCGGGCGGAGAGCAATGGGTAGCTCACCGCCCGATCAGGACCAGGCCCGTGCCGGACGGCGCGTAAGTGTTCCACGCGCGCCTCAAAGAGATGTCAGCATAATCCGAGGGGCCCCTTAGGGCCGAAGCCTGCCGGGTCAGCGGGATTGTCCGAAAGGGTTACCGCTACCCCGGAACTTAGAGGGCGAAGGAAGGAACATGGGTGGGTTTTAGTCAGTAAGAGTCTGACACTCCCTTCCGCTGCACCCAGAGCGGGAGAGGTCATTTGAAGATTTCCCACCAGAAAAAAAAAAAAAAAAACCCTGTGTATATCTTTACTCAAACGACTATTAGCGCGCTCAGCGTTAACAGTACCTACTTTGAGTAAATCTAATATGTAGGGGAACTAGCGAAGGCGTGTTTTGATCATTTAAAGCCCGAGGTTAGCTACAAAAGACCCTTTAAGTACGGCTAATCGAATTCACCAATAAAATCTGGCCATTACACCACACTTTCCGACCGCCATTCATTGGTTAATCGCGCATACGAGCTTTGACAAGAATTATTTTGAGTTTACATTTAACTAATTGTTTTGTTAAGATCTCTTGTTTTCTGACTTTGCAATAAGGCATTTTACATGAAATGATGAGCTAACTGAATACAGAAGTAAGCTACATAGAAGAAAGATGGAAGACCTATAAGTTGGGCTCCTTGAAACAGCGCCCTAATTGCGTAACGCACGTTGAATCACAATCTGAATCATTTTGAAGGATATTACTAATCGATTGATTCATATGTTCGAAAAAGTTGTCTGCTCAACTACGTAGATAACGCAATGAATGTTGTTGAACTATCAAAAGTCATTGCTACTGTTAGTGTGTTACGCAAACACCCCGCAGATCTAAACAGAAATGATCTACAACAAATGGCTCAATAAAATTGCTGACTAGAAATTGATTCCTTGGAAATCCAATTAATATTCAACACAAGTAAATAACCCAACAGCTTCCTGCAGCTTATTGCAAGGAGAATGGATGTGGATTGCTCCTTCATGGAGCATTGGACAAAACTCCATGTACGAGTAGTTCGGTCATATTTCTAGTGTGTAGTTTGTAAAAGTTTACTAACATAGTTTTTTAAGTCATTGTCACTAACATTATATGGATTATGTATACCTGTATGTGTAGTCCGAAATAAAGATTATTATTATTATTATTATTATAAATACACTTGTGTAGAACTACACATGTCCAGGGGGCTGAAGTGTTTCTAAAGAATTAGCATTGCCATTCAACATGGCAATGCTGCCAGTCTTTTGGGCACGTTTCCGGATGACGGCGATGCGGACGAGTACTTCGAAGCCTAATTATCCTTTTGTTTTGTATTTATTTTTTAAGAACTTTCACAGTCTGATCTCAGTCTCAATCTGTCAAAAAATACTTTTATTTTCCCTACATTTTGACAAGTTTTTGACATTTTTTTGTCGCCGAGATGAGACTGCGACTAGATTTTGAACGTTTTAAATTACGAGAATTGACCTTCTGGAGTCTGGATTTGTGCCCCGGTTTATGGCAATAGGCGTGTCTCCCTATTATATGGGATTTAAACACAACTGGCGAAAAGTGGGTGTACCTACTATAGGTAAGGCTACGAAGGGTTAGACAGACGTGCGTCTGTCTAACCCTTCAGGGATACAGGCGTGATGTTAAGTTACGCTAAAAACCATTCCAACATCAGTACAATCACCAACAAAAAGTCGACCGCTCACGTCAAAAGAAAAACAATTTCAACGAACGTCTTAATCGAATCTATACAGAATCTCGTTTACGATGTACAAAATCGTCTTTTTCCGTTCTTTATAGCAAAGCAGTTTAGTGATGTAATAGAATTAAAGGCGTACTGTTCCGTAAGTACGTCAGTACAAAACCCAATCAGGCCGGGCTGTTTCTGAGCGCGCTTGATTTGGTTATTGTCGACAATGGGTTTACAGCCAACGAACGACTGCAGTAACATCGTTAGCGATAAAAGTCGTTTGTCAAATAAAACTGTATCGCTTTTAATTTTGTTCGTGATAGTATTATTTGCGTTCAATAGTAGGTTTGAATAGGAACTGTTTTTTTTTATGTATTACGTGCGGTGCGGTTTTCGTGGAAGTAGAGGTGTTATGTTTTTAACAGATAGGTATTAATTTGGCAAATTGACCCTTTTTTTCTTAAATCAGACCAATGTCGTATAGATATAGTAATCTATACCTACAAATAAATAAAATTGAAGTATCTTTTGGTAGTGTCAAAATAACATCTTTTTTGTACTAAATGCATAAGAAAGTAGAGTAAATTTTTGTATATCTATCTGTTTGTTCCGGCTAATCTCCGAAACGGCTGAACCGATTTTGATGGTTTGGTTTGGTATGGAGATACTTTAATATAAAAGGAAAAGGATATTATTTTATTTATCTTAACTTTTTATCGACATACCACGAGGGCGAAACCGCGCGCGCAATGAAGTAATAAGTAAATAACATTACCTACAATAAGTAAATATAAGATCATAATATATACCTAACGTCTACTTGGTATACTGGATAAATACTCTTAAAAAATAAAACAACCTTTACTTAAAAACTGCCTCAACTTTTATACTTCTTAAGTAGTCACTTTACTTAATCAAGTTACATGTATGGTGCAACATAACACTTGGGCGAACTTGAAGATATCGTGAGCTCCATGTGCATGGTTTAGAACAATGTGGTCAAAGTTTGGTCGTTTATTATGGCAGGCTGTGTAAACTGTGTTCAACATGGAAAATCTTTTAGTTGATAGCTGTGATGAAAGTCCACTTCCATTCATAATAATTAGGTATTTTTAAATGGAGATAGACACGCTTTATATTCGACAAATGGGATTTTACAACCTCACAGATTCAGTGTCCAGTACCTAATTGTACCATTGATACAAACTGTATGCTGAGATAACACTATTTCAGTAAAATCCATATTTTTGAAAACGTGTGTAAATTTGTGTTTCAAATTATTTCATTCATAGCTTGAACATCGTAGACCACCCTGCCGCACCTGCCCCCCTTTTGCATCCCCTCTCGAACCACAGTCGCTTGGCAATGAGCGCAAAAATAAAGCAAAGCGAGACATAGTGTCAATAGGGGCAGAAATACCAAATCATATCTAAAATGGGCGTGACCGTGATCACAAATTTTTGATCAAATAATATAATTGGTATAATTGGCAATCGATAGCTATTTCGGCAGGTAATACAGATGGGGGTGCAGTAAATTTATATGTCGCAGATGGATTGTAGAATCTGTTGCTATATAAAACCGCTAGTTGTTTTACAAAACAGCTCCGTTATGTAAAACAACTGAACAACATTCAGCTGTTTTCCATAATTACTGAACTTGAACTCGCAGAATTGCATAAACGTTTTCCATTTGAAATGAAACGTCAGATTTTAGATGTTACTTCTAAATTTTGTCGCTCGTGGCTCTGTGTGTCATAACAACAATAATGGCGTCCGAAACAGAAATAAATAAAACGAGTAATACGAGTAAAAATTACCTTAACTCAAGTGAAAACAGTGATTTTAAGGACAATGTTAATTAAAACTTATCAGAGTTTTATGAAAGACGCTCATTGTGACTGCAAATAAGCCCTTCTGCATTACTTCTAAACGCCGCCGGTCGCAGTTTTGTAAAATGTAGCGCAATGACAATCCAGCTGAACGTTGTTCAAGAGCTTTTTTGTAAAACAACTAGCGGTTTTGTAAAACAGCGGATTCTATAAACTATCTGCGAAATATACATACCTCCCGGGGCCCCGACTTATGGTAGTAGAATGGAGTGGGAATGGAGAGGACTAGGGTTTTAGTCGGTAGGAGTCCGACTAAACTCTCCGTTCTCCCCAGACGGACGGAATCCATGAGAATTTCCTCACGAAAAAAAAAAACGGTAATTCCTCAAAGTATTAATAATTTGAAGTTCTTAGAAGGATTAAATGTACAAAATTATAAGTCAACTAAAAAGAGGCATTGTGAAGCCGAATTTATTATTGTAATAATTGTGTAATGTATGTGTGTTTTTATGTTGACTTTTAATCAAGTAATAAAAAGTATTTATTAGGACGTAAACACATAAAAAAATCAACAGCATAATCAAAATTAAAATAGAGGATAAAAGTAATGTACTATTATGGCTGTCTCAACACAAGACGTGTAAAAAATAACCTGTGATAGATCGCGGAAGATGAAAAAATCCGATTTATATTGCTATGAAGGCGCTTATCTGATGTAAAATCTTCATAGTGCTTTGAGAGCTGTACGAGCTCTCAGTAGGACGAGTAAATAAAACCACAGTTTGTCATATTATTTCAATAATTATTCCTAGAAGATCGTCTAGGAAGAGGTCCTACGATTTTACATTTTCATCCTTGTCAGCTAATCTGACGCCTACTATTTTTTCTTATACCTATTCTTTAAATAAAGGAGACAGTTTTCTTTGGGCCGCTGTCGTCTATTAATCATATTATTATACCAAAAAAAAGTAACCAATTTATCATTCAAAATGGTAGATTGTATCGGTAGATGTTTGTCTCGTATTTGTGTCATCTATTTATAACGGACTCGCAGAGATTGCATGTAAGCACCAAATAGGCTATAATCTCTACAGTACCTAGTAGTTTTCACCGAATCTTTTTACCCTATCTCTTCACGATGCATTCACCTGTACCTACGTATGTAGTTATTGAAACTGAAGCCAAAGCTTTGCAATTACCTTAATGGCACCTTGTATTTTTACATTAATAAAAAGACCGACATTTCGCAAATAAAATAATTCGTTTTCCGTTTAATTTTTATTAACATTTTTCTTTTGCCCCTTTTTTGACAGGAAGTTTCTCAACTTCGTTATGAACCTTTTAAGACTTTATTTATCAATCAGTTGTAACATTTTATCTTTTTGTTGTTATATGTTAAAACAAATTCGTGTTTATTTATACACCGGATGGACCACAAATTAGAAGGTTTTGCTAGTGGAATGTTGAATCATTTTGTGGAATTTTTCGTAGATATATATATATAGGCTTTTATATACACTTAATTAAGTTACGTGAACGTTTAATAACTAATGAAAATTTAATCTATATCATATTATACTAATAATAAATCTGAAGAGTTTGTTTGAACGCGCTAATCTCTGGATTTACAAGTAGGATTTGAAAAAAAAATCGTATGGTAGTCTAATTCTTGCTAAAAGTTATAGGCAATTTAACATCTTTCTATGACCCTTAGCAGCCGAAGAAAAAGTCAGAAACAACGCTAAGTCAAACGAACTAGCGCGGGCGGGCGATGCGATGCCCCCCGGATCGGGCCGAAATTTCACGCGAACGAAGTCGTGGGAAGAAGATAGTATTAAATATGAACAGTGAAATACGAAATACACTACAAACTATCCAATACACATGATACAAAATATAACACTTTAAAAGCACTTTCAGGACTGGACGAGTTCCTATTTACTGCAGGCTCTAAGTATAAAGATGCGTCGTTACCGTAATTAACCACAAACCACTTCTAAGCACTTCTTAATTAAAATATTTCGCTGCTGGCACCCTTTGTACAGCGACGGAAACAGTTTGTTTAGCAAATTTACTATCAACTAAATTAGTATGAATATTCAAATCACAACTTGTTTTTTTTTTTCTGGTTGGGAAATCGTCTTATGAATACTCCCGCTCTGGGCTGAGCGGAAGGCGTATCAGACTTTTACTGACTAAAACCCACCCGTGTTCCTTCAGTTGCTTATGCCACGGGCGACGGTATCTCCTTCGAACAACCCGCGGCCCTGGCAGGCATCGGCCCTAGCGGACCCCGTCAGTTTCTGCTGACATCTCTTTGAGGCGCGCATGGAACACAACGCGCCGTCGACCCGGACCTGGTCCTTGCCGGGCGGCGAGCTGCCCATTGCTCGCCGCCCGGCGAATGAAATGGATATACCACGCTTACGTTGTGTATTCATCTGCTTAACAATACATATCCCGGACTGAACTATCATTATTATCCTCCTGCTCCCCAATTTGGGTTGTTCCGTTTATCCACCCCAAAAAATCCACCCGAAGGTAGATACGCGGAAACGCGTGGCCGTGAATCCACTTCAAGCCTAAAGTAGATTCTCGGACATGCGTTTCCGCGTATTCACCTTAGGGTGGTTTTTCTGGGGTGGATAAACGGAATAACTGCCAAATTTATTTGGGGCCGGCGCACCTCCCCTCTTTTTCTATACAGCTGTATTTAGCCATCATATCAGTAGTCAACCTCCGTCACAAAATCACTTCATCGTTTCTTTGGTCTTCCTACTCTTATAACCATCTACAGTCATACCCAAAAGTCTGATCTAAAAGATCAGACTTTGGCCAAATAAAAAGATCTCGATGCATTCTCGTCGTTGCAAAGTTTATTCGTATCAATTCCTGCGGTGTTTGATCTCATACCGTGTACATTCTGCACGGTTGCAAAGTGTGCGGGGCCGACACAGAAGCGCAGTAATCCATTGTTGCCTACCGGTCCACAATGGATTCAAGTTTAGTCGATTAAACCCGGCACCAAACACTCGCCACCTACAGAAAAATGTGCCCGCGCACAATAGGAATGCTATGCGAGGATTTGTGAGAGCGAAGAATTGTTGCTAGCATTTTGAGGCGCTGCCATTGTAACCTATTTATTTATTATGCATTCAATACTCGAAGAAAAGGCAATAAAGCGGTACTATCCCAACTGGATTAATAGCTATAGGTAAATTAATTCCAACAGTATCTGAGTAAGCGGATTAATTAAACACGGATTAAAAAAACGCTTTTGTTCTAATTTATATAAAAACAATGTTACTAAGCATTATAATCTGGTTCTACGAAATTAAGAGGAAAATTGGTCAGAAAATGGTAACAAGATGTTAAGTAATATTTAGGTACCTAAATTATATTTAACTTTCATAAACTTAATACTTTAAGAAGCGGTTAAAGCCCTACGGACAAGGCGTCAATCCAGCGAGAGAGGTCGTGAGTTCGAACTCCACTCGTTGCACTTTTGACCTCAACATCACCTGAACTCCACTCTAATCATAACCATATCGAGCCATGTATGTGAAATGTAAAATATGGTAATATAAACTGAACCGATTGATTAGTAAAAAATGTGATTCGATAAGTATCCACTTTTCAGAAGCAGTGTTTTGATTTCAAACTCTTTTTTTGCAAACATATTTAACGTCTGAAAAATACAGTAATGTTACATAACGTTAACAATTTCCACGAAAACATGGAAGCTTACATTATCTAAGTTTTGTACCTGCACATTCAGTGATCGAAAACAAATAACCTGGTTCGGGAATGTTCTATACAATTTTTTGCTAGTCAACAATTGTCAACGCTGTGGCTATTCATATCGTTTCGATGTACCGGAAACTCAAATTCTTTTCGGGGATAGCATTGTTGGCTCCATGCATTTTTGTTCCAGAATTTGATTTATATTTCACGTTTTGTATGAGCATCCAATTAAAAGAATTTCTTTACAAACGATAGGAATCAGAAAAACTAGAAATTTAAGCGCAATGCCGCTCTGTGTTCTTTGGATGCGAAACGTTTTTCCCCAAAAAAGTATATTCGTTTTCCTTTCAAAAGTGTTGTTTTGTATGGAGTTAATTTATAAAACGGCACAGCCGTGGAGGTTTGTTCATAATTAAAGACTTACCTCTTATTCATTCTCCTACAAAAGACCATAAAATTAAACCTGCATATTCGTATACGTCCCCTATTTTTACACGGTACGTGCCCGACGTCATAAATTAGATCTACAAAAAGGGAACATTATGAGCCGCGACGCCAGAGGCTCACCTTTTCTCATTATTCCACATTTTCAGCCCCAAATACGAATAGAAAATTGGACCTTGTTAAACACAACTTATTAGTATGCATTCAATAATAATATAGGGCGCGCGAGAGTAGGATAAATTGTGCTTATATAAACAAATAATTTTAAAAACGTTCACGAATTCGACACACAGGCAAATATTGTGAAGCCGAAGTAATAAGAAATCATGACAATAAGCCCTCGGAGAAGGTCTACATGCACCAAAAAGTTGGTATTCGAACAAAATTTAATTTTCTTTTCCTCGTAATAATAACCTCGTATCAAAACTTAATAAAGTCCTTCAATTATAATGGCATTATAAAGAATTTTCCTTCAGCATTTTGTTACATGAGAATGTCTCATTAAAATTTACGAAGAAAATATCTGGTGGTCTTTAATAAAAATACTCGTGCAGATAAATTTATTGGTCGTCGTCCCACCGGGAGTAACTACGAAGCCAATTTAATGTCAGTTATAATTTTTGTATATTTTTACATCAAGCTTTCTGAGAATCTTTGTCTGAATTTTATTTGACAAATAGTTCGTAAATATTTAATTAGATTTACACTGAAGTGGTTCTATTTAAGCAGCTAAGAGCGACGTTTCATTTGAACGTTGAACTAGGGTCCTAGACTTAAGTAGTGTCCCCTCGTGCCTACGACAAATGTGTGACCACCGATCTTAAACTAGACGTGCACGACGTCCGTAACCTATGCTCATGTATATTATAAATGTCAGTGTCAGCCAACAGACTCTGTTCTCACCGTGATTACTCATGTAAAATAATGTGCATAGCATAGACATTTTATATCAGTTATGGTATTTCTAAAACATAACAGAGGGGCAAATCTCATAATTTTAAGAACGTTAACAGTCTGAGGGGCAGTTCTTGTAATTTTAAAAACAGTCACAGTCTGATCTCAGTCTCAATCTGTCAAAAAATACCTCTAATTTTGACAAATTTTTGACATTTGTTTGTCGCTGAGATGAGACTGCGACTAGATTTTGAACTTTTAAATTATGAGAATTGGCCTTCTGAGCTCAGTCTGAATCTGTCAAAAATACCTCTAATTTCCCTACATTTTTGACAAGTTTTTGACATTTGTTTGTCGCCGAGATTGGGTAGCCAGCCTTTCGGTATTCTATAGGATGCATTCTGGAGAGTGTGCGCGGGAATTATATGACTTAATTCCGCCATCACCGTTCCATCATCGGACAACCCGTCGTACAGCGAGTGTCCACCCTTACGTTGTTGACACCGCTACGATCCGGACGAAGCGTTCGCCTCGTCGTTTATACCGCGTACATCGAAGAACCGGAACAATTTCCCTGCAGGGGTCTTCCCGTCCGATTATAATTTGAATAAATTAGTGCGCTTTACCTCAACGATTGCATCACTTCTTTCCATCAGGTGGGATCGCAGGCAAGCACTAGGCTTGACTGCGACCCCGCCTTTATTTCATTAAAAAAAAAGAGATGAGACTGCGACTAAATTTTGAACGTTTTAAATTACGAGAATTGGCCTTCTGTTCAAAGTTATTTCTCAATTTAAAGCGACTGCCCGAAAAACCTTTAGAAGATAAAAAAGAAATAACAAAACTAATTGCTGATACCGAACCGAGTAACGGTTACCTGGTAAAATCGTTATGGAATAGCAAAGATTTAACCTTATCTTAAAAGGGGTCTGGATTAAAAAGCTCACGAGATAAAAAAGCAACGTTTTAATAAGCTGAAAACAAAGTTTCGGTATTAAAATTTCTTCGCTTAAGCAACGCCAGTTAATTCCTAAGATTATTCCTCGGGTAGAAAAAGTTTGCGGGCGCCCGGTATCTCTACCGGCCGCTGCATCTGCTTACCTAACGTAACATACTATTATGACTTTGGAACTAGTTAGTCATTATATTAGTTTTTCTGGTTTGTTAGTGTTACGGTTATGGTTTTGAGGAAATATTGGCCTTTTGCTTGGCTTGTAGGTATCGTATCTACTCGTAGATATCTCGTAATTTAAAACGTTCAAAATCTAGTCGCACTCTCATCTCGGCGACAAACAACTGTCAAAAACTTGTCAAAATGTAGGTAATTTAGAGGTACTTTTGACAGTTTGAGACTGAGATCAGACTGTGAACGGTCTTAAAATTACGAGAATTACCCCTCTGGTTGCTGTCTTGGTATTGTACAACGAATAGTCTAGCACATTTAACCCGTTCGTCTTCAAAGCAAGAGTGGACAGGGCTTTTCTGGGCACGCTCGTTCCATCATAGACCTCATCAATAGCTTTCCATCAGGCGTGATCGAGGTCAAGAGCGGCCATTCAGTAATAAAATAAGAAAATAAAAATTTTAAAGTGATTTTTATTTTGAAACAGAAATTTAAAAAAAAAACAATGCTCTTGCACAAAAAGCAATAGTATTGTTATTTGAATTTAATTTCAAATAATTAATAAGTAAATGATAGCATTAATACAATAGAAAATATCGTGCATTTCTTGTCCAAACGATAAAGAATATGAAAGCGGGACTAAATAAGCCGCAAAACGCAGCGAACTGAGGGCCTTGTGAGCTCTTGAAAATTTAGCGTGCAGAACTGCTATCTCTTGCTTGAAATCAAGGCTTCAATAAATATGCGGGTATTCTCAAAGGCGGTTCGTTTCTTGTGCAGTGTTCTTTATGTCTATGAAAGAAAGGCTTTTCTAAAAATAATATTTGTTGTATGTGTGTATGTGTGGATTCGTGCAAGTGTCTTTCAGTCCATTCGCTGAAATGTCTTTTCGCGCAACAGTCCATTTGCTGAAATGTCTTTTCATGCAACAGTCCATTCGCGGGAATGTCGTTTCGCGCAAAAGTCCATTCGCGGAAATGTCTTTTCGCTCAACAGTCCATTCGCTGAAATGTCTTTTCGCTCAACAGTCCATTCGCTGAAATGTCTTTTCGCGCAACAGTCCACTTGCACAAGTGTCTTTCGTGCAAGTATTCATTTGCGGAAATGTTTTTTTCGCAAAAGTCCATTCGCGGAAATATCTTTTCGTGCAAGTGGATTCGCGCAATTGTACCAGATCCTTTACTGAATGAGCAAATTGATACGTCTTCAAAAGCGATGACTATGTTTAGGTGCAATTTGCAATAGATTTCGAAATCTTATTTAACTCAAGGTACTAGCCGGTCTTCATACACCAACATTGTCAAGAAAAACGTGCCGAGATAATATTAATTTAAAACAAACTCTGTTGTGTGGCGCAACCACAAAGCTGCCATAAAAAGCGACCAGATTGAGCTATTTTCGTTGATTGTTATCGTTACTTTGAAAGCTAAGACGCGATATTTTTTCAATAAGCCCCGCGGGTCTCCATACAAGTGCTCATACTCTTTTCCCGAAGCTTACCTATATCCTTAGGGCGTTTGCTCTGCCTTTTAAGATTGTGTTTTTATACCGTCCTCCACATAAATACGACCCCTGACAATCTAGTTTATTTTATACTGAATTCAGTGAAATTGAATTCTACTCTATATGGATAAAGCCAATGCATAAACTCTACTTGGAAATTCTAATAAAAATGTTTACGAAAACGGGTTTAAGCTGTTTCCTTTTCCAGACATAAATAGCTCAATACTTAATAATAACTATACGCGTGGATATACTCGTAGAACTTATTACTTACCTACTAACTTAGACTAATTAAGGGCAAATGTTTCAGTCGACAGAATAATTTTTATTCGTAGAATAAAATTGACGTCTGACAGATTTTGTACGGAAGAACTGTCAAAGGTTCAAAATTATTCCTCGAATAAAATTATCTGGCGTTGGAAAAATCAGCCCTTAAACAGTGAACTTGTTAATTAAATATATTCTTTTATACGCTGACTTTAATTAGGTATCCACTTTAAATGCGACTGTTTCCAGTTTTATTTATGTCAAACGCCCTAAGTAACACACTATCGAATGACGTCGCTAATCCATTGCTTCATATGTTCAAAATATTGGTCTGCTCAGCAACGTAAATAACGCTATGAATGTTATTGAACTGTCAAAAGGAAAGCCATTGCTACTTTTAGTGTGTTACGCAATTACATCGCTGGTGACCGAATATTATTCAAATTTATTTATTTGTATAGGTATAATGTATTGGTACATGATGGTATAAAATCAAAAAGCATATTTATAGTCATAAGGTTTTTATTTAACAATCGTACTTATTTTGGCACTCAGCGATGAAGAAATGATGTTCCTTTATAAATTGTACTTATATAGAGATCATCACAAATGAAAGGGCTCATTATTCTTTAAGAATCGATTACAGCATTGAAGGGGATTGCCCGATCTACGCAGACAAAGGCTATCTCTAGCAGAAGCTCATAATAAACGCTGAGGACAGCCGATAGTAAACTGGTGAATGGAATTACTTGTGATTTGATAGTTATATTTAGGTATTGTGTTACTTTTGACTATACTAGCATCCGACCGCGGCTTCGCCCGCGTGGTATGTCGATAAAAAGCCTATGTATCGACACACGGGATATATGTATGGGGATCCTTGGAACCCTGGGGAAGTCCCCAGGGTTCAGTGTCCCCATACATAAACAGACAGACAAACATTTAATTATTTTTTTTGTTATAAGTATCGTATGCACTTTCATATGCAATTAGTAAAAAGTTGTTTTTGACATTACAAACAGACACTTCAATTTTACTTACTTGTATTGTATATAATATATATAGATTCTTTCAGTTATGTGGTTACAAACCTGCAACAGGTGTGGGGCGTAATATTCAAGCTTCTAGGAACCCAAAACGTCGCTTTCGCCAAACGATCACCTGTCTGGCAGCAAGCATTGATTTTGACTGCCTTTTGAGGTTGATGGCTCATGATTTGAGGATAACCCCTAACAGAACGATAACACGATACAGCTGAAATCGTTTAGGTATCCTCTTCAATCGTTTCGCCCCCTATTACATGGGACTTAAACATAACTGGCAAAATGTGGGTGTAGGTACTATAAGTACAACTCTGCCTAACCCTTTGGGAAATACAGATGTAATGTTTAGTTATGGAAAAATCATTTATCATCATTCTCCTGCTCTTATCCCATGCATCCCAGTAGTCTTGTATAATATCAATCAAGAGCCTTATTCTCTATAACACAATGAACGAAACCGCGCAAAATGAATGCGAGATCGGCGGGATTAGCTAAGGAATTGACGTGGTTTCGAGTAAGGAATCGTTAAGTGGTCATAGTGAATTATCTCATTATTCCCTTATCTCATTAGAGCATGATGCCGTCGCAATGCCGCTGGAACTAGCCGCTCCATAGTCAGACGAGGACGGTCGCTTGGTTGCCACAGGAAAAGCCGTTTCGTCAAGTTTATCAGTTCGAAAGAACTGCTAGGGACCATGTAGAAAATTTAATTTTTTCTAAAAGATATGGGATCTTTTAGAAACATTTAAAGTGTCTACTTGTACATATAATTACAGGGTTGCAAGGACGGGGCATAGAAATTGTTCGACGATTAACACCAAAAATATCTAGAGATATGTCCTGAATATACTAGCATCAGTTTGTGCGTCGATGTTATGCCATCTTGTATTATATAGACAAAATGTAAATTCAATTTTTATATCCAAAATATTATGAAACTACAAAATGTTAAATTTTGTACAATATTTTAATATTTTTTATAAAATATTTAAATTTCGCTCCATATTCCGGCGCGTGCTAAGATAATTTTGACGGGGGACTTAGTATTACTTTATGCAAATTTATTTAGGCAGGTGTTGAAATAGGGAGCTACGTTTTAATGTAGGTACTCTATCTGGACATTTATCTGTAGTTTGACATTTCCCTGTATTTTCTGATAGCATCGCCATGATCTGTAATAGTTTTTACAGATCATGGCGATGCTGAAATGGTTTTCAAATTCAATCTTTATAATTTTTAATGGAAGTTGGAATAACCTTTTCTTAAATTCAATATTTCCTCAGTCAGACCATTAAAGGTTTTTTTCAGCTTTTATCAATGTACTATGTATGTGTAAACTAGATCTGCCTTCTATCTAGTTTCTTTTTAAAGTAATATAGAGGCGTTTCTCCAGCTGGAAACTTTTGCTTTCATGTTCCGATGGCAGAACATCAAGGAAAATTGCTTTTCTATGCATCTGTATCCCATTAATACAGATAATGGGGTTAATTGTTTTGCGGTAATTTTCCACACTTTATGGTCAAGATAAAAGGTCAGGGCCAGTTTTGTTTTCATTGTAAAGGGACCTCAATCTTTCCTTTTATTTTATTGTAAAACTGAAGTGGCAGCGGGTGTGGCACGATTCTCGCAGAAGGGATTGAAGAGATGGGGCTGAAGAGATCTAGAGTTTTGGCCATGTACCGGAAGATAGATCGACAATCTGATGATGGATGCGGAAAGTTGATGGATGCGGGCAGCGCAGGACTGCTCATTATGAAGATTCTATGTTCAGCAGGGTAATTGCGTAATACCCTAAAAATAGCAATGACTTTGATTTTAATAGTTCAACAACATTCATTACGTTATTTACGTTGTTCAACAGACTCATTTTTCATTTTCAAACATATGAAGCAATGGATTAGCAATATCCTTCAAAATGATTCAGATGGTGATTGAAAGTGTGTTGTGTGTGTTGTACGCAGGAGTGGAATGTCGTTTGACTGGAATAATAATAAGTTCAATCTGACTTTTAATTGGTTTTCCTGTTGAGGCCTATCGAACTGTCAAACAAACTGCGATAACACCACCAGCCACACTTTCAAAACAACCTTCTTTAACCAGATCAATAATAAACACTTCCTTTATTATAATAAAGCCGTTAAAATCAGTAGAGTACAACAAACAATCAGAGGAACGGTAGTCGCTTCATCGTCCTGCCACTACCCTCATCTTCGCGACTCGACGACAGATCGCTCGAATCAATTTGCACTTCGCTTTTCACATCCATTTCAATATTACTTTAAACTTTGTTTGATGCATTCCTGTGAGAAATCATAGCTATTTATTTTTTTGTTGGGAATGTAGTTTTCAGTTTAATTTTTTAATTTATTTTAGTTGGGAAAATAATTTGAGACCAAAAATTAACATTTAATAAATTGGACGATATTCATGTTTAGATAAAAATACAATTGTTTTGACTTCATTTGAATTTAGAGGATTTTTTATTCAGTAGGTAGGTAGATCTACTATTTAACTTACATAAAACGTGGTAGCTATAGAGCTACCCCGCTTTATTTTGGACGTCTCATGTAACTGCGTTCGCCTTTAATTAAAATAATGTTATTTGTATTTGTGTATATTTCTAGTGTAGCTACCTACACTAGAAATATTCTGCCAGAACAAAATATTTTACCAGAAAATCTCTGATTTAATCCCAAACCCCACATGAAATATGTTGCTTTTATTCTGACGTTACATTAGATTGTATAATAACTTTGTTTAGCTCTGGCTGTTGAGTTTGAAATTGAAAATTCCTAACCGCTCGAAAGTCTTACAAAACTTAAAATGGCCATGAAATGTTTTGCGATATCGCTGGGTGTCACAAAAATGAGTTGGAACCACTGAACTGTGTATTCTGCAAACATTTTATTGATTTATCAAAAACCTACCTAACCTGAAAGAAACATTATTTTGATTTGGTACACCAATTAAGAATACCTATCTATCTAAACCCGTATTTTTTAAAAAACCAATAATACTGTCTCTTGTCATTCTATAAAAAAAAATTGTTTCGATAACATCAGTACAAACACATTTTTTATATCAAATAAAATATAATTGTAGATTTGAACGAGACAGGGTCCGGACCACTCCTAAATAAAATACAGCCTATTCAGTAAACGTTAAAATAAATAACGTTTTACAACAAAAATCCACGATACCGATCTTTAATTGGGTTAGGTCTGGGAACAAAGAACGACGTAATTACATTCCCTAGAAATATAGCAAAACAAATAACTACTTCAACGTCAAATTTAGATTGAACCTTCTCTCCCCAGAGACAAAAAGCCTTGGGCTTTATTCTTTATCAAAAATGGAATAATTTTCCTTTAAAAAATAAAGTACGACTTTATTAAACTAAATAGATATCGGAGTTTCGACGGAAGACACGGGGCAGGTTGGTGTTCCGAAAGCAATTTAATTTGCATGGACATTTAAAAAAACATTTGTCCGTTGGTTTCGGGGAAATTGGGATTTCCCTTGTCTGATTTAATTAGTTCAATTTCGGTTTTGTGAGTATAATTAATTCGTGTATTTTGTAACATCATCACGCGTGGGCCGAAACTTATGAGATTTTTGTTTTCACGTGAATTACGAACAATGTCTTATTGAGCTATTATCATCATTCGATAAAAATAAAAAAGAACCAGACGTTATTCAGAAAAAAACAAATTTAAAAATGAAATTTTCATCTAAATTAATCAGACAGAACTTGGCAGATTAATTGATTTACATAAGGATTTTATTTACAAGGAAATTATCGAGAAACTTAAGTCCGTTTAATTTCGATACAAGATGTGGGGCATAACAAGGCTTCAAGTAAAACCACTCGAAATTCACGGTTGGTTCAATAAAACCTCAGAATACTAGCGGTGTTTTCATTTCATTTCAATTATATAACCTATTTCTTCGTTTCGATCGCCAACAGAAAGAATTAAAAAGCTATTACTGAGCTTTCAGGAATAAATCATTCGGTTTCCGTTGCAACACTCGCTCAGATGGTTTAATTTACATGGAGGGTGAGTTCCGCTTAATTCTCCCGATCTGAGCCAAATTTAACGAGTTGTTGACTGCAGGCCTGAGCTTTAGGAATTATGCTCAGAGAGATTATACCATCAATATTTAATTTATGAACTGTTTTATTCTGAGAATTGATTGTTGTCAATTGTTTGTGTTAACTTTATGGCTGCTTTTCACTTTAATTCTTCGTAGGGAAGAGTTAACTTAGCTTACTTATGAAAATGGTTTAAATCTTGAAATAAACAAAATCATAAACGAATCATATACGGAGTGGCATCCACGTGCAAACTGAAACCATGAATTCAGCACATACCCTCTAGCACAGAAATTGTTAGACGGTTATAAAAAAATCAGCAGTTTCATAAAAAGTGCAATACGTATGCGGTCAAAATGTATGGAATAGCTTTTTTTTTTTTAAAAAACCAGAAACCAACCAACCAATACGAATTTCAACGCTGGGTATTTTAGAATTATTTACTGAATCCATGTAATAGGTTAGGCGTCGATGTCCCTGCCACACTGTACATACACAATTACATAAACATTAACTAAATTCCACAAAATGTGAAACCGTTTAACCTACCAACGCCACGTCAATTGCTAGTATTTTACGTGCAGACTACCGCAATGACTACTAAGAAAGACTACCGCAATGAACTTCTAAAGGTAAGTTAAAACAAACTGAGTTAATTAAGTAATTTGTTGCCAGTCATACTAAATTACGTAGGTATTGATTCCGTGATCACGCTGTAACAGTTCTTTGACTTGTTTTGATATAGAAACAGAAATTGGTATTTTTCTAGGTGAAAATATGAAACTGAACATAACATTTACATAAGGCGAATGCGTCAGGATAGCCCGCGAAATTCAATTTTTTTTACGCGAATCATATTTTATACACTGGATCATGGCCACTGGCCTGCAAATTGGAAAAATCGTAAGTAAAATTGAATTTCGCGGACTACCTAGCCATGCCCCTTAATATAAAATCTTAAATTAACTGACAGACAACACACAGCCTAAACCTGGACCGGTCTAGAATCATGGTATTCTGCAGAAGAGTTCCTTTTATAAAGAAAGTGAGATAGGATTTAAAAAAAAAAACATCCCCTGAAAAGATAAGAGATAAAAGTTTGTAGAAGGAGGCTCGTATTTTGTGCCGATTGGAAATTCCATCGTGCACACAGCTTGTAATAAATAAATAAAAAATTGCAATACCTAAGCATAATTATGTGGCAACACAAATATGTGGCTTACGTCGCGGTCGTTTTCTAGAAAGGCCATACCTACTCATTATGGAATAATCAAATCAATCACCTCAGTCCACTGCTGGACATAGGCCTCTCCTATGCTGCGCCACAACACCCTGTCCTCCGCCTTCCGCATAGACTGGATGCGGAAGGCGGAGGACAGGGTGGTCCTGGAGTGAAGACCGCGGATCGGCAAGCGTAGTGTGGGACGCCCCTCAGCTAGATAAACAGACGACCTCAAAAAGGTGGCTGGCACAGACTGGATGCGGAAGGCGGAGGACAGGGTATGGAATAATAGATACTAACACAGAAAATAACCTTTGTTAAATAGGTGAAAATAAATAAAAATTGTGTTACCGGAGTAACATTTGCATATCAATGCTTTTACATTTAATATATCACACAAGTAACAATATCACGCAAAAAATACCTTTACATACAATAAAACCAGACCAGAGCCATATATAGTATCGACATGAATGCCGAAACAGCAAATTTTTCGTTGGAAAAATAACGGTCACGTTGTAAAACTCGAAACAAAACAAATCCTCGGGAACGGAACCGATATCAATACTTCCTTGTATACAACATGCTAACGAATGGGTTTTTTACTTTTTATTGTATTTATTAAGTAAGGTATCCTATCTTTTAGAACATTGACGAAACAAGTCTTTGTTCGTCCAACTTGAAGCAAAACCCACTCAGGTCCCTGAAAAAATTGTTGGACCATAAACGCCATATTATCTTAAATCCCCAATAGAATATATTTCCTTTACATCTCATTTTTCATAGGACCGCTAGGGGAATACTTACAAACAAAATGCTCAATCTCTAACCCGTATAAATCAAAGTAAACGGGAAACGCTAAACGTAAATTGACAACTCAACTGTCGCCTGCGATGAGGGTCAGGAGTGCCAAACTTGTGAGAGAATCCCATGGACTTAGTTACTTATCACGCAAGATTATCCTTTTAACATAACGCGGTAAATAATCTCCGTGATATGGTGGTGACTGTTAAATATAATTAAATGATTTATGATGATACTTTTCTCGATCTACATAAAAATATTAACGTGACTGGCAGACAACGCACAAACTAAAATATATTCCTTATCTCGACGTATGTAGGTACAGATTCAGGGGTGAACGCTACAGAAATACTTATTCCAATTTCCATCACTGAAAATGTTGTATAGAGGCTGTACGATGCGGGCAGAAGTTAGTATAACAGTATGAAAATCATTTAAGAGTCTCTGGTTTGGGTGGACATAAGTTTTTAATTTGTTGTTGGTGTTCAGCACTGTAAAGTACTAAATACTTGTAAAATACTTAAATACTTGTATCCTAATAAATCCCTAACCTCGTATACAAAAACATTCCACATTTTCCTTATAATAACAATATTTAAGTCACTAACAAGATGTCACAGAAGAAAATGGAGCTATTTGCCTTCGAAAATATCCGATACGCTAATATTGCGTCGGGTCCCAAAAGTATCGGATTATGAAATATTTGCCAAATGTGGGTAGGTATATTATCGTTATGTAATGATAGTTTAGGATGGCGTATTGTTTGTACTCAACTTAGGTAACCTTTTATTAAGGGGTATCTTCTTCTTCTTAGCGTATAAATGGCTAAAAGTTCAAACATCTTTGGCCCAAAATTCAGCAGCGCGAATTCCTCTCACTAACGCAATCATAAGATCATCAAGTTCACAGGTGACAGGGCATGCGGCGCACGATGGTGAGCCATTGTGCCGCAAACGCACTTGAGATCTAAACCGTTCGTGAACCCCCATCTATGGAGATTGTCTTTGCTCCGGCCGACTCGGATGCGAAGTATACACATATTTACAGATTGCCAAATTGGCCACGGATCGCGTGATTAAAGGGTATGTAAGTAGGTAAATCATGCTTTAATCAGAAAATTGTGAGTGTAGACTTAGGTAGTCGTACTCATATAATAGATTAAAAAACGAAACTCAATTCGTTTCATTTAGGAATAGCGAAATTATATGTTTAGTAAGTTTACGGGAACTCAGTAGTTTTTTTTTTTTTCTTTCTGCGCTTGACCTCGATCACGCCGGTTGGAAAGCGATGGATGCAGTTTATTATGAAACGAGTGTTAAAGGCAGACGGGTGCTCTCTGCCAGCGTCTGTGTTCCTTTCCTCATATGAGGAAAGGAACACAGACGCTGGCAGAGAGTTCCACACTTTGGCTGTGCACATAATAAATGTGGAGGAGAAGCGCTGAGTACAACTAGCCGGAATATCAACAAAGTGCGGATGGTACCCTGCACTACGTCTAATAGTCCCGTAATAAAAGGCGAAGGGATCAGATAGATAGATGCAACACTCTTTATTATGTACCTACACCATAAAAACTACAGATATACATGTAGAAATTTTAAAATGAGCGGCCATTTTAATTGGTGAAACTAGAGTGGCTAAGAGCGACTCAGTGGCAACACCAAGAAAGTTGATAGATGTACAGACGCCAACACATCAAGTTACCCGAAACTGTCAGACTTTCCCAATCAACCTTGAACCTTAATGCTTTAGCGATAAAGTTGAAAATCTATTAAAGAAATTTGACAGATTGTAGTAGCTTGATGTGCTGGCGTCCGTACCTACCAGCTATATAGAAAGAGGTTCAAATAGATAAATAAGCCGATAAGATATAATAGATTATAAATAGGTAGGTAAGGTATTCTGTTTTGGCTCTTCGTAATGACCAAGATAGATGCTCATGCTAAATGTCTAGATGCTCATTAAAATACCGTAACAGTTAACGTAGACAGGTTGCTGACTCATCGCCTAAAATCGAATAAGTTCCAGAGTTTATCTTTTTCGTCCACTTGTTTGAAAGTTTTTCATCAGTTCTGATATATATTTTTTTTTTTTTTGGTATATATTTCTAATATTGTTTATTACACTTAAGACAACTAAAGCTTGGTATTAAGATGTTAGAATGACCTTATGGTTTAAGCACCCTTCTCCTGAAAATATGAAAACTTTATGAAAGTATAAGCTAGCATGTCAAGCAGAAAATATTACTATGGATTCAGTACATGATTCTGAAATTGATCGTAGGTTATTAAAAAAAAATTGCTGTTCCATACATTTTGACCGCGTAGGTAAGTATTGAACTTTTCTATAAATCAGCAGATTTTTTTTAACAATCAAACGAAATATTTCTACGCTAAGAGGTCTACAATCATGTGCTGAATTCATGGTTACAGTTTGCACGTGGATGTCCCTATCACCCAGTTTTTTTTTTTTTTTTTTTGTCAGTATTATAATATAGAGTAGATACAGACCGCTGTAATCGCCATCATAGATTACGTAAAAGCCATTGATACAATCGTGAAACGTTTCACAAAGGACAATGGATTGCGGTAACACATACCACATAATTGTAATGAGGCTATTCAGCTCTTCCTAGAACATTATAATTATTCGCTTGTTGTATCTACCTGTCAGACGTTACTCTGTAATACCCGACATGAGCATTGTACCTGAGAGATGGTATTATGTACCGTTCTTGACAATATATTACATGAATTTCTGGAGAGCAGTGGTGGCCCAGTAGTATCGGCCGCGACTTACGAGTTGGAGGTCGTAGGTTCGAACCCAGACAGGCGCTTTACTTTGTGAAAATTACTTCATCGTCACTGCTTTCAAAACGGTGAATGAAAGAATCGTGAGGAGGCCCGGCATGTCCTAGAGCCAAAAATTCGAAGACATCTGACATATACCAACCCGCAATGGGCCCGCGTGTTGGATTACGGTCCGCACCATCTCACCGAGAGGAGGTTTGTGTCCCAGCAGTGGGAAGTTTATGGGCGAACGTCATAATCAGACATAAATTTCTTCTTGGATAAGCATTTAATGTACGTATGTCTAGAAAAGGACTAGGACAAAGCTGATGTATAATAATTTACTCAATAAAAAAAAATAAAGCGTAACAAAAGTGCTATCGCTCAGATTTATAGAAGGTATTGCAGCATTGGCTAATGCTACATTATAATTTTATCACGAACAACCTTCTTTTTTAACAAATCCAACCTTATTTTTAACCAGGAAGTTTTTTTCTTCATATTGGTTTTGAATTTTGAATAAAAAAAAAAATTACATGTCTTGTCTCTGACCGAGATTTTTCATTTGAAGTATTTTATTTTTCTGCTTTCTCATTGAAATAATTTACGGTAAACAATAAAAGACTGAACGACCGAGTTCTGTGCGGTCATCCATTAGATCCAAGGGTATGTTTGCTTTCCTATCGATTATTCAAAAGTTCTTATCGTTTCCTAAATTTTATTCCATTCTTTTCTTTGTAATAGGCAGTGTTCCCGAAAATAAACATATTGATAAGTAATAACATCACTGGAAAGTGGTCTCAACGCGAAGTGTCACGATTCGGTATGTATTTTAACTTTCCTTCACTTCTTTTGTTATAAAAGATTCTGCCTGCGTCTCGGATGGTCATTTTTCGTTATTTTCTGTAGATTTGTCCGGAGACTGTAGGGCGGTATAGAATTCGCCCTACCCGCCACCCTAATACCAGACGTCTACAAGCTTCCTGTTGGGAATCGAACCAAACATCACACCCTGTGCGGGATCTGCACTTGAGGGTTCTGATTCCGGCCAGCGAGGTGCCTTCCGATTGTCAGCGTGGAGCCTAGGACCGGAGTTTCATTTATTACGTAGCTTAGTTTTCAGTGAAATCTATACCTTGATGTACCACCAACTAGCCGTATAATAATATTTTATAATTTAGTATTACTAACATTTTTACAATTTTGATCAGGCTGTAATTTGTATTATCATCTTGCTCCTTAATATCGAATTTACTTGGTGCCAATTACCCTTTAGGTCATCATCATCTGCCTAGCCTTTTCCCAACTATGTTGGGGTCGGCTTCCAGTCTACCCGGATGCAGCTGAATACCAGTATTTTACATGCAGCGACTGCCTATCTGACCTCCACAACCCAGTTACTGGGTAATACGATACCCCTTGGTAAGACTGATTGTCAGACTTTCGGACTTCTGACTACCCGTAACGACTGTCAAAGATCTACGAATGACAGCCGGGACCAACGGCTTAACGTGCTTTCCGAGGCACGGAGGGGTCTCGGTATGTAAAGATGGTCACCCATCCATAGACCAACCGCGGCAAGCGTAGCTTAACCTGATCGACCGACCTGTGCGGCTGTTATTATTTAGCCACGGGCCCCTCAAAGGTCATCCTCGTATTTAACTGTTACGTAAGTTTAGGAACGTTTGCAAACGTATCTTAATCGACGCGTAACAAGAATACGTAAAATTTATTAAACAGTCGAATACCAAAAACAACCGCTTCGGCATCACGACATCTTTTTTAAAAATATAATTCTTCCTGTGTCTTGTCTTATATTTTTATATTTTCGTTGTTTGAATATCTTTTATTTTTTTAATCAAATTAAAACGTGTACAAGCGAAGATATGTTTTTAATTTCGCTACAAAATGTCTTTTATAACAAAAGAAGTGAAGAAAAGTTAAAATACATACCGAATCGTGACACTTCGCGTTGAGACCACTTTCCAGTGATGTTATTACTTATGAATATGTTTATTTTCGGGAACACTGCCTATTACAAAGAAAAGAATGGAATAAAATTTAGGAAACGATAAGAACTTTTGAATAATCAATAGGAAAGCAAACATACCCTTGGATCTAATGGATGACCGCACAGAACTCTTACCGTAAATTATTTCAATGAGAAAGCAGAAAAAACAATAATGTCGCGACTTCCGTCCTGTGTCCAAAAAATACTTCAAATGAAAAATCTCGGTAAGAGAAAAGACATGTCATTTTTTTTATTTAAAATTCAAAACCAATATGAAGAAAAAAACTTTCTGGTTAATAATAAGGTTGGATTTGTTAAAAAAGAAGGTTGTTCGTTATACAATTATAATTTAGCATTTGCCAATGCTGCAGTATGTACATTTAAACCCAATAACGTTCTAAGACTTTTTGAAAGAAGCGTCACATTCGTCGATATACCAGCGATCGTTAGAGCCATTATCGCAACTTCGGCTGATTCGAATTGTGTGAACGCGAGAATGTATGGCCGGGTGACAGACACCAGTTCGTTTGCAACGAATCATTAGCTTCGGCGATAGCTTATCGCGAGCTCACACACCCACCGTCACTGTCTACCCATAATACATCATCTGTGATAACAATGACGTCATGTCGCCTAACAGTCTCTTGGATGCCTCGCCGTCGCGTCTAGTCGTTAAAACAATCGTAATTAAGTCTGTAATTTACGACTCGTTGCGATTTGACGTTAATTTCATCTTATACAATGACAAGTGATTCGGTGTGTAATTATGCTTTATGTTTCCATTTTATGTATCCGTTTCGCTCTATACTCTTACGTTCAGCAACAATGCAATAAAAGCGGCAATGAGTTCAACTGAGAGTGAGAACGCCACTTTTATCTTATCAAGTCTTTTGTCGAAGAAAATCTCATGAATCCGCGCTTTTCATGCCAGTAATAACATTTACTTCGAAAGAAAACAGATAACCTACTTCCTACTTAATAATATTATAAACGTGAAATTTTGTTTGGATGGATGGATGGATGGATGGATGGATGGATAGACGGATGGATGGATGGATGGATGGATAGACGGATGGATGGATGGATGGATGGATGTTTGTTACTCTTTCACGCAAAAACTACTGAACGAATTTGGATGAAATTTGACACACAGATGGTTTTTAACCAGGATTAACATATAGGATACTTTTTATCCCGATATTCCCACGGGATCGTATGCGGGTGAAACCGCGGGGCGCAGCTAGTCCTACTATAAAAAGAAAACGCAATTGCTTTAGGCAAATAAATTTTTATTTACCTAGTAAGATTGTTATAAAAAGCTTGCTTCAGTTTCGGAATAATGACGTCGTCAGCAGGAAGATAACTGGATGACACCATAAGAATCGTGTAGTCACGTTCTTAGCGGAATCTTACGACACGTGATGACGTAATGCACGCTCGACAGGGATCGTCACGACATCTGCGATGTCATTCCGCCAAATGTCACGCCCGTGACGACGCTTGTTCGACTACGACAGCCGGCAATTATCTAGAGAGTTTTGGATTTTAGGGCTGCTGTACTTTATAGAGCAATGTTTTAATGAATGGCTTTACTGAACTTGATAAAATATGATAAGTATTTGTTTATTTGTATACAAATGTTTTAATTCGTTCACTGGTTTTCAGTCATTCGGGTGAAATTAGGAAGCCACTTGTTTGATTTGGATAGGATAAAAAATAGCTTACGCCAGTCTTTATGTCACAGAATACCCATGTATAGTATTTTTATCTCACAAAGCGACGGGCGCTTTACTTGCGGTAACCATGTGTACAAACACGCTGTGCCTGAAGACGAGTAGCGTCAGCAAAAAGCACACACACGCGCACACTTCCGGCTTCATCATTGTCTCGGACGGTACAAAGAGCTCCTGCGGTCACACACACATTCCCAGCGTGTTGGTACACTTGATAACCAAAAGTAAAGCGCGCGTCGCTTCGTGAGATATAAATACTGTACCTAACTAATGACGAGCATCGAGGCATTAGTTTGGGTGTGAAAACCAACTCTCATTCACACAGTTAGGATTTAGTAGTCACTATGGGTAATGAACTAAAAGTTTCCAGACGGTCTTAGTAGAGATAACTTGTTGTGAAGTGAAACATATATGTATAATATTGTAGTTGCTAAGGGCTAAGTTTTGTAAACATTTTGAACAAAACGCACTGCATTATATCTTCTATACATATAGATATAAATAAATAAAATTGAAGTGATTTTTTGTAATTTAAAAATGACAGCTTTTTACTAAATACATATGAAAGTATATACGGTACCTACTTGTAAAGAAAAAAACAAGTTATAACATTTTTATCTGTCTGTTGGCCCCGGCTGCTCTCCGAAACGGCTGGACCATTGTCAGATAGCTGATGTTATAAGAACTAATTTAGGCTACTTTTATTTTAGAAAAATATTTAGGGTTCCACGAAAAAAAAACCCATGAAATCCAATTTGTTTTCCGACATGCACGCGAACAAAGTAGCGAGCACATCTAGTTGTACCTAATATTCATTACTAGCTATTCCACTAAATTTATTCGCTGTAGTGGTCGTTGGGGAAACTCATTAAAACTCGAATTGTACTAAAAACAACACAACGGGGATCATTTAAACAACATCACATATAATACCCCATCGAAATTGGGAATAAAGATAAATAAAGACAATATTGGAACAAGTTTATGTAAATCCCTTAAAGGGTCGAGTTACATAAAGTCCTTGGGTATCATAGTCCACGGCTTATATCGGACAGTCTTGACACTATCGGCCGCATAACTCCGCGGATAACAACTGGATTAATATCAAGCACTGCATATGAGAGGTACTAATTAATACGCTACCGCGGAAACTTTCGCTAAATTGAATTGCGCTCTTACACTATTTGCGCTGTAGCATGGTGCGGGTGACAGTTTCAGTAACATTTCGTTTCACTCTTGAAAGTTGCCGCGATTTACAATTTATGACTTAGTATTTCAGTTGTACCACATTCGTAATATATTAAATAATTAATAACTGTAGTAAATTAAATTAAACCCAACCAGAATGTTCTAATCAAGAAATAAAATCAAATTGAATGAAAAATTAAGCAAAGTGTTATGCGTATAACGTAACGCCATAGACGTATTTAGTGATGGGATGTACTGCTACGATGGATAGTCGATATTTTTTATAATAAAAAACGTATATTGTGCGTAGGTCAATTTTTATTTTTAAAAGGTCTAATTATACAACAGAACATTTATAGGGTAAGGTTGCTTAAAAGGTTGCTAAAAAAAAATACATGTTATTCGTCTAAACTCATATCAGAGTCAGGAACATCTGAATTGTCACTCAATTCATCATCTGAATCTGTGACGGATATTATTAACGATGACTCAATTATGTTGTCAATATGTATGTCACGATCCCAATCAGACATAATGTCCCTTTTTGTTTTATTCACGACCTTCGACCAGTCTTCAGGTTGAACATTGTTGATGGCCTCTTGTAATAGGGCCAACATCTTATTTGCCGTAAATGGCGGCGAAGTATTATTTCTTGCGGCGTAACCTAAAAATAAACGAACTTATAAAAAAAAGTATTCAAATAATCATCAATCAGCCTAATCTAGTATCTGGTAATGTTTTTAAACTAGGTACATGCTACGATCGGAAAGCTGATTTTTTTATAAAGCTTCAAAATGGGAATTGAAATTAAAAGCATACCTTTTATTTGGGCCCAAATCAGCTCAATAGCGTTATACTGGCAATGGTAGGGTGGTAGTCGAAGGACCTGGTGGCCTTTTTCTTTTGCCATCTCGTCCAGAGCATAGGTAGGAGTTGGTGGCTTATGGCGTCGGACTAAGGCAATAAGCTCCGTCTTTAACATTTTTATATCTGCTGTAACTCCGTTTTCACTCAGCCACTTCACCAACTCGCTTTTGCGGTTGGATTGGTTTGGGGGTTTATTAACTTGCACCGAATGGTAGGGTGCGTTGTCCATTTATATTGACAAGTTTATACACGTAGCACACACGTAGTTACACTGCACAACTGAATAATACACTAATTTTCATAACAATATTAAAGAGAACTAGATTCACGCTGCGAGTATCGTTAGCGATAAAAATGAATTGCATAACCTCACATCCCTAGTCATGTGGTACTGACAAATGTCAACGTCATACGGGCAACTGTCACCCGCACCATGCTACAGCGCAAATAGTGTAGAGGTTGAGTAATGCGAGCGGATTGTGAGATTAGATCGATTGAACTCGATTAATTCACCAAGTTGTACCTAATGTTGGTTAGTCTGAGTTATTGCTGAACCTAAAATGGTAGCGCTTGAATATATTTGGCGGTCTTACTAAATTAAAGATGGAGTCGCTTTAAAGTTCTTCTGGGTATTGAGTTCTTTTAAACTTAGTATGTGGAGTGGCGACCGTGTACCGGAAGGCGCAGCGTTGGAAGGCCTCTCACAAGATGGACCGATGACCTTGTGAAGGCCGCAGGGATGCGCTGGAAAGCACAGAACCGATCGAAGTGGCGGTGCTTGAGGACCTATGTCCAGAAGACGGCTTTCGGCTGAAATGATGATGATGATGTCAAAGCGGTTGATTTTGCTACTGTGGAAGGTATAATTAATTAATTTTCTCAGCTTGGTAGGTATCTTCATTTGAACAACTATGCCTATCACATTTTGGTACCTATTACTAAAGAATAACTAAGCTGCTATAACAGTCGATTTTCCACCAGAATCAAGTTTTCCTGTGAGCATTTTCAGTCCTTCGGACTATCTTCTAAAAATGCGGTATTTGGCAGTTTCAGTCTAAACAATTTAGAAGAATTGGCTAGTTGACAATTTTTTTTTATTATTTCAATTGAAGCTTTATTACCTCCCAATAGCTTGGTATAACCAGTTTTTTTAATATCTTCGGAAATTAAAAAGATATAAGCGTTCAAAACTCTCAATTAGACAGAGAGGGAAATACTGAATTGTGACATCATAGTTCAGCATCGCCATATAAATTACATGCAAAATTTCGTTTTGCGAGAAAGAGATAGACAAAAAGCTTTTATAAGTTATAAGTTTTTTTATTTTTCGACCGATTTCAAATTTGATTTCGAATTCTGTTATCGTATCACGCATGTGAATATATTATCTACTAGAATATATAGTATTCAATATCATGCAACTACCCAATTGAACTGTTTAATCAAAGTGCCAAATATGTACGAAATCCCGTTCTTATACCACCTAAACCGTATTTATTTATTTTTGTGAAACAAAAAAATAAAATATGTGCATTTTAACGATACTTTGACAGAAAGCTGAGCGTGGCGAGCCAGGCAGGCGCTCGCGACTTTTGTCACTGAATTATTCATTTAATCCTTTCAATATCGCCGTCTCAACGTATCTAAGTATGAACGAGTTTTAGCTGTTTTTTTGTCATTCGTGTCGTATTGGATAAGCGGCATGCCACTTTACCGGGATCAGAGAACCTTTTTAAACTTTATTTGCAGTTTATCATAATACACACTGGTATATTTAACTTATCAAGTACATAAAGTATATAATAAAACCTCTGTGTTTTGTGGGATTATTGACCTTTTAATGTGTTAATACTCTGTTAAACCATTTAATTTCTTATCAAAAATACTTTCGTATCATTCTAAAAGTAAGTATAGTACCTGTGTTGACACCCTTTTTTTTCTGGTGGGAAATCATCAAATGACCACTAGCTCTGGGTGGAGCGGAAGGGAGTGTCAGACTCTTACTGACTAAAACCCACCCATGTTCCTTCCTTCGCCCTTTATGTTCCGGGGTAGCGGTAACCCTTTCTGACAGTCCCGCTGACCCGGCAGGCTTCGGCCCTAAGGGGCCCCACGGATTATGCAGACATCTCTTTGAGGCGCGCGTGGAACACTTACGCGCCGTCCGGCACGGGCCTGGTCCTGATCGGGCGGTGAGCTACCCATTGCTCTCCGCCCGCAGGCCCGCGCCACAGTGGCCGGTAGTCGTCACTCGACTCCCGACGCCCGGGGCGTCTCCCGCGGCGGCTGGGACGGGAGGCTCTCTCCCTCATCCGTCCCGCCACCTCCTTCGCTAGCATGACTGCTTCGCAGAAGGAGGCGACTGCCTCCCACTCCCTCTCGCTCCGGACCATGGCTTGCTTGCACCAGGGCCGGGCTCGAGAGGCCGCCGCCGCTGCCGGTGGCCTCTACGAGGACACGGCGGTGCTCCGCCCAAGCGGGGCAGACCTCCACCGTGTGGTGTTGACACCCTAGCGCCAACATTTCAACGCTGCCAGTCTTCTGAGCACGTTTCCAGCTGACAGCGAAGCGGGCGAGTACTTTCACACCTAATAAAACAACAGGATTTTTTGGATTTCTTTGTATATTTAGTTATAGTCATTTAATTTAGTACCTAGTGTTAATAGTTAGTTACGTTATGTATTGTATATCATCATCATCATCATCAGCCTATAGCCGTCCACTGCTGGACATAGGCCTCTCCTATTGCACGCCATTCAACTCGATTTTCGGCCACTCTCATCCAGCTGCTACCAGCCACCCTGTGAACATCGTCGCTCCACCTAGCCTGAGGGCGTATTGTATATACTTAAACATTTTAACATTTATGAAATACAGTAAAGTATAGTAATAAATAAAACAAAACCCTTATTTAAATTCCACATCAGAATAAACTACACGCAAATAAAGCAAATACAATAAAACAGTTATGTGTTCGTTTTTCACTTATTCCCAAAACACATTTTCCAGAACGTTTCTATTTACGATTCAAAGCACATATTTTATTAGGTGTGTAAACTTTTGTCTGCCCGTTGTCTTTTAGCCTTTATTTATAGTATGTTGTACCTATAACTTTGTATGTGCTTACTGTGATGGGAAGCAAGCCGGTGACTTCAATATGTAGGTTACGGAATAATATATATTTTGTACTGAAATAGCGAGTCGTTCGATAGAATATTCTGTTTTGTTTTCTGAGAAATCTAGTGTAAGTCTGTGTCTGTAGTAGGTACAGAAGATTGTGTGGAGATGTGTCTGTTTGTAGGTTTTAAATCAGAAATTACTTTCTTTAGATTGATATTACGAAAGTTATAGGTATGAGGTACTTTTTATTATGGAAAAAAGCGCTTGGGCGTAACAGCGTGACACCGCTTTTGCTGCATATATGACATATATGTGCAGCAAAAGCTGTTTTACCATGGACAGATTATAAATTATCGAAAAATAATGCGTTAAAATGTAAATGGTTTGTTGCAGTTCACCAATTTTGATAGTTTATATTAATCTCGTGAGATAGATTATAAACTAACGATGTTCATAAATTATACGGTGAAATATATAATTCTTATAACCAATTTATTCCATCTAAAATATGCTATGATTACATCAATTGTGATCATATTATATTTTCCACTAAGGGCTGATTTTTCAACAGTAATAACCTTTATTTGTGAATAAATATGACAGTGTGGCATATGGTCCATACATTAGCTGTCAAAACGCAATACTAATTCGTCAGATAAAAATTTGCTAACCATTGAAAAATCAGCCTTAAATCGTGCAACAGCTTACAGCTCATTAAAACAAGTTACAATCATTACAGTGACAGGCATTTCAATAAAAACAAACAATTGCAGAAGATGGAACAAACAGGAAAAGACTCATCCAAAAACAGACTGACTCGCGAGCTGACGTGGCACTAAGCAAAAAAAAAAAAATAAGGGTGTCTTAAGGCCTTATCGTATTATTATGATAACGAGAAACCTTTTCCAAGTAAGTATGTGCTCGCCATAAAAAGTTGTCAACGACATCTTTTCGGGAACATTACAATTATCATATTTTTGCACAAAAAATATAGCCGAGGGTCACGGTCATCCCTAATACTCATTGTCCCTATCTTAATTGCCCCAAAGTGATTTCTTACAGCCTTTGATAATTTTATTCAAATAAAAAGAGGGTAAACTTCAAACGAAAGGGTTGGGAAACAATAATTTTGGGTTCATCAAACTTCATTGTTGTTAATTATACAACAGTTGTTGACCTAATTGTATTTATTTAGATTTATTTGATCAACATTCCGTTAACAAACATTGATTAACTTTTCAATCGCAAATAAACTAAAATGTGATTTATCTGTTATTATTAAATTATTCTGTGCGATTGTGTGTCATTGCATGGTACACGCGACGACATATCAAGCTGTAGGTACATTGACGCCGATTCCCTTGTTCACAAACTAAACTAAATTTAAGTTCAATGAATCTTTTTCTCCTGCCGGATCAGCGGGATTGTCCGAAAGGGTTACCGCTACCCCGGAACATAAAGGCGAAGGAAGGAACATGGGTGGGTTTTAGTCAGTAAGAGTCTGACACTCCCTTCCGCTCCACCCAGAGCTAGTGGTCATTTGATGATTTCCCATCCGGAAAAAAAAAATGAATCTTTTTCTTTCTATTTCATTGAGAAAGGGAAAGAAGATAAATATTAGCTGTGTCCTATCAAATTAAGATACTCCATAGATAGTTTAGACGTGATTAAAAACATGGCTACTAAAAATACGTCAATTTACTTCAGGCGCTGACTAATAGAAAGAAAACGATGCACTGAACTTAAATCTGGTTTAGTTTGTGAACAAGGGAATCGGCGACATTTCCAGTTTTAGCTGACCTCGCATTGGTGGGCGTTTCGTACAATGAGAAGTCAGTTTATTCTGGAAAAGTATAGCTTAATATGTCGCCGTGCATACAGTCAACAAAAGAGATAACTAAATTTCATTCGAAAACATCCATCGGTTTCTTACTAAACTTCAACTATAACCGACGACCCTGCATACAATAATAATTTTGAAACATTATTTAATATCGTGCATTCTGATCAAAGAGTAGCTATATCATAAAGAATTGTGAAAAAACTGGTTTATAGCCAGAAGTGAATTTTCTCTTGACCTTTATTTTTATGGGACCTTTCACTGTTATCGGCAAAAAGTGGTGTACGTCTGTACACCTTTTATAACCCAGAAGAACCCATTGAGAATTTGGGCATTTCTGTACCCTTTATCGGAAGATATAATAAAATGGATTAAATAAATAGGCGACATAGTAATGAAAGCGTATTTGGGTATGTTTATGACATACCTACACATAGAGATCTGGAAACGTGAAAGAAAGAAAAAACAAGAAAAATGCGTTTATTGGCATTACAACAAAAACAAACACCTTAAAACTGTAAATGAAAGAAAAAAATACTTTTAATGCCAAAAGAGCCTCAGCTCTACATGATATCAGAAGGCCAATTCTCGTAATTTAAAACGTTCAAAATGTAGGGAAATTACAGGTATTTTTGACAGATTGAGACTGAGATCAGACTGTGAACGTTCTTAAAATTACGAGAATTGCCTCTCTGATGTCAATACAACTCACAAGGTCACTGCAGCCCACGAATGCCATACGTTGAAATAATAAACACAGGAAAAGTGCATTTGTCCGTTCTAATCAATTAACAGAATAAAATTTAAATTGTTAGTATAAAATAGATCATACAAAAACAAATAAAATGTTGTGATATACATGTGTGTTTAACTATAGTCTATGTCGTAATTACTTTCCCACCCGTAGGTTTAATGTCAATTGCACGTCATAAAACCCCACGGTCTATAAACTATGTGACAGTTAAATAGTTTCAACCTTAGTGTAGTTTTTTTTTTTTTTGGAAAAGTATTAAAGAGTAGAAGGTCGATAATACCTGAGTAGTATCGACTTTATCTATAGGTTTATATATTTTTGCATCATACTCGTACTAATTATTTTTACCTATTGTGGTATAGTCATGAATGTATACAAAATACAAGTATTTTTTGAAGCGTTACAGTGGAGTTTGTTAACACCCATCAATTTTCTCCATACGAAACTACCGTTTGGAAGGGGCAACTGGAATCAATTATATTTTCTTGTAAATCTTGATGTTCAAAAGTGCGTTTAATGTGCTTTGAAAAAAAAAATATTTGACTATGACTTTATACTTTTTACTACGATTCCCCAATCACTGTTATAGCTTGAACCACAACTAAGAAATACATTTTCGATACTCTTAATTCAATTGCATTTCCCAACGAGTACGCGGGCTTTAATGTATCAAGTGAGCGTAAAACCATAGCCCGCTGGTTTGTTTGTAAGTTCTGGCGTGTAATGCGGTGCGGTTATGCAGTAGCACTCGTAACCGTAATTATGTCAACAAAAACAAACGTAAATTGACGCAAATTGTACTGTTTTTATTATACGTCTCATAATTGGCTCATTACATTGTTAAAAAAAAACGAATTGGTTGGAGTTATTCTCACTGTGGAAATTATTGTCTTACTAGTACCCTGGAGTAGGTATGTATCTATTAATAAGTTCGGTGGAGTAGACTAGTCTTGGATTGGAGACCGCGTATCTGCAAGCGCAGTGTGAGACGACCCCAGCGACGATGGACCGACGACCTCAAAAAGGTGGCTGGGACAGACTGGATGCAATGGCGGAGGACAGGGTGTTGTGGCGCAGAATGGGAGTGACCAATGTCCAGCAGTGAACTGCGATAAGCTGAGTTCATTGAATAGGTTCAAAGTCCTCAAAAAAGAAACTCAGACCAAACTGAAGCGAATCTGGCGCAGGATTCGTGACAAAATTGGATGAGTTCAAAGTGGAATAGTCGCGTGTGCTAGTAATTATTTAACACGTTGACTGCCAGACAACAGACAGAATAGAAAATCTATTGCTGGGGGTCACCGGTGACCGCGGTGACAGTCAATGCCATAAACAATCGAAGCGAGCAGTCGAGGCCCACGTCCCACGCGGGGTTCGCGTCAATGTGGCCAGAGCTTAATAGGTAATCATAATGATTGCAAAGCAGATAACTAAATCGCGACATCAATTCTCTCCCCAAACTTCACTTCAATCGTATTTACAACAGCATCCTTTTCCCTGAACAATGAAAACTTGTAGACGAAACAATAAATCTAAAGGTACACAAACCAAACTTGTATTATCTTCGATATTTTTGTGTAGAATATTACAGAAAGTTTTCAGTTCCCTATAACAAGTTCCAGAGTCCCAGACTAAATACTCAAGAGACATTTAAATCTAAGTCAAGTTTTTCTCTGACTACGAGTACGAACAATTTAATGTCCGGGCTGTCCCGGAACGAAAAACTTTATGTAATTGATGTTATTAATGTTATTTACCCCGTTTCCACTTATTTACTCCTAGTTCAGTTTAAAGCAACTGCCACAGTTTGGTTCAAAGGAAATTAGTAACTTTTTAACAAGAAATTAAATAAAACTTTAATTATGATACGACTAAAATTCTTACTTGGAAGTTATAGTTGCAGATTTAATAAAGCGTTTTTAATAATAGTGGGTGTCTTTAAGACTTCTGGAAATAAATAGTACCTGCCGGCCTATTCCTTAAAATTTTCACCGTGAAAACTAAGGTGAAGTTAACTGTCATTCCACCTGATGGTAGGGATTGACACTATCGACAACAATATAAATAATACTCAACAGTTCTTCATTAACTGGGAATTATTAAAAATGTATTAAGTATGATGAGAGGAGGCCTGTGTCCCAGCAGTGGGAACATTATAGGCTGATTATGTTATGTAAGCGTGATGACGTGTTCTGAATGGAAATTTTCCAGGGAAAAACACATCGAATACATTTAGATTTATCCAGCAATGCAGCAACTTGAAACGGTCGCAAAACAGTGAAGGAAAACATCGTGAGGAAACGGGCATTTCCTAGAACCAAAAATTGGAAGACATGTGACATCCACCAACCCGCACTGGGCCTGCGTGGTGGATTACGGCCCACTCCCTCTCACCGAGAGGAGGCCTGTGTCTCAGCAGTGGGAACATTATAGGCTGGTTATGCAGCAACTTTGTAAATCCTATAAAATCTTTTTAAATGCAATGACATATGACTTATTTAATAACACGAAACTCTACTTAACATTACCTTTGTGGATTATTCGACTGTGAATATCGAATTATCAGTCTTGAATTAAACCATTACCACCATGTTAATATATATTAATAATAATGGTAAAGTGTTTATAAATGTGTATTTACCTATGGTACGTATTACCAGTAACATTAATATTTGATACGATAAAAGAGATATAATGTCTCGCCACAATATTTCGGCACAAAACTCCAAGCAGAACTGTTCCTTAGGAGGAAGAAGCGATAACAATATAAAATACTGAATTTTTGAGTGAAACCCATTTGAGTAGCTGCAAGATACCATTCTCAGCTCAGCCCCTAAGGGATAACATTAAATGTTATAGCTCCAAAACTTCCTTAAAGAATATGCTTTCGAACTGGGGAAACTCCATCAAAGTCAGTTCACGGGATTAGTTTACACAAGCACATGTAAGCAGTCTTGATTGCATTATATCGTGAGGAAAAACTGAGATGAATATGTGGTTTTATTCGTGTGTTAACCACCCCTTCCACACGTCATCGTAATATATTAATATGTATTGGAAGTGTCAGAGCCGTACGGGAAATTCCGATCACGCATCTTGTAAACGTACGTAATACACCTCGCGATTGGACCTGAGTTATATTATGAAATTGATACACCTTCATAAAATGAAACCGTTGGCACACGTGCGTCATATGTTCGGTAAAGTTGGACCGAAACGAGGTTTAGAGGAAATGCAAAGTTGTGAAGTCCGCACAATAAAAAAGCTTGCCCCGTCAAAGCTTGCCAACAACAGCGCGAACTACAAAATCCGATACAAAACAACAAGTCCAAGTTACGTGGCGTAAAGTATGTCCCTCAGGACATATCCGCGAACAAAACTCTAAAATCGCGTCGATATCTTTGAGCAAAAACAAACCCGGCGGCCAGGGGCGGGAGTTGTCATGGAGCCGCGTAGTCAGCGAGAAATGGAGTAACCCATTTTAAACTAGAATGAATTGCACGTCGTGGACTGCAGGTTCGCTGGAATGCTGCCCACTGACAATACTTTACGTATCGACACACAGATTTGCCAACGTGTTGGCGCTATTGTAGAGAAGCATGTGAGAATCAACATTTGCTATCGTTTATTAAAGGTAAACTAATGTCTTTACAGAGTATTTTATTTATTTATCAACCTTACAACTATCATTACAGGCCTTAACATAATGCGACAGTGTAGTTATTAACTTAAAATTAACTTATATAACCTTATATACCTAACAACAAATATATAACTTTTAACTTACATAACTAACTATATTTAATAAAACTCTTGCGAATTCACTCAATAAGCACATAAAAATTTCCAGTCTCTCATGGACTTCGTTTCCCACACTGATTGTTCGAGTGAGGGGTGCTTTCGCCTGGGCACGCCACAATTGCGGCGATAAGTCCTCTCTTTGAGGAGTGGCTGAAGAGGCGCCACGGCGCCCTCACCTTCCGCCTGACGCAGGTCCTCACCGGACACGGTTGTTTCGGGAGGTTCCTGTTCAGGATGGAGGAAACGCCAGGGTGTCACCACTGTGTGGATCGCCCGAAGGACACGGTGGAGCATACGGTGGAGGTCTGCCCGGCTTGGGCGGAGCACCGCCGCGTCCTCGTGGCGGCGATCGGCGGCGGCGATCTCTCGCGTCCGGCCCTGGTCCAGGCCATGGTACGGAGCGAGAGTGGATGGGAAGCCGTCACCTCCTTCTGCGAAGCAGTAATGCTCACAAAGGAGGAGGCGGAGCGTGTGAGGGAGAGGCAATCTCTGCGCCTTCACGCCCCTAGTCACCGCAGGAGACGCCCTGGAGGTCGGGAGTCACCAGCCGACTCCCGGCCACCGTAGGCGCGGGCTTGCGTGCAAGGACCAGGCCCGAGTCAACGGCGCGTTGTGTCACGCGCGCCTCAAAGAGATGTCAGCACAAACTGACGGGGTCCGCTAGGGCCGATGCCTGCCAGGGCCGCGGGTTGTTCGAAAGAGATACCGTGGTCCCCGGCATAGGCAACTGAAGGAACACGAGTGGGTTTTAGTCAGTAAAAGTCTGACACGCCCTACTGCTCCGCCCAGAGCAAGAGAAGTCATATGACGATGTCCAACCCTGAAAAAAAAAAAAAAGGGGTGCTTTCGCCCAGTAAGTAGATTGAGCGTACCAACGAGCGGCTATTGTTGTCTATTGGTGTCTTTAGTTACTTGGGTTCTTGGAGCAATAGGAACTTATAAATTGCTCCAAAGTCAACATAATATCAGCCGTAAACGATCGAATCGAGCTACATACTCGTAACATACCGCTTTAAAAGCAGTCATCCAATTAGAACCAATGAACTACGATGAGCAATTTCCAAAATATGCTAAATTAGTTAGATGAACGTGAAGCCCGTGTGTACACCGTGGAGCGGCGGCAGACACGCCCCGGTAACTGGGCACAAACTACCGCACCAATATTGACTTTTGCTCCTTGAAACTTCCTCATTGTGTCCCTAATTACAATTTTTATTCAAACTTCTCCCTACCGGATTATCCTCGCATCATCGGCTACACTCGTAGAAGTATAGATAGAAATTCCTATAGACCATAATTCGGTTCAAGATATTTATAAGAGCCGCTCGTGGCTAAATGATAGCAGCCACACGGCTCAACCGAAGGTTAGGCTACGTATGCGATTAGTTCGTAGATGGGTGACCATCCATTACATATCGAGCCCCTCCGTTATTCGGAAAGCACATTCTACTATTGGCTAAGGCTGTCATTAGTACATCTTGGGACAATCGTTACAGCCGGTCGATTCTGTAAAAATCTCAAGTGAAGTGAGCTTGATGTGAGCTGTCAGTAGTGTCATTCCCTAGCATTAGTTGGAATGACAGCTCACTCCACGCTCACTTCACCTAAGTTTTCACGGTGAGATGGTTACAGAATCGCACTGCTGGTAGTCAAAGCTCAAAAAGTCTGTTGTATCGTGTTACCTAGTAACTGGATTGTGGAGATCAGATAGGCAGTCATTCCACGTAAAATACTGGTATTCAGTTGCATCCAGTTAGACTGGAAGCCGACCCCTACATAGTTGGGAAAAGGCTAGGCAGACGGTTGAAGATACTAGCAGACAATAAATTAGAACTAATGTTCTAATCCATCTTTCCAAAAAAACAAACCTTTTGTTTGGCGTTCGATGCAAATTTGTAGTAATACAATTTGAATCCAATGCAAACTTACTCTGGGCCAGAGTAATAGACGCTTCCAAAGCAATTAGAATATTATTACGCTAAACTATAAGGCTAAACCTTTGTTTAATCAAATTGTAGTATTGGTTTAGGTGGAATTTGACCGTGTTTAGTTCGGATTTTGCATTCGAAATTCTTGCATAGTTTAAGTAATGTTCGCGTAAACACACAAGTTCTCAGAATATTATAGTCGAACGATGCACATTATATAAATATACGAGTATGTACATATAAACGATATCTCTCATCATTCATCAATGAGCATCCATTGCCACAAACCAAAATAGGATACTTCTAACATTTAACAGATACCTACTATCGTGAACAAAAACAAAACACTGTATCTTAAATCTTAAACTACATCCTCCAACAATTTGCGTAAACGATGCCCACGCACAGACACCATTTCGTCGTGTTACAGATAATTAACGCATCCCGCAGCCATTTTATAACAACTAATACGAACTAATTCCGTCTGTATTTAAGCCTGATGTACACGAACTCACTAGAAGATGCTTACTTCTTAAGTAAGCATCAAATGAGTACCAACTACATATATATCGTCATTGGTTATTGTGTATATTGTCGTTGTGTACTATATTTTTATTATCCGGTCATGTTGGATTGCCGTTCCATTGGACTATGAGTGTGAGGGAAGAGACAGTGAACCTCTGTCTGCGCACACACTTGTTTTGTGCACATATCTCCTGCGCCGATGGCTGGTCTCTGCAGAGATTGGCCGCCACGGCCGAAATTCGGTCCGTAGGACTATTATTATAATGTAATTGGTAGTTTGATTTAACCTTCAAGAAGTGAGTATCTCACCCGCCACTGTGTACACCCGCCTTAACCTATCTTCCATACACTGTGTGTCTGTGACATTATGTCTGGAAACTTCGAACACAATGGACTCCCAATGCTTTCTTGTGCGGTTTGAAGCTAACGATTAATGAATGGACCCGGAACTTAATCTATCTGATCTCCTAGTGTGTTGTCACCGCTTCCAACTAAAGCAAATTTTACATTGGTTTAAGATTAAATAATATATTATACCTAGTAATACAATTATATAAATAAATGGTTGCATTCGGGAATATGCTTCTATTTCGAATACACAAATTACATTTCATCCGGAAAACATGATATTATCAACAAATAGAAAGCTACGCTGCGTGAGTTTGCCCATATTTCCTGAACGAAATCCTTACCCTGAATTTCCCTTTGTATAGGTACCTACATAAAATACACACCAAAAAATGAAGATTCTAAAAATGGACAGCAAACGCGAATTCAATGTAACAACACTAACATCAAATAAACCAAATATTCGATATCTTCCCCAATAATAATTACACACGCCTCGTCGTTAATCACCGCGCTAATCACCAAAAAATAATATTCGTGTAGGTACAGCAGTGTATCAAATCATGTAATCGCATCTATCTTCAATAGTAAGTAACAATCACTCCAGTAGTCCATTTGATTGATCCTCACCGAATTGGTATCCGGCTTGAGCCAATAAAGATCTTTTTGCCAATTGGATGGGATCAAGGAGCGACCTGGATGTCGACGACCGGGGCAACACTCGACGCCGCAACTGAACTTTGATTATTAGCTTTACATTTGTCCTTCTAACAATTCCCCCTATCATATTAAACGGTGGTTAATTGATAAGCAACCATCTTTTAAAATGTACAAAGTTTTATTCGGCCACGAAACCAAAATATGCAGTGTATTTACGATAAAACACGAACACTTCTAAATGGAAATTCCGGAGTAGGTTCGTTAACAAGGCAACTTTATTCATTAGCGTGTATTGTCTACCGAATTTATTCGTCAGGTCGAACACGGCTTAACTCTGACAACATTTTCTGCTCCTTGAGACTTTACTAAGGCAAATACTTTCATCGAATTTTGTTTATCTTGCAGACGCAGAATAGTAACTTTACTCGTAATGTAACAAGAGTTTAATAACTTCCTCAGATACGGTCTGTTAGACAAATTTTATTTATTGATACACTAGCTGCGCCCCGCGGTTTTACCCGCATAAGTTTCCATCCCGTGGGAGTATCGGGATAAAAAGTATCCTTTATGTTGATCCTGGTTATAAACTATATGTGTCATCCAAATCCGTTCAGTACTTTTTTGCGTGAAAGAGTAACAAACTTCCATCCATCCATCCATCCATCCTTACAAACTTTCACGTTTATAATATTAGTAGGAAGGATAGAGGAAGTAGTATGTTACAATTGAATGTAGTTGACTTTCAATGGTTTGCAAAATTGAACCCTAGAGTAATACAAGACATAATCATAGTGTAAAAGTAGACATAATATAGTGCTAGGTAGCATAAAGCTCTTTGCCGAGGTCCACCCAATTCGTAAATATTAATACCGGTTTAATAAACGCCGGCTTTTTACGGACACGAAATTTGACAACCCTTTGGGTTTTTTTAGATCACAAAGTCCCATTTTATAACATCGTATTTTATATTTTGAATTTATATAACATTTATTACCTTTTAAGGCTTTTCCGATAACAAAAGAGAGGGACAGGGAACAGGGAGTTTGAGTTACAAAACCAATGAATGCCTTTGTGAATTATCTTCTCGTGTTTCTGTGTTATCAAATCTTTCCAATTATTAGTGTCATGTAGAATACACTTTATTACAAACTTCGGTTACAAGCAATATCGTATTTCTCACGATAAGTAGTGAGAAAGATACTGTTTCAGACTCGTAACTGATAAGTTACCAGTCTGAAATGTACTGAAACGGTATTTTACCAGCGTTATGTATTAATCATTTTATGAAGGAGCTAAGTATGTAGAAGAAAAAATGCATTGTTGGAATACTGCTCCCCGCGGCGACGCATTTTCTAAATACGTTCCTTACTCGTTTGAAAAGCGAGCGGACGACACCTTTAATCCTGAAATCTTGATAAACCTGGAATGGTCTGAAGAAATAAAATACGATGTAACAACCTACATTCAGGTTTCTACAAATAAAGAATCTGTATCTAAAAAAACGTGCCGCTCGTGTTTTTGAATACACGAGCGGCATATTGTCGGCGGCTGTGCCGTGTGTATAAACTCTATGTTCTATGTTATGGGATTGATTTCCGCACTTAGTCCTTCAGGTGGACCATTGTACGTGGGCCATGGCGGCCGTCGGTGGTTATTCCAACCAGCCCACCTCCCTCCAGAAGCTTATTAGGTCTCCTGGTCTGTTAAGAACATCTGTGTATGATCTGGGTGTCCCGAGGGTTTCCGACCTAATCTGGGTGATGCCTGTGCACTCAAAGGGCACTTGCGCGACGGTCTCATCAGCCTCCATGCAGGCTCTGCACAGGGGGCTGTCCGTTATACCTATCGTGTGTATAAACTCTAAATAAGTATTAGTTATAATATTACCTTGTGGGGCTTGTGGTTAAGTAATAACAGCCGCACGGGTCGATCGATCAGGTTAAGCTACACTTGCCGCGGTTGGGTGACCATCTTTATATGTAAATCCGTTGGTCCCGGCTGTAATACGTGGATCTTTGACAGACGTTACGGGTCGTCAGAAGCCCGAAAGTCTTAAAACCAGTCTTACCAAGGGGTATCGTATTACCCAGTAACTGGGTAAAAACTAGGTACTAGGTGCTCAGTTGCGTCCGTTTAGACTGGAAGTCGACTCAACGTAGTTGGGAAAAGGCTAGTCAGATGATGAGTGATTTATTAGCTATTTATTATCCGCTCAAACTCAAACTTTTATTGCACTGTGCGATAAAAATGAGTATTGAAGCTGTATCAATATTTGCATTGTTGTGATGTAACTACATAGGTAAGTAGGTACCTCATTATTGAGGTTCTTTCACCAGTCCGCCCGCCCTAATTTATATGCTTTTCTGAATTAAATGCATCGCAATTATATTTTAAATTGTTTTAACAATGACGAAGCGACTAATTAACTTCTCATATTCTACCTGAACACAGTTAATTGCACTTAGTATTTCAAAATATGGTAAAAAAAAATACCATGACTTTACAAATACATAAATAAAGTAACCGCAAGTGTCGTCTAATACGACATGCGCGATTTAACACGTCATGTCGTATCCGATAAAATATCGAAAAAGTTGTTGAGACCCACGTATAAGTTCCATTCAAGCGGTTTTCACGTTCAGAAATTCGTCAATGCGTATTTAAAACATAAAGAATGACAACTTGGTAAACTTTTTGACGATTCTAAAGAATTATTTATTTTATTTTGAAGAAATGTATACTGAAAAGCTTGTCAGATCTTTGATTATTGTCTTCACCTTTAGTTCATAGATTTATTCTCATATATGCAAGCAACATATGCATTTGTTTGCAAGTAGCGGGCTGAATTTTAAGAAAGGAGAATGAATAAACTCCTTTGAACTGAGGTGACATGGCTGACTGACATGTAGAATATGGCCCCATCTGCCATCTGTTCTGCGAACAATGTGCCCTGCCCACTGCTACCTAAGTTCGTCATTTCTTCGGGCTACTTCAAGCTTTGTCGGTTACCTCGGATATACGGATCTCTTCATTTTAGAAAGGATCACCTAGGGTAACTGCAAGCATAGCCCTGTCCAACGCCCTTTGGGTGACTTTTAGCCTACTAATGAGGCCCATTCTGAACGACCACGTTTGAGTCCGATAGGTCATCACTGCCAACACGCACCGGTAAAAACTTTCGTCTTGAGACACTGTGGTATGTGAGTCGAGAAGATATTCCATATCTATAGATTTCTCTAAGCCCATACATTTTCATAAATTGAAAAAACATATTTTAAACTTTCCAAAGCTTATACGTTTACTTATATGTTTTAGTTATAGAAAGTTTAGTACTTGTTGACTTATTTCGGAAAGATATCTAACTAAGTTTCCTACCCAAATACGGGTTACACAATTTTAAAGACCTAAATGTGCCGATAGAACTTAACTTTATTTTTCTTTCTTCACTTTTCTTTTTCTTAAGTAGTCACTTTGCAACAGCAAAAGAAACCTCGTATTTTTCTGTTCAAAATGACTTAAAGATAACCAGTAAGGAGCCTAATAATAACTTTTAGTAATAAAACTGAATGAAAAGACGTTCGAAATTGAAGCAAGTTCCTTTGATGCGCGCCGGATCTGTCCCGCCTCATTGCGCAATATCCCGACAATTGAACCGTGAAAAGCATCGAACATTTTAAAATTTCACTATGCGCTTTTCCTTAAAACTTGCATGCTAATTACTTGATTAATCACTGCAGATTTTATTAAAATAACGCAAGCATATTAAATTCACGGGTAATATTCTCCGGGAAACTCCTGCCAAAGGTATTGTTTGCTTCCCGGCTGTTCTTGTTCATAAAATGTATAATAGGTATCCTAAAACAACATCACTTAGCTTTTAGAATACAAGTTTCTGGTTTGCGTTACGAGTTTCCGAAATAATTAATTACAAGTAGTGCATGTCTGACAAGCCAAGACTTATTAGGTAAGTATGTACCAAATATTTGATAAACGGTTGGTTAGATAACCTTAACACACATTTCAGTCATATCTGACTAGACTGAGAGCTGACTCTAACAAAGTTAGGTTGCTATCCTAGACTATTGCGATTTCGAAGAAAAAATAATTAACTTCTATAACACCACTCTATTTATATAAAAGGACAATAAAAATGAGTCACTTCAACGCACGAAGATCAGTCGCTGATATTAGATTTCTTAAAAAAGCACTTAAGAAAGACTTGATGGATCGACCAATAATATTGTAGGACCCATCTCACTGTTTTATAACATTGTAAGTCAACATTACCTAGCCGATATTAAAACGTGGAGTTCGACATAAAGACAGTTTTATTTGATATTATTACATGAGATATGCAAGAATCCATTATTCATGAGTCCACAAAGTATTAGAGACTAGTTTGTATGCCCACACTGCGAAAATATTAGGTATAGTTACCACTTGTTTGCTGTCCACAGCAGGTGGGTCCTTCCAAGTATATTAAGTACTCTTATTCTTCGCTAGACTAGACAAGACTCACGCACATATTTACTTATATTGATGGCCGGGTACCTACAGATTGGTGAAAAGTATAATAAAATGTAACACACGGTGAAACAAATTTACCTGGTTCTTGTGTTACATTTCATTTTACATTGCATCGATTAGGGCTGCTAATTTGTGTTATATTTCATGTTGCATTTCAGCAATCTGTACCCGACATTGGACACAAAAAAAGCGGCACTATAATCTAGAAAGCGGACTATTTCGATTGGGTGGAACGCATATATTTTGCCTTTAACGTCTCACAAATGAAAGTTGATTGTGCGGTTCGGGGAAGTGCTATTGAAATCAGTGCTCTGAGTGGAATACCTCGATTTTAATACCCTATGTGGTAGATGCTTCTACCACATAGGGTATTAAAATTGCTTTTGCTTCCACGCCGAGGGTGAGTATAAGTCCAAACTACGCAAACATGTCGGCGTCGCCTGTGGCTACGTACAGCGATAACATATTAGGCAACTAGGCTTTAACATCGTAACATTGCATAATTATTACTAGCTAGTTAGTAAACTGGAATTTAGATATACAATTATCAGAGTTTTTAACCAGAATGTAATTTCAGGTTTACTTTGATTTCAACCAAAAATTGACCCACTACAGGAACGTAGCTCTTACGTATACAAAGAAAGAATGGGCATTGATAAGCACGTTTGCTCATTGCGTGTTGGAAAGGATGATAATGAAGTAAGCAAGGAGAAAGGAAGGGAATTCCTTGTCGTAATGTGTTTCCTGATACCTTGAATTGAAAACTTGGAAATTTGCAAGCCACAAATAAATAATTATTGGACAAATGCTAGTCTATCCTATTAAAAAACAATGATGTGACATTCAAATAACTTTTAAAATAACATAACATCAAGCCTGTAATCTCCGAAGAGTTAGGCAGAGGTGTAGGTATAGTACTGGCGCATACATTTCGCCAGTTATGTTAAAGTTCACATAATGGGGGCGAATCTGAATTTCTCAGTATTCATTCAGAATTTCTGAGAAATTCCTGATGGAAAAACCGATTAACACTTTGCACGACCCGAGAATTCAACCCAATACCTCATAGACCAACGAGGCACCGATACAACGACGGACTTTTAAAATATGTCTCACAAAATATAAAAATAACATAGACGGTAGGTATGATATCGATATGCCCTTAGATAGCCCTTAGATTCAGGTAATATCAATATTTCACGCAAATCCAGCACCGTTTAACCTTCAAAACTGTCAGACCTCTGGATCAGGGATATTTGCATGAAGGGTTAAGTTAGGGCCGACGAGATGCCTTACATAATTATGTGCTCTCTAAAGTATAGACGTTGTAGATTTGGAACTGGGGTCATTCACCCAATACACCCATCGATATGTTTAATTTTTCAAATAATCTATATTATTTCATTAGGTTATTTATGGGTTGCTTAATTGTTGCAAGCGGATCACACGTTCAGGTCCTGGAAGGATTACGTCAAATTACAAGTCTCGCTGTATTTTTTGCCTTTAAGTTGTAAAATTCTCCAATTTATCAACGATAAGGACACTTTGTATCTCGTAGTGACCAAAGATCCTCAATTTACTTTAAACTTAACCTGGAATAACATCTCCAATATACGAGTATTTACAGAAACCTGTGACAAACGTTTTTTTTTTTTTTTTGGGATGGGAAATCATCAAATGACCCCTCCCGCTCTGGGTGGAGCGGAAGGGAGTGTCAGACTCTTACTGACTAAAACCCACCCATGTTCCTTCCTTCGCCCTTTATGTTCCGGGGCAGCGGTAACCCTTTCGGACAATCCCGCTGACCGTGACAAACGTTTACATCGCAATTAAGCTTGTTGAACATAAACAGTGTAACCAAACAATTTGACACAAAAACACACATCTCATCTAGTTATTCGAGCCAAAAGAAAGATCGTATCATTAATATGAAGACGTGAAACTGTCAACAGCAGGGATCACAAACAAACAACGCTGAATAAAATTTGGCAAAGTAGGTACTTACAAAGGAAAGGGTAAGAACTATACAATGTTTTAGGTTAAACTACGTGTGCTGTACATTATATCTAACTAAATACAGACTCATTGAACAAACAACAAGCAATCTCAGACTTAGGTGAGGCTTGGGGCCTGCACCCACTGGAAATATAACTTAATAGTATGACAATAAAATTGAAATTTCAACGGCAACGATGCCGCGGTATCCTTAGGCATCATCATTTCAATTTCAATTTTGCTGACATACAGATAAGTTATATTTCTATTTGTCGCACTAAAACCTCTTGCCATGTCGTACCGTCAGTGGGGCGGGTCCTTAGGTTACAAACAGGCATTTAATGCCCGTTTGCACTAATCCTAAAACATCTCTCAAATTGACACTTCAAAGTCGTTATGACCTCATCTCCCGTGTTGCAACAACTTTGGAAACCGATTAAGTACTTCCTATGTATTGCCATACTTGGCATATGAGTTGCCGAAGTTGCCGTTAGTGTAAACGGACATTATCCTGAAGCCAAATGTTTAGCTTTGATGTCATCGTCATCATTCTCCCACCCTTATCCCAATTTATTTGGGGTCGGCGCAGCATGTCTTTTTCTTCCATGCTTCTCTTTTAGTTCCCACCTCGGTAATCACTCCCTTTCTAAAAACCGAGGATCCATAAATCACTACATATTTTCAAGAGTCTACTTTCGCGAGGTAGTCGGAAAATCTACTTAATATTATCACATTACCTGCCACTGAGATGTTCCAAGAATTACCTACGAACGCCTTAGGTATTTTATTCTATCATTGAAATGTATGTTCCTACACTACAAAAACATAATAACGAATATGTGTATTGTTGTTAACGGGGAACCCTACTTCGATAACCGAAGCGATAACCTTTAACCATTTCTATTCGGAAACAAACCTATCTTAGTTCCAGTGTGACGTAAATAAAGTGTTTATATCGGTAGTGCGGTGGTGTCATGGGTTTATGACGTCATAAAGCCGGTTTAACGGAAGTGAGTTCACCTGTCTTTGCTAAGCTTTGGGCGCAACAATGTCTTATGAATATTTAGCTTAATAATAAATTATTGTAATCCGTGTTAAATGATAAATGATTTTACTTCTGTAAGTAGGTTCTACAAAGACTTTTATACGTCAATCATATTTTTTAAACTGGAAGAGGTCGGCTTTTCCTGTCTGACTACTCTGAGAAGAAAGGCTGAAGCTCAGAGGTTACGGTCTCTTTTAAAGTCCAGACATAATCTTGGTCAGATCATGTGAAGACCATGTAGATTGGTATCTGAAGTGGTATTTTGACGCAAAAACCACACAGATTGAGTGGACCTGTCTAGTCAGTGCATTGTCAGACTTCGGTTTTTTTATGACGACTGTTACTGGATGTCACCTAAAAATTACCTCACGAAAGTAATACCTCAACAGCCGCGTATCGGTCCGCGGTCGCCGATTGTGAAAACGTGTGAAAAACAAAGGATAATCGGCGGCGGCTTTTTTTTTTTTTTTTTTCTGGTGGGAAATCATCAAATGACCCCTCCCGCTCTGGGTGGAGCGGAAGGGAGTGTCAGACTTTTACTGACTAAAACCCACCCATGTTCCTTCCTTCGCCCTTTATGTTCCGGGGTAGCGGTAACCCTTTCGGACAATCCCGCTGACCCGAAGTTGTTTTTTCATACATTTACTACAGGACGCATTTTGGTGTGAACGCGGCCTACGTGGACAATTAATTTTTGAGTTGCAAGATATTTGGAAGGAAGGCTTAAGTTACGGGTAAGATTGCAGGTATTTTTATTTTAGGTATAAAAGTTTGAAGAAATTCACCCTAAGTATACTTACAGGGTGGTAAGGATATCAACGCACAAGCTTGGATGGATGCCATGGATTCAGTACATGATTCTGGACCCTCTGCATGGAAACTTTTCGAAGCTTATTAAAAAAAAATGCTCTTTCCTACAAAAGTGCTGTCAAAATATATGGAATAGATTTTTTTTTTATAAACGCGCTAGCAATCATGTGATGAATTTATGGTATACAGTTCCTACCACCCTGTATAATTATTTCAACTCTTCACACAAAACTGACAGTCGTCACTGATCATATAGCGACTACCATGAGCATATAAACGTAAATCAATAAGAATGACAGCTGATCGTAAAAGCAAACATTAATATCCCCAGCCCTTAGCGCACGCACTACCATATAATTTTATTAGTCATGATTTATATAGTTTATTGCATGAAAACACCATTGTATACCATGAATTAAATATATTTGTTAAGCTCGAATGTCTCATACGCATGTTGAGTAGAACTGTAAGCCGAAATAAAAGAAAATACATTTATTTAGCATAGACTAAAATACACACAATACACCAGATACATACATCAGATAAAAACAAATAAAAAGTGTAAAGTCCGATGTAAGAAATTAGCAGGAAAGAGTGCCTCACGGCTGCGCCAAAAAGGCCCAGTTCTGCAAAACTCAATTGCTAGAAGAAATACTAGAAATGCTAGAAGTAATTAATAGTCGAAGGTAAGCCGTACCTACAGTCAATGTAGTAACTGATTGTTTAATAAAAGACAATCGAAAACTTAGAGACGACAAAAATGTTTTATTATCACAGAAACGCGTGCACTTATAAAAGGTAAGCAGTCTACCGCTGGATTTCCTTAGGCATGTTGTGAAATCAAATCTTTTCAAGTATGTTTTTAAACATACTGGAAAATATTAAATGCAACTCGGTCTATCTAAGTTAAGCTAAATATTTAGGTCACTAAAGTTCTATTCCGGGTGCAATAGATTCCGCTACTTCTTATTGCAACCCTGAATGCCTTTACGTAGCCAAGATTTCTTACTAGGTCCTTCCGTTGGTTCACAATTTGCTTGCACCAGATACCAGATAGGTTGGATTTCTATGTCTGAAATAAAATTAGCGGATTGTCTGATTATGTGACCACACGTGAGTACCGAAACGCACACTGTATCCAAAATTTAAATCTCCGTATCCACAAATGGGATTATCCCAATAAGCTATGCGGCTAATCTGAGTGGTTAGGAAAATGAATGAATTTAAGAAATAATACACAAACTTGTTACTTGCTAACTTAGCAACACTTCCCAGAAAAATCCATAATGTGTCTATTCAATTGTAGTGGTGATTTGTCGGTAACTTCCGAGGTTAGCTCGAAAACAGACGACGACGGAAACTTCTCTTTATAATATGTATAAGGGACTGATGTATTTGGGGTATATTTTCCTTTCCTTTGCTTACAGAAAGTCGCTAACGTAGTAGGTACCTTGTCTGGTAACTACGTCAAAGGGTTCTGTTTTGTGAAACAAGAAATCTCGTATGACGATCTTGTTTTGTTTCTGTTAATTCATTTGAAACATTTCATGTATTCAATCAGTTTTCTCATCACTTCCTCAGGCAACAAAGAAACAATCTTTTAGTCCGAACGATTGCTCCCAAATCTACCAGATGGAACTGAATTTTTCTTTGTTTATACGACGAGCGCCGTGTTGTTTGTCGTGAAAATATAGTAACAATCTACTTTTATAAGAAAACTTCTGCGACTGTCTTAATTGGACGATGTACTTTTATATATAAATACCTACTTCTTAAGTACTTGTTCACCTATTGTGTCGCTTCCATTTTCTTTCATTAATGTCGCAAATCAAGGTTTTACTGAGATTACGGCACTTTTGTTATAACTTCCGCAAAACACAATTAGTACGTCTACGGTAATTTACGTTTTGACTTGCGTGTTTACTTAGATTACCCGGCTATAATATAATTGTGTTTGATTTGTTCAGGCGTAACCCAGATTAGAACATAAACGCTCGAGTCATGGGTGACTCGAGCGTTTATGTTCTAATCTCAGATCTGGGAAAGATCTGGGGATCTTTTGAAAATGCTATCAACAGACCAGGAGACCTCATCAACGAGGAGGCAGGTGGGCTGGTTGGAATAACAACGACTGTCGCCATGGCCTACGTACAATAGTCCACCTGAAGGACTAAGTGGAACCAAATCCTCTAACGTAGATCACCGAACAGTGATAATTACCTACGTTGGCGATGAGTGAAAATAAGAGCACAATCGTGCTTTTTTATTTTAGAAGAGATATCAAGATTACTGACGTTGCTCGAAAAGCCCCCAAGCTGAATGGAACTGGGCCGGCTACGTCTTCCGTATGCCCAATGAGCTGTGGGCCAAAATAAAAACTACGTAGAGCCCTGACACAGCTAGAAGGCTTCGCGACTGACCCCGTAGAAGATGGCGGGACGAGCTGGAGAAAACCAACAACCAGTGGCCCACTTTAGCCTTGGGTCGAAAGAGCAGGAAGTCATGGAGAGGGATGGCCTTTGCCCAGCAGTGGGATGGTCCAGACTAACAGTAACAGTAAGTGATATCAAGCTTATAATTTTCACAAAAAAACATATATTTGTGTATGTCGATTAGATATCCACGTCGATGTTGATAAGACTCCAGAACGCGTAGCATGACCGAAGAATAGACAAAATGACAGATTGTAGAAAGATTACTACCGTCTTAAGCATGGCGCTGAAGAGTAGAAATGTTTCTATTCTTCAGTCGACAAAAGTCTACAAAGGCAAGCGTGATGACCAATTTTTTCTATTTTTGACACTTGGGGGGTAGAAACATTCCTTTTCAGCAAATGTCAAATAGTCTACATCACATTGGACTTGGACAAGAATCTATATTGAATTTTAAATTTGCTCCCCTTTGGAAAGAATAAATTTGTCATAGAAACGCGTGTGGTCGTAGAAACGCCAGTTTACGGTTCGCCCTGTGTTCGGGCAGAAGAGATGTCGAGCTGGATAGAAAGAACTTTGTCTATTCCTGGTAGAATAGAAATAGAATTGGTAAACTTGGTTGAAGAAGTACATTATTTTTTATAACACTAACATAGAGTATTTACATGATTTCGGCCTTCTTTGGAATGATTGTAATAAAAGTAATAACATTATATTCTAACTAGCAATTTCTTTTGAATATTGCCGTAGTCAATCTACTTTATGTAACGTAATCTGATCCAGACATAGTAATATTTACATAATATTGATTTATTAATATAATACGAACGATTTGTTGATGTTATTGAAATTAGATTTATCGTATATTTATTGGAGAGCAACCAGTTTTCTATTGAGAAAAGAAAACTCCTAACTGTATCTATTGTGATTCGTAGTTCACCGCTGAACAAAGGTGCTTTTCACAGCTCAAATAGTTCGTTTTTATTCTCTCATGTACTTACATTCTTTGTATTTTCTTTTGGTTTAATATGGAGAAACTTCTGCGCCACGACTGCAAGAACTCAGAGAGACTAGTAGAGATTGGTTGGTTGATTGCGATTACGAAGTGGTGTGCGCTTTACTTGTGGTAACCAAGTGTGAACACACGCTGTGAATGTGTGCTTGAATACGAGTAGCGTCAGCACATAACATGCACACGTGTGTGTGTGCATGTTATGTGTTCCGCATTACCATTGATTCAGACGGTACCGACCGGTCCTGTAGGTACCTATTTGAAAGTCAAGCCAAACCAATAGCTTCAGTCAACAGCTTGCTGCAGCTGGGCTTCACCTCAAAATATATATCAACACCAGCACCGTTCAAATCGATCGGCCTCGTGGCCACCATTTGTCTGCATAAGCTTTCACAAACACTATGACGTTGAGAAACGTGCCGTCAATTTGCGCCCAAAGTCGTCCCCTTATAGCTAGCTAAGCACTTAACGTGAGCTACAGATTAACTCGGCAATACAACACGTGTAAACCCCCGTAAACAAAACTTTTCACCGCCGTGTGAGTTGTGACAGACAAACAAAACTGTCCGTTAAACGTTAACCTTTAAGGGGAATGCGCTTCAGCGAGATTGTCCGAAAGGGTTACCACTACCCCGGAACATAAAGGGCAAAGGTAGGAACATGGGTGGGTTTTAGTCAGTAAGAGTCTGACACTCCCTTCCGCTCCACCCAGAGCGAGAGGGGTCATTTGATGATTTCCCATCCGGAAAAAAAAAATAAAAAAGGGGGAATGCGCTAGGTAGCCCGCAAAATTCGAATGTATTTACGTTTTTTGCAATTTGCAAGTCAGTGTCAGTTTGTATCTGGAACAAAATATGATTCGCGAGCGTAACAAGCAGAATTTACAGAATAATAATCATTCAAATCATCAATACTACCCTCTAAGTTCACATGATTATGTATATGAACCTAGAGGGTTGTATTGATGATTATTATTGATTGATATTTCATGAAATAGTCATTCAATACGATTATATGAAGTTAGGGCTGATTTTTCAATAATCAGACAACTTTTATCTGAGGTATAAATATTGCGGTTTGACAGTTTTTTCTATTGAAAATATGTCAAACTGTCATAATTATTCTTCAACTAACAGTTACCTGACTATTGAAAAATCAGCCCTTAGAGGGTTGTATTGAAGATATAAATGCTTATAATTATGTAAATCACTGGACGCCTGAGGGAGGACATCGCCATCGAGGTAGACCACGGCGAAGGTAGTGTGATGATTTGGTAACGTTTGCAGGGCTAACATGGCCAGAGATCGCACAAGACAGGGAGATTTGGAGGGAAAAAGGCGATGCCTTTGCCCAGCAGCGGGACACAATGTAGGCTAATAAAAAAAAAATATGTACCTAAAGTAATATTTGCTACGTTCGCGAATCATAATTATTTTGTTCAACATACAATCTGACTTATTTTCGCGGGCTACTAGTGCATCCCCCTTAATCATAACTACGTGATCTGTCGGGATCACCCGCCCACGAATGTTCTCTCTTCGACCCTTTGCTCCGCCGACAATAGGTACTTAATCGATTAAGGTCAATGTACAGCCACAACGAAATTCAGTTTTCTCGCAAAAATAAAAATAATATTCTCACACATTTCTTATATTTTAGGAATAATCTCCTTTTACCAGATACAATGACAGAGCAACGCTATTCGTTAAGTGTCCTCTTATCTATTTTCTTATGAACATAGTAAACATACTATAGTTTACTAGTAGAAATTGTGTATAGTATTTTTATCTCACGAAGCGACGCGATTTACTTGTGGTAACCAAGTGTATAAATACGCTTTGAATGTGTGCGTGTGAAGACGAGTAGCGTCAGCATAACACACACACATACACTTCCGACTACGTCATTGTTTCAGACAGTACTGAGAGCTCGTGCGCTTACACACACATTCACAGCGTGTGTAGACACTTACTCATCACAAGCAAAGCGCGCGTCGCTTTGTGAGATAAAAATACTGTACTATTCGACGAATAAAACAATTACCCGCTTCATTAGTCTTGATAAAAGTTGTAAATATAGCTCTTTGAAATCCTAGGTCCCAACAAAACGTTATTAGGTTTTAGCGTCAAAGAGTTCTTGATACTAGATAACACTACAATAGTATTGTGACCGGGAAACTGTAATCGGGTCTCCCCTAATACATAGAAATAGGGTTCATTTCTAGGTAATAGGGTGTTCATAAACTATTACCAAGAACCTAAAAAAGTTGTGTATAAATGACAGATCTATTTGATTAATATCGTATTTATTTCAGGTTTGGATCACAAATTATACATATGTATTACCTATTTATTTATACACACGACGAAATGAATTTTGTATATTCCTACAATAAAATTATACAACATTGTTAACTTAGTTACCGTTTGATTTTTATTACCATACATAAATTCATGTATATTTGCCGTACATAAATTTCAACGAATTCATTTGTACCGATGACTGTCCTCTACGCATAAACTGTGTGACTAAAAAAACAGCATCGTTTGCATTTTTGTCGATGTTTACCGATAAAGATGTTGATACACGTCCGATTAAAACCGAATTGTGGGCAATTACGGTCAAAAACAGCCAGATGGATCGACTATTGTACACAAGGCCCTGTAATACTATTGTCATTTTGTCAAGTGTAGTTCAATTTTTCATCATAATCTGCCTATTATGTTCCCACTGCTGGGGGACAGGCCTTGGTGAGAGAGAACGGGCCGTAATCCAGTAGTAGGTAGATGTCACATGTCTTCAAATGTTTTGGATCTAGGACATGCCGGTTTCCTCATGATGTTTTCCTTCACCGTTTTGAGAGCCGTGGTGATGAAATAATTTACATAAAGTCAAGCGCCTGTCTAGGTTCGAACCTACGACCTACAACTTGTAAGTCGCGTCCGTTACCACTGGGCCACCATTGCTCTCACCCATAAGGTAAATAACCTTTTTCTATTATTTTACTGCGTCAATAAAATTCATGAAACTCAAACAAAAACTAATTTCTTCACTGAAAATAGTGGCTCCGTTTCCGGTGTAAGACAACATTTTCCCATATTTTGTTGTATTTTGTTTGTAAATTCGACGTGATGAAATATTCATGTCACATTTGCACGCAGATCTGGGCGATCAGTCAACCGTGAAATAATGCAAACACGATAAAGTTATGGTTGCTTCGGGGTTCCGAATGTGGTGCCAGTTATCACTTATTTAGTTCGTCTCGGTTCACTCGGGCGGCCATTTTATAAAACTATCAGCGGCTGCTCTAAAACAACTATTTTAATTCCGAATATAATAAGGGCGGATTCCACGAAACTTTTATACCTAGAATAAGTTTAACCAGATTTTTTTTTTTTAATTTTTGACAATTTTTCCATACCCACTAGAACTGTCAGACGTAATTTTTTTCCACTGATAAAATATATATGAATTTAGAAAAATCAGCCCTTAACCCCAAAATAGAGGGTTCCGAATGTTGTGTCTGTTATCACTTACTTAGTTCGTCTCGGTTCACACGGGTGGCCATTTTGTAAAACTTTCAGCGACTCTAAAACAACAAATTTAATTCCGAATATATTTAACCTCAAAATAGAAACTAATCCCCAAATGGATTTTAAAGTCGTTACCCCAATATCACAAACTATAAACTTTCTGTTATAACTATTTACGATTTTTCAGGGAAAAGGAAAATAATATAAAACATCAAGATATTTCACACATCACATCTCCTATTTTCCACATAATCCTAACTCTAATCCTATCCTATCCTATCCCACTAATATTATAAACGCGGAAGTTGGTATGGATATGGATGGATGGATAGATATTTGTTACTCTTTCACGCCAAAACTGCTGAACGGATTTGGATGAAATTTGGCACACAGATAGTTTCTTATTCAGATAGTCTTTTTATCCCAATATTCTCACGGGATCGAAACTTACGCGGGTGAAACCGCAGGGCGCAGCTAATATTACATATAAATGTGAATGTGAGTTTGTTTGCTTGTTAAGCTTTCATGGCTAAACGGCTGAACCGATTTTCATGAAATTTGGTATGAGGATACTTTAAATCCTGGGGAAGGACAAAGGCTACTTTTTATAGACATACCATAGAAATATAAGTTGACTAACTAATTTAGTACACATAGCTAGTAATTTAGTTTGGGAATAGTTTTAGTTAAGTTAGGATATTACTTATAGTGTTACTAGATTTCCCTGTTTATTTTTTTTGTAAACATTTCTTTCATGAATGACCAGCCCCGTCGCATCATATCGCCTGCCCAGGCTATTACTTCACTTAGCGTTATTTCTGACTTTTTTTCTTTTTTTTATTTTATTTTTATTTATCCATTTATTTCAGGCATCAAGGCCCATAAAAACACATACAATACAATATTAATATAACTTAAAAATACTATAAATACATACAACATTATAATTACACTAAAAAAAACAAGCTAACGCACACGAAGTGTCTGCGTCGTGTTTCGCTGACTGGTGTCATGTAGCCGGCCACGAAACCGGCGGTACACAATACCCTTCGGCCAGAACTCTTCCTTGAAGAACTTCTCGAGATGATGTGTCGGAACACGCACCACGAACGACTTGAAGTCCGAGTTGTGACGCGACTCCAACTTCTCGACCCTCAAAGTCCAGTTGGTCTTCACACGCATGTACTCCACGATCTCCTCAACCTTCGTGGAGTGGTGCAGTCTGGACACGTACAGCTGCGTCGTCGGGATTGCTGGACGCAGCAGCATGTTGGGTCCTGCCAGCGCGGTGCCGCACTGGTTCTGACAAGGAGGCTTCTTCTTCTTCTTCTTCTTCTCCACCTTGATGAAACCATCCTCGTTGCACGTGTCCTTCTCTGGACCCTGCCTTTTCAAAATATTGTTGGGTTTCGACGGGCTCCGTTTACCCCCTTTTGGTTTTCCCGCTAGTTTTACCTGCAAGTTCAGCGACTCAGCAGGCTTGTTAGCGGCTACTATTGCTGCGTAGGCTCGTTTGGGGGTCGACGAACCTACACACGTCGTTGTCTCTACCTGTGTCAAGCTAGGGACGTCCACGGCACGTGTCGCAACGCATGCATTCTCGGCAGTTGGTGACGAATTCGAGCCCGCCGACTCAAAACTGCAGATGGAGGCGTTTTGTGCCCCGCGACGCGTGTTCAAATTTGCGGCGTCGGCGTCGGTAGGTGACCTACTTGCAGAAATTGCGTTGCGCAAGAGCACTACTTCTGCCCGTAGATCACTGACGGTTTTGTTGGACACCTCCAGCTTATACTGCATCTCGGCCTGGCTTTGCTTCAGGAATGTAATGTCCTTCAGCAGCCTGGTGACGTCTACGTGGTCGAACGTGACGGGTGGCAGCTTGTGCAGATCCTTCGCCACGAATTCAGGCACGTCGTCCGGGTCGATCTCCTTCATCAGCGTTATGATGTCCTGGAGACTCTTCTGTGTACCGTCCCTTCGACGAGACGGCATCTGGCTAACTTTGCCGAGCGTTGTGAACAGCAGCAACTTGGCACTGCTAATCTCTTCCTCTTTGTAAGATGACTTGCAGATCTGCAAGATGCTGATCTCGTCCATATAGTCGATGGCATGTTTGATGAATGCCAATACTTCGTTAGCTATGAGAGTTTGGGAACTCATAACGGAAAACAGGCAGCGGCTATAGCCGCGCAATTCGCGAATATAATATTCGTACTGTGCAGCGCAAACGCGACCGTACTCGACCGCGCATCGCACCGCACTCAACCGCACTTTTTGCTCGACTCCCTAGGGGTAGCGTGTTAAATAGCTTATATCCTCCCATCAAGAATTAGTCTATCAAAAGCAAAAAGATTTTTTTTTAATCCAACTGGAATTTCTAGTGATTAGCGTGTTCAAACAAACTCTTCAGCTTTATTATTAGTTAGTATTAGTATAGAAGATAATTATAAAAGATATAGATATATTAGTATTTAATTATATAAATTTATTTTTAATTCGGAATAAACTTGTTAATATTTAGTATATAGTAGGAAAACGTTGACATTAGAAGGTTCTAGGTCGTAGATAAAATGTCAAGAGTTTTATTGAAACCTATAAAAATGATACCCTCTGTCAGTAGGTAGTCGCCCTTACTCGTAACCTTTCCTTGTATGTTTTTTTTTTACTATAGCCACAGTCCAACAATCCTAGAGGGACAGGGTGTAAAGTCCACTCATCCTCTATAGAAAAGGGAGGATCCTCCAACCAGACGGGTGTTGTGTCTGGCGGGCAACTGCCCAACGATTGATGTTGGGAAGTTTGTAATTGCGCGGTAAACTCTGCTTGCGAGATGCAGGATTTGCGTGACGTTAGTATGACGCGTTGTTCGCATGTGGCGTTGGTGATACCGCTACATCACTCCCCTCCGGAGACCGGAGGTCGATAGTGGGCTGAGTCTCGTATCTTGCGATGCTTGCCCGGCCAGCTGAGGTTCCAGTGAGTCGGAACCGGTTGTCGCATAGTTCACGGTGAGTCGGAACTGTCTGCGGAGATGTCACCAGTGAGTCGGGGTGGCACTGCGTTATACTCCAGTGCGTCGGATGTCGTACAGCGCCGGGTTGAGGCTGAATGCAGCGTCTACCAGGAGAGGGTACTCTGATTGTTGACCGGCCGAAAGTGCAGTGTGCTGTGCCAAGGTTGCTGATGAGGCTGAGGGTGATGACCAGGAACGCGCGGACGCTGCATGCTGGTGGTCAGGATACACGTTGAAGCCGTGGGTGCTGGCTGGCTGGGTGACTCGCCGCTAAGGCTTGCGGGAGTGATTATGATGACGTCACGCTGAAGTATTTGCACGAAGGCAACTGCCCAGCGATTGATGTTGGGAAGTTTGTATATTCTAATTGCGCGGTAAACTCTGCTTGCGAGATGCAGGATTTGCGTGACGTCAGTATGACGCGTTGTTCGCATGTGGCGTTGTTGATACCGCTACATGTTCATCGTTCAAATTCGATAGCCTGCCAACCACACTCTTGGTAACACAATCTACCTACATAGAATCCCGCATAATGACTGGAGCTCATTTATGCACTCCCAATAACCCCAATATGTAAACGACAGCCAATATGAACACGATATACGTTGGTACAATCGCCTGCAGATAAAACGGGACCCCTCAACGCTCACTGCTTATAGTTTATTTGTAAGGCGGGGGGGTCCGTTTTCTCTGCAGGCGTCCGTACATATAACTACGTCAAAGGCACAATACCTACTCAAGACCAATATGGCCAAACATTTGCTGGACACTGAGATGGACACAGTTCTATTCACACAATGGTCCAAGCTGGACACTGAGATGGACACAGTTCTATTCACACAATGGTCCAAGCTGGACACTGAGATGGACACAGTTCTATTTACTTTAAGCTATTTCTGGAAAGAAATTCGCTTCAGTTTAAAGAGTCATGAAGGGTAAAAAAATTAAATCTAATCCAAATTAAAACTCACGTCATCTTCCATCGATTGCCACTATTTTATTAATGCATGAATTCACAATTTTAGAAATGCATTAAACAGAGGGGCAACTTCCATAATTTTAAGAATGTTCAAGTCACTACATTTTTGACAAGTTTTTGACATTGATTGTCCCTGAGATGAGATGGCGACTTGCATTTGAACGTTTTTTAAGTACGAGAATTGGCCTTTAGATGACTGAATTCTCCAGTATATACAGATATGCAAATCAGTGCCAATGTCAATGGCGTACATACCAACGTGTTACCGAAAAGCGTATGTGAAAAATAACAGTGAAAATAAATGAATAAAACAATGCAGTTGATTGACAATGCAACAATGCATATTTATGTTGTTGACAGTGTGGACGATAATTTGGAATCGGCAAAATAAATAAAAAATAAAATAATGAAATTGGGGCACGTGAACTTTCAATAGGTTATGTATTCTAGCACATTTTATAGGCGGTTCGTTTCCTAGATCAGAGATTCTCATTCTGCCCCTGCCTTTACACTAATAGGTAAGTACTAAGAGACAAGGAAAAAGACTGTCATTGTCTTGTTCAAAGTGCAATAATAAGCAAACCCATCCATGTATTAAATAAGCTTGACGGTGCAGCAAGTGGCGCCGTCTAGTTTTGTTACGAAGTTACTGGAATCACCAAAAAGGTTGGATAAGAGTGACACTGGCTGGTAACAATCACTCTAACAGAGCGTCGCATCGATAATTGCGTGGCGGCTGTCTTCCGATGACAAATGATGTCAGGGGAGCCGCTATGGTATTACATCCACGACGAACTGCAATATTCCGGCACAATCCTGATGATACGAGTATTCAATCTGCTGAACCACGATGACCCCTTTTAGTAATGGCTATCCGTTAAGCTTAATAGAAATTCATCCAATCTATAAAATAAATATTCAAAGAAGTGCATCTGAAGTCTGTAAAGTGTAAACCTTTTTTCCGCTCACATCCATCATACTGTTTACTTCAGGTAGCTATAGAGAAAACGCGGCGTCGTAAAGAAATGTCTTCCCATTTCTGAAGTTAGTTTCCTTTTTACGGAAATACAAGACGTGATCTGTTTGGCCTTAATCCAGTTCTTGCCTTGGGTGAAACTGTTGTTTTTCCTTATACAATTATACCCATAGAGGATATATGGAGCTTGGGTAAGTTATTATGTTCTTATCGAACTATTTTGTCGTAACTTTCGTAACATATTGGCATTTATGTAGAAGTCTTTTGTCAGGTAAATTAACAGATATGTATAACAATTTCGTTTTCTTTCGTACTTTATTGTCGTAACGTTTTCAGTATTATTTTAATAACACAATAAATGCCAGCGCGTTGCGTACCACGCGGGTTGGTTTGATGGAACACGGAAAATGATTTCCTGGAAGGAAGAGTTGGGGAAGGCCTTTGCCCAGTAGCCTTTGAACAGTATAAGCTAAACAAAAAAAAACTGCCTGGGCGAGAACAAAACTATAAGAAAATCTTATTATGTATGTCGTGTAAGTCGCTACACTTTCATAAAATAAGTATTATTGCATAATACCTACTTGATTAATATAAATGATCAAAATTTTATTAAATAATGCTTCCCATCAACAAAATAAGGTATCAACAAGCACTTGTGACTTAATAACCCTTGTCTACGATCCGTAAGTAAGTACTCGTAACAATGATTTCCGCGTTCTTATCAAAGGCAACATCGTAACGTACCAATCTAAATTAACGCTTAGTTTCGGAGCTAACTAATCAGCTTTACTGCCAGTAACTTGGTCCCTTTGTCGGTTAGTAACGACTGCTGTAATTTAATTTTTGCCATGATAGCTTCAGCGCAGATCGCCTGTCTCTTGTTGCCGATAAAAAAGTTTCGACTCTCATTTAGGGCGAGTCAATACTCGTGTCGATGTTCATTGAAATATATTTTGTTTGTTTCAACTTTATTCCTCCAATGGGACTTGAAATTTTATAAAGCATAAGTTCAAGTTCAGAACCCATTTACCTAAATGTTGATTAGGTATCAGTGGTTTTCAGATTTCCCTACAAGAGATAAAGTACCCTCGAAATTGCTTGATAAACAATTCAGAATATCGTTATCAATTCATGCCTATCTACTTATTTTTAGGTAACATCCACTCTCGGTTACTGAGAGCCTGTTCAATTTTCTCATCAGTAAATCCATTGTAAAATCTAATTTCGCCTAGTAGAATTAGATACCCAAAATATCAACAGCCGATAGTATAATTTGACATGAGATATTGCGATAGATTAAAGGGCGTTCGGTTGCCGGGGTTCACGAGATAATTAAAATATCATTTGATAACAATCCACGTGGACACAAATATGATTAAATAAATAAACAGAAACCTGGCAACACAACATAACAAAAAGATCTCACCTTATTAGTAAACATACCTGAATACAACATCCCACATCCCTAATAAGAAAAATCCCTTAGGTTCACTATGAACAGAAGGTATTTACTCAAAGAGAAGCTAGTGACGCTCCTCATTCATTGACATGCGTGACAATAAGGGATAAGACAAATTAGTGTTGGGAGAGGAGCGGACCGTAATGGATGGTAAAGGCGCCATTCTCATGCAGGTTGCGACGCCAAAGCTCCTTGTTAATTTTCCACGTTCCCCTTAATGGTAAAGTAACACACAAAGTTTCCCGCTTGAATCAAAGACGGCAACACTGATTGGGGCGAGGCAGCCGAGCGCATTACATTCTAAACATTGGTATGTCTTTGTCTTGTTGATTAAATGAAAATAATTAAAGGAGTTCTTTGCCTTTATGTAGTCCCCGGGCGCTTGATGTAATCCTTACTACGCGGACTCCAATATATTATTTATTGTTCTGTACATGACGTAGGTAGTAGGCACTGAAACGGTTTCAGTGGTAAGTTATGCAATATATTTCACGTCAACAAAGTCTCTGTCATTACTAGTTGTGTATACCGTAGTAATTGCCGTCTTAACAACTGCTATAAATGCCGTTCGTGGAATCCAGACTTAAGACGTGCCAATACTGGCACAATTGTTGTAGCAAAATTTAACAACCTTAATAAACTCTACTATGGCAGTCTCTGTAACAAGGACTTGATTGTACCTATGAATATTAGGTACATAATATACCTATGAATATTGCATAATAAATGTGTTCACTTGAATTATAAGCTATTTATGAATGAATAACTTGTGTCTGGATTGTCGTAAATCACGTAAAGCCTTCTTATGTCCTTCAAAGGATTTTCCAAAGGTACAAAGTGGGTAGTTGGGTATTTGTATCGATGAATTCTCAGGTGCCTTTTATTTATAAATGGCTGCCGCTATCATAATAACTGAAAATTAGTTATTATATTCCCTGAATATATGAATATATCCCTGAAAACTTGATTTTTTTACAGAATCGACCGGCTGGTCTTTTATTAGAAAGACTGACAAACAAAATGTCTACTGCCAACCTTGAAAGAAGTCTTGGTATTTTATTTAGTCAGCTACCGTACTGTCCGCCTCCTTCGCACACGTTTCAAATCAAGCGAAGTTAGCTGGACTTGTAATTAGCTCTAGAGTCCGACTGCTAACAATTAGCCACTAACTACTACGCTTTCAATTTTTTTTGTTGAGATTGAATTACCCAGCGTCCAATAAGTCAACGGAAGTTTTCAGAAAAAATCTTTCGGGTTTATTTTAGTAACTCAACTACAAATTGTTGACAGACATCCATAAAAATCGGTAGTCTCGGCTTTTTTTGAAAGTTTTTGGCATTTCCACATGAAATAAAAATCATTTTCACATTGAATGGTTGTTTTAGATACAAATGTGTTTCCTGAATTCATGAAATCCAAGGAAATTTGATTTGAAATGCCCCGTTATCCGCCTACAGAGCGTAAAGATTTATGAATAATAAACTAGACTGCAGCCCTTCGGCGCTACTCGTACAATTTATTTCACTGCTTAAGTCCGGTCGTAGCTCGACTATCAAACAAAACGACTGCCAGATTGCCTTTATAAACAAATTCACTGGGTTGTATTAATTTCGAAAGAGTCGCAAACTGTCCCGGTTAGTAGTTAGGGAACAATATCCGGAAACTGTCTTTGTAAAACAAGCCCAATCCACCATATTTACATTGAAAGTTTTGAATTAGAATATTATGCTCGAACTTTGTTTAAAATATATAAGCTGGGGGAGAAATAATGCAAAACCGATCGTGATAAAGGGGAAACTTTTGAAATGATACGTACACGTGGCTGATTAGGTATTTACAAACAATTTCGAATGTTACGAGTCGTTTGCAGAATAATAATTATGTTGTTATTTGAGTTAACTGATTTGAAAAGTAGGTTTTTGAGTTTGCTTTTGTGAATACATAAACATGACACGTTGAATGATATGAGGCTACGGATGTGCCTCGCATACATATGAATGTTTTCAGAGCAAATTAATGGGATTTGAATTCGAGCATTATTATCTCCAAAAATATAAAATATTGACTACATTATTTTCGTCTGGCGAAAAAATACCAAATAAGAAACATGATGTTTCTAACGTATGTTCATTAAATTCATTTCATTTTATACTATAGCTGAAAACTCCTTTGCAACCGTTATAACACTGTTTCTTATACCGGACGAAGTATTTGGCAATAATACGGATTTCAATTTCAGATAACGCTAGGAAATACTTGTAATTGTGTATTCAATGTACGGCTGGAGCCATGCTTGGCACAAGCACTGCGAACTGTAAAATTTCAATTCGGTTTTTTTCTTTATCTAAAAACTTTGTCCGTGACCTTTTATGTTCATTGGTATTTGGCATAAAGTAGACAAAATACCGTTTTGAGTCATTCTGGTGTTCTACTGATACAGCGTTCAAAGTCCAATCATTTATTACTAGTGGGCCATTAAATGGCACTTTAGAACGTCAAAATTTACATGAAAATAGAGTTGATTCTAGGCGCCCTTTCCAAAAGACGTACAGCTCACACCATCGACATGCATACTTTGTAAGTTGATGTATTTCAGGCCGTCCAATAACTCGTTGTAATAAAGGAGCCTGCATAATTTTAACGACTTTATAACCACGACATAAAGCTCCTCAAACGCTTCTGGTGAAGACCCTGGCCATGTCCTGATAATACTTTAAATAAATTGAGCAATTTAAAACTTTTCTCGGTAATTTAATTTATGTGCTGCCCTTAATTTAAATAACGATCCATCTACATTCTACGAGTTATGTACTTGACATTATGAAATAATGACGTTAATATTTTTAACATCATTCTCCTTTCCTTGTCCCAACATATCTTATTCATCCATATTTCTGTATTAGTCGTCATCCCGGTATTCACCCCCTTTCTAACTATACAGTATTGTACTGGTCTTCAGTATTGCTGCATATTTAATAATGATAGAACTTGGAACTTCCATTTTTACTAAGCCAAACAGTTGATGTTCTTCTTACGGTTAGTTCTTACGGTTGTATGGGTCCACATATATACGCGAAACCCTAGAAGGCGAAGACCATTGAAGTCTAAATAAAAAACTGGACTATGACGTGACAAAACGTTTCTTACTTTAAGTGGTTTAAGTATAAACTCAAAGTACACACATTGACAATTCACAAATACATGTGCACTCACTATAATACAGACACTCTCTTACAACGCCAACACAACTGACGCTAATCACACCACCATGCATACACTTTTTTTATAACTAAGTTTTAAAAATGTGGTAACTTTTTATATCAAATTTTTTACGGAACGAAGGAGCCTGGATCTCAAAACACAGTGAATCCTAGTGTGAGGTCTATAAATTCAATCCACTTGAACGTAAACTTAACAAAATAAAATTCTAATTCTTCGTCGCGTCGATGATTCCATTTATCTGTTTTAAATAAGCTTCGACCAGAATTCAGCTACTTCGACAACGTTATTATTGGCCGCGCAAAGGTGTGTTTTTGCACAAAAAGCATGACAAGAAGTGTGGCGTCGTTTGCGATGTGGCTCCACACAATTGATGTTATAGAAGTACGCTAGAAACCCGACTACCTACCTCGAATTAATTGGTACTCATTACCATGGTCGTTTCGGTAAAAGCTTCCACAGGAGCCTACTTCCTATACATTTACAAGATACTACGACGGCACACGATGTGGGCGATGTGGGCCACAGCCCGCGGCATCGCGCCCCTAGGGGATTTGCACCGCGTGGGCGCGTAACATATGAAGTTTTTGGTCAATTTTCCAGATATTGGCCTTTCCATCCACAGTACAATAACAGCTTGGAGCTAAGCATACATAAACATTACGTAGGAAATCAATAAAGACGTTCTTGAGAAAGTATTAAGAAACCATTAAAAGCAAACGGAGAAAGAGCTTTAGGAGAAATGCCGTCTGTAAATATTACGACATTTCTCTCGAGTATTGTAAAATACTTGAAGATATCACTTACAATGTTATGTCGACTCACAAAGGGACACTGTCATTATAGGATTGTAATGAGCAGTATTTAAATATTTAAAGTGGAAAGTTTTCGTTCCGGAGTTCAGAGAGGCAGTTCTCGTAATTTTAAGAACGTTCACAGTCTGATCTCAGTCTCAATCTGTCAAAAATACTTCAAATTTCCCTACATTTTGACAAGTTTTTGACATTTGTTTGTCACCGAGATGACACTGCGACTAGATTTTGAACGTTTTAAATTACGAGAATTGACCATCATCAGGTGGCTTTAAATATTAAAGTGTAAAAGAGAAAGCAAAATAAAGGAGTCCAGCGTAAATTGCAGAATCTCATGCAAGTTAATTAGAACCTGTTGTTTTCAGCGTACAATCGCCCTTATGTGAGTCGCAAAACTCGCAAACAATTTAAATGGAGCTGGGCGCTCCTCTCTAAGTAAGGCTGGGTATGTTTAAAAAAAAAACATATCTATAGCGAATCCACTTTAGACATTTTCCCCGAACACTCTCAATACAGTTCACTGCGTAAGACAATGTTATTGAACAGTATTCCAATACATTTCCAAGCAGAGTGGTAAAATAAAACGGGGCTTCGAGCATTTTATGAACTTTAGAACGAAAGAGTTTCTGTGGACTATACTATGATAATCGTGATGATACATTAAGCTAAGGATATGTTAATGCCCGTGACTAAATAATCGCCGCACAGGTCGACAGATCAGGTAAAGCTACGCTTGCCGTGGTGTGTCTGTGGATGGGTGACCATCTCTACATACCGAGACCCCTCCATGTCTCGGAAAGCACGTTAAACTGTTGGTCCCGGGTGTCATTTGTGGAACTTTGACAGTCGTTACGAGTAGTCACCCGAAAGTCTGACAACCAGTCTTACCAAGGGGTTATCTATCGTAGTACCCAGGGTTGTGGAGATAGGCAGTCGCTCCATGTAAAATACTGGTTAGACTGTAAGCCGACCCCAACATAATTGAAAAAGGCTAGGCAGATGATGATGACATGAGTAGGAACATTATAGGCTGATATGCATGTTTTTTTTATATCGTAGCCGTTCAGTGAAAACATCATGATTGCAATAAACGCATATTTTTACAATGGAAGATAAAAACGGTCTGAAAACATCGTCATAGAGGTTTATAATCATTAAAAGCATCTTCGAGCTGTGCATGTTTGTTTCAAATATACATTAAGAGATTTTCTACACAAAAAATAAATAGAAATATTTTATTTTTCTTCATCTGGTTTTCAATGTACGCCGACGATATGTACAGACGCCAGCACATCAAGGTACTACAATCTGTCAAATTTCTTTAATAGATTTTCAACTTTTTCGCTAAAGCATTAAGGTTCAAGGTTGATTAGGAAAATTTGACAGTTTCGGGTAGCGTGACCTGACCTGACAGCAGGTCAAGCTACCCGAAACTATCAAATTAGCATATGTACATATGCTATTTAGGTAATTTACTTCTCAAATCTGACAAGCATGTGTTATGTACTATAGACACATATATGAAGAGTATCTAGACGGGTCGTCAGCCTCTGTACGATGTTGTTTCACAGTTACTTTATTAATTATACTTTGCGTCTGAGTTTCAGTAGCTATTATTTCCATGTCATATGTAATGTTTTCATCCACCAACTTCACAGTTTATTATTTATATCTCAATTACGAAAGCTGTTCCAACTTTCGTTGTTTAGAAAGTTATTACTATTGGTCGGTGGTTCGTGCATTTATATGCATATGTTACCCTAAGGAACTTATAGCCTGTTCAAAAAGTATGTGAAGAAAATGTAAACAAATATATCAGAAAACGTACCTACCTGCGGACACCAATTTGTAGTGCCACTTACTCGTACATGCTTGAATACTTTGATTTGATTATTTGAATACGTAAACAAAATTCTATCAACTGACAATTGAGGTTAATTTTATAACTTAAATTTTGTTCGGTGATTTTTCAATGTTTAAAAATGTTGTTCAAACAATAATTGTTGGAAAAAGTGGCAAGGTGTAAAGTTGAAGCCTTCTAAATACTGATAAATGTGTTACGAATCCTTTTAGTGAGTAATTGCGTAAGAATTCAACCTGAACACACACACATTATTTACACCTTCATCAGAAACTTTTGGAACAAACAGTAGGTACATTACATTTATACAAACCGATTCAAACTCAAAACATTCACCATTTATGAACGTAATGCATGTGACTTCATTAGAAGAGTATTACAAGCACATTTACATTGGATGCATTTCTCTCAAAAACATATTAATGCCTCTTAGCAAGTTTAGAGTTCCCTCAATCCGAAATGAAACGATAAAGCTCTCCAGGTAGATAGGTGATTAGATTAGGTGTGGAGCGAACGAACACATAAGAAGTAATGACATCAGGCTGAGCCCCTCCCCACTTAGCACTTATCCGGTTTCGATTCTTGAATGAGTTTCATCTAGCTACATTCTCCCGCTTCCTCGTTGCACACTCTTGCTGCTGACTTTAAATAGGCATTGAAACGTTTCGATTAAATAAAAAAATAAATTAAATTTATTGTTGGGTCTTGGTCTCACACTAGGATTCCTGTGTCGAGAGTACCAAGATTAAATATTGTAACTGACTCGTCATTTTAACAATGGAAAGCTCGATTTTTCAATCTCAAAATTTCACAAAGCGTTTTTTCGTTATATCATTAGCAGCCCGGACTCGTAAATGCATGCATGCATGCATGTCTCCAAATTAAGTCATCGACAAAATATACCTTTACATACCTAAGTTCACTCTCCACACAATCCTTCGGAATATGTGCGCTGGCATTTGCAATATTAAACAAATACGACTGCATCCACCCTGATCTAGCCATATAAGACAAGTACCAACAAGCAAAAGCTGTTAGTCATCCGGAGCAAGCCGTAAAAGTCGACTTAAGGAAAGGGTTACGGCAGTAATAATAATAACAGTTCTCCTAGTCGTATTCCGCTGAAGCGTCGCGGCGTAGACGACGTCGGCGACACCTATAATCATTTCCCTTGATGAGACTGACTTCACTCGCGAAACCAAACTTTATTTTGACACCCACAATGGAGTCGATCGAGAGTATTTTTAATGAAACTTTAATTGATGTTTTAGGACACTCTTGTTCGTGGCGGGACATCAGACAACACTTCAGATAGGAGAAAGGAGGGTGAAGCGTTTTCCTGCAGTAGGTCAATACAAGTTAAATATTTAAATTATCCATAAACATGTTAAAGTGACTGTTCGGGCGCCTCCGGCAATCTTCGGCTGCTGTCGTGAGACAGCGAAAGGCGGCGGACGGCGGTGAGAAGTGCGGCGCGGGCGGTCGGACCACTTCGCTACCGATCTCGGAAGACGGCACGCGCGCGCAGTCTTTACGTTTATCAACACCAAGATTGTACCTTATTTGGATTATATTTCTCTTAATTACAGTCCATTGCCTTTCACTTCAAGTCCTTAGTTAGGTCCCAAACAGTGACCTTACTTTACAAGTACACCGCTACAAGGTTCTTTTGGCGCGTGACCAAAATAGGAACTAACGCCGCCATCTTGATTGGTTCCCACTGCTGGGACACAGACCCCTCTGTGTGAGACGGAGTGGGGCCACAATCCACCACGCAGGCCCAGTGTGGGTTGGCGGACGTCTCATGTCTTCGAATTTTTGGTTTTAGGACATGCAGGTTTCCTCACGACGTTTTCATTCACCGTTTCTGAGAGCAACAGCAATGGTAATGAAATAATTTACACAAAGCAAGTGCTTGCTTGAGTTCGAACCCACGATCCAGAATTCGTAAGTCACGTCCGTTACCACTGGGCCACCACTGCTCTCCTTCTTTCTAGGAATAAAAAGAGAAGAAAAATAAGTCTTATTTTCATCTACTTACTGCATTCTGAAGCTGGTGTATCGAAAAGCCTTTGTAAACATTCCTGGCTAACACAACAATATTTTAAAAAAAGAAATATCTACCTAACTACTGTCCGCATCCTGTGATTGACACGTCAATTACTTTTGATTTAAGTCGTCGGAGGATAATTGATATTTTTAGGCTTTGCACGTGATAGTGGCGTGAATTGTTTTATTTTCCGTAAAACGGCTTAATTGGTCGGATCGTGCAAGCACTACGAGTACTACATATTTTTCAGTGTTTGTTATTTTTTATATTCTATATGTATGATTGGTTTTGGGCGTAAGCCACATGTCACTAGTGACCTGCCCCTGCTTCGAACGGTTTATATAGTCACTACTTGACAAAACATCGAGATTTCTTTATTATATGTAAGGTTAATACGAATTATATCCATAAACCTTCTGTAATAATTGATCTAAATGATGGTGAAAACCGTATCAAAAAGCGTAGTTTAAAAGAGCAACGCGGTCACACGAAAAGCAACTTTATTTATAATATATGTATGGACATACCGAAATAACGTGATCAACACTAAATCTCCAGATTTAGAAACAAAATCAGTTTAAAATGCGTTGAACTTGTAGACACGCGAAACACCAATGAATCAACACTGAGATCGGTTTGGTTTGTGCAGAATAAACAATTTTTCTTTCTAACACTGAAACGTTCAGAAATCTGACACACCACTTTTATCATCAGCTACACTGAACTTTGATCGGTAACGCACAAGTACGTGCAAGATTACTTGTACTGTACCAGCCCTCAAAGCTGTTTGCACGTCATAAGTAAGTGCAGTGCATTAGTTGGTATAAAATAATACTGGTTGCATAAACCTGGATATTATTAATGTGCATAATATCGCCGCGCACACTCAGCTTTGTCTCTTATTATGGCCGGATATTGTTGCCAAAATTTTGCATTTTATTCATATACAGTACCTAATGTATTAGTACATTACTGTGAAGCGAATGTCGTGCCTGTGTTTTGTTGTGAAATATTGTTTTAGAGATTGAAATTTTCGTGTTACTCGTATTTATTTTAATAAACAAGTACTTAAGGTAATGACCATGCTACAATTTTGTATGTTATATATTAACTCAAAACTCCCCCAAATTATTGGATGTAGTTTTTGATGTAAAATATACTCCATAAAAAAATGCTATTTATGGAAGACACCTCTGTCCCAGTCTTTTGTTCAAATTGCTGTGCCAAAAACGATTGAAAAACAGCTATCAAAATATGTATGGAAGATGACGTCGATGACGACGACGACGATGACAGCAACACATGTGCTTCTAAACTGCCAAGTGATTGACCCGTAAATAATTATTTTGATAGGTAGGTAATATTGTAAATATTACCTACCTATCAAAATAATTATTTCACAAGCAAAGCTCATATTAGCTTAGGTCAGCACAACTACAACTTTACCAACATCTAAAGCAAAGTTTATTCATTGAAAAACCACGAACAGCTAATTAGCTCAAAACTTGAGCCTACAAAAGTTCCCAGTGATCCTGCGGCGTGCAAATGCACAAAGTTATTGCACAGTATCGGAACAAACTATGTGCAGAATTTTGTTCATGCGGAACCAGTGGACGTAGAATGGACGCGATACGGCGCCGGTTCTACAGGAAATGTTGCCACTGCTGCGTTTCAACGTAAACTGCGAACGCGACGTGAGCATTGATAACGACCACTCCTGCACGCTGTATTAAGAACTCCTTTAACTATAGTTACTTTAAGTAGCTTTAGTTTAAAGTTTGTTGTTGATTCGGCGCTTTTGAGCTTCTGTGGTTTGAGAGCAAATAGGATGTTTTTCTTTCACGGTAATTTTTTTCTTCTTGGATTTGAGCGTTCTGTTTTGTGTTGTGTTGGAAACTTGTATAAAAAGTGATCAAAATGATATACCTTCCCAGTTGTAATTTTCTTTGTATAATGTGCTTAAATCTACTTCATAGAAGTCTTAAATTATTTCATTAATTCACTGGCAGACAATGCACAGCCCTAACCGCTGGCACATACCGCTGAGAAGCATGCGTTTTGCATGAGTTCCTTATAATGAAGGAATATATTTTGATTATTTACGTTTCTTATTATGTTTTCGACAAAAATCTAGCTAAGCTGGTACTTATCCTCGTCCTTTTAGACAAAACACCTGAAAGGTAATTCTAAAATATTATATTAAAAGCTCTAAATTTTAGGAAAAATTAGAAACGCGCTACCTCTGTAACACAATGCGTTATTTTTATTTAGTAGCAACAAACCTATTTAGTGAAAAAAGAGACCCTAATACTGTGAATAACAACGTATCTTGTTATAAGGCAAAATATTTAGGACGATCGAGGTGTTTGTTTTAGTTTTTATTTCGTAATCTTCTACTCTATGAATCTTTCTCTCCATTATAATTGAATTACTAGCCTGTATTGTTACCCCTGTAAGACTCCATTCGGTACAGGCCCATTCCGCCATCTTTGTCTTGTTCTGGTCAGTTGACTGTTAAATATTTATGTTCTGGTCGAATTTCGACATGGTCGACGGACTAACCATATTTGTGCCATTGACAACCAGAAACAGTTACTGATGCACTAGCTTTGATTGAATATTGATTTCACAGTCAAAGCTTTCAGACGTTTTCAAGTGACTCATCTGTTGCTAGAGTACTGAAACCCCGTCGCATATACCTGTATAGCCTTCACGAACGCGCGTCAATCATTGTAAATTCAACCTAATGTCAATGACATAAAAGTCACATGAAGCGCGTTCGCGATTTGTAACGACTATACGTACTCTCTCGTAATGGCAATCTTCACACGTCTCAAAAGAATTTTATCGAAACGCATGCAGTCACGTATTTCTTTAAAAGTATTGAATAGACTGGATGTGCGTCTTGGAAGAATTGCTCGAAGGTACAAGAGTAACCTTTCTCGGTGCTTCCAGTCCTCTATTTTTTATGTAAGGATGGACGTGATGTTCTCCTTAATAGGTATTTTTTGTACTAAACTTTGTAAAAACTTTATAAAATTATTATGATTATCTGTCACCAAATAAATACCAATTTATTTGTGTATATTATTTGTCGAATACAAATAATAGATACCGAATACACAAATAAATTTACGTTTTGCGGAAACTAGGTAATTATGGTTTGCCCGCTCTGACCACTGCTTGAACTGCTAAAATCGAAGCACAATATTACACAATCCAGTATTTCATAATTATTCATAATCATAACATATTGAAGCAATCCTTTTTTTTTTCTTCTAATAAGAACTCAAGTTCTTAGTAATTGATTACAATGTAGCTTATTAGACTAATAAGCAATTTAACTCTAACTTAATATTTTACGAGATAGATTATGTTATAACTAAGAATAGTGTCAATTTATACTTTTACACAATTTTGTAGCACTTTCTTAGGGTCTGACATGTACAGCAGTGTTATTATTATTCATTCAATATTTATACACTACACTAAATCAAATGGTTAAGTTCTCTTTATCCTACGCACTATGTCCGTATTGTCTAGAAGCTGGATTGCCTCTACATTCACTTTATTTATTTATTTACCATTTATGTACACACATATATAACAGACAAGAAAAACAGAACAGAAAAAATAATAATAATAATAATTAATAATAATAATTGTTTATTGTTACAAGTCCTTACAATATTATATGCTTAATATCTAGCTATGCTTAATATTTTTGTAATTAAAGGCGTACAAGAAAATGAAACCCTGCCTCCTAAACTAGGAATACCTGTGACTTAGGAGTCAGTGTTCTACCACTACTTGGATACTATTAATAAACCTTTGTAAATTAAGTTATGAGCTGGCAGTCTGATATTATACAATAAGAACATTGTAGTTGTAAAAAGAAAAAACAAAGGAAAATTTTGAAGTTAAAATCAAAAGTAAAATGACTGTGTGGTTGATTCGGTGTGCGTAAGTGACATTGAGTAGTTGTAGTGTTGTAGATTGAGTGTTGTAGTAGTTGTGTTGTAGTAGTTGTGTTGTATGAGTGTTTAATGTGTGTTTGAAAGAAGTGTGTTTTGTGTTGTTTCAGTGTGACATGATACTAAATGCAAATTAGCTTAAGTCGAGTGTGAGTCTATGTGTCTTAAGTTATCAAGAGCTTGGAAAGTGGGTGACTGTATTACACATTGTGAATGGAATGATTTTATTGGTTATGTCCGAGAGGTTAGTAGTTCCTCAGTTTGATCGTAGTCCAGGGGGTACAACATGTTTCTCACCTTAATCTTCACTTCGTGCATGTTTAACTTTGCTATTTGTGCGGCTTTATTAATATTCTTATACACGACAGAGCTCAATACGTAAAGTTGCCTTCTGGCGAAGGCAGTTCTATGAGTAGGAGTTGGGCAGACTATTCTTTGACCACGCTTATTTGAGTCCGGTATTGGTATTTGTTTGTGTTTCCAGAGAGTGGTTCTGAGTACAAATAGCTGTCTTACAGTTAAAAGTTTAAGCTCAGTGTAAAGCTGCTGAGTCGGATACCGAAAAGGCTTATACAGCATAACCTTAAGCACTGCTCTTTGCGCACGCTCTAATTCTATGAATTTTGTTTTGACTGACCCACCCCAAGCTAGAATACAATAACCGATAATGGACTGACACAGCGCAGTGTAGACCATTTTTAGGGTCTCCAAGTCAGCAGAATGCCTTAACGATTTGAAAAGGTGAATTGTTTTCCTGACTTTGCCGGCAGTAGACTGTATATGCTTGTTCCATTTAAGTCCATCATCTATTAAGACGCCCAAATATTTGACAGATGTTGCTGGGGGGAGCATTAGGCAAGAGCAGTTCGACGTGCCCAAACAGGTGTGAGCTCTAATTGAGTATGTGCTTGGGGGTTTCGTACTTACTTGGATAGAAAACGGGATGTAGTTTGTTTTTTGTAAGTTCAGAGTAAGTAGATTCATGTGAAGCCATTTCATGACAATTTGCAGGGATTCTTCTGCATTATTTTTCACCTCAGCCCAGTTTTTCCCGTGTACTATAATCGCTGTGTCATCGGCATAGGTAAATATATTAGCATTTGGTAGAGTAAGGGTGCACAAGTCATTGATGTAGATAAGGAAGAGCGTTGGGCCAACGACACTGCCCTGCGGAACTCCGTATGATATTACCACGTCAGCACTTATATGTGATCCTATCTTGACACAAATTTTTCGGTCTATCAAATAACTTTTGAAGAGATCGTGAACTATGCCTCGTATTCCAATGTCGTATAGTTTGGACAGAAGGGTGGGGACAGAGACTGTGTCAAAAGCTTTTGCTAAGTCGAGAAATAGACCCATGCATGTTTGTTGATTATCTAACTTTCTTGCTACAAGTTCAGTTAGATCTAATACCGCGTCTTCTGTAGATACACCTTTTTTGAATCCGTACTGATTTTTTGCTATTATGTTATATTTATGTAGGTAGTTAACTAATTGTTTATTAATTATTTTCTCCATTATTTTTGACATTACAGGTAGTACTGCAATGGGTCTATAGTTATTTACACAATCTCTGTCCCCGCTCTTGTGTATTGGGTGGACAACTGCTTTTTTGCATGTATTAGGAAATATACCTGTCCTCATAGAACAATTTATTATGTGAGTAATTAGAGGAACGAGAACAGGTCGACATTGTTTTATTAGTTTGACAGGAATGCCGTCCCATCCAGTGGCACAGTCCTGTTTTAAGGTTGATATAATCGAATCCACTTCATCGTTATCTACTTCGAGAAGAACAAAGGAACTAGAAGGAGACGTTTTTTGGGAACTGTCTGATGGAGTAGACTGGGTTGAGGTGTTAATCATGGATGCTAAGTTTTGGCCGATGTTCGCAAAGTAGTTACAGACGAGGTTAGCTGCCTCGCGTTGATCAGAAACTGCATTCAGTAATTCATGGGGGGGGTTTTTTTGTCTGTTGGTGTTTGTGATTTCTTTGATTTTATTCCAAAGACTTTTAGGGTCGTTTTTTACTTTGCGTAGTTCGTTTTGTTCATGTAACCTTTTAAGTTTGCGGAGAAGACTATTACAATAGTTTCTATAGCGTTTATAGGTAGTTTGAATTATTTGGCTGTCGGGCGATTTTCTAGCTTTTTTGTGAAGTTTGTCGCGGTGACGAATGCACCGGAGTAGACCAGGTGTAATCCAGGGTCGAATATTTCTGTCTTTCTTAGGAATGGTGACTAGTTTCGTGTGGTTAGTGATAGCGGTGTGTAGTATCTCAGTTAGAGTGTCAGATGCTATGTTAGGGTCGTTGGTTTTCAGTACTTCCGAAAAATCTTTGGCTTCAATATAATTTTTGAGATTGGTGTAGTCAATTTTTGATATTCTCCTGACTGGCGCTGATCTTCCGGAGAGCTGTGGGTTGTCAATTGTTAAGAGAATTGGGAGATGGTCGGTAACATGAGACTCAATCACCAGTAATGTGGCTGATTTATCTGTTTTAAGCATTGCATGGTCTATGCAACTATTAATCCTTGTACCTATTCGGTGGGCGGGTAACAAACCGTGGGTGGCGTTTAGTGTTAAGTATTCAGTAGCTCGTTCCTCTAAACCATTTGGTGCAATGTCTATGTTTGTGTCCCCGATAAGGCAGATATTTTTATAGTTTTTTAAGGATAAAATAACGTTGTCTAGGCTATTCAAGAAGTTGTTAAACTCAGCTTTGGTATTATACGATGGCGAGCGATATACCGCCACGAATGCGAGTTGATTTGTTATTTCACAAGTTAGGCAATTACCGTTAAGAAATTTGGGCTCTTTAATAATACAATTAATGTTGTCTTTTATATACATTACAATACCGTCGTTCTGGTTGGCCGTCTGATTTGTAAAATACGAGTTGTAGCCGTTTAGCACTGGGAGATTTACCACTTTACTCAGCCAGCATTCGGTAAGTACCAATACATCACAGCTAACCTTAAGTAAGTTTATCAGTACTAATAGCTCATCAAAATTTTTATTTATGCTCCGTATATTTATATGAAAGATTTTGATATGGTGGTTTGACCCTATCAAGTAGTTTGAGCAGTCTGACGGTGGGCATTTATATGATTTTGCTACTTCAAATTCATCTAAGTCAGCCGTAATAATGGATTGCAGAGTATTAGCCATTTGTAAGAATTTGTTTGCGATAGTGTGATACAATACACTGCATTGGGGTGTTTGATAAGTATTTTATGGTCGCGCAAAAGAAACTTTTGTAGTGTGAGTTAATTAGGTAAAGTGTGGTTAAGTGTGTTATAAAATTTGTGTTTGTGTATTTTATGTGGTGACTTGTGTATGAGTATGAGTGTTGTTTATTATGATTCATTTTACTTAAAGTATGTAACAGGATAAAAATATAAAGCAAATAATTCTTAAAAATACTGTAGTATAAGTTATGTATAGCAGACAACAGAATAAAATAGATTAAGGAAGTACTGCTTACTACTGATGAGCTGTAACGTAGTCATTCTTGTAGTTCCTTGAGTGTGGTTTCGGATTTGATAAGAATTTGTTTATCTCCGGCTTGCTTACGAATAAAAATGTTGCCATTAGAGGTCCAGCAGAATGCGTATTTCTTTAGGCGTGCAAATTCTCTTGCGTGGTAAAAGAGCTTTTTGCTTGTATTCGATAGGTGTTCTTCAACATATACTGCTTGTTTTTGTCCCGTGATTCCGAGTATCTCCGTGTTTAATTTGTCTTCTTTATTAGTCATTTTATTGTTGTAGGTTCGAACTCGTGAGATGAGGTCGAACTTTGTTTGGACGTTAGTGAATTCAGCAATTATTGGTTTGGCGGCGGCGCCACGGTTTCCTGATATGCGATATATGTCTCGGAAGTGGGAGGCAGTTAGTGGTAGGTTTACTAGGTTGGCTATGTTTGTTATAATTTTAGACAGATCTGCCGATGACTCCTTTTCCTGAGCGGGTATATTGCGCACTTCAATACTAGATGACCGAGACTTATATTGAAGGTCCCTGACGGCCATTTCCAATGTTTCGGAGCGTTTTTTGTATTCCAAAGTTTCTTGTTGCAGGCGCTTGATGTCATTCTGTAGGTCATCATATTGAGCGCTGAGAAATTTAATATTTTTACCGATCTCAATGTTAGTTTCTTGAATTTCGCGGTTTGTCTTTTGGATTTGCATGTTTTGCAGTTTCAGTTCCGACATGTCAGAAGCTAGCTTTGTTATCAGCTCAGTTTGGGCTGCTAATTGCTTTTTTGAGTTCGCATCATGTTCCTCCTTCCAAGCTAATAGCATTTCCTTGATTTCAGATTTAAATTCTCGTTTAAATTGTTCGAACTGGTTCTGCTCGCGGGGTGATTCATTTAATCGTGGGCGCTTGTTGCGCGAGTTTATGTTGACAAACTCCGGGTCATCCACTGCTTGGGTGATGTCGGGCTCCGATTGTGCTTGGTCCATTTGGGTTCTAGGTGTAGTTGGTGGAGAGCGCTGCATGCGAAATGACATTGTACTAGTTATGTATTAATACAATCAACGCAATCACTTTGTTAGGGCACTTTTCGTAGCACTTGTAGCACGTCTCGTAGCACTGGTGTCTGGTAGGCCGTGACGCAGTCGGTGTCGTAGCACTCGTAGCGGAGACTCGTAGCCGTTGAGTATTTCGCCGTAGTCGATAACTGTTTCGATGGCGCAGCGGTCAGCGCGGTCCCCTCCAACACAGCGCATCGGTGACCACAGGTTCAAATCTCACCCAATCACGGGAATTTGAAGTCCAAAAATTTTAGTTGTAGTATTGCAATGTTTATTTGTCTCACTCTAAGAACGCCCAAAAGGCGTGACCAGTCCATATAAACACTATAGGAGCAACAAGGAATTCAAAATTTCACTAATCAACCAATCAGGTTAAAGTTAAGGGTTTAGCACAGCACACGTCCGCACTTGACCAAGGCTCGCGGCAGAAAAAAATCATCAATAGATACAGAGGTGATGCTTATTTCACAAGAAATCTCTTCCAGCACACCCGAGACAGGACAATAGATACAGAGATGTAGACAGCGTGTGAAATAGTAAAGGAGACAAAAAAAATACATACAACCAAAAACAATTGACTTAAAAACTAAACAGAAATTTCGAAAATATACTAACATACATACATTCACACAGACCATACATACTTCTAAAATAAATATCACTAGAATGATAATAATTATATCATACTCAAAATAATAAACACATATACAACTATGATGAAGTGGACAGATAGTGTTCTTTTACTCTTCTTTTAAAAACTGCAACAGTTTGGCAGTCCCTTATGTCAGGCGGTAGTGAATTCCACAACCGCACCGCGTGCACTGTGAAAGAGTAGGAGTAGAAGTCGGTAGAGTGGGGAGGGGACTTGAGAAGGTTTTTAAGAAGCGACCTGCAAGGTGCATCTGAAGGGCGGTCGTAGGCTCCCGCAGATAGGATGGTGTTTTAGGATTGTGAAGGAGATTAAATAACAGCCACAAAATCCGCGAGTTCCTGCGAAGTCAAATGGGGAGCCACTTTGATGCAAATGCATATTTTTATTGCTCGAAACCGCTGTCCGCAGACCACATTGCCAACCGTCAACCATAAAGAAATAGACCCTACCCAATCTTTAATATTCTGTCCGTCACATGAATTTCACCTTCGACAGTAAACATCCCGAAATCGAAAACGTATGCGACACTAAAATGAAATCCTATGAACTACGTGATGTATTTGTTGCAAGGAGATCCGTGTCCGCGGGGCTTGAGTTAGGCGATAGGTACCTACTGACAGTATCGGTATCTATATCGAGGTGTGGAACGACCACCGATAACCTTATTGCCACGTAAAATGACATAAATTTTCATTTATTTAGAATGTATAAATTGTACGATAGATGTTTTTTCTTTCAATCAATTTTCCAAAGCCGCCTAATGTGTTTTTCTCAAAATTCAATCATTACCGCAAAGCCACCTCATGAGTTACACACAAATATGTTCAAATACAAATTATGCAGACATTTACATCAAACATTTTTGACAGCGGACGTGTGAGTGATCTTCATACGATTTCTTTTCCTTTTGAAGCTCGGCGCTCTAAAAATGTTTACATTTCAATCGATTCACATTTGCACAAAAGGATTCAATGTTGAATAGGTGAAGCGATTTTAAACACGATTCACAATAGGCTATAAAGAGGAATGATGCGAATTCTGTTTCAGTAAACAAACCCCTTTATTCATAAACGTTGCTTAAAGTTAAGTAGTGATTAGCGACTGCTTAACCATACATTTTGACGTTTAAACATGACTTTACTTTAATCATATTTTATAAATAAACCCCAGTGTCTGTAATCCATGTAAGAAAAACTAACAGCATATTGTGATATAAGTCTTTATCTGTGATCTAGTTGTGTGCTATTCAAGGCCGTTTTGGGGCAAAAGGATTTTACGATCCAACGGCCTACGTGGGGCGCCTACTAAAGAATAAGACGTACAGGATTTTGTACTATCCACATTACGCTAAATGAGAAGGGATGATACGACTACTTTCTGTAACTGACAAGATGAGGATCATCACATGATTTATTACTGCAAATGCTACATAATGTTGTGGGTTCGGTCGGTTTTTCCTCTATTTCTTGATTTGGATTCACCGGATGTTTTTAAAGATGGGCAATAGAAATCCCTGTTGCATGATTTTGGATTCACCTAAACGTTGGCTTTACTTTTAAGAGCATCGAAAGTTATAACACAATAAAAAGAGTCTTTCATATTATTATGTTAATACCGTAGGACTATAGGTACTTAAGAGAGAATTTCATGAAGTATAGTGTAACAGATACGTCAATAATTAAATCCTTAACCTTCAACTCAACAGACAGAGTTGATAGATCATCGTAATCTATCTTTAAACTGTGAAACTATCTAGACTTGTCAAGTACGTCAGATCTATTGATCAAATACTTGCTGTTGTAATATTGATCATATTACAACAGCAACTAGCCCCACTCCATATTATTAAATTAATTGTATAACTGAAATCTGCAAAGGCTCTTACGTTCAAGTAAACATTAACGTTACGTTACGTTTAAGTTTACGCGTATTTTCGTTAACTCTACTGCGGCCCACATAAATACGTGTATAAAACAAAAAGTTTATAAATCAAAGCAAAACCTAATGAATAGGCCAAGGATAGAACCTACAACAACGTAAAGAAAAACAAAAGTTAACAAACTTACATAAATAAAGCCTCATCCTTCCCACGTTATTATATATAAACCTTAGATACTTACAAACCTAAGATAGCAAGAGGGGCACTTGGAAGCTCAAGACACGTAGCTGTGTGTTGTAGACTCTTAGAGCACACGCTACACATAGCCTAGATTCCTAGAATCTCCTACTAGATTGCGTGTGTCCACAGCTTTCCACACTGTTGCAGAGTTGCGTGTCGCTAATCGTTTAAAGCATGTGTCACCAAGCACTTGGACGCAACACAACGTGCCTGCGAAGAAAATTAGCGGAAAATCCACTCAAAGCTCTGTATGTGCTTAAGTGTACCTAATTAGATTGTTATGTACCGAGGGACCGCTCCATTCGAGTATCATAATTTAGTTGACTATGCTGTTTGATGCGTCTAAATCGAATGCTCTGCAAGTTAAGGTAATGAATGTTACTGCTAAAAGCTGCTGTTACGACTACATTTGGTGAAGCTGGGATAGAATGCGAATTGCGATATTCCAACGAAGTTGGGCTTCTAGAAACCCTGTGGACAATGAATATTATTATGATCCGATGGTTCACTGTAACAAATAGCATCTCTCTTCTCATTGGTATTATAATCGCGCATTAAAACAGTGTCAGCAGATGCAGCAACAATTATTTCATTCAAAAGTTTACTTGCTGGTACAACTAATAAATTACTTGCGCTTCTTGATTTAAACGTAAACGAAGCAAAAGAAGTATGTAAGGATCGTAACAGATGGCGTTCTGTACTTTCTGCCTACCCCCACGGGAAGAAGGCGTGAGTTTATGTATATATAATGTGCCTATTGAATAAGTTTAAATTTACTTTCGACTATGAAGTCCAGGGCCCATCAAAAACCTGGACTTTGCCGATTGGATAAGTGAAATTGAATTTATTTTAGAGTGACTCCATTTTCTTGGAAAAACATCTGAACGCTAAGCCGTATTACCAAAACTGGCAATTACTTTTGAGAGATCACTTTTCGTTTTTCCCCTATAACTTGCGGAGGGTATTAAGCCCTGAACCATTTATTGAATTTTGCATTAATATGTCTAGTTAAGAAGTATCTCAAATTCTTACGTCTTGGAACTCGAAGTTTGCAAGGAAGTGAATCGTTGAGCAAATGTTTGCGTAATGTATAATGTCATTTGGTTCAAAATTAATTCGAACTGAGTATTCATCTTGTTATGAAATCGGATAATTCAAAATGAGTTATGTTCAATTTCCTACCGCCCGAGTTAACTGAGCCTCGCATCGCATGCGAGTACATGTACTCGTGGAATTTATCTTCTAATTAAAAGTGTTTACTCATATTTTCATAACTACAGAGATATCGCTTCACGATGTGATTTATCACATAACGCGTCCATATCAATTAGTCTTGTGTATTGTTCCGTCATTATCTAGATACCGTAACAGACAATTGTTCAATTAATAAATAGCTAATGTGTGTTCATGTTCGGAAAGCACGTTAAGCCGTTGGTCCCGGCTGTCATTCGTAGATCTTTGGCAGTCAGAAGCCCGAAAGTCTGACAACCGGTCTTATCAAAGGGTATACCAAATTACCCAGTATTATTACCCAGTACCTAACTTTGTTGTGGAGGTCAGATAGGCAGTCGTTTCATATAAAATACTAGTATTCAGCTGCATCCGGTTAGACTGGAAGCCGACCACAAAATAGTTGGGAAAAGGCTACGCAGATGGTGATGTGTGTTCACGTTCATGACAAAATAACTCAAAAGCAATATTGTAATAATGGTATGAAGCTAAAACTACAAACTAGCGTTTCGCGGAAACGTTTCGAAAATGAAAGGATTTCGCAAAGATTTTTGGATTAAAGTAAGGGTTAATTTCAGCAAGAAAAGTTTCACAACCCGAAACACGACGAAGTTTCTGACTCGGAGGAGTATACAGATAATAGTTGAGTAGCAAGTTTAATTACTTATAGTTTTCAAGAGCGACCGCTGCCGCGGTACAGTCGTGGCGGGGCCACGCGCCGGCGGCGGCGGCGGTGAGCAGTGAGACGGACACCGAACATCGGCTTTACATGGAACTCCTTCCTACAACATGCATGTGGCCGTGTACAGTACCAATCTACGGAATATAGGTAGGTACGCATAAGTGATTTAGTTATACATCAGCCGGTCTATTCTGTAAAAATCTCACCGTGAAAACTTAGCTGAAGTAAGCTGTCATTCCATCTGATGCTATGGATTGACACTGGTGATAGCTCTCTTCACCTAAGTTTTCACGGTGAGATTTTTATTGAATAGCACTACTGTACATAAACGGAACATAGGTAGGGCTTAAACACAGCTTATGATGAATAATTATTAGATATTACGTTCGCCTAAGTCTAGTGGTAGGCCGCACAGCAGGAGGTCCTGGATCCTGGACCATCCCACCAGGCTTAACAAATTGTTCTAAGGTTTTTTTATTAGGTAATTCTTTGTAGCACGGGACCAACGGCTTAACGTGCTTTCCGAGGCACGTCAAGGAATGTAAAGGTGGTCATCCATCCACGTACCAACCGCGGCAAGCGTAGCTTAACCGATCAATCGAACCGTGCGGCAGATAATTGGTGAAATATAGGTTTACTATATTATAGACTTCTGCCTTACCCTTTGGAGAATACAAGCATGATAATGAAATGTAACTAATATAATTATAAACAGAATTTCTAAACAGAACCACCTACGTTTGAGAGACAATTTGGTTGTTACCCTGTTTCTACAAAATTCAGAGAAAACAGCGTTGTATCTAAACTATTGTGACCTTAATAGTCAAAGTAAAGTGTTCGACACGTGTCCGATGGTTTACTGAATCCTTTAAACATACAAAACTTTCTGATTTAAGTACACAATTCATTCGAAGCGGAAAGTTGTTTGTTAGTTGTTCACACAAAGGATTATTTATTGTTTACCGTCTGAAAGTAACTCACAACTAGGTATAATTATTAGGTACAAACAAAAACACGAACTTGTGTCACTAGTTCTTATAAGGAAAATTAGACGTTAATTGAAAACTGACCCTGCAGAAAGGGCTATTTTTGGCACTATTTCTTGTCTAGACTAGGCTTTTAAACCTTCGTCCTTGCTATTTATTTAGAACTAGTTTTTGCCTGCGGCTTCGCCCGCATGGAGGTCGAAAATTATCCCACAGGAACGTACTACCGGGATAAAAACTATTCTATGTGCTAAACCAGGTCATAAACTATCTGTGTGCTAAATTTCATCCAAATCCGTTTAATCGTTTTTGTGTGATTGAGTAATAAATATCTAAACATTACATTCACATTTATTAGGATTTCAACAAGACTGAAGCTTTGAATGTCAAGCAAGCGGACGTCGCCACCCTTTTTCAAATGTATTTTCGCCTCAAAGTTCAATTCTCAGGTCGAAATACAAATTGAAATCATGCTTTTCGTTATGTGTTGAGCTACTTTGTTACAGGAACTTCACTTTGTGCTGCCGAAAACAGGCTTCACGTACAAATGTATCATGAATTGTTTCGTGCAACACGAACATGTTGCTGAAACAACGTTGTGCAACATTTGTTTGCCATGAATAGGTACGTGGTTTTAAAGTTTCAAATTGGGAATATCACGTCACACCTATGGGAATATAGGTGTGACGTCATACTTCTAATGAATTGCGCTTCAAATGAATACTTGATGAAATACCTACACGGTTTCATATGCGTGGAATCAGTGATCCGACGTCGAGTACCACTGGCTTTGAAATACGGTAGGTCGGAATTGTATTTAGCTTCCACAGTCGACCAATCAGAATATGATACGTCACGCGACTCTCGAGTCTCGGCAGTCCACTACAACAAAGCACCTAGGTACTTATCTATCGATTACACGTACACCTAATTATTAATTCCCAGTACAGCTCAATTGCTGTATTATAAGCTTTATATGTACAGCAATAGAGTATGGAGTACTCATTTAAACCAGCTTTTTATTAGACACGTTTTATTTTTTTATTTTTGAAAAATGTTTTACGAATTGCGGTCAGCGACGTCGGCCAGACAACCTTCTTCTTCTAATATAATCTTTGTTGGACTATTTTTACCAGTGTTTTATAATTTTTTATAAAAAAAGAGTCTTGGGACGGGAAGGTGTGTACATTCGCTTACACGAGAAACAAATAATGTCATGGTGGTAAATGAAACACTTGAATCGACAGAACTTCCGTATCTACTTTTTAAGTTTTTTCTTTCAGTATTTACTTTTTTAAGTTTTACATATTTCAATACAAATGTTAAGTATGTGCCTGGTACGTTTAAAGTACATATAAAGTTCTTCTTTATCAATATAAGAGGAACAGTCTTTTGAAAAAATGTCGGGAAGCGGAGGTGCCCGACATTTTTACTCTGAGGAGTAATTCCCGTATTTTTAAGATAAGATAAGTCTTTATTTGCCTTAAACATAGTATAATTTTGTTACAGTCTGGTTTTGATATAAAGTCCACATGTTTAGATATACAACTTTGTATCAATTGCATGCAAAATAATTAATACACGAGTTAAAGGTGGACTATACCATATCGCAGATTCATTGGTAATACAATAATAGTCATTCAGATCACACACATTTTCATTTACCTACATTTTCATTATTACCTGTATAGATATTAATGAAAATGTGTAGGATAAATATTTTATATTTTCAAGTCAAAGAAATCTCGAATGTCATAAAACTTGTGTCTATTCAGCCATTTATATATGTAGTTAGTTTTTAAATGAGTTAGTATTATTTAATAATTTCATTTCTTTTGGTATTTTATTGTAGGTATATAAGTACAAACATCACAAGACAGCTTGGCTGACTTAGGGTTATCCTTTAATACAAGTCTGTGTGGAACCCTTGTTGGTCGAGAGATTATTTCATACGCTTTTTTGAACAATCCTTTAACACAAATTTACAGATTTCGTGTATGTAAAGTGAGGAAAGTGGTAAGAACGTTTACATTGTAATCTCAGTCTCAATCTGTCAAAAATACAGTCTCTTCAAAGGTAATGTTGGGTTACTGCTTTGACAGCAGCAACCCAACAGTAACCTTATTTGTGTCGAGAACAAAGATAACAAGACACAGAAACACACACACTTAAATTTGACAGTGACGCAAAATTTAAGTGTGTGTGTTAAATGCAATGTAAAACTGTAAACAGACTGTACCTCTTAGTTATCTAAATTTTTGACATTGATTGTCGCTGAGATGAAATTGCGACTAATTAGCTGCAGTAAAATGACACTTCTTACTGTCATTTCGTTAAAAAATGTTGCCACATTATCTCTACTTGTGATGTAATTATAACGCAATGAAACATCGTTTTAATTTAGATATTCGAATTTGAACAATTTTGATTTAGCCGTAAACAACCAAATATTCTTTGTATTGATCGGATAAAAATATATGTATGTTGTAGTTTCAAATCAGCGTAAATATGTGTACATCTACTAAAGATAGTTTTGTTTCAATTGTTACACTAAAACTCCTACTGTATCGATATGAGAAATGTTTTTTTTTTAATAAATTAAAGTTTTCGTTAGGAATAATATTTACTATACAGGGTTATTTGCAAAACACCAAAAACTTCAAAATTAGAATATTTATAGCAATAAAATAAATGTTTGTGATTAGAATGAATGCTTTTTATAAATCCAATCTGATCACTGATGTGATGACAAAACAATAATTAGGCATTGCTCAATGTTTTTGTTGTAAACTTGTATTATCCTGAATTTCATTATAAGTATCATCCTATAATAATATTATCCTTTATTATAAAATCAATTTAACATGGATCAATTTGGAACTGAATGTTACTTGAATGAATCGATTCTTTAGTCACATCACTATTCTATTTGATTGAGATTTGCAATTTGCAGGTCATTGATGTTTTACGGAAATAGTAATTCAATAGGGCTTGTGGCTAAGTAATAACAGCCGCACGGGTCGATCGATCAGGTTAAGCTACGCTTGCCGCGGTTGGTCCGTGGATGGGGGACCATCTTTACATACCAAGACCCCTCCGTGCCTCGGAAAGCACGTTAAGCCGTTGGTCCCAGCTGTCATTCAAGGATCTATGACAGTCGTTACGGGTCGTCAGAAGCCCGAAAGTGACAACCAGTCTTGCCAAGGGGTATCGTATTCGTGGAGGTCAGATAGGCAGTCGCTCCATGTAAAATGCTGGTATTCGGCTGCATCCGGTTAGACTGGAAGTTGACCCAACATGTTGGGAAAAGGCTAGGCAGATGATGAGTCATTCACTAGGATTATATAAACTTAGAGTTGTATTCATGAATTTAAAGATTATAATTCGATAAATACACATTTGTTACGGTCACGAATGATATTTTATTCAATATACAACCTAACACTAACATGCAAATTGAAAAAAAACGTAAGAAAATGTGAATTTCGCGGTGCTTTCCCCTTAAAGCAATAAACAAGTGCCTAGCTCTCAATTTAGCAATAAAATTTCATATTACTTCATTCTAATTCGGGTATCGGTAAATAGGTGATTTCTATTCAGATGTTGTTGCAGGTCGCGGTCAATTTGCGTAACGAATTCACTAGTTAGGCAGTGCGCGTAGTTAATTTAATACAAGCGATGGTTAATTTTTCGTGCTTTCCAATGTATTGAACAGTAAATGAAAGTTGAAAATTGCTGAAGAAAATTGCAATATTTTATTTAACATTTGACCAATATCATTGGTCAAATGTTAAATATAATATTGCAATTTGAAAAACAAATGAATTAATATATTATTTATTGTTGTTGTAGGTGGCTAACAAATGCCCTCATCTCAGAAGTAGGCAGTGACCTGTCGCTGCCGGCTGTGGTCGAGTCGATGGTCGGCAGCGAAGAGTCCTGGGACGCGGTGGTTTCCTTCTGCAAAACAGTCGTCTCGCAGAAGGAGGCTGCGAAAAGGGAGAGGGAGATCTCGTCCACTCACCTGGCCCGCAGCAGGCGCACCGAGCGTCGGCGGAGGGCGGACAACGTCCTCTTCCAGCCCCCCTAAATGGGTCCAGGAGCGACGGACTCGGGGCCACGCGGGGGGTCGGTTCCACCACGCGCGGGGCGCGCGTGGAACCGACCCCCGACACTACGCGCCGCCACCTCGGTTTCCTCGGGACTTAGACGTCGCGGGGGGAGTCAAACACCTCCCTGACCCGAGGAGGCCCGCGGTGGCGGGCCGGCACCAGTCAGGGGTTGCGGAAGGATCTTACGTTCCTGCGACCCCCGGCGTAGGTGTGAGATGGAACACCGGGGTGGTTTTTAGTCAGTAAGAGTCTGACAGACCCCACCGCCCGCCCCAGGGCGGCGGACATCCATGAGGATTTTCCACCCCGGAAAAAAAAAAAAAAAGGTGGCTAATAAATAAAGTTGGTAATAATTTTGTAGTAGTAGTAGTTTCCGTGGCTCGGCAAGCACGTTAAACCGTTGATCCCGGCTGTCATTCGCGGATCTTTGCCAGTCGTTACGGGTAGTCAGAAGCCCGAAAGTCTGACAACCAGTCTTACCAAGGGGTATCGTATTAGCCAGTAGCTGGATTGTGAAGGTCAGGTAGGCAGTCGCTCCATGTAAAATACTGATACCTATTCAGCTGCATCCGGTTAGACTGGAAGCCGACCCTAACATATTTGGGAAAAGGCTAGGCAGATGATGAGTAGTCCTCCAAACCGAATTTCAGCCAAAAGCATTTTTTTCTTTTTATAATTTCCTTCGGCCCGGGTACACAAGTGTGTGCGCAGACACAAGTACACTAACTCTTCCTTACTCTCATAGTCCGATGGGATGGCAATCCGACACGACCAGAGATAGATCAGGCGCAGGACCAACGGCTTAACGTGCTTTCCAGGGCACGTGGGTATCACTCCGACAACTTCCAAACTTCGGGCTGGTACTAGGCAATTCACAATGGAAAATTGAATAAAGTATCTTTACAACATTACATTACGTTGGTAATTAAAAAATAGTTTAAATTCTGTCCTATTTAAAATTATTATTTAGTTTTGTAAATGTTGTATCATTGTAGCATTGTATTCTTTAAAATTATTCGTAAATGTTACTCGAAAAGCCTAGCTTTCCTATTTCACAAACTAAAATAAAATTCCAACAAAATTCTTTATTTCATTTCAGTTTTAGAGCTCACATCCAAAATATTTACGTTGAAATGGAGCATAACACAGTCCAAAATGAACGGGCATTCCGTTCGTCCGAGGCTAACGAATTTACCTGCCATATCGTACGACAATCCGCCACTGAATTGTTCGCCGATGCATCTCTGATACAAATATGAAACTGAGAAATGTTTGAACTGTCAATACAACATCGGCTCATGATATGTTCAGTTGCACGCTTGAAGGTGTACAGCCAACGAAAGAGTCAGATATACAGGTATAAATTTTGTTAAATTTTGTTTTCTGTAATTATGATTTAATTTGTAATCTGTAATGGGATGTGACATAGTGTAAGCATGACAGTTGTAAAATTATTATTTGTTTAAATTTATATGGGTTAAAGACCTGAAATAAATGAATTATTATTATTATTATTATTATAAATATTCATCTGTCCACTACATTGCCAGTTTTCCTTTTTTTGATGTGTGTGGCCACTTTTTTTGGAAACAGTAAAAAAAACATTCAGACTAAGTCCTTTTGGTTCGTATATACACGACTTAGAAACTAGAGTTAGTAACGTACCGTAACGTACTTTGTAACTAAAACTAGTACATAAAAGAATTGACTACAGCACTCGTTGACAGTGGGGCAGTAACCAGCAACAGTATACTTAGTTGTTGGTTACTGCGTCAGTACTAATTTATTCTGTGGCTTCTGTAACAAGCAGTAATTGCAAGTTAACTGCCTGTACACTCATAGCTTTGTTTGGCGGTACCTACATTCCGCACACGCAACTTCGACAAATATTAAATCATCGTCTGTTGGTTCCGTTATTCCAAGTCCTTTATTGTTTTCTGATAATTTGTTTGGAAGAGCTGCCGGTCAGCAGCTAATAATTACTCAGTTCGATTCAATCTCGCTTAGGTCCCACAATGGGTCCTGATTTTAGTTTGTGGGACCTAAGTTATCAGTTCGCTCTACAGTCAGTAAAAAGAGCATCGGTCCTATTGTTTTATTAGACGCGTTTTTTTAACACCTTATTTTTAATGTAATTGATGTATGTCATTGGCTGATTTTTCTGTTTAAATCGCACCCGGAATAGTTTGGTGAGCAAGTTACGCTACCCGCCGCTAGATATCGTTACAATAAATGCATTAAATTTTTAATAATTATAATTATCATGTCTTAAATATTGCTTAACAATTTTTTTGTTTGTTGACGTACCTTTAAAGTACCTACTTTTCGTCCCAAATTACATTTGGGACGAAGCACAACTTCAATAGGGATAATAGTGACAAACTAGGATTTTTTTGGAATGTGGGATAAAACTTCAGGACGAACGAAGAATACATCTATTTTCAATGTAATTGATAACTGTTATTGGCTGATTTTAGGACTTTACAGATAAAGAAATCCAGATGCCATCAAAATCGTTAAATCAAATTGCTTCTGAAGTTTTAGTGTTCTTGTAAATACATTAGATGAAGTACCTAGATGCTCGAGATTCAATATTATTCCGTGCAAATTACACCATTAAATTTTGGGGTGCCGGCAGAAAAGAGGACAAGTCGAAATGAAGTCAGTGCGTCCAATTGGTTAGCATATTTTAATAGCGTCTGGCGTCGAGCCACTGTCGACGACACGCCTTAATGTTTTCCTGTTTCCCCCTAATGTGCCTACTTAACGAACTAAACTTTCTTATCGAACAAACCGACAACTCCCTGCCGAGTTTCAAAGTTTATAAAATATCTATACCTTTTGTTACGTCGCCGACGTTCACGAGAAAATGCAGCAAAAGAACTTATTCAAATGATTAAAATTAAATTCTAGTGATACAGTAAGATTAGTTAAGTCTAAGTATGTCAGACTTTTTCTAATAAGTTCCCAAAGTAGGTTCCTAAAGCAAGTTTTACAGAGCTATAGGTACCATTTTTTTTTCTGAAAGTACATATATGCCTTTAGACTCCGGGTCTAAAAAACTAAATTGGACAAAGGACTACAACTTACATACTTTTTAGGCACGTCACCCGTCGCGATTAACAAAATATATTTGAATAGTTTTTATATCTAGCTCTCCTTTAATCACCGAAAGTTTCCTTCTACATTTTTTCACCGCCGGTATTAAACCCAAAGTTCGTTCATTCATTATGAACATGGAGATTTAAAGGCATTTCGCATAATAAAACCCTCTACTTATACCATCGACCGACCTCCGTCTATACAATAAGACAGCTTGATGGATGTGATCACGATGTTTTGTTAAATTCCACCGAACCTAACGACCAAGGACGCAATTTTATTTATTAAAATGCTGAACGAATAAAAAAATTCACCAAAAGACCCACTTGGGACTAGACTTACAGAAATTTTGATTGCTTACTCGTATCTTAAATGATTGATGTGTTCACAAACAAAGATTTTTTAATTAATGCAATACACACAGCAAACCACTTTTAGAATTAGAATTCATATTCAAAATCAATATTATTCTCTAATATTAACATATTAATACGATGCAGTATGAACACGACACCGTTAATACTTTAATTGATTACGCAAATGACTTTTATAGAATGAGGTTCTAACTATCACAGTACGATAATATTATTATCATATTCGTGCAGGTAGGTACAGATGCTAGAGCGAATTTAGTATGTTTTTTTTTTTTATAATATTCGTAGGTCAAAGAAAGTGTTTTCAAATCGGCAGACGGCTGTTTTAGAAATGGTCCGTTTTTTAGGGTTCCATAGTTCACGTCTCGGAACCCTTATAGTTTCGTCATGTCCGTCCGTCCGTCCGTCCTCAGCTTACCTTCCAAACGGTTAGTGCTAGAAAGATGAAACTTTGCATGGGTATGTGTATTTACCACGTCGACAAAGTACTAAAATAAAATCACGAAAAATATTTATTCTCGCGTCTACCCCATAGTGTGAGATATTATTATATAGGTATTTTTTATACGTGCCACGTGCCATTATGGGTGACCACGGAACCCTATTCTATGCGTGGCCTGACACGCACTTGGCCGGTTTTTTGGGCAATTTCAGATGCTTGAGCCAATTTAGTATGAAAAATTTGTGGATTTTTAAAAATAATATTCGTAGGTCAAATAATATGTTTTCAAAATGACGGACTGCATACATCTCTCTATCAAAAGTGTTTAGATTATTTTGCGCTATTTCATATGCAAGCATCTGTAATTGCCCAAAATAATCTAACCACTAAAAAAATGTTCGTAGCTTAAAGAATATGTTTCAAAATGGCGGACTGCATACATGTCTCTATCAGAAGTGTTCAGATATTTTTGTGCAGTTTATATATCTAAAGCTGAGAAACACTAAACAGGTTTCTTTCTGTAAACAGTTCATTAGAAAATCCTTTGTTATCCCGTACGTGCATTCTACTGTCGCAGCGTTTTAAAGTAATTGAATGCAAACAGCAACGTTTACGCAAAATGAATTAGCAAAAGTTTTATGCAGTTTTACGTGCATAAAACAAACAAATTACTAGTGTGTGCGATGCTTATCATGGCTACATTGTGCCAGGCAATTTTCTGAGCGAATTATATCACCGAGTTACGAGTGTGTTATTCGGTAATATATGGATTTCATTTGGTTAAAAGCTTTATACATTTGCCGTTCCAAACGCATTTTCAGCGGTGATGGCGCCATCATTAAAATTATTCTGTCACGACCAATAAAATTATCAATAAAATCCAGCTTCAATAAAGGCGATTAAAGCGACGAACGCTTTTAAAATATTAAAGTGAAATTAAATTTGTCTCTCTCATGTCGTCAGCACGAGGCGATTGGTATTGATACCCCCTAATATAACGACGCATCATTGATATTACTTTTTACTGAAACTTTATTCATGTAAGATCTCGCTATTTTTATCTAGCAAGAAAACGTACCTGCCGTTCGAGTTGAAGATTCTGAGTGGATCTTATTTCTAAGTCTGCTTACTATTGCCCGCGGCTTCGCCCGCGTGGATGTTGGAAGTATCCTACGGGAATGTACTGCCGGAATTAAAAGTTCCTACCTTAAGTGTTAATCCAGGTTATAAACTATCGGTGTGCCAAATAATGATATTTGGCACACCGATAGTTTATAACCAAATCCGTTCCGCCGTTTTTACGCCAAACCGGAACATACAACAAACGTACAAAAATTCGGCTTCAGACTTGTTCCCACATCTCATACTAATCATTTTTTTTTCAACAATATTCAATGTACAGTACCTATGTACAGCGGGGTAATTGCGTAATACGCTAACAGTAGCAATGCTGTTCAACAACACACATTGCGTTATTTACGTTGTTGAGCAGACAATTTTTTCGAACATATGAAACAATAGATTAGCAATATCCTTCAAAATGATTCAGATTGTGGTTGAAAGTGTGTTACGTAATTAGGTTGCGGGATTTCGTTACTATTTTATTATGTATTTATTCAAAGAGAGAGGCCCGTGGCTAAATAATAACAGCCGCACAGGTCGATCGATCAGGTTAGGCTACGCTTGCCGCGGTTGGTCTATGGATGGGTGACCATCTTTACATACCGAGACCCCTCCGTGCCTCGGAAAGCACGTTAAGCCGTTGGTCCCGGCTGTCATTCGTAGATCTTTGACAGTCGTTACGGGTAGTCAGAAGCCCGAAAGTCTGACAACCAGTCTTACCAAGGAGTATCGTATTACCCAGTAACTGGGTTGTAGAGGTCAGATATGCTCCATGTAAAATACTGGTATTCAGCTGAATCCGGTTAGACTGGAAGCCGACCCCAACATAGTTGGGAAAAGGCTAGGCAGATGATGATTTATTTATTAAAATCTTACCTACAACTAAACTACCATTACAGATCAGCGATCCAATGCGATAGAGACGCCTTACATGCTAAATCCTTAATCTACATCCTATAAAATTACATACAATATCCTAAATCTTAACCTACATCTAAATAACATATTATATATAATGTAACTTTTGCAAATTCAATCAAGTTGCACCACAATACATCAACTGTCTCGTGAACCTCGTTCACCACACGCATGGCTCTAGTGAGAGGAGTTCTCGCTAGTAGGTTGGTTCTGGCTGCAGGCACAGCAAGCAGGGGTGGGCGTCGCCGCCTCCACACGTACCGGTCTGGCACGCAAAGCTCCAGGTGCCGCAGCACTCCCGGGTTATTTGTACATAGATAGGTAAAGTAAAAGTCGTTTATTTCAACATTCAAAATTACAAAATGGATCAATACAAAATCGAATCAAAAACAATACAATATCGTTGCGTCCTAAACTAAGCTCAGCCTGTATCTTGGGCACCATTACATTGGTACAACATGTTGATAATATTAGACAAAATAAAGTAAAATTAAAGCTGAAATTGGCTACAGTTAGGCTAGTTAGACATAGATTATATTTCCTTCATTCACCTACCATTTCTTTTGAACCAGCAATTCCTGAGTTTTGAGGAACCAAACTCTACCATTGTTAAATTGGCAACATGGCCAAAGAAACAAAGGGTTTTTTTTTTAATGCCTACATCGATGCGTAGACGTTTATTAATATCTATTATTGTTACAATCAATCATTACAATTGGTTTATGATGCTATTCGTATCCGAGCTAATTTGATACCTGTGAATATAATGACTTCCTCGTAAATACTTAAAATGTTTATACTGTAGCGGTATCTACAACACCACATGCGAACAACGCGTCACACTGACGTCACGCAAATCCTGCATCTCGCAAGCAGAGTTTACCGCGCAATTAGCATAGATACAATTTCCCAACATCAATCGTGGGGCAATTGCCCGCCAGACACAACTACCGTCTGGTCGGAGGATCCTCCCTTTTCTATGGAGGATGAGTGAACTTTACACCCTGTTCCTCATACCTCTGAACTGGTGACCCCGAAGTGATCGTCAGCGCAGCCTTCGTACAAATACTTCAGCGTGACGTCATCATCATCACTCCCGCAAGCTTTAGCGGCGAGTCACCCAGCCAACCAGCATCCACGGCTCCAACGGGTATCCTAACCACGAGCATGCAGCGACCGCGCATACCTGGTCATCACCCTCAGCCTCATCAGCAACCTCGGCACAGCACACTGCACTTTCGTTCGGTCAACAAGAAGAGCTTCCTCGCTTCCTCTCCTGGTCGACGCAGCAGCCAGCTTCAACCCGGCGCTGTACGACATCCGACGCACTGGAGTATAACCCAGCGCCACCCCGACTCACTGGGGACATCTCCGCAGACAGTTCCGACTCACTGTGAACTATGCGACAACCGGTTCCGACTCACTGGAACCTCAGCTGGCCTGGCAAGCATCGCAAGATACAAGACTCAGCCTACTATCAACCTCCGGTCTACGGAGGGGAGTGATGTAGCGGTATCTACAACGCCACATGCGAACAACGCGTCATACTGACGTCACGCAAATCCTGCATCTCGCAAGCAGAGTTTACCGCGCAATTAGCATACTGCATAGATACAATTTCCCAACATCAATCGTTGGGCAATTGCCCGCCAGACACAATACCCGTCTGGTCGGAGGATCCTCCCTTTTCTATGGAGGATGAGTGAACTTTACACCCTGTTCCTGATACCTCTAAAAAACATTTCAAGTGTTTACCGAGGATGTAATTATGATTACAGTAATTAAGTATGATGAATTGAATATAATTTCTTGATATTAGGTAGTCAGGACAAAAAAAAAATAGGCAATCACTATTAAAATAACGTCTAATGGCCGATTCCCATAATTTAGGAACCGTTTTTGGTTAAAATTAAGTCTTTTGTATCTTTAACAATAATGAGGCAAATACCGCATAGCTTTGCATAGTAGCTTTCCATATGGGCGAGTCAGGCTATCACAGGTAAAATTAGTTTACAAATCAATCAAAATCAAAAGTAATTTATTCAAATTAGGCTGAGAATCAGCACTTTTCGAACGTCAAAATTACATAACACAATCCCCCAAAACGTCCGCCCTTCACCACTTCCTAGAGCTCTCGCTAATCTATTTATATGCAGTTTGGAAATAAAAAATGCTAATATTGCTAAACAAAACGATTCGTTTTTGTTTAAGTATAGGAACCGAGCATAAGTGTAATTTTCGGAAGAACTAATTAATTTACGGTATCAAAATTCAGTTTCATAAAGATTGGCCTGGCTAGGCCAGGCTAATTTGACAATTCATGGAACCACATCAGCTATGAAGCTAGCTGGGATTCAATACTGGCAGCTATTTACCCGCAAATTTTGAAGCTAAAACTAATTTGAGAGGAAAGCCTTCCTGAAATGGAAGGGAATGTTTATAAGCATAATGAACTTGTTCTAAAATGTTTCGTTTGCTATTAGAATTTCATTTTGGACTCGACTCTTTGTTCGGAAACAAATAGGACGAAGAAAATTTTCTCTGTTTGCAATTGTACAAAATATTCGCCCCATATCACAGCCCTAATGTCGTTTTTGGTAAACTATGACTGTACGTGGTACGAATGCACAGTGGACACTCTCCGAATGATTTGGGGACTGAATGGAAGCTTAGTGTTTTTGAGCTCGCCGTGACAGTGTTTTGTTTTTAATTTATTAACACAGAACAAAACTACTTTGACAATTACATTACCATTATAATGGACGCTGAATAAATACAAGTATTGTGACATAAGTGTACTACTTTTTATATCTGACAATATGTTATGGCAGTGACTAAGGCACCATAGATCAAATTGTATAGAAAAGAATTCACAAGATATAAATCATGAAGTTGTCGAGATACTAGAAGTTGTTTCAAAGCGATGCTTTCAATCTGTCGGATTTGTAGCAATATTTCAATCTTTGAACTCTTTCAACAATACATCGAATGTATAACAATGTATTATATGTTATATAAAATGATTGCTAATCTAATACGGTCACTTTCAGAGTGTATCTTCATTAATAATTTTACTATAAATATTCAATAGGTGATCCAGAACTTCATCCAATATTCATGCACTTTTTGGCCACAGGGGATTTGAAGGCGAAAATAAACGTTATCCCCTTCTAGCTTTAAAGAGTGAGCTTTGCTTTTATTTGTTAAAAAGATTCAAGAACCTTTATTTTGTTTTACATACATATTGGTTGTTCGCCCAGGTAGGTACGTCAGTGGTATTAACTGCTTAAAGTACAATATGTTGAGAAAGGCCAGTAATTAATAAAAGTAAATTATAGGTCTCCTTTAAAAAGCAAGAACATTATGTTTAATAATATTCTAGCTAGATTAAAACCGATTTGGCTTCATGTCCGCCGACCTCCATGAGCGAATTCTTAATAATAATCGTTAACATTTATTCTGAATGAATAACAAAAATAATACACTAATTACTCTTATCGAGCTTGAGATTTGAGCGTTTAAGCTAGATTTAAAGATTTTACTTATATTGCGTTTAATTTCATTGTTCAAATTGAACATTTATTCATGGTCGAACAAATCGTTCAGGAATCTAAACAACGTGAAACATATTCAAAATTACTTCTACCCCTGCAATGTCCCATAAAACTAATCAATGGAACCTTAGAGCATTTACACTTTACTTTTCTGTCGCCAGTCGACGAAGTAATTTCGGCTCTTTGATAAACAACATCCGATTGCCTATTTAGTGGAACGCCGCAAAATTTCCATTTCCCACGTATAGGCTCATACATTATTAACATTTGTGATGGCACAGAATAAGGAAAAAACAGGGCAGATATTAAATATGCCATTTAATATTTCTCTCTGATCTCTGAGCAACAATTTTGAGTGTGTCGCCCGCATGTGTGGCATGATTGACGCGTGCCACGCTGCGAAAACAAAAATGTCGAATATCGATGATAATTTTTGAACACAATACGATTGAATGTGGAAAAACGCTTACAAAGTAAATATGAAATAAATGCTCGGCGATATCTGATTATATACGAGTAGATACATCGTGTTTTGTATCGACTTAGAAAGTTTTTATGTTAAGTACTCGAATCTCTGTTATAATGGATACAAACATTTCGACAAATATGTAGGTACTTTGACTTTTGGAAATGAGAATGAATAAATAATAATATATTTTCAACATTATATTCGACGAGCTGATCGGTTTATATGAAAGGTGAAATTGCTTTTTCTGCAAAAAGACATAAGTAACTTACTTACTGGAAATTCGTTGGATTCTATATTTTTGTGATTGACTCAAGTCAAAAAGGAGAATACCGTCCAATATTGAGGGATGTACGGCGCGGGCACCCTGCGTAACGAAAAGTCCGCTGTCACAACAAAACCTAGTGTATTTAGAGGAAAATTCAACGCTTTTCCTAAATTGCGAACATTTTTTTACATTGATTCCCGAGAATCAGTATTTTTTTGTCATTTACTCAGATAATATTTTGAAGTTAGGTTCGAGAAGAATCCACGGCACCCCGCGACTTGTAGCACGATTTTGTCCCGTGCTGATATTTCAATAATGAAAAGCATTAAATTTTAATTTTATTATTAACAAGAAATTACTTTTAATCATATTTAATCACATGTGTACAATCTATACTAATATTATAAAGAGGTAACATTTGTTTGTAAGTTTGTATGTAGGGGGTAATCTCCGGAAGTAATGAACCAATTTTAAAAATTGTTTCACTGGTAGAAAGCTACATTATTCGTGAGTGCTATAGGCTATAAAGATATCATGCATATTAGCCGAACTATCTCAATTTTTGTCTAGCCAGGCGGAAAAAAATAGATCTTACTACAACAGAGTTATTTGCATGCGCTGCCTTAACAGTTATATATAATTGAAAACAATGTATGGCAACCTGGTCCGCTTTGAATAGTTCAACAAAAAAGTCCGCGACACCATATTTCTATCTTTTATATTTTAGCAGATATAGTAGCTTTTATGTGTTAAAAAAAAGTATTTTTCGACATACTTACCTTTGGACGATTTTTTAAATAATAAAATATTAAAGCTTATTGAAAAAAATATTATTTTGATCACAAGAACATCATAGAGATACGATTTGCCCAAAACAGTAGGTATGTCAATTGGTTAAATAGTTTCGAAGATAATATAAACAAAATGCCGCCGTGCATTCACGAACCGCATTAGAACATGCTTTGCACGGACGTTTTATCCATTTACCCATAGATGGCGTTGTGCAATTACGTCATTTTTCTGAATCGGGGTGTTAAGATTTTCCGCGGATTAATGACCCTCTCCAGTTATTATTTAACTTTCGTCGTTAGGTAGGTGTGTTGTACGCGGTTGGTTGGATGTCGTTGCTGGTCTTTAAAATTGTTTTGGTTGCTCGGTTTTTTCTTGTGGGAAATCATCATATGACCCCTCCCGCTCTGGGTGGAGCAGAAGGGAGTGTCAGACTCTTACTGACTAAAACCCACCCATGTTCCTTCCTTCGCCGTTTAAGTTCCGGGGTAGCGGTAACCCTTTCGGACAATCCCACTGACCAACTTTTTACCTTACATGTGAATTTATGTTCTGATTCCAAAAGCACACAAATTGTACCTGTAGTGTATGCGTTACTTCCAAATAAAAATCAAGAGGCGTATATAAGGCTTTTCAACATAATGAAAAGTGTATTGAAAATAAATATTACCAACTTCAAATGTGACTATGAATTAGGTATAATGAACGCGGTAAAAACCGTGTACCCTGGTGCGCAAATAACCGGGTGTTATTTTCAATATCCAAAAGCTATCTGGAAGAAGGCGAAAGAATTAAATTTGACCAAAAGAAAAGAAACAAGACAGATTATAAGAACAATAGCTATTTTACCACTTTTACCCGCAAAAAATATTCCAGAGGGTTGCCAAAAACTAACAGAGATTATTGAAAATGAATCGTTGTTACCATTGTTTGAAACGTTTTTAAAATATGTACTTTGCAAAACAGTTGTATCCAAGAATGAACCCTGCGCTTCTTAGTTGCTCCGGACAACGCCACCGCACTAACAACGCTCTAGAGGGGTGGCACCATCGGATTAATGTGAAAATTCCCAAGCGTCCAAGTTTATTTTTATTCTTACAGAAGCTCCGAAAAGAAGCCAAGCATTTGGACTCCAAACTCAAGAACAGCAATATTCAAACAAAAAAAAACGACATAACAAGTACATTCATTTCGACAAAAAGTATAAAAAAGTACTTACGAAACTAAAAAATGGTCAAATAACAGTTATTACATTTTTAAAGAAAATGACTTATTACCAGCTTCTTATATAAAGGAATCTAATTAATACTGATTGTTAATTATTGTGTTCATTTATGCTTATATAAAGATATACCTAATTATTATTGTTTGTTGATTATTGTGTGGATTTATGTTGATTTTATTGAAATTAAAGTAATTAAAAGAAGTGACACCTAGTAATGTTTACCTATCCTTTAGATAACTATTGATTTGTGTATATTTTATATAAATAAATGTTAATTTCAAACCAGACTAAAGTAATTACAAGAAGTAATACTTATAATATTGTATACTTACCTATTACATTGGTTCAATTAATGGTGATTTATTCTTAAAATAATGTAATTGATCTCTTATGAATGAATAAACATTTTTATATACATAAAGACAGTACTTATTTCAATAAACATCCCCAAATTTTGAGAAGTAGCCCTAATGAGTAATAGCCCTAATGAGAAGTAGCCCAAGTGAGAAGTAGCCCTAGTGAGAAGTAGCCCTAATCAGAAGTAGCCAAAATGAGAAGTGGCCATAATGAGAAGTAGTCCATTAGCGGGTCGGTTGCCAAAATGAGAATTAGCCCTAATGCGCCTAAACCAAAATCATCAGCGCCTCTCGAGGAATAGAGAAAATATTTCGCAAGCACGCGCTGGGGAATCTAGCTCCGAGCGTTCACAGCGGCTTGCTAACCAAAGCTGGAGAACATCGCAGGTCCGTTATGAGTATAGCTATACACTATTGTCTGAAAGGGTTACCGCTACCCCGGAACATAAAGGGCGAAGGAAGGAACATGGGTGGGTTTTAGTCAGTAAGAGTCTGACACTCCCTTCCGCTCCACCCAGAGCGAGAGGGGTCATTTGATGATTCCCACCAGAAAAAAAAAAAAAAAAAAAAAACTTCCGTGCTCGGGAATCTAGCGCTGAACGTGCGCAGCGTCTCAATAATTTAAGGCAACATGTCTCTGCAACAAGGGATAGGGAGTCTAGCGCTGAGCGCTCGCAGCGGCTCGCTAGCCAAAGCGCAAGAACATCGCAGGCCCGTGCTCGGGAATCAAGCGCTGAACGTGCGCAGCGTCTCAATGATTTAAGTCAGCTTGTCTCTGCAACAAGGGATAGGGAGTCTAGAGCTGAGCGCTCGCAGCGGCTCGCTAGCCAAAGCGCGCGAACATCGCAGGCCTGTGCTCGGGAATCTAGCGCTGAACGTGCGCAGCGCAGCATGTCTCAGCAACAAGGGATAAGGAGACTAGCGCTGAGCGCTCGCAGTGGCTCGCTAACCAAAGAGTGAGAACATCGCAGGCCCGTGCTCGGGAATCTAGCGCTGATCATGCGCAGCGCCTAGCAACAGAAAGACAACGGGCAGTTACAGTCAGAGCACGTAATCGGAATTTAGCTCATGGACATAGATCAGCTTTCAATTACGATACCAATGTAGATTATGCTCAGCAAAACACTGAAAAAATAGGCAAAATGAATACAACATGTCCTAAGTGTTCTGCATATAAATGGAGTGATGAACCAAACGGTATGTGTTGTGCTGCAGGAAAAGTGGTTATCCCTGATAATCAAGAACCACCACAATCAATAAAAGATCTCTTAACAGGTAATCGTCCACATTCTGTGCACTTTTTAAAAAACATACGCAAGTATAATACACTGTTTCAAATGACGTCGTTCGGTGCTAAAGAAATTTGTGAAGGAAACTTTATGCCTACTTTTAAGATAGAGGGTCAGATTTATCATTTAATTGGTAGTTTGCTTCCTACAACAGGTCAAAGCCCGAAATTTTTACAGATATATTTCATTTCTGATGCGGAGCAACTTTCTTTGCAATCAAACATGGCCCCCACTTTAAAAACTGATTTCATCAATGAGTTACAGACCGTATTAAATAGTCATAACGAATACATACGCAGTTTTAAATACAATTTAGAAAGCAACTCTTCCTTCGACAATTTAAAATTAATAATTCACGCCGATCGCACACCACAAAATCAACATCGAGGAAGATACGACTCCCCTACAACAAACGAACTTGCCGTCCTGTTAGTAGATGAAGACAAAGGACCCAGAGATATAATACTGCATTGTAAAGATGGTCAGTTAAAAAGAGTGTCCGAATTGCATCGCGCTTACGGTCCCCTGCAGTATCCTTTGATGTTTGTGAAAGGAGAAGATGGCTATTATCTGACTATACAGCAACAAGGTTCTGTACAAAACAAAAGAGTTTCCTGTATGCAGTTCTATGCATACAGACTAATGATCAAAGATAAACGCTTCAATACTTTACATCATTACCGAGATATATTCAGTCAATACTGCGTTGACATGATGGCTAAAATGATATCGGAAAGATTGATTTTTATATCCCGAAACCAACAAAAGTTAAGAGCTGACGATTATATACATTTAAGAGATGCTTTAAATAGAGATGCTAATGTAAATGCTGCAAATATTATCTTGCCCTCATCTTTCACGGGATCGCCGCGATACATGCATGAAAAAACGCAAGACGCTATGACATACGTGCGAAATTACGGAAGGCCTGACTTATTTGTTACCTTTACTTGCAACCCCGAGTGGGAAGAAATAAAGCAAGAACTTTTTTCTGGACAACGATCTTTCGACCGACATGACATTATAGCGAGGGTCTTCCATTTAAAAATGAAGAAACTTATTAAACTATTTATAAAAGAAGAAATTTTCGGAAAAGTCAAATGCCATATGGCCAGTGACGAGTGGCAAAAACGGGGCTTACCACACTGTCACATGTTGTTTTGGCTTGAAAATAAAATACAACCTGACGAAATTGACAAGATTATAGTTGCTGAGCTACCCGATAAAGATAATGATCCGGCATTGTTTGACATTGTGACCAAGAACATGGTACACGGGCCATGTGGGGAACAAAATCTAACATCACCGTGTATGAAAAATGGCATATGTTCAAAAAAATATCCACGCCGCTTTGTCACTGATACCCAAACCGAGGAAGATGGGTATCCTGTTTATCGACGCCGAGACGTTAATAACGGCGGTCAGGTAGCTACTATGAGTATTCGTGGAAGGACTGTTACTATAGACAACACATGGATCGCCCCGTACTATCCAATTCTCTGTCGAACTTTTAACGCCCACGTAAACGTGGAATACTGTCATTCTGTTCAAGCTATAAAATACATTTGTAAGTATATAAACAAAGGGTTGGATCAGGCAACGTTTGGTGTAAGAAATGCTCATGATGAAGTCGAAAATTATTTAAACGGCCGGTACATAAGTACATCGGAAGCGGTATGGAGATTGTTGGAATTTCCTATACATGACAGACACCCTAGTGTAGTGCAGTTAGCTGTACATTTAGAAAACGGCCAAAGAGTATACTTTTCATTAGACAATGTGCAAAGAATAGTGGAAAATCCACCAAAAACAACTTTGACCGCATTCTTAGACTTGTGCAATTCCGACAACTTCGCAAAAACATTACTTTACCACGAAGTTCCCCACTATTATACTTGGGTTAATTACAAATTTTCCCGAAGAAAACGCGGAGAAGATGTCGCTGGCCATCCCGGAATAAAAAAAGATCCTGCTCTGGGAAGAGTATACAGTGTCCATCCTTCTCAGTCAGAGTGTTTCTATCTTAGAGTTTTGCTTCACCACGTACGTGGTCCCACCTCATTCCGGGACTTAAAAAACTGTGGACGGAATTGTCAAAGAAACATACCAAGCTGCTTGCCGTGAGAGAGGTTTGTTAGAAAACGATAACCAATAGGAAAACACTTTGAGAGAAGCCTCGATTTCTCAATGTCCTTTGAACCTGAGGGAGTTGTTTGTGGTAATATTATTATTTTGTTACCCATCTGAATCACTCAAATTGTGGGAAAACTTCAAAGACGATTTATGTGACTACATAATATATAGAATACGACAGCAAAATCAGCGGGGCAATTCTCGTAATTTTAAGAACGTTCACAGTCTGATCTCAGTCTCAATCTGTCAAAAATACCTCAAATGTCCCTACATTTTGACAAGTTTTTGACATTTGTTTGTCGCCGAGATGACACTGCGACTAGATTTTGAACGTTTTAAATTACGAGAATTGGCCTTCAGGACTTCACTTTACATTATAATGATGACATCTACAATGAAGGTCTATTACAAATAGAAAATAAACTATTAGAACTAAATGAGAAAACCTTAAGTGATTTTGGTTTACCTTCTCCAATTCGGCCACATAACAATGCATCGGATGTAATACTGACACGTTCGTACGACAACAATGAGTTGTCAGTTTTTATTAATGAAAATTTACCGAAATGAGTTAGAGACCAAAGACAAGCTTTTGATGCTATTATTGACAGTGTGATAAATAACAGAGGTAAAATATTTTTTCTAGATGCCCCAGGAGGCACTGAAAAAACGTTCCTCGCAAATTTGGTATTGGCAAAAGTCAGACAATCCGGGAAAAATGGGCTAGCTGTTGCCTCTTCAGGGGTTACCGCAACTCTATTAAATGTTGGGAAAACAGCACACTCCACCTTTAAACTACCACTGACAGTATCATTGGAACAACAGTCAGTATGCTCCATACGTAGAAATGGACCGCTCGGGAAACTGTTACAAGAGACATCTTTAATTATTTGGGACGATTGTACCATGAGTCATAGAGCTCATGTTGAAGCAGTAAACCGAACGCTCAAATACCTCAGAAACTCGGATGCTGTTATGGGTGGTGTTACTTTTGTTTTTGCGGGTGATTTTCGGCAAATACTGCCTGTAATAACAAAAGGAACATGCGCCGATGTTATCACGGCATGCTTAAAATCATCTTATGGAGTTTCGTTGAAACTCTCAATTTACGAACAAACATGAGAGCTCATTTGAGCGACAACTACGATAACGACTTTCCGCATCAACTACTGAATCTTGGAGAAGGAAAAATTAGCTGTCGTAGCACAAACAGTACTAGCGATGACATTAAACATGACGATAGATTAGGTCACATATTACATAGGTTAGAACATCTGATAGACGCTATTTATCCCGGTCTTGAAAATTTATTGGAAAGAGATTATCATTGGCTTTGTTCCAGGGCAATAGTGTCTCCTAGAAATGATACAGTGAATGAGATAAATAAACTGATTTTAGAGAAAATTTCCAGTCAAGTCAAACACTATAAGTCCATTGATACGGTGTGTAATATTGAGGATACGGTGCACTATCCTCAAGAATTTTTAAATTCTTTGAGTCCTTCTGGCTTACCTCCTCATGACCTTATGTTAAAAGTTGGCATTCTTATCATGCTATTAAGAAACTTGAGCCCCCCCAACATGTGTAATGGCACAAGGCTGCTTATAAAAGAGTTGCGGGAGAATATAATCGTGGCGGCCATTCTCACAGGGCCAGCAGTGGGACAACTGGCTTATATTGCGCGGATACCCATGATTCCGACGGATTTACCCATACCGTTTAAAAGGCTACAGTATCCCGTCAAAATCTCTTTTGCCCTCACTATAAATAAGTCCCAGCATTGACCTGAGAAAGCAGTGTTTTTCCCATGGACAGTTATATGTTGGCTTATCTCGGGTTGGAACTCCTGAAAGACAATATATTTTGGTACCAAATTATAGCATTATATCTAATATAGAATACAGAGAAGTTTTGAATAATTAAATTTAACATAATTTATTCAATCATAATCATTTCATTCACTGATTTGAAACCCGGTAATATAGCCAAAGTGGCATGCAAATACATACATACATACATATGCAATTAAAACAAAACCCTCCTTTTGGCAGTCAGGAAATAAATCATAGCACTCAGTACTAACCGAACCACACTCATAATTTCATCACAAGTTAAAATGTTTACCGCCCAACGAAGTGGGCGCGGGTCAGCTATATGCAATAAAAACCAAACCCTCCTTTTGGCAGTCAGGAAATAAATCATAGCACTCGGTACTAACCGAACCACACTCATAATTTCATCACAAGTTAAAATGTTTACCGCCCAACGAAGTGGGCGCGGGTCAGCTATATGCAATAAAAACCAAACCCTCCTTTTGGCAGTCAGGAAATAAATCATAGCACTCAGTACTAACCGAACCACACTCATAATTTCATCACAAGTTAAAATGTTTACCGCCCAACGAAGTGGCCGCGGGTCAGCTATATGCAATAAAAACCAAACCCTCCTTTTGGCAGTCAGGAAATAAATCATAGCACTCAGTACTTACCGAACCACACTCATAATTTCATCACAAGTTAAAATGTTTACCGCGGGTCAGCTAGTATTCTATAGCTAGTTTAATATAGACAGGTCTTGCCCTTCCCGCGGCTTCAGGTCATCGGTCCACCATGGAAGGGGCCTACCTATATGCAGCAGTGGAGTTCTTTGACTGAACGGTGATGATGACTATTATTTTAAAAAAGGTTGATCTATTTTATATTTATTTCTAGTATTAAAATGATGTCTATCACTTATTAAAAAGATGTAGTGATGTGTTCTGATAAATTAATTGGCAAGGTACCGTCATTTTTTTTTAACGCTCTGACTACTCTCACTTGCAAAATAAAAATGGATTCAATATCAGCAGCCCGACCCCACAGTAAAATGACATATGGAAGTAGCTAAAATAGACCAAACGCGTGGTTCTACATCTGTTAACTGTCTTATCTTTCTAACAGCATAAGCGGCCGAGCTTAGCCGGCCCTCAAGACATGGTATATGAGGCCCCATTGTAATTTCTCGCCTAGCGTGATTCTTCGAAAAACCGTCTGATTAATAAATTCTAGTTTTTTCTCTATTCAATGTGATGTCACATTCGCTACTTTTAACATTAGGTATTTATTTAGTGCCAAATCGTTTATCGTAAACCAATCTTAGACCTGAAGAATAGAGCTTAGTCACTCAGATGTTTACACAATAAATTAAAAGTAGAAAACCTTTTTAAAAAACAAGCTTTTATTTAAATGCGCTAAAAAGAAAAAAATAAACTTTTAATATTAACTTATAACGTCATTACACAATTTATATCATATTATAGAAGTATGAGGAACCGGGTGTAAATTCACTCATACTCTATAGAAAAGGGAGGATCCTCCGACCAGACGGGAGTTGTGTCTGGCGGGCAACTGCCTGGCAGTTGTATGTACCTTTACTAGTTGCGCGGTAAACTCAACTTGCGAGATGCAGGATTTGAGTGACGTGATGTTCGCATAAAAGCTTGTCGCGAGATTTAAGTACTCGTACGAGTATTTACTTAGTTTGAAAATTTTAATAGTTAAAATTAATCACATTAAGTTATTTAATTTACCTGTTTATCGACACAAGTAAATCTTGCGACAAGCTTTTATATCATATAAATTGTGTAATGACGTTATAAGTTGATAGTAAAAGTTTTAAAGTCATCATCATCTCATCTTTTCTTTTTAGCGCATTTAAATAAAAGCTTATTTTTAAAAAAGGTTTTTTTCCTTTAATTTATTTTTTTTACTTTTTAGTTATCGTTGGACACGTTTCTCAGTATGTTCATTTGATACCCATATTGTAGGCAAGCATTAAAAACTTAGTCCGCCATATTGGATTTAGAGTGTCAAAATTTCAGCCCAATCGGCTGAAGATATCTGCTTCAAAATTGAGTTTCAACCTTTAGAAGTCCGCCATATTGGATTTAGAGTCACGTCACTTTATTTTTCGAGTTATTCTTAGCAAGCCCTTTCATTTGATACACATATTGTAGGAGTGCATTAAAATTAATTAGTCCGCCATCTAGTGTGTGCCGCCATGTTGGATTTAGAATGACGTCACACCGTAAACCATGCATTGTCATCCAAACTGTACGTGTATACAAAATGTCAGCTCAATCGGTTGAAGATATCTGCTTCAAAATTGAGTTGCAAGATTCCACCCGAACAAACATACATACATTGCAAGTTAAATAAAAGCTTGTAAAAAAAACAGATTTTATAAACTGATATTTCAAGTAACTACACCAACTTCATTGACTACGGATTTTTTCTTGCCATGTTTAGATGTTTATACCCAGCGCGTCGTAAATATTTTGTAAGACGACATATTATACCATTACGTTATCAAACAGCAAATAGGTACGTACTGATTTACATTTTCATGTTTCATGTCTAGAATCCCTAGGTATGCCTAACGTGTTTTTTTTTACGTAGGTACCAACATTCGTAAATGTATTGAAATCTATGGAAATGGGGCTGGTATGACGTGTCAGTGCGAAATATCGATACAAAAGTACATTTTTTCATGATGACAGAAACCCGGGAGTATTCAACCAAAACAGATATCTGATTTAAAAAAATAGGAGTAATTTTATGAACATTTGGTTGTGACCCGCTCCCACGCAACTTGGTACGGCCCAAGAACATTCTCCTTTTCAGGACATATTATTCAAAACACTCTCATAGTAACAAACTTTATGTTAGTAAGTTAATTTCTATGAAAACTACTTTCATAATTGTATCACATTAAGCTTAGTTCTAGCCGCGGGCGCCCACGCTTGTGCCCAATGTTTCAAACAAATTTTTGTTAATTAGTCACGCACGAACGGCCAGAGCTAATTCCAGTCGCGCAAACAGAGGAAAATAGACAGTAACGTGTTTGTCAAAACCCGGAAGAAGAATGAACAAAATCCACAGGGACGTAGTACCTATCTACAATTCGTAGGTAGGTACCTACCTACGAATTGTAGATAGGTACTACGTCCCTGGTATATACTAGAAAATATTTAAAGCCACACCTTACAATTCGATTGACAATTTACTTAGGTACTCAAATTGCCAATCAAATTGTTTTATTTGAAGAGCAATCTGTTGACAATGAATCCGAAGTAAAAGGTCATTGAATTAACTCGATTGCTGATCAAATTGTATGGTGTGAAATAGACTTAATACAACCCCAACACATTTATGTAAAACTATTCGCAGAACAAATAAGTAGGTCCGGTCTCAAGTTCACATAATACATATACACATAAATATAATACATATACATAATCCTACAAAGATAAATAGGTACTTTTGTTTTGTATGCCAGTGTAGTATAAGAATATGAACTCTCTTACTCAAGCATGCGCAGGTCCCTAGGTGATTTACATTGTTTATTTGGGGAACCCTTGTATTTTGTACTATTTTGTCAAGACGTAATACATATGTAAATAAGAAAAAACTGCTGGTGAACTTGAATTTAATAGTCCCAGAGAGCCTTAGAAGCTTGTTGTTTCTCATCAAATAAGAATATAACTATTTGAGAGAAAAGAGACGAATTTAAATAAACTAACTTGTCTAAATGCGATGATCTCTTTGTCTTGTGACGGGCAAAAACAAAAAGGATCGCGGTTTTACGAGTATAAAAGTAGTTGGGGAATTCACATCTCTCTTCTGAAAAATCAGTAATTTTTTGTATTACTTTTTCAATACAAATGTACTCCTTATAACTATCAAAAATATAACCTGTAGGTAGGTAAAAGTAGACGGTGGTAGTAAGCTATAAGAGTAGGAGAAGACCAAAGAAACGATGGTTGGACTGTGTGAAATACGATATGGCTAGAAAGGGAGGGACTACCGAGATGACGACTAATAGAAGAAGAGAAGAAAAAGATAGATTGCGCCGACCCTAAATAATTTCAAGTAAGGTCAGGAAGGGATGATGAAGGTAAAAGTAATATCAATAAATAACTTGAAAGAAATTTCAACAATGTCAATGATTACTTATTAAAAATAAACGTTGATAACCAGTTATCAAAGAAGCCAATAAAACATTTTATGTGCGATCACGAACGATCTCAGAAATAAAAACATATACCTATTTCTGTAAATTCTCTTTCAAGTTAGCGCAGATAATTTGAAAAGTATCTACAGGAGTACATAATGCATAGCTCTGCAGAACTGCAAATCCAATTTCCATTCAGGGTGCCGGGGAATCGAATCTAGACGCCGATTGCGGCCAGGTAAAAGCGAGTTAAATCGGATTTTCACTTTGCCTACATTCTTCCTTGCTAGATAAACTATAAATCCGGCCAATTTAGACTTGACCTAATAACGACACTCATGCCGCTTTGTTTTTTCGTTTCTACTAAATGGACCCGGTTATCGTGCCATATATTATTCTTTTTCAGTGATTAAAAATATTTTTCTCGCTCGTAGTCCGGTTTTAGTGGGGAAGTATAAATATTCATATATTATGCGACCTTAGGTACGCCTCAAGGGTTCTAATCCTCCGAAACGATTCTTTAATAAGCTTCAAAGAAGTTTCTCTCTTAAAAGGCCGTTCGTTAAATGAATCTGACTTTCTCTGTGGCAAGAAAAGGGAACCCCGAAAAAACTCTCGGCCATTCAGAACGGTTGGTTTACTCTGGGGAGCCAAAAAGTTACCCACGCCCCAAAATCTTCGAGTAGTCATGAAAAAAGCAGCCAAATTCGATTTATATCTTCATGAAAATGGCTTATTCAATTTCAATGCACGGGAGGAGTTTTTGTCGTGAAAGTGTTCATCAATATACACGGGTTTAGACAGATTGCATGGCGCTGAGGGTCGCATAAAGTTAGTTTTGTATTATATACTTAATTAACAACGACAACATAATAAAGGGATAATACCAAAATTGACTTTAGCGTACACGCTAACTTTGTGCAGAATAAACATGTTAACCTCGTCCTCTTATAATATTGAGCGACAACGTATTATAATATTCAGCGTGGTAATTGCTGTAGTTCGAATATATTTTCTGAAATGTAAACTTTCTTCGAACTTGGTAAAATTCAGATATTCCATTGTCTTTACTCATGGATCAAAATACGCTTTACTTACGATTACTAAAACGTAAACTACACGGACTGCTATAAGACCTCTGGATAGATAACTGGTAAAATTAATAGTAGCTAGATAAAAGCAGTGTTCTTTGGATTATTATCTTTAGAACCTCCGACAATGTTGCTAGCCAAATCTGGCTACTTTAAGTAAATTACCTAAAATTTTTTTAAAAAAATATATACGCCCCTTGTTCTCTGTGTCCCTACCAGCTTTTAAAATTGGGGGGCATCTTTTTTTAAGACCACTTCACAATAATTGTCATGCCAAAATAGAATTACAGGCATATCTGTTTACAAACAGGCCACTTGTACAGTCAAGCGTCTAACGACCCAATAATGTGTTCATTACAGTTCATTATATATTTGGAGCATACAATTATTCGTACAAATGGCTCACTCAACCAGTACTGATTCTCATTTGATACAGCCGTTAGAGAATCAATAACCCATGAAATAAACGTTTGTGTTGCCGTACTGAACATTTTGAAGAGTCCCTAATGGAGTCAGTGTGCTAGCAGTAACTTCATTAGTACTACATTTGCATCGACCGCAATAACCAACATGTGTTTGGCGTAAATTACTAAATTATGTCTGACAGACTAACGTTTCATATAAACTCGGTAAGTCAAAAAGAGCAGTAGAGCTTTCATTGCGTGCGCGCTTCTGTTCTACAACTCTCAGCTCCCAGTTTAGTAGTGGGTAAATATAGATAATAAGATCAAAGTGTAACTGAAAACCCTACTTATTCAGATATATTCGTATTCATATGGGCTGGTGCTGCAAAATGCCATCTAGCAGCTTTGGACTCAGTAGAGAGGCGTGCGAAGAGGCTAATTGGTGATCCAGATTTGGTTAAGACCAATCTACAAAGCCTGGAGCACGGCGTAGGGTAGTCAGCCTTTCGATATTCTATAGGATGCATTCAGGAGAGTGTGCGCGGGAATTACATGACTTAATTCCGCCATCACCGTTCCATCATCGAACAAACCGTCGTACGGCGAGTTTCCACCCTTACGTTGTTGACACTGCTACGATCCGGACGAAGCGTTTCGCCTCGTCGTTTATACCGCGAACATCGAAGGACTGGAACAATTTGCCTGCGGAGGTTTTCCCGTCCGATTATAATTTAAGTGTCTTCAAGGCTAGAGTGAATAGGCTCATAATAACTTAGTGCGCTTTACCATCAACGATTGCATCACTGCTTTCCATCAGGTGGGATCGCAGTCAAGCACTAGTTTATATGTATAATTAAAAAATATACATATAAATTCAGCACTAAAATTAGTGCCTTTCTTTTTTATACAAAAGACAAACCATCAAATCGAAACGCCCACTCTTACCACTTGAACACTTAACATCGCTCAATTCACAAAACAATAATTTCTGGGGAAAAAAATTGAAACGTAACCTAATCGCAAATTACATTCCCGTAACCAAATCTAAAATTACAATTCTTGAAAACAATGTAAGATTACGTCATAACACTCTTTACTCCATCAATTTGAGTAAACACAGTCGCGTCAAGAATTACACGTGCCGACTTTGTGTCAAAACAAGTATTTGACTTCAACGGTGAGAAATTTATTTTGGAACGATTGGAAAAAAGAAAAGCTATAATCTAATAAAAGGGAAAAAGTCTTCGCGAAAATGGGCCGCGAGGTGTTTGGGCGACCGAATGAAATCAGGTGACTGTCATAAATAAAGGGAAGGCGATTTTATCGATGTATCCAATAAATATTGAGTTAACTTGTATTTGTAAGTATATTATCTCTGAGTGTTTTATGTTTACGGCTTTATTTTTTTATTATATGAAATTAAAAAGAAAGAGCCTCAACAAATTTAATTGGGTTGCAGATTTCCTTTGAATAAATAATCTTTGCTTTGAAAAATGTATGTAGCAGGTTTGTTAATCCGGGAGTTAAAAGGTGTATGATCACGGCGCCCGTAGGCTATGGTCGTGCTTCATGTCATTAGTTGAGCTCGATATTGATCTTTTAATCTAGCTCGTTACGGGAGCAAGCAGGTTAGGGGGCTGTAAACTCGCTTAGAGGCATTACTGCTGCAGGCTGTAGAAACCTATTCATACGCCAGAGAATAAAAATGCGCCCAAAGGACCGTACTCACCGCGAGTATTCACTTCGCTTGTTTTGCAAACATTCGTCGCGTGCGCTTTTGTTACGCAATGTAGGTACATTCGTTTGCGAGCAAAGAATTTTTTTTTTTGTGTTTGTATTCACGTACCTACCCACCATACCTTTCGTATCTATCGCAAACGAATGTTCGTTGCGTTACAAAAGCTCGCGCAACGAATGTTTTCAAAATAAATTCACGAAGCGGATGCGGATCGCAATGTGTACCATCCATACTTTTATCTGTTCTGTGATCCATACCATGACATTGGAAGTCACACATATACCTAATACTGCAAAAGTTTAAAAACAATTGATACTTATGTATCCAAAATAAACGGTACATAGGTACCGACGGTAAAATATGAAGGCTAAAAATATACGTAAGTACTCCTATCCTACTAAAATCAATTCTGCTAACTTAAGTACTTTATAGAAATAAGATAAAATAACATGAAAGTTATTCTAGCAGAGACCCTACTTATTTCAAAGTTAATTATTCTCTTTATAGTCTTATAAACCAAGTTTGACATTTAAAAGCATATCACCGTAAACATGCTTACAAACTAAAGTCGTTTTGTGAACCGAGAAAATATTTTGTAAGGTCCTTTTATGAGTGGAGAAGTAAAGTAGATAAAAGTGGAAAGGGCGAGTGATGCGGAGGCGTCGAAAGGGTTTAATCAAAGCGAGACTGCCCCTACGACCGGGGATATAGTAAATAGTCCATTCTGAAATCCACACTCTCGAACAAATACCTATAGCTTACATGGGGGCACGACTTTTTTTCTGTTTTTCATTTAATATATGTAGTGAAGCGTCTTTGTTGGCTATAAGAGATGGACGTTTCCTAGTGCGTGTGAAATTCTTGGCCCGCAGAATGTACTGAATCTATACTAATAAAATAAAGCTAAAGAGTTTATTTGAACACGCTAATCTTTCGAGCTGCCGGTCGGATTTGAAACATTAGTTTTACATTTCATAGCCCAATTCTTGAGGAAGGCTATAGGCTATAGGACTTAACATCACGCTATGATCCTTAGGAACTGAGCAAAAAGAAATAAAGTAAGAAAGAACGCTAAGCGAAAACGAGGCAACAGCGCGGGCGGGCGACGCGATGCGACGGGGTGGGACAGGGAAACAAGAAATTTCACGCGGACGAAGTTGCGGGTAGAAACTAATAATTGAATATGTCTACAAGTTATGCGAATGGATAGGTATTCTAAATTAAATTCACGTCATGTTAATTTAATAAATGGGTCCCGATAAAAATATGTAAGTGACTTAAAGACATAATAGACGACACGGTTGGTGCAGTGGCTGAGCGATCGATTGCTGCGCTGCGTGTCGCGGGTTCGATTCCCGCACGGAACAAATATTTGTATTGCCTACAGGTAGTTGTTCTGGGTCTGGCTGTTTGTGTATGTGAGTTTAAATGTTTGTAAACGCACCCACGATACAGGGGGTCTACTCCGAAGTTTTATCGACCGAATGTTCGGCCGTTTCTTGCTACGAAGTTACTATTTGGTTCGGTCGGTCCCGATCCTACACTCCTACACTCTTTCGAATATTGACTATGGTCCCGACCCAACTGAGCCGATCCGAACTTTTTTGGCATTTTTCAATAATATTCGGTTCGGCCATGTGTCGGTCCGATACAATCATTCGCACTTTGTTAGTTCGTAGTAGACCCCCAGGAGTAATACCTAATGTAGGGCAACGTTTCTAAAAAAAAAAAAAAAAAACAAAAAATAATATCCCTCTGTAAGCATTACGAAAAATTCATATAAGATTCGCTGAAAATGTTCTGAAGCTTATAAATATTTATGAGAGTCGGCGAGTGATCCGCTAATCCTTCGAGTAGGTAGTATTAATCCGCTATCAATATATTCTCCATGCAACATTTCATTTGTATCTGATAAGTGGCTTACCGTCATCGGATATCAGACGGATATGACGTCACGCGAACATGAGTGAACGAGTTTCAGTAGATAGGGTTGGTATCTCCACGTGTGTTCCGCGGTTATTATCGTTCTGGATCAATAGGATCGTTCTACAAGACGATTTCCCTAAGAACAGTAAAATTCATAGAAATGTAAAAAACAGGAGAAGAGGCAAGGAGGCGTGTCTGTGTCGTCGCGGCATGCCCGAAATGACCATGCACTAGGCAAATGGCCGTCTCCGCGAACTAGTGCGCTTTCGACCGTGATCGAGAAAAAATATAAGAATGCCGTGTTGTTCAGTGGTTTCTTGTAAAAACCGAAGCCAAAACCAAAACTTTGAATAAATCATGGAATCACTTACCATATATAAATATAAGTATTTTACTATATTTGTCTTTAAAACCCTGAAAAACAACAAATTGTAAAATATTTCTTGCTTTTACTACGTTAATTTTGTTTTCAAATATCGCAACGACTGTACTATTTTCGCAGTAAATACATTGCTCCTTCACCACTGCCTAAGTATGTCACTAAGTAACTAGACAAGCAATGTAAAAATCACAAAACGATACTTTATTTATGCGGTGCATCGCATGGTACGGCCGCTGCCGGTTGCGGCCAGTCAGTGATGTGGCTGTGCAGATCCACTAACGTAGACTATCGACAACAATGTCGATTACCCAACGAATATATAGTTAATTTTACAATTTGTCAACCGTTTTAAACCAGTTGGAAGATCTAAAAAGATAACATTTAAATCCGGTTGGAAGACCCTTGAGAAGATGTAAAATAATGTTAAAAAAAAATATTTTCAATTTTTTTATAATGTATTTATACTATAATATAATATATATTTATAATATAATATTTTCTGGACATATCGTTTTTTATTTATTTTATTTTCAGAACCCCAATATTTTTTTTGGGATCGTCTTAACGACATGGAGTTCTGATACTATTACAGGGCATATCTCCTTCTATCATATATTTATGGTAAAATTACTCAATTTAAGGTATATAAAAACCTGCTAACGCCTACTTATTTCTTTCATCTCTAAAGCCTCGGCTAGGACTCAATCGGATTTGTTCGTGAGCCACAATTCTCTTCTTATAAAATTCCAGCTACATTGCACTGAATTAAATAATTCATAAAGGCAAAAGAAAAAGGGCACATTTCAAACCGAGCTATTTTTGTTATTACATAAACTGTGTCGCAATTTGTGGTGTAGGATGAATCATATTTAAGCTACGCTTGCCGCGGTAGGTCCGTGGATGGGTGACCATCTTCACATAACAAGACCCCTCCGTGCCTCGGAAAGCACGTTAAGCCGTTGGTCCCTGCTGTCATTCGTGCATCTTTGACAGTCGTTACGGGTCGTCAGAAGCCCGAAAGTCTGACAACCAGTCTTACCAAGGGGTATCGTGTTAGGTCAGATAGGCTTGGAAGCTTGGTTACAAGTCCTTAGAAGCCCAAAAATCTGACAGCCGGTAATACGATACCCCTTGGTAAGACATACTAAGGGGTATCGTATTATCCACTAACTGGGTTGTGGAGGTCAGATAGGCAGTCGCTCCATGTAAAATACTGGTATTCAGCTGCATCCGGTTAGACTGGAAACCGACCCCAACATAGTTGGGAAAAGGCTAGGCAGATGATGATTCTATCTACGTATTTATAGAAAACAACCTTGTTGACACAAAGTATGCAGCAGATTTACATTTATTGGTACTACGACGGTATTGTCCCGTGTCCAAATACCGTTAACATTCGCGACGGCACAATGCCCAGCCGCTTTGTGAGTTGCACAAGCACCTGCATTCACGATGTCCCCTTCACACCGGTTACTTTGTATACTAGCAGAGAGCAAAGTCTCGAAGGTGTCAACTAAACGAACCAAGGGAGATTTATGCCTAAATTCCCACCTTCCTAGCTGTATAGATCGAGAAAGCAACGTCATATTCTAATAATAATTATCAACCTCAATCAAAACCGTTCCTTGTCTGATAACTTTATAAAAAATAAAAATAATTTTAATTCAGATATCTAATCCATAGTTAAGCACATCATGCAAAACAATATTACACAAACCAAAATAAAAATAATAATTAAAATGTAGGTATATTAAAATGATAATGAAAATTTTAAATGAAAATTAGAATCAAAAATAAACTGTAAATACAAAATTGTAATTAAATGACTGTTTTCATAAGGGGCCTCCACAGCGGCGATGACACCCTGTCAGCCACAATCTTCAAGATCTTCTTATGGGATTTGAAAAAGAATCGCAATAAATTTAATGAGTTCGTTTCATGTATCACAGAAACACGTGCATACAAAAAGATTGACTCTAATAATAATGATTGATTAACTCTAATAATAATGAAAATAAAAACAAAATCGATCTATAATCACGAGCAAAACACAGAAATAGTCGACAGCTACACGTCATGACTGTGACAAGAAGGCTTCCACTCAGCATGTTGCTGTGCTATAATGGACCCACAGCATAGCGCTAATTTTCAGTGGGTACGCAAAAATGACGTACGGAAACCAAGTCAGATTCAATTCCCCTTGAATTAAATAAGTTACAGTACCTACTGACAACCAAGAATGGTTAAAGCGTTTATGTCAGACGTAAGAAACTCTACGAGATCATTCAATTGCTGTTGTCATGGTAGAGGCGTCATTAAAAACAAAACAAAAAAAAAAACGTGTTTCGAAAACACTCCAATAATGTTAAACCATTCGATTAATAGCAGATCCCTTTAGGATCTATAATGAAAACCTCATTAACCCCTGTGTAATATTGTTAGTCTTTGAAAACGGGCGCACAAATAAACCAAAATAATTGCTTTGGCTTTCACTCATGGCTCTCGTTTCGCTGTATTTTATCGTCGTTAAAGTTAGGGTGTGAACACACATCCTTTAGCACCACAATCGCCAACTGAGTTGCTTTTCAGGAGCATAACTTGACTAAACGACACTTCGGATTTGAACCTTTAACATCGGAGATTCTTATCTCCGATATCTAATTGTGAACTGACCACAAAAACGGAAGAAAGGTTAAAACAAGAAGAAACATCACACATAATACGGCAAAACTATTTAAGAACAAACAGATATAATAATAATAATAATAAATTTATTTTCAGTAAATTTACAGCTTCTACAATTAATCTTACATAGGGATCTAGGGGGGGGGGGATATGTATAATAAATGATGTAAGTACCTACAGTAAAATATGAAGGGTAAAAAATATCCTACTCTAGATCCTGTAATACATTTTTATTGGCATTTGGGTTAGTTTTAATGTTTATTCAGAATTAAAATAATATGTACGTAAATAACAACTTATACCTAATTAATTAATAAAAATAACAAAATCATATCCTAACTTAACTAAAACTATTCAGAAACTAAAATTTACCGTCGAAAAATTTGTTTCATTGTAGAACTAGATGGATCTCAGCACTTCAGTACTACTTAAAACAAATTTTGGAGTCGCTACTTCAAGCTCCAGCAGTCCTTCACGCTAAATGCATAACACACTATCAATCAAAATCTGAATCATTGGGGGATATTACTAATCCATTGCTTTATATGTTCAAAAAATTTGTCTGCTCATTTTTTGGACTGAACATTGTGGAATTGTCAAAATGAAAGTCATTGCTACTGTTAGTGTGCTACGCTATTACCGCGCAGTTCTGTCACAAGATTGCTTATTGCCTAAGGAAAGTGTATCTAGTGTGTGGCCCCATCCTTACGACTGTCATGCGTCTCAAGAGTCCTGTTTTTAAATTACATTCCATAGAATATTATTTAATCGAAGCGTAAAGCCAAGATTAATACGATTTTCTATGTACCATAATATTAATAGGGCAACGAGTAAGTTCGTACTCTCAACCTCGCAGTCACTAGATGCCCATGAAGTCACAGCACAGCCAGGTAAGTATTGGTGCTCCATTTATTCAAGTTCCAATAATTTAGCAACAGTAATACAAATAGTCACAAGTTGTGCCCGCAGCAAACTTAATTTACTTCGTCACTGCTTTCATTACGTAAGAAAAAAGGTACTTGAAACTTACGAGACAGAGAGAGAGTATTGACTTACGAGTTATTGGTCGTAGGTTTGAACCCCAACAGTCGCTTTACTTTGTGTAAATTAGTTCATCGCCACTGCTCTTAAAACGGTAAAGGAAAACATCGTGAGGAAACCGGCATGTCCTAGAACAAAAAATCGAACACATTTGACATCTACCAACCCGCACTGGGCCCGCGTGGTGGATTACGGCCCACTCCCTCTCGCCGAGATGAGGCCTGTGTCCCAGCAGTGGGAACATTATAGGCTGCATATGCTAAGTATTAACTTTCCACCTTTTCGACCGAATGATGATGATTCTGTGCCAGAATGATCACAATGATGTTCATAATCATGATTGACATTTATTAGGCGGAAAGGCGCCTTTTTCCTTACAAATACCACTACACCCGTCCCAACGATAGAACAAAATATTACCTGTAAATAAAAAAACACGTAAGTACCAAATTCTTTTATCTTTTCGCGGTTCTTATTTAGGTGATTCTCAAACATATTTTTTATTAGGTAGGTAAGTATCTTTACAAAGAAGCTGATAACGATGGATATGAACTTGTATCAACAAACTTTTTAAGGAAACGTAACATTTCCTTTTAACTGCTTCTACGTAGTAATGTTTGATATGTTAACACAAAACTCGTTATATTTTTATACCTCTTTGCTTCATAACTTTTGCTTAGGGGAGATGCACTAAGGTAGCTCGCGAAATACATTTTTATTGCAATTTGTAGGACCGTGTCAGGTTGTATGTTGATTAAAATATGTAACAAATATGACTTTACAGAATTATAATCATAAGAATCAGCGATACGTAACTCCTTTTTTTTCTGGGTGGGAAATCATCATATGACTTCTCCCGCTCTGGGCAGAGCAGGAGGGCGTGTCAGACTTTTACTGACTAAAACCCACCCGTGTTCCTTCAGTTGCCTATCCTAGGGACCACGGTATCTCTTTCGAACAACCCGCGGCCCTGGCAGGCATCGGCCCTAGCGGACCCCGTCAGTTTGTGCTGACATCTCTTTGAGGCGCGCATGGAACACAACGCACCATCGACCCGGGCCTGGTCCTTGCCGGGCGGCGAGCTGCCCATTGCTCGCCGCCCGCAAGCGCGCGCCTACGGTGGCCGGGAGGCTGGTGACTCCCGACGTCAAGAGCGTCTCCTGCGGCGACTAGGGGCGTGAGGGCGCAGAGATTGCCTCTCCCTCACGCGCTCCGCCTCTTCCTTTGCGAGCATTACTGCTTCGCAGAAAGGAGGTGACGGCTTCCCATGCACTCTCACTCCGTACCCTGGCCTGGACCAGGACCGGACGCGAGAGATCGCCGCCGCCGATCGCCGCCAGCAATACAACTCCTTAAATTATGTCATGAGTTTATGAAACCGTCATTCAATAGGGTAATATGAACTTAGAGAGATGTCTTGATGATTTTTATGATTATAATTCTATAAGTAAATATTTGTTACGGCCGCGAATCATATTTAGATCAACTACAACAGGACGCGGACCTGCAAATTGCAAATAACGTAAAAAAAAATGAATTTCGCGGGCTACCCTGACGTTTTCGCCTTAAGGCAAATCAGGCTCCGGGAAGGTAGTTAGGATAAATCGTGTCTAAGAAATATTAACTTCGGTAGGTACATAAGGGATCGTGAATTTCATTGTAGGTAATCCTACAATTCACCAAGGACGATGTTTCATTTTAGAACAAGCTAATCTTCATTTATTAATATCTGCAACGTTTGGGCTGCTTCACAGAATTTTCCAACAAAAAATCTTATTACAATGAAACCTGGCAAAAGAAGTCTACTAGTGACCAAAAGTTCTACATTATTAATTCTTTCCTTTCTTTCTTAAAAATATTATTATTTCTCTAGGCAGAGGAATTATCTATAAAATAAATTAAATTCGTTTAATTCAGACTATTTTAATGACCATATTTTGTTAGTATTACATTATATTTAAACTGTTTTAGTCCTGAGGATATCAATTAATGTATTTAAGTAACACAAAAATCGAAACAAATGATTAAAATAAATTCTATCAATAAAATCTATGAATTGGAACAAAAATCACACAAATCATTATTGGTTCTCGAATTATAAGCACACTGACGAACGAAGGGAGACGCATTTTTTGTTATGTAAAATTATGCACTTAAAATAACATTAATTTTCTACTATTTCGAAGATTCGAATGTTTTGTATTCATCCAAATTAAAGGCTTTTACTAAAACCTTTGTTTGCAGTCTCAGCAAACAAAGGTTTTACTGCCATCAATGCTATTATAACGTAATTATTCAAATTAATTTATATAGACATTCCATTACTGTAACACTCTTTGTAGAAATAATAAAATGGAATTTTCCTAATCACTTGTAATGGATGTTTGCACAAGTAGTATAATTGCAGAATTATATTCATTTCAAAGAAAATTTAGAGCAGAAATAATGGAATAAGTGAGTAAACAAATGATTAAAATCCTCAAAGAATCCATTAGTAAGACATAAAAGGACTTTGAAATTGAATCACAACATCAAAATACACTTCAATAACATTAATAATTATTGTAAGGCCCGTTTTTTTTTCAATAGTCAGATGATTTTTAGCCGAGGAATAAATATTGCTGTTTGACAGCTTTTATGTAGAAATTATGTCAAACTGTCACATTTATCCTTTAGATATAAGTTACTTATCTGACGACTGTAAAATTAGTCGTAGACGTCATAAGGGGTTCTAGGCAGCTGAACCTCAGGCGAACGAAACGTAATCCCGTTACTAACATCGCGTGCCGGTGGCCATGCCATGTACGTAAACACTGGTGTCGGTACACTTAGTAAGTGTCACTCCGATCGTAAGCCACACCAGTAGCTGTGCTGCCAGTGGCCACTATAATACAATATCGGATAAGTGCACCGATATAAACGGGTTTGAATGCCGAGTGCGTAGTTATGGAGTATACAAACGGAGAGCATGTTTTCTCAAATATCACAATGAGACTAATAAACAAAAATAATAAAAATACAAATATTTTATTGGCAGGCATCGTAGGCCCTTAGCATGTTAGTATTACAAGTAACTTAAAAACTACGTTAGTAGTAAAAAATTAGGCACACAAATTATACAGTATTGAAACATTATAAAAACAAAGCCTCCAATTACAGAAAGGTTTATCAAGCCCCTTGTCTGAGCTTGATAAACCTATCCATTGTAGGCCCTTCTAACCTTTCAGAAAATACCTTCAGAATGCTATTGTTGCTTCCTGTCACTCTGCGTATTATTGACGCCACTTTCTTGCGCATGATCGGGAAATAATCATCAACGAATATCTGTGACGCACTATGACGTAATAAAGTGAGAATCTCGATAGCATGGCTTAGAGTTTGTATAACGGATTTCCCCGTCAACAAAAGTGAAAAGAATTAAAAAATCATCAGTCGAGACAAAATTGAGAACATAAATGTCGCGGTCACTTCCGGATTGTATACCGACCGCCCCACACATTAGTAGCGGTCTTATTCATAAAACTTTAATCAATTGCTAAGCAACTGATTAGCAAAGTTCTTATTCATAATAGCTATTTAACGCTAAGAGGATGCTAAGCAATTGATTAGTAGCTGTCAAAATTAAACACAACCGGACCACAGGAAGCTAAGAGGCAACATGGCGGATTTTATTTGAAACAGCTGATCGGATCATTGCATTTCGAGGTTATTTTGTTCATAGCATGGAGTAGTGCGTAAATATGGATTTCGACAACTTTTCTGAATTTCCAAAACGATGTAGCAGAGTTAAATAATTTTGAAACGACAGAGGGAAGTAAAAGAAGGAAGACCTACAAACCTCGTACAAAACCGCTACGAGAATTGTTACCTATTGCATATTCTTCATTCCGAGTACACATGATGAAAGGATTTATAGGGAAAGCTCAATGAGGTGGCTCAGTAGGTGATTAGGAGGTTTCAAGAGAATGAGTTCGTGAAGAAGCTCATCACAGATAGTGATTATTCAATATGTTTTCACATGTGCCCTTGTGTTATCTTATGACGCCAGTTCTAAGGTACAGAACTAAAGAAAAGCTACGTTGTGGCTGTCACACACAATTAATAAGAGACATTTTGTAGAAATCATTTATTTTGATACAAATAACACTACATTTTTGTTCTATATTCATTGTTTTTGTTTTCCAATACTATTCCTCCAAAGACATGCCATGCCACTCTCATTCCTCATATTTTTCACGTAGCATGGTCTCCTCCCTCGCCGTCTTTGTGAGGTTGAATAGTATTGGTGCTGGGTATTAATAGTGGCTTTCATAGCAGCAGTCAAACTTGTATCTGTAAACAAGTATAATAATTATTACTAAAAGACACCGAAATCCCGTTACAAAAGCAGTAGGAAGTAATATAATATAGACACAAGTTACATATTTAAAATAGTAAATTCATGTTAACAAGTATAGAGGCCATGAAAATACATAGCTATTATCGGCTACTGCTTTAACATTAAATTGGTCAGTTTATATTAGTAAGTAGATATAAATTCAGAGATAAATACCTTTTCCTGTTTACTCCAATTATTGGAGCTTGTTATTTTCATTGCTACCATCGCAAACACAAAGATTTAAACATAAAACATTATTTTATTCATATTCAAATTATCCGAGGAAATTTCTGACATTTAGCTGCCAAACTCACGACAGATAAAAAATCGTAGTTTTGACAAGTTTATTCTAAAAATTCCATTTTTTTGACAACTATTTTGATTATAATCTGTGCCGATCGCATTATTTCACCTCTATTTCGTTTCGCTACTAATCACCTGCTAACTAGCGTTTATGAATAAAGAAAAGTTAAGCATTGATTAAGAGCTAACTAAATGGTAAGCTAAACAGTAGCTAATGAGTGATTAGCGAGATTTTTATGAATAAGGCTGTACTCCAGTTATTCACACTCCATGTACGTAGTGCCTTGCCTCGCCTCCCCAGAATTCGTTACACACTTCTCCCAAAGGACCCCCACTTGTACAAATCTTGCCACATTCCGTCGACGTGAGAATTCCTTTACCGACTCGAATCTTTTTGGCACAGAGACGTTTTTATGTTCAATCGGTGAGAACGTATTCGAAGGGAAGCGTAAAGATGTTGTATAAACAGCTGTAAAACTGTATAGGTAGCTACGAACGATCGCGCACTCGACAGTCATCTACATTATAATAATAATATGTGCTTACACATGTGTGGTAACACTGAGCTTTTATAGCAAATGTTCATTTATGTGAACATATAAAAATATTGTTAAGTGAACACAAAACTAACCTAGTAGTAAAAGACAAGTCATAACAAATCTTCAGTGTTGGCTTTCCCGGAAAAACCTTTTAAAATCCCTAATGTTTTATAAATAGCTCATTCTCACAAATCTTAATGTTTTCTAATAATACCGTACAATAAAGAGCCGGAAGATGTCAAAATACACTTTATATAATCCTTTGGCACTTAACGTCTGTTTGAACAAATAAATCATCAGCCGAAAATAATTCGGACTCGATCGGATAGAAGTGGCTGCCGTTTTGTTTACACATGAAATTGAGTTGTTCGCTAGATAAAATTTGCCCGTGTATTAATTAACTTAGGTACTTGAGCAAACACCGAGCTCGTCAACTACTCAAGTGAGTTATTGTTTACAAAAATGGCTTCATTTTTTAAACGCCGTCTGTGAGGGGCACGTACATAAATTTTGGAATAAGGGAGTCAAGAACGTGAAAGGAATACTATGTCAGGATTGTATGGCATTATTTGCCCCCAACATAATACGTTAAGCTAACTAAAGTTAAAATTTACCTTATAGTATAAATATAACTTTCTTAGTTTAGATCCGACCTTCGCATAAACAGGCTTAGTTATATCGGTAACAAGCAAACAGCAATACGAATGGTCGATAAATCGCAGTGCTGATAATCTTAGGCAGGATATCATTGGTCACAACGTGACGTAACTCGCCGTCGATTGAACTCCAAGCAAGTGAATCTCTGCTGTACCCAACGTCCCGCGACGCGCCCTCGAACAAAAGTGATATTTTGTAAGAGGGCAATCATTCAACCGTTTTATTCTCAGTTTGACTGTCTCTTTTACGATTTCTCTTCCACATTTCTGTCAATAATGATACGTTTAGGAATCACATACATATTTTTATTGGATGGTTACAAAGATGGAATCAACGCTGAATTTATTAAATTATTTTTGGTGAAAGTTTATTTTAGAATTATTGTAGGTTTGATACATCGTATAAGGTACTTACAAAATATGCAATAACAGGCATACAATTTTAAATAATATGCTTTCAAGCCAACTATTTAATTACCTACAGTGCGAGCCTTGTATACCTGTCGGCTACCAAGGGATGTTTTATTTCTAGAGGGGCGACTGCGATCACCAATCCGTCTGGAAAACGCGGTAATTATAACAAAATCCCTACTTAAAGTTACTTACGATAGAATAAGAGAGATATATTGACCAGTCGACGTTTATGCGTTGATATTAAGATGATATGACGACAGACTACTGGATTATAGATTCTAAAATCCGAGCAAAGTAATGACATCGCTAACGCGCACCGCGCGCGCATCGTACTTATCGCTAATTCATACCATAGTGCAACGCTTTACTTTACCACGCGAAGAGCACTCTCTAAACTCCGAAGGTCAATTTAGACCAAACAAGCGAATGCACATTCTATTCTACCAAATTATTTTCGTGTAAACACAGACAGAACATACCTTCGTTGGTCTCTTAGTTTCAGGATTCTTTATTTGTGGAAACATGAATATACATACAGAGCATGCAAGTTATCACAATACATTATTAGATCAGTCATGTTTGGTCTTAGTGGCGTACAAATATTTAAATATCAGTAAATAACATAATTTTTTTATAAATTAAAACAAAATATTTAGTTAAATGTTAATTTTGTAGACAAAATTACAATTATAAAATGTCAATTAAATTATTAGTGTTGGTTTATTATTATGATTATGTCAAAGATTCATTGACAATATTGGTTACATGATATCAAATGTTGTCGTTAAGGAATTCTAGCATAGTGTAATATGCTTTCCCTTCAAGGAGTATCTTTAATTTATTTTTCAATAGACGGACATGCTCCTTCCAACTACTTGGGATTTTATTGAAAATTCTAGGGGCCATACAGAAACCACTTTTGTGCATTAGTGTTGTTTTCGATTACAACTAAAAGGTCAGGAATATAAAAGAATGCTCTTGCTCTTGTTCTATGTTCGTTTGGTCTAAACCCACCTTCACACGACCATCAAAAAAAAAATTAATACTATGAAAGTAAAATAAAAATTAATACTATGAGAGAACAATATTGTATCAGCCAGTACGTCTGGATATATCTGGAACATTGGACTAAAGTAGTAATGATTGCCTAAAAGCAAATAATTCTGAGTAAACCATAATCCGTCTAAGGCACTGAAGTGACAACACATGGGTAAATTAACATGGACCTATATCTGCGGTGGGCATTGGAGCGGTCAGCCTGCCCACCGTTGGTTTAGCAATGATTCTGTAACTCTGCAACATAACATTGTTTCGATGGACCACTCGGTAGGTAAATCTATTTTGAGGTAACACACTTGCCACATCTCATACTGCTTCCCTTTACCAATATGTATATAAACGATACGGTAGATAGATATTGCATACGGATATTACATTATAAACTGTGAAGGAGAACATCGTGAGGAAACAGGTATATCCTACTACCTAAAATTTCGCAGACACATGTAAGATGTCACATGTGACATCCACCAACCCGCCCTGGGCACGCGTGGTGGATTAAGGCTCAATCGCTCACGCAGAGAAGAGGCCTGTGTCCCAGCAATGGGAACATTATAGTCTGATTATGCTTGTAAGATATTGAGGAAGTCCAAATTATATAAGGAAATCACATAACATCTAGTTGTCACGTCTATTTAGCCAAATGATTGCAAAGCTGCAGACAAAATCTCAATTGGCCTGCTGACTGTACTAAATCCGAAATGAGGAGCAAACAAACTTCTTCAAACATAATAGGGGACTTAAGAGCAACAAAGTTATTTCAACTGTTAAAATATTTGAGAGCAGAATGTTTCATAGCAAAAGGTTGTGAACCCAGTACCTAATAAAGTTTCTACAGCAGAATTTGAACTAACCAGGCGACCTACAGTCGTTAAATGAATTTAATTTGACAATGTCGGTCTAGTGGTCGTTGCAAGACATGCTATTTAAGCACAAGAAGGATATTAAATTAAAAATGTTACCTTACCTTTTTTATATTTTAATATAATTTTGTGTAATAATGAAATATGAATACGGATAATAAATGTATAGTCTGGTTGAAATGCACAGTATGGTGAGAGTGAGATCATAGGGTGTGAATACTTTCTTCCGTAATAATAGGGAAAAGATTTCCTATAATGTATTGCTTCTGAATGTGTCAAATCACTGCAGAACAACATTTCTGCACACGGAATATCATACATTGATAATCCGCGGCCAGAGTGGGAGGCAAAATTGAGGCAGTTGAAGAATGTATGAACTATTTTTTTTTTCTAATTGATATTTAATGGATACACTTTTATACTTTTATTTAGTTAGGTGCTTTACATGTGTAAAGCACCTAACTAAATAAAAGTATAACCTATGTAGGTTAACACGTACCTAATAATATTTACATGTGAAATAGGATAACAGAGGGGCAATTCTCGTAAATTTAAGAACGTTCACAGTCTGATCTGTCTCAATCTGTCAAAAATACGTCTAATTTCCTTAAAGACCAGTTTTTGACATTTGTTTGTCGTTGAGATGAGACTGCGACTAGATTTTGAACGTTTTAAATTACGGGAATTGGCCTTCAGTAATAAAATCCACTTCAATATATCATTCTCTATAAACGAATACTAAAGACAAAACAGAAATTTCTATTTCACAATAAAAATGTTTACAATATCAAATGTTTGATATCAATATCTAATAACAAAGAATTTCACAACAATGTATATTTTTTTATTCCAAGGAAGAAATACCTCTCGATTTTTGGAAACGCAGTTCATGCGAAACTAAAAATATGTTTTTATGAAAAAACAGCATGAAATAAGCGAAAAGAAAACCATGTTCGAAAACTGCTCAAGTTCGCAGCCTACCAAATCACTTATCAAATTGATTCGCGCAAACTTTGACGGTAAGTACACACTTACTTAATGTATTTATTTTTAATTAAGAAAGTGCGTAGTTGGGGATTCAAGAATCTCTCTACTTGTTGTTTAGATGCACAATTCTAGGAGTAAACATTGGCTGTTGTTAATAATCACTCTTATTAAAATTGGTTATCGCTCCTCAATTGTCCCTTTGAAATGTAACAATTTATAATAAAAATAGAAAATGAGAGGATATTCTTTTAATACGGAGAGCTACGCGGCGTAGGCATTACGTAGCAACTTGGCTACGCCGCCCGTAGCTACACAAGAATCGCGTAGACGCCTTACGCCGTAGAACTTAATTATTGCAATCGTAGTGATGTGTTTCAATAGGGACTGGAATTATTTATTTATTTATTATCCAACTAGCATTTAAACCAGAGGCGCAATTCTCGTAATTTTAAGAACGTTCACAGTCAGTCTCAATCTGTCAAAAATACGTCTAATATCCCTACATTTTGACAAGTTTTTGACATTTGTTTGTCGCTGAAAAGAGACTGCGACTAGATTTTGATCGTTTTTAATTACGAGAATTGGCCTTCAGATAAAAGCACTGTGGTTCTTTGTAAAACACCAAATGTCAAAACCTACGCATTTTATCTTCGAATCAGAAGGAACTTTGTTAAAACGAAAAGTTTATACCAAAAACTTAATGATTTCAATTATTACTCAGAAATAGACCCCAAACAATATGGGACGATCTCCAAATGGTAATTTAATAGCTTAATATCTTGGTTCAATTTTCTGTTAGCGTACATTAGACTTACATAAGATTTTACGGCGTCCTACTAAAAACTGTCATAAAAACTTCTACTGTCAATGTGCTATAAAATAACAGTAAAGTTCGACTACTTTCTTTTATCCTTAATAGTCTTTCACAACAATGAAAACATGAAGCTTGCCGCGACCGGACATTATTTTTGTATCTAAATTTGAATCTTTAATATCACGTTTTCTGTTGAACTCCCTTTTTCCACAATTTTCATTCTGTTACAGAGTTGATTAAGATGTTTTCTTAATTGATATCGTCGTATTAAATATACTCGTAACTTACAAAACTGAAAACTGATGGCTTCTATGATATCTCATCATCATCTGCCTAGCCTTTTCCCAACTATGTTGGGGTCGGCTTCCAGTCTAACCGTGTGCGGCTTCTATGATATTTATCTATGCATATTATAAATTAAAGTTGCTTTTCGTGTCTGTCTGTGTGATCGTGTTGTTCTTCTAGAATACGCAACGGATTTTGACTCGGTTTTCATAAGCATTTAGTGAATTTATTCCTGTTTATGTCTATAATAAATTACTATTTAGCTTACCTAATATAAGCAAACATTTAAAATAATAATATGTACAAGTACCTATATAAAAAGGAGGGGGAAATAATCAAAGGGCATCAAAAAATTCGTCCGCATCGCTGTCAATAGGAAACGTGCCCAAAAGGCTGGCAGCATTGCCACGTTGTATGGCAATGCTAATTCTTTGGCCAAGAAATAGGCCAGCCCTCTGGTCACGTGAAGAGTCGACTAACCGCTTGGCGATATCTCGAAAAACCAAGTGGGCACTCGGATCCCATGGCCCTAGTGTACCTTACTTTAAGCTTACCTATAAAAATATTCAAATAAAATGTCGATGTATCGTCAAGATAAAAAAATTGTCCGAAGCAAGGGCGGGTCGCTAGTAGATTCATATTGTAATTGCTTATATCTTCATTAATGTTTCTTTCTATTTATGTGCCATTATTAAAGAAGTACCCAGGAATTATTGTTTTATGAGGGCCTTAAAATTCTCATTAACCATAAAGAAATTTGATGAAGTCATAACTCATAGGCAACGGCTGACGATGACGAAATGGTTTCGAGCTTGTAAGCAAATTTTATTAAAATTCCGTAGTAAGTAATCATACTAGCTGAATGGATAAGGATAGGGAGAAAAGAACGCACGTGGATAATTGATCACGTCTTAATGGCAGACGGTGAGGAGGACCCGACACGCACCCTGCCCGCGCCGCCGCCGCCCCGCAACCGCCCCGCAGTCGCCCCGCAACCGCGCCGCAGCCGCTCTGCTATACGTTCCGTGCGGCTCACCAGATTAAACTAATCCGTTATTATTTTCCCGACATGTTTCACTTAGTCCTATGTAATAAGTACCTACACTCAAACATTTTTTTTGTGTTTTAAATACACAAATGAAATTGTTAATTTAATTTGTTGGTATAGTAGAAAACATAATGAACACGACATTATATTTTATTTATTTAAATTAAAATATTCGATAAACTAATTGCTATTGTTACAGTTATGCGGTTTCACAATGCATTACACTAAATTAAATCCTAATAGGATTGGAACAAATAGTCAATAATGGGGGCTTGCTAAAGGTTCGGACAGTCAGCCTATTGCACGTGATTCGGCGGAAACTGTACAGTAATTAATTACTGGGACGACTGCTAAGGGGTCGGACACACCTACCCAGCAACTAAACTCGAAAACTAAACTAGTCTGAACAAGCCCATATTCCTTTTGACACAGAAACGCACATTACGTAAGCTCAATTTACTAAACATTAGTAATTTATCAGAGCTGTCAAGTTAGGATATATTTTAGGCGAACATGAAGTCCGTATATAAACAAAATTACTACACAGGGATTAATTTTTTACTGAATTTACGGGAGTTCGTGAACTATGTGTTTAGCCAGAAATGTGTTAGTAAAATTTATAAATTGATTTCATTTCGAAATTGGTTAAGTACTTTACAAGATAATTAAGTTATTATCTATCCGGTCGATTGCTACAAACATAAATAATAATAATCCACAGTAAACTGAAATGGGATTGGGCGGGTGACGTCAGCCATAGTGACCGCTGGGCAACATTCTACACACGGTGGGTGCCTGAGGATGGACGGCGCCGCCAAGGCCGGCCCAGGAAGAGGTGGTGAGACGATCTAGATGCGTACTGGAAGGGTTGTATCGAGGTGGCGTTAGAAAAGGATGCATGGAAGGATTTGGAGGAGGCTTTGCTCAGCGGTGGGACAGCGTAGGCCAAATAAAATATAAAATATTTTCAGTCCCCGGTCCCGGTCGTTGAACGGCACATCGCGTTTTGAAAACATTTGATTTTGTAGAGCTTGACTCATTCTTCGTCGTAACGCACCATCAATCATAATCTGAATCATTTTCAAGGATATGGCCATTGCTTCATATGTTCGAAAAAAATGTCTGCTCAACAACGTAAATAACGCAATGAATGTTGTTGAACTGTCAAAATGAAAGCCATTGCTACTGATAATGTATTACGCAATTGCCCTGCAGCAGAACTGCAGGGTACCAGTTTCTTATGAAATCTCGATGTGCGATTGCAGCCCACGTAATAAAACACCTACATAATAATGCAGCTCTTATAGCAAAATCCGTTAGCACAGTGTGTAGGCAGTCTTACGTCCCAGTGACCACAGCTCGACAGCCCACGATAATGCCTCGACAAACTTACTGATTAAATTTCCGCACTAACAGATTTTAACTGTAACTACCCAAACACATCAACCCTTACAACTAATTTCATAAATAAACACTACTAAATACAGATAGTACAACAAATCCACGTTACGTATACTTACTATGTTAGTATGTGTATTGCTCTCGACCCGAAACTATTACGAGCTGTCAAAACCACTGTGTTCGTGTGTCTTTGATCAAACCTGTTGATGTCATTCAAATCTAATCGGTAATCGAGCATAGCATCATTCTTCGAATTGCTTTACAGGTTCACGTGCGACCCTCCCGCCTCTTATTCGCACGAGTGCGAATGTACTGATATGCGACATGTCAAAACATCGAGATTACTAAATTAAATATAAATTTATTATCCACATAAACCTTCCCGAATAAATTCTTTAAATGATGGTAAGAACAGCATCTAAATCCATTGTTTAGTTTAGAAGAACTGAACGGTCACACGCCCCCCAGATGGACGGACGACCTAAAGGAGGTGGTTGGGACAGACTGGATGCGGAAGGCGGAGAACAAGGTGTTGTGGCGCAGCCTGGGAGACGCCTATGTCCAGCAGTGGACTGCGTTAGGCTGAGTTGAATAAAGCGGTCACACAGATAGACAAGAAAAACGACTTCATTTTATAAATGATACATGAGTAATTGATTGTGAATCTACTAATTAAGCTAAAAAAAAAACTAGTGCAACAGTAAGCAATATTAATGAGCGAATAATAACTACATGCTACTTTAATTACACCATGAGCGTGTTAAATTAAAACAACATTTTAATTAAAGTTCAGTATTATAGGCATTCTGCGGCCTTGTATTACCGGGTCGTTCAATGAAAAATGTACAGGGTAGCAGGGACATCTATGTGCCCAAAAACCAGTTATCAAAAAAACTACTGTTTCATATGTTTGGACTACGTAGTTATTGCACTTTTCTACGGATCAGCTTTTATTATAACCGACGAAAATTTTCAACGCAGAAGGTTTCAGAATCGCTGAATTCATGGTTACAGTTTGCGTTCGATATCCCTGCCACCCTGTGTTTTGTATTTAACACTTTGCGGGACACTAAACGCCCACCAGACTTGTTAACAATAAATCTACTATTTTGTCTCGTTCAGTGTCCATCAATGGCTTTTTTTTCCGGATGGGAAATCATCAAATGACCCCTCCCGCTCTGGGTGGAGCGGAAGGGAGCGTCAGACTCTTACTGACTAAAACCCACCCATGTTCCTTCCTTCGCCCTTGATGTTCCGGGGTAGCGGTAACCCTTTCGGACAATCCCGCTGACCCGGCAGGCTTCGGCCCTAAGGGGCCCCTTGAATCATGCTGACAACTCTTTGAAGCGCGCGTGGAACACTTACGCGCTGTCCGGCACGGGCCTGGTCCTGATCGGGCGGTGAGCTACCCATTGCTCTCCGCCCGCAGGCCCGCGCCTACGGTGCCCGGGAGTCGTCACGCGGCTCCCGACGCCCGGAGTGTCTCCCGCGGCGGCTGGGACGGGAGGCTCTCTCCCTCATCCGTCCCTTCACCTCCTTCGCTAGCATGACTGCTTCGCAGAAGGAGGCGACTGCCTCCCACTCCCTCTCGCTCCGGACCATGGCTTGCACCAGGGCCGGGCGCGAGAGGCCGCCGCCGCTGCCGATCGCCTCTACGAGGACACGGCGGTGCTCCGCCCAAGCGGGGCAGACCTCCACCGTGAGCTCCACCGTGTCCTCTGGGCGATCCTGGCAATGGTGACACCCGGGCGTTTCCTCCCGCCTAATGATGTGCAGGAACCTCCCGAAACTTCCGTGTCCGGTGAGGACCTGCGTCAGGCGGTAAGTGAGGGCGCCGTGGCGCCTCTCTAGCCACTCCTCAAAGAGGGGTCTTATCGCCGCTATCGCGGCGTGCCCTGCGCTGGGTTGCGACAGTCGCTCTTTCCATGTCGCCATGAGATCGAGCCGGCGATTGTCCGCTCCGCCGCAATTTGCTGCGGGAGCGGACTTTCCCCCCGGCGTAGTGCCTCCACGCGCCACTCATACAGGCGCGCGAGGACTATCGCCTCCAGATCCCATGGCGGCAGTCCGGCAAGGAGGCTTGCCGCCTCGCCCGAGATCGTGCGGTAGCCCCGGATGAGCCTTACGGCTACCACCTTCTGGGGCGCGTTCAGGTAGTTCCATCAATGGCTGAAAGACTAATATTATTCGTAGATTCGGTTTTACGTTTTTTTACATGATGACATACACTGCTCACCAAACTGACTCCAAAAATATTTTCTAATATTCTAAATACGATATAGTGTTTGTCTCATAATTTTATAACAAACTTGCGGAGGCTGCATGGAAACACCGAGCAGACTATAATCTCTACAGTACTTACATTATGTAAAAATACCTATTAACTGCAAGTCACAAGCTACAGGATATAGAATTCGCTACAGGCCCCAAGAGACGGTTCCAACGAATCAAGATTCATTTCGCGTTGCGAAGCCATTGAAGTTTGCTTTCAGCAACCGTTCACAAACGTTGACAAATATTGTACATCTGTCAAACGACAAAAATATACGGCCAACAATACAGGTTTGCTGGAGACAGAAACTGTAACTGCGAGTTGAACCGCGATTCCAATAAATATAAGGTTCGAACTCAAATGATTTTTTTGCCTTAATAGAAGTTTTAAGATGCTTTCATGAATTCGAATTTCATTGAGAAATTAAGGCAAGCTAGGAAGCGAGAGGCTTTTAAAACATCAACAGAATCAAATACTGTATAGCTTGAATGCCTTTGTTTGTATTTGCGGAATACAAATCATGTTGGTGGAAATCAAATGATCATTTAATTTAGTAGCGCTGTATGTATATTAACATTTGCAAATCGATTACTAATGTTACCGAGAGGTTTCGTTTCTATGGAACGATCATTATACTAATATTTATTAATGTAATTGCTCATTTCTCCGCGTTTAGATTTGTGTGTAAAATTAATAGAAACGAGTTCCTCTCTATGGATTTCATAGTTTTAATGACAATTTACAGGTAAATAAACTTTTCACTGAACTTGTCAACCAAACGGCGAATTAAAATAACAATTATCAATTACTTAACGCCTAACCCTTGCCAATTGCTACAGTTCTTTGTAGAGCTTTCTTAACCAAGAATTTATAACTTAAACCTTAAAATGTATCATCATTTCAGCTGAAAGTCGTCCACTGCTGGACATTGGCCTCCCCCGAGCACCGCGTTTAAATAAAATCTATTTAATCGATGTCACAAGAACCATCCCTCATTAGAATAGGCTTCAGCGAACACAACTTCCTTTGCAAACTCATCGGTATCATCTTCGGCGCCTCTCCAGCCACTCCTCAAAGAGGGGATTTATCGCCGCAATTGTGGCGTGCCCAGCACTGGGTTGCGACAATCGCACTCTCCATGTCATCATGAGATCCCGCCGGAAACGCAATTACCCTTTGAGTTCTAAAGTGGCCAGTGATAGGTTTGCCTCCTTTAACCTATACCTACCATCATGTAAGTTTATGTTGATTAGTTTATGCTTCATGTATGTATTTATAGTATTATGTAAATGGTACACCGCAGACTACCTTTCCTCTTTTTAATCCATCCAAAGGTTGTCTTCAAAAGATCGTTTTAAAATTTCTACATTTATATCTGTAATTTATATGTTGTACATAATAATGAGTACTCAGAAAGAAAGAAAATACGTTTATTTGCGGCAAACATGACGCATAAAAAAAGAACACTCAAAACGCTCAAAGAGAACTCTTATATTATATTAACGGTAATCTATGAATTAATGATTACGATGCATAGTACAATTTGTTACATTATCATTGTTATCATTGTCATTGTCATTGTTGTTGTTTTTGTTGTTGTTATTGTTGTTGTTTGTCATTTTATCACTCCGTCACATAGCGATGAGATTTATTGAACACTAATTAAATTGCTTGGAAGTCAATCTACAAAGGCTGCAATGCATTCTAATTCAAGAAAGACTTAAAATATGTATTAGTATCCTGCGGTCGCCCTTAATCCTCGGATTACAAAGCGCTAGGTATATGCATGCTGTGTCTAGATAATCTTCCCCCCAAGCTCTTTTGCTCTTCCTGTTCTAATTTGATTACGCTAGGAAAGCAGGTACAATAATTTGAATAAATATTGCTGACATTGGTTAAGGAAACATCGTGAGGAAACCAGGACTTATTGGTAATAATATAGAAGTCTGAAATCGAAAACGTCGTCGTTCCGTCTTGAGCGAGCGTGGTGATCAATGCTCGTGCCTTCTCTAGATGAGAAGAGGGCTTAGCCCTGCAGAGGTACAATAAAAGGCTGGTATTATATTGAGGCTTTTTCCCAGCAGTGGAATGTTACAGAATAGGAAATAATAGATTTAGGAATGCCCATGGATTTTTAGGTTTGGAACCAAGTACCATTCATCATTATACTGTATTTCCTAACGAGACGTCAATTAACGCAATAAGAAACGAATCAATCAACCTTTATGTCTTCTTCTTCGTAGCACTCTTGTCAGAACGGTCTTGGTCCTCATGTAGTTTCTTGTCATCTAGGGACTGATGTGATTCGCCTCATGATTTCTCGCCATCTACTCCGATTTCTGGTATTTTTTGTGCTCTCATACAATGGATCGCCCACTGCGGATTTAACTTGGTCAGTCCATCTCATGGGTGAGCGTCCGCGTGGTCTAGTGCCCTCGACTCTACCCTGCACGACAAGGCGCTCTATATAGTCTCCCTCATGCCTTGAGATTTGTTCGAAGTATTTGAGGATGCATTTTAGGATCAGAACAGATAGACGCTTTTTGATTGAGTTCTTGGCGTATAGAATTATTGGTGCAAAACTCAGTCCACGACACCCCAAGAATTATTCTCCAGCACCACATTTCCAGAACGTGTATCTTCTTTTTCTCGATTTCACGCAGCGTCAACGTCTCAGCAGCGTATAGGAACATAGGGAAAACTAGTGATTGAACAAGCCGGATATTGGTTGCTTTTGTAAGATCTCTGTTCCTCCAGACTTTTTTCAGTTTGCCCATCGATGCTTTAGTTACCGCCATACGTCTCTTAATTTCACCTATGTATTCACCCCTGTTTGAGATTAACGCTCCTTTATGTACCTATTAATTTATGGGTCACATCGTCACTATCTTTTGAATTTCACAAATAACTAACTTTCAAATTTACCACTGGCATGAAGGGTCGGATGTCCTTGTAGAAAACGCAATAATATAAATTAAAGCCATTGTTTGTACATTAACGTTGTAACATTGAATGAGATTGTCTGTTATTTATTGTCAAAGATTGGTTGAAAACCAAGTTTTAAATAGGTTACAGTCGTTATTATACTCGATAGTACTGACATTTTTGACTTAAATATAGGTAAGCGCAATATTATTCTGAAACGATTTCGAATTATTAATTGATTGACAATATTAATTGATTGCCAGTTAATAATTTCTCCCGATATCATATAAAAACTTACACCGAACCAATAATAATTTTATTTATAATTTGAAATTGCACTCATATAATTAATTATTGTTATAGTTTAACACCGCATCCCGCACTGAACAATAAACATTTTCACAAAACATAATACCTACTTAATACAGATTTATTACATGTTAAAATATCCGGGATTAGTACAATGAGAGGGGCAATTGTTTAGATAGCAAAGGTAACTATTTGCAGCATTTAACTGTCAGGGAAACTTGACTAATGAAAAAGCACCTGAAGTAGTGCCCACACCGAGCAATTTATTGCGAGCACTTAGCAACCCCCGAGAACACGCGTTAAGTCAGATAGTAAAGTGCCCTCTTGCTTGAACCAACACTTAAAATATTTCTTCTTTATGTCCTCGTCGAACTAAATGGTTAAGCGCAATAAAATTTGATCTAGTAGTTTCTAGGTGTGTCGTTGCATACCTGCAAATATTAATGCAACAATACTCGTTTATGATGCTTACATTATACGCAGTAATAGGAATCTAATTTCAAAGCCTACCGTGCTACCAACATAGGTATACCGTTTTCAGTACAGTTAACATAGTTGGTAGAGAATAATGCTGAAACAATTGACAGTCTAGTGCCATTTTAGAGTAATAATAAATCAAGTTCTCACAGCAGCCTATTTTCGTTTACCCAAAAATAAAATTCACGAATACTTTCTTTACATATTGAATAAATTACGTTTAATATTAATATTACCTACCCACGCCAAAAATCCTTAGGGTGTTAAATCAAAATACAATGAACATTCTCGCATCAATTTACATAATACACGTAGCGTGTACTTGAATTTAAAAATCAGCGACGCAAGAAGAGATTGTGAGATAAAGTTATCCCGGGTTTCATCCCGGTTTTATCCCGTATTCGCCGCTCATATGCAAAGTGACGGCCAAGCAGAGCCTGAGTCTGACATAAAATGCACGCTAAAGGGCGCACACTAGCAAATATTGTACTTACCTATTCGCAAAGACAACGTATAATGCTTGCATTTCAAATGTCTCCCGTCTTAAATATTCTTTTTAAGTATGTTTATCGTGTTTTAGACGAAAACGTTTTGATGTAAGATTTGATTTCATTTAAGTGATGTTGAAGGAGATGCTTTCTATGTCGGCCGATGTTTGTCAAAGTTTATTGAAATGAAGTAAACATAAAGTTCTGCCCGTGACACATAGGTATACGCCTATAGAAGCCCTGACTCCTGCTATTATTTCTCTGACTGAGTGTTCTAAGAATGTACTTGTTTTCTCAGTTTGGTTGGATCGGCTTCCAGTCCGAGAGTGTGTTGAGTGTTCCATTTGGCACTTAACACGGAGCTGCAGGATTTTCTAATAACTGTTAACTTCTACAGTTACAACAATATCATACAATAATCTAACAACATAATCAGCCTATGATGTTCCCATTGCTGGGACACGGGCCTCCTCCCTGTGAGAGGGAGTGGGCATAATCTCCGAATTTGTGGTTCTAGGACATGCCGGTTTCCTCACGATCTTTTCCTTCACCGTTTTGAGAGCAGTGGTGATGAAATAATTTACACAAAGTACAGTGCCTGCCTGGGTTCGAACTTACGACCTACAACTCATAAGTCGGGTCCATTACCACTGGGCCACCACAACAACAAGGTCAAATTATATTCGCTAGCGAAACTCTGCAGACATGATGGGTATCGATGCCTAAAAACGATAAGGAACAAAAAAAGATATGCTGTATTTTTTTTGGGTCTACTACCGTTGGACTAAACTCATAGTTCTAGTAACTGGATTGTTACTTGAAGTCATCATCATCATCAGCCTATAGCAGTCCACTGTTGGACATAGTATTTTGTATGTTTGTGTAATTTTTTTTTTAGAACCATTGTGTCAAATAATGAGTATTTTATGTTACTTGATCATAAATAAATAATAATAATAATAGGCCTCTCCTATTGCACGCCATTCAACTCGTTTTTCGGCAACTGTTATCCAGCTGCTATCAGCCATCCTGTGAATATCGTCGCTCCACCTAGCCTGAGGGCGTCCCACCTTACGTTTACTGATTCGCGGTTTCCACTCCAAATAACTGATATTAAAGTTACTACATCAAGCGCCTGCGGTTGACGACCCTAAAAAAAAAGCATCAGATCATTTTTTTTCCATGTGTACATAATAGCGATACCCATCAATCACACTGCGGATTTTCACTAACTAATTTAATTTACCCCTGTATATGTTTATTTAGGTAGTGTTAATGAAAATACTTCACAAAAAAAAAACAAAATACCGATGAAAGGCAGAAATGTTTAAAAACTGTAACATCAAAATTTCAAGTGGCCCCGTACACGGCTCGCTACACGTGCGGTACAGGCGTACGGGCATACCGGTATAAAGTATTTAATTTTCTCTCATAAATGTTGTTAGATTTTAGTATTACAGCCTGATTGCTCTCTAGAAGCTCTTATGGAAAATGTAAAGTTGTTACCATGATGCCGAGCGCAGTGTGCAAGCACCCTAATGTTATTTTTTACAGGCCCATTCAATAGTGATTCATATTTGCAATATTGAATGTTGGCAGGTCGTTATTTTTTTTTTAAATCTAATATGTCGTGATGGCTGGGTTAAGGCCTCGCCCCTCATGCACGAGGTTGTGGGTTCAAATATCAATGTGGACAAAACCAATATGAGATTTCAATTCACATACTTTCCGAGTTTGGCTAGGACATTACTAACATCGGTGAAGGAAAAACATCGTGAGGAAACCTGGACTTATAGTTAATATAAGTCTGAGATCGCCAACCCGTCTTGAGCAATCGTAGCGATCAACGCTCGTGCCTTTCTGAATGAGAATCGGCCTTTGCCCTGCAGTGGGACAGTAATAGACTGTAATTATTATTTTTTCTACAGTATGAATGTAGACAATTACGACGACTAATAGAGAAGTATGGAAGAAAAAGACATGTTGCGCCGTCCCCAAATAAATTGGGATAAGGGCAGGAGAATGATGATGATGAATGTAGACAATTACTGCAGAGTGCGAGTAGTAATGATATTGATAATATTGTAAGTTTTCCTCGAGGATTTATTGCAACTTGCAAATTGTGGTAGCACACACCCCACTCCCTCTTGAAGAGAGGAGGTGAGTCCCAGCAGTGATCACATAAATTACAGTCTGATTATGGTGCCAATCTCCAGGTGTTATTGTTTTTCTGTAATATAACCACGTTTATTTATATTACTTACTCACAAGAAGAAAAATAAAGAACTACGACGAAATTTGATACTGAAAGTGGAGAACTAGGTTTCTTAGAGCAACTTAAATTATGCACACATTTTGAAGTAGACTATAATGTGTTTGTTTGAAGATGACACCTAATAACCCTAGTTTCCGAAGCCCTTAATATTTAATAAGGCAATTAAATAAGTTATTATATTACCTACACTGACGAGTTTTGAATCCGAATAGGGTAATCACATAGTGCAAGCAATAAATTAGAATTAGTAGTAATTGGATAGGTAATAATATCAAGCAACAAGTGATTCAATAATAACATATCTGTCACCATTCAAAGTGATAGTTATCGATAACAATGCGTTTATAGTGTGCATTTGATGATTTGGTTAGCCACAGGCTAGCATATTCGCATTTAGCATAATTGAAAAGGCATAGGCACAAGTGTACCTAGGTATTATTACTATTTATTACTTGTGCCACCAACCCACACTTGGCCCGTGTGGTGGATTATGGCCCACTCCCTCTTACAGAGACGAGGCGTGTGTCGCAGCAGTGGGAACATTAAAGGCTGATTACGACTTGTGCACTATGATATCTCCCGCGGCGATGGCTAGTATCCTTTGAAATTGGCTGCCATTGCCGAAATTCGGTCTGGACGACTTAGGGTTATTATTTAAAGTGTCTTTGACATTATTATTAAAATTATGACTTATTCAACAAACAATGTTAATACATATACCTAAATTGAACTAATATAATACAACTGAATTAGAAATGGCGTATAAACAATTCCTACAAATGCTTATTTCTGAAGCAACCTAAAACTTGTATCTTAAGATAGTAGGGAAATAACGCGTTCGTGTTCCACGTTTCCTCCTCCACTGCAATAGCGGAAAACGAAAAGCATTCCAGACGTCCACCAGACAGAAAAAGAAAATTTCACCAAAAGTAAATCTCTTAGTAAGTTCAATTTCGTTCTCAAAGTTGCGTGGGAAGAAAATTGCACTAGAATTTACCGAAGAATATATAGATATTCATTCCTTTTGCTTTTTTATCGATTCCACATTACTCGCATATTTTGTTACCATCCTGGTAACAGGATCAGGGGGACAATTCTCGTATTTTTAAGAACGTTCACAGTCTGATCTCAGTCTCAATCTGTCAAAAATACCTCTAATTTCCCTACATTTTGACAAGTTTTTGACATTTTTTTGTCGCCGAGATGAGACTGCGACTAGATTTTGAACGTTTTAAATTACGAGAATTGGCCTTCAGAACTCGCAAGAGATGGCTGAGACGGTTATTCTCTAGCGGCTTGCAAGTGTTCACTTTAATTAAATATTGCAATCGGACACAACTGGATTGTTAGCAACGTTGTACGTTGTGCACTACGCTGTAGTCTACGTGGAGCTTAGTCGTACGTACACACGAACAGGGAAACTAACATATTCTGTTTTCTTTCGCTCGCAGATCAGCGGGGAAGCAATATGTGTATCTGTAATTACAGTTGCAAAGTAACGTCTGTACGTAGTGAATTGTGCTTTCCGCCGACGAATGCGGTTAAGCAAAATTATGTGTTGTACGTGTCCCGCTCCCTGTCGCTAGACAGAACTAATTCTAGATATCCGTTTTTGCAGCTTTGTGTAAACAATTCTCCTTTAAACTCGACCATCGTTTTGTGCAAGTGAACTTGATGGTATTATTTTGCTAGAAATTGTTTCAAGTTTTAATCCGCAGTTCTCAATTAAGGATTTCCTGTTCGAAAGACGGAAACAATTTGAAGACAAATCGAACACAGATTTGGTTTGCATCTCGTTCAATTGTTTGTGTATTTCGCAAACACTTTTCAATTTTGTGTAAATATTATTACTTAGGGCTGATTTTACCAAAGTCAGATATCTTTTATCCGTGGAACGAAAATGACGTCTGACAGTCCAATTTTATAAAAAAACTGTCATAAATTCAAAATGTATTCTCAGGACAAGACTTATTTTAGGAATAAAAGTTTGGAGGAATTCGCCCTTAGTAGTTTTATTACTTTATTTTTAACTTTTGCTACCTATAGAAATAGAATAGATGAAAGGTATTTATTGCAAGAGCATTGCCTTCAAAATTAATATCCGCATGAAGGATATGTTACATTGATCATGACATAAGTCTCTGTTTCAGATGCTGTGCTTGTTTTATTGCAATCTATCGGTGCGGGCGGCAGCTGCTCGGCTGCTCGGCAACACTCCGTAAGGCACGTTATCCACCTTCGCGGTGCAAGAACATTTCTCTCGAACGTTTTATTTCCCGGCTTCGCTGCAATATCGGGGATAATCCCCGTTTCTGCAACTTGTGTCGGCATTTTCCCTTTTTCCGGGAAACCGCATGCTACTACATATTGATTACACATGAAACAAAGCACAGAATTAGCCGAACGTTGAACCTCAACGCAACTGTTCTCATCTTTTATCTGTATACATTACGAAAGGATAACAACAACCATATTTTGGAAAGAATGTTGTGTCCCCTAATAAAAATTCCCTTTATGTACCATAAAGTCCCAAAACCCTTTAAGGCAAAAATGGAAGTAAAACACGTAGACTCATAAATATGTGACCGCAGTGTCCGAGTGTAGTTGTTTAAAGTTAGAGCTCGACCAGAAACATCATTATTAAGTTGAAACTACACTTCTTTAGGGCCGCGGACGGGACGGGAGCAAATCTTCAAAGCAATAAAGATATCTTGGCGTGAGATAGCATCGTAACGACTTAAAAACTATGTACTGTAAACACTTAATTTTAATTTAAATACATAGTCCGGAGAGTTGGAGGAAATTATCCTGGATAAATATCACTAGTTTTCAGTTTAAGAGAATCTACTTTCTTCTTCTGGCTGACGTGATTAATCCCAGCTTTGGTTCGCTTTCGGAACAAGCTAAGGAAATAATTTACTGGGATTGGGTTTCAACATATAAATTGATACTTCCTATTCGTCTTATCAAAATTAAATTAGCAATTTTAAATTGGATATTTGTTAATAAGTACCTACATTCAATTTAAACTCATTAAGAGCACAGTAGAGTTACTGTAACAATAACCAAATCCAACTAAATTTCGTTTCAATTAGCGATGAACAATAAATTCAGGCTGGTTTTTGCATTAACAATCCAAATGACTGATTGTTTATTAATGATTACCGGAATTTATTAATAGATACCTACCTAACGAGTAACTTGTACACCCTATATCCAGCTACAAATTGTCAACAGGTAATTAAAGTTGGGGGATCGTAAAAGTCGTTTAAAAAAAAACAAAATATAAAAGTTTTTTCGTAATAACTACAGATTGCCAACGTTGTAGATATCCTGATAATATTAAGATTGAGCCTCCTGTGATAAGACTTAGAACCAAACTTAGGAAGAGCTATAGTTAATTAAGAAAATATTGAGAATATGTCTATTGTAAATATTTTCTTAATCGTTGATATCTATTTTTTTTTACAGTACATTTTTGATCGCAGCCTAGATTATTAATCCTCTTTCTTGAGTTTCCTGCTTTCCCTACCATTTTGATAGTGTCATTGATCAATCTGACGAGAGTTCCTCGAAAGAAAAATTCCTTGTAAAACATTTTAAAAGAGTAACTGTGGAGTTTCTTGTCCATTCTTCTCCAAACGAAACTACCTTTTTGCAAGGGGCAACAAGAATCCATTCTAATTTTTGTAAATGTTGACGTCCAAAAGTGCCTTTTAAGTGTCTATTTGAAATAAATGGCTTGACTTTGAATGATTCCTATAGTTTTTGTACGAACCTACAGAAAAAAACCTTCAAAATATTCGCAGACGTGCAAAAAAAAACAACAAGAAAAGTATAATTTCCTTAGCTGGCACCCAAGTCCCGCTGTCCTCGTCACAGAAAGTCTGTTTATGATATGCTGAATAAGGGTATAAAAAAATGGTACGTCTGCGTGTGACGTTGGAATTGCAACTGCAGTAAAAATGTGTATTCGTCTTGTGAGCTGCGGAGCATTGCATAAGAAAGGATGCTTTTATATTTTCAGTGGGGCGGCGTGCCCGGGACATGGCCCCACTCTGCCTAGAATTTTAAGGCTTGTTGTTACATTCGCTTTATGCATTCACTTTTATACAAGACGTGAATTTGAACCACAGTTAGACTGAGGTGAATGTGAGAGGAATTTTGAACAAGCAAACAAGTTAAACCGTGTCTTTTGTTTACGATTTCTTTCTTTTGTACGTCAGACTGGGTAAATTATCATCATCATTTCAGCCCGGGATCATCTACTGCTGGGTATTGGCCTCTCCTTTTTTCTACCATACTTCCCGGTTCCGTGCGTCCCTCATCCAGGTGCATCCCACAACTTTAACGATATCGTCAACTCAATGCGATTTTGGGGTAAACCCTTCATATTTAATCATTAACTGGCAATGACCGTTAACTCTGAACGAGGATTGATATCCTCAAGAACAGCACTAAAAAAGGTTCTACTTCAGATAAACGCTTAATGAGTTTTCCGGTTTCAAAAGACACTTCCCAACTATATTTATTTTTAATATGTTAATTTTCGTTAAATTGTGTATTGTTTTGTCCTATCAACATTTCCGTTTAATTTTGTTGTCATTATTTAAAGAATGTACAATATTCTTGCAATATACAGTTTCAACCTTTATTTTCTAGGAACTTAAATGTTGGCATAAGGCCAAATTCTACTTCAGAATAATTAAATTATTTGGTGAATTAGCACTGTTTGTAAAGGCTTTACGAACGTATTCTCATTTTTGTAGTGCGAAATTTCTTTAATCGTTTAATTTGTAATTAAAATGCTAAGTTATGTCGGAAATAATTTATAATTACGTCCGTAGGTATAGCAAAAGCTTTGCGTAACGAAGTGATGAACATAATTAACACACAAAACCGCATTTTAATCATGTCGTGATTTTTCTTGTTTACATAACATAACACCACGCTTGGGGTCTACTCCGAAGTGGTATCGGCCGAATGTTCGGCCGTTTCCTGCTACCAAGTTACTATTTGGTTAGGTCGGTCCCGATCCTACACTCCTACACTCTTTCGAATTTTGACTATGGTCCCGACCCAACTGAGCCGATCCGAACTTTTTTCGCATTTTTCAATAATATTCGGTTCGGGCATGTGTCGGTCCGATCCGATCATTCGCACGTTGCACTTCGTAGTAGACCCCTGTATTTCCCCGAAAAGTTAGACAGAGATGTACCTATAGCACACCCACATTTCGCCAGTTCTGTTTAAGTCCGCGAACCTATTCCCATCAACCGTGCACATACAAATCTGGACTACGGGTTGCTACTGAGAAATTCCTGATAGAAAAACTTATTAAGTTTTTGCCCAACCAGGGAATCAAACCTAGGCTCAGCAGTAGTGCTTGCGACACCTAGACACAAGGCGGCCACTAGACCCACGAGGCAGTCTTTTTTTGTTATTAAAACAAATATTATTTACCCATTAAACAGGTGGATGTTAGTTTGGGAATATGTTAGATAGACTCATTTGTCAGCTAGGGCGATGCAGCCGCTCTGCCATGTAGGAATTCTAATTAAACTTACACAACATTTAGACGAACTTACATAGTGTGGAGCGATGAGCTCGCTGAACTTTGACCTGGTTACTTCACGTACATATACATGCCAATACGGGATCGTGTCAATACATAGAATATTTGACAAGTTCCCGGCTTTAGCCAAATTACGTGCACATTACTGTAACCATAAAATGTGATTTACAGCAGAATGAGACGCAAAGTTAGGAAAAGAGAAATCTTACTGATACCTTAGTTGCGAAAGTTTGGACGTATGTTTGTAAGTCAAATAATAAGTATATGAAGACTGGGCCGGTTTAAGGGGTCTACTCCCTATGTAAGTGCGAGGTCCGCAGCTTCGACCGAAGCTACGGGCGATTCCGACTCCGTATCACTTAAGCCCATAATACACATGCTTGCAACTTGTACAAAAGTATGCATGTACGAGTGGAATGCCATTATGCCATTCACCAATCAGAAGTTGTTATGGCATTACATAACAACTTCTGATATTATTTACAGGCTCTACAGAAATTAGATTAGAAAGTAGATTAGGAAAGATTAGATTAGTTAAGAATGGATTTGACAGTTGTCCCTACGCCCAATGTATTTTTGGCCGTCCGAAAAATTTGATTTGACACTGGTTTTGATGGATCAACTACTTTCGGACGGCCCCGCATCTTCGTTGGACAACGGACTTGGAGAGTAGAACTCTGATGATTCAATTAGATTTTCAATCGGAATACCAAAACTATTTTGCAGACGCTAGAACCCTTTGTAAAATACGGCTTACCATTTAAACAAACAATTTACTTTGATCTAGGTTAGGAACATAAACATTGACTAAAAGACGGAAAATGAACGAGAACAATAAGAAAATTCACGTTTTAAATTAAAAGTAAATGCAGTCGGGACCACTTTCAAAGCTGTTTATAATATTACTAGGACGCCCTCGACTTTTACTTTAGATTTTTTATATAAAGTTTCTTGTTTAATATTTTCTTTAATTTTCTCGTTTTTACTTAGCGTTTATATTACTGCAACACGTTTGGATTTAGACTTAAATAAACGCCGTTAAGTTAAATTATGATAATTGGAATCAAAATTCGACTAAGGATTTTGGTTTCATATAAATCCATACATTATAAATTCTGTCTGTGTGACCACGTTGTTCTTCTAAACTACGCAACGGATTTAGATGCGATTTTCACCATCATTTAGAGAATTTTCCCGGAAGGTTTATGTGTTAATATATTCATATTTAACTAACATAGGTATTCCAAGTAAAAAAATCTTGAAGTTTTGTCAAGTTGAAAGCCGGTGAAAGCAGGGGCGGTTCGCTAGTCTACCTATAATGTAGAGTGAAGACAACCAAAAAAATAAGTCACGCCAAAACAATAACTTTCCATTCATCCGCACCGCAGACGCTAGTCGGTTGAAAATCTGTAAAGAATGTAAAAGCTGGGAAGACAAATTCCTTTGGAAAAATTCACGACTTATCTGTCACTTTCACATCATTGCACAGAATAGCCCTAGCTTTGCGATTGATTTTCCACCCGGGTAGAGCGGAAACTGAAAAAAGTAAAATGTCATAATATTTCTGCGGCCATATTGATTTTGAAAACGATAGCGAAATGCTAATAAAATTCTATAACAGGAGAATACCTTTTAATATAATTCTGGTATATTTTTAGTTGAAAAAATGTAACCCTGTATGATAGTGCGACATTTAACATTATTCTTAGTTTAGGTACCTAGGTACCCATAACATATAGATGTAGCATACCTACTTCATTAAGATTTGTAATAATAATGTGCTTTATTATTCGCTAATAATAAAGTACATTATTATTACAAAGCAAAACGAAAAATGGTGTCATTTTATGTAGGTTGGACGCTTCCAACCAACATATAAAATGACACCATTTTTCGTTTCAACGAGTTTAGGTACTCGTTAAAACGAAAAATGGTGACAAGGCAAGGAAGGTTTGATCTGTGTCGGAAATGCATTACACATGTACAAAACGAACATTTTATGTAGATCTGTATAATGTACACGTATATATTGTAATGTTAATATATTCGCGATAGAATCGAATTTTCCCTTTTCCCGTTAAAACTCGTTTCATGAATAAAGCTGCGTGTCCCGCGGGACAGTCATCGGATTCGACTTCTAAATTGGATCGGAGTTTTCTTAGTAGCGATACTTCACCGACTCACCGACTCGCCATCCGCCTCGATGCGAAGTGAGTGGCGTGACACGCATCGCTTGCCGCGTCTCTACTCATATTACTCGAATAAAAGTGAATAGCCACAAACACTATGTACGGCTGAGTCGGCTGAGTCGTCTGTGCGACAACCGTGAATTTCGCCTGATTGGTACATCCAATATTTTGAGGACAAAGTGGATGTGTTCATTAAAAGCGATGGGTTTTTAGGCGATTGTTTTTTCTTTTTAGTTATACCCATTCCCGAAAATAGATACGTTTCTGTGTTCTAAATTAGCTTGAACATAGCGCTACGTACGAGTAGCATGTATCCATAAATTCCTCCTATTCGAGAGATATCTCACACCGCGACATGCAGTTCGCTGTCATTATCAAAGCCGTTGTTGCTATTTAATAATTGCGCCATTTTGAAGCTGCCGACTGTGAAGCTATCGCATAGTTATCAACTGTTTTGGAAGTGTGTGAAGCGACAAGCGAGATAACTATGTGTGGATATACCTATGGGATGTACTCGCACTACGTTCAGTAGGTTGCTACTCAAGTTCTAATTAAACTAAACACTTGATGTAAGAGGTCTGCAGGTATTATCGCGAGCCAGAAAGTTATACGTCTTTTAAGGAAGTAAATCTAAAAGGGAAGGAAGATTTCTTTATTTGTTTACTTACTCTCCTGTTATCAACCTTTTGTTATTTTTCTCTAAAGCTCTCTTATACGTAACTTGAAGATTTTGGTTAAAGAAATGGAGCTTCCATGGAGTCCCTTTGTCCGTTAAAGTTAGTTAATTAAATGGCCAAGTATTCTCTCTCTCTTTTGATATATTGTGTCCGTGTTTCCCAACAAGATATAGGTACGTCTTTTTTTCCTTTTGGCATTGTCCGGTTGCCGCGCAGTTTTCTCCTGTAGATATGACATAATCCCTCTGACAGACATGGCAGTTCATAAGAATGTATCCTGTGATATCGATACCCATCACGACTGCGGAGTTTCGCTAGCTAATTTAATTTGACCCTGTATATAGGTAGAAGATCCTTTAGGAATCACTTATATGAAAAATTCACTAGTGAATCTTTTTAGTGGTACACAGCTTAGGCGCGAAGTGTGAACTACTAACACACACCGCGCCCACATTGCGTCGCGTGTGTCCGTGCATAACGAATCGAATGCGAAATTCGTTTTTTGCCTATCCTTTTAAAATAGGCGTGTATTTGGTATCTGGTGGTGAATCATGATGCTTAAAGTCTTGTTCTGGTAGTCGTATTCCCCAATTCTGATGATGTTTTCAGAAACCGTGGTACCAAGTGGTCTTATAATAAAAACTTGTTTGCAAAAAAAAAACCGACTTCCAAAAAAGACACTACAAAGTGAAAAATAACTTTAATTTCGGAAGTCGGTGTCGTTGGGTTCGCATTTTCGTTGTTTGCCACCGACTTCCGAAATTAAAGTTATTTTTCACTTTGTTGTCTTTTTTGGAAGTCGGTTTTTTTTTTTGCAAAAAAGTTTTCTTTTTTAAGTTGTAATTTTCACCAGGAATTTTGGTTTTAAAAATAAAACGATGTGTGGGCCCATAAAATTTGAGGGTTGCCCTCGATTTCTCCAGGATCCAATCATCAGATCCTGCCTTGGTGACTATGGGACCACTTCAGAAGTATCTTCTTTCGAACAAAAAAATAATTTTGAAAATCGGTCCACAATTGGCGGAGTAATCGCGTAACATTTTGAAGTCGGGTAAAAAGTGACCCGAACAGATCGTATAACTAACACCTGTTTATAATGAAAGTTTATTCAAAGTAAAAATAAACTAATGGCATATGCTTAGTTTACTCCTATGTGTTACAACCGTTTTACCGTGCGATAACATTAAGCCAATTATTTTAATGGCCTGAAAATATCTTTAAAAAAAACAGAAAATATAAGACTTAACTATGTTATGGACCTCGTTTTGTACTATCTATTGCAGCAAAAATCGAAAAGTGCTATTTTTGCGTGTACGCCTATATGTTACGAAACCCTCGATATCAAAAGATCCGTATGGAATATGTATGTATTCATAAAACATCAACAATCACAAAAAAATCGCCATAAATTCTTATTATTTAAAAAAGAATATAGAACGTAAATACTTTCCCACACCAACTTTTGTATCATTTAATACACATAGGCTTACATAAATTATGAAACTACAATCCTACTTAATTCACGGAATACGACCAATATTTGTTCAGCCGTGCCTTCCACGATATTACAGACCCATAAGTAAGTTCAACTTAAACAATATACAAAACTTTTGCTAATAGGGAGTCCCAATAATAACAGTAAAAGGTCTCGTAGCTTATCTAGATGGCATATTTGGAGGATATCCAAGCCATTTAGCACAACGCGACAGAAATACCACTTTAGACCCAAAAGCAAATGACGTGAAAACATAGATATTTATGTCCGTCCGTCCGTAGATTACTGTGAACCCACTGGTCTGGTTAACGCTGCGTTTTAAAAGGAAATCTTTAAACTAGCAAAATGTATTTTTTCGGGTTGAAAGTATTCTTCACTTTATTGGCTTAGGAACAGAATGACTTTGGACTGCAAGCACTTCTCAAAGTACTGTCTTCTTACAGCCAGGGATTTGTGCCGTGCCCGACGACTGGCTTGCTCCTATCACATTGGAATCTAATACCAGCATTTGTGAAATACTTTCGTTTGAATAGGACCTAAACAAAAATGATTAAATAATATCAAGCTCTGTACCCACATAAACTCAGTTAATAACTGCGGTACATAATGCGTTAGTAATAAAACTGGCCAAAAAACGTTCATAATAACGAAGTCTTTTTGAGCTGAAAATATTATACTTAAAACCGTCAGATGTTTATACCGTATGACAAGGGCGCCGGCGACGCGACGCAGTCAGCCTCCCTAGGGGTTGATTAGTTGCTGGGGGTTCCACCTGACGAGATTAGCATACTGAAATTATACGAAAAAGCCTATTGCTTTAACATGAAATTTTGGTAATAAAGTTGAGAGTATATTTCACGTTATACGCTGTATATGAATAGGCAGTTTATGTTGTGAATGAAGCACATTCCTTTATGTAAAGAACAACATACTCTTAGTTACTGAAAGTCTATTTCTGATTCATATTTATTATCATCACTTTTTTTTTATACACAACATGTTAACATTTCTACTGGATGACTATTTTTAAGTGTTTATTATTTGAGGGTTTTGGCGCTGATAGCCGAAATACTGGCTTTCACCTAATTCGGCTAACGATGTCTTATTTATTTGTAACAAGAAATTATAGCCTGTATGTGTAAACAAATTTTAAAATAAAATTATAATATATTATATTTATTTACTTTCTTATTAATCCTGTTTTAATTTAATTATATTATTTATATATTTACTTTATTTTTGTTTGTGATTTTATTAACTGTGATTTTTTTGTAACCATGATGTTTCTAAACCGTTTTTTTGTTGAAGGAAATTGATTGACTTTAAACTTGAAACTTTTTTAACCATTTTAGAAAAGGTACTTTTCACATGTTAACTTTATATAAATAAATTCTTTGACTTGCATAATCTCTATACAAATCTACACATACATGTGAACATAATTTGTACTCGAATGAGAACGATTAGAGAGCTCAGCAACATAATTTGACTTGGTTCGTTTCCTGGGATCAAAGAGGTCAGTCATCCTTGCATTACATTCAATATTCCATGTGTACCTACATACCGCCGTTGTGATATTAAGTACACTTGACTCATACATTTTGACTTATTCGCTGTACCTACTAGAGCCATCCAGCCATATTTTATCCTGTAACACTTTAATCTATATGAGACTAAATATCCGTACTTTACGTATGAATTTTTAATTCTACTCTGCACCAGCTCTGAAAGTCGCAAGATTTCCGCAACTCTACTCATACCACATCTCCTGAACCTAACTAGATACCGCAAAGTTGCGGGATGCCTCAACCGTAACGTTTAGCTATTTGTTTGACAACCGTGAATACTGGATTAGTACAGGTGTTGAAATGTGTATTTACTAAACTATTACTGTACGTGTGTAGTTTGTGTGGAACTATTTATATATATTCCGTCTTCTAATTATAACTGTGTCTAACAGAAAGCTAGATGAACCTTCCCTAATTATTTTGTCTAACCCTTGTCAGAATGACTATTATAACCGGTCTAAGTATCTATCGGCTACCTAATTAGGTCTGTGCTCAGCCTGAATTAGATATTATTGGCATGATACGCAACCTTACCTACCTACTCACAAATCCCATTTATATCTTTTAGGCTTAGCAAAACTGTTCCTAAGATTATGACAGTTAAACCCGAACAAAGTTTGAAAACCGAAACATTCAAATAATGTATTCCCAAGGTCAGTTCTGTCCCAGTACTTAGGTACACGTCTTAGTACTTACATAACCCGGGCACAACTTCCTAAACGGTGCCTTGATATCATGATTGGCATAAGTTATCGGAATCTCAGATCCCCGTAGGCTCCGAACTCAACGGGTCTCGGGGACGACCAACTTCGCTGTATGATCCACCATACTTCAGATATAGCGAATACTTGTTAAGTATTCAGGAGGTAATCCCTCTAACCTCATTTTATAAACGCTGTTCTATGTACGTGATCGTCTAATAGCGCAAATTTAATAGACTTGACGACTAAATTATAAGGGGAATGTTAGTTTTGAAACTTCGTAGGTAAATATATTAGTATATAACATAACATCACGCCTCTATTCCCCGAGGGGCTGTGCAGAGGTCCCCCATAGAAACACCCACATTTCGCCAGATTTGTTTGTCATGTTTTGTTTTTTTTTATAAACAAAAAACATGTTGTAATTGCATGTTCTTGTTTGAGAACAAACATGTAATAGCAACTTTTATTTTAACCTGAAACTTGGAAGTAACGTGGATGAAAGTTCAACTTGTAACGTGGTTGGATGTTCAACTTTCATCTTGGGATTGAATCCATATTTACTTATTTATAACACAACACTTGCGTGGAAATTTTACATTTTATGGACAAGGCGTGAAAATCATAAGAGGTATTTAGGTGCAAGATTTAGGTGCAAGGATTTTCATATCCGCTCAACTATCGTGACACTTAGGTTATAAGACACTTACCAGAACCATGTATTTCTAGCAAATAAACGTTTGATTTGATGGATAGTAAACTTAACTTCCAATCCCACAAATATTATGATTTATAAATAGGTATTTGTTAAATATGACTCAGATTTTGGCCTGACATTTCTAACATCTTCGCTTAAACGTTTGCAGTCTTTTATTTTCTCGTACAGTGCGAACAGCTGAACCGATTTTGATAAATGAGGTATCATTGAATTCGTATCAGTGTCGCAAGTATCATTGCATTTGTATCAATGTCGACGTCACTGGGGAAAACTGAAGCACGAGGAACATTTTCTATAAATATATGCATGAGGACGGACTTTTGAAAATACCTGAGTGACTTTAAAATGATGATGGTGAATGGTGATGGACCATCACAATTCACCACCAGGTGATGGTGGTGGTGTATCTTGTTTGTTGCGCTAATATGCACTTACTTACTTATACTTAGATTCTAGGTAGGTAAACTTATAACGAATTCATTACGCAATATAGGTGTGTTATAACTAGCATTTTCCCGCGGCTTCGCCCGCGTGTAGGTCGGAAATTATCCCACGGGAATAAAAAGGGATTGGGACTGCTGGGATAAAAAGTAATATAAATGTTAAATCAAATCAAAACAAATTATTTATTTGCTTAACACACCATACACCTAATAAGGTGTGCAAATATTTATATATTATTTTGTTTATTTATTTACTTATCTTATTTTATTACATTTTTAAATGTTTTCTTTTAATATAAAACTAGGAAAAAAAAAACTTAAAAATATAAAAAAATAGTGATCCACCGATGTCGGGAGCAGGGTCTAAGCTACCGGGGTGGTTAGGGCTCCAGAGACAGGAACCTCCTCACAATGCGAGCCGTATCGAGGAGTACTGCCTTTTGAATCAGGCATTAATAAATTAATATAGGTAATTATTAATGTTATTCAAAAATGATTATGATAAAAAATAAAAAAAATCGGAATTCTATCAAAAGTTTAAATTAAAAAATAAAAATTGTCAGATGAATTATAAATGCATACTACATGTCATAGACTTAACAATCAAAAAAATTTAATTAAAACTTTTTGGTCCAAATTAAAATAAAATTATACAGATGTCAAATTAAAGTACTAGACTATTTTTATTGTCATATTATTCAATGTCAATAAATTACTCTTGCTAATATGTATCCATCTATATTCTTATCCTGTAAGTACTCCTTGACATTATAATAACATTTATTCCCTAGGATTTTTTGCAACTTCGACTTGAATTGATGAACAGGTAACTTTTTGATCAGGCAGCTTGTTGTAAATCAATGATGCCATACAACGAATACTTTTATTGATTAATGCTGTTTTCCATATAAATTTCTAATCTTTTTTTGTCACGTAATTGTCTATAGTAGCTTTTAACAGCAGTCTTATAATAATTAGGATTCGATTTCACAAAAACATTAAGTTCATATATGTATAACGAAGGCAGTGTCAGAATTTTTAAGCTTTTAAAGTGGGTTTGACAGCTGGTAGTGTTGTCTACGTTACAAATTGCTCTAATGCATTTCTTTTGAGCTGTGAATACAGATTCCTTATCGACTGAGTTGGCCCAAGATATAAATACCATATCTTAGTACAGGTGCAACAAGTCCGTGATAAGCAGCTGATACGGCTTCTTTATTAACAATTTTTGATAATTTGTACAGAGCAAATGAGGATTTATTAATTATTTCACAGACATATTCTAAATGTGTTTTCCATGTCAGTTTATTGTCAATATTAATTCCTAGAAACTTTTTATCTGTCACAGGATGTACTATTTCGCCTTGGTAACAACTAACGTTTATATTTGTCAGTTGAGTTCTCTGGTGAAAGTGTATAATTTTCGTCTTGTCCACATTTATTTTTAGATTATTTTCGGTTAACCATTGTATTATCGTATTTAATGTTTGGTTGACTACGTAACTACGTTAATCAAGATTATAAACTATCCATTTGCCCATTTATTTCCGTTGAGCCGTTTTTGCTTGCTTGACTAACAAATATACAAACACATTTGTAATATTAGTAGGATAGTAGCATTGTTTTACTTCTTCTTCTTTAGATTTATTAGAATGTAGAACTTAAATGTTTTACCAAAATCTGTAAAATTAGACATTGTATTAGTTATACGTACCAATTTTCGCATGTCAAGTGTTAGAATGTACCTGGAAAACAACATTTTTCATAACAACTCACCTGTATACCTACATTTTGTGAAAATGAGCATTTACTATTCATAGCTGTACTTACAGAAAAAAGAGACAAATAAAATTCATATTTTCATGTTAATAAAGTCCATACTAATAGAGAGGATATTACCTACTCTGAGAAATTCATTTAACACCAGACGCATTCTTTAAATTATGTAAGGTAACTTTTTCGTTGATCCGGAAATGAATTGAATACCTTCGGGTCGCAGGCGTGCTTCAATTATTTGGTCCTGTTATACAATTTATCTTTTACGGAATAAATTTCCTGTTTCTTGTCATAAATATTACAATATAATGGCAGAGTTAAAATCTTTATACAGTGCTCATCTCAGACATCACTTAATATCCATTCTTGATATTTAAAGAGGTTCTAAGAACAACGAGCAAATTAGGGAATGGATTTAATTTTATCCAAGAGATATTTACACGAATTTACCGACTATTTAGGTAATATTCTTGATTAATTTTCAAGAACTCCTATTCCGAATAAAAAATAAACCACAATCTGATAGATTGAAACAGGAAACTCAACATGAACATAGTTGGACAATAGAATCGAAAACATTTTTACCAATGCGTACAAACAGAGTTCTGTTCTTTCAAATTTTCTTGTAAGAAATTGAAAATGAGAAAAGTAGTATTAAAACCATTTTCTTAAAAGCTTCGGTTAAACCGATTGGTCTGAGCTTAAGCGAATCCATCTATACATAGTACACAAAGCTCCAGCAGCTCGCATTTAGTTTGTTAACTATCCAGCCATCAAGATCCAAAGCTAAGCTGTATCGATCAAAAGCGCCTTAGTTATGGGTCACCAGACTCCAACAGAACCAATCTACACAACTGCCACGAAATCTGAATACCGCTTACAACTATGGAAAGCAATTACAACTTACTGTGCATGATGTAGCACACAAGCCTGAAATTACTCTAACTGAAGCGAAATTATACATCTTACTAATACTCTCAAAGTTCTATTGTCTACACTAATTAAGTAACTACTTACAATAAAGCAATCAACTTTTCACAAAACGTTTGCTGAGTGTTCTTACTTTCAAACAAATTAACATTCGTCTGATTTATAAAATTAGAGAGGTCCAAAAGTTAATTTAATTAACGAACAAATAAGTGCTAAACATTTACTTACATGGCGATGGCTAAAACTTTTCCCTGTTCAAAGATATCATTATGTATAATTAGTTAAAAGCCCGTCGCTTCTGAATTTTAATAAGAAACTTTCGAACTGTCGTAGTTGTTATAACTTCAGCGTATGCCGTTAAATAGTTCTTTCTCATTTTTCAAAGGAAGTTATTAAACAAGTTCAGATAGCGAACTTAATCTTAAGTATTCTCATTGGTTCTGAAACTTGGACCTACTTAAAGTTAACTTAAAACTCAAAAAGCACATTAAGTACGCAGCCCCTAAGGGCCCGAAAAGTTGAGTTCCTGTGTGACATTAGCCGTAAGTGTAAAACGAAGGCGAGATGGTGGAAACAAATCTTACATTTTGGGACTAAGCCTCTTTGCTCTTTCAAGGCTCGCACACAGTCAATTTTGGAGTTCCATTTTCTTTTTATTTGATGTAATTATATTAGGTAGATACAGTCGAGTAATACGCAAGTAAGTACGACAGGTTACTTGTATTTATAAACTGTCCATTCTTAGATGACGGTTATTAAAAAAAAAATCCTGTATTTAGAAATTTTTTTTGATAACCGACCAAAAGTTTCTTGCGGATCTATAATCATGAGCTGAATTCATGGTAGCGGGTCGATGTCGCTGTATGTCAAAGATAAAGAAATGTCTTCAACAGATTCCGGAGGCCGGTTTCGAAAAACATTCTATTTAAGTCTGTTTTACAGTTCACCATTGCCAGGATCGCCCAGAGGACACGGTGGAGCACACGGTGGAGGTCTGCCCCGCTTGGGCGGAGCACCGCCGTGTCCTCGTAGAGGCGTTCGGCAGCGGCGGCGGCCTCTTGCGCCCGGCTCTGGTGCAAGCCATGGTCCGGAGCGAGAGGGAGCGGGAGGCAGTCGCCTCCTTCTGCGAAGCAGTCATGCTAGCGAAGGAGGTGGCGGGACGGATGAGGGAGAGAGCCTCCCGTCCCAGCCGCCGCGGGAGACGCCCCGGGCGTCGGGAGTCGCGTGACGACTACCGGCCACCGTAGGCGCGGGCCTGCGGGCGGAGAGCAATGGGTAGCTCACCGCCCGATCAGGACCAGGCCCGTGCCGGACGGCGCGTAAGTGTTCCACGCGCGCCTCAAAGAGATGTCAGCACAATTCGAGGAGCCCCTCAGGGCCGAAGCCTGCCGGGTCAGCGGGATTGTCCGAAAGGGTTACCGCTACCCCGGAACATAAAGGGCGAAGGAAGGAACATGGGTGGGTTTTAGTCAGTAAGAGTCTGACACTCCCTTCCGCTCCACCCAGAGCGGGAGCGGTCATTTGATGATTTCCCAAAAAAAAGAAAAAAAAAAAAGTCTGTTTTACAGTGCGATCAATACAAACTAAGATTTTTTGTGAAACGAGGTTTATATGGCCCATGTATAAAAGAAATTGAATAACCTTACTATGGCGCTTATAAATGATGGATAAGCAATATCCAGCACGCGGAGTTTATTTTATGATGGTCCTATAGATAACAAAAAATGCGCTTCGCTTACTTAATAAAGAATAAAAGCGATACATTAATACTAAAGTAGTTGGGAGTACCTTCGTGAGTACCTACTTTCTGAACAGGGAATTATAATTTCACAGTGAAGCCGTTTAATACTAGTGCATGTTTTATTAAACATGCACTAGTATTAAACGGCTTCATAGGCTTCTAGCTTATACTTAATTTTTCATGAATGCAACGTAGATGAGAGTTCTTTTTTTACTATAGAAGATGACAAAGGTTTTAAACACATAAGCGTAACTGCCGAGCATAGTCCTGGGTTCTATTCCCAGGTCCAGTAGAGTTTATGGGTTTTACCATCTAGAATTTCTGAGTAGCGTCCCTGAATCTGGATTTTTGTCCATTCAATGACAAAATTACAAGTTATTGTAGAGCTTAAAACATAAACTAAATCGACCATCCCTGTCTGTGAAGTTTCGCTAAACAATTTTAAAAAATACCAAACAACCATAGATTAAATTCTAATGCTGAGTACAAGTACAAAAAATCATAATTATTTTTTAAATACCATATTAAAGGAAAAGCATATTTTGAGAATATCATTATTATGGGCACGAAGGATCCGCTAAAATGTGGGTATTCTATACCTACGCCTCGTCCTAACCCTTCTGAGAGTACGGGTGTGATGTTATGTGGTTTTAATCCTCTGGGGGGCAGCCAAATTATTCCGTACAGTACGCCACTATGGATGTCGCGCACATCCCTAATTTGTTTAATAAGGCATCAAAATAGCGCGTAGTTCCACGCGTGGGGGCTTTGTCTGCCGTATTGGGCCTTAATGCCTGCTCGTTAACATCGCATTAAGCCATGAAACACAGCCCTCATTACGATGAAAGCTACCGATCTTTGTATGCTGGCGTTCACTACCCACCGCTGTCTAAAACTGCTCACTTTTATTCATCTCTACCAGTATTCCGATACACCCTTTTATAAATTCCCTTTGGCTAATTCTGAACGCATTCATGGGCGTAATTTACAGTGAAATGCTTTTCATTCCATCGGAGTAATTAAAATGTATGTTTTTCCTCTCAGATTATTTTATTTATGGCTATCGCTAATTTAATTTGTGTCTTTCACGTGTTTCGATATGAGCTTTTTCCTGTGGGAGTAATTAGATTCAGTTTGTTTTTTTGCGTTACATGATAAGGATATAACTTTTCAGTATTTGTCCTAGTTTCTGAATGCAGTGGTAGGTACAGGCGCCAGCAGGTCAAGCTACCCGAAACTGTCAAATTTTCCCAATCAAGCTTGAACCTCAATGTTTTAGCAGTAAAGTTCAAAATATATTAAAGAAATTTGACAGATTGTAGTAGCTGGATGTGCTTTTTTTTTTTTCGGGATGGGAAATCATCAAATGAAGGGGTCATGTCGCTCTGGGTGGAGCGGAAGGGAGTGTCAGACTCTTACTGACTAAAACCCACCCATGTTCCTTCCTTCGCCCTTTATGTTCCGGGGTAGCGGTAACCCTTTCGGACAATCCCGCTGACCCGGCAGGCTTCGGCCCTGAGGGGCCCCTCGTTATGCTGACATCTCTTTGAGGCGCGCGTGGAACACTTACGCGCCGTCCGGCACGGGCCTGGTCCTGATCGGGCGGTGAGCTACCTATTGCTCTCCGCCCGCAGGCCCGTGCTGGCGTCTGTACAAGTACAAAATATCATATTTTGCAAAAAACTTATTTTGAGAATGGGAGCTGCTAAAATGTGGATGTTCTGTACCTACACTTCTTCCTAACCCTTCGGAGAGTATGAGAGGATGTGATGTTATGTGTGTTGTTTTTATCCGCTGGAGGGCAGCCAAATTATTTACGTTACCTCTTTCATTTATTTTTAGGGTGTCGTAAAACTGATTTGTTTAAAATTATTTTGTAGTTTACTTTTTATTTATATTTGAAATGGATTACAGGTTAATAAAAAAAATAAGACAGAGTGTAGTACAGTTACAAAAACATTTATTGAACACAAATACAAAACAACAACAAATACGAATAAAAGCAAAAGAATTAAAACAAAACAAATGACTACAATTAACCACAATTAACCACAATTTTAAAAGCAAAACGGTTTCTGTATCTCTCTTGGTCTGGCTCCTCACCCTAGACCTGTTCCGGCAAAGTAAACTCTCCCGGCACAGGCTTAGAGTTCGGAGCACGCAAGCCCCACCACGACATCAACGTAGAGATACGGCGGTGGGGTAAGTATTATTAAATTATTATTAAATTATTATTAAATTATTATTAAATTATTAGAATTTTAGCAAAACATAAAATTTATACATAATATTTAAGATTAGATTACAAAATAAAGTAAAAAATAATACATTTAGTCACATTGCACTAAAACAGTACAACTAGGTACCTATACAAAATCATAATAAAATAATTGCGCATAAGGTAAGAAAACTCTTAAATAATGAAAGGACGACAAAAAAATTAAATGACGTGATCAAAATTAAAAGAGAAAAAATAATAACAAATATCGTAAGTCTAATTAATCTAAATAATAATAATTAAATTAAATTAATAGATTATTTTTGACGACATTATTAAATTTAAAAAATATATTAAAATTACATTATTATTATTCAATTTGTTTATGTAAACAATCAAGGAACCTGATATTAAGTTAGGAGTATCAATTTCTATAGCATAGTCAGCCTATAATGTTCCCACTGCTGGGACACAAGCCTCCTCGCGGTGAGAGGCAGTGGGCCGTAATCCACCACGCCGGCCCAGTGGGGGTTGGTAGATGTCACATGTCTTCAAATTTTTGGTTCCAGGACATGCCGGCTGCCTATTTATATAGGTTCATTTTATTATGTAGGCTGAGATTTCTCATAATTCATATCCATCCAGTGTGGTATTCATATTTGAATACCAGTGCCACTCAAGCTCAATCTCCCGGCTTGACTGGATTAGTCTGCAAAACACAAAATTATTCTGTCAATTCAGATTCATTCCTTTAAAGATGATTAAATGAAAAACGTTTTATCTTCAATGAATTTTAAAAAGGTTTCAATCATTGTGTGATCAGGAATCTAATCTTGGAAGCGATCATCACCTGATTTGTCTTTTGCAATTTGTCGCACGTTGGACATAGCCAGTCCCCTTCGGGCGGCGTAGTGATTCCTACGCAGGAGTAGTGATACCACTGCAGATGACAGCTAGGCCCGTCGCATCCTATCATCGGCGCATCAGCGATGTCCTTCCCGCAAGAACAAAATTCGTACTCCCGCTCTAAATCGAGATCACCGTCTTCGTAGATCTCGTAATTTATCGGCAGAAAATGGCATACATGAACGGCGTATCGCCACTGCTTCAGGTTGCACTGTTTACACCAAACACTCTCTGTTCCATGGCGCCAATATAGATGTTCCAACAAATGTTTGTAGTCAGAGTACTTCATGGAGCACCGGCCGCACATGAACTTAGATTTTACAAGGGAAATTTTGGAAGTTCTCATGTTTATGGCCGAAGTTTAATATCCTAAACCAGGTTGTACTTGCTGGACAAAGTAATGAGCGCGTTACTAAAAACAAGATATGCCCAAACGATGCTAGCACTAACAACACTGGAGACAGAATAATTAATAACCATAAAACTCTTTGATTTTATACTTGTCAAAGACATAATATCGGTGGGAGGTAACTAATTAACGCACCCTCATTATCAGTAGCTAAGTGCCTAAATGAGCGACATTATCGATAAAGTATAGTAGCAGCTAATTAGTTAATATATCTAGTAGACCAAAACATTAAACAAGTTACACAAATTGTCTTAGCTACTTAAAATTATGCTTAAGAGTAAAGCAGTTAAAATTGTGTGTAATTGTTAGCACCTGCTGCCGAACTAGGTTTATAGCCTGTGTCTCAGCACGCAGCACCTCAAGCCCTCGGACTGGGTATGCAAGTATGAGCTTAATAACAAAAGGAAACAGTTTATTCAAATATGAACATAATTATATAAAAAGAATGAAAGGTAGTCCTCTAGGTGTGTAAGGTGAAGAAGGTGAGTGTATGTGTGTGAGAGGGTGTGTAGAGAATTAAGTAATTTTAGCTGGTAGATTCTTTAGGTCAAGCCGACAAACTGCTGTATCACTGGTTAGTTTGAATTGCATTGTAACGCCACGATGAATGCTAACTCTTGCTAATTAGTAACTAACATTATTTTCCAAGAACCATCAGGACAATACAAAATAGCCTACTCCCAGATAATAGAAACGAAGTTATAATGTTGTTTCACGAAACACAAAAGAAGCGCTACAAATATGTAAAATACGGCAGGAAATAACAGAATATTGCTTAGTTGAAATATTCCAAGCGAAATAGTAAACGTTCACAGGACCTATCCGCGTTATTCGTCGTATTTTCGAAAGGAGACTGAGTGAATAATTTATTTTCGTCGAATACAACGGTATTTAATAACCCGTGTTGGCTACGCTATGCTAGTTCCTAACAGGTTACCTTTTCACTGGCGAAGGCTTCTTCCTAATTGAAAGAAGCTGTTCTGTATAGAGTGGTCCTGGTTATCATTTTAAATAGAAAGGACACAAAGAATCGTATGTAAGGGTTAGCGTTCAGCACCAGTGAAGCGCAGATACGTGACCGCAGAGCCATTTTAAAGCCGAAAACAAACCCGCTTCGAAATGAGCTCTTCAAATATTATTTAAAAAAAATTATCCTGAAAGTCGTCTAGAACCACTAAGTACTTTGTACACTTTGTACTTTTTATAATGTTTCGGCAAATCAACGCACAGCTACTTCTTGATCTACAATTTTGATGTTGAAGGTTCAAAAAGCTGACTTTTGTGCGCCATCTATACAAATAAATAAAATTGAAGTATGTTTGTAATGTCAAAATGGCAGCTTAGCAAAGTATAAATACTGGGTACTTATAACAAAAAAACTATTTTAAAATTTTTTGTCTGTCTGTCTGTCTGTTTGTTCTAACGAATCTGCGAAACGGCTGGACTGATTTTGACAGGACTTTCACTACTTTTATTTTAGAAAAATAATTAAGATTCTGCGCAAAAAAAAATAAAACCCATGAAATCCAATTTGTTTCCAACATCTAAGCGAACGAAGTCGCGGGCATAGCTAGTCTTACATAATTTCATCGCCTCGCTGCCAGTTAGTAGGTGGGCGCTAACCCTGAAGGCGGCACTTAGATAACAGACGGTCTTTTCAATCGAGGCGGGAGCTTCCTTGTATGTATAGCGTTCATCCCGGCTTTGTCGAAGATATGAATAAGAATAATCTACACTTGAATAGCTTTTCAGGTTTAAGGAAAGTATTGAGTTCGTGGAATTTTAACAAAATTATTTTGAACGAAACTTGACTTTTCGCCTTAGGGCGAATTCCACCAAACTTTTATACATAGTCTTATCCTAAGCATAAATGTTGAATTTTTGACAGATTTTCCTTATTAGAACTGTGCGACGGCAATTTTAATCCACGGATAATAGATATCTGACCTTGGTAAAATTGGCCCTTAGTCTGACGCTTTTCGATCTTAAGCACGTACCCAAATAAATCATATAGCTTATCAAATTTCGCCATGCACTTTTCGTTTAACATTATGATTATAGTATAAATCATATTGTCCTACACATATATGTTGGGTCAAGTCCCAAACGTCCGGCTACTAACGCAAAATGTCCAGCTTAATTAACTGCGCTATCTTATTTTTGATCTGACAACCCTACTCGGGCCCATCAGCTGCATTTAATGGTTTCTGCTCACAATGGCCAGTGTTAACCACACCTCTATATCCGTTGATAGAACTACTTTTATAGACCTTTTGTGAACGAATGAAGCGGAGAAAGCAACGCGAACTGCCCTTAGAGTTGAGAGCTTTTTTTCTGAAATCATTGCACATCATTTTCATTCAATGCGTCGGTGCAGTCAGGGGTTTGTTTAGGAAATTGGCTATCACTGTCACTGTCAGTGTCAAAGTAAACTGTTCGTTATTAAAATTACTACTTTCATTCTCCATCAGTCCTATGAAATTGTTATAACACGACCAATTTACTTCGTATGTCAGCCTGTTAAACAGTGCAATTCCTTGACTGTACATATTATAGAGTTATACTATGCAAGATGTCCATCTAACATAATCCCGCCTACTAAGTACACAGATCAGTAAACCACTTGATACACAGACGGACGGAATGGGGATTCAATTTTCAAACGTGGACATGTAGCAATAGCTATTGGCTAACATTTGACTACCATTAAACTGATTCCGAAGAGTAAGTTGAGCCTACGTGAGAAACTGACTTAACATTAGGAAATATACAGAAAAACAGGGATTCCTTCTTTTCGCATGTTTTTTTTCCTAATATACTTTGGCAAAACCTTTTTTGGTATATTTTTTTTGGTATAATAATACTTTGTCATAATTGTTTTTGGCATACAGTTTATGTTGACATAATTATCTTGTAGTCTAACTTGTTTTGGCATAATTTTAATTCACATAGTCATTTAGGAATGACTATTAGCATTATGTGAATTAAAATTATTAGTCATTAAGCCTAGTAGCTTAATGACTACTAATTATTTAAGTTATTGTTACGTATTTATTTGGCAAATGAGACAAAATGGAAGGTGAGGTCATACTTTCAGAATCGGCTATAATTTCAATTGGCTTTTTTACTCGGATTTAATATAGCATATTTTTTTTATTCTATTGACGGTTATTTGAATCTGAAAAATAAAAAAAAGGAACCAATATTAATTGTGTAATGTAGTAGGTATATTAATAGGTTAAGGTGCCCTAAGCCGCCAATATGTTTAACTACAACATACATATAACTTTACAAAACTTACCTTTTATCTAAGTGCATTTGGTTCATTTTTGTGATTTTGTATATGTTTTGATAATATTTCATGTTGTTGGTCGTCGTTCAGTTTGGTAATAAGTCTAGAGTTACATTTATAATTATTGTTATTCAATATTGTATAAAAATGTGTATTAGTGTGTAACATTTTAGGAGTTAATGCGTAAATAAATTTATACTTTAGAATGTTATGCTTAAACATTATTATGATTAAAGAAATAATGCTTGAAAAAATTATGCGTAAGCTGTTATGCGTAAATTTCATTAGGATAAACAAAAGTATACCATGTTATATTTTTTCTAAAAAAATTATGCAAATAGATAGGGAACCGAAAAAACATTACCTGACCTGGGTTACTTTAACCAGTTTCTAGCCGTTTCTATAAATTATTTATTAGATTTATTTCGACGGCTTTTTAATAACTTCTTTTCGTAAGTGCCTCAAACGACAGCTAAAGTTAAAGCTACTGAAATATGTGCCAAGCGTAAGAAACGGTAAAAATGTACCTTGTAGACCATGTGCAGGTGAAAGGGTCATAGCCGTCGGCTCTCGGCTAGCCTTCCCACTCACAAAGTATATGTATGTAAATTCGCTTGCAAATTTTTAACTTTACAGCGGGCTTTGTTCTACCTTTCTTCAGTTTTCTGTACTTACCTCTTCGCTACTTCCCAAAATATAACATAACTAAGAATATTTATATTGTAATTTAATAACTTTACAAGTTCAGTCTACAACTATAAGAATAGTAGAAACGTGTAAATGATAGTACGTTTAAAAATGTCGTAAATATATATTTATAATAGTCGCTTGATATAATACAAAATCTTCGTTCCGCAGACAAAGGAAAAAACACGAAAATCACCGACGAGACCTCGAAGCAATATCAGTTCAGTAACGACAGGACATATCGTCGCGACTGTAAAAACAGTGCGCAAACGGCTGTCCTCAACACGCCTCGACATTTGCCTTGAATACGAATATATCTGCGTCTGACCTCATTCAATATCCTTTTTCCAAGCGAACAATTTTATCGTCTTTCTTATTTCCACCCAATGAACACTAACCCCTCGAAGGGAATGATTGTGACGTGCACACAAAATCTTTAAACCTTTAAACTTGGATATCCATCGGGATTTCTTTTTACTTTGAGAAGTTTTACTACCTTTTGATTAAATTATTAGCTGTTCAATTATAAGTTTCTCGAAATGATTTCAAACGGAACGTGATTCTCTAAAAGTTTGGTAAAAATATATATATTTGTGATGTTTCGATAAAAACTACAAACCTTTACAACGTAATAAATGGGAATCGAATGAATCTCAATGGTAGTAACGTGATCAGATTCGCAATATGAAAACTATGAGCAACGAATTTCTTCTCAGTGAAATGCAGCCATTCAGGGACGTGACTCAATATTATCCTCTTAAGTCGATGGATAAATTTATTCACCCCATATTTTACCAATCCTAGAATTTCCATTCATATAGTGTCAATATAGGTACATTGAAACATTCGAAACTGCAGTGACTGGTCACGTAGTAACGTGCAAGATATTAATCCCATATTTCGTCAGAGAGACATTTGAGAAATCACTTCAAAAATCGTCTGTACCATCATCATCTGCATTTACTCGGAAGTGTGACCTCTTGGTAAGGCTGGTTGTCAGACTTTCCGGCTTCTGACGAGCCGTAACGACTGTCAACGATCCACGAATGACAGTCGGGGGACCAACAGCTTAACGTGCTTTAATAACTCTTTCCGAGGCACGGAGGTCTTGGTATGTAAAGATCCACGATATCCACGGACCTACCGCGTAGTTTAACCTGATTAATCTACCGGTGCGGCTGTTATTGCTTAGCCAGAAGCCTAGCATAGCACATGCATAGCACTGTGTGTACCGTAGTTCACAATAACAGAACGTCGCCTAGAAAGTGCAGTTCTTGGAAGTTCACATTGGAAGTATAGTTTACAGAGCTATTCGCGTCGAAGAGCTAGTTAAGCAAAGTTAACAACAGTTCATGTCGACTGAATAAGAAAAAGCTGTCGCAACGTCTCCGATGCATTCAATGAAGAAAAAAAACTGTTATGTTAAGTTATTTTACAGTCGACTGCTCTCTTTCGAAGTGGATGCGGCGCGCGGGCATTCTTCCCGAAGTTGTCGAGAACTTGGGGAGTTCTACACAATTCATCGACATCACTTCGCCTTACTTTGGATTAAGTTTACAAAATTTTGTGTTCGCTCGGTCGATCGTGATTTATTGTTGACTCTGCTCGCCGGACTAGCACGTCCGCCTTCATAAACATGATGCTGCTTTGACAATTTTAAAATAAAAGTGGGTCCAATGTTTTGAATACATACTCGTAAACAAGTGACTGTGAATTCTTTTAAACAAATAGGTGACAAACATGAATCATCGCACTAATCGGTTAACTAGTATGGATAGGTACTCACAATCCTGTTTTTTTAAGTACAATTACTATTTGTTAATGATTTCATGCAATAAATCTTTTGTCACGACCGTGTAATTAGGTGACTAACCAAATACATCCTATTTGCTAATATCGCTTCCATTTACATTGAAACACAATGACGTGTATCTAATTAACGTGGAAATACTGTTAATGGTTGCAGGAATTAATTTTGTTAAACCAACTTCTAACGCGGCTACTATAGATTAGATTTCGTATCGGATCGGTACCGCACTTCCGAAGCACCGTATTAGCCCGTAAACGTCCAATTCCGATCATAGGACTTTGAATGGGCTCGACAATGTACGGTCACTTTCAATTAGAGGCAATACTAGGTGTTGCTATTCTAAGCCTGAAGGCAATTTACCTTTCATCGGCTTTCACTTGTTATCAAGCAGTAGTAAAAGGAAACTATTTAACAGTTCGTAATCCACTAATGAAGACGGTCCTACTTAGAAATCGATTACAGAGACATCATCTTTTGCGGATACGAAATGGACCCGTGGTTGCAGGTGGAAGGATTGTTAATGATGCTGGTTGCTTCATCTTCTGGGCTAACTGCGACACACACGAGAGGAGATGCAGAGAATTGACAAATACTGACAGATTATGAATGTGCAATATCTGCATTTCGTCCAATCGTGTGATATAAGTGATGGTACTGATAATGTCAACATAGTCAGTTATAATTACGCGTTTGCATTTAATATTCTAATTAACTGAAAATACATGCATATTTAATGGTCTCTGCAACAAACATAATATTGTATTTAATTTAAAAGTTCCTATGCGTAGGCAATTACGGAAAACGAGAAGGGAGAGAAGAGGATGATAGTTGAAGTAGCAATTACATACTTCATTTACTTAACCCATTACTCCTAAACCGATGTCTGAACGAATAAAATATACAAAACTTAAATATAATGTTTTCCTTCACCGTTTTGAGAGCAGAGCATATTTATTAAGGTTTTAGCTAATGTTCCCAACGCGTCACGGCTTTTCTTCATTCACGGTGGAAGAAAACATCATGAGGGAACAGGTACGTCCTAGAACCGAAAGTTCGAAAACATATGACATCTACCAACCCGCACTAGACCCTCGTGGTGGATTACGACCTACTCCCTTTAAAAGCTCATACTTATTCCCATAGGAACGGGGATTTCTTTTTTGTTCCTTTGCTTACTTAGTTTCCTGAAAATCGCATCAAAATCCGTCCGGAAGGCTGTTAATCGAACGGACAGACCGTAGGGTAAGGAAAATGTTGCCTTTTATTAATATTAGTCTTACACAACTACACTTATCTATCAAGCTTAATTAACGTATTTTCTTTCTTTCTTTTTTCTTTCAACAAAATCTGCGAGCAAAGCGAACTCGAAAATGTTAGCACCTTGGATAGGTTAAGTTTTTGTTTTACCATACAGAAATAGGAGTTACTTTAATGACTTATGCAGAAAAGCTTTAGAATTCTAGAATACTAGAGCGTGTGAAACGGAGTTAGAATTTTTTTTCACTGTTTTAAAAGGTTATAAACTCAAAAAATGTAATAACGTAGTTAGACGTCTTACCACGCGACGTGTGATATTAAAGAGATATCGTATAGCCGATTGATTGATCAGTTTTGTTGTCTACGCTCATGGGTGCTCCACACCCACTATTTACCTCTTGTGGGTGCCGCAACCCCCTAGCATCCACGGTGTCGGCGTCCCTGAACGATCGTGCTTATAGATGCCTAGGCGGTGGACGTATATTGAATTAAAATAGCAGAGAACAAAGTCTTACCGAACGCAATCCACTGAAATAGGCTATAAAAGCCACCGACAAACCCCTTTAAAATAAATATTTATGTTAAGTATATCGAAATGTTTTTGCAATAGAGCTCCGATTTTTCAGTTTCAATAAATTTTCTAACTATTAAGCTCTCCAAGAGATTACATTAAAAGTAAATTGCTGTTTGTGTTTACTTTCAGTAAGTAGACACTTACTATTTTTACATTTCTGCTGTAGCTGCAATTTGTCCGCAGAGGTGAGTACGTACTTGACATTTAAACACACTGGATCCTAATCTTGTGCATCAAAATGTATACGCATAAAATTTATATTGAACGAAAAAAAGAAAACTATCCTACTAATATTATAAATGCGAAAGTTTCTTTGGATGGATGGATGGCTGTTTGTTACTCTTTCACGCATAAACTACTGAACGGATGTTGATAAAAATTTGCAGTAATGTGGTTTATACATCAGAAAAACATATATATTTTTATCCCAATCTGACCACAGGACCAACAATTATGCGGATGAAACCGCGGGGCGCTGCTAGTGTTAAAATAAAACTCCATTCATAAAATCAAAGTATACAGAACGCAATGATAATTATCACTTAATTCTATCCTTATACTAGAAAACAACGCATAGTTACGTAAGTATAGTCAACTCTACGCAACTGCGCAAACATAGTTCCCATGTACCTAAGATTTATGTCTAGATATTTTAACTACTTATCCGGCAGCCGATATTCTACTTTCACCCAAGTGCTACATAAGAAAGCTTCTTACTTCTTTATCCGAAAATATAATATAAATGAGATTAACCCGTTAGTGCAGAGGTACCGGGGCAAAGCCCGGAGCCGATGAAATCTCCACCGCCGCCAGAGCGTAAACGGCATATAAATAACGTTTTATGACATATTAAATTCCGCTAAACGTTAAATATGCCATTCTCGTGTTTGAAGTGTTCTCAACGCGAAAAATATTAATTTTCAAAGTACAGAACATACGTTTAAACGACAATTGCAAACCTCCCCCTCGTGTGTGAAAATTTGGAGAACGCGGAATGGTCCAATCTTCATAAAAACGTTATGTTGGAAGTGATTGTTTAAATTATTAATAACCGTTATCGTAACACGGAAAGATTAAACAGACGTGTACTTCGATACATTAAGACTTCGCTGATGATGTTATTGTACCCCAAGTGATGGGGGCGACGATGTTATCACTAAGAGTTGTCTGTCAGAAAATCTAGGAGAAGAAAATAGGTGTAACTATGTAAGACTTTACACTAGATTTCAGTGCTTGCTCACAGAGAGGACGTCTGTGTCCCAGCAGTGGGAACATTATAGGCTGTTTATGCTTATGCTTATGCTTGCAATAAACAAAACACCAATGAGCGCTCTTATTTATTTATTTATTTTATCATATATAAACAGACAAGAAAAAACGTTTTTTATTTTTATTTTAGCCTACGCCTACTCCTGGGCAAAGGTCTCCCTCCACTCCTTCCATCTTTCGCGAGCCCGCGCTTCCTCCTTCCAATTTTGACGGAACCTATCCAGCTCGTCCCGCCATCTCCTACGTGGTCTGCCGCGACCTCGCCTCGCTGTCTCAGGGCACCAATTCTGAGCTATTTGGGCCCACAGTTTGTCCGGCATGCGGCAGACATGTCCTGCCCAGTCCCATTTAAGTTGGGCAGCCTTTTGAGCTACGTCAGCTATCTTTGTTTTGGAGCGCAGTATTGTGTTTGGAACAAAAAACATAACAAAAGAGAGAGAGAGATGATACAGAGGTGATGCTTATTTCATAAGAAATCTCTTCAAGGATACCTGCGATGGAACAATACATACAGAGATGTAGACAGCGTCTGAAAGAGTAAAGCAGACAAAAAATAATACGTAAAATCAAAAACAATTCACATAATAAACTAAACAAAAATTATGAGAATATACTAACATACATACAAATAAACATGTAAGAGCGGGTGGGCTCGGGGATCTCAAATGATAATGATCAGACATCTTGTAAATACTTTTAATCACTCACAACCAACAATGATTCACACGACTTAATTTTACCACGAGATGTACGGACGCCAGCACATCAAGTTACTACAATCTGTCAAATTTCTTTAATAGATTTTCACCTTTATCGCTAAAACATTAAGGTTCAAGGTTGATTGGGAAAATTTGACAGTTTCGGGTAGCTTGACCTGCTGCCGTCTGTACACCGTTCAAAATACAATTTAATACTGTACGCTCTGCGACTAGAGCGAGCCTATTTACACATTGAAACAACTGTCAACGTCAGACAGCAACGACTTCCGTTGACACTTGTTTTACAACAAAATTTAAATTGTATTTAGTAAAAATAATGTAATTGTGTACAAAACTTGATTCGTAATCAATAACACTTTTTAAATGCTTTAAATTGTAAATTTAGTTAGGTAACAATAATTTTATTCAAAAGAAATGACAGTACAATGTTTCAATTTTAGACTTTTAGAATAATACTTAAATAAAAACTAACCTTAAAATTAACAATACTTAATTTAATACGATTTTATATTGTAATGCAAAATCACTTATTTATTTATTGCGCTGATTCGGGTTTCCGTTACGCCATCAACCGTTATGACGTTTGTTTTACTCTGTTTTATTTGCCAGCGCTATCATACAAACATCTAAAATAACTTCTTCTTGCTCTTTTATTATCTTAATCTGTAACTTGTGTTATTCGATCCTCCAGAAAACACAAAGTACAGAACGAAATGCTTTTAGCAATCCCGATAAGTCATAGCCAAAAAGTGCTGGCTTATTTTAAAACCACGTTCCGCACTGGTATTCTTCTTTTCCACATATATTTTAATATGCGTATTACAGCGTAACAGCGCGATACCACACGTGTGAATCTTCGTAACGACGAATCCATTACCTTTGTGACTACGCCCTAAAAATCTCATTAAATTCCGATTACAGTAACACTCGTCTCGTCTAGCATATGTAGACTGTATAATCTAATAGGCACTTCTCTGCCACGAGGGCTCCAAATCCCTTTTTTCGTACATCGTAAACGGAAATTTCGACATTGAATATTTTAAGTGAACCTCCTCTCACGTCAAATCAAAAATCCTTAAAATGCTATAACAATTTTATGATGCTGCACTTTTATTGTTATTGCCGCCTTCACGACAAATTGGTTTTGTATGAGAAATATTATCTCCACGTTTGCAGTACTGAAGACGTAGATATGGGAATAATTTAACGAACCCACTTAGTTGACATGCTGATCAGGTAAAAAGGGTACAACGGTGAGGGTAGGTACAGACTGTTTTTATCGTTCTGCCCTTATCGTTAAAATCTGTACCAGTTAGTTTCTAGGTATAAAGGAAGGTATTGTAAATGTTGGGTAACCTTTCCTAGGAGGAACTCGACCCCTATTACTAATCACCAATAGAGCGTTCACTTAAGATAACATTCAACAATGTTGAGGTCGCTGATTCGGAAGACAAGATCCTAACTTTATCCTGTAAACTAATTTCAAAAAAACCAGTCAAGTGCGAGTCGGATTCGCGCACCGAGGGGTCCCTACAAATTTGTAGGTATATAAATAGTTTATCACGAGAAAAAACATTTTTTTTTTTTGTAATGTAAATACAAATTTGCGATTTGCAGATTTTTTCCTTTACTTGTGCTACATGACATTGTTTCTTGCCAAATTTCATGATTCTAGGTCAACGGGAAGTACCCTATAGGTTTTGATTCCCTTGCGAGCATAAAAAAATGCGGCATAAACGGAACATAAACGCCCGTATCTTTTGACTGCGTTGACTTAGACGTTTGATTTTTTTTTACTGCTTTGGGGGATTGCAGCCATGACTATTTGATATTAATTTCAACTTGATAACTCTACGTGTTCCTGAGAAAAGGGGTCTTGACAGACGGACAATGAAGTGATTTTATAAGGGTTCCGTTTTTCCTTTTGAATTACGGAACCCTAAAAATGAATGTTTTCATAACCTTCACTTTGATTTTTTAATAAGATTAGTTACCGTTCAATTATTTCGTATAATGTTAAGAACTTTCTAAACTGATTTTAATTTTAAAACAGGTGTTTATTGTTAAAAGCCAGAACAGCCGATCGAAGTAAAACGTCGGTATAATGTTTCAGGGTACAGCAATAACTTTCAGAGGGCGCGGCCGCAATGTTTAGAAGTGTTCAAGATAATGCCCCGGGTGATTTAAATTTTTGTTGTAGCTCAGAGTAGCCTACCCATGTACGAAATCTTCACAGGTAGAGCCATATTTCAAGATACTCGTACCCACAAGTTTTATTTTCGTCTGCGTCATCGGTATAAGGGAGATGAAAATCCGAGAAAATCCTTCAGGGACGCCAACATTAGCATATTTATTAGTATCATCCGAGCCGCGTCCGCGCCACGCCACGGATCTGTTATCAATAATGACTTACGCGGAATTACAATAAAATTTATATTGACTTATGGCCGTTATTAAAACCGCCTGGAATCGGTCCGTTATATGGAAATGAGAGCAAACTCAGCAGATACCTAGAAAACGCTTAGAATTTAATTACTTACTTCCAAAGCGAGATGATAAATGGTATATTAACATAAACATAGCGTTTTATAGCCGTGTAAGTCTGTTTTACGTGGGTAAAATAAACATTGTATTTCTTATACGAGACATGGAAGTGTTCTGTTATGAAATATAAGGGAGGTATTACAAAATAATTTGCATCTGCTAATAGTGGAAGCAGTGACGTTGTTCCGGCTTTATTAGAGACATATATAGCGACGGAGCAGTCTGGTCGGGGCGCTCCGGAGTCACGGCACGTACTGCTCCACCAGCAGATGTATCTATTATTTTACATAGATCTTAGTACCGTAGTTACATTCTGCCTAGCATCGGCTTACTAACAACAAATCTCGACGAGACGAGTTACTGGGCAACCAGTAACTCTAGATGTATTGTCGAGACACGAGGTGACAACATGGTGCGCCACTATGATTGCCACGTCATCAACGGTACCTATACTATGTAGTAGTAGGTCAGGGTAAGATGTGTGTTAGCAATATTTGTCAAACCAACAGGTTTGTACACACGGCTACACAACAAAGCTATACATTCCCAGTTTTAGCTGACCTCGCATTGTATAAGTTTTACGTACAATCAGAAGTCAGCTTATACTGGTTATGTATAGCTTGATGTGTAGCCGTACGTACCAAGTTTGTACGTAAATCTAAACTAATATGCATTATAAGGAGAACAATTCGTTTTTTGTATGTTTGTTTGTTACGCTTTCAAACTAAAACGGCTCATCGTATTTGGATGAAATTTGGCACGTGAGTAGACCATGACCTGGATTAGGACATAGGATACTTCCAATCCCGATATTCCCACAGGATCGAGACATATGTGGGTGAAACCGCGGGGCGCCGATATAGAGCAGCTTGAAATATAAACAAGATAATATTGATGATGATATTCTACTGAAAAGCTAACGTACCAGTGAAGTTTACAAAGCATAGATATAGGTACTATATGTATAGTCTTCTATGCATATGCATTGAAGTTATTATGCAAATATCATGAGCCGGTGCAACGGATGGCCACTTATCTTCTCTTTACTCTCCAAGACCGCCCACTTTCCATACGCACCAGTTAAGCATCCTTTGAAAATTCTGCTTGAGATTGCGAAGAATATAAAATTAAACATTCAAGGATGTTAATTTACCCATACTTATGAGAAACAAGAGCTTTTAGACGACGCCGACAACGATTTTTGCTTTTCGTCCACACTATAACATACGTAGGTATCCATAAAGGGTCCCCGAAACGATCGATTGCAATTGTAAATTTTTACGTGACTAATACACGTTGATGCGCGCTCAATATCACTTTGCCTGACCTGTGAATCATTCCCAGGAAATCGTGCTCAGCAATAGCGCTTGCGACCACTAGACTAACGATGCAGATCTATTTCTACTTCAACAAAATTAATAACAGGAGGAGAACATCGTGATAATGTCTTAGAACCAAAAATTCGAAGATATGTGACGTCTTCCAACCCGCACTGGGCCCGCGTGATGGATTGTAGCTCACTTCCTCTCACAGAGAGGAGGCCTGTGTCCCAACAGTGTGACCATTATATGCTGACTATGTGTGTTATATAATAACAGGAGAGATGCCGATGAAAATCAAATCACCAGAGGAAACAAATCAAGTGAAGCAGCGAACGTAAACATAATACAAGTGATTGTGCAGCGCAACTCTGATTGTCTAGCTCGTTCATTCGGTCATTTGATTTAGAGCTTTAAAGTAACTCCGTTGACTTTACCTTTGGTCCGGTGTCGGTGTCATTGTGCGGACAAGAGGTGGTCGTATGCAAATATAATTGCGGCCCGATGCAGCGGACGGGCGCGCATTAGTAGCGCTTTGTGCGCGAATGACTCGGTCCATTTCACACCGCTCTCTGCAAATTAGCCGCTTTCGAGTCTACTGTTAGATACGCCTAGTCGTATTTCTCTATGTTCCTCTCATGGTACTGGAGAGATCACAGTAAAATAATTTTCGTCTGCGTAGCGAATGCTTAAATATTGTTTCTAACGTTTCTGTTGGCGGCAGCTTAGCTAAAGCTTAAATTGTTCCACGCCAGGGAAAAGGGCTCCTCTCATACTGAGAAGGCACGAGCATCGATCACCACGCTTGCTCAAGACATTATTATTATTTGGTTAAACAAACTAGCAATTAATTAGCTGATGCATGTCTATCGTATAGCTTGGAGATATTTAATCTGTCCAGTCGATTCTTGAAGCAGTTCAGTGTGGAAGCCGTCACAACATTTTCCGGGAGCCTATTCCATGCTGTTACAACTCGAACTCAGCTAGACAAGAATTGGTTTAAGGGCCTTTTTTTGTATGAATTTTTCCATAGCTTTGTTTGTTCGCATTCAGTGTGTAAAGGACTTGAAGGCTGGGCACTTCGTAGTGTTCTATAAGTATCTTGTACATCTCAATGAGTCTACCCCTTTGTCTGCGCTGTTCCAGTGTGATCAGGCCAAGATCTTTCAAGGTCTTTCATAAGGTAGATTACGCATGGTGCAAACCATCTTGGTTGCCCTTCTTTGTACATCATCAAACAGAGTGATGTCTTTTTTTAAATAAGGGTCCCAGACATGTTGGCGATTTTAGAGAGATTTTTTAACTAATAGTCCAGGTTTCTTGGTGATATTTTCCTTCACCGATGTCAGTAATATCCAAAATCTATTCAGAAAGTATATAATATGAAATGAAAAAGTCACATTGACGTACTTGATGCTTAAAAATCGTTTTGTTAATTTATACTTGACGCATATTAAAATAATTAAAGGCAAATTGTACAATAAAATGCCAATCCTCATTCCTATACTTACGAAAGCCAAAACAGAAAATTTGTTAGTGTATGGCGCCCATTCAAAGCGGACTTTTAATCAGCCTTGAGATTGAAGCTTTGCATAAAGCTGACTAAAATTCCTTGGCTTATAAAATAAATCGAACGTCAACGGTCATTGAAGGAAGTCGAAAGCAAATCAAAGGCTAGGAAAGTTTGTCAGTTTTTCAGCTCTGATCCACTGGAAAATAAAACCCAGAGGATTTATTCATGCAGAAATATCATTAACGCCAATGCGAGTCAAACGCGGATCATTTTCCGCGCGAGTGCCGGTCGCTGCATACAAACAGAATCACAGAGTGCGCGCTAAATACGCCCGTGTTCCAATTAACTTTGTCGTAGAAAAAATGCGGAATTAGGAGCGCAACTCACTCTTTGCATTCACCAGAATGTGAACGCGGCCATACGAGTGCCACCGCGCGATTTCCGAACCAACTTAGTTTAAAATTTGTTCTAAATTCAAACGAAGTCGCTCTTTGTAGTTCCCTGTGGACGCGAGATAAGGCTATTTCGGAGGTAAATTCTATACTCGTATAAGTATCGCTTCATTGGTTTTGAATTAAAGATACTTTGTTTTCTGAACATTCGTTACTATTGGAATCACGTACAGCTGCTGAACATACTTTGGTAACAGCAAAATTTATGAAACGTAAAATAAAATTGAGAACTAGCGTTAATCTTATAAGCATTCACATTACTTCCATCTCAGAAGTTACAAAGATACTTGACTAGTTTAATTTTAATCCTTTGGAATTAAATGCGCAGGTATATAGTTTAAGCTCTTAAAGTATTTCTTTTGGAGGCTCCAAAGCTGTCTCTTATCTTTGTACAACATCCAGGGCACCAAGTGTTAGGTAAATATTTAGCAAAACCTTGTAATCCGTAGGGTTTTTGCTCGTCGGTGGGCGGCGCGTCGCCGTCGGTGCGACCCGCGGTATTCCTTTGTCCTACGCTTAGTGAGAACAAGCCCTCTTATCGTCACGCTTTGTGCGCAATGATAAATTGTTACCGCAACTTAGCTATTGTACCTTCCGTTCTTAAAAACTGTTATTTTTGTAAAATTCTTAGGTTAGATTTTGATTGCAATTGAATCTACATACGTATTTATCCGGGTCACCTAAGTAGCGGTTGTTTTGATACGTACTAACATGATATCCTATTACGAGAGCTGGGTAAGCGCTGCAGGTTGGTAGGTACACGGTTCACGTCGATTGGATCCACAGGCAACGTAACAGATTGGATGCAAAAATTACAAGCGGGTTTCCTTCTGAATAGCTCGACGTTATTAAACTGAGTTTAGATGGAGCTCATGAAAGTTACTAGGTATTGGACTTTCTTCTTACAGGTTTTCATTACAAACGGCAAAAGATGATCATTTCTGAACATAGTGTTTTTAAACCCTCATCACTCCATCGTGTCATCTGCCTAGCCTTTTCCCTACTATGTTGGGGTCGGCTTCCAGACTTACCAGGTGCAGCTGAGCACCATTATTTTACATGAAGTGACTTTCCCCCCGGCGTAGTGCCTCCGCGCGCCACTCATATAGGCGCACGAGGACTACCGCCTCCAGATCCCATGGCGGCAGTCCGGCAAGGAGGCTTGCCGCCTCGCCCGAGACCGTGCGGTAGCCCCGGATGAGCCTTACAGCTACCACCTTCTGGGGCGCGTTCAGGTAGTGGGCGGCTCGCTGCCGCAGTGAACGCGCCCACACCGAGGCCCCGTATAGGGCCATGGACCGCACGACATACTATACCCCTTGGTCAGACTAAACCCTCATAAATTATAGACTGCAAAAACCTAGATTTGTTATTTACCACCACAAACATGCTACAGCTTAGCAGAATCCCTTACTCACCTTTTAACTCCAAAACATAGTACCCTATTCCTTACGGAAACCACTAGCAACACCAACTTCACCCAAATTAAAGGCTGCCTTATTAAAGCAACACGAAATCCCAACTCAATTTGGGCAATGTAAAATATGTCTAATGCTAGTCATAAAATATTATAACCTAACCGCGCCAATCTAGCGGAGTTTGGAAGTTTCATCAATTAGCTGGAGCCAACTAGGTCAGTCGATCTATCACGAATTGATCTGCACCTTATAGGCTCATCTAAAACAGAAGTGTCTAATAAATCAAGTGCCACAATTTGTAGCGAAGCAATATATTGTATTTATTCGTTTCGTTAAAGTTGGTTACCTAACTGAGATTTACATCGCTAACGTTTTATATCAGGTCGGTCAGAGAAGTATATGAGGAACTCTCCCGGGACATGTCCATTAACTGATAAAATCGACTTCTTTGACATGGGACGTACAACACGTACGGACGTTCACACTGTTTAGCATAAGATTCCACCTCGATCTGACATATCAACTCGTCAGTCTATTTTGTCAGTGGACAGTCGATACAATTAAAGGTACTGAAAGAAAATACTGCTCACCCACAGCTCCCCATTTTCAACCTAATTCCAAAACCACAAGAAAACCGCGGCCAGGATATAAACACAAATAAACATCCGAATTAGTTCTTTGACAGGATGAACAATTTTATGAGCGGAAAATCTGTAGTAGCAAATCTGAGGGAGCTGTGGAGACGTTGTTGTGTGAAAGTGAAAATTTATCCGGAGGGATATCAAAAGCGCTTTTATCTCGCGAGATGACGTAACATTATCGCAATATCCGTGCGTCGGCGCTGTCCCGCGCCCTGAGAATATCAAGAAGATATATTTTCACGGAACAATGCCTCTCCGGTATCTCAATTTTCATTTCCCCTCGGCGGGACATCCGGTGTGATTTGTAGCACGAGATAATATACAAAACGGTGGCTTCGCGGGACGTCCCGGCCTCCCGACACTGTGTCAGCGGAAAATCTAGGCCCTATCTTTATCTCTAATACTTTAACCGTCTTTCTTTATCGACCATCAAGCTGATTCTTTTCCACAACCAATACATACATACCTTGTACTTTTACAATATATAATGAAACTATAAGGATTTAGTGCGCTGCGGTTATGTTTTAATGCTGAGATATGAGCCTTTTTGGTCTCGCGCAGTTTTGGTTTATTTATTTTTTTAGTTGTTTTTAATGTAACTTTGCTAGTTTTAAATGCTCCTTTTTTAATATTTGCACTTTCAGTGAGTGTTCGGACGTAAAATATGTTTCTTTATTTCTATCTTTCTGCGTTTAATATGTTCTTTTTTCATGTATTCGAGAGAATATAAATAGAATACAAATCTATTGAACCAATGTTACAATTATTACCTTATTACGAGTATTAACTTAACGTCAGTCTGTAACTGTAGCGGCCGTCATTTGGATCTTTACGCCGGTCCTCAAACTAGGCGGCGCGCCTGTATCTTCGGGACCAGAATTGTGATACATAATGCTATTTACCACTGCAGTTTATGTAAGAACAGGTAAGTATATATTTTTGCCTACATTGTACAAGTAGATGCCTGTTAAAATAACTGTAAATTCAGCTTCAATTCGTAGTCAGTAAATTTTAAAATAGTTATACTTGCAGCCATTTTTTCGATAAGTACTATTCACATAATGAATGGTGCAGCAAATTAAATGAATAATTCTGCATTCCATGAACTCACAGGTACATACTTTTTTTATTTTCAAAAAGTATTCTCCTATCTCCTCACCTATCTCCATAATTTAAAAGGTACTTTAAATGAAGCTTTTTTAGTTTTTGTGCTCCTGCTGTTTTGTTAAACTGAAAACGTTTTCAGTCTGTATGTCACAGGCCATATTGCTGTATCCGCTTAGACTGGAAGTCGACCCTAACATAGTTGGGAAAAGGCTAGGCAGATGATGATGTCACAGGCCATATTGCGAACGGTTGGTAACGATTTGACATTACCACAGAGATTGAGCCACTGTACATTAATAGGCACCGTTTTAGTGGAAAATGGAAAACACATTTCAGAGAATTTGAAAAGAAGTATGAAGCTTGTTGAATCAGAAAGGAGATTGAAACGATTACATACAATCTTGGGCCTGGGTGTAAAAAGATGAAAGTGGTGTCAATTCATAGCTTATAGATTGGCACCGATTCCCTTGTTCACAAACTAAACTTTTAAGTTCAGTGCATCTTTTTCTTTCTATTTCATTAAGAAGAGGACAGAAGATAAATATTAGTTTAGTCCTGTCGCACATTAGTTTAGTCGCTCAAGAAATACTTAACTGAAAGCAATGATTTTATTTTAAGAAGAAAATAATAGATTACGTTTCTTTTATTATAGGAAATCTATACCTAAATAGGTACTTACTAGAAAGTTAAAAATATAACCAGTACTTGCCAATTTTGGAGAAAATTTTGCGAAAGGTAATTATGTAACTTAAACTTTTAATCCCCTTACAAAGGCGATGTTTCGAAGTTTGTAATTTCCAAATGAAGCTATGTCATTAATTCGGAGAAAATCGAGAAACAAAATGATTTTTTTTCATTTTAATGGAGATAATTTAAAAATAAAACGTTGTTAAAATGAACCGTATTGCAGAACGTATCTCAGTCTCATTACTTTTGTATTATTTGAGTTACCGCGGAGCTAATAAAGCGAAGAGTGGAGGAGTTGAAAGCAAAGACGCAAGTACGTACTAAAAAGACGAGTAATAGCCGAGAAGTTTCTATAACCGTACCTACCTATGTAGTTAAAATAGACTTCTAACAGGTTCTAGCTTTATTTAGTTGTTAAAACTTTATTTCAGCTCACTATAGGCCTTACCAATACATTTTGAGTCCATTGAGGGCTATTTTTAAACGTTTGAAAGACTTAAACGAATGGATACGGCTGGATGTTGAAAATGTGCCATCTCCTGCCTTTGTATGCGAAATAGAGATAAGTTCCACATCAAAGACATTGTAACTGAAACTGTTGAGTATATGTATAGGTACGTTTCTGCTGTAACCACAGGCGTAACTATGAAATGTTTTTAGGGCCCGAAGTTATCCAAACATAATGCAGCTAAAGTAGAGGTAAGACTGTATACTATTTTTAAATTAATGTAACTTTGTTTGTTTGTGTCTTTCTTTTATATTTTTTTTTCCTTTATTTTTTTATAAAGATATAGAGGAACAAGGTGTAAAGTTCACTCATCCTCCATAGAAAAGGGAGAATCCTCGGACCATACGGGTGTTGCGTCTGGCGACCAACTGCCCGATGATTCATGTCGGGCTGTTGTATATATGCTAGCCGCTTGGTAAACTCTGCTTGCGATATGCAGGAGTTTACGTGACATGAGTATGACGAGTAGTTCGCATGTGGAGTTGTAAATACCGCTACAAAAGTATTCTAATTTAACTTGGGCGTCAGAGTAGCCCCAGATATTTAAAATTTCTTACGTTTTTTGCAATTTGCAGGTCAGTATTAGGTTGCATGTTGTTCTAAATATGATTCGCGGCCGTAACAAGTATTTATTTATAGAATTATCATTAAATTCAGGAATACAACTAAAGAATTGTAATTCTGAATGTAAAGATTATAATTAATTCTAACTCAAAGGAGTTAGAATTGGCCTTCGCTTAGCGCATCCCCCATATAAAGTCTGGTTAAGAATACCTCAGAAACTGAGCATTATTGACTGAACGGGCAGGTGACTTGTCACATACAACCTCAACATCACCCTGTTGCAAAGCCACTACTTTACCGGTAGGTACACTTACCGGTAACCAAAAAAAGTTGCAAAGCAGAGTGTACCGGTAACGCAATTAGCTAATGTTAGCGTTTATTCACCACTGTGCTTCCGTAGACGAAACTCTTCACAAGGAATTTCTATTACAAAAAAGGCTTACCTACCTCCGTTGAAAAAACTAATCTTAGGTACCCTAATTTTCAAGATACGGTACCTACTTTATACATACGAGTTGGTTCTCGTTTTGCTGTGGTTGAGTCTAAATATGTCTTCCAAGACGTACCTTTAAAACTTAGTGAGGACTGTCCCAGGTTGCAGCATATATAAGTAAACTTTATCTAAGCTTACGGACGGCTGGGCTCATGCAACCACACCTGGGCCCTCACAACTATTCCTATTTTACTCTGCAACAGAAACAAACCTGCTTTACCTCTGTGTAAAATACGTAAGTATTTATTTACAACGGCAAGGAAACCGCACATATCCTATCTTTGTCGAAAAATGTCTATAAAAGTATTTTCGTTGCTCGTAAACACTACAATAAAGTTTAGTGGCCACTTACGAGTATGAACGTTTGGCGTTACCCTCCGTTGTGACTTCCTCCTAGCGCCACTGTCCACTTTTAATTTATCTAATGTGCCCCCCCCTCACATAACACTGCCAGGCTTTCCGAAGAAATTAATGTTTAATACGACTTCTGCGCATCTATTGAGGTTTCTGTAACTTTACCACCGAAATCTCTCTCTATTTTTTTATATAGGTATACGTTGCCCCACACTAGGAATTACTCCTGTATCGTGGGTGCGTTTACAAACATTTAAACTCACATACACAAACAGCCAAACCCGGGACAACTACCTGTAGGCAATACAAATATTTGTTCCGTGCGGGAATCGAACCCGCGACACGCAGCGCAGCCGTCGATCGCTCAGCCACTGCGCCAACCGTGTCGTCAATTTAACATATAAGTAGAAAAGGAAACCTTTGAAATAAGTACAAATGCTACAGAATTTATTTTCCAGGTAGTAATATTATATTTAATCGAAATACATGTGTATAAGCAATTCCCATTTTTATCTCAAGCTGTCTCGTCAATTCTTCCACTCCACGATCTATTTATAATTGGATGTCTGCGAGTATATCTCACGGCCTACCATAATTCATCTGTAATATACATAAATGTACATATAACGTACATTAAGATCGTCCTCCATGTCCCCGACGTGAAGTTATCTCGAATAAATCTTTGTATTAATGATAAGCATTATCATTTATCTCACAATTTATAGCTACCTAATAGGGAACGTACGCCCAAAATTCGCCGTAGATACGTCGTTATTTAAGCAAATAAATATGAAGGACCCTATTCCCAGGAATAAGATAAAATGGTCGATCTCCCCACATTCGATAATATTCCTCGTGGATTGACCGAGCATATTTAGTGTGTCAGTCGGGTTATTTATAATACGGATAGGGAAGAGGTTTGTTTTTATTAATATATTGAAATGGAAGTGCTATAGAGCTGGCTGAGGTATTCAACGAGCTCAGATAATCGCGCTTTGTAAAGACAATCTAATTCAGATAAAGTGGGAATTTAATCAAACATTCATCCGATTTATGTACAGACGACAGTAGGTCAAGCTACCCGAAACTGTCAAATTTTCCCAACCAATCTTGAACTTTAATGCTTTAGCGATAAAGTTGATAATCTATTAAAGAAATTTGACAGATTGTAGTAGCTTGATGTGCTGGCGTCTGTACGTACAAATACTTAAATTAGAGGATACCAAGTTTGTTAGAGGTTAGTCTGCGACCCTAAAGTTAAAAGTTCCGCCTGGGATATTTAGTTAGTAGTAGCCAGCAGCAGCGGCGGCTGGCTATTATAAACCTGCCAGTATCCAGCCGCAATCTAAGTTTCAATTCTATTTCTGTACAGATCTGAATATAAATTGAATTTGCAGCCACAATGGAGCGAGCATATTGTCCTCCGCAGGACTTTGCTCGCACAGAACATTTGTGCTCGACAAATTGATTTATTAACCTGGACCGAAATTGCAGACGAAAAATCGATTCGTTTAGCAATAACGAGGTAATAAACCCGTTTGTATTTAAATTATGAACTGCACGGCTTTAAATGGGGTTCTCATTATTTTAAGATGAATTATGGATTGTATGGGACTACTTAAAGCACTACGTATTTATCTGACTAGGTTTTATCTAAGTACTAGATTGGTTTTCATTGAGATCTAAAATATGTGCAAACCATTTAGTGTCAAACGATATAAGAAGAATTTATTGAAACACTCTCATAAACACAGGACCTAGATACATAACCTAATGAAGTCTAGAAAGCTGGCAGTGTGAAAACCTGCCACAAGATAAAAGCCAGGTATAAATGGAATATCGAAAACGAGACCGAATAAGTTAATAAAACAAGAGAGGAATTCGCAATTTCAATACAGAAAGAATTCAAGTCGGCCTTATGAGTTGCGCAGAAATCATTCATGGGCAATAACACCCATTTCTGCTGGGCGCCACCTCAGTTATTGCCCCGGGATAGGATTATTGGCAAATTGTTCCGTTCGCATTCCGGCCCGACTCGCACATGAAATATTAAGCACCTATGTACCGATATCGAAAGCCTACGTAGCACGTAGGTACGTAGGGTACACACATCACACACACGTATACGTGCTGAATGATGTTTGTCCTCGTACAACACGTTACTGAAACCACTTATTTCTTTGAATATTTTATCGACATGTAGCGACAAGTCTTCCTTTGTATTTCAATAAAGATGTTATTGGATCAGGTAAGGCAAAACTATACAAAAATAATCGGTAAGTACTTCTCCAGTTTCGCACAGCATTAGAAGGTAATTAAGTAGCTTGAAAACAATTTACTTGACGAAGAAGAATTCTGGAATTTTATAGTTCTATTAAACCTAATCGACAATCATTATGGAGCAGCGAACAATAACAGTAGCAGAGGCACTAAAGATAAAACACAGGTACGTACCTTCTGCTGTACGTACTAGTACGTCCCTCGCAGAAGATAAAGCCGAGATTGTACTGGAGAATATTTAAATACGAGCTGAATATTTGCTCTAACTAGGTTGTAACGGTCGATTCCTGCCTCGCGAACGGATGCTAGCGCCCATAAACTGAGAGATAAGGCCCTCGACGCGGATGCTGCTAGGTACCTATACTCTAACTGACACATTAATGCGTGAAAATCAATTTTCATATGATTTTATACGTTGTAATACAGAGCCTGGTATTGTACTGACCGTTATTACGTGATATTGCGCATAAAAGTTCCCTTCGCCCGAATTCTTTAACCTTCTCAGCATTTATGGGTTTTCTTCCTATACAGACAGACATTATGTCTTAGAAAATCAAAACATATTCGTAAACATATAGCATAACAATAACGGTAAATGTAGAAGGAAGAAAGAAGTTTTTTTCTTCGAAAGTTTCCACGTGTGAGACGGAAATTTTCATTTTCATTTTTTATGGTTTCATAACAAACGAATTTGACGCCTTCAAAGGTCAAAGTTTGTGCCAGAGAAATAACATTATAAAAGTGCAGAAAATAATAAGGAATAATTCATATTATATTGTAGACTTTGATACCTATGTGGTCATGAGGTTCTGGGCAAAGGTAAATTTACCATTTCTTAAAGTCAGGGGCGACCGCAACTAGCAGAAATGCACTTGCAGAAAATAATCAGTTTTCGTCATAATAAAATACATAGTCACACAAATCATAATATAAATCTTATTAATACATTTGGCTGATTCTTTTAGTATTGCATAGGTATACGAACGACCAAATGAAAGATTATGTGTAGGTACGCCAGTACCAGTACCTACTTACCCAGTTTTGATCAATTAATATTAATTACTAACCTGTTTGCACCTCTAAAACCTAAACAAAATTAGCAAAACAAATAAAACGAATGTTGAACATTTGAAACTCCCAACTACGTCCCGCTGAACAATGCTGCGTTACATTTGAAAGTTACATGAAACACTAAAACGAAATTAGGTAACCAAGCACATAATTTCCTAAACAGAAATTGTATATCAGGCACACAAAGCTTGTATGCTTTAAACCAAAAATATAGACAATACGGAGAGAGCAACTCCTATTGTGGTCTCACGTCTTTGTTCACCTATCTATGAATCCTATCGCCTCTCCTTATTACATTTGGGCGTACATTCTGCGGATTCAATGGCCAAGGTTTGCCGGGGATGGTACTCAATACAAAATATGTCTTTACCCCTTACGATGACAGTGTTTTTACGATTTCAGGAACATATTCGAGGGACTGGAATTTGCTTTTGGAATGAAAAGAGAAGATTCCTGAACTGAATATGTATATTCTTGACTTTCGATTAAACTTGAAACCAATTGGTATTTTATTTTTCAGAATGTTTTGTATTATATTTGCAACACGTTACGTAATCATTTTGCAAATAAATCTAAGAAAAACTAAGAAGATAAACAAAAATATTAGGTAGTTACATCGTTCTGAGGATCTTGTAACGTTTACAACGAAGTAGAAGGAAATGAAAGTCATAAGTCGGCCCATACGAGTGTGGAGTTCGTTACCGGGATCCATCAGTTCCGGCCATGTTACGAGCCTTCGAATTTGCGTGCAAATAAAATTGCCAGCCACATCGGTATCGAACCGGACTAGACTACCCGAGAGACGGACGTAAAGCGGGGTGGGATATAAAATGTGGACTCGCCCAAGTCATCTCCTGCGGATGTTTGCAAGTAGGGACGTGGACGTATAAACAACCTTATATGCCGTTAGGACCGAGATTTTGTAAATAGTTTTGTGCACAAAAAATGTTGCCCTTAATAACCTTATTGTATACCCACACTCAAGTACGAGTATTCTGTCAATACCTACGCACCGAACCGACCACCGAACGAGTTTTACATTATTTATTATTCGTTAATTTACCACAAAATCAATTAAACTAATCGACATCCATTATATCAAACATAGATTACAGGTTGGGGGCTATTTTATTCTAATTAGCATAGTTATTTATAACAATAACACAATTAAAAAGTACCTACCGATGCGATGGTTTAAAAACTGATTGGAGAAAAGTTAGTACTGAAATTCAAAACGTCAACTGTTACAACAAACAAACCGAGTCGTAAACTCTTCAATCGCTTGAAGAGAGGCAAAGAAAATAAAGTACTGAACAAGCTGTTCGCCATTGAACAATACTACCTACCTATTGCGATAATATCTATTCGCCAGTCATACTTTTAGCTCGCGGCGATTCGCCGTGGTCGCGGCAGCAGATTTTATAAGGCATAAACCCTGAGATAGCGGCAGTAAAACTTGGAACTGAGGCAATATGCCAGCTCCATTGCTTTGTTTTAAACTGACTAGGAGGGCGATACCTATAGCCATGACGGTATGAACATGCCCCGGTGGACTTAGAACAAATACGATGAAACACATTCTAATGGAAAATCAACGTTCATCTTTTGTTTATCAACAAAATCAATGTTCGGTCACGCATTCGTGAAAGCGTTTTGCTGACGTAGTGGAACCTGAGTAAACAACACACATTGAATAATTTCGTACCGCTTGTTTATATTTTTATTACAAAAGGAAGAAGCGTACGAATAAAACTAACTAATGTTATAAATGCGTCAGCTGAAAATATTTATTTCGGTGGAACTATAAAAAATAAGAAATTATTATCAAAAGCGAGAGGCTACCAGCGAAAGCATTATTTGTTCGTAATATTTTGATACCGCAAATATGATATCATAACTTTTTATGGCAAAACCAAATAGTGTCATCAGCTTCCTGAATGGTCCTAAAGAAGTATCACTCTATTACGGCCGAATAATGCCAACCCTCCCAAATCCGTTTATCGCTACAGTGGTAAGACTCTCTGGGAGGTTCAGCCTGTTTAGATACAGTGCACTCGATATACTTCGTTCAAATTGCGAATTTCGGCTCTCTTCGTGCAACATCATATCGAAATAGCCGACAAAAAGAAGACTGTGATAAAGTTTAACAGAAACAAGGCTCTGGGGAAATTGTTTTATACTTACGAGTAAAGAATTTTGAGCGGTTAGGTATTTTGCGTTAGTGTATATAGTAAGAAGAAGAATATATAGAAGAAAGTGAAAACTTCTTCTGAACTTTAAATGAAACTGAGACGTCAAGCTCGGGTCGGTGACGCTGTCGGGTATACTTGGCTCTAGTCGGTCGGTGACGTTGAATCGCGTTTATACCTAAGTTTTTACTTCTTCTTTCTACTTTCTCGCCATATTTAGGTACTTCAAATATCAACAAGTATCATCTGTAATTTTTCAACACCCTCGCAAGACCTGAAACCCTGAAATAATAAAATAAAACTAGGTAATCGGTAATACGGGCTGGTGTCCGCAACTCCGCGTACAATGCGTATTTTGCGTACGGGTGGGAAAATCGATTATTCGATCCACCGCAGCTCCTCAAGGAAGGCCAGCAATCAATGCTGATTAAAAAAAATATTTAAAAAAAAACTAACGGCCCCGCCGCAAAGACGAACAAAAAGTACTGGGGGTCTACTCCGAAGTAGTATCGGCCGAATGTTCGGCCGTTTCCTGCTACGAAGTTACTATTTGGTTCAGTCGGTCCCGATCCTACACTCCAACACTCTTTCGAATATTGACTATGGTGTCGACCCAATTGAGCCGATCCGAACTTTTTTCGCATTTTTCAATAATATTCGGTTCAGCCATGTGTCGGTCCGATCCGATCATTCGCACTTTGCACTTCGTAGTAGACCCCCAGTATCGGCTAGTATTCCTAACAAATAGTAAGTAATGTATATTGGTTGAAATATAAATGCACAATATACGAAGCGTGACGACAACGATACTAACTCCGGGCTATGTGCGCTCGTAAATTGAGGAAGTAACCGACCACTAGCGTTCGAGCCGCGGCGGGCCTTCGGATTTGGGTACAAATAAAACGAACGTTTTATCAACCGCAAAGTAAAATAGCCGACTAGTGGAATAATTACTTGTAGAACAGAGATGATAAGTTTTACATTATTTGGGTGCTAATTAGCCATCTCTAATCAGCCTATAATGTTCCCAAAGCTGGGACAACGGCATCCTCTCTTCGAGGAGTGGGCTGTAATCCACCACGCGTGCCCAGTGCGGGTTGGTAGTTCATGAAAATGAAGGCTTAGGTAGGGTACCCCATTCTAAATGTAGATTTAAGCCTGATTTACACGGAGCGATTTAATTGCCTGTGGTAAACCATAAGTTCCGTACCGTCAACAGTGTTCAGACTATGCAAAGCATTTAATCACATTTAATTTTTTTGCATTGTACCTAGGTATGTATGCCACAAGCAAGAAACTTGGATTTCCATATACTTAAGAGTCAATTTCCTAGGACATCTTTCTATTCCTTCCTTCCTTGCATTCTTCCTTGCATGTAACCTATTGATAGTTAAAAAGTTTATTATTAAATACTCCACAATGATTCAGTTAGCGTTGGTGTTTCAGGTGGAAAAGTCATCTGAAAGTTGCACCGGCCTGCTACGAGTTATGTTGTTTTAACTAATTAAGGTTAAATACTGCTACCCTGATAAATAGATGACAAATCATCACTTTTAGATGACAAATCCCTATATATATTAAAATTATGGCTTATTAGTCGATTCGCCCGAAACGGGCTAATCGTCACTTTTAAATAATATTATTTTTTTCTATAGGCGACTCGCACGTACTTTTTTCCTAACTTCATTGCATAAAATTTAAAATGTGTCTAATGGTACATATTTCTGGAGTTATCAACTCTAGTTTATTTATTGGTGGACACCAATAAATAAACATCGTACAAGTAGCTTATAGAAAAAATAATATAATTTAAAAGTGACGGTTTGCCCGTTACGGGCGAGTAAATTCATTCCCAAATTACAGATCATAAGTTATAAAATCACTTTAGAACAATTCCCATCGCTCACCTTGAGAAAATACATGCTCTTCAACCCCATTTATTATATAAATTCGTATCATAAACTCCATTTATATTATAAATTGGGTTGAAGGGAGCCGTACGTTCCTCGCCTCACAAACTCAAATAAAGAAATTTGTGATAGAACGCTCTTCCTAGTGAGTGGATCCCCCTACTTGGGCAGATCTACAAATCTTGATATGCCTGAGTAGCTAAGAAGATAACAGTACGTTATACTCAAATAAAAACTGCATGTTAGGCTAAAATTACTACTTTAGTACAGTAAGCGTCACGCACACTTACAGTAGATAAGTAGGTACTCGTACCGGGATTATCAAAGAAAGGCGTAATTAGTATTCATTTCGTATCCTTGTTTTTTTTAAATGACATGATGTCGAGAAACATAACAAAAGAGACCTACAACCGTACGGTGTGGCGCAGAAGTAGGTACTAGGAGGGCTGACCCCAAAATAAATTGGGGTAATAGCCAGGAGAAAGAAGGTATCTATAAACGATACTACCTACCAGCTCTCCACGCTGATCCTCTAAACACTTCTGTCCTTCTAAATATGAAATAGTGTTTATCTCATCACACATGTTATCAACTTATAAAATACTAGCAACCCTCCCCTGCTTCGCACGGTTTTTATGACTTGACAACACATCGAGATTTCTCTATTATACGTTAGTTTAATATTATTGTATTATAGCTACACATAAATCTTCCGGAATAAATTCTTTTAATGAAGGAGAAAACTGCATCAAAAACCGTTGCATTATTTAGAAGAACATTGCGGTCACAGATACAGACACGGAAAGCTACTTTAGTTTATAATTAGTATTATAGATTCGCGGCGGTCGGTTGTCGAAGCCAACCGAACAAAACCTATACAGTACCGGCCTAAAATGAATCCACCGATTCGTACTACATAGTTGAGCAAAAAAAAGGTATAAATAAGATCTGAAGTGCCGAATTATAGGGTCGTTCAAATATTATAAGCTCGATTAGTTTTATGGCATTAGGGAATTTGATTTATTCGCCTGTAAGTTGTTGGACTTATCTAACTATTTTGTTCCGGCCGCCAGAGCCCACTTTACTTCCACGTAAAACTTGGATCTATACGATTAAAGATTTCATCCTTCGATATTGGACGATCGTAATATTTTAACGATGGCCCGACCGACCCTGCAGCAACTCCTTTGTTTTACTGTCCTTATTTTATTATTTATCGAAACATTTGATATAAAAGAGCCATTATCTACAATTTTATGTGATAATTTATCACCTAAACTGCAAATAACAGTTGTTGTAGGAGCGCTTTTTAAAAACATCAAACATCCTTATTGTGTGGAATGAAGTAGATTTTATCATTTTTTTCTCCTCTCCTATAAAGAGCTCACTTTTAAACTTTCTAGTATTTCTTGAGTTTCCCAAGTTAAATAAAAAAATATGCAGGTAAAGAGGTGAGTATAATTTGGAGTTTGTAAATACGCTCTATAAAATTTTCATGTTCTAAACAGATTGTTAGTGCACCGCTAATAGGTTCACAAACATAGACCTACATCATACGTAGATTTGGCACTTAGGTTTTTTTTTTTTAAATACAATCTTGAAGGCAAACCGTCAGGATAGCACGTATTGTATTGCTGATTCTAATGACTACAATTCTGTAAAGCCATTTTCGTTACGGTCGTGGAACATATTTTTTTCAACATACAACCTGACACTGACCTGTTACTGTTACTATTACTGTTAGCCTGCAACATCCCACTACTGGGCAAACGCTCCCCATGACTTCCAGCTCTTTCGATCCATGGCTAAAGTAGACCACTGGTCGTTTGTTTTTCCCAGCTCGTCACGACCCCCATCTTCTACGGGGTCTGCCGCGACGCCTTCTAGCTGTGTCAGGGCTCCACGTGGTGGTTATTTTGGCCCACAGCTTATTGGGCATAAGGCAGACGTGGCCAGCCCAGCCGCACTTCAGCTTAGCGGCTTTTTGAGCAACGTCAGTAATCTGTGTTTTGGAGCGCAGTGTGGTGTTCCGAATATGATCTGTCAATTTGACGCTTAGAATACAGCCCTCCATTGCACGTTTGCCAACTGACCTATAAATTGAAAAAAACGTAAGTAAATTTGAATTTCGCGGGGTACCTTAGCGCATTCCCCTTAATTGAAAGGTGAACCTATGTGGGCTATTAATTTTATGGGTGACTATGTAACATCCAATGTCGTGATGGCCCAGTTGTTAAGACCTCGCCTCTCATGCACGAGTTTGTGAGTTAAATACGAGCAACTAGCAAGTACCAATGTGACTTTTTCAATTCATATGTAGTTTCCAGGTTTATCTTAGACATTACTGACATCGGTGAAGGAAAACGTCTAAGTATTAAGTCTGAAATCGCCAACTCGTCTTGAGCAAACGTGGTAATCAATGCTCGTGCCTTCTCTGTATGTGAAAAGCCTTTGCCCAGCAGTGGGACCATAATAGGTATTATAATGTAACATCCTGCATTGCTAGACATTTTAATTTCATTAGGTAGGCACGTCCAACCTACATATATCATACTAGCTTCTGCCCGCGGCTACGCCCGCGTGGCTGTCGGAAATTATACCTCGGGAACGTGCTATCCGGGACAAAAAGTAGTCCAGGATGCCATCTATTATCTCCTTGCCAAATTTTATCGAAATCCGTTCAATGGTTTAGGCGTGAAAAGGTAACATACAGGAAAAAATATACTGTAACCATGAATTCAGCACATGATTCTAGAACCCCCTTTTTTTTGGGTGGGAAATCATCATGTGACTTCTCCCGCTCTGGGCGGAGCAGGAGACATGTCAGACTTTTACTGACTAAAACCCACCCGTGTTCCTTCAGTTGCCTATGCCAGAGGCCACGGTATCTCTTTCGAACAACCCGCGGCCCTGGCAGATTCTAGACCCCCTAGCGTAGAAATAGTTCGTCGTAATTTTTTTTTAATAACCGACGAAAATATTCAACGCAAGGACTGGGTGCTGCGGGCCGACCTCCCTGATGGCGTCAGCGTGGTTTGCTACGCTGACGACACGCTGGTCCTGGCGCAGGGGAGGTCGCATCAGGCGGCGGCCGACGCGATGACACGCGGGGTTGCGATAGTCGTGGAGAGGATCCGGCAGTTGGGTCTCGAGGTGGCATTGCACAAGTCCGAGGCCATGACGTTTCATGGGCCCCGGAACGCGCCACCACCGGGATCCCAACTAACGGCAGGAGGGGTTCACATCGGCATCGAGACGACGATGAAGTACCTGGGTCTCGTCCTCGACAGCCGGTGGAACTTCGTCGAGCACTTCCGACGTTTGGCCCCCAAACTGGAACGGGCTGGGGCCGCCTTCAAGCGGCTCTTGCCCAACCTGGGGGGGCCAAACGCCTCCTGCCGGAGGCTTTACGCGGGGGTCGTGCGGTCCATGGCCATATACGGGGCCCCGGTGTGGGCGCGTTCACTGCGGCGGCGAGCCGCCCACTACCTGAACGCGCCCCAGAAGGTGGTAGCCGTAAGGCTAATCCGGGGCTACCGCACGATCTCGCGCGAGGCGGCAAGCCTCCTTGCCGGACTGCCGCCATGGGATCTGGAGGCGATAGTCCTCGCGCGCCTGTATGAGTGGCGCGCGGAGGCACTACGCCGGGGGGAAAGTCCGCTCCCGCGGCAAATTGCTGCGGAGCGGACGGACCTCCGGCTCGATCTCATGGCGACATGGAAAGAGCGACTGTCGCAACCCAGCGCAGGGCACGCCGCGATAGCGGCGATAAGACCCCTCTTTGAGGAGTGGCTAGAGAGGCGCCACGGCGCCCTCACCTACCGCCTGACGCAGGTCCTCACCGGACACGGAAGTTTCGGGAGGTTCCTGCACATGATCAGGCGGGAGGAAACGCCCGGGTGTCACCATTGCCAGGATCGCCCAGAGGACACGGTGGAGCACACGGTGGAGGTCTGCCCCGCTTGGGCGGAGCACCGCCGTGTCCTCGTGGAGGCGATCGGCAGCGGCGGCGGCCTCTCGCGCCCGGACCTGGTGCAAGCCATGGTCCGGAGCGAGAGGGAGTGGGAGGCAGTCGCCTCCTTCTGCGAAGCAGTCATGCTAGCGAAGGAGGTGGCGGGACGGATGAGGGAGAGAGCCTCCCGTCCCAGCCGCCGCGGGAGACGCCCCGGGCGTCGGGAGTCCACTGGAGACTACCGGCCACCGTAGGCGCGGGCCTGCGGGCGGAGAGCAATGGGTAGCTCACCGCCCGATCAGGACCAGGCCCGTGCCGGACGGCGCGTAAGTGTTCCACGCGCGCCTCAAAGAGATGTCAGCATAACGAGGGGCCCCTCAGGGCCGAAGCCTGCCGGGGCAGCGGGATTGTCCGAAAGGGTTACCGCTACCCCGGAACATAAAGGGCGAAGGAAGGAACATGGGTGGGTTTTAGTCAGTAAGAGTCTGACACTCCCTTCCGCTCCACCCAGAGCGGGAGGAGTCATTTGATGATTTCCCATCCCAAAAAAAAAAAAAAAAGGGTGTTCAGAATCACGTACTGAATTCATGGTTACAGTTTGCGCACTGGCTAAAAACTTATCCTGTATAGACAGAGTTACTTTCGAATGGAAGTATGGATTATTATCGCAATAGCCTGCAAATGCCCACTCGCTACTATAGGCTTACGGCTACCACTTACCGCCTTCTTTCGTATATAGCAATAATATTAATTCAACGAATAAATACTACAATAACATAAATACCAATACAAGAATAACATTGTCATTTAGATACCTACCAGTTTATGTTAGATATAACCTACAATATTATGTACGTGATCCGTGAGTGAAATTCCATATGAAACCAGAAGACACGTCTTAGTACATTCATAATGACTCAGGATATTCACTATTCCCTTTATACTCCGACAATATCGGAATTTGTTGCGTTGTATTTTTGTTTTTGCTTACTTTGGTGTTCCTACATACAAGTCACAAAATACGGAGTTTAGGTACAGTCGGCAACGAAACTCTATTGACTTTGACACCCTCGTTTTTTTTTAATTAAACACATGCAGCATAAAACACAACACGAGATGTATAATTAAAATAAGAAACAAACTCTTAACTTAACACGTGAAATAGATACTGAAAAGCAATTCCAATATCGACCAATTTTGATGACCTGTAGCTAAAAGTAACAGAGTTAATGTAAAGGTTGATACTTTTATCGGTGACCGTACCTCTAGTTGCCTGGAACTGAAATAGGTACCTATGTTAGGTTAGGCTTACGTTGTTGTCTTTATATAATAATATGCAAAATCTAAGTAACAAATATCAGCGTTTATTGAACGAGACTCGAAGTCGAAACTGGCTGTAGGTAAAATCACGTAACATAGCATACGTAATCTTAGCTGACGACAAAGTATAGGCAGATAATGGAAACGTGCAATTAATATAAAACACGTTGCTGCTTCAACATTTATTGAAGAACTTTATAAATATGAGTGCATCGTAAAAACTGCACGTAACGTCGTGAACGTAGTGGTTCGAGTTATCGCGAAAATGACAGAAAATGGAAATCCGGAGGTGGCACTACTACGTTCTTTTTAACTGTGTTATTATTAAATGTAAGTGTTTTATTCGTGAGTAACAGTGCCTATACCTAATCTTGAAAAATCATTTTTACGGAAAATTTACGTTTTCTTCAGATCTGGAAGCAAAGACGATTTCATTGAACGACGTGATTGCGGCCGAGTCGCAGCAGAAGAAAGCCTTCGAGACCACACTTCCGCAAAAATTAGCAGGTTGGTACATACCAGATACATAACTAGTGTGAAAGTATATCTAGAGTGGCGATAACCGCAAACAAAAATAGATGCACTGCGGGTAGCCCTGTAGGTAAAATATTCTTCTCACATGTAACATAATATCTCATCTCAAACACAGAATCTTCATCTGCCTAGCATTTTTTTTTTTTTTTGGGAAATGGCTAGGCAGGTTACGAGTGCTAGCTAGGCTATGTACGGACGCCAGCACATCAAGTTACTACAATCTGTCAAATTTCTTTAATAGATTTTCAACTTTATCGCTAAAGCATTAAGGTTCAAGGTTGATTGGGAAAATTTGACAGTTTCAGGTAGCTTGACCTGCTGGCGTCTGTACAATCTACCCGGATGTAGCTGAATCTGTTGAATACCAGAATTTTACATGGTTGGAAATTAAATAGACTGCCTATTTAATTTCCACAACCCAGTTACTGGGTAACACGATACCCCTTAGTAAGACTGGTTGTCAGACTTTCAGGCTTCTGACGACCCGTAACGGCTGTGTCTGAAGCTTAACCTGATCGATCGACCCGTGCAGCTGTTATTACTTGGCCACAAGCTCCTCGCAAACACAGACTGTGTTCTATAAATTACTTACTTTTCTAGTAAACTAGAAACTTTTTTTCTATAAGAGCTCACAGTTCAAAGGTTCAGGCGCGGTTTGGCAGGCGACAGGTCTGGGATCGAATAGCAAAAAGCACATTTAGGTTTTTTGGGGTGAGGCTGAAGAATAGATACCTACTAGTAGATAATTTTTGTATGTAGGTATACATAAGAATTTAAACTATGCGGTTGACTCGTCTTGCTCACTTTCAATAGCCTTGTTTCGGAATAAACACCTATTATATCTATCGTTGTCTGTTCATCTAGTCATCTAGTGGTCGCAAGCACTATAGTGCTGAGCATGTGGTCTTGGCTTCGATTCCCAGGTCGGCCGTATTATTGTTTTTTTTTTTCGACTTAAACTTAGGCACTAAAGGCACTTACACCTCTGCTTAACCCTTCGGGGATACAGGCGTGATGTTATGTTATATGAGTGATTGCTTTCTAACCTAAAGACAGTAGGTTCGAATCTTGCACGTGCCCTTACTTATTTATTCATTTTCAACAGGTACCGGAAAACGTTACTCCCTTAACAAACGCCTGAGGTCGCCTTTGAGGATAAAAAACTTCCTAGAGTCAGGTTTCTTTCGAGGTAGATATTTGGGAAAATTCGCTCCGTACCTATATTATGTATCGTGTAATGTTAACAATGGCGTCAATTCCCTTGTTCACAAACTAAACTAAATTTAAGTTCAGTGAGTGCATCTTTATCTTTCTATTTCATTAAGAAAAGGACAGCAGATAAATAATGAAATAGAAAGAAAAAGATGCACTGAACTTAAATTTAGTTTATTTTGTGAACAAGGGAATCTGCGCCAATATCTATATTTTGTATTTTTTTCAGAACATATACCTCTTGGAGGAAATATACTATCGCCACTTAAATATAAAAAGACATATCTGATCAAAAACCCGCTCAAACCAGGAAGGCTGAAGCTAATACAAAAATCAAGATACAAACGTAAGAATAAGTCAGCGAAACGTGAAATTAATGGAAATGTGGAGCTCAAACAAAAATATATCCCGCTTCTTAAAAGTCTTAGTATGCTGTTTGATAATCTTCTCGATTCAGACTCGCGCGAGTCTTACGAAGTCAAAACAAAGAAATATAAGCGAAATCGATTCTACTATGAAGACACTTTCGAAGACCCTCGCAGCACACATCGATCCGATTCTGGAATCACAGAATCGGAGTCGCAAGAAGAGACAGATACTTTTTCCCCGACTGTCACCACTGCGGTCTCGATTATTACCGAGACTCCCACCACTACCGAGGCTACCTCCACGACAGCCAATATTATTACCACTCGTGACTTCAGCGCTTTCAGACAGAATAAGAACATACCCGTATTACTTCCAAGAAATACCTCTAGCGGTCGGGGAGACGATAATGGAAACGGTGAGGGAAGCGGCGCCACACTTCACGGAAACATTGAAGGAAATATCACCAGGCATCATGGAGATCATGAACATGATGCCGGATGCGGAGAGAACGAGTCCTGTGCGGAAGATGATGAACAGAATACCAACGGTGTTACACGAAACGGTGCAAGAGGCTTTCGATTACGAAGACCAACCGGAAATCGAAATGATACCGGATTATTTCCAAGAAGAAACAGTATTGAAACCAACTCGCAAATCGAAACAACCGATGACCACAATCGAGAAAATCAATTCGAAACTGGAAGAAACGAAACAGAAAGCGGAAGAATTCTACAAGAACCTATTCGAAGATTACGAGGATTCATATTATCCCAAGACAACAAAAACACAGAGTCTGTACAGCCCAAAGAAGTTCGTGAAGAAAGCGTCGTCGACGTCACACACGATAACGCCGATTATCAACAATTCACTGACGGAGGTAGCCCAATTGCCAAGAAAATTCAAAAAGTTCGTACAGGAAATGAAACAATGATGACAATGAATAGCTTAAACTTCACAACACGTCAATCAAACACTCCAAAGAAAAAATCAGCAGTCATGATGATATTTGATGGGTATAGTACAGTAAAACACAAAAATGGTCAGAACAAATTCGCTGAAAAATCTATTCGCATACATTCTTAGTGTTAGTGATTTCCAAAGACATTATCTTGTGAAACTTTATATTAGAATTAGATAAGTATTTTGTACAAATAGTTAATTTTGTAATAAACAAATAAGATTATCGGCGTCCTTTTTTCCCCTTGCCCTTGTGACTTGCTTGTGCTGCCTGTGGCTGTTGATCCACTGGTCTGAAAAAGAAAAAATATAATAATATGAAGCAAGTTTCATGTTTTTAGTAAGATACTGTACATATCGGCTTATATCTTATGACATTCCCAGTGCCAGTATGCATCCAAAAATTCAATCAAATATATTGAATAATTTAGTCACTATAGCTAGCCAAAGATAGGCGAAATCCATAGTCAGCCCATCTACTATTTAATTTGTCTACGCTTCCTAAATACCCCTATGCATTTGTATTGCCAGTGTTATCATTTATTGTCTCCACATCATATAATATTTAAGTGAGAAATAAGCCTTATGCCATATGTATAAGTTTCCTAACTGCCTAATTCATTCATTGTGTTAAAAACAATCACCTGTTTTGTCTCGTCTTCAGCTTGGGTATTGATTCACCGATATGCTTCATTACAGCCTCACGAGTAGGGAGATCTGCTTTGACAGGAGAGCCGTCATCATTCTTTAACTGCACTCTGATTCTGCCTCTGAACAATATTTCCTGTAATTACAAAGTTTGGTGTTATTTATAATTAAATGAAAACACTTTTTATGCATTACAATCTGCTATGGATGGCTATCAGATTGACACAAAATCCAATTATATAGTCAAATCCATGATAGGAGTTTAATCAACCTCGTAATTCTAGCATCCTAAGGTTGAATGTCACTCGCATGTCATGACACAACAAAGTCTATTTGGCTATGTGACATTTAGATAGTTCTAACCTTACTGAAGTTTTGATTTTATGGGAATTGTTATCAAGTAGAGAAGCATTTACGAAGTCCACTATACAAAAGGGGGTAGGCCTATATTCCATGTGTCATGTTCGTGAATGGGCGCCCTCGGTTGAGACTGGTCATCTTTTAATACTAAGAGATGTGACAAAATGTGCTGCGTAATAACAGTACATACAATAAGTCACATTCTTAGCAGTTCAAGTGCATAACTACATGAACACAAACAAACAAAACATTGAGAATTTTATTAAATTGTAGGCCTCCCCTCTTTTGTATAGTGGATCTCAGTATCCACTATCATATCACGTGTCATGAGTTATAACTCACAACGGGTGAAAGAAGAATCATGATGATAGTGAAACAGTACGAGTGCACAACAAGAAATATTTGTGTACCTAATTTGATTATACAAGAAAATGAAAAAATATACTTATTACCAAACCAGGTAAAGAACAAAATATTACCTTGCTGGGTTCCCTAGAATACAGCTTGTTCTCTACTCCCACCCTGAGACCAGCAGCTACAAGGACATCTCTGATCTCCTGGTGAGTTGGGTTCTCCACACATTGAGACTTCGACAGTTTACGGCCCTGGGCCAGTGTTTTCTTACTGTTCAAGTATGCAGGATAAATACATATCCATCTGTGAAATTAAATTTTACTTATTAGTATTTCAGCAGGGAGTGGCACTAAACAAATCTCACTTTCTTAAAAACGCGTCTAGCACAACGTGTTGCAAATAAAAACGTTTAGTTTGTTGAATATATCCATGTTATCATAAGGTTACTTACCTTTCCACGTCGCTGTGCTTCTTTTCTGGATTCCAAGAACTTATCATAGCAGCCATGATCTACCCTTCAAAAAGCCGTTCACGATTTAGTTAATATGTCTTAACTGTTAACACAGTTTCTTTGAATTTCAACCAAATAGGAATAAGTCTATCAGATCCCTATTACAAATAAATACGAATGGAATGGCATTTCATTGACAGTGACATTTCATTCATGTTCCACGTTAGATTTAGTGACATTTGGGAACTCCGTTTAGAAATCATTGCTGCGATCCCAAAAACATATTACACAAAGGTTTTGTGACCAAAATCCACTAATTATTCCATTTATTTACCTTATGAAATATCAAACTGAAAACACACAGGCCAAAAAAAACACTTTGCTCGCTTCTTCCTAAAAATTACTATTATAAATTCATTGGTCTCACCAAGTGTAAAAGTCTCACCAGCAGTGTTACTAATGTGTGGGGAATTCCCGAAACTACGGGCAATCATAAGATGATTGGGGATTGGCAATATACGGCGATTTAGAATCTCACCGTTAAATAATATTGACTATCAATATTATTTAACGGTGAGATTCTAAATCTTGGCTAATTAGTGAATGAAATTATATGAACTACATATTTAACTGTACAATAACTTGGATCTGGGTCTGGTAATGTTGTATGTACATGTTTTACCAAATAAATATAAACTCAAACATAAAAATTATGATGATACTGACGTTTTCAAACAGCAAAAATTTTATATTATTAAAATACTTAAAATAGGTACTGTGTAAATAGGTAATACGGGCTGGTGTCCGCAACTTCACGATAATACGTGTATTTTGTGTATCTTTAATGGCAGGAGAAGGGATTAAAAACTGGGCGGCAGTGTCAAGTTTAACCCTCTTTCTTATGCCTAGCCTTTTCCCAACTATGTTGGGGTCGGCTTCCAGTCTAACCGGATTCAGCTGAATACCAGTATTTTACATGGAGCGACTGCCTATCTGACCTCCACAACCCAGTTACTGGGTAATACGATACCCCTTGGCAAGACTGGTTGTCAGACTTTCGGGCTTCTGACTACCCGTAACGACTGTCAAAGATCTACGAATGACAGCCGGGACCAACGGCTTAACGTGCTTTCCGAGGCACGGAGGGGTCTGTAAAGATGATCACCCATCCATAGACCAACCGCGACAAGCGTAGCTTAACCTGATCGATCGACTTGTGCGGCTGTTATTATTTAGCCACGGGCCCCTCCTTTAACCCATCAAGCAAAATGCTTGCAATAAAAGTATGGAAAAAAATGTCCGATATGAAAGATCAAAAATAAATATTATATAAATAGTTGAACTTGTTTCATTTCTTCAAATAATTTTGAGTGGAATTTGTGTGTCAGGATATTTTTATCCCGAAATTGGGGAATTAGAGTTCATTATTGGGGAATTCAATAAATTGGTATTGGCAACCTTGCTCACAAGACAAGAGTCTGTCACTCTTTATAAAAAAAGTAACCTACAAAACTTTAAAAGTTTTTAAAATAAATTAAATCTTTGTTTGTTCCCTGAATTTGATATAAAAATCAAATCGAACTAAAAGTGCAATAAGATAAAAAGTTTAACACATAGAATAATGTCTCTTTTAGTGGCAACCGACAAATATATTGTAGTAGCAAAAGAACTTCATGTGGATTTCTATGACTATTCAAACCATAAAATTATTGATATCCCGTTAATTTCCAAGCAACCTGAAAAAGATTATATATCTGATATTGCAATTTCCAATGATTCCAGTCATTTAGCTGTTGTAACAGCGACATCAAAACAACTGTTAGTTTATGATGTAGTTCAACTGGAACATCAACAAACTTTTAATATACCAAGAAGTGCCAGTAGAATAAGATTCACAGTTGATAATGCACAGATTTTAGTGGCTGATAAAAGTGGCGATGTCCTTATTTATGACATAAAAGATGGGAATTCTGGCACTAAACTTCTGGGTCACTTGAGTTTACTGTTGGATGTTTTACAGTCAAACGATACACAGTGCGTCATCTCATGCGACAGAGACGAAAAAATAAGAGTGTCTTGCTTTCCCAACACCTACAACATCCAAACTTATTGCTTGGGTCATAAAGAATTTGTAAACCACTTAGAATTTCTGCCTCACAATGATAAGCTCTTGACAAGTTCCTCAGGGGACGGTACTATCAAAATCTGGGACTACAGTGAAGGTAGACTGGTTCACACAATAGACACCTATAGTGATGTGAACGATGATCAATTGAGGCAGAATTTTATAAACATTATGGATGAGGGTGGCATTGAAGTTACTACCTTACCAATTGTACATTATACAGCATCTAAAATAAATGAAAATGTAAGTTTATTGGCTGCAACGGTGCATATGTATAATGCGGTCCTCATTTATACTGTAAATAATATAGATAACCAATACAGCCACAAGTTAGAAGAAAAACTAAAATTGAAACGATTCCCAAGCGCAATAAAACTTCACAAAAACACACTTTTTGTGTATGATGACTCGGAGTGCACCATCAATGTATACAAATTAGAAGAAAATAATGGAAAGATTTCTGTTGAAGAAAGTAACAGTATAAAAATGTTTGAAAACAAAAATATTGACACAGAAACTGAAGAAAGTCAGTTAGAGTCCATCAAGGTATTATACAAAAGGAAGTTTGATAATGTTCAAGAATATCAAGAAAGAAAAAAACAAAGGCTCGAGAAAACTTCAAAATAATTAAACATTACTATTTTATTAAAATAATTGTTTAATCCCTTGGAATTTAATTTTATTATTTGGCTCCTTCATGAATATTAACACTACTGAACTTTACTGAAGAGACAATGAGCTCCCACAAATTAATCACTCCCCAATGCAAAAAATGGTGGTTGTAAACATATTGACGTCTGATATATATTGCTATGGCATTAAATCACACTAAAGGTGAACCGGGTGGGTTCACCTTTAGTGTGATTCAATGAGGGTTCTCGTAAAACGTAATTCAAAAGTGTTTTCATGGGTCTTGTCACTAAACTTAGTGGGGTGGGGTGGAGATATGAAATACTAAAAATATTAAAATTAAGGAACTACCTACTTATAATCGCTCGCTCTGACCAGCTTATATGAAATAAATCGTGAGTAATTTTTTTGTAACAGCTGACTAACGTTCAGTGTACTTCGCGCGCTTTCTGTTGTATGTTGTTGTATGTACAGCGAGATGTCAAGCGGTGAGCGAGAGAGAGCGCGCGAGGTGTAATTCGTGTTATCGCGACAATGTGGCCATAACATTATTAATTACTTGATCGTCATTCATGTTAAACGAATAGAGCGAGACGGGTTTGCGCACCCAGATTTCCGTACCTACTTTGGGAATTATTTTTGGTAGTTCCAGAGATTATCGCGTTCAAACAAAGAAAAAAAAGACCAAACAAAGCAGCTTTATTATTACTAAGTATAGACTTTATAACGCTAAATTTACATTTCAAATGAGCCGTTCGCAAGGGTTCTCGGCATCCCAAATACGATTAAAGAGACTTTAATCGTATTCGATTAAATAACATCACACCCGTATTCTTCAAAGGGTCAGGCAGAGGTTTTTACATACACACATTTCGACAGTTATGTTTTAGGTCCATGAGTCATATAATTGAGGGCGAGCCTATTGCCAGTAAACTGGGCTGCCACTGACCAATACCTAGTGGAAAAACCATATAAAACTGCCTGACCTGGGAACTAAACCCAGAACCTTTTGCTCAGCAGTCGCGCTTATGTTTATTTGTTTCGAAGTTGGAATATTTGAGTATGGGCTTATGACCACTAGACCAACAGGTTAGTAGTAGGCACTCATTCTTCTTTTCCACAGATCTGCAATACTAGAATAAATAATAAGACTATTTTTTTTATCCCAAAGGAATAACTGGGTGGCGTGAAAATTGTCACCAAATAAACCCTTGGTAATATGATTTTAACACATTTATGTTGTTTTTATCCAAATAATTACTCAAGTATAATATAATAATCTCCACATATCTATTCAAACATTTATTTTATTTCAAGCAGAATGGATATTTAACTGGGTATCTGTCCTAAAGCCCAATAACCATAGGATATAGGTATAGGTACCTAACCCTTCTCCCATCACACATAAAGGCAATGCTTGTACAGTCCCTAATCTATCTCATAATTTACTATGGAGATGTGTACCTATTACTTAAACTGATCTCCTTATTGATTAATTTTCAATCTTCGTAAGTATGATCATTATATCCGCGCACCGATTGCTTTTAAAATTGTTAACCCATTCGTCAGCACAGGTGAGGTCAGTTTTCTATTCTCGACAAACCCACTTCTCCTTATTACCTGACTTCCTATATTCAATACTTATGCTCTGCCTATAGTAAAAATCTTCGTTCGACCAACAATCGTCTTCTACGATGTCCTTCTCCCAAAAATAATTCAATGGAAAATAGCTTTTTCAGGAGAACCTTTGCTACTAACAACTTTTGCCAAATGTTAGTCAGTTCGGAGTTAATAAACTAAATAGGTGACTACTTACTTCGGCACCGAAGTTTAGGAATTTTCTACGTATCTCGGTAATAGATATTCACCATTGAAGAACATTTCATTTCATTTTGTTTTTTTTTTTTTAATCCATCCGGAGATAAAGACCTAAAATGTGACAACTTGGGTATGAAGTATAGGAATTATCTCTGCGTGCAATAGCCATAAGATATACAGGGTCAAATAAAGTTAGCTAGCGAAACTCTGCAGACGAGATGGGTAACGATATCTGAACGCGTTAGCTACATTAGCGTAATTTGAGTAGGCAAACTATACGGACGGAAACATATCGCGGCGGGATTTTATCGCGCAATGGATTTACAACTCTTGGTGTTGAGCAGAACATTGAGAATCCAACAGAGCGCATCCCAGCGCGTCAAAAAAAAAAATACACTGTTGGAATTTCAACCCCCGGCGCTAAGCGGTGCGTTGGAAACAAAGAGCGCGAAAAAAAAATCGCCTGTGCGTACCTGGGTTGAGGGTCACGAAATACCGCAGCAACTTCTACTACTATTTCGAACGTTGTTAACGCACTAATTTTGTAGCTATAACTTTTGGAGCTGAACCACGTACCACGTCAATGTAGCCAATCGTTTGATGGGCTCTTTTTTAACGCCATTGTTAAGACGCAGTGTTAACGCACTAATTTTGTAGCTATAACTTTTGGAGCTGAACCACGTACCACGTCAATGTAGCCAATCGTTTGATGGGCTCTTTTTTAACGCCATTGTTAAGACGCAGTGATAACGCACTAATTTTGTAGCTATAACTTTTGGGGCTGAACCACGTACCACGTCAATGTAGCCAATCGTTTGATGGGCTCTTTTTTAACGCCATTGTTAAGACGCAGTTTGGCTCAGACGTTAACATTAACGCAGGTATAGCAGGAGCAATACAAGATTAGTGCAAGTAGAGTTTGGGTGTCTGTTCCCCATGGGTTGTGTGCGACACACATGTTGCATAAATATGTAATGTGTTTATTAATTGTGACTTTCACAAATAAAACACAAAGTCAACCAGGAAATTATTTATTATCTTTGTTACAATTCAAACAATAAATGTGAAATGTGCAAGTCTTATGAGGTTTTATAAAAATAAATGAAACCTAAGTATATTTCAACATTAGTTAAGCTAACAAGTTAATCTAAGCCAATTTCATTACAAAAAAACAAAAACCTAAAAATCACAATATCACATTTTAACTAAACACAACAAGGCATGTTATAACTAAGTTATTAGATTCTGGTATTTTTAATACTTATTGCTTTTTGAGAAGAGCAAAGTTCAACCTGGCAAAAGATTCAAGAAGTTCATCGAACTTTGATATATTTGTATCACTATAATAATACATATTTAGGTATCTAGTTTTTACAATCGCCATTATATCTAAATGCAATAAATACATACAATCTGGATCGTTTACGTAATTTACCTAGATTTAAGCACATTAGCAAAGTTGCGGAGCTGAGAGCCAAGGTTGTCAATTTCGTTCAGTACACTGTCAACTTCATTTTTCAGTTCCATTAAATCAGGCAAATTGTTACAATCCGGTACATTAAGTAGTGTTGTAAATATCTTGTCCCATAAACCAACCTTCATGTACCTAAAAAACCCATTATATTAATTAATATCTTGAAAGTATAACATATTATTGTAGAACAGATCAATGCAGCTTGCACCTTATGCAAGCTGCATCGCTGCTTTCCTGAGACAAAAAAACCGACGACAAAAATCGTTGGATTGTTGGAAAGCAAGTTAAATAACTAAATTCTGTCATTTATAAAGTAGGGATTGTTCATAGTTAAAAACTCAGAATTAACTCACCTTGGAAGTTTTTTGTCTATATTCCATTGTCCTAAGCGGTTAGCTACCTTCATATAACTGCCCATTAGGATCACATGTATTGTACCAGCTAAACAGTACAGGTCGGTTTGATAAGTCCAAGGTTTGCCTTCCCTCATCTCAGTGCAAGTGAAACCTTCTGTTGAGATCAGCTAGAACAAATATTTTATTTCAGACATAGTTACTTATCATTAAAATTCAAGATCCTTTTTTAGAATGACATCCAGGAAGGATGTCATTGTCATTGTCATTACTTGAATTTTAATGTATAAGGGTCATCTTTTAGGTTTTTTTAATTTAGTTCTTCTTTTGCAATGAAAACTTACCTCTCTAAAGGTAGTCCCTTCAGGAAATAAGGACATGTCTATAGCGCAACCAAGATCGATTAGTTGTAAAGATGGAGTTCTCCATTCTTGGGTAGGTCTGCAAAAAAAAAGGAAAATAAATACCTAAAACATATTTTTCCCAAAATCCTAAAACTGGTATGTAACTAGGGGCTTTTTTGAAGCCTATGAAGCCTACTACTTCATAAAATTATAATGCTGTAAAAATAAGTGGCCGTTTCGGAAATAAATAAAATCATAATTATATAGAAAGCTATACTTACATTTTCATCAACAAAAAGTTGTCTGGCTTGATGTCGGCATGAATGATCTGCGCTTTATGGAGATAATGAATTATCGACAATATCTCTGATGTCAGCAGGATGACGATAAATTCATTAATACATTTGGAGGTAGCAGCCCTGATTTTATTAGCGACGTCTAACAGAGATCCATATTTGGAATATTCCGACACAAACAAACTGGCGTTATCTCCTAAGAAGGCCGTCGTTATATCCATGTACCCTGGAAGCTGTACGCAAAAATATTAGAAAAAAAAAACAATATCAAAACATTAAATTACTAATGACAAAAAATATTACCATGAATGGGTCTTTTATTCTTGATTTTATTTCCTGACAAATGTAGAATTCCCAAGGTCGACTCGGCTTTTGATATTTCGCAGCTACAGATTTATTACTGTGTAAATCAAGACAAAGAAAAACTGCACCGTAATTCCCTTTGCCTAGCTGCTTTTCAATTGATAATTTACTGTGTCCAACACTTACAACAGTTGCCAGTTGTACCTTGGGAACAGATCTCACTTCAACATATCCATCTGCATGAGTTTTATTCGGGAATTTAACATATTCTAACAAAGAATTCAGAAGTTTTTTACTGAATGGATCAATTAATGCTGGGAATTCAATATCAGCTGGCCTAGGTATGTCACTGGTTTCTACTAAGGATATAGAATGAGTAGATTTAAATGCAGCACACTCCATGGAATTTTCACTATCCACATCCATTCCATATCCATCAGACTGTAAGTCTGAATGTCTAGAATAAACTGCTGAGATCCTACTCTCTTTGCTGACAGAGTCTCTGCTGTCCTCAGACTGAAATTCAACTCTGTGCTCAAAGTCCAACTGCCTCTTAGAAATATCTTTTTGTTTGTCAACAGCATGGGACACTTTAGCAGATTGAATAGGTGTTCCTGTTTGTGCAGTCGTCATTCCATCCTTACTATCAGAATCAGACATCCCAGACGAGGGGGGTATCTGAGCCTGCTCAGGACTGGATACATACAAATTTTTGTGCATTTTCTGAGAAATACTTGGACTATTTGTGAATTTTGGAGTATTGGCATTATCTTTGGGTTCATTTCTGTTTGAAATGAAGTTTAGATACTGGTTTGAAAAACCAATATCTGGTGAATTCTGGCCAATCTTCACTGGATTAGGTTGGTCGTGTCTCACATTCCTCAGTGCAGATGTAGGACTCTTGTGTATTGGTGCATTTTTAGGCACACTATTGTTTTTACTTGATACGTTTAAATCAGCTGCTGCAGCGTTTTCTCGTCTCAATTGCATTTCAGAAGCCTCTGGTGGGACATTTGCACCAAGCGCCGCAGGACTGCGGTAATTGCTTTGAGGGGCTTGAGGACTTTGATAAATCTGGAACGACTGGTTGTTTTGAGGCCCATACCCAGCTGGAGAATTCTCAACCATTTGCTTAGGATGCTGTCTGTATGGATTTTGCATTGCATTAAAGCTTTGGTTGCCTGAATGGTTGGGATACATGTTTGAGTTGTTGTATTGATTATGCACATAGCCCTGTTGGTTGTAGCCTTGAGTAGGAGGTGCAGCTACTGGGCTGGGTCTCTGATAGTACTGTGCATTTTGATATTGTGCCTGATGTGGAGGACTTTGAAAAACTGCTGGTTGCTGCTGTTGGTGTTGTTGTTGCTGTTGTTGATGTTGTTGCTGCTGTTGTTGGTGTTGTTGCTGTTGTTGGTGTTGTTGCTGTTGTTGGTGTTGTTGGTGTTGTTGCTGTTGTTGATGTTGCTGTTGCTGATTTACATAAATATGCTGTCTATCTGTTTGACTAGGATAATGATAATCCTGACGGCCAGCATAATTCTGTTGAGGACTCATCATTGCATGTCCTGGACTATGATAGCCAACTTGATTGGAGTAAGTTGGACTCTGAAAACCGGGCGGAATGGCATGAGGGCTTTGCATGCCAGTGTGTTGTGGACTATGGTAAGCATTAGAATTTGGGCTGACATATCCCTGTTGTGGCTGCTGAGCCATCATCTGGTTATTGGAATAGTTCTGTTGATAACTATAATTTTGCTGGTAGTGTGCTGCATGCATTGACCGTTGCTGTGGAGAGTAGCCATTGTAATTAGGTGGCATAGGCTTTTGGTACTGATGGTCGTGTGAGGGGTATGGTGCTGACGTAGACGCAGCAGCTTTGTTTTCCGGCATCTCTCGCTTTTGCGGGTGGATTCTGGCAAACTGTCCATTCAGCAGTCTAGGTTGAGAGGATATTGAACTCCTTTTTGAAGTAGTGGGTTGCTGTGATGGATCGTTATTATTATACATAGAGTCGTAGTTTGTTGTGTAGGCAGTAAAATTGGTTCTTGTTGACTGTCCTGAAGAACTAGATCCCGATTTACTGAAATAATTCAAAGCAGTAATTCAAATTTGATTTTTTTATTATAAACATTACTTGAGGTTTGAAGAATCTTTCATACCTGTTATATTCTCTTGTGGCTTCCATGATAACAGAGAGTCCTGCACCTTGGATGTCTACGGTGGCATGCTGATCAGTTGCATGTTGTCTAGAACTTTCTTCCCTCTTTGCAAGTCCAGGTTCATGATGTTCTATGACACTCTCGTCCATACTAAATTTTGGCACAGATGGAAATTTACTTGACTGATCAATGCAGGAGGATGGTTTCTTGAACTGAGACATGTTCGGCGTACTAGCATCCTTTATATTGAAATTGAAAATTTGTGTACAGGAAGGCTCTTCATAGTAAGCAGTTTTGTTAACCTGACAACAAAAGATTAAGATTGTGTTATTTTTTCAAAGTAATCACAAGTAAATAATTTACAGGCATTGTATTAACATACATTTTGCTGTCCAGCAGTTATTGGCGCTTGAAATTTAGAAGCATTCTCTTTGTCATGAGGCACATTTTTCATTTCAGTAAGCTCTTGCTTCTTCTTAGTATTGACAGCCATTGTAATAGATCTATCTTCATGAATGTCGAAATTGGGAACTTCAAATTGCTGCACTACAGGCTGCACCATTGAAGGTTCTGTAACACAAAGTAAATTAACATTAATTTGTACTCAATATACTTATAAAAATCATTAAAAAATAATAAAAGATCATTTACCATTGTCATTAAAAAGATTTCTAAGTTCCCATCTGGCTTCTTTGGTGTTTACTGTTACAGAATCGCCAAGGAGATTACCCATCAAACTCCTATTGAATTCTTCCATCAGATTGTTTTTGCCATAATTTGGTACAGCATTCTCATTGCCATAATTATTACTTGAAGTGAGCATCTCATTTTCTTTATCAGACATACTTGACCCTGGTTTATAATTGTCATCAACTTTTTTAGCAGTCAGCTCACTAAATTCTTGAGAATCTAAGTTGACTAACACTTTAGGTTCACCAGGCGAATGCATGTTAGTTACTTTTGTGATGTTTTGTAATGTAGGCATGGTTAAAGGCATCAGTTGCCCTAAATGATCCTGCTCCGTATCCAAAGCACAATTAGCTAACGTTTCTAAAGCACTGCACTGGGCCAGTGTCTCATTAATATTTTCATAATTTTGTGGAGCTTCAGCAACTTCAGTTTTTTCAGTCTTCACTTTTTTCTCTAAATTATATTTTCTAGATCTTATTTCTTCTAAACTGTATTCTTGGTCATTAACATACACCTATGAAACATTATATTGATAATTAGTAATATTGTTCACAATTAATGAATTGAAAAACAATAAAATAATGAGAATGCAAACCTGTGACTTATTATAACAAGGAATTTTCGTTGAATCTGGGGGATCAGGTACACATAGAGGCACAGTAAATGATAAGTCATCCATGCAATAAGGCATGTGATTCGCTGGAAGCCTTAGGACATCATCTTCATCTTCATATGCTGGAAAAAATATTCAAACATTTGTATTCTAAGTTCCATATTACGCAATAGCCTAGCAGAAAAATACAAGACTACATATCCTATGTGAGAATTACTTACGTGTAAATGGTAAAGGTTGATGTGGCACAACATTAGTATGTACCATTTTGGTTTTGGGGTTGGTCCATATCCCAACTTCTTTCTGATTTTCAAGATTACTACAAGCTTGAACCAAGGATGCTGGACCTGGATCTTCAGCAATAGGGATAGCATTTTGTGAGGTTGATGGAGCATCCTATTGGGAATAATGTTTATGAAAGTATTAGAACACAATCAAATTGGACACAAATCAGTAATTGATTCAGGGTAAACTAGCTGTCTCCATCTGTAAAGAACACTTGGTAACATGTTTACACAAACAAGTGCAGCCACCAGATATTTAAAATAGGCCATCCTGTTGCTACTGTCTGTAAGTATTCTATTCTACCAAAATCAACCGTCATCAATCATATACATATATTTTACATAATACAGAGTACTGTACTATGTACAACATATATATAGTAGAGTTGTTCTGAGTAACATACTATTATTTGGGTTGATGGCAATCTTATCCAACTCAATCAATCTGCCTAGCCTTTAACATATTTTGTTGGGGGCTGGCTTCTGGTCTAACCAGATGCAGCTGAATACCAGTATTTTACATGAAGCGACCGCCTATCTGACCTCCACAACCCAGTTACTGCGCAATATGATACCCCTTGGTAAAACTGGTTGTCAGACTTTCGGGAATCTGACGACCCATGATGTCTGTCAATGATCCACGAATCACAGCCGGGACCAACAGGTCAACGCGCTTTCCGATGCACACGAGGGGTGTCGGTAATTAAAGATGGTCACCCATCTACGGACCGACCGCGGCAAGCGTAGCTTAACCTGATCGATCGACCCGTGCGGCTTATTATTTAGCCACGGGCCCCCAGAGTTGTTTTAAGTAACATACTGTTATTTGAGTTGATGGCTATCTTCTCCAACTAATGTTGGTAAAATTCAAGATTAGTTAAAACATAACAGCTCTTACCTCATAAATGTTGACCATCACATTGGAGTTGGGTAGCCTATTATCATAGTTGCCTGCTTGCTGTCTCACAACCCCCGGAACGGAACTCCTAACACTGTCCCCAACCCTTTGTATAGGCACATTGGCGATGTTACGCCGCTTAAACGACTTCAATGATGTTAGAGCCATCCTAGTCTCAGCCAGAGCTGATGCTGCCTTCCTTTTAGTAGGGGAGTCATCATGTAACATTCTTTGGGCAAAGAAGAGTTGAAAGTTCCTGAAAACCATGTGATATTGAAGGGACTGCTAGAAATTGAAACGCTTATAATATAATAATACATTATTGTTGAATTGAATGTTAAGGATTGGTTACCAGTTTTAGCTTTACAACACAGCTGAAACTGTAAAAAGAACACTGAATACATCAGATATACTTGGCTTGTTGCCAATATTCTGAATTACATCAAATTACTAAAGCCTTGTGGAAAAACTAAACTAAATGAATTCATTCCTATGGTTTCAGTCTGGTATATTAACACTAAACTTAAGGTCATAAGAGGTCATAATAAATCAATGATTAGTGGGTTAACCTCACAACACAAAAATTAATGAAAATGTATGTAGTTATATGCTTATCAATCAGTTTACTTGTTTTGTTTGATTTAACAATTATGTGTTTATATATAAATGTTGCATAAAGTTAATTAATGTTTAACATCTCTTAACTTTATGCAACATTTATAAATAAAGGGGATTTTGTGCAAAACTTGTCTGACACTCTGCAATGAGTCTGATGATGATGGACACAATTAAAAGGTATGCTGAAAATTGCATGCAAGAAAAAAAATAACTCATTCTTTTGACTCCTTGCAGCCCTTCCTGTTTAAAATCTCATAGTATTAAACCCCATTTAATTATTAATATCTATGTATTAATAATGAAATGGGGTTTAATACTATGAGATTTTATGTCTGCCTTGTGTTATCACTTGTCTATACAAGTGATAACACAAGGCAGACATGCTGCTGAAAATGGCACCCGATATTGTTACATAATATTTACACATAACACTCACATATGTGCCTGCTCCAGTTCATCCAAAGGTTGGGCCTTAGCCTGAAGACCTAACATGTACACCTGATTGGCTTTCTTATAGTCTCCAGACTCCTCGCAGTAGCATGCCCAAGCACGGTAGAATTCTGAGCATTCCACACCAATACCAGTATTATAAAGCCTTTGATATATCTCCAAGGGGTTGGAGAGACAGTCAACCTACAAATGAAATAATAAAATAACATGGTACTATGATGAGTTGGTACAACAAAGTTGTACTTTTACTTTATTTGACTAAATTTATGTATGTTTTGCAAGGCAATAATTATGTTTTCCAAATAAAATCAATACCAAACTATTAATCAGGTTACCCTACAAAATCTAGTTCATGGAATAAGTCATTTCAACATAGTGTTTCATATCAGAATCTATTTTGTCTATTGATAAGGAGGTTCATCGAAGTCTAAGACTAAGATCAAAGTAGTGGAAGGAATAGACATGTATGTTAATGATACTGTGCTTGAATTTGACACGAGTCCGGAGCTGCAATACTGAACACTGGGTACAAATCGGCACTTACATATTTTATCCATAGCTTAACAAATCTCCTATCTTGATAATATTTTTTTTCGTTTTCAAACAACTGTAGACAGTCTTTTATTAACTTATCAATATGCCCTTCATGTCCATGTTTGGGAAAACACTGCTCAACCCACTGGATGTAGTTGAACCAAGGATCCAAAGGATCAGTGCCCTGATACAGTCTGATAGCTGCTTCATGTTCCCTGCCGGAGCAAGCAAATAAATAATTGGTTATTTAAGATGAAAATTATCCAAATCCTAATGCTAGCATGCATACGAAATATCACCACAAAATACGTAAGAAGCAAGTCAATTTTTTTTTTTTTCATATGGAGATACTAGGAATAAAAAAGATGCCTTTACATTCGTGAGTACATAAAATGAAAGATATACGTATAAGTTTAAAAATAAGTTATGAAAAACTTTACTCTTTTTGCAATTGCAGCTGTCTCTGGGCCTCAACATCCGACTGAGCTTGCAACGCTGTACCCAACTGCACAAGGTTTCTACCACCTCTCAGTGGTTGAATGTTTTCTTTACTAACGTCGATGTCCATTGTAGAACTAAAATAGCGCTGAAATATCACAGCATGAGGGATAAACACAGCACACTGAACCACAAATAAGCGATCTTGGAAAATTGGGTTTCGAGCCCGGTTTTATAGTTTTAATTATTGTACCGCGAAGATGATAAAAGTAAACTTATTTTATAAATAGATTAAACATTAGACTACAAGCAATTGTAAATTATTTAAAGTTTTTAGCTTTGAAAATCCGAAAAAAATTGGCGACTACCAACTGAAGCACCAAAAACTAACCCGAAATTGACATCACTCTATAGAATTTTAGCGTCTATGACAGGATTTGAATTTTCACAAAATAAGTCCGTTACAATCGTGTTACAGTACCGTAGCTTGCTTATGGACAGCAAGGAAGCCATGGTTAGCGAGCAAACAGCCACTTAGGCCAAATCTCTTAGGTCTTTCAGAGTCACGAATATTGATAGATAAAACGATTCTAAGTTCTAAACATTGTTTTTTCTACGTAATATTCATGTTTTGATATTTTTTTAAAGATAAAGTGTGAAAACCAAACTTTTATGGTACCCCAAAGCCTCAAAGCCACAGCTCAACGAACTCAAAGCAACAAAATTAGAATAATTCAAACTACAGTTTTCATTGCAAAAGATAAATAAATAAATTGTTTATTCATAAAAAGGGGATAGATTTACAATGAATACCATAACAATTAAAATAGCGCACAGTTGCTAATTTGCCTGAACTAGGTTGAACCTGTGCTTCAGGCTATAAAGTGCATAAATACAATGTATTATATTGAGAATGAGTGAGTATTTAAAAGTTAGGTAAATAAAAGTAAAATAGCATGTTAGGTTAGCAGTTGTATTTGCAAACAATATGTAGGTCTTCTGTCTGTGCGTAGTAGATGAGTAAATGTTTAAGTATATTTTTTTTACAGCTATAGTAATTTAGTTTATGGACACTTAATTAGTTTTCTATTTAATATATTGTCCAGATTGTCCAGGAATGGGAATGGGCATAAGAATGTTAAAAATCTTTCTACAAAGACATGTTTTGAGGTTGCATTAGATATGCATACTAGATCATTCCGTCTCTTGTTAGGCTAGTTACGCACTAGCGGTTGGCCGCCTAGGCGGTTCATTTGAGCGGCCAGCCGCCTGGCGCGATTGAAATAGCGGTTGACCGCCGTGGCGGCCAATCGCGATGAATCCGCGTCAAGCTGTCAAACTGCTGGAAGGCGCGTTGGTCCATGAAGGAAATGGACGCCGTCGAGGTAGCTTGTGTTATCTATTACTTATTACTCACAAAAATAACGAACGAAAAATAAGAAAAGATACTGGATTCATCCTTTACTGGAAACACACAACGAATGTGGCCAGTTCGCCACTTGTTTTCACACACTGAAAAAATATGAAGATAAAACTTACGAGGTGCATTCAATAAGTACCTAGCCTCATCGCCAGAGGGCGCTGTAGTTTCAAAAGAGTTTTACCACAGTGTAGCACAATCTTTTTTAATTCTTTTTTCAAATTTTCATTCCAATCCCTTCATTTGTTTTAATTTGACAACTTATGGAAGCGAACGTGTCGCTCGGTTTTACAAAAATGGAAAAAGAGCAATATCGTTCGGTGATTCGATTCCTATTTTTGGATGGGAAAACGCGCATCGAAATCAAAGAGCGCTTGGATGCTGTGTACGGTGACTCTTCTCCATCGATGGCCACCGTCAAGAATTGGTTCAACGAGTTTGCACGTGGCCGTACGTCGGTTTTTGATGAACCACGTCCAGGTGCACCGAAAACAGCTGCTACGGAGAAAAACATTAAAAAAATCCATGATCTCGTATTGACAGATCGCCGATTGAAGGTTCGGGAGCTAGCTGAGACTGTAGGCATTTCAGAAGGAATAGTGCCTCATATTCTTCACGAGGAACTCGGCATAAGAAAGCTGTCGGCGCGATGGGTGCCGCGTTTACTCACACCAGAAAACAAGCGCAACCGTGAGACCACATCGGAGACGTGTTTGGCGCTGTTTAAGCGGAATCCAGCGGAGTTTTTGCGTCGTTTTGTGACCGTCGATGAAACCTGGATCCACTGGTACACACCAGAGACCAAGGAGCAATCAAAACAATGTATCCAGACCGGGGAACGTGCTCCAAAGAAGGCGAAAACTGTAAAATCGGCCGGAAAAGTTATGGCCACCGTTTTCTGGGATTCACAAGGTGTGATCTACATCGATTACCTCGAGAAGGGTAAAACAATTACAGGGCTTTACCATGCCGATTTATTGGGCCGATTCGACGCCGAATTAAAGAAAAAACGACCCCATCTGGCGAAGATAAAAGTGCTGTTTCACCACGACAACGCCCGGTGCGTTGCTTTGTTCTTTGTTCACACGTCTGCCGTTGCCATGGCCAAATTGGTCGAATTACGCTACAAATGGCTGCCCCATCCACCGTATTCTCCAGATTTGGCCCCTTTTTTTTTTTCTGGTGGGAAATCATCAAATGACCGCTCCCGCTCTGGGTGGAGCGGAAGCGAGTGTCAGACTCTTACTGACTAAAACCCACCCATGTTCCTTCCTTCGCCCTTTATGTTCCGGGGTAGCGGTAACCCTTTCGGACAATCCCGCTGACCCGGCAGGCTTCGGCCCTAAGGGGCCCCTCGTTATGCTGACATCTCTTTGAGGCGCGCGTGGAACACTTACGCGCCGCAAAGAGCCATTGCTCTCCGCCCGCAGGCCCGCGCCTACGGTGGCCGGTAGTCGTCACGCGACTCCCGACGCCTGGGGCATCTCCCGCGGAGATTTGGCCCCTTGTGACTTCTTTCTGTTTCCTAATCTGAAAAAATCACTCGCCGGGAATAGATATGGATCAAACGAGGAAGTCATCGCCGCCACGGAGGCCTATTTTGCAGAGTTTGACAAAAACTATTTTTCGGACGGGTTAAAAAAGTTGGAGCATCGCTGGGCTAAGTGTATCGAACTAAAAGGAGACTATGTTGAAAAATAAATTGCCACTTTTCCAAAATTTTCGTTTACTTTTTGTAGGCTAAGTATTTATTGAATGACCCTTGTATACTTAATATATCGGTGGCTCACAGCAAACTAAAGCTAAACCCATGTATGAACCGCCAGTGCGTATAAACAAGATGGCGGCCAACCGCGAAGCAGGTCGCGGCCCTACATTCACACCAATTTTGTGGCGGTTAAATGCGTACGATCACAAGCGGTTGCATATTAAAATGAAAAAGCTGCTAGCTGCGCTGTTAGCCGCCCCCGCGGGGAACAGTCCTTTGCCTGCAATGCCGACAACACCAAGGTGTTGTCGGCATTGCAGGCAAGGGGCAACTATTCAGGGGCGAATTTAAAACTACAGGCTCAGCGGTGCGTGCTGGCTCAAGTAAGGGTCGGGGCGGACACGGTTTAAGGCGTTGCGACGGGCGTCGGCGGAGAGGACGGAAGGACGGCTGTCAGGACTTATACTTTCTGAAAGTACTAGTGGCCTTACTACTCTCCTGGAGGAGGGTCGAGGCGTCGCATCGTCGGGTATGCGTCGGTCGGCGAATCCTACTTATACGGGAGGGAGTGTATCGGGCAGCCGCCGCAATCGGGGGATTGCGGTGCTTTATAGCAGTATCAAAGAAACGCTTGAAAAGGCGTTTCATGAACTATTGGACGGTGGGCATTCTGAGATCTAAGTGTAGACTCTCATTGCGACATATGTAGAAGGGGGCTCACGTGACCTTTCTGAGGAAACGCTTCTGGAGGGTCTGCATTCTATGCAGATAGTGAGGCTGAGCGTGTGCGAAGACGACGCAAGCACAGGTCATGATGAGACGGATGACCGCGGTGTAGAGGCGCAATTTGCACTTGAATGATTATTTTCTGCGGGCGCTCAGTATGAAGTGGAGCCTACTGAGAGCGAAACAGGCGCGCAAACAAGCCATCTTTATGTGCTCACTGAAAGTAAGGCGGTGGTCGAGGATAACACCTTAGTATTTAGCTTGCTTCCCCCAAGCGATCGGCTTGCCATACATAGTGATCGGACTGGTGGGGAACAGTTAATACAGACGCCAGCACATCAAGCTACTACAAACTGTCAAATTTCTTTAATAGATTTTCAACTTTATAGCTAAAGCATTAAGGTTCAAGATTGATTGGGAAAATTTGACAGATTCGGGTAGCTTGACCTGCTGGCGTCTGTACATTACAGGATTTATACGTATAGCAAATCTGTGGGACAAAAGAAGGGATGGAAGTTCAAGAGGAAGTAAATTATTTTTAGTGCACCACCCCAAGAAGTGATTTAGGACAATCACTTCTTGGGGTGGTGCACTAAAAATAAACTTGTGTGATTAATTTTGAATTTTGTAATGTTCGCATTTTTTTTAAAACATATACACAGTCTGGCCATAAACACTGTTACAATTAAAAATAAGAAAGATATGACATTTGAATTTGGAATCTGTCATTTTTATACGATTGTTCATTGAGTTTATCCAGGGCATTATCCGACTTCATTGGTGGGGTGTTAGCTATGAAGGAGTGACTGAGCCATATTTTTGTGAAAAAGGTATCAAAACATCGGCACACGTGTGTCAAGATACCATTCTTGAGAAGGTAGTTAAGCCCCTTAATAACACCATGTTCAATAACCAGGTATGGTCCTTCCAACAAGACTCGGCGCGGGTCTTATACGTTCACTTCCAACCAAGACTGCGTGGACCGCCACGCAGTCTTGGTTGGAAGTGAACGTTTCAGACTTCATCAGAGCTGAAGACTGGCCGTCGTCTAGTCCCGATCTTAATCCGCTGGATTATGATTTATGGTCAGTTTTAGAGAGTACGGCTTGCTCTAAACGCCATGATAATTTGGAGTCCCTAAAACATCCATACGATTGGCAGTGAAGAATTTTCCCATGGAAAGAGTGAGTGCTTCTATTGATAACTGGCCTCAACGTTTAAAGGACTGTATTGCAGCCAATGGAGACCACTTCGAATAAGCTTTTTATACTTTATATTGTTTTATATTTATGTATTAAACTAACACACTGTAAAAGTAATAAATATTATTTGCAATAAAAAACAATTTTTTTTCTTCGTGACAATATTTATGGCAAGATTATGTATTAGTTTGCGCACTCTTATAGCTAGGCTTTCAATAAGTTTTTTAAAAGAGTGTGTCATACATTATTACTCCCAGGTATTTTATGTTGCTCGTTTTGTGGATAAAAAGACGATTATTACACATGGTGATTGTACGGTTTCCACATTGATGGGCTTAGAGATAAGGGTTAATAATTTTAAGTTGAGTCTTAAGCATGAAGAAGTGAATATATTTTGTCTTGTTGGCATTTAATATTAGTAAATTGCTTTGAAGTCAATTGTATTAAAATCTAGTTGTGCGATTTCGAACAGCTCGCTACTGGTTTAAGCGCTAAATAATAACGTACCGTATCGTCGACATATGACATTATTTTGCCGTCTTTAATATTTAAATTACACAAGTAGTTAATACAGGGTGGCAGGGACATCGACGCGCAAACGTCGTGAAAAGGTTACACCTGATGCCATAAATTAAATTACGAAAGTCATTCATCTCGGAAATAACCGGTTAAAAAAGTTGTCATGTTTGAGTGCGCAATATATTGCAAACAACGCGATCAAAACGCTCCGCGGATGGCGCGCGCGCGCGCGCTACCTACCGCGATACTGCGCGCTGCCCTTTCGAGTTTTATTTACATTGCTGTTTTAAGTGCAACAAAGAAAAATATCATTGGGTTAGATAGAAATAATGATTTTATACAATTAAAAAACATTGCAAAAAAAAAACGTAAAAATTAAGAAGAAGCCGACGAATATTTTCAACGTAGGGGGGTTCACAATTATGTACTAAATCCATGGTAAGCGGTTGCGCGTCGATGTCCCTGCCACCCTGTATATACTAAGGAAGAGGGTGGGGCCCAGAATACTCCACTGAGGAACACCAAAACCAGTATTTTTCTGCTCATCGCTCGTAATATTATCTATTCTAACACATTGGTATGTACCGGTGGTCTAAATAGTCAGTAAAAAGTTTCAGCGACGTTCCCCTTATTCTTATGATCTCTAAATTGTTCAGGACAGAAACAAACACCGTGTCGAAGGCCGTGGCCAAATCGAGAAAGACTCCCAAGGGTCTAGTTTCCATTGCCGAGTTCTTCTGAAATATAATGAGTCCGGCTATGCACCGCATCGGCTGTCGACAGTTTGGCTCTAAAACCAAATTGCGCAGGGGATAAGATGTTGTTTTTTTCTAGGTAATTAACTAGTCTACTGTTCATAATTTTTTCTAGTAGGTATTTTTGAAATTGAGGGGAGTAAGGATATTGGCCCATAATTATTAACTACGTCTTTACTTCCAGATTTAAAGATAGGGATTACAGCTGTCTTATTTAGACAACTAGGGAAAAGATATTATAATATTAACAAAAAATGTTAACTACCTACTGAAAAAATTTCATGCTTATTATTAAATTGGCAAAATATGTTATGTTCTAAATTGTAGTTTTAGCATCTCTTTACATCGTGTTTTTATGTAAATAAATAAGTATATTATTATTTTTAAGTTCCAGCATATAGATACTAAAATGTGCTTTCCTCTTCTATTTCCAGCTCTCGCCGGTCCAGTAGGATTGCCGTGTCATCATGGAATTAGTACGAAGGTGACACAAAGTTCTTAAAAAATCAAAAACTGAACAAACTAGCAAGTTAAATTAGTTTTAATATATCTTTTCAAAATAGTGTTCATTTACATCAATACATCGCTGCATCCGATGGACCCACTGATAAAAGCACTTTGCCCACTCGTCCTTAGGGGTCTCTTCGACGGCATTTTGAAACGCACTGCTTCTTCGGCGTCCATAAAACGTTTTCTTCGAAGTTTTTCTTTTATTTTCGGAAATAAATAAAAATCGCAAGGTGCGAGGTCGCGGCAATAGAGCGGGGGACCCAGTAATTCCACGTCTGACGTCGCCAAGTAGTCGGTTGTTTGCTTGGCGGTGTGCGACGAGGCGTTGTCGTGGTGAAGGAGGATCCTACTGCGAGGTCGTTTCTCCCGAACTTTTTCCTTCCTTTTCTCTTTCGAAGACAAGTGGCAAACAATTGTTAGTGTGCCACTCTGCAGTAACTGTTTTTCGATCCTCTAAAGCAGTTGTTGCGTAATGACCTGTCCTTCCGAAGAATGAGGTCACCATCTTTTTTCCCACGCCGCGACCTCTCTTCACTTTAGTTGGCAACTCCTCGGAAGGAAACACCCAGACAGCAGACTGTCTCTTAGTTTCAGGATCATAACAATAAATCCAGCTTTCGTCACCCGTAAGTATGTCGAACACAGCATTCAGTCACCTCCGTTAAATCTTTGAATCATTTCATGGCATGATGGCACCAATCAACACGACGGAGCTTTTGGGCCTCTGTCAAATTATGAGGTATTCACTGGGCACAAAACTTCCTGACAGCTAAATGTTCACGGAGGATTTTGTGCACTTGACTCATACCGATACCTAAGCTTGTCCGAATCTGCTGCTAAGTCACTCTTTTGTCAGTCTATCATACGCCACAACGCTGATATTATCTTCAGTCGTCGCAGTAGAAGGCCGTCCCTCACGCAGATCATCGGTGAGATTAGTGCGACCACATTTAAACTCAATAAACTACCAATCATCGTGAAAGGTCAATCGAAGTCTATTATAACTTTCTTCTTGACTTAAATGACATCGAAAGTCATAAAAAATCATTGTACGAAAATTTTTTCGCGTTAAATTCATGCTGACGTGACGCAGACAATTGACAATTTGCCGTCAAATCGTAAACAAATGAAAAATGAATAAAGTACATACTTACACAATAATATTGGCAAAGAGTTCCATTTTCAAAATTTGAACTAATTTTTTTATTATATCGTTTACAAGTGGCCAGTTCTAAAAACTTTCAGTGTCGCCCTCGTATGTAATACTATAAAGCGTGCCATCTACATGCTGTTTTATATTAAATAAATATAAAATACATCGGACAATGAGTCTGCCTAGGGAGGGAAGAGGGAGTGCTCCTGTGTTACGGATGCAGTGACTCGTGATTTCAAAATGTCACGTCAACACCCAGATTTTGAAATCGCCAAGGAGTCGCCTGTGACTAAAGTCACTGCATCTACCATAACACTTAATGCCACAGTGTAACTACTCTTGTGCACTTGAGTACTTGGCTAGTTAAGTCTTCTTTGAGTAGAAATGGGCCGCCATGATCGAAGACTATTAAGATTACCTCGTTTCGTAAGGTGCAGCCTTGTTGAAGCAGCAATATTGCTCTGGCTGAACAGACATTTCTAGAATACTAATAGCACAAAAAAAAATGCATCCGTTCAATCTTTAACATAGATTGGTCTGAATCATGTAGACAAGTGTTTTAGTGTTTAAATCACCCAAGCTGCTTACCGTTCCTTGTATTTACATTTGATGCGTAAACAATAGCAGGAATGGTTTTCTATTTTCAATCGACATAGCTAGAGTAGCAATACTCTACTTTTTGGTGTCACTATCAAATCAAGTGTCACTGTCAGTGCCACTGTGTCACTCATGTCAATGTTTCTGTCAAAATTTTGTTGATAGAATCTTGGTTCCGATAGTTATTTTATAAATGATTTTTGTAAAAAAAAAAAATACTACATTACGTTTTTATTCCAAGAATAAAGGACACTGTCATGGGATTGCGGTTCAAGTGGTAAAATATAATTTGTTAAACCCAAAACGCCAGTTGTTAATTTGAACAACATACCTTATTTTGGTCTCCCTCGTTAAGTATTTACAAAAGTTACTAGGATGGCGCTTCGTTTGCAAATTGAGAAGCAAAAAAAGCAAGAAGAGATGCGTCGCTTAATGGCTGAACGGAAAAAGAAGCATATAAAGTCCACAAAAATAGATAACCCTCTTGCAAAGTATAACAACACTGGACAGCTAATGTGTATACTTTGTAACTCAGTAGTGCGGTCGGAACATGTGTGGCAAGTACACATGAATAGTAAACAACACAGAGAGAATGTTGAAAAGGCCAAACAGTTAAAGGAATTGACAAATAATTTCACTGTTGGGAAGATAAAACATAAAAGTGGGAGTCCCCTCAGTGACGCACCACCTGAAAAAAGGCTGAAAGGAATTCTGAAGAATGCTGAGACACAAATGCCTCCGGTTCCTAAAAATACTGCACCTCAAGTAATTTCATTCCATGATGAAGAAATCAAAAGGACACCTTTGACCCTATCTACGCCAGCTCTTAGTAATGAAGGTTTGTAATAACAGAATAATTTTAAAACTGTTTAGGCTATTTCTGATTGGAGCTTGTGTAAGATGCAGAAACTAAGTACTGACTGACTGGACCATTACCCAAAATTTGATGGAACACTTTGTGACAGCTGACTGTATTTACCTGCCTCTATATTTTTGCCAATTTTATCAGTGGCCTCTAAAGACACTTGAATATTATGGTCTGCCTGCACTGTATTCTGACAACATTGAGAAAATTTAATAGATATATGTATATGATGATAGATTGGAAGAAGCTTTTCCAATGACAGTATACATAAGATCATGAAAAATATTACCTGACCTTTACAAAAAACAAAACTTTCAGATGTTCCAGCACCCAGTACATCAGAAGTAGAAGGTGCACAAGGACCAGAACAGCCTATTCCAGAAGGTTTCTTTGATGATCCTATTCTGGATGCCAAGGTAACCATTCATTTTATAAAAATACCTCTGCTTTTGTAATTTTTATTTTAATTAGTTTCATGTACTATCGCCAAAATCTATATTTGACCACCATAAGGACTATTCCTGCTTGCAGCATATATTATTAGTTGACCTAAAAACGATCCTGTTTTGTTACTTACAGACACAGCTGTGATCATCATGTGCACGGGATTTTGTTTTCAAAATGGTCAGATATAGGTTTTGGCGATAGTACAACATTACCCCATTAACAGTTATACAATGACACAATAAACCTTAAACTATTGTAGCCTTATATGCTTAAAAAAAATGTTTATTTCATGTTATTCATGCATCTATGCATGAATAACATGAATTAAACATTTACATAAATATTGTTCAGTAAAATAAATGCCGTACAAAAATTGAAAATATATACCCAAAGTTATTGCCCAAATAATTGTTCAAAGGATTCATGGATGTACTCAATCATATCTAAAGCTACCATACTTCGCCCTTTAATGGCAAAAGCTTTCTCATTGCACATTCTTATCAAACGGCTTGCGGCATAGCATGACAGAGATGAAGCTAGTAAAACCTTGTCCCCACATGTCTCTATCTCAATTTTATCTTGGTTAGCTACTGTCCAGTTCATCATAATAGCAATAGCTCCTGAAAGCAAGTCCCCTTGTCCACCGCACCTTCTTCCAGAACCACCAATATTTGATTTCCACTGAACGCCAGGATCTACACTGAACACTTCATCTACTGGTCCTTTCTTAAATACAGTCACATATTTTCCCAACTGGCTCAACCCAGAAGGCCCATTTGTTTTGGCACAAAGCCTATCAAACTCTATTTTATTTGGAGTTAATATTACTGGGGACATGAATTCTTTTAATAAATGTATCTTTTCAGTAATCAAAAACAATCCATCGGCATCAATAAGTAGAGGGATCCTCTTTTCTCTTATGACCTCTATTAGTTCTGTAACTACATGGAATGTTTCTTTCTGTCTTCCTAGTCCTGGTCCTATGACTATTGCATGGAGCCTCTCAAGCCACTGTGATATCTCTGTCACAGCATTTGGAAAGTCTAATAGAGGGTGCACTATTAGCTCAGGACTGTATGATTTTATAACAGTGGCTGAATCTTTAGTACAGAATACATGACTCAAGTCTGCACCGACCTGCAAAGATAATATATCCTTAGCAATTATTTTAAGATTCTATTCTAATACACACATAACAGAAACACGAACTCTTAATGCACTTATTCCAGCAAAGTATGGTGCGCCTGTATATTCTAATGATCCTCCAATAACTCCTATTCTTCCTGCTTGACCTTTATGACTGCTAAGGTCCAAAGGTGGAATGCACGCTTTAACGTTTTTCAACATGCATGAATCTTCCATTTTATTATGTATACTACTCATGGATCTCAAATTATTTATAGAAAAGTACTTCAATATTTTTGTCGGCCAACCTTGTGACATTAACATCGATACTTGGTAACGTTGTGTGGTTGGTAAATAAACAAGTTCACGGTTCACTTGAAATCTTGGTTTTAGGATCAAAAATTAAATAAATAAGTTCCTATTTATTTCTGAACTTTAAATGTCAAAATAAATAAAAAATCAATGGTTGCGTTCGTGGTTCCACGGTTTTCCGTGCGCAACATTTGTAACATTTTTATCATAATGCCGTACACACACTTGTCAGTTTCCGACGAGTTTTGAACGAAACGAATGTGAGTTTTAGAATGTTTGCAAAAGTAAAGTCGTTTGGCGCCTATTCAGTGGGAGACAAAGTTGCGAAACATTGTAAACATGTTGCTAACAACATAGAATATTACATTTATGGTAAACCAAAGTTCAGCCAGCATCATTTGATGTTACGAGAAACGATGTTCGCAACTCAAATGTTCACTTTTCACCTTTAAAGGCTTTCCTCCACAGGCGCATTTAATCGGTCGATAATATCGGATTTTGTTATTGCGATAATGCGTCCCGACTCCTTGCCAAACAGCTGCGTTTTTATCGTCAGATATTTCGAACGTATGCGTGTATGTTACAGTACAGATTCCTCACGCGCACTACGCGTTACTACGTTATTAACGCAGGTGTGTGGAAGATCGTATGCGTCCCAATACAGTGTTACAACTCAAATTGAAATATCGCAGGACGGAGGAACGCAAGCATCCTACTTATATTGCGTCGTTATTATCGCAGCGGTGTGTAACTTCGTGGCCATCCTAATAGAAAATCTACTGAAAACAGATATCGCAATAACGCATCCCATATTACCGACCGATAGTAACGCGCCTGTGGGGAGAGCCTTAAATGTTCGCTGCTGGGCGTTTTCTTGCTATTTGCGATACTAGACTGGTAGCCTACGAAAAATAATTATTTGCGCACGCTTGTTCAAAAAATAACTTGAATTATCTTTTTCAGGTACGGAATATTGAATATAAAGACCCCATTGAAGAAGAATGGGATAAGTTCCAGAAGGAAATAAAGGAAGAAGCAACTGCATCAGCAGAAATTATTGCTGGAGAGCAGGAAGAAGCAACGGCTGAACGACAAATTGATGAAATCGATGAACAAATCAGGATTTGGTCAAAGTTAGTATAATTCTATTAAGGTGAAAGCGCTATGATAGCAAATTTCGTGGGCTACCTTGCCTAGCGCATCCCCCTTCATTGTAATTTCGTAGGGAGAAATCCTGATGACTTACATATATTTACTTTTACAGAGTGTTAGACCTTGAGTTGAAAAAGGAAGAAACTAAAAAAACAAAACAAGACATGGAAAAAATGAGTGAAGACGATCAAGGAGATTCAGATAATGAAGATGATATTGATGAATTCTTAGACTGGCGAGCGAAAAAGTCTTATACTTAAAACTCTGTTATATTATAATGTAAATTTATAGATACGGTTGGGGTTTTATTTGTACCATTCGTCGAAAATGGTGACGATCCAAACTCCAATCGAAAGAGGCTTATTCATTAGGGTTCTGCCTCTGAAATTGATTGCCAACTACCTGTCCAATAGAAAACAAATCGTTAGGCTTGATAGTTACTCAAGTTCGTAAGAGTCTGTTGAATGTGTGTACTACAGGGCATTATTTTGGGCCCCACTCTCTTTTTTATATCTATAGACGAATTATCAAGATCAATCAATAGGTACTAAAAATGGAAAAATAATTTCCTTTGCAGACGACACGGTCAATACTGTTACAGTCCCGTTACTAAATGTCTAGAAAACAATCTGTTGACACTCGACCAATCAAAAATAAAACTTTACAAATAAAAATTACTTACTACCTATATAAATAATAAATCTAAACCATTTCCTGAAGTGATCACTGTACGAGCCCACATAATTTTATCTTTCCTACCACTCATAATTGTTATTGTCTCGCTGTGGCTTCATCAGACTGGTATTTAGGGATCCAAATATATGAACAACTAAACTGGAACAATCAAATCTTAATCATATCGAAGCGTTTATGAAACTGATCGTATGTATTTAAAAAAAAACTACGATGTCTGTGACCTACGGTTGCTTACCACAACCTACTATGTATTGTACGCGCTATGCCAATCAGTTAGTACATTTCGCATATCCATTTGGGGAGAATGTGCTAAATTTACCGAAAGACACTAACTTTCCGAAAGAGCAGAACGGGCTATATTAATAACGATGCTGTTTAAAAAATAAAGTAATCCGACCGATGAACTGTACAAGCTTTAGAATTTGTTTTATTATCTCTTTCAAAGAAGCCTTAGCGCGCATGGCATACTTTTGTAGGCCCTACAATCCATCAGATATCAGTTTTTTTTTGTATGACCTACGTTTTGTAGGACGTGTGCGAACATATGATACATATAACCTCTAATGTTTCATTTAAGTCCTACAAAAAATTTATTGCAAATTGTATGCCGTTTGCGATAGTTAAGTTCTCACTCGTTTGTTACTTTACGGGTCACACGCAGCAATAGGGAATAATACCACAATGTAATACAGTATCAAATAGTACGGGCGGTATTGTGACTGTTACTGGCGGCCTTATTTATTGTAATGTCAACAGTATACTTAAGGTAATAGATTGTACATAAATAAACAAATTCCTAAAATATGCAATGGGAAGTTAGATGGAAAATAGTCTAAATAATTGTGATGCCAATTTTATCTCAAAGGCATTCAAATGTGTTTCTATCTAGCTGGCTCCCCCTGAGCTACAGCAACGAAGCCGGTGTATAATGTTAGCTTGTTGAATGAAAGAAAATTTGAATTTCGCGGGCAGATTAGTTTTTACTGACTGAACTGTAAACATTAAACGGCCCGCGAAATTCAAATTTTCTTCCATTTTTGTAATTAGCGCGTCTGGTTGAATGTAGATCAAATTATGATTCGCGGCATATTTAAGTATTTACAGAATTAATAAAAATCATCAATAAAACTCTCTCAACAAGCATTTTCAATGTATACAGGACACGTATACGGTAACAAGGCAGTAGAGGAAACGATAGAGGATGAGGACTCAGTGGCGCACGCTGGGGACAGTTTGACAGAATGAGATTGATTGTAGCGATAGTGTGTGTGAAAGTGAGAGGGTGTGTGAAGGTAGTAAATTAGAACAAAAAAAAAAACAATGAAGTTGGTGGTGTTGAGTAGGATCAGTCATGCTTCTAATAAGGCATGTGGTTCGTCAGCTCAGCAGCAAGAAGAGTACTCAAAGCGAACCCGAAAACCCGTTATCAGATTTCAGTGTACTTAAAAAAAAAATAAGGGTATCGCTAAATGATGATGCTAAAAGAATTTATATCAATTGTGGAATTGGTTGTAAAGGTAATACCTTTCATGAACCTGTTGTAATTTAAGAAGGGAGGTGTGATATATGTGTTAATAATTAGTTATAGTAGGTAGAAGCACAAAATATAATTCTGTTCTTGTTGATTGTCAAAGCGCGCCAGTCTGCGATTATACGCTGTGCTACCAAGCTGATGTCGTTTACTTTTTTCACTCCCGCTACCCACGTACAGACGCCAGCAGGTCAAGCTACCCGAAACTGTCAAATTTTCCCAATCAACCTTGAACCTCAATGCTTTGTCGATAAAGTTGAAAATCTATTAAAGAAATTTGACAGATTGTAGTAACTTGATGTGCTGGCGTCCGAACCTCCATATTCTTCTTTAGGACAATTTTTTTTATAACAAAAAAAATATCGTTGTTAGTAGGTCTATTTTAATAACATCATATACATGTTAAAAAATACAATAAAAATATTTTGAAAATTCCTCTATTCATCCAAATTATCTCAAAAGTTTACAATGGCATATGACATTAAGCGTACAAATTACAGGGAAAATATCTTTATTGAACCAAGACCCTATGGTAACTGAAATGGTCCCTGGCCAAATGTATGTGGGGAGAAATGGGGGAGAACGTGAGATTTTGACATCGCTGGCGAGTCGTCAGCGATCATAGTCACACTGCGTGTGTACCTAGCATAACATCCGGGTGCTGTGTTTAGACAGAGGCGGTGGTGATGGCGAACTAGAATACCATCGGACGCTGCTGTCAGTTGACACTAATTACGGTGGCGGTGGCGGACAGTTTGACGGTAATATTGCATGTACTACAGTCAAAATAAATGCGATTCACAAAAAACACACCTCACTTTTAGTTTACCACTCGGTACAAAAACGCAGCCCCAGGCTCAGCTCTAGTATTGATTTGAAAGTTAAAACCGGATGACATTCATCTCATTCATTCATGACATGAATGATTCGACATTTGTTTGACAGCAAGAGATAGGATTTGTTTTTTGTTTATTGTCTTCATGAAATTTTAATTCACTAATTATTAGCACTTCTCTTTATATTTCGACATTGATTAAACGTAAATTCTCAAGAAATTAACTTTTATTAAAATGGCAAGTGAAGACACTGAACAGTTTCGGCAGTTTCTAGGTCGTCTCCAGAAAGAAGAGCAAAGGCCGGCTGCACTAAATGATATCAAAAACTTACTTGCTTTCAAGCCTGCTGGTGAAGCTATCACTACAATAACAGATGTTGGAATATCTAAAATCGTTCAATGTCTCAACGTCCCAAACACGTATGTCATCCTTTTCTTGTCTTCGCCTTGTTTTGTTTACCTGCCTTTTGGACTAAGTAGATCACTTTTAAGTTGAAATTTTGCAGATCTCACGTAGACTTAACATGCGATGTCTTAAGAATATGTTTCGAGAAGTTTCAAGCTGGAGATGTGGTGAAAAATTTCACAAGTCATGTCATGTACTTGCTTCGTCATGAAAAAAGTTGTGTGAGGAGACTTGCTATTGATCAAGTCAGTAACATACTGTTATTTCTGTTTGGGAACAAACAATAAGTTAATAATGATTTTAGATAATAGTTTATGTGATGGATGATAATATTATATTTCCAGGTGCGGAAGGCGGTTTCTACTGACCCCAACTTACTGCCTGTACCACAGTACATTGATGTGTTTGTCGCTACAGCGCAACTGGTCAATGATACAGATGTGGGTGTAGCCAATGAAGCTGTTTTGATAACTTCAAACTTACCAGTTGAGGCTTATCCCAAAGTTTTAGATGAAATGCGGATTGCACTTGAGTACAGCAGCAGCAGCAAGTGTAATGTTTTTGAGGTAGTTACTTACATGGCAATTTAATAACAAAATATAATAAAAACACCTATCTTATGAGGTCCCTTTCCTTCAAATGTCTTGAATCATTGCTTGATTAGGTATATTATAGAAGAGCTTTATTTTTTCAGGTTGTTGTGAATATCTCAACAAAATCTTATGAGCTGTTTAAGCTATGTGCTGACTTGAAATACGTTGATTTCATGGTATCAGAATTGCATACAGATGATGTACTGTACCAAGTGAACATACTGGAATTATTATCGAGATTGGTAATCCAACCTCATGGCATAAATTATCTGGTGAAAAATGGAGAACTACAGAAGATTCTGGGTTATGTTACAGAGCTACAAACTAATCCACTTCGTGGATTGTTAATACCAGGTATTATTTTAATAGGCATAATATTGTGAAATTACTGTAAAAGATGTCTGAAATAATTACGTGTTGATGGCTTCAATGGACTGATCTGGTTACTGGCTGAATTTATGAAATTAAAAAGATTTTAATTTTCAGGTTACATGAAGTTCTTTGGATGTATTGCCCACAGCTACCCTAAAGAAATTTTCGAGAAACATTCTGTAGTTTTTGATACACTGTTTGAAACAATTCAATCTGGTGATAAAACCATTTTGCCAGTTGCTCTGGATACTTTAGGATTTATTGGCACAACTGTGGAAGGAAAATTATGCTTAGCTGCACTTGGTATGTATGTTACAGTTCTGCTTGTACAACCTGCAAGAGTTATCTTGTGAGATCCTCCCTGACCTCTGTGCTGTTGCCGCTCTGCCTTAGTAACGCGCGTTTACGTCATTCGAGCAAAGTCTCAAGTTAAATCTTGCGAATTGTAAATTCTCATTGATGTATAGGCATATAACATTTAAATTAACTGTATTTTTTTGTAGGCAGTAAATATACTCAAGCTGTTGATAGTGTGAGTCAGCTCATCAGGAACAGCGATACTGATATCAAGATACGCGCTTTACATTGCTTCGCTGGGTTAATGAGTATAGAAAAAGATCCAGCAGTGCGAGCCATTGGTGCAACCCCAGGGTATACCCGAATGGTTTCAACACCTGTAGACCACAGGGTCACATTAATGACGCGCGAATGGTTCAGGACATTGGATTCTAATCCTATGGAAACTTTATTTGAGATCTGCAAAAATCCATTTCCCGATATAAAACAAGCTGCATTTGTACTATTGGATGCTGTTTGTCAACACCAATGGGGTGAAGAAATGGTAGCTCGAGCTGCAGGTAATTTATTTAATTAACCTAAGCCATTATATTTATGTAGGTATTATTATTAGTTAGAAAATCAGCTGGAATCAATGATGTGGAGGGAAATCTCCTACTACTAGTCCTAGTATCTACTACTAATGTACTTGTCTACTGATTCCTGATGATGAAAATAAGTGCAAGTATTTTTATCTTTTTATTCATGGGGATGAATAATTTGAAATGAAACCATTTGTTTTTCAAAGTTAAATCAAAGTTTTATTTTACTTATGAATTTTAAATAAATTGTGCGAGTGCAAATTCATTAATAAAAAATCAATCTCAATCTTTTTAAATAAATTAATCTTATTCCTACTTTGCAGGTTTTATTGAGTTCCTACTGGATCGGTCAACAGTTTACACGAAAGAAACCAATGAAGCGAAGTATGACATTATCAAAAGGTTGGCTCATTCACCTGCATTTGATACTGTGATTGTTGGGAGACTTCATACTTATGTTGAACAAGGTCCATTTTATTCTGAAAGTCAGTTGGAGGTGGCAATGGAAGAAGGAGACTGAATAATGCAGTTAATATGTTATTTGGGGGTAAATACGAGACTTTTATTTTAACAATTTCAATACACTTTATAGGCTAATAGACATTCATAACAGTGATTCATGGCAATATTTTTTTTCATAAAGGGGACGACAAAGGAATTGTGGAAAGAGACTGCAAAATAGTGGTTCATATTTGGCACTTGAGTGTTATGACATTGTTAAAATAACAACCCTACATTAATTGTGGTATATTTGTTGAATTTAAACAATAGATGTGTTTTGGTTTCAAAAATTAATGTCTATTTAGAATTTTGTTCTGATTAAAAATATTAAAAATTATCTCCTTCTTTTATTTTTCGTTGATGTGTCTGTCTGCACAGATTTCCTTTTAGTTGCCTTTTTTTTGCTGCCACCGCCATATTTAGCAGCTAAGTCATCAATGAAGGAGTCTATTTGTTGAGCCCTCGATTGTTGTTTTTGTTTGATCATCAGTTCTAGGCTGTTAGGGCCTAAAAAAACAAAAATAATGAATACTTGCAAACGTTAAAACATATTGTGTTAGTATTCCACATAAACATGCCTGTATTCCCCGAAGGGTTAGACAGACTTGTACTTTTAGTACATCCACATTTCACCAGTTATGTTTTAAGTTCCATGTAATCTAAACTCACAACCTCGTGCTCAGCAGTAGTACTTGCAACCAATGAAGCAGTCAATATTTTATTAAAATGTCAAACAAAAATTTTCTAGAAAGAAAAATAAATAAATTGTCAACCTGAATCCATTTCTAACTCCTTTTGCATTTCTTCAGCTAGTTTAGCTTCCCGTTTCTCTTTAGCGATTCTTCTGAGTCTCTTTTTAGCTGGCTCATTAGTAAATATTTTGTATTCTGGTACTTCTCCATTCTTTATCATTTCCTAAAATGCAATTATCCATGAATAATTTTGTATATTGAGGACTCTTTGTTTAAATAAAATATTAAAAGTTTTATTTAAATTAATAACTGTTTTAAATTAGTCTCTTACAATATTATTGATAGAATACATAATATCATCACATAATGGAATGTTGAAAACAAACTACCAAAGTACCAATGACAAAATTAAGTGCTAAGCTTTGATTTAATATTATCTTTTAAAACTATTTAATGAACTAAAATTAATAGTAACACAGTTTGCAAAGAAGTTACTAAACTGCTTATGGTTAACAGTAATTAAACAGTTATTTTAAAAGAAAAATTGCATCTTTACATTGAGAAGCTCCCTAATTCTTGGTTCTTGGTCAGTCCTGGCAAATTGTACATGGTCCACAATGTAATTCATGTCACCTTTAGCAGTTAAATAAACTTGCTTGATGTCCTCTTTTTCCACTGCTGAGCCTGTGAAATGATAAGTTTGATACCCATACACAGTAGATGGTTTGAATATATATACTTTTCTTTAATTACATATCATAACATGATGCCTGTATTCACCAAAAGGTTAGGCAGAGGTGTAGCTATAGTTCACCCACATAGGCTCGCCCCCTATAACATATAATAGGTTGCGAGCCTATTTCCATCAACACAAGCCCAGGGAATCCAATTTCGGGTATGTTTAATACTTCTTCTTGTGTTGACGGTACTGTTACTAGTTTTTTTTTTTTTTTTTTAATAGTTTGAGCCTGCCTATCTTTATTACTTACCAACATATTCTTTTTCATACGCCCTGATGTCTTCATCAGTGATTTTTTTAAACAAGACCCTCCAGTATCCTGACCAGTCTCTGTCAATGATAACATTAAAGTCTTCATCATCTACACATTTGGTCTCATCATATAGGGTCCTTTTGTCTTTGTCAGTGAGAATGGCGTGGATACTGCCCAGAACTTTAAATTTCTCAGTTGCTTCAAGTTTTTCATCTTCTTCTACTCTATCTGGATGTACTTTCAGTGACAAGCGGTGATAGGCCTTTTTTACTGCAATTGAAAGTGATATTTATTATTATTTTATCTTCTTCCAATTTAAACATGTGATAACAATAGTAATTTATCGAAAATGTATTTTTTTATTATAAAATTTTTTTTGGGATGTCAGGAGTACTATAATTATATTAATAAGCGCTTTTGTATAGCCTGCCATAACAGCAGCAGACAGCAAAATGTCATAAAAAATTCAAATTCAAAAAAGGCTTCGAAAATGCTTCATGAACAAACTGGTTTATTAAACTAGTTTAATTTGTAGTAAGTGAAGTTGTCCCAGTGAAAGTTTGGTAGCAGTTAGAGCTCCATTTATTGCACCAATAACTTTGAATATTATTTGCATAGGAAGAACTTCGACAATCCTTATGTACGCTTACCTTCTTTGTCTGAGGCAGTTTCAGGAATTTGTAAAACTTCATAGAGGTTCGAGCATTGGAAATATTTTTCACACAATTCTAGGAGACCCATATTGCGTTTTAAAAAGGTGAGATGAGAGGAAAGCAAGTGTTCGATTCGAATTTCTGAATGAATATCGTTAATCAACCAACAAACGCGCCAATTTAACCGGTAAGTAAACCGAATAAGTCAAGTCAATGTCAATGCCAAGCCAAAACACATGCCAAAATGACGTTTGTTGCTGTGTTGCCAGATCTGAGAATGTTCCATGCTTATAATAATACTATCTACAGCTCCATGCATGGAAATAAGAAGTACGGTCCGACACGGACCTTAATGAACGTGCCAAAAGTTAAATGCTTTAAGGCCGAAATAGAGAACTAACATGTGTACCGAGTTTGACATCTTCCTTCCAGCGCCGATATTACCGTTGTTAGGGGTACCCATGGTTCCATGATATTTAAACAGTATTATTTTGATCAGAGCTTAGAAAAGTTATGTTCACCTTAATCTCTGGTTACACGCAGCAGTTTGTACGCGCAAACATTCTGCTGCGTGTGATCATCATCATCAGCCTACTGCAACTCCGTCCACTGATGGACATAAGCTTGTTCTATTGCACGCCATTCAACTCGATTTTCGGCAACTCTCACCTCTGAGTTTTAGTGGATATACTGTCAGTGTCATTCCGACAGGAGTCCCACATCGTCCACCGCGCGCGGGGCTGCGATGCTGCATATCTTAGCGATTAAAAAAAAAAGGCGATCTTGCCGGCCAGTGAAAATCGCTATAACGAAAGATTACGCGACCCAAAACAATTTTTTTTTTTTTTTGGCAACTGAGCCTTGTCGACTGTTCTGCCAGTGTCAAACCCGAAACAATTATTCCGCGTTCTTTAGAGAGATTCATGTCTCGTTGACGTGTATTTTGTATCTATTTACTTCACAAATTTAATGTCAAAGTAGAATTGACATTTGCCGCCATCTGCTAACATTTTAGCTTTAAAATTTTAACTTCCGATAGGGTAATGACTATTCTATTCTATTCTAATGACTGATTGGTCAGACAGGGGCTAGTCCTTCCGTAATTTTAGGTAACCAGTCCACTTTAGCCACCCAAATCCTTAGTCCAATACCTTTGTTTCCATATCATATACCATACAAAAAAATATCGGTTATTATACGGCTCTAAAGTTATTCTCTACATAGCTACAGTATTAGAAGTATCATAGCTAAGTCATAACAGCCGCATGGGTCAATCGATCAGGTTTTTCTAGGCGCTTGCCGCGGTCGGTCCATGGATGGGTGACCAACATCTTAACGTGACTGGGTTGTGGGGGTAAGATAGGCAGTCGGTCCGTGTAAAATAGTAGTATTCAGCTGCATCCGGTTAGACTGGAAGCCGACCAAAACATAGTTGGGAAAGGGCTAGACAGATCATACAGCACTAGTATTAACTGATTTAAATACGTAAATAAGCAGAATGTTTAATTATTTTTTTATATTTAGTTTGATGTACAGAATGCGTAGATAACGAATATGTAAATATGTAGTGGGTCTTTTAACATCCTGTATATCGAAAAATACAACAAAAATGAAGAGAAGCACAGCTCCAAGCTGTTGTTTTAAGCCGGTGCGTACGTCATTACATCACTCTTCTTAAACCCGTATCAAATAATGTATGTAAAAGTGATTTTTCGAACTCGTGTAACTTGACGGGGAATGGCCTTATATGATTTGTTTCCATTGTAAAAATAAAGGAAAAACGTATTGTAGGAAAGTTATCTCAGGGTGTGTGTTGGGTCTATTTAAATTAATGGAACGCATGTTTAACAGTAAAAGTATAATATCAATATTTGTAGTAAAACACAGTGAAAGGCACAAAGTGGATAAAATGGGGTAAATATAAAAACAATCCAAACTATTACAGAGCGGGTCGCGATCATGACGTACGGTCTCGCGATTCTTCGTCAACTGTCGGTTAGCGCGGAAGCGCGGGCGAGGGTGTATGCTCCCCGTTGCCGCGCATAAGGGCACGTTCACACACATCCGATAAAGGCCGTGTTACAGTATTCTTTTGGAATATAGTTTTTTTTAGCTCAAACATGTATGGACGGTGAATGTTCTCCTTTTTCGAACATATGCAGCAATGGATTTGCAATATCGTCCAAAATGGTTCAGGGGGCTTACCACCAGCTCTTATAGCAGGGCAGAAGTTGTACTGCACTGCTTTTTTGTACTTACTCATAGAACAAAAAAGCAGTGCAGTTCAACTTATGCCCTGCTATAAGAGCAGGTGGTAAGACCCCAGATTATGATTGATAGTGTGTTACGCAATTAGGTCGCTGTTAGCGCGCGCTGGGTTGGTAGCATAGCAGTCCAGCAGTGTTGATGGTATGACTCGACATTCTTTCACTTCTAATTGATGGCAGGCACAGTCGTGCTAAAGCAGCTCTCTCGTGGCCTTTGCTCGTGGCAGTTAGTACAACTACTACGTCTCCTCAATCTTCGCGACCCATCAACTAGGTGCAGGTAGCACTATGATGTGTAGGGGGGCAGTATTTCATTCCCGTTACTCTTTCTTGTAGGTATTATAAAAGCATATCTTTAGTCAGTCTCTTGTAAGACTTTTTGAACTAGAAAAGCTATAGTAGGTACCTACCTAGATGTCTTGCCACCCACTACCTAGTATTTGGTATAAATAAAATGTGTGCGGGCGGCGGTCCCCCGGAACATCAGGAACTTACACAATACTCGCACGCACGTATGTTCGTGCGAATGTGTGTACACTCGTACATAATAGAAACAGACAAAGAGAGAGAAAAGTCGCATGGAGGGGGCATAACCCTTTTTCCTTACGTGACGATTTCAACTAGTCAACTCCTACAGCAAGCCGCGTTAAGGAACTTCGTTCCAAATGATATGAGCTGTGAGGCTGTGTAGTGGGTTGTAAGATATACAACCTTTACAGGTCGTAACTGTATATATTTCTTTTGTTTAACAATAAAATCTCTGGCATTTTGACAGCTAGCCAAGTTTTATCAGAATTTGATATTTATTGAATCTGATACATTAATTTATATTTCTTTGCATTATTTACATGGATACTATTCAACTTGCTTCCGGTGATAATACAAATGCTTTATCTCCAAGGGATGTGCCTGGCATGAAACAAGATCAGGAAGAAGATGCTATGCCCAGATGTGAAGGTCAGGAGACAGAAACTGTTAGTAAAGAAGAGGGACAGGTTGAAGTTACGCCACAGATGATTGAAGATAATGAGGCTAAAATGAAGGAAAGAATAGCTAAATGTAAAAATATAATTGAGTCATTGAAGATTGAACTTATTGAAGAAAAAGCAAAATTGGAAAAGCAAAGCAAAAATTCTCTACGTGGCCCTGAGTCTTCCTCGAGATCCACAACTAGTAATTATCAGTGCGTTTCCACATCGGTGGAAAACATTTCATATACCACCAACATGTATAGCGAGTGTGTAGACAACAAGCTTAACTGTGATGAAAACTTAATGGAATATGAAAAACAACTAAAAAAATATCAGACCACTCTCAATCTTGCACAAGTTGAAAAGAAAAATGCGATTAGAAAACAAATGTTAGCTAAAGCTTATCGACTGAAGCTATTAGAAGTAGAAAACCAATGCAATATTGAACTGCTAAGGGTCAAGCAAAGTTTACAATGTTTGGAACCATTACAAATTATCGCAAATAAGTGGAAAACTAATATTGTTGAAATGTATGACATAAACAGCTTTGAGCTGATACCTAGATATCCAGAACTTAACGCTAATTCAAGTAGTGAGATTTCCTCTTATGAACTGGAATTAAAAGCGGCCACAGAACGAATTGAAATTGCTCCTCAAGACGAATCTCCATTATTGGATTGAAAAACAAAAATATGAGCTATTTTTGCGAGATTTTATATATTTTTTGAAGGGTGTCCCAATCTTCGTCCCAATCGACATTTACATTTCTGTTTGAAATTAAAATGTAAAATAAAAACATAAATAAACTTTTTACACTTTAAATATTTTTACACGAAATGTACAAAAATGTGAAGAAAAATTCGCGTAATAAAGCAATATTTTTGGGTACCTACCAAACATCTTTCTTGCTTCTGAACAGCGGCGATCATCGGGATGATCGAGCCTTCAAACTACGGAGTAACGATGGCTGGAAGCCATCACGAGTGTTATACTTAGGTATTTTTATTAATCTTATCTCGATTCTGGGCAGGGCACATTGCTCGCAGAACGGATGGCCGATGGGGCCGAAAAGTTCTGGAGTGGCGACCGCGAACCGGAAGACGTTGCGTTGGAAGGCCTCCCACTAGGTGGACCGATGACCTGGTGAAGGTTGCGGGAATCCGCTGGATGCGAGTCGCACGGGACCGGTCAATGTGGCGACACTTGGGGGAGGCCTATGTCCAGCAGTGGACGTCTATCGGCTGAAATGATGATGATGATGATCTCGATTCTCGATCGTATGCACAAGTCAAGCAATAATAAACTATAAAACTTCCAATCTACTGACTAATTTGTTACATGATGCTATCTCTTAATCCATCCACCTCGGAAACTTCCTCCTTAGCAAGTCATTCTATTCGGTGTTTAGGCTGCCTTTCCACCAGAAATATGCTAAGCTGCGTAGCGATGGACGTGTATGATTTCAACCATAGATATAACATTTCTATGATTTCAACCATTAGGAACGTTTGCTTATCACAACGTAGCTTGGCTAAAGATGTGCAGACCTGGCGAATGCGCCGCTCGCGACCCGCTTGCGAACTGGACAGGTCTGGACACATCTTTAGCTCTGGTGGTAAAGGTTTTAACTAAGCTAAGTTTTTAGCACACGCAAAACGCATGATCTATTGGTCGCATGAGCAAGTCTTACCCGCTCCGCTACACCACTTAGCTCTAGTGGAAATAGATAGTTTCGCAGTTAAGCTTCACTGCTTAGCTACGTCACACATCATATCAGGTGGAAAAGCAGCCTTATCCATAAACAAACCTAAACACATAACTAAGGTTCCTAACTATTCATAAAAACAGCTTAACATCATAATTTATACAAAAATATTTACGAATAACAAAAATATATACCTCATGGTTTGAAAATTTGCGCAGCGGCAATCAAATCAATTACCAAAAATGGGTGTGAAACTCTGATTTCAATAAATCAAAAGCCGAGGAGGACCTCCACAGTGGACCACACACATCGAGGCACGCGCTTCGAATGCTGCTGACTTTTTATTCTCGCCGCTTGGGACTCGATCGTGTTCACTCGGCGCTGCTCGGCACCCGGTCGGCAAGCTCCCGCACTGACAACACACACGTCTGCCTGCGCCCGCGCCCGTTCAGTTAGGAACTTGAACTTTATTTTAATAAGATTCCAATTTGTCAATTAGAGGGCATCGCATGAACCAAACAGGTTTGACTCCTTTACACCTTGTATCTTTATGAGTTTCATTTAAAAAGTGCTTTTGAATACCTAACTTGTTGAAGTGGATACAATGCTAAGATTAACAGATTTTTTATCCTACAAGTATAACTTCTTTGGTTACCAAATATTGACTATAGGGACTTTGAAAGTGTTTATTTTTTGACATGCAAAAAAGTAGACAGTCCTTGAATGTTGTAGATTTTTTGGCTTAAGAAAATGATGACTTTTTTTAAAGAAAGTGTTTGCTGTAAGGTGGTTTGATTTGTATTCGACAAAATATAACCATGTTGATTGTTAACCAAATAACCGCATGCTCAAACTAGGTGAGCTATAGGCATTCCATATCGATCCTGCTGAAGACAGAAAATATATGGTATAGGAATGGAGAATCGAAATTTTTGGTCTAATAATTTATCGGTAAGCATTGATCTCATGTCTAATGAATTATTCTCAAAAAAAAATAACATTAGTTTCATGAATAAAATATACACCTGTAATATGCACCCTGAAATCATAAATGTACCTTTTTTTATTAAAGAAGTTCTTGGTTTTGATGGGCATTTTATTGATAAGCATAATCGTAACTTCACATATATTGCTAATATAATTCAATTGTTTTATGAATTTATAACCTTTTTGGGAGCAGTGGTGGCCCAGTGGTAATGACCCGACAGACTTACGAGTTGTAGGTCGTGAGTTCGAACCCAGGCAGGCACTTTACTTTGTGTAAATTATTTCATCACCATTGCTCTCAAAACGGCGAAGGAAAACATCGTGAGGAAACCGGCATGTTCTAGAACCACAAATTCGAAGACATGCGACATCCTCCAACCCGCACTGGGCCCGCGTGGTGGATTATGGCCCACTCCCTCTCACAGAGAGGAGGCCTGTGTTCCAGCAGTGGGAACATTATAGGCTGATTATGTATGTTGGTTGTTGATGATAACCTTGTAAAGCCCTTGTAGTGTTGGTCAATTATCTTACGATTTTATATATATTTTTTTAAAATTTCTTTAAATTGTTTCTTTGCTTACGTATAGTAAGGTACGGTATTAGGCTTTAATTATTATTATATTTTAATGTAAACTATAAAACAAAGGAAAATGAAATCAATATACCAACTTACTTAATGTGTTAAAAATCAGACATTAACTACGCTCCGGTAGCTACGCGTCGGCGATACGAAAGTATGCAAAGTATTTTGGCCAAGCAAGTTTTCGATTCTGCATCTCTGCAACCTTTAAACTTTGATGTTTTTTTTCGACGAAGTCTGGAATTTAAGCGAATCCCATGTCTCTGAAAAGATATCTTAAGTATTTTAATCCATTTCTGACTAATTGCATACAGTATTTAAATAAATAAGAAGGTTTGAAGTGGAAAAGAGGGTATTAGTCATCAGGTATCCTTTTTAATATGCAGTGCTGGCTGCGTTCACAGGAAACCTTGTTTGTTGTCGGAGTAGGGAGATATCTCACTTCATCCGCGGCGCTGGTCGACACGGCACCTGTCTATGTATACGAGCTCGAGAGTTTTATGGAAGAGTAAACAATTTAAAACACTACACGCTGGGCGTATTGGTCCAGCACTCTCCTCCATTAGCCTTACCCGACACCTCGCGTCGCCGGTCCTTTGACGAAAATGATGTTTGTTCACAAGCACAGTGACGAAGGTGCGGGCGCGACACTCGTTCGCCACTTGGTACAGTTTGCTTTAGCTGCCTTACAGAGGACGGTAATCGGCTTGTCGATCTTGTTTAGTTATGTATGTGTGGGTAAGTACATGTTTTTTGATAATAACGTTTTCTTGGATTGATTCTGGACTGTTTCTTTTTTTTCAGTGGAAATTTTGGCAGTTATTGCAAAAGGGATTTAAATAAAGGATTTGAGAGTATTAAATCTTGTTATGGTAGGTACTCCTACCTACCGCTGAAACTTCTTCTTCTTCGTGTAGCTGGCACGTATTTTAAATCTGTGTTTTAAATCTTGTTTTCTCAAAACTTTGTCAAATCCACGGCGTTGTCGGTGATAGCGGAGGTCAATTTCACTGCATGTTTTGGGACACAGAGGGCAGGATAGGAGGTGGAACATGGTTTGTGACATAGCTCCACAATCACACCCTAGTGCCGTTCCGTCAAGGTAGCCTCACTTTACCAGGTTGGACTTATATCTTCCCACTTGTTTCCGGAGACGGTTCAAAGACTTCCAAGTGGACCACGGAAGGTACAAGGTAGGTACACCCTGCAGGGAGATGCTTCTTTGGTGGTAGGTAATAAGTAGGAGGGGGAAGAGTATCTTGCCACAGTTTGCATAGGGCGTCGGCCGGATTTCCTGACAGAGAAACAGATAACTGTTTTAGTAATACTACAAAACTAAAGGCATAATACCTATGTCTACTTACCGTATAAAATAAACGTTCCGTAGCCATCTTCGATAACCTTGAAAACATCTATTGACTCTGTCACCCTCTAGTTTTTGTTCCCTAACAACAACGGCATATATCTTTTAAAGTTTTTCAAAACGCCTTAAATGGTTTTAAAATATATATTTCTAATGCAAAAGCATGGAGTATGTTTACTTTTTAAAATTCCTGTCGAACGCAGATCCGTTTGGAGTTATGAATGAGTGGTTAAAATTATGGCTGTTACAATAACATTCCTTGGTTATTGGGTCAGTTTATTGTATGCGAACGTTAGCATTGTGTTGGAAGTCTCCGCTATCAGCTCTGGCGCCAGAATTAGTGCAGGTGTTAACAGTCATTACACAATTTGTACCTCTTTGTTGTGGTCACTTCCTGCCCACCCTTATTGACTAGTTTTTTTTTTATTTTTCCTATCTACATCAGTAGTTAAACGTGACTCAGGCCGTTAATAATTAAATTTTAATCTGGGTTAAGATTTCGGTGTAAATATCACAACAAAAAAAAATACTGTACCTTTCATTTTGACCGTTGGGTATTGCACTTTTCTGTTAAACAGTAAATGTTTTTTTTGATAACCCACTAAAAAGATAATTGGTGCAGACTGGGAAAAAGTTGACGTCATCGGCTATTTTCTGAGGTAGAAGGAAGTATACAAGGATATCACTTATCGTCACCTATCTTATCAGTGTTCGCAGCGCAAATCTTTGTGCATGAGGTGCGAGCACGTTGCCTTCGCACCCTTTTTGTTAAAAGTTTCTCATGGCTCTTTTCTGGGTAAGATCGATAAGGATGTGTGAATGGCTGTTGTCATTCCTGTTTTAAAGTTTGCTCATTTTTGGGTTTATTAATCGATTCCTCTCGCTGAGCGGAGGCCTGTGTCCCAACTCCCAGCAGTGGGAACATTATAGGCTGATTATGATGAGTCGATTCGTATGAATTTACTCGCCCGAAACGGGTGAATCGAAACTTTTAAATAATATTTTTTTTTCTATAGGCGATTCGCACGAAGTTAATTTATTTGTGGGCGAATTGACAGCTCCAGAAATATGTATTAGGTAATTGGCACATTTTGAATTTTATGCAATGATGAATAAAGGATACTAGCGCACAAAAGTGATAAGAGCTAAATATTATAAAACGTGTATATACATTTTTCTTAAATTCAACATACAATTCAAAATCTGCCTGATGAAAAAATCATATTATTTAAAAGTGTCGGGCGAGTAAATTCGTGCCTTCGACTAATAAGCCCATTTTTGTGAACCATGCTAAACATTAGGCACTTTCTAAACGGTTGAAAATATATGTCTAAATATACCTCTCCTAGGAGCAAACGTAAAAGAATAAAAATAAAGGACCCACTTGTCACGGAATGCTTTAGTTATCAAGGATTAGTTATCAAGCTTAATGCTCAGTAAAAATATTTTCCTTGTTGTGTAAGCGATAAAGCAAAACAAGCAGGGTGTCAACCAAACGAATCTTGTGCTTTACATATGACTTACGGGCTGATTATGCAGATTATGCATTTTATTACGCAAATGTAGTGCTGTTGCTTACGAATTGCCCCAAATAGAAGCTTTGTCGTTTGCATTTACGAGTACATAAGCAAAAACTTCCTTTTCTTCAGTTCTTCATTTTTGCTTTTTACGGGAGCGGGGGTTTATTTTCGCTGAAATTAACGAGTATCTTTGTTTCTTTTTTTTTTATTTTTTTTATTTTTAAAGAGGCATATAATATAGCTGAAGATTTTGTTTGAATGCGCAAAAAAAAAAAAACAATTTCGGCTGGTAGTTCCAGAGCTACCAGCCGAAATTGTTTTTTTTTTGCATTGATAGCTCAATTCTTGAGAAAGGCTGGCTCTATAGCCAGCTTTTCTCAAGAACAGCCTATGCTACTAAACATTATTATAGCCTATGCTATTTTACATTATGCTAGGATCCTTAGGAGCCAAAGCAAAAAGAAGAAAAGTCGCAAAGAACGCTAAACGAAAACGAAGTAATATAGCGCGGGCTAGCGATGCGATGCGACGGGGGGGAAACAAGAAGTGTCACGCAGACCAAGTCGCGGGCAGAAGCTAGTCTTTGATATAGCGGCATATAGGTACCTACTTAAAAAATAACCATGCCTCCATGTAAAATACTGGTATTCAGCGGCACCCGGTTAGACTGGAAGCCGACCCCAACATAGTTGGGAAAAGGCTAGGCAGATGAGGTTCTACTTACTTTATAACTCTTTACTCTTTGCTCTAGCTATTATGTACTCATGCATAACTGATATTTTTTTTATAAATACCACGACAGGTATGGGGATTTACCTTTAGGTTTAGACTTTGTTTAACAAGTTTAATAGACTGCAATTCAAAGGTAAATTCTCGTTTTGTGTAGCATGTGCTTATGGAACGCGAAAGTGCCAAACTTGGGCCGGCCAACCGAAGATAGACTTTGAAACAAGTTACTCAAGTAGTACCTTTTAGTAGGTATTCGGACTCGTCTTGTTTTAGTGTTTTTCATGAAAAACGTGGTACCTATGAGAAAAGTGAAAATAGAAGACGACTTTTTTTCGAAAGTCTATCGCAATTATGATTATGATACTACTTTCAGCTTCTGCCCGCGACTTCGTCCTTGTGAAATTTCTTGTTTAAAGAGGGAAGCACCAGGGCATCTCGCGAAATTACAATATTCTTAAGTTTTTTGTAATTTTCAGGTCAGTGTCGTCAGGTTGTATGTTGAACAAAATATGATTCGCGACCGTTACAAGTATATGTATTTACAGAATTATAATCGTTACCATCGATTATAATTACAACCCTCTAAAATATTTTATGGAACCTAAAGACCAACCATTTCTAGTGTGATTGTTAAGTATCTATAATATTAATGACATGCCGAACCTCAAATAACTCCCGTGTACAGACGCCAGCACATCAAGCTACTACAATCTGTCAAATTTCTTTAATAGATTTTCAACTTTATTAATAAAACATTAAGGTTCAAGGTTGATTGGGAAAATTTGACAGTTTCGGGTAGCTTGACCTGTTGGCGTCTGTACCTTTCCTAAAAAAAATATTGAACACTTTAAATGAAAAATGAATGCGTTCATATAAGCCTATTGAATGAGTATTTCATTAAATATTTATTCCTCAAGAAGGGCTATCAAATGCATAAAGATTTTTTCAAATCCCATTGGTAATTCCAGAGATAGCGTGATCAAACAAACGAAGTCTTTATTATAATAGTGTGGATCTATTCCCATGCCGATTTCGGCTACGGTGACCATTTTTGACGGCTATGCTATGGGTTACGAGCGTGTGCTCTTACTGCGATTATTCATTGGACGTAGGTATCCGAAGGCCAAGTCCCGTAAGTAAAAACGTTCAAAATCTACTCACAATCTCATCTAATCAATGTCAAAAACTTGTCAAAAATGTAGGGAAATTAGAGGTAATTTTGACAGATTGAGACTGAGATCAGACTGTGAACGTTCTTAAAATAATAAGAGAATTGCCCCTCTGTTCTATTACAGCTCTGACTCAACGTTGACAAACAATTAATCTTTGATCAATGGGGTTGAGCTAATATGAGACTATGATACTGATATCCCATTGAGTTAATGAGGCTGCTATAAAGAGATGTGCGTAATCCTTTGTTGGTATCGTCTTACTGATTATGTTTCAGTTAAAATTAGACTGGGTAATGTACCTATGTAGGTAAGCATAACTTTAGATATTTGATACTTGAAATGTTGAGATTTATAGAAGACTAGAGGTTTCACCGTTTCTTGAATTATTTATACCATTTACTTCGATCCTGTGCTATTCGCACTGTCCAAGTTTCGACCAGATATTTAAAAAACTCACAACACTTATAGGTACATCGCATTACATAAGGTCATCAATAGAAATGTTAATTGAAATTCAATGAATTTCCTGTAAAAGTAGGTCACAAATAGGTAAACCATAACGATAATTAACTCATGTTTTTTTGACATATTTTGTTAACCACAATGGCCATCTACCTATATGGCGTTTCTAAACACTCTTATTCACATAAATCACAAATTACTGAGTAATCGTTACTAAATGGAAAATCCATGCTTACGTACACCATGTCTATTATCACCTTTTTATTATTCATACACAGTTTACGAATTATGGTAGGTAAGGAGGACAAGTAGAGCAATTTATAGAACACACAAATGTCATCTTAGGTACCATATATGATGATGAATGAACATGTATATTTGTAGCCTCGTGATCCGCGGTTTCTTCCATGTTTCCAGTTAGATCTCCATGTCTTATGACGTTGGTTCGGATGTGGAGACAAAGGGTCATTAGCTGCTCAATAAGTGGTTTGTGAAACCGCAGAGGCTATTCAAATACAAATCAACACTGGCCTGTTCTAGATCACACTTTGATCTGAGAACACAATCTGCGTTTGACTAGGCTAAGCTTACTCTATGATGCATTGCTTATTCAGAGTGACAGATGTTTCAACATTCGCGCTAATAATATTAAGAATCGAAATTGCGAAGATGTTTGGACCTACTCTAAACGTCGAGAGTATTTTTTGTAAGAAAGTGAAGCGCATATTTCCTTTGTGATTGTCAAACTGATTTTTTTGGGCAAATGTTCAGAACGGCAAACCACTATAAGTATTTCTGTCCCGAAGTTATGAATTCCTGCATAATAGGACTGCCAGTTCACCTGAGAAATTATATAAGTTGAAATAAATATAAACTTATGGGGTTAGAATGTGACATGTGTAAATTGTGTAAAAATATGTCAATTCTATTTAATTCGCAACTGATCGAGCTTCAAGTTTTTCGCTAGCCTGTTAGACCTATGGACACCTGTATGCGTATCCAGTCTGTCATTGTATTCCACATCAAATTCTTCTTGATAATTTCATAATTTTTCAGCTGTACAGTAAAACATGAAAGCGAATATTTCGTGCATTCTGTTATTTATTATATTACCTTCAGTTTTTAACAAAAATTATTTCTTACATCTCCTCCTCTAATAATTAACGGGTAGTTGCAAAAATTTTATGATATCAATATTTTTTATGCAATTGGGATAGTGACAATAGGTCGGTAAGTGACAATCAGTTTTCCCGACGCGGATGAAACGAAAGCGAGATGTGAATGCAACGCGCTGCGGGTAGCCGCGCGGCGGTGCGCGGCGTTCGGTGGTGGTGCGGCTGGGCGGTACGCAAGGGATGCAGGCCGGGCTCGGTGGTGCACGGCGATCGGACCGGGCTGCGGCAGCCGGCTCTCAGTGTCGCTCAGATCGCGGCGCGCGTTGGTCGTGCGTCGAGCGCGTGTGGAGTGATGTCTGCGAGATGAGGCTGTCGCTGGTGCTACTGTGGCTGGGCGCGGCGGCGGCATGCGGCCCGAGCCGCGGCTACACCCGCCGTCAGGGCGCACGCCGCATCACACCCCTGGTCTTCGGCCAGCACGACCCTAACATTAGTGAGAACAAGAACACAGCCAGTGGACCTCCTGAGGGTCGCATCACCAGAGACGACGATAGGTTCAAAGACTTAGTGCCGAATTATAATCCAGACATCGACTTTAGGGATGATGAGGGTACCGGTGCCGATCGCCTTATGACACAGGTGAGTTTTCACAATTTCCCATGAATTTTCTTCTTGTTCTGAATTAACACTAAACTTCTGAGCCGACGGACAAGTGCAGCGAATGAACTTCAGTTTCGAATGTTTAATGGGCAGTGCAATAGTATGCTGGCCCGTTATAATCGTTGGAAGTTGTCTTGCAAAACAATGGATTTCATGAAGTGTCCGCTGTTTTCAAAACAGCTCCTTAGTGCGCGGGCAGGGACAATCGGCGATGTAAACATTACGCGCGTGGAACAATGGGAACAAATTGCGGGCGTTACGGTAGCTTCATAGCGAGTGTTCCGATTGTAGCTCTGCAATTACAAAGGCTTTGTCAACAAATATTTTGACTCTGTGACTAATGGATGAATGATGAATTCTTTACAATTTTGATGCCAGTTTCGGTGAATATATGGCCGTCATAAAATTTGGTGTCGAAGGCATTCAGTATCGTGCGTTGTCATTCAATATGCTTTGTATAAATATAAAGACAACTTACGGGAAATTTATTGTTGGGGGTTGCTACATTGTACTTTATTTTGGTTCGCTTCAGCATTACGCATTAGAACAAAGGTGAAGTGTTTTTTATTTTACATGCATCAATAATATAATTAATTAAACATATCCTGGGTTGCTTTAAAACTACCTTCTTTTGTGGATGATTCAATTTTGTTGTGAATATATAAGATTACAGGAGAACAGGTGATGCGCATTTTGTAACTATGTGTTTATTGATACGGGTTCTACTTTTATACCGTACAAAAATATTTATGTATCAAAGTATTTAGCTACGTTAAGAGTTAAAACTGTTTATAATTGAATGATTATAGAATGCGCAACGCCTTGCTATCGTCGATAGAATTACATATTTGATAATAGTATTTCTGAAGACGCATTATTATCAATTTTGAAACTAAACTTTGCACAAGGCCTTCTGAAAGGATAACTAAAATATGTTTTTGATAAATTACACTCAGAATAGACCTTACTTATAGTAAGTATAAATGTTGAAGCATGTTAAAAATTAAGAAGAAAACTCTAAAAAAAATGATTGATTAATCATGTCACTAAAAAAAATTTAATCACCAAAATTAAAAAAAAAAACTTAGCAATTGTATAAAAAAATTGAACATTCTTGATTAACATGTAAACAATGACATCTTCTGATTGAAGTTTCAGTCGTACTATGTGATGTGTTAGTGACCCGTGAGGCGTGTCTATTCCGCCTGAGCCCACGTGTAGCTATAAAAATCGGCTTAAAAGATTGCAGTATTATATACCTACTATATATAGTATAGGGGCTTGAATGTTTGTCGCCTACGATCAACATACTAACCTATTTACTTCAGTTGACTCACAACGGAAAGATAAGTGAGTGCCATTTCCCTCCCTTTTCTTTTCTTGTCATACAAAACATATATTTGTACTATCTTGATGAGACTGGTTACATAAACGGCCTATAATATTGGCACTGCTGGGACACAGACCTCCTATCTTCGAGAGGGAGTGGGCTATAATCCACCACATGGGTCCAGTCCGGGTTAATAGATGTAACGTCTTCGAATTTTTGGTTCTAGGACATGCCGGTTTCCTGACGATATTTTCCTTCACCTTTTTAAAAGCAGTGGTGATGAAATTATTTACTTAAAGTAAAACGCCTGTTTGGGTTCGAACCCACGACCTACAACTAGTAAGCTGGGGCCGTTACCACTGCGCCATCACCGCTGCTGCATGAGACTGGTTGTATGGCTTAAAAACTTTACGTGGAAGTTCTGTATTGTTTTTCTATCAGAACACTGTAACAGGGTCAAGTTCACAGTTGTTAACCCAGGTTTCAGTAGTTTCCCGCTCAAACCCGGTCGGGTGAAACAAACTATCGATAAATGTGGAACTATGTTGGTACTTAATCTTGAAACCACGCTTGGTATTGCTGGGTTACTAGCTTAGTAGTTGACAAATTGCACTGTGTTGTAGTGGCAGGCTGCCAACTGCTTTTAGTTAACTTTACAACTCGCATGGTGTAATAAGTAGTTAATTAACGACCTTTACACTACCTTTTAACCTAACATTTTCTGTTTTCCTCCTTGTCTTTTTGAAAGTTGATTATAAAATAGTAGTAGGTGCGTAGATTCGTACTAAATACTTATAAATAGAGAAGTGCCTACGGTGTATAATATTTACGGACTCGATATAATAGTTTACATGAGTAATTGACAATCGCGGTTAGCAAATAAGTACATCGTGCGTATCGTCAAAGAAACCGCGCGGATTCCTGAGAAGCTGTGCTGCTTAGCGTACCTATGTACCTAGCTCTGCGTGGGCCTATGTGGCTGTATACATAAATATAAAAGATGAAGTACTAATCTGTCCGTCTCGAAGCAATCTCGTGAAGCAATAAATCGATGGAACCCGTGAATGACTCGCCGTTACGTTTACAGTAAAGTACCTAAGTTGGTTCAACCGAATGCGTTTGTCTTGAATTTCCCACGGTAAGCATTGAATTGATTAATTTGTGCTTATATCATTTTTTAAAGGAGATTGAATGAATTGGACGTCGCTATCTAGAATCTTAACGTAAGGAATCACATTAAGGCTCAGCTTAGTTGAAACAGGTTTAGTTTGAACTGAGAGGCTATGTAGTATGTACCTAGTTTAGACAATGGCTCATCGCATAACCCCGGGAACATCCATAGGTGAACATGAACATCCTTTTGATACCGTCATATAAGTTGATGAGTTGGAATTTTGCCAGAATAACCACTCTGAGGAAAACTGATTTGTGATTGCATCCCTTAAAAGATAATTCTTGTAAGGCTGAATTTTAAATTATTCAAGCTGACGAAATAAATTGATGATGTTGGTCTTATGATTTATTCGGATTCACTGAACGGAAACCGTTTCCTGAAAATAGTTTATAAATGAAATATCTATCTATATATCTTAAGATATTGCTGAAGGTTGGATTTTCTACTTACTTATATTTGGATTTAAATAAATTTTAACAGACCTTTGATTCTTGAAATTGGGAACTTGCAATATATGTACATAGGGAATTTAATGGAACAAACGTTTTAAATAAAAATAATTGTTTCACGCTGGCCAAATATTGCTAAGAATGAGTGGGTACATAAATTACACTCAATGCATATTTACATATTTTTTTTTTTTAAATACTAAGAGGGTAATTAAAAACATGGCAAATGTTTGAAGCATTCCTTTTTATCTAAATCGTGAAAAGTAATCACTATTTAATTAACGCTAATAATGTACTCAATTCTATAGAGTTAGATAGGATATTCACGCGTCAGTTGCAAAACTGTGTAAGTACTTATACCCATAACTTGCTATAGATCATATTTACAGCCATTATTTGTATATCCATAAAGTATGACAACAAGTTTATTCTGTATTTAGTAGGAAAATCGGTCACTAGCTGGAAAACTAATATTTCAGCCTTCAGCAAAGCCGATGGACAAGTATGTGTTTGGCCTCGCTCTAATGGCTTGTCAAACATGTGCGCGTGTTGACAAACAAATTCACCATCCGAGCTAAACCGTATACAGTTACTGGTACTATGTGGGTCAGATGTGACATTCAATACTAAAAGGTCACTACATAAATGATGCTTTCATACTTCATGTAAACAGTTCTCCGGTAAGTACCGAGATGTAGATAAGATATAATATAGTAAGATCAACTAAACCGTATACTATATATTCTTGGTTGCGGTAAAATATTACATTTGCATTTTATATATTTGCACATGTTGTGTTGCTACTGGCTCAAGTTATCCGTCGTTATTTATCTCAGAAAGTGGAGTGCTAGTAAGTAGTACAAGTAATATAGTAACACGCAAATAACAAACATTTTTGCAAATCCGTAAAATTACGTTCTGCCGTTTGCTACGCGTCGTAGACACATCTACGACGCGTAGCGAATTTTAATTGGGGTGACTAATCAATAAATCTACTATTGATCTTTAAAAAAAAATAGTCTACATTTATTAGAGTTAAACTTATGTTATTACTTCTACTTGTAATTATGTTTTTTTTTTTAATTTATCGTGTCCTGCTTCCCTGTATTTTGTTACGAGAAAGGAGAAAAGGGGAAATTGGTAGCAAAATGGTATAATCGTTTTTTTAGTTCCATCGGTTATTACATCGATTTATATATATGTGCTTTGTGTAAACTCTGTAAAATAACCGTATAAAACGCTAAAATACATTTAATAATGACCATATTATTTTAAAAAGTAAGTTAGCTCCTGTTAGTTTACTCCAGTGAATTCAGAATGTAAGTTGGTACCTACAAAAACAGTGTCGGTATAACTGTACATAGATACTGACCAAGTATTACGCATATAGGTAGAAGGAAGACGAGTAGGAATACCTACAAGAATATTGAATCACATAATGTGTTTCTAAAATTAAATTCTTTATGTATTCGACATAACATACTATTGTAGTCAGAAAGCGACACGTGTAATTACACAATTCTGTCACCAACCAGAATAGGTACCAACACTGGTTGCATGACGTGGGAAAAAATAAATCCAGTAACAAAATTTAGTATGACATGTTTACCGGATGTGCTATTTCTAAGCTCAACAGTTTGATGCAATGTCAATCCACTGTAATTAGGACGTCGGCGAAATGATTTAGCGTTCTAGACAAGGTGTTTACAATCACTGCCCAAACACAAACTCAATACGGTTTAACGTCATCACACATAATTCAGGGTAAGTCAACCCAAATCCTGAAATAGTGGAGAAGTGTTCAAGGATACCATTGTTTGAGCGAGTATTTGTAAATAATGAGTCGAGACCGCGAGTTGATTGCACAGCAAATATTTTAATGGGCGTAAGTATCTTTAGGCGGAATCCAGTTATATGCAGATAATAATCGGTTGAAGGAATGTACGGACGATCAGGCGCGAGTGTGTGCGTGGAAGAAAGGCCGGCGCGAATCCGGCGTCGGTCATGTTATGTGCTCGCCGCGGGCAGCACATAGTCGGAGCCGAGCTGAGCAGCCTTGCATTCGTAAAAATCTCCAAACCGGTTCGATGCGCCTCCATTACTTTCTTTCTGCCTCCACCGAGCCTCCCATTTAACTCGGGCCCACTTTTTATCAGGAATCGGTATCTCCGTCTAATAGTATTATTTATTTCTCATAAATAAGAGGGAATATAAGTAAAGTTAATGCGCACGGGAAGCGGTACATTACATGCCAGATGCTTCACAGATAAATGCGTTATGCTCTTTCCGTCGGTTGTTGTGTTGCGTAACGTGCGCGGTGACAGCTCGGGATTTATGCTACAGCTTCCACCAGCTTGTAATCTTTATTTACAAACAATTGCCCAGATTTACATCATCACCGCAGTGAAATATTAAATGGTACACAAGTGCACACTTTATGAATTTTGCGCAAGTATTCAAGTCATACAAGTAAATATTGCATTACCTAATACACATATTATATGGTGATGCTAAGCCACGGTGAGTGACTGTATAGTGGTCAACTATTTCATAATTTATTTCGAACTCAAACCTATAATGATATTCTGCTGCGTGAAAAGGAATATGAGTCAGTATTCCAGAGTGAAAATAGTTTAGCAATTGGCTGGTTGGCTAGCCAGCAAACCGCAGAATAGGCGCAGAACCACACCGCTTGCTCTCCTCCGATTCCAATCGGAATTACTTACCATTTTATGTAAGTTTTTATTTAATATTTTATATCCCTGGACGCGAATAAGCCGAAGGAGTAAGAAGGGGTGCGGCGGAGGCGCGGGGGTTGAGGGACATAAATATCTCGGTGATTTATGGGCAAGGCGGTCGCGGGATAGGTCAGCATTATTCAATTTCGTATTTGAGGCTCGAGTTACAATGAGCTTTTACTGCGGTGCGCGCGCGCAGATAGCGTAGCAATCCCACCCGCCACACTCGCTTTTGTTATCTACTTTTTAAACCCTATTGTAATCCGGAGATTAGCTTCGTGTTTGACATTCTCTTAAATAACGAAAACATTAATTAACATGGCATTTCTATATTTGTAGAACTGTTAGGAATTAACCTTAATTCTAAAAGCATGTTCTCAAGCCGAGCGGTAATTAAGTAGGTACGTAAATAGTTGGGTAAATCAAATAAACGTTTTATATGATGGCTCCGTTTTAAACTTACTTAATTATCGATTGTTAATATTGATTTAATTTCATTGCCTGATACGCTAAAGTGGTTTAATTTGTTAGCGGCAAAGACACCGCCGTCCAAATTAGATACTTTTCGGCTTATTAGCGCAGGATAAAAAAACGAAACGAGGCCCGATCGCTTTGTGAATAATTGACCATAATCAAATTAATCCTAAAATTCTACGGTGGGTTTACAACGTTGTAAAATGTTATAAAGACCTTCTAACAGCCGTATTATAACAACGCGTTTTTATCAACGGCGCTCGCACTATCTACTACTCGAATGTATAGGTAGGTACGAGTTTACATCTATTAAAAAGTTATAACTTTTCATACATGAAAAGGTATTTTACGATAGGATTATTCTGATGTTTCCACATTGAGTGATTTTCGGATAGTATCATATTCGGATTGGTTCTTGTTTGAAATCACATCTGGCAGGTTATTAAAATTAATAAAATAAACATACCAAACATTTTCAGTCGGTCTCAACGCGTCGATGTGAAATTCGGATATATGCTTACCGCGAAATTGCTTTTTTTATGAGCCATATTACACAGAGTGACATGCGTGTATTTAATTAATTAAAACGAGGATGCACAATTTGTTAATTTGTTAATTTTAAAACTTCCTTTCTTAAAATTAGCAATAGAAAATAAAAGATGATGACTCAGTGTCGGTTTGTAGGTGCACATCTGACGGGATCAAAACACTGGTTTTCAGCTGAATATACACACAATACTATTATAAATTATAAAACATGCAAAATATATCACAAAATTAATTTATTTACTAGGTATTGTTTGCATAATATGCTTCGGATCATCGGCACGGAGCTCCGCTGCAGTCACACCTAAAGTTCCTTTCATACCGGACCATCGACTGTTTCTGATAATTAATTTCTTCAACGCCTGTTTGAAATCGGATACACACAATTAATTGTTAACGCAGAATATCCTCAGCCTGTCCTTATTTACCGAGTATAATCTTTCTAGTATGTGGTAATACCACGTGGATGCGACGTTATTTTTAGCTTCTATTGTTTAGGACGCCGTGTTTGACTTAAAATGATCTTGAAAAGTGGACACTTAGGCTTTATAAAACTGTTTTATCAAAGTAAGTGCATTGTGTCCTTCCGAAGTACTACATAAAGTGAATTATAATTGTTCATATGGAAGCCCTTTAACGTTCGCAAGTTGTCGGCGGACACTTGTTCAAACACACGCCAAACTGTTCAAGTGATAGGTCTTTGAACCTCGTCCGTGTTTGCGGTTTGTTTTATATAGTTGCTTCTTAAGGTGGCGATAAATTAACGATTTGCATTTCTCTCACAAACGTAAACAGTCGTGATGTATGTAAACACAAGTGTGCTAATACCTTAACATAAATCAGACATTTAGTGAGCGCTGCACAATGTATGAGTAGTTGTAGCTTGTTCTGTCTGAGCACTTGTTGGATAAACAAACCTTGGTGAAATGTAGTCGTGTACTCGGAAAAACTTATAATGACCGTGCATGACTTATTGTATGTAGATTCAGTCATAATCTTGTAAGTAGGAACTTACTTTACAGATTAACCAACAAGGAAAACGTACAAGTGACAATAGATAATGCTTTGTGTCATGTTTGTGTCCTATCATTTGATACAATACCATATTATGTAAGTGCACTTACGTGTATTGAACAGTTGAATGCGGTAATAGAAACATTTAGTGGTTTGTGCAGTAATACAAATTATTTATTGCTTAGAAGATGGAGAATCTCGCTGAGTGTTAATTTATTCCGTTAACTAGCCGCCTGCGAGACTCGCTAGATAACATAAACGCACAGGATAACTATTGGAACAACTAATTACATAATCTTTGAGCTCAATACAGAATGAAAATGAAAACCATGAATGCAAAGTGCAATTTTCATTTCATTCGTGATTTTTTCAGGAAATTGTACTTAAACTCGAATGTTTTTAATCTAGTCTTTTCGTTATCAGCTATAGGATGCTTTGATTTGTTTTAATATTTCAGCCTTATCAGTAAAACTAACCAAATGAAGTATGCCAATGCAACAAAACTTAACTCGAATACAAAAGGCAATCCATTTAATAGTATGGGGCCCACGGATTTGTAGAATGCTTTGTTGACTATCCTTTTATATTATTTTTTCAAATCATCTCAACTAAAAGAAAAGAATACCGAGTGGGTCGTCGCAAAAAGCGGTCCCCAGTGTTTGCGTGAGTGTCGTGTGTCTCCGACGTTCGTTTGTTTTAATTACTGCTGCAAATATTTGTCAGCTAGCTGTTTGTGGTTATCTTAACGTTATCTGTCAAACCTCAGTCAATGCTAAGAGGCACGGGCTACGCCACTCCACTCAAACATAATACGGCGACCTGTTTTATGATTGTTCCGCTTTCCTCCTAGATATAGGGGTACCCACTGCTCCTGCTCATTTAATTATAGAGTGCAGTAATTTATCTAAACCCATGTATAATTCTTTTGCAATATATTCAGTGTTGCGATATTTCATCAAACATATTTTATTTCGGAATTTGTGTCGGCTACAGATTAAGAAAATATGAATAATGTTATTTCACTTTTGACCTCTTTTCGAGATGATTTTAATATGATGTTTTATTATGTTTATTTACTTAAGTATTAGTTATGGATCAATGAATAAGATTTAGAAAATGTGCTAAGTTATCTCAGGAAACACATTTTCCTAGATTCCATTAATTCTAAGTTAATATGGTGTAACGTACCTATAATTGTTTGTAAATCTAAAATCAAAGTTTCTCCATCGAACCGATAAGTTAGTTTTTTGTCAAGTCAAGTCAAGGCAAGGGGATTGATGCACGAGCTGTTACATTAAAATGAAATCTATTCGTATTATAAATTAAAGTCGCTTTTCGTGTCTAACTATACAGCAGAGTTTAATGGAGTTTTAATCATCATTTAGGGAATTTATTCTGGATATTTTTCACATATAAAAAAATATTAATATTAAACTTACAAATAAAAAAAAAATCTTGGTAATTTGTCAAGTCGTAAAAATCGTGCGAGCCAGAGACGGGCACCTTAAAATATAAGTTTTAATAAAAAACTCCCAGAGAGAGGTCGTGAAAATATACATACAAAAAAGTACTCACCTCGATTTCTACGTATAAAGTATTTTAGAAGCTCACCATGTACTAAAAAAACTGTTTTTACAAGTAACCGGTTCCGTGTCCATAACTATTGGGTATGATGAAACATTAGCCGCCACAATTTATGGATGATTACTTTGGCATCATCAGCAAAGAGTTTTGATACATCTCGCTCGATCGTAAATCTTAGGGATTTTCTATAGGAAATGTAGAGATATGGGCCATTGTTAAAAATAAACTTTGTAGGAAGGATAAAGCGAAGCATAATTTACATAGAAATAGATGAAAGGTTTTCCCCTATACGAGTAGGTACCTACAAAGCGATAACCTGAAAACTGTGATGCTACATCACTTACCTACAATATTAGTAGGCATTGCGTCAGAAATAAATAGATTACCAACTTTATTAGCCAATTCATACTTTGGGTTATTTAGGTAATATGTTGTTTTTTTCCGCGTAGCACTCCAATAATGATGTAATAAATAGGCACCATACATACCTACCTATATTTCGTACATTAGGCACCTACTCCTTTCCTGTAACGTATGATGTCAGCCAGCAGGCGCCAACATCAATGGAAAGTCCAAAATTTATTGTTGGAGTGTGTTTATGTAAGATTGTTCGCATAATATCGAAATGTTTGAGCTTTAAAGTGCAATCCGTTTTGCGCTTATCGATGGATTTCGTTGATTTATTGCGATCCCTTCCCTGGTTTTATGATATATTGACTATGAAATGTTAGCGCTGAGGTGATTCAACCGTATGAACTATCACTTACGAAGTTATGAATTAACCATGACTACTTACCAGTTCCCGAGTGACCAGTAAACAGATGTGCTCTGAAAATTTCCAATTTTCATTTTGTATTCCTTCCTACAATGCCTTGGGTATTCACTATTCAGGGTATTTTAAGGCGAGTCTCCATCCATTGATAATTTCATTGAAAGCTTACAAGTTACTTCATTTCCTCTCACACCTGTACATCTTGTGCCCAAGACATTACTCATCATCATTTGCTGAATCAAAAACGCAATTACTGATTCTCCAAGTCAATAATGATAGACAACGATTAATGTACTTAAATTTCGAGTAAAAGCGGTCCGTAAAGGCTTAAGTGGCCGTAAAAATCAGGCAGGGCCAGAGCTCGGCGTGTCGATCGGCACTTAAATCTTACACCCAATAAAAGTGCACGTTGGACCTGCACAGGCCCGTAATTGGTCCTGCTGTACGATTACGCTCACAAGCGCGATCAGCTCGGACAATACATTTACGACTCTCATTGGTCTCATTTAATGACGTGTGACAAGTACATGTAAAGAACAATGAGCATGTAATTGAGATTTTTACAATGTACAAAGATTTTCGCAATAAATCGACTCTATGGGGAGTTCGTGTGAGTGTTGTTGCGGCTTTCAATCACTTTTTACTGAATGTAATTTCCCAAGATAGCGTGAGGTACAGGATTCATAAAAGGGGGAAATAAAACTTAATAACTCATAGATCCGAGTCTTTTACAAAATCTACGTGATGTTCCACGTGACACAATACTACGACATCAAAGGTCTTAATTTTTGTAAAAGTGACTATTTCTAATTTATTGTTGTAACCTTATGCTTAACAACTTGAAACGGCATTAACTGTTGATTGCGCCGATGAAAAGCTTCGGTCGTTGAGAGCTAGATCGCGACGCGCGCGCATGTCTACGAGCCGAGGCTCGAGGCGCCGCGGGACGCCCCCCGCATGCCTCAAGCCGCCATCACTTTTATTTATATTTATTTACCTTCCCTTCATTCAACGAGGGCCGCCCTTTCGGCCCTTTTTGTCGCACCGTAATACGCCCGATACAAATATTGTGAAAGAGCCTGCGGTTTGGGTGAATTTATTGTGCTACGATTTGATGTAGCACCGATGACGCCCGCATTCTGGAAAGGACGGCTTTTAAATACCTATACATCGGTTAGGTTAATGACAAAAAGGATGAGTTTTTGTGTCTTTTGCTATACTGCACTGAGAGAAAACCGAATGCTACAGTTTTTGATGGGAAGATTTGCTTTATGCGCAGGAGTCCGTGTGTAGGTAACCTTACTGAGTCAGTGGAATTTCAGTTCATTTTTACAAAATCAGTGTTCGTTGTACATATTACAAGTAGAAGGACATTTAGATAAAAGAAGCATATTTCATAAGTTTTTTTTACCAAACCATTAAAATGATATTTGTAACTTCCATCTTCCACAACATACATTCCGTAGCGTCGTAGCGCTGAAAAACAATTCGTAGCATTTGCAGCAACTCTCATAAATTAAAGTTATATATTACCCCGACTTCATACTAATGTCGATGACCATACATTATTCGAATATTACTAGAAAACAATGCGAAGATAAATCACTACAAATTGTTTAAAGTAAAGATCAAATCTTCACTCCATCTGTGACGCGGCGGCGACGTTCACGTGCATCAGTTATCTATCATGATAAATGGCGTATTTATTTATCCGACGAGCCTAAATAGCTATGGTAATATTGGCCCTACAACAGCACAAAAGGTAACAAAACACAAAAGTTGAAAAAGGTAAACCGCACTATTTACAAAGTGGCTAGCGAGGACCACACAGCCACAATCGAGCCGCGCGTGCGACTCAGCCGCTTCACAATAAAAAAAATCGTTCCCAGCATAGATCTTTTTCGGTTATACATCTCGCATTTTGGTGGTGTGATTTGTGACGTTCGGAAATGTTAATGGCACGTCCTGTTGATTTCCTTTTGCGGTCTTATTATTTGGAGTTGATGTAGCAGATTGAAAACCTGAAATATTTCTTGAAATCGGTTTAGTGTATTTAGTTTAGAGTATAATAGGAAGTGGTACTGGGTACGCGGAATATCTTAGAAACGCAAATCGTTTGGCTGCGCGCACCGGCCGTTGTTTACGCGATAGCGGCGCGCCGGCGCATCGCTGACGGACGATGAACAGAAGTTGCCAGTCTTTGACACCGGGGCCGCACCCGGCCTCCAACCAGGCTGAGTTTGAGAGCAAACTATTTTTAGTTAGTTACCTATTTGGTTAAAAGTCATAAGTATTGTTTTGTTATTTATTTCGGATTCTTTACTATCCTTAGCTAGATAATGTTGTGTGATAGGTTGGTCGTTTTATAATTGTTTTGAGTAGGTGCCTTCAGGAAGATTTACATGTATCAGTTTAGTTTTTTGTCAATTGGTTCGTATAAGTTCATATTCAATTTCTTCCTCGAAAACTCCACTGTAAACAGATTTCAGTGTGAAGCTTCTGGAATACAGATAGCATCGGCTGCAACATTGCATGGCTACGTCCTATTGAAATAACTAACCCGTTTCCTCAGATGCGTCTTTGGAACTGATTAATAGAAATGCATTCAGTTAATGATATTGCAAGTTTCTCAATTACAAATGAAGGCCTGCGTCTTGCAAACTCTACTCTGAAGCTTTCTTTTCTCTCTGACATTGAATCTTTGAAGCGTCGGAACTCTTGCGCATCGCCTCGCATATCAAGTATATTCGTGCGGCTCATTACACACGTGTTTTCGGTAGGTACACGTTATTAGCTGCGTTTACACATGCACACATGCGCTACTTTAGGGTACATCTAATTGAACGTAGGCGCGGCGGCGGCGGGCTGCCTAACCTAATTTACATTAATGCAAACGAGGAGCATTGTTCAGGTGTGAAACGCCAGTGTCAACACACGGCCTCTACTCAAATAGTTTATTAGCTCCACCCAGCCGTGTTCTGGCGGACAGACCTTTGTAATACTGACAGCCCCCTAAAGACACGCATACTTAACGCTTAAATATGACTATTCAAGACGTCGCAGCCATATCTAATATACATACTGACATACCTAAATAACATACATACACACAAAAATGTTAACGTTTAACGTGAGAATGTGTTCGATTCCTTACACTGATATTACACTTCAGGTATCAGCTTTCACTTCTGTTTAACATCGAATTCTAATTCAATTAAAAGGCAAAATATATCGGAATGGTTTCATACATCATTTATGTGAAATTTATTAAGAAGGCGTAATGAGGCATTAACACATTATTTAATTTTGTTCTAGCTAACCTATACTTTGACAATTCCACAAAATGCACTAACGATTTTACGACCGCTTTACATCTGCTTTATAGGACCGTTTAAGAGACGATTTAACGCCTATAAATGTTTTTGATTGTATGCGACAAATTGTGATGGTCAGGGTGTGTCGAGGTCGTTGACTGAGGTCCGCTGCGGTCAGCTGAAACACTAGAAGATCGCAGCGGTCACCAGTTTGTGTGACAGACGAGGCACCGACGCGGCGGTCAGCACGCGCGGCGCACTCAACCGCGCTGTGGTCGGCACCAACCGTCCCACTGTCGCCGTCGTCGTCTGGCTGTTTACTTTGTTTTTGGCACACACTTCACTTTTGCAGAGATCTTCATGTTTATCAAAAACACAAATCAAAAAGCTCGCATAACTTATGACTTCCTAAATATTCCGGAACCTTCTGCTGTTCAATCAACCCTAAAATGTTTACTTTGAAAATATATTTTTAACAATGCACGTTAATCAGATGGCAACGTCTTGCATAAAATGACGTCAGTTAAGAGACAATGGTCGATCATAAATTATAGTGACAATCTGCCACATCGGAAATTAATCTCGCCATGTCGAGTGTCATGTATACCGCAGTGGTCCGTCCGTAATAACATATAAAAAATTACCGATTGAGACCTCGTCGGAAGGTAAAGTGCATTCTTGTGTTAGTTGCTTGAAGTCAATTCGCGGGAATGTGCGAATGTGAGTGAGCGCGCCAGTTGTTATTGTAACCATTGCGCCGTGCAGTAACATCCCGCTCGTGAATCATGCTTTTGTCTCAGCGAGAAATTATCATAGTAAATTATGTATTTACTATTGTATATCATATCAAATGACACGCAAAAAATAAATAACGACTTTCACTATCAGTGGCGCGGTTCGACGTAACAATTTAAATGTGAAATAGATATGGAAATGAGGTAGTGTTCAGAATGCTATTGAGTCATGTCAAAGTTGTAATGCCGTTAGAACGTAGGTGTGTGAAGCTCTGATTGTAAATAAAAGAAATACGACAAGTGGTTTATCACTATGTCGAAATACATGAAAGCTTGCATAGTAATTTTCAATAATTGGGATGGATATGGAAAATCCTACGATGAAAACGATCGAGGACACGGCTTCGCTGGAATTCAATTGTTTACTCTATCGTACCATAATTTATATTCGCACATATGGCTTGCTTATAGAAACTTATCGAAGCTTTTATCAAGATCCTATATTAGTAACAAGAATTATGAGTAATTTGTTTATTTTTAGGTCATAATCTTAAACAAATGTATAATTTTATAACACTCAAAATATCATAAAGAATGAGCTTTTTTACTAACTGTGATTGAAGCTTAGAGCAAATATCGAACTAAATCGTTTACAAGAGTCAATAACTCTAAAAGTCATGAAGTCTGTAATAGGCGATACAGAATTTACTACGGCAGGTTTTAAGTGTCCATATAAATTATTATATACTGTTAATTATTTCTTACAAGGCAGTCAAAATGTTACGAATGTGCGCTTCTACGACGGCCGTGAACAGAGCACACGGCTGCGGTCGAGTTCAAGGGAAGTACGCACGAGAGAACGTTTTATGGGCAATATTTGCTGACGAATAACTATCTCGATAGTATACGTTTTACTGTGTTTCCACTCCCTACATCGTTCAGCACACTTTTACTACTTGTTAAGAATGTTTGACCGTTTCTCGATATGAATCACATGCTTCTAATTTCAGGAATGTTTCCCTTTACGTATTCGTCCTATATCGCCTCACCTACTTCTCAACTGTTTACGCGATCGGAAAATTTGTTTCCTCCAGTTTTCATTTGGAATTTCAATTGGTGTAGCAAACGACTCCGCCCTGCAGGCAGCGGTATTAAAAATTTAATTTCAATTATCATAAAATCATTCAATTTCACTTTTTACATTTTCGTTTGTTGTTAAAATGGCTTCACGAGCATGTAATTGGTTTTCTTTATGGGTCGGTTGTTTATATGGGAATGCATTGATGCGAGCCTTCGTATGCTCCGTGCGTTTATGATCCGCTCCCGCACCAGAAAATGTTCGGGACCAAGTAAATAATAATAAATGAGTAACTCAGAGAAGGCTATCTGCTAAATGAAAGTATCTATAAACTTGAACTGGAATTGTATCCGCGACATTGTAGCTGAACAATGGCTAAAACGATGGTACTTTATTAGTGAAAACTATCGGGCTACAAGATTGTTCGTTTAAAGGTGAGATACGCGCTTGTCGGCTATACGAACGGAAGGTACATTACAATTGGTTGCTAAAGCCTGATGGTGAAGCAACTCGGTATTGTGATGAAATATACTGATGGCACTGCTAGTCGTCGGTACTTAGTCGTTGCAATTCATCTACACTATGTGCACATCTCTTTATATACTACACCTGTTGGTTAATATATATAAACCTTCGTTGTTGAAACGATGTACCTTTCCAGCATTTACAAACGTATTCAATGAGAATAGCGCCCCTTACTTAAGGTTTTATGTACATTAACCTATGACATTCGTATAAATCGCCACTGAGTGGGTAGCTTAGCGTGAATGTATTGATATAAGACTGCGCGTTTGACATAACGCTTATTTACGAACTACCGTGCAATAGAAAGGCATTCGTATTGTAACGTTGGCTATATTTATAGGTTCGTGGTTGGCGCATGTGAAGCCTCAACCGCATGCGATTTGTTCTCACGCGGTTTGTATTCCTGTCCCGCTCCCTCTCTTGAAAAATACGCCTCTGACTCTCACTCATTTTGAGATTCAAGTCGCATTATTATTTACATCCTACCTTTCGCCTAGTATTTTTCAACGCGTTTCTTCAGCATTGTTTCCTTTGAAAACAATGACTTATATTTTCTTGCTGGTCTAAAACAGAAATAACAGGGGCGGCGGAATGAGTAGGTACCTACCTACTTCCTGAAGTCCTTAACCAGTTGGTACATGTTTTAAATTGATTTACCTTGAAATGGTAATGACGTGCAAATGTGAAACGTAATACTTTCAATGCTTTGATTTTTTTCTTTCTGTTGTTGTATTTAGGTAAGCTGAGCCTGCGTTATTTGGTCTAGCGACGATTGTCCGCGGCGGAACAATGCTTGGGTCCGTTCGCGATTAATATACTAATGGGTATAATTGTAACCCCGCGGTCGGTATGTTCACGTCATTATTTTGACTATGAACGATCGACTTCGTGCCTCCGATAAGGCACACTCGACTCAGTCGTGATTGTGTTTTATTGTTATTGAAACTGTCGCGGGAAAGTTGAACTTCCTTCTTTGCGAATGATAACATCAATTCATAAAGCAAGGGTCTCGCCTCTTTTGTTTTTTCTTATAGTATAAATAAACGTGGGATAGTTTTCTTGGGTTTTAATTTAGTTGCTGTTGAAGATGCGATTATTTAGCGAGAGAGATAAAGCGGCGCAGATGCAAGCTATTTGTGATTCTCAATGAGACGTAAATACAAAGTTATTGGTCATTGTTTTAATACTACGGCCGGTGCACCGGTCATAACTATTAAAATGGCCGATGCGTTGACCTGAAATGTGCTCACAGATATCTGGACATGTTCAAAGTAAGTACTTGAAAGCATATCGTCCGACACTGCGACTTTTACACGCCATTAGAAATCAAGGCTTCTTCTATTTCTTACATCTATTTTTGTTTCAAGAAGCTTTTTCCAACATTTTCATTATTTACCATCGATTTTAAACTTTTGGCGTTATTTTATCAATCATAAATAGGTAAAGACCTAACTAATTGAGTTAACCATAGATATAATTAAAAAAAAAAACTTACTTTAGGCAAAACAAAGTACTTAAAAATGTAATTTTTCCTTGAAACGTGGAAATATGTAGGTCTAGATTGTAACAATGCTACTTATATATAAGTGGTTTTAAATGGGTAGGTAATCCTTATAATTACTGCTGGTATAATTGAAAATAAATAACCTACTAACTCCTAACATATAGGTAGATAAAGTAAATGTACTCGTATGATTTTAAGACATCATTTGTGTTCAGAAACTAAATTGCCTAATTAGCACGGTCGTAAACGCTTGCGTAACCGAAGATAATGGTGTACCTAGCTAGGTACTATCAAATACTGGCATTTTACCTACATTTGTTGGGTAATACAATACAAAATATTTAGCTAGCAGAATTACTGCTTGAATGAACTAGCTACTTGCCATTATGTAACGTCGTATGGACATATTTATTATTCACTAACTTAATTGCTTCGGCTAAAGTTCTCGAGGTTTAAGGAGACAAGGCAAATACATATACAACAATAGCTAACTATAATTATCGATTCTGGAGTGGTCAATACATGATTTACAATAAGCCTATATATAACCTCTGCTATTTAAAACAATGTTTTGCACCTGAGAATGATTCGTTAAAATATGTGAAGGATTCTTGCAAAAGGCATTGTCATATTACCCATTTTAAAACCGCAGTTGCAACATCATTTGTTCATGCATAACATAAAAAAAGATTAGCGACACTTCGTTGTCAAAAAACCATCATTTATCAGTTTTACTTATTTGCTCGAAGATGCGACGTGGGGTAACAAATCCATAAGGCGTGGTCAAATTAAATTTGAAATCCCAGAATTATCTCGCTCGGTTTGTAAGCGCAGTCGCAGTGTTTGGTGGCAATAAATTATCGCGTCGGAACACAAAAGATGGCATTGTGAAGTCGACACGGCGACGTCTGATAACGATCGCACGCGGGAACCGGCGCGCGCGCACCCTCCCGCCACCGCTACGGCCTACGGCACTAGCTGCTAGGCGCAGGATCTTACAAATGTTCAAAATTAAAACAAGCAAGCATAAAACATAAGGAATATAGAACTATGAATGAAAGAAAAGTCGTTGATCTGTTTAAATAAAAGTGCTACGAAATAATGGCGTAGCACTCGGAAGACATTTAAATAATTACTACTTACTTCACTGCACTCCTTAGAAATTCATAGAACCAGCACTACAAAGGAATTTTCCCCTTAACTCTACGCTCTACGGAACTCGAAACGAAAAGACGTAAGAAAATATCTCCTTGGACTTGAAAACACATACATATTCAACATTAATGTGATCATGAAAAAGTTAATGGTGAATGTTTGATTTATCACGAGGCTCGGCGCAAGCGGTCCGCGACCCGGCTGTTCAGACGACACGCTTTTGTGTCGCCGTCGTCGTTTTATGTCCAATTAATTTAAATAATAGCTGCCTCCCGACCTACCTGCCTGCGACTACTGCGACCCGTCTGTCGCATGTCGTGAGCGTCGTGACGACAACTGACAACCGTCACATGTTCTACTTCATTTTCTAGTCATTTGTTCCAAATGTTGTGACGATAGCTTGTCAATCATCAACCTCCTTAGTTTGTGTTTAAATTATTTTGTGATGAAGTAAATTAAAGGAGATAAGCACTCAAATGTTAACGACAGAGTTCTTTATACGTGTAGCCAAACTTGTTTTCTCAAGGCTCAAAAACTAAAATGGGCCGACTGAAAGGTAGTATACTTTTCTAGTAGGATCATAAGAGCTTGTTATTATTCATATATACAGACCATTATAACCCTAAATAGTTATAAAGCGCTCTAGACTTTCAAATTAGCATGTCTTAAAAGTGGATTGATCGCTCAAAAGCTGTTCATTGTGTTCTTTAAGGGGGACATTTGTCTACCATTATTATTTCGGGCCGGTTTTTTCATGGACCTGCCTACATGGCGCCTAACTATTCATATTCAAATTAGTGTTTCTTGTTGGGTAATTTTTAACATTTATTTACAATTGTGTAATCCGATCACTTGGAAGATAAATTGAATGAGTCTGTGTAAGTGAGATAAATTGATGCTTTCCATACCACAATCGGGCGTTAATAATGATATCGAGTTCCAATACTACACTGGAGAAGGGGATACCGAACCGAGGGGAAACTGAGATTTTATACGAAGTTATTATGTCTCACGAATGCGTCATTTATATACCTTCTGATCTTTGAGGAATTCGGTTTAGGTAAGGCATGATTATGACCAATAGAAACGATGAAGCCAGGCGGGTTTCCCGATGATGGCAGTGCTCCGGGCCGGCTGTCCGGGTCAGGCAGCTTATTCATTAACGCTCAGGTCCTCCCACCGGCGTCGGTCATTTTACTTTATTTATGGCCGCCGACTCGAGGTGAGACCCCAATTTCGCATGCGCCCGTGGCTTGATAATTATACCCTAGCTACGGCTGAAAAAGGTCGCTGTTTTATATTGAATATGAATAACTCCCCATGATACCCTTGGATACTATATACCTAACGTTTGCGGTTAGCTATGTAGGTTACTTTAAGGCTGTGACTATACAGGATGTCTTTTTTATTTGAAGCTGGGTTTTTTGAGTCATTCTGGCCTCACTTTTCTAATGCTAAAAAGAGGCGTTGTCAGGAAGTGTTATTGCACTTCTGAACACATTGAGCTACAAAATAGACAAAAAATTGATAAAGACGCCTGACATTAGGGACTGCCAAACTGTTGCAGTTTTTAAAAGAAGAGTAAAAGAACACTATCTGTCCATAGTTGTGTATGTGTTTATTATTTTGAGTATGATATAATTATTATCATTCTAGTGATATTTATTTTAGAAGTATGAATGTATGTTTATTTGTATATATGTTAGTATATTCTCGTAATTTTTGTTCAGTTTTTTAAGTGAATTGTTTTTGATTGTATTTATTATATTTTTGTCTCCTTTACTATTTCATACGCTGTCTACATCTCTGTATCTATTGTCCTGTCTCGGGTGTGTTGGAAGAGATTTCTTGTAAAATAAGCATCACCTCTGCACCTACTTTTTCTGTTCTGTTTTATTGTCTGTTTATATATGTGCGTACATAAATGGTAAAATGAATAAATAAAGATTACAATATGTTTTTGTTTTTATCTACTGTGGCGTCAGAAACACGTCACTTAAACTTGTTTGTTAGTTACGTAATAAATCACGCGACATAAAGTTAGATTAAACACATAAAAACTCTTTTAATTTCTAGATTACTGTTATAAAATTATAGAACAAGCCTATAAAATCATCATACATTTATAACCAGCAAGTTAGTTGCGTATGTAGAATCTAACTTAATTCGCGATTCTGTCGCAACTAAGTTGTGTTAAGCTAGAACTGAGCTTACATAAATATTCCATTTTTCAACACTTCGCACTCGATATACTATGGGCGTATTTAATAACCGGTTAATGTATGTATGCAATTTTTTATCCCTATAATGCGTTTGCCTCACAGGTAATCGTTTATCGCAGAACATGAATACTAAACGTCCTATTTATTGCCACCAATAAAATAAGTCAAACTCAACGGAAACTTGTAATGGGTATGTATGTATGTATATTTTATGGATAGTAATATTCTTAAATAGATAAGTTCAAGAATAAAATGATTTTTGATGTAGGTAGTCGATGACGCGTGGAGCTTTTACGTAGCGCGCGTAGCAAAGCTTGTGTTACCGTCGAATAAAGTGGAACTGGTTTTTAATAATTGTATAGTTCTATAAATTAATAAATGTTCGGATGGAATATAAAACAATCATGCTATATAGTATACGTTTTGTTTGACGACGTGGAAACAGAATGGTGCGGTCGCAAATCTAGCGCTTGTGAAAATGAAGGACCGCCTCGTGACGACGACGTGTCAACTAGCCGCGGACTACTTAATGTCAAAGTGATTAACATGTTTTTGTGGGCAAGTCTCTAACACATAAATGTACGTTAGATTCCAAATACCCATTTGAGAAAACTGGCAAACATATAAGACACCTACATAGCCACAAAAACCGGAGAAGATAACGTTACAAATGAAACAAATATTGTTCTTGGTATACGAGCATGAATTTATTAAAGATATCGAAGGTCCAAACACAAGAAGGTCGAAGGATGTGGTGGCAAAAAGCTCTCTCATGTCCGCGATGTCGAGATAACATTAAACTGAGCATTTGTTATCCTTATCTCATGTTGGAGCGTGGCTAATGTGGCTGGAGGCAGATACACCCGATCGATTTATGTCGCCCTGGCACCCACGACAAATTGATAATTAATTTTCCAACGATGCGTTTGATGGTGCCGAATTATTTTTGCGAGGTCGTTCATATCGCTTTATTTTAAATGGTGATCAGCATTAAACGGGTTTAAGAAACGTAAATGTTTATATCTACTAAATTAATAAATCGTGCGGCCGCTTCTCGCTTGCTCACAATGACATTTGACTGATGTTCCAGCGTACCTATGCATTGTTCACAAGATAAGCCGCATTAATTCTCGGTCATGCCACCTGATCGAGTTAATGTTTATTTTTTATGAAATATTTTCTATTTACTTTAAGTTAGCACTGCTTTTCGTAGTGAAAAAACTCATAACAGTATGTAGGTTCCAAAAGCTCGTTTTTTTTTTGTAATTAAAACACTTCTTCCGTTTTAATTTAAACTTGTAGATACTGCAAAACAGGCCTGGGAAAGCTAAATCTTGAACGTAAACCTTCATTGCACGTAGAAGTGACACATTAAAAGGTTATATGCAATCAAAAAGTTATGTCCCGCGCAGCTATTCTCACGCCCTCGCGCCAGCGCACACAAAGGCCTCATCTAATGGACGCCCATTGATAAAAACAGTTACTACCTCAAAATAAATAACAACACGCGACTCTCGAACGAATTATCTCGCGCTCTTTATGATAACCATTTGGAGGTCCTGTGACATGTCCTACAAAAACCAAATGAATCATGTTTCGATAATGCGTCATCACATCACATTAGAATAATATTTCAATAATGTTCGTTAAGTTTGTACAAAGCTGTCTATTTAAAGTGTTTTACGATTGTCGTCGCTAAATTCCACGCAACTAGTGATGCGGAAACGACCGCAACATCTTAGTCCCACGTCAAATTGTCTCTTCAATAAATCATCAATAGATTTGATGCGCGTTACTACAACATGTAAACCAATATTCCGTGAAACTCTGCCAAGATATGTTTTACTGATCGAAAAGGCGGATTGGAATCCTTTTGTTTATATTTAAGGTTTATAATTGTAGTTGCACGTCAGATTAATGTTGCAAGGTTTTAGTTGAAAAAACGAAAACCCTCTGTCGTCGGGTAATTTTGTAAAATTGTCAGAGACATCGGTTTTTATTTTGACCCAAAACAATCTAAAAACGTTCGATCTTTTGTGTAATACGACACTAACCGCGGACGCCAGCCTGACACGACAGCGGTCAAAGCGCCCAGATTTAGAAATATAGGTAGGTATGCCATTTTATATTGGTATAGATAACCCACCTTCTGGTAGTAAAATAACTGGCTCAACAAGTTTTTTTTTTATATCAAAACAAAGACTTATCAGCACCTTAGATACAGTAGTCGTTTCACACTGATTATTTGAAATAAAAAGACATGTGTCATAAAAATATGCGTGTCGAGCGACACATCGCCCCAAAATGCGTCTGGTAAGCGCCGCTCTAATCCTTTAAAACAATGCTAATGGATCTACGTGAAGTCCACCGCCTTAAGTCCTGTCAACGTATTTAAACATTCGACCGATCGCCTTAACGCTTCGCTCGCCACCAATAAAGTTGACACTAAATTAGAACTTTTATTTCTTTTCTACCCGAAAGCACAAAATTGTAAATAAATATTTTATTATACTTGTTCACTGGACGCATTTTAGTGTGAGCGATGAACACGGGTTCACGTCAAAACATCTTTATCGGGTTATTTGTCTTATAAAATATTATCAAGAGGCTCCTCGGGACCGTCAGCAAAAGAGGACGTATAGTGTGATACGTGTGCGGCTGTTTACTTTACACCCACGTGATGTGGTCACCTCTCTTTGGGGCGAGGAATAAACAATGAGAGAGGCGATTGCTCGTCAATGGTGTAACAAAGATGGTTTATTTTTCTTTGAAGTTGAGATCTCGATGAGAATAGGTTGTTAGGTGTGAATCATAGCGGCAGACCGTACCGCGGAGATTATGCGTGAGCCGCGCATCGGCGCGTACCAAATCCGACGCGACAAGCAGAATTATCAAGTTTTGATGTACTGATAAATCAATAACTCATTTCGATAACAGAGATGCGCCGGGAATCCGCTTTTAATGTTTATGTTTTAGATTTAGATTGAGCTTTGGTGTTAGCTGAAGACAGACCATTATTTTGTTTCGAGATTTTGGATGTTTATATGCTAGGGCATTTGTTTAGATTAAAATGTAAAATATTTGAATAAAGTATCGAATACATACTTAGTTTTATCTATTAGACCTCTGACAGCGATCATATGATAGTCGAGGTAGTGGCGGCGACGCAGCGCCAAGTTAAAAGCTCTGAACCGGTCGCGTCGGAAGGGGCGGGCATCGCCTCCCGCAATCACGTACTTGTCGCGTTTTCATCACCTGCTCGCTAAAAGTGACGTAATTACGGATGCAAATCGATCAACAGCAGTTATCGAGTCGACGAGGGTTGACGCTGGAAATTAGCGCGATACGCCAGTTAATGTTTATAGCCTTCCGCGATTTAGCGAATATGGTATTTACGACGATGTAGCGGCAAGCAAGGTGCGCAGTTATGAGCTACTTCTAACCCCTTTCAGTTGTAAACCGATGATTTATATTTTCTCATAATTATGTTGCTTTTGTAGTTCACATTATTTATACGCTATGCAGAACCAATAAGAAACGATACCTAAGCGAACCGCTGCAGGCACACCCTATGAAAATCACGTTTATCTTTCATGACAAGTAAAATCTGATATTCCAAACAGACTTGAAGCACAATTTTGTTTTGATTTTTAATAACAATTTAAGTATGTAGTGATTAAACAGCAACCGGTTGCCAAATCACTAAACTCTCTTCCTGAATGTTTCATATCCTCTGTTAACAAGGACTTGCTGATTCTTCTTCACATATTTCTTGACTCTCTTCTCTTTAGCAACATCTTTAATACAATGTTATATTAGGATCACTATGCAAAGAGAACGGTGAAAACAAAGGATAAATATACGAAGTTGATCGATGTCGGAAGCGTGGATTCCATCGCTCATTCGGATGACTTGCAACTAGTGAGCATGCTCTCATTGACTCCGCCATTGACCTCGCGTCAGCCAGACTTAGCGATCACAATAATATAAATTATGGTATTACATCCGTCTCGTGGGTATTAACAACTGTAAACATACAATAACGTAATATAAAACAGAACTTAACAGATCGGCCCCAGGGGTAAAGAAGGGTACAAGCATAACTGGAACCAATTATTTGTAAATAAGATGGCCCATTGTCATCCGCTTGGTACTTTTCCTCAATGAAGATTTTAAGATTTACGAAATACATGCGTGAATTCAAAGGTACATTATGTTAATCACGAAGCCAATACACATTCCTCGTGCAGGGAATGTAGCTAGTTATAATGTAACACGTATGACAACGGCTTGTAAGCAAATGGTGATGTAAATAGTTGTTATTCAGCGTGTTCTAACACAGGTACAAAAGTAAACTTCGTTGTGTCTGGTAAGACACTTGCTCCAGTTGAGTGAATGAAGTGTAACGTTTCATTAACAGAGGTCTGTGGCCCAAGCAAACACCGCATATCGGTGTCTTGTTTCAAAAGTTTTTTTCCAACATAGTGAAAGGCGCCCGCGTCTCCTTAAAAGCCTTGTGGACTGTATTCGTTAGCGCGCCTTTACATACGGAATATAGCCCTCAATGGGAAAAAACCTCTCAGAAATGAGTACACGTGTGTATAAGCCATATTTGTTTGAATTCTTAATTGATCATGGACTGAAGTTTGGCTAACATCTTGTTTAAATAAGATTAATTTTCTTCATGACGCTTATTTTTGTAGTTGCAAACTCTTTATTAGAGTTTGACATTGACTTAAACTCTTTGTAAAGGTTTGCATTTAGGCGAAATGCAAACCTTTAAAAAGAGTTTAAGTGAATGTCAAACTTTAATAAAGAGTTTGCCGCATGAAAGCATTTCGCCTAAAGCAAGAGAGAGACAAATGTTTAAGAAACTCTCTTGACATGATGAGTTCTCGCTCACAAATAGAATTTGCTAACGAGTTGAGGCGATTATGGCTGGCAACACTTCATAGTATATTAGACACGAGTGTCTGTGAGGGAATGTATGTGTTACCGCGCCTTGGCCCCGCATTGCACTGACGACAGCCGCATTAAGACAACAAAGGGTGATATTTTTCGTGGACAAACATTAAAGGGCTTTGAACATGACAGACAGGTGATGCACCCACACGATGCATATTTATGATGTGTTCGACAGCTAGTACGACACTAGGAATTATGGTCAGCCAATATTTGTAGTGTTTACATGCACACACCGCTGTGATGTATATGCCATGGGGCCAATAATATTGTAAAGAATCTTCACGCATGAATGATGGCGACTTATAAATTAATAAGATATATCTATTAAATAAATAAGACTAAGTAATTGGCTAAGTAATCAACACAATCCGTAGTCTGCAACATCGGGCTGTGTCTGTGCTATATAATTACGTAGTCAATCTAATACAGGTTATAAAAAAGTAAAAAAACAAAATGGCCGCCTGGGCTAGTGATTCACACGTTGCGGTTCCTCTGACTATTTGTGACTGAACAAAACGATCTGTGAGAAATCATTCATGGTCCCTCCCAGCACTACCATCCACCAATCCGAAAAAAATATTTCATTGCCATAAAGACAAGGTGTTAGTCTGATACAAGGGATATTATGCCGACTAATTTGTACTTTGCAGAGGCGAAAAGGCTATTTAGCTTTGACTCAACCATACGTTTTTGGAACGCGTCATTTCTGCAGGTACCTAATTATGATGGGAAATAAGGCAGGCTATAAAAATCGAGCATTAAGTGGTCTTATTTTAACTTAAATGATTTTGTGTGCCGTTTAAGTCGTCGGGTGGACTAAACAGATCTGCAACAATAATAAATGTAGTCGGTCCGTCACTAAATTTGAATGTTTACACTTTTAAAATGTTTACATTGTTAATGTTTTGGTTAATACAGGCTATTTTTTTTTTTTGCAAGTTTATAGGAATGCTTTAAAAGATAATTGTAGACATTCATACTTTGTGATACAGGTAACTCGTGTAAGGTGCCTACGTGAACCCTTACCCAACACCCTCGCGTAGAAATCTTTTGGGTTCGCGCGAACAAAATGAACGGTCGGCATTACAAAAAAATGCCCTTAAACTATTTGTTGTGGTTTCCACAAAAAGACAAAAAATGGGACATCAAAAACCAGTCAGCATTGGTCGGCTTTTCGACTCCAGTGGCCTTGTAGAAAAAACCATGTGTTAAGGAATGTAAAGAGCCATTTAATTATCCTAATATATTGTTATGGTCGCGGAGGGAGGTGGTTATAAATTAGCGGCAAGTCCGAGCTAGGACGAGGTGGCGAATGGTGCCGCTCCATGGCAACTGCTTGTATGGGAGAACCATTTAGATAATATGAGAGATAGGTTTAGCGACATAATATTTTATCTACATTGTATTGGTTTAAGTGGAGTTCAGGATGTGCTAGCGTCTAATAATCCCCGTGCGTGCGCTTGCACAGCGCGGTCGCAGACAGCACTCGGCGTTCTCACGTTACTGCAGCCGCTGTTTCAGTGCGATGATCCGGAGAGTTTTTATTCCATTTTTACCTCAGTTCCATCGAGCGTCGAGTTCATTATGCGTCCGCAAGTGCTTCGGTCGCCACCGGTTCAGGTAGCTTGGAGTTTCGCTTCAAAACTTGACCTTAGGTATTCGATACGCTTGTTATATTTTTTGTTAATCAATATAATTGAATATGAGCTTTTGATGTGGTGTAATTTGATAATTTGCGAAAATAAATTTACGTAAATTGACTTGGTCGTAAAAACTGGTTTAATATTCGAATCTTATTGGATGTGTAAGTTCATGTATATGTAGGTGCATACCGAGTTGATGATAATCGTGATATTAGGGCATGTAGGTATCGACCGGGACAGGGCGAGGTGTCGGAGGCAGGGCTCCCCGCTGCGCGTGAGCATTGTGATCGACAGCTTGTTTACTAAAAATATGCATAATGAATTTATAATAGCCTATCGGGCCTGGCACGTCGCCTCGCCCCTCCGTGCCCATATGAGGCCTGCCTCGTCTACCTCTTTAGATATGAATGCACAAATCGATACCTGCCTACAGTTTCACAAGGTGACCATATGTTTGGAACGAACAGTTAAATCGTCTTGGAAATGGCCCACTAATTCTAATGAAGCCAGATTTATTGAAAAAGATACCTTCTAAAGATATTTAACTCATATTATTGAAGGTTGCCAGAGAAAGAATGTTGGTGTTACGATGGTGAGAGATGCTTAATTGCGCCACCGATGTGTTCCCACGTTTAAATGCAGCAAGTGTTTGTACAAGCATTTAGCATTCGATTGTTTTAGTGCGGACCGAGACGTCTGCGGAGAAGCAAACATTGAGCTTCCTGAGCGTGCAGCACCGTCCCCTCCCCTCCCCCCGCACTTCACGCCGATGTCTTCGTCTCTCTGATTACAGACATACTTCGCTAAAGATAAGCTTATTAACCAAGACAATTACCTTATAAAATAATCACTTTCAGCAAGAAAAGCGAACCCAGCATGAGGAATTTTGATGCCGTGAAATGTCAAAAAATAAAAACATCGCCAACGATGCTAAATATGTCGCAGTTCTCGCAACTCTTTATTAGGCGGTTGAAACGTTCGTAGAAGTAATTATATACGGTGCTTCAAACTATCTGTCGCATGAATGTGGTCGTCTACACCGGCCAGGCGGGGCGCCCGCCTCGGTCCCTAGCTTCGATTCGTTACGTCAATCTCCAAATTTTTTCACATTGCAATCTGCATAGAGTGAGTTGACATCGCGCAACAAAGCCGCCACGCGGTGCGCCGCGCTTTGTCCGCATTTCTTTATAAATATTTTGACATTTCCCTCATTCGTCCCGCGGAGCTGGCCCACAAACAAATCCGTGTGGATCCTTTTGTGCAGCGTGTGTAATTTGATTTATTCTTTGACGACAAACGTCCGACATCCTGTGTTGTGAGGCGTTGGCGTTGGGGCGGCGGCGTTTGTCGATTTGTTAGCACATCTATTGGTATTTTCTTTAGTAGGTGTAAACAAAAAGTTTCGCATGTCTTTAGAGCGTCGATATTGTTTCTTAGAGGTGCATTGAGTGCGCACTCCACTTACGGACCTTTTAGGTGGTCGACGCAAATTGCGATGTAAATATTAGATATCATGATGTTTGCCGAGGGCTGTTAACACGTGGGTCTTGAATTGTTACAATATGCACTAACATTCGCGTTCCTTTGAATGCTGTAAACTCTGCGAGCTTTGGTAAACGCTTATGATGTTGAATCATTGTTTATGTCTGGGCGTCTGCAATCTTTGGATGAAAGGAGTATACTGAGGTATATCTAGCTAGGATCATGTTCTACACACTCTTACGTAAAATGTTATTCAATATGTACCATTCCTATTCATTGCACTTCATCATACCGTTTCTGCTGCTCCGTTTTGTTTGAAGCTTCCGCATAGTATAACAAAGACTGATCTTTAACAAACTTTTAAAACGTTTAAAATTGATCTTTAACGTCGCAAATTTCAGAGATGCAAGGAGAAGCTGAACACGTTGGCGATCAGCGTGATGAACCAGTGGCCAGGTGTTCGCCTGCGGGTCATCGAGGGCTGGGACGAGGAGAACTCGCACCTGGAGCACTCGCTGCACTACGAGGGCCGCGCCGTGGACCTCACCACCAGCGACCGCGACCGTGCCAAGTATGGCATGCTAGCGCGGCTGGCAGTGGAGGCCGGCTTCGACTGGGTCTTCTACGAAAGTCGCTCGTACATACACTGCTCCGTCAAAACAGGTACTTATTTAGTTCGTCTTTTTCAGGTACTTAGTAATAAATAAAAAAAAAAGGTTATTCGATTCAGAAAACATTATGTGGGAACCTTAGGCGCTAGATTTTTACAAATTCCTTGGTCCCTACACAAGAATTCCCGGTCTCGTGTAATAAAAATTAAATATCACGCGTTGAATGATAAGACTCAACTAATTATCCATTGTAGCAAAGCCTTGCGTCCCCCACCGCCAACGGATTAAGAATTTAATTACATTTTTACAGTTACTAAAGTCATCTAGGAATATTTAACACCAGAATATTAAATGCACTTTAATAAACTAGACATACCTAGCTACAGCATACCTACTTTATTTTTAAGAAAGCTACACCAAAGCAATTTCAATAACTCGAACAGAATATTAATCGTAAATAATAAAATGCTAAATTTATTAATACAGATATAGATAATACTTGTAAAACATAATCATAAATGTTTTTTCATAAGAGCGCTGCCTATTTCGAAATGCACACAAATGCGTTTAAGTCTTTTGTATGGCGGCGCGATGCCTCTCCATATTTGGCCCTATTGAGGAAAAACTATTTTGTTTCTGATCAAACAGCTGCATGTTTGCACAATATTACTAAGCTTTTAGTAGTTCAAATTGGACCCGAATAATGAAAAACGAGGTTTTAAAAATAGTGTTTAAAAAAACGGGAAAATTATTTGCTTGTTAATTTGCGGTGCCCATATGCTCAATATGTTTATTAACGTATAATTTTAGTACTATTTTGCTAATTCGAAATCATACATAACAGGAAAATGCGGTATTTCTTGACATATTGTTTGCTTTCTTTCGCAAACAAATGACATTATGTCATTGTAACCTACGTACATTATGTTCATGGTTTTTCCGAAAAGAAAATCTACAAGTATATTAATATGTTAGATCGTGACTGTCATTGATCATGACATGTTATTGTAACTTGATATTAGTATATTTCACTAATGTAAAGCACATGTGTCGAGGGAAAACTATGGTTTCCTGAAAGTGAGTGTGTGTTTCATTAATCTACCTACGTTCAACGTTGACTACTTACTCGTAGGTGCTAAGAATTGTCACGCGGGGAAAGTCGAGCGATTATGAATTACGGGTACATAACTGTACAATGTGGGCTAAAGGCTTCGGGACGGGCCAAATATATAGTTGAACTTTACAAGAAGAATGCATCTCAGACAGCTTCCCGCGCCCGCGCCCCGGCGGTGTCGATCAAACGGACGAACGAGCCTCTTGTTAGCATCCCTCTCTTTCACACTCGCGGAGAAAACTATAACCGTCTCTTGCGCACGCGGCCGCATCGCAGCCAATCCCCCACTTCTATAATTACACCGGTGATTCAATGGCTACTTATATCTATATATATATGTATACGGCATAACGATGAGAGAAGCACGTATTTATATGTATGCTTGTGTTTTTAGATATTATGGAGGCATTCTGGCGCGTTCGCATAGTTCCAATTAATTTTGCAGATAGGTCTATAAGTGACTCAGTGTCCAGGTCCAAGAGCTAAAGTGTTGAATGTGGGTAACGTGGCTAAAGATTACACGTAACGCACTTTCTTACAATACTAATGAAGTTTAAAGAATTGATCTTTGTTCTGTTACGTCAGTGAATTACTAATTTTATTTACAATGCTGTAAGATGTGTATTTTTCTTATCTAACTATTTATCTGCCAAGTGTATGGAGAATTGCTTGAGTTTGAGTTTGAGTTTGAGTTATTAATGAGATTAATTATGGATCTTATTAAACTACGACCACTGTGTAGGCTTCATTTAAACGTTGGAAATATTAGGTATTTCTTGTACAAGGTATGTAGCGTATGCCTTAATAGCTTTCTTCTAAATAAATAGGATACTTACCTATTAAACAAGTTTGTTAATTATTTTTGTTCCAATGTACAGTGATCACATCATTGATAAATAAAATCTTAAAATATGCGAATTGTTAGTCTAAGCGGAATGAAAGAAGTAATTTTTTACCATAAACCGGCCTTCGCCTTTTACATCACCTTATTAAATATACTTCTTACTTAAGTCTTACGAGTTAACTCGATGCAAATGATAACTTGGTGGATCCTCTGTGGCTGTAAAGTACCTCCGGTCGATGACACACCACACAAGTTGGACTTTCCAAAAAGCAGCGTTTTAAGAATCCTACTTTCGTAGCCTTTAGTGAAGTAGGTCCCATAAGCTTTCTCAGGGAGCGGGCTCCTTCCTTACATCAAAGGATCAGCAATATCATCGATGTCTTAAATTGTGGTTTTCATTCATTTTTATTATCTACGTTATTTTTTTAATAAAGTTAGTTTATCCTTAAGTCTATAAACATAGAACCTATATTACCTATTTACCATTTACCGGTTTTAGAGGCCGCCAAAATCGTTTGTTATGTGTTTAGAATATGAAAACCAATTCTAGACAAAAGTTGTAAGGAACTTATTTATTGTTTAATGTAGGTACAGACGCCAGCAGGTCAAGCTACCCGAAACTGTCAAATTTTCCCAATCAACCTTGAACCTTAATGCTTTAGCGATAAACTTAAAAATCTATTAAAGAAATTTGACAGATTGTAGTAGCTTGATGTGCTGGCGTCTGTACAAGCAGTAAGCTAAAAGCTTTATCAAGATAAGGATATGTTTCTCGAAAAATCGATCATGTGCCTACACCCTATAGCGGCACCAAATAAAAGTCGTAAATTTATAAAAAAAGATACCTAAAGTCATCCTAAAACGATAAAGAGCAGTCATTGTTTCAAAAGCTGGACCACTGATATTCGACGGAGTCTCCCGCGGTCGCAGGCAATTTGTTTCGATGTTTATTCATTTATTCCGGCGTTTTGTACGATCCGAGTCTTTTAGTATTAATTTGGATCTTATAAATAATTAATGTGCTTTGTGTAGGTATGTGTGTTGCGGTCGTGGCTCTCTGTTGGTCGCGGTCAAGGCCGGATCGCGCACGACCATCCTCCGCTCCTTACGCTCTCCCCTTCATTATAAAAATCTTCGTCAACCTGCTGTATTTCATTAAAATAATCTATCTTAGAGCCATGTGCTCCACTCGCGTCCAAATAGTACGATACTATTTGTTAATTAGTAAATAAATATATTTGTATTTAAATTTTACATCACACAGTATTTTTTTACGCATTTCGCGATATTTTATTGATAAATGAAATTAACATCAAAGTTCTTTGTCAACTTTTTAGCGTTGAACTGTAGATTGATAAAGTCAATGAACACAAACTCAATAGAGCACAATTCATCAAAAATACTATTATAAACTATTTGTACCTATAGAAATTCAAAGAAAAATCATGAATATTTAAAGGCTGGAACATTTTTCGCTCTATCACATAGGATGAAAAAGAGACAGAGAAACTGGCCCATTATATGCTCGTATATTAAATTAAAGCATTCGGTGATCAACTCGGCGCCAATAAAACTATGCCGAGCGTAAATTTTTTGTGTTGGACTCGATTAATTGATTTTCATTGGACGGCGATGATTGTTTTTTTATTCCGATCATTGACTTATGGTATTTATACTAACGTCATGAGTTTAGGCGTGCACTTAGACAAATTATATAGTCAAACTAGATAATACTTATGTGCCCATATTTGTCGCCTACAACAGGATATCGACACAGACATTCGTTAATTTTACTATTTGTTTTATGATGTTTTGTGATTGAATGTACAGATTGTAAGCGACAACATTTTATTACGCCGCGGAGCGATTGCATTTTATCAATTATAACATCAGTTACTATAAATTAACTTGATGCTTGGCAGAAGCTAGTTGTGCAACATAACATTCTTATAAGTAAGACATTAATAGAGCAATGTTTTATGTATCAAACTAGATACGTTCCTTCATATTTTCGCTTTTTGCTACTATTAAGAATTCTTTGAAGCCGGCGGCAGAATAGAACAACTTATACGTTAAATTATTACCATTGGAGTTGTTCACCATTATGGGGACATAAAATCGATGTAGATTTTTATCGGGACAAGTGTATAATGCTTTTGAATCTGTTCTACGAATCGAAACAATGCTGCGGGCATAGTGTAGGAACAGTTAGGGTCCTGCACAGAAGAGGCTCGCGGTAAATGGGGCGTGACCGCCGGCAACCGGACAGGTCACGACTCACTACATGTCACCACCCTAGCTTGGACTGAAGGACGAATGTTAATGGGATATGGACATGAAGTTTTATGGAGAGGCTTCCTACCTTGCGTAGGAATGTTATAAAGAATCACATTTGACTGTATTCCCAAACTGATATTATCAAGAGAAATGATTAGATTTTTTGTGTTTTTTTGTTACGCTAAAACGGCTGAGCTATTTGGATTAAATTTAGCACAAGGGTAGACCATGACCTGGATTAGGACATAGAATACTTTTCCGATATTCCCACGAGGTCGAAACTTATACGGGTAAAACCGCGGGGCGCAGCTTGTAAGTAATATGTTTGGAAATTACAGTTGAATCCAAAAGAGGGCTTTTGATGTGTAGATTCTCAGGTATTTACTCGTAATGTAAGGTATCATTGTCAGGTGCTAAAGTCCCCATTGAGAATTCTTAACGAGCACTTACCGATTTAACGTAGCCTTCACTTTGGATTTTATCTTTAGAGACCTACGTGTGAATCCTCTCTCGATTGCGGAAAGGATGAGTTCTAGGTAATTGAAATGTTTCAATGATACCCCAGGGAAATTAAAATTTTGTTCATTTCAAATTTAATCTAATCAGCTGAATGTTGTAAAATAAAGACTAATAGGCAATAAAAGTAAAATATCTACTTCTAATTGGTTTCGTTTTGATCATAATGTTTTTGATGTTCTTTCTATAACTGTCTCAATAACATGAATGCTGAAATCAGAATGATTACCTAATTAAATTAATTGAATGGCCCAGACGAAGATAATTAGCAAGTTAGTTAGGCATCGGTAATGTTTAAGACGACGGCATAAATCACAAATTAAGTTATAGCTACTAGAACTTATGATAGGCTCAAGTTTAGCGTGTAGCGTTTACTTATTCCGAAGCAATCGCAGTAGGACCTATAAGACGAATAGTAGGACCTGGTCAACCAACTTCAAAACGAACTTTTATACACAAGCTCTTGACTACATGAAAAAACAAGAAAGACTTTAATATTGTATTGGACTTGCTAAGTAGGTCGCAGCGTTATCAAAATAAACTGACCGTACGTAAACCGTGCAAGATGTTATACGAATAAAACAAACTTTGTATTAGCTGACTTACTACACACACCAATTCTAACAAATGAAGATACTCGTACGATTAGATGGGTATGATCAGATGAAATCGATTAAAAGATAGGTACATATCACAAGTTTTTTTTAATGTTATTATTTTGAATTCAGCTGAATCCGGTTAGACTGGAAGCCGACCCCAACATAGTTGGGAAAAGGCTAGGCAGATGATGATGATATCAGAAGTTTTTATGTTGGGCAGAACATCATAAGTTTTATTGCTGGGGAGTTTGTTGCGCCACTTCTTCTTTCCAGCTAAAACATTAGGAAGCAGTGAAGGGCGGGCGTTTTGGGGGACTGTCTTATGTTATTTGACGTTTAAAAAGTGCTGATTTTCAGCCTAATTTGAATGAATGAATTTTGATTTTATCAAATCAATGAATTGGTCAGATGTGACCACAAAATTGATGAAGAAGACGAACAATATTTTTTATCAGCAGTGAGGTAGAGGATAGAAGCGTGAGTGAGCGATGTTGCGCGGTTCAGCGCGCGCGGGGCATGCGTGCGAAAGGCTCGGGGTGTGACACCCGAGACGCCACATCCCGGAAGACTGTGGCCGAACCCCGCGAGGTTCCCACACCCGCTAGCCTGATACCGATTTTACCGATCAATTTATTAAACATATTAGCAGAAAAATCGCAGCGAATATTCTTGTGACGATCACTTCGCGACTCCGTGTTTGATCTATAATTAGGCTGTACCTTTGTGCTTTAGGATTCGACAATCATAGATTGTGCTGCCTTTTTTTTTGTTTTTATTTAGTAAGTACCTAATAGCAAATCTCAATATCTTTGAAACCCCTCAATCTTGACTGGGGTTATTTATTTAACTATTAGTCAAAATTGAGCACTTTGTAAACGTGAGGGTTAAATGTAATGCGATGCTTGTAGGCCAAGACAGAATTTTCGATCTTTCTAGTATTTACTTATTCAGATTCTTAACTTCTGTATACAATTACCTTACCTTACCGTCTTTAAGCCCTGTTTCCTAAATTCAAAAGGCAATTTTTTACCAATATAAACCCCATCTTTATCACTTTTCAAAGCTATAAAGCGAGTTCTAATTAATATTAGCTTTTACTAAACGTATTGCCCTCGCTTTTAAATAAGATAACAGGCTGGATATTTTTCTTTTGTGCCCATTAACATTAATTTGCGGGTAAATTTTTAACGTTGTCATAGTGTGCAGCTTACATGCAGTCATATTTTATCAGACAGGCGTATTATTTTATATTAATCATATTTCAATTTTACTTTCGCACTCAGTTTCATTTTATATCTCAGTAAAAGGCCTTAACGTCGTCAATTCAGAACTGGTGGGCAATAAATCCAAACGTTAAGATCTCAGTACCACATTACAATCCCAGACGCTACATATTGCATCAGAGTCAGTGTCGCTTACTTGGCGTTTAAATCATTCTGCTACTGCGCCGATAGAACGTACACACAAGTGAATTACGAATTGGCTAAATCAGACTTTGGAGAGGCAGCTTTATAAATATTAATTTATTGAAAGACTAATACGTTTAATGTGTTTATCTACCTACCGTTTAAACATATAAATATGTAGATATTTCTTCTTATTACGTACCAGTATGAATCTTTCATTGACAATGCTTATTTTATATTCCAAATATTTGAATACTGCTTAAAAATAATTCAGCGTGACAAAATCAAATAGTGCGAGATGCAGTTACAAAAGATGTTTAACATATTGACAACTTGTTGTACTACTTACATCTTTTTGGAAATTTCATACTGACTATTTAAAACGTTTTCTCACGCTTGCCTAGTACCACAGATAAAATAAACCTTCCCACATTTATTTATTTTCTTTTTACATTGTAAGATACGGCGCGCGTTCGGCCGGCGCATGAATCATAACCGGCGCGGTTTGGCATTTGCATGACCACGCGTCGGCTAATTGCTATTCTACACGATATAAATCAGATATAGTTCTGCTGATCCCATGCGAGCATCTCGATAGCCTTACATCGCCCAACAATAAAAGGTTGCGGCGGCCGACAAAACCCTATCGATAACATTACTTTTTATCGAGTGTAGCCGAGCTTTTAGATCGCGGATGATGCGCTTCTGACAAATGTTGAGGTTTCATAATCGTGTAGCTGTTAGAAAAAAAACTGAAAAAGCGTCACATTTCGCTGGTTCGACATGTCATCCATCGAAGAGATAAATTATTAATAGTGTCACGTGCTTTGTCGAGTTGGTAATGTATGGTCACGCGCGGCCGGCGCGGGCCGGACGGCGGGGCCCGGCGCGCGCGCCGCCTAGCTCTCCCGGTGGTCCCCGCGGGGCGGGGTCTGCGCGGCCACTCGGCTGCGCCGGCGCACCGGCCCCGCGCCCCCCTCCCTCGCGACCGCGCCGCTTATCGCCGCATCTTCAGCCTAATGTTACTTACGTCACTATGAAATCGCGTGTGACTGGTTTTAAGGCTTTGGATTCGTTAACTTTGAATCTTAATAAGGTCGGGAATTAAAACGTAGATAAAATCTTCTGCACTGTATGTTTGGACATTTTATATATGAAGACAATTATTTAGCCGGGTACATAATATGATAGGCGAGTTCATATTTTTTTACTGGTTAATGAAACCCAATGAAATAGCCGTAAAAACCCATAGTAGTATAGTAAATAAAATACCCATACCTACAAGAAATGTTACCCACAAAATATATAAATCTGCACCCCACCTAAATTGTACAAAAGCGCAAAGGTGTCCGACGCCTATTCAACAACGCGTGTGATGTGTTCACCGGACAACAAACGCATGTTGACAATAAGCGCTTGACTTTGAGCAAAATCTAATTTGTGTAGTTATTGTGTAATGCGATCCGCTCCGAGCCCATCGCTTTGAGAACAGCTTGTGAACAAGGATCGGCTGAATTTATCGGTCGGTTACACAACAAATCAAAATTTAACGAGTTCGCACAAACCGGAGGCTTTGCAGGGTATCTTTAGCCGTGCTCATTTGCGCGTGTAATTGCACCACCCACTGTAACTGTAACTTAAGGTAAAAATATGGATGGTTAGGTAGTACAATTGTTATAACGTAACAGTGGCGGCTGTGCTCTGAACACGTTCAAACTTGGGTTTAAAGTTAAGCCATTTTTATTTATCTTTTGGATACCATTAAGTTGCACGTAAATAGACACTTTTTTGCTACAGCCACCAAAGATCCTAACAAATTAAAAGATTACGTACAGGTACGGCTTAAGCTGGATTAGGATTTAAATAAATACTATTAGATAAAACACAAACAAAGTTCGGTAAATCAGGATTCTGTGGCATTTTTTGGCCGTAGTTTTTTTGCACAAACAATGAGTGAAAGGAATTCCCAAAACGGATTCAATTAACTTATCTAACGCTTAAAAAGTTTGTTCAAAAGATTATGCCTCCCATTTCCTGGAAAACTTTTTTCATTGTTGTATTTGGTAGACGGATAATAATATCTGTGTAGCATCGGAGCCGGTCCGAGCCGATTGTGGGTTTAAAGGCAAATTCGAACACAGTGGTTGGTAGGTTATATTTGCCGATAACCTGGGCACAGTGGGAGCTGTCCGCGATTCTCTTTTGTTTCGTATCTTATCCGATTTTAATTACGGGCGTAGAGAAATCTCGTTATTCCTTAAAGGGATATGACTGCTCCGAGCTAATTTACTATCGTCTCTTGCACGATTTTATGTTCTCAATTTTATTTTATTGCTTTTGGTTCCAGGCACATGTAGGCATAGCAAATTCGTAGCATAACGGTGTCGTGAATCAAAATGCTTTCCTTAAAGATTTATACTAACGTAAACGACATTAAACATATTTGTATGAATTTCATTCATTTCTTTTGTTGTCTATTCCAGAGTCATCTGTGGGAACAGGAGCCGGTTGCTTCCCCGAAGGAAGCATGGTGTACACAGAGAACGGTCCCCGCGATATCGCTACGATACGAAGAGGAGACAAAGTGCTGTCAGCTTCTGATGATGGCAAAATGATATATTCCGAGGTAAGTAAACAACATGAATCTAAAGTCCAGAATATCAAGAACATCAAGCACATATAACTTAATGAACCTCAACATTACCTACTTATATTAAACTTTTGGCAATTAGACATGGAATGATTGTTTCAGATCTAAAAAGTTTTCTTCACAAAGTTATTGTCTTATTTTCAGGTGTTGACATTCATTGACCGCGATCCGAATACAACGCGGCAGTTCATCGAAGTGACGGCAGAGAACGGTGTGACGATCACGACGACGCCGTCACATCTACTGCTGCTGGCGGCCGCCGACGGCTGGCGGGAGGCGTTCGCGTCCAACGTGGAGGTCGGCGATGTGCTCCTTACGAGGGGGCAGGCTGACGTCATGCGGCCATCCAGGGTTGTTAAGACCCGGATGGTGTCGAAGCGCGGCGTGTACGCGCCTCTGACGAGGACTGGCACCATCTTAGTGGACGACGCGCTGGCGTCGTGCTACGCGCTGGTCCGGAGCCACTCGCTGGCGCACGCCGCCATGGCGCCGCTCCGGTGGATGGCGCGGTGGAGCGCCTCCAGCGAACTCCCGCGCGGTGTTCACTGGTACGCGAACGTTCTGTACTCGTTCGGGGACTTCGTGCTACCGTCCTCGTACAGGTATCGCTAGCAGTGAGTGTGTGCTGACAATGAGTGGTCGCTGAGAGTATAAACCGCGCGCAGGACGTGCACAAGGACACTGTTGTAAATATCGGTCGTGTAAATAGTAGAGTGAGTATGACAGACTACGATATGTAAATACTTAGGTCGCGAACATTAAAATGTTTAATATTATACATATGCTCTTCGTTAACGAGCTTTACTTACCCTCATTGGAATTTATTTATTAAGTAGTTTTAGGAACTTTTTGCAAATTTTGCATATTATTTAGTTAACTTACGAATATTTTTTGTAAATTGTATCGGTATTGTTATTCTGCACAATGCAGAAATACTTAAATGTATGCGCTTATGTTATTTTAAGTAACTGTATAAAGATTATGAATGAAATTAATTCACTTCTTTAGCAAATCCGAAGAGTAATATTTCTGCAGTGCAATGCAAATGTTTTGATTGCAACTTGCAACAGTACACAGTACTCGTACTCTCGGTACGAGGTTCAGCTGTAACCAGACATTCCATAACTCTAATCCTTTGTCTACTTACACACGTTAGAAATGATTAAATTGTGATCTTGGTACCTAAAAACGTGCCTTAAGATTTTTATTTATTGTTATTTATAAGCTAGGTGTCTATTTATGAATTGACGAAAGTATTTAGGTCTAACTTATTCTATTATGTCTGATACCGTCTTTATTTCTAAGTGATTTAACTATTTATTTAATACTCTTATCCTTCCAAGTTTTCTTTTCAACGTTTGACATCTATGTTTCTTTCATCTCAGAACGTCTTTTTTATATTTCTAACAACGCATGAGTTTTTCTCAAACCTTGACTTGATGATAATACCTACTAATAATGAACATGTATGCAGTAGCTATTGTAGTATTGGTGGACACTAAACGTATTATTAGTCGACGTCACATTGAAGCGTCACGCGTCACCATGAGCGACGACATTTATAGATCATTTGTTAGATCTTGAACTGAAGTATGGGTTCCTATAGATTGAATTTAGTGGAATGTTGTAAGACTTGTGAGTGCAACGATAATTTTTAGAAATAATTTCTAGGACAAAATTATTTGAATTATTTATTATACATTCACATCTATGCTAATTGCTAAATTATTGATGTCAGCGACAAACGTTAACTAAAACTCTATATTATAAAATAGTGTTTAGTGCTTATGTAGACGATACTAACAAATTTTATAGGTACATACATAAATCGGAAAGCTTTAACTAATATTTGGACAATACATTTATGCCATATTAATGTAACTTAGTTTAAAAAACTAAATGCTATACAGTGGATGTAACAGTGCAGCCTTTTCAATGAAGAGTTTTATTTATAATTTGATATCATAATATGTTTACAGTCACTGTGGCATTCAGTAGGTGTGTGTAGATCTTTTGGAGTTCGAATATATCATAGTTTTACATCATTATCATAATGCTTTTGTTTTCCTTCTCAATAAAATACAATATGGTCGTCATTACGTTAACTAACACCCGTTGCAGTAACTGACTATTTATTTTTGCAACTAAAGGTGGAATATTCGTCTAGTAAATAGATACATTTCGATGTTTTCTCAGTGATCGTTCTGAGAGTGGATATCTGAAATTAAGTAAATACTACCAATCACATGATTTATAATAACACGCAATTACAATGCAAAACATGTAAAACAAATACTTGCTCACTACTAAGTTGTATATCATTGTGACGTCAGAATGAAGTTGCCATTATGGATTTTAGCAAGTTCTTCATAGAATGTATGGGATGTGGTAGATTTTTTAATCAAACTGATTGTCATCGTGGCTGATCATGATCGTTATACACTTTATTGATGTTTGTAAAACAATATTGGTGAAAATCTAATGTTGGTATCGCATTTCCTATAAAAAAGATAGTCAGAAATATTTTTTTTTGCCAAGTATTTATTAATAACGGTGGATCATTCACCGACCTAGTATAACGGTACATCTGTTTACTTTATACTGAAAATTAGAAGTGTTATCATGTGCCTAATTCGTAAAGCTAAGTTTACAAATTGACAGTAGGTACTACATACCAAATTGCATTTTTAACTTATTTATGTTTAACATTATAAAAATAACTTCTTTTTCCATTATCTTCTCTTGTTATCGTTTTGTTGATGTGTAGCTCTTTCCACTTACATTGTATTTCATTGCAAAATGATCGTTTTTTTTCAATTTAGTCCTTTTTAGAATTAGTATAATACTTTGTAAGTTACACTGGATTCCGATTAGGGATTATGCTTTCTAAGAACTTACAAACCGTCTTTTTTTAAATTTATCTATGTAGGTATATTTATTGTCATTGTGTGACGTGGTGTTAGTATCTAAATGACGAACCAACTCAAGTTGAAAAGCACAAAATGTTATCGACCCAAAAAACAACACGAAAAGTGTTGTTACAAACCATTAAACTAAATCTTTAAACCGAACCAATGTTTTTTTTTAATTGTTGATAGGCCTATATATTTCTGTGCTTCCATTATGGTGCTCAGGAAATTCTAGTAAATATGTACTATATGATATTTAAATCCATAATAATGCTAGGTACTTAAAGCTTATAAAAACAATTTACTTGACCATACAAATAGGTATATACCTATTGCTCGCTATGTAAATTACAATGATACGTAATAATTATGCTTTTACACTATTTATTTATTGACGTTATATTTGTAATAATATAAAGCCTTCAGTCTCCATCAGTTAATAATGGAAAAATGTATATTGTAGAGCTTCTTGTAAAGAAAGAAAATGTTGAGGACATTATTTGATGTACCACTGTCGTATTATCAAAATGTATTATAATATCAAAATAAATAAAATGTTGGCTTTGTGGAAATGGCTTTTGTTTTTTTTTTTTTGTAATGGTTAATTTTAAGTGAAAACATTTCAAGTTACCCATTGCCAGTTTTAGGTGACCTCGCATTGTATAAGCTTTTCGTACAAAGAGAAGTCAGCTTATACTGGAAATGTATAGCTTGACTCCGATGTTTTCCTTCACCGTTTTGAAAGCAGTGGTAATGAAATCATTTACACAAAGTAAAACGCCTGCCTGGGTTCGAACCCACGACCTACAACTCGTAAGTCGGGGCCGATACCACTAGGCCACCACTGCTCTCCTATATAACTCTATTGAATGACTATTTCATGAAATATCAATCGTTGGGGTAAGAAAATCTGAATTTCGCTTCCCCATTATGCGGTGTATCTAAGCATCAACGGCCAGTAATACGCTCGACGTAATATTGGGTCGAGCCTAATATTAGAGCAACTCTGCTCGGATTGCAAATCTATTAACGATAGTTTGTTTGTCTACCGCTTTGAAGCGCGGCAATAACACGTTTCCTGTAGCTGACTCACGTTAGTAATTCATTTCATTGTTATTGTGTGTATCTGTCTGTAACACACTAGTTTTGGAGTAAAATAGGTAAAGAGCTTTAGTTACAAGCCAGAGGTGTAAGCAGTTAATAAATACTTCCGCTTATTTTGCTGGTAGGATAACTTATAATTTATGTGCATACCTATGTAAGCTTTGTTTACATAATTTCAGACCATTGCCTTATAATAGCATTTCCTACACTGTGTACACTGTCATTACGTAAAATCGAACTTCGTATATTGCCTCTGTGCTAATATTTTGTTGTTCATTTATCATTTTTGTCAAGTCAAGTTAATTCAAGTCAGTCCTTGCCGTTACTCACAGTTGAGTCAAAGATGAACACTATTAACACTGTAGCGGTATCTACAACGCCACATGCGAGCAACGCGTCATACTGACGTCACGCAAATCCTGCATCTCGCAAGCAGAGTTTACCACGCAATTAGCATAGATACAATTTCCCAACATCAATCGTTGGGCAAATCGCCCGCCAAACACAACACCCGTCTGGTCGGAGGATCCTCCCTTTTCTATGGAGGATGAGTGAACTTTACACCCTGTTCCTCATACTTCTAAACTTCTAAACACGTCACATGATTGTTTGGTGTTGGAACACTATCAAAAATAGAGCCAAGTTAGCGTGCTTCCCCCAAATCTTGCAACACAGCGCCCAACGATGCTGACTCGGCTCAACATGCGTCACTAACCATGTAACAGAGTTGGACTGATGCGTCTCCACGGGTTCATACGTTGGATGTTAAGATGAGGAGCAGTTCAAAGGTTCATATGTATGTAAGGAACTGCATAAAATAACATCACGCCTGTAATCCACGAAGGGTTAGGCAAAGGTGTTCCTATAGTTCACCCACATTTTTTCAGTTATATTTTAGTTCCATGTACTGGGCGGACACACACAGCACACTTACACAACACAGCAAACTCACACCTACAATTACTTACTTTCTTCTAATTAGCAAGTTGTTCCTACTTTTTCTTGTATTTATTTATTTTATTACCTATTAGCTTTTTCCAACTTTCATCGGCTTACATATGAGTACATTTTCAATAGGCTGACTCATTTTTAACAGAAGGCCCAGTCTCCTGTGATATAGTTTTTTTTAAGTAGTACAGAATACAGCTGACCTTTTCCACTCAAGTTAATATTGCGTAGTTTTTGTTTATGAATCACTGATGGAAAAATAACACTGTTTTTGGAACAATAAAATTATTTAATTAAACTGTGGGTAGCCGTTACGTCCCCGTCAGGGGGCGCGGCAGGTGGGTTATGGGCATGGCCCTTATAGCCCCTGGGTGTGATACGGTACCCGTTAATACCGACACGTTCGTTTGGTGACCATTTGTAAGCCAGCAAGCAAGCTGAGCCAAGCCAGCTGAGGCAAGTCCGGTGGTAGAGTAACTTGCGTATGTGTGTGGATGCATGGGTATTCAGCAGGAGCGCCACGGCACTGTTTCACAGTACCGTTTACTTCACGCCACCCCCTGCGGTCAGTTTCCGCCAGGTGAGACCTCCAGCGTCAGAGGTGCTTCCCGCAAACTTTAACTTCAACTGCAAATAAGTGGTGTGCCAAGCAACTTCCGGATATTAAATATTATTTTAATCAAGTTTGCAATTGATGTCCGTTCACTAACTGACGGTATTTATAGAACTGCAAGATGGTTGCACAAAATTCCAAATAAGTAAATAAAACATTTACAAAATAATCTACACCAAAAAACAAACAAAAGCTGTGCGCTGTGTGTGTGCTGTTGTAGCAAGAGATTTATTATTTCATTCGAGACACATTGAGGAAACATTTGTTATGGTTCATCTTTATTACATTCTGCTAAAAAAAGATTCCATATTTTTCTGTTACTAATTTCCCTAAAGTTTTGACCTAGTTTCAAATTCTCATAAAATAAGTCAATCCGGCGAAACGACAATAGATCTTTGACGTTGATTTAGAATCCAATTTCATAAAATTTTACCAGTAAAATGTCAAAAGGCTCGGCGACTGAAAAGGTTTGCTTTATTATCTCGTCAAGCCTAAGGGTCAAAAAACCCTTTTGACCTTCATAAATAATTTTACTGTTGCTAATAGGAATATTGATATTGGATATTGTTCTTATTAGCATAACGTACTCGCATATCATTACGTGTACATTCCTCGAAACGGTGGGCAGAGGTGTAGGGCACCCACTTATTAGAGTTCTGTAATTTAACTATAAATAAAAATACCAGCCTAGTATTCTCCCACTGAAGTGCAAAGGGATTTTCTTATACAGAGAAGGTACATTGATCACCACGCTTGCACAAGACGGGTTGACGATTTTAAACTTATATTAACTAGAAGTGCTGGGGGTCTACTACGAAGTGCAAAGTGCGAATGATTGGATCGGACCGACACATGGCTGAGCCGAATATTATTGGAAAATGCGAAAAAAGTTCAGATCGGCTCAGTTGGGTCGGGACCATAATCAATATTCGAAAGAGTGTAAGAGTGTAGGATCGGGACCGACCGAACCAAATAGTAACTTCGTAGCAGGAAACGGCCGAACATTCGGCCGATACCACTTCGGAGTAGACCCCCAGGTTTCCTCACGAAGTTTTGCTTCACTGATGTCTGTAATGTCCAAGATAAACTCAGAAAGTACATATGAATTTTAAAGTCACATTGGTACTTGCCCGGATTTGAACCCATAACTTTGTGCATGAGAAGCGAGACCTTAACCACAACATCACATCATCAACATCTCCTGTTACCAACGTACAGATAGATGAAGCTAACTTCGATGCAAGCGTGCCCCATCGTCGTCGTCGACCGCATTATCGCTAATCATCAGGTGGGATAGGTCAAACGTGACCCTACCAATTAGAAATAAATACAAGGTGGAAAACCCAACGCCTCATTCAGGAAAAAGTAGCTTTATTCCTAGGCCACGCGCACTTTGGACAAGAATATGTATCGTGCAAAAACGTATATAACGTAAACGTGTATACAAATTGAGTGCGCACACTGAATGCGTTTTCCTCCTTCAAATAGGCAGTGTTCCGATGATAACGCATTCGTAAATTCTTCTTTGGAGCGCGATGAATAATCTGTATCTTCACGATAATAATTCTGACTCGGAGACTCGGGCTGTGGCGGCATCGTCGCTGTTGTAGAACCTAATGGGTGCGTGAAATACATATATTTAAAAAGACATGAATTTGTTAAATGTAATCATATTATGAAGGTCACGTAAGTTATAACTTGAATCGCTCTGATCCCACAAACATATACATATGTCCGTAAACCAAATTAATCAATTTTTTTACATCCTTTTTTATTTAATTTTCAACACGAAATTGTTTAAAATCCCAACAAGTTCGGATTGTTTCCCGACGCCGGAACACATACGTATACATACGACTAACTCGCACTCAGTCTGCGCATGCACTTGGAAGATCGGGGTCGTTCGTGCGTGTTCGTACGTGTTCGCACGAGTAAATTCGTAACGACCGACGTACGAAAACGCGTCCTAAGGGCGCGCGCACGCGGTTCGAATTTTACACCAAAGAAATCTCATTTATTACTTTCATGTGGTATTATTTGTTTTCCAAACTTATATTCCATTAGGTATCTATTAAAATAAATGCCCCTTAATGAATATATGAGAAAACTTTGCCATGTTTATTACTGATTAGTCTCACAGTTAGACCACTAAATTGCCCCAGTGGAAGTCGTTTAATACTATTTTTGTGGTAGACTACACAAACAAATAAACTTACTTAGCGACAAGTCTCAACTAAGTTACTTTATTAGTTTCTTACAATTCCGTTTTCCTGCGCGCTTCCTATTCTAAATAAATGAATGTAAGGCTGAGATCACAGACAGCCGATATATTAATCTGCAGAGTTTTTATGCCTAATGTTATAATACCCCACATACTTATCTAGGAAAGACATTTAGTTCGCCTATGTACCTTTTAATGGAAAATAAACTAATATCTATGAAACTAGGTATAGAAGTTTGATAAAATAATTATTTCCCTTTACTTTTTATAATGTCTTAATGGTGATCTTCATCATGATGAACAACATCATTGACACATTTTGTATTAAATTGTTACAAAAGCTTTGTAACAATTCACCTAGACCTAGCTAGGTAGGTACTTCACAAAGTACTTAGGTATCGACAACTAGCTAACGAGAAATACGTCACAATTTCGAGATGTAGGTAGATCCAATTAGTGCAGATTTTGTGGAAAATGGTAGGCGACCGTTACAACCAGAAACTTATCGGTGTTGCAAATGAATATCGTGTGCGGGAATCCTAACTATGTCAGTAGGTACTTGTACCTCGAGCTGTCACAATTTCAAAGTATCTACTGTTTGTTAATTAATTTGTAGCGTCGCCTCCCTTTAACTTTGTGTTCGTTCCATCAGCTGCTTCTGTGTTTGATTATACTGCTTGCTTAACATTAAAGCTACATTTGGTAAGAGATAAGTACTTATACAAGAGTAGCGGTCCGTCCCTGCTGCGCATGGATTTACAACTTGACAAAACATCGAGATTTCTTTGATATATGCCAGTTTAATATGAATGTATTATACACATATACCTGCGACGTCACCAGCTAAATGGACCGACAGCCTTAAAAAGATGCGGAAGGTGGAGGACAGGGTGTTGCCGTGCAGCATGGGAGAGGCCTGTGGCCAGCAGTGGACTGGAATAGGCTGAGTTGATTGACACATAAACCCCCGGAATAAAATTTCTAAATTACACTGTAAACCGCATCAAAATCCGTTGCGGACTTTAGAAGAATTGCGCGGTCACACAAACACACACGAGAAGCGACTTTAATTTATTATATGTATGAAATAAGTAACACAACTGACTTCAACGTAACTCGCGAAATGTGGGTGTACTGTGGGTACACCTTTGCCTAAACCTTTGAGGAATACATGCGACTTGTTATATGTATAAGTAAGTAAAATGCTATAATTTAGTGTATTAATCCAATAGGTATTCAGACTAAATAAGAGAACTCAGAAACGAAAACAGAGTTGTATAGTAAGTACATCTACAATTTCCAGTCTATTGTTAATATTTTGAAACAATGTAAAGAAAGGAAATCGTAGTAGCTTTTCATTGCGAAGTATCTACTTTTATTGGTATTATTATCTAGTTCTATTAGATAATAATACTGCCAAGATTCGCATTATGATGTCCAACAAGATGCTTATAACTTTCAGTTAAGAATTTAAAATTCATATGAAGTGGAAAAACGATAGCTATAGTAAAATGTCCGTTTAAAACGGGAAAGTTTTCTTAAAAAAACTTTTTTTATAAGGTCCAGAAGTTTTTAGTAGCAATAATTGCTTCAATCTTCAAAGGAATAATCGGACCGATATATTAAAAATTAATAATAAAGGAGGATGACAATTAGTTACCGATAATTAAACACATGTAATGATTGTACTCATCATAGCAAACAACTTTCGAGAAACGTTTTTTTTAATTTACCAAGCGCATGACCCCGATCACCCCAATGGAATATTGGGTACCGAACAAGAATACCTAATACTCCATCAGCTGTAATTTAATTTAGTTACTAATCTCATTTTACAAACAAAACTATTCCACTTTTCACCATCATCTGCTTAGCCTTTTCCCAACTATGTTGGGGTCGGCTTCCAGTCTAACCGGATGCAGCTGAATACTAGTATTTTACATGGAGCGACTGTCTATCTGACCTCGCTCGCTCGTACGGACCACGCTTGGTAAATTAAAAACAAACGTTTCTTTGGGAAAGATGTTTGTTATGATGAGTACAATCATGTGTTTAAGTATCGATCACTAATTACCTACTAATTATATATGATATGGACAATGGACTGACTTGCAAAATATCTACCAGTACCTATGTGAAAAATTTAATTAAACTCTTAGTCTTACCTAGGGCTGGAATTCTGCTTGATAGTTACTAAATAATGGAATCGCCTTTTTTCAGACCTTATACACCGAGCTTTTTGGTTACTGTGACAGTTAGTTAGTGAGCACGGTGGGTTTTTATATCTGAAACTATAGACCTCTTGTAAATCTATAAAGTCACTTTTCTTGTCTGTCTGTGTGACCGCGTTGTTCCTCTAAACTACGCAACGGACTTCGATGCGGTTTTAAACAACATTTAAAGAGTTTTATGAGTCATCATCTGCCTAGCCTTTTCCCAACTATGTTGGGGTCGGCTTCCAGTCTAACCGGATGCAGCTGAATACCAGTATTTTACATGGAGCGACTGCCTATCTGACCTCCACAACCCAGTACTGGGTAATACGATACCCCTTGGTAAGACTGGTTGTCAGACTTTCGGGCTACTGACGACCTGTAACGACTGTCAAAGATCCACGAATGACAGCCGGGACCAACGGCTTAACGTGCTTTCCGAGGCACGGAGGGGTCTTGGTATGTGAAGATGGTCACCCATCCACAGACCAACCGCGGCAAGCGTAGCTTAACCTGATCGGTCGACCCGTGCGGCTGTTATTACTTAGCCACAAGCCCCTCAAAGAGTAATACATTATAAAGAGTACATTAATACACAATTACAAATAATAATAAAGAGTACATTAATATTTAACTTACACATCACAAAGAAATCCCGACCTTTTGTCAAGTCGTAAAAACTGTGCGAATCAGGGGCGGGCACAAAAAAACCCTCTTATCTGAATCCAACGAAATTATTGCTATGTAGTTAACATTGCCATAACCTTTATCTTGGTGGAAACATTTTATTCGATAGGACTCAGCAGTAACAGATGTGTTTAATATATTTTGCTGTTTCCCAAACCAAAAGCCTTTCAATTAATATTAAAAGTAACTTAAAAGAAAATCGTACGTTTCCTTGAAAGCTTTGTTCTTTTCACTTTTACTCAATGATCGCGTTTAGTTTATGCCTACTTTCCGGCTTCTGCTTCCTGTTATTAATAAGATTTTACTTTTAAAGATCGAGCTTTGTAAAGTTCCATTACGGTTCACAAATTCAGAGGCAAAAATATTTGGCTCCACAGCGCAGAGATGTATAACATTCGTCTTAAAGTAGTCGCCAGCAACCCGTTAGCAAACGTAGCGTGGTACTGTGGATCTATGTGAACGTTCATCAGTATTATTCCAGGCTCGAGTGGGAGCGCACGTTATTTTCCTGGATTTTATTTTTGGAAATATAATTCTACAGTACTTCCAAACATCTGTTGAATCTGTTAATTAAATTGACAATAACTTTTCGGGAACTCGTTAACTTTTGATGCCACGTTGGTCGCCAAATTAAAATTTCTGCCAAGTTTTCGTAGTAACTCTTTGATCTAAAGTTTTTGTACAAGTGAAATATCAAGAGATGCTAATGATTTAATAGACTGGTTTACTTAATGGTGATTTTTACGTACTCAGTGTATTTAAGGTGAGTTTTTCACATCTATCACTTGATTGACATTGATGATATTTTTTCCCAGTCACTGAATTTTCACAGCAGAATTTTCCCTTTGAAAACGAATGAGCTTTTAGCCAATGTTTGCCAATCATGTTAAATTGTGGACCGAAAAAATATTGACGTCAAAATATGTTAGCCTTATTTACGGTATTATTTATTCGTTAGCTTAATTTAAATGTTCTATTTTTCATAATTAAGAACGTTCAACGTTGTGTGAGTACCCGCATATTTAGCATGTATTGTTCAGAAATAAAATATGGTTGAGTATAATGTTATTTTACGTCTACGTGGCAGGTCTTGTATGTCAAAAGTCTTGTATTTCATAGAGAATTGTGATCCGTTTTAAGTTCCAAAGAGCGTAAATGATTATTTTAGACTCTTCACGGGGTGGTGAGTAGTAAAGTGGTAGATACTTCAAGTTCGGCTACCCGAATAGGTGTAGTATAGGTACCAATATTTATTTCAATAACGCCTGAAGCCTTATTTTAACTTTGTGTAGTGCTTATATTTATTGCAACTTTAAAGTCGTAGTCGGTTTCGTAAGTTTATTTTTATGAATAGCCAGCATAACATTTTATAACTTCTGTTCTGTATTAAGAGCTGTACGTATAAGTTAAGTACCGTGTAGCTGGGTTTATGTTAGCCAATCAAAGCGACGTTTTATTATGTTTTAATTGTTATTTAAACATAAAAATAAATAAATATAAATATTTAAGACAAACATAATGTACGATGACAAGATAATGTAGGGGGCGAACGTAACATAAAGACGGTAATCAATCTTGATGTTACTTGTTAATATTTTTTTGAATGCTGTATCTCTATGTGTCAATGTATAAAAGCCTTCCATTTAATGCATGAACAGTTCCATGTTCAACGGGAATTTGTCTAACTTACCTATCTCCAACCATCAAAAAAACAATAACCTTCGTGAATGGGATGTTAAATAGCACCCCAATTGTGTAACATATGTTCAATCACAGCCCCAAGAGTTTTGAAAGAAATTTCTAATTCATGGCTTCATATGTTAGAAAAATTCGTCTGCTCGACAACGTATATAGCGCAATGAATATTGTTTAACTGTCAAAATGAAAGGCATTGCCATTACGCAATTACTCCGCAGTATTGTCAGGTCAGGTGATACGAACACACGACGAACACACAACGATGCACATGTGTAATCAACCTTTTAATGTTCCCACTGCTAGGACACAGGCCTCGTCTCTTCGAGAGGGAGTGAGCTGTAGTATGCCACGCGGGCCCAGTACGGGTTTGGTAGATGTCACATGTCTTCGAATTTTTGGTACTAGGACATGCCGGTTTCCTCACGATATTTTTGTTCACCGTTTTGGCAACAGTGGTGATGAAATTATTTACACAAAGTAAAGCGCCTGCCTGGGTTCAAATCCACGAACTACAACTCGTAAGTCGGGGCCATTCCCAACTAGCAAAGTAATCCTATAAAGAAAGATTGTAAGTCTGTCACTACTAATAACGTTCTTATAAAGACATTGCGGTAGACTATTTAACTTATAATAGCATTTGCCAAGCCTTACCATATTCAAGTGCATTCGTTTTTATATCTCGGTCTTATAGTTCGCTACAGGACTGACCTATAAAACATCTATAGGACACTTTTACTAGTAATAACATTTCACAAACGTAGATATTCTCAAGAGCATTTGCTTTTCTAAATCAGTCTTATAGTTAGCTACAAGATTTTCTTTTAGGACACTTTTAGGAATAAGTCTCCTATAATTGTTTACAGTAAAACTAAATAATCCAGAATAATATTTTGATCCTATAGTAGCATTTTGTGAGAAAACAAGATATAGTAATATACTTAGCTGAGATCACTATAAGTTTGCGCCGTTATAGTTTTGCTCGAGACTCTTTTAAATCTAATAGTACTTATTAAGAGCGCTATTTGATCAAAAAAAAGCTTATAGATCAATAACTTTATTAGTAAACGTCAGCCATTTTGTTGAGATTCAGTTGTTCCCCTTCGCCTTGAGAAAATAAGTTAAACTTGAATTTAAGCGATTGGAAACGATAGAAAAGGAGTGGTAGTTACAGGAGAAAAGTCGACATCAAGAAATACAACCATATTATTAACTAAAACCTAAAAAAAGTAAATTTAGCATTGGCAGGCATATTTCAAGGGAACCCTAATTTGTTTTTAAATGGAGGCGAGTTATCTGGACTGAAACTGCTACAAGTACTAATTTACCTACATTGTTTCTATAAAGTACTTAATGAAGAGCAATTTCAAAACATGGCGAATATTCATAAGAATTGATGTAATATTTTATTTACAAAAATATACTAATGTGCTATTTTTCGGAGGGGATTGTGAAACTAACTAAATTGCGGTCCAGATTTACAGTAAAAATGACTTCCCCACGCGTTCATACACTATTTTTACAATATATTATTAATAATTAATGTTCTACAATAATACAAAATAATAGTAATACAAACTTACTTATTTACTTGTGGTAAATACTTAATAAAAACTATTACGTATTTACCACAAAACAACCGGAACTACCAGCGGAAGGAACAACAAAGATAACTCCTATTAAAATATACTTATTACTAATAACCAAGTACATTACTAGTACATTACTAGTACATTATAAACAAGATTGCTTTAGTAAGATACTTATGCCAGATACTAATAAGAGCGTTTGTGCTTGTAATTGTGTAGTCTCATATCATTATAGAAGCTATTGCGCTTCGTCAAGTATATTATAGGGCTTTTTTTTTTTTTTTTTTCGGGATGGGAAATCATCAAATGACCCCTCCCGCTCTGGGTGGAGCGGAAGGGAGTGTCAGACTCTTACTGACTAAAACCCACCCATGTTCCTTCCTTCGCCCTTTATGTTCCGGGGTAGCGGTAACCCTTTCGGACAATCCCGCTATATTATAGGGCTTAGTAACATTTTAAAAGTTGATTATAAGATAGTTATAGAAATAAACGCTCCTATAACTGCGCCCAAATAATAAATAAATAAATACATAAATAAATCCAGCTTTGTAGCATGATACAAGTTTCTTATAAGTGACAATAAAATTAGTCTTGAGATCGTTTTAAGTACTGATTTTGCTAGTTGGGTTACCACTGTGCCACCACTGCTCGAATACGAAGCACGTTTTTAATCAATTACCTACATAGTTTATATTCTGAACTTCGTCAAGTCCATGTCAAATTCAGCAATTAAGTTATCACAACTGTGAAGTTGTGATAACTTAATTGCTTAGTTCTAACCGAGACTTCGTGTATCTATCATTACAGTGTCAGCCAACTGAGAAACTCTAACATAAATAAGTCTAGCATCAAACACTGCTCTGTGAAGCTTTTAACAAGGATTAGTTAATACTTAATTCCTTCTGAACAGAAGAGAATTAAGCAAAGTAGAGCACGTTTGGTAAGGACTCATCTGAGGAAGTAGCAGTGTAACCATGGGCATATTTATTAAAATCGACAGGCGTCAGGTGACAAACCGACAGTTTTACTCTCTTTCATACAATCTCTGCTTTATTAAGCCACCCTGCCGTTTTTTGCCTGTCGAGGAAATGTGACAGTTTTGTAATGTTTTGCCAAATATGTCTTATTCTCATAGCTATGTGTATTTCTGCCGCCAAGTACCGATTTCTTATATTTTGTTAGTTCTATTTCAAACCGGAACATAATCGTGCTGCGGCTGCTGAGACACTCAAGCGGCGCTAATACTGTAACCTTATGGCTTATGGATAACTACAGCTTTGAGCCGTTTGGGGTCGAAACGCTCGGGTCATAGGGCCAGAGTGCGCGTTTCCTTTTTAAAGAAATTTCTCGCCGGCTGATCCACACTTCACGTGACCAGAGGGCTGGGTCGTTCTTTAGCCAAAGAATTAGCATTGCCATTCAACGTGGCAATGCTGCCAGTTGCTGTCAATATCCTTTTCTTTTTGTATTTATTTATATAGTTGGTCTTTTAATTTAGTACCTAGTATATATAGTTAAGTGTAATCGATGTGTAAAGGCAACGTATGAAAGGCGGAACATAACTCATAGGCCCGTTTGCCAACCTCCAATTGGTATCAAAGTTTAGAATAACATTGTGCTTACAAATATGTACAATATATTTGTTAGTACCATACATAATCAGAAAACTGTGATTACCCTTCCAACAACTAGGTCCACTTCCCCGAAGCGTAATACAAGAGTTAAGTAATAAATTATGTAAACTACTAAACATGGGTGTTAGGGGTGTAAGTATATTAAAATGAATTGTCACCCCATGGGGTAAGCGTGTTAGCTACATGGAGTAAAATCAGAATAATGCGGTTATACAACGTGGTCGTTATCTCACATGGTTAATTTTCACAGCACACTGTACATGTATAGTTTAAACTATTCGCAATAAAAAAACAAATGTTACTCAACGAATATCGCTACCTGTTTCACGTACGTTTAACGACCTTTGACATGAAAAGAAAATAACCATCTTTATATTTCATTAACAAAACCAATCTCACGAGTACGAGACATTGGAGATATTGTTTTATACATTTATATAAAACAACGAGACCGTATCACTCGCTTTTGCAAAAAAATAATACGTCAAGCCACAGCCACAAGGCGAAACCGCTCATCTCGGATAGAAGAATGGTGTCTAAATCTTCTATGCTTTAGTGACAAAACTGTCAGAAAAATTTGAAGTCTCTACTCAATAGCTATTTGTGGGTCGCCGGCAGTTGAATATGATGATCGGAGCGGAAGGCGTATGAACCGCTGTTACTATGTGACTTAAAAAGTATAAATTCTTGCTTAAATTAAGTCGAAGTCAGTGTGTCAACGTCAAAGTCACGTTCACGTTTGACCGTCAAAATTTACGTTAAAATAGAATTGATTCTAGTCGCCCCTTCCAAAAGGTAGTTTCTTATTGAAAAGAATGGGCAAGAAAATCCACCGTTACTCTTTTAAGTTGTTTACAATATTTTTTAATCATTATATGTGATGACGATGAGAGTGTAATATAAAGTCCGCTAAATATATGTATCGCCTCAAGCACAGAGTGTCACGTTTTTAAAAGGCACTTGGGTACTTATATCTCTGATGTACACTAATTGGGTCGCACAGGCTCCAACCGCAATATACTCCGTGTAAAATCTACTGAAAGTACTTTCGATATTTCACATGTAGTTAAGTTACATTGAGTTTAATGGTATTGATATTTATTTATTTATATGTTGGTGGCGACACATAAAGGGTTTTCATTTTTCTTATAAGATACTTAGTGGATGGGCTCAAGAGTCTATCTATCTTAAAGCTTCGTAACAACAAGGCAATATCGTGTCACTTGACACCTACGATCGATTGACGAGGATATGAGTTAACTTTGAACAAGAGATAGAGCACAGTTCTTCCGGTTCTGTTAGTACTTACACTTATTTTCAAAGCACTCTCGTTTCTTCGTGGAAGCGTTAATAGCTAACGGATATATCTCAGAGAATAAGAACGTCATTCATTAGCTCTATCGGACGTTTGGCAATGTGTTTCCAAACATACGTTTTCGATTTACGAGTGAATTTATCTCTGGCATCGAGCGAAAAACAGTGACGGAACCCGCACGCTTCTTGTTAAATACGGACGCGTGTAATGGCATGAGAACTGCTATAATGTGGAACGAACATACATCCGCAGACTTCGGATAGTAGATTCGTAAATTCACGGTCGATCCTAAACTTTATAGCAACGTAATTTCTCATAGAATTACGATACAAACAAACCAATATATAATGTAAAATCTTTTATGTTTCAGTGTTTGTAATAATAATATATTTTGGTGATGGGAAAATGTATTGGAAATTGCAAAAAAACTGACGTAAGCACGTCATAAAGCTGGGTTTTTTATCACGTGAGAGTATCGAGGAAATAAATAAGTGGTGCTAGTAGAATTTATTGGAAACGAAGCGGTGTTTTGCTTACGTCTATTTGTTGTTTTGTGATTTATTTTTAAAATAAACTGGCTTTGATGACGATCATTGTTTCATGTTCCGTCATTCGGGTAGTTTAAAAAATACGGCTATCTACCTCTCCTAGTTTCAGACGGTTAGCTAAGTGCATTACGTCGCACGTCCTAAATTGCATAACCGTCCATTTTCGTTCTTCGAGTAGTTGACGTTTCATGGCGCTTTTCATTTCCTGTTGTGTCCAATATTGACGGTCTACGAAATAACTTTACTGACAGGAATAAGAAATGACGTCAATTTTAACAGAATTGATAAAAGGAGAAGGTTCTCAGTTTGGTCATATTAGATTGCTCCGTGCCAAAATTGGCTGAAGTGCGGACATAAGTTGTTACTTTAGTGCCTGTCAGTCCACAGTCGATTTTATTAGAAAATAATTTAATAAAATGAATTTTGTAGAGGAACATAGTGAGGTAACCTGACTAAAAGACGGTATTTAAAGTAATTTTTAATTTAGGACCATATCAAGATCAAAAACAATGTTTACTTAAAAAATAAAATCCAGGAAGCTCTACACCGATCTTGGTTTTGCCTTTGTAGTGGAACAGCACACAATAGGAAGGATTAGACAGGGAAGAATTTAGGAATATTTTCCAGGGAGGGAATATAAAATCAAACTCAAACTCAAACTGAAACTCAAATCATTTATTTTAACTAAGCCAATTACAGGCACTTTTGAATTGTCAAAGGGTCGGGCAGTCAGATGAAGCTAGTTGCCCATTCCAAAGCGTAGGTACCTATGGAGAAGAACGGGCAAGAAACTCAACGGACACTCTTTTAAATCATAAAATTGTTACAAAATATTTGATTACATCATTCGTGTTGAAATTAACCATGTGAGAACGATGTAGAAAGACGTGCATGTTAAAAGCGTCCGTTATAGAAAACATAAAAACAATTCAGAAATTAAAATAAGCCGTGGCAGCTAAGAGATGACCAGTCCTACTGACGGCACCCGTTCACGAACATGACGTATGAAGCAGCACCATTCAGCTCAACCATTTTGAAGGGAACTTAATGATCCAACACACACGCCACCACCAGCGAGACATTAGAGTGAGCATGACATGTGGTTCAAATACAAGTAGTTCCTGGCTTCCTACCCAGTAATAAAATAGATTTAGTCCACAAGACGATTAAAAAAACTCCATGATAACAAGTGATCGTACAGACGCCAGCAGGTCAAGCTACCCGAAACTATCAATTTTTTCCCAATCAACTTTGAACCTTAATGCTTTACCGATAAAGTTGAAAATCTATTAAAGAAATTTGACAGATTGTAGTAACTTGATGTGCTGGCGTCCGTACAAACATACTCTAACTACATTCAGGTCAGGAAAAAGTCAGAATAAAATACAATAGTAATATTTTACGCAACAATATCCGTACGAAATGAATACATTCTATTTCGAGAGTAATCTCTTTGATTTATAGACTAACAGTCGCAAACGTTCATATATGACGTGGAGAAGGTCCCTAATCTAAACGTTAGATAATAACAATGTGGTTATCATAATCAGCCGGGTCAACCGCAGGGAGGGTTCTATATAAATACTTTAATACTCATCTCATAAACCCCAGTTTGTGAAGGAATTTCCCGTAGAGCATTTTATTTACTGTATGTAGAGTAGAGTGTATTATGTACTACTTTGGGCTGGTTAGTTATATAATATAATAGTGGACCCGGTGAACTTCGTACCGTCAGAGAGATATCATCAAAAAAGCCGATCCGTACAAAATGTATGACAAAACATTTTTTTTTCCTGAATTTTCCTCATGTGTTGAATCATCATAAATAGTTATTCTGCTATCCGGGGTGGAGACAAATCTAACAAATCAAAGATCATAAAAATCGGCTCAGCCGTTCTTGAGTTATAAATGGTGTAAATAGCCCGAATTTGTTTTGTTTTATGCTAGCTGCGCCCCGCGGTTTCACCCGCATAAATTTCATCCAGAGAGTTTCGTCTGTCTGCCCGCACTTCGACTACTTCTTTTATTTATACATTTAGATGTTATACCGGATTTTCACAAACACGGCCAACAACTTACACAAAACTTTTTGGACTTTGTAAAGCTCTCCGTAAATATTTTTTTAACCGTACAGATATAGAATGAATAAGTTTATATTTATTTCTTTCTAAAAGTGTGAAATATAGGCTATATTTTACAGTTTGGTTTTAACCACGCAACGAAAAACTCTCAAGGGTTTATCTCTGTGCTGGCGAGCCGTTCACTTTACATTTTACTTCACCACATGGTGCATAAGTTTCGATCTCGTGGAAATATCGGGATAAAAAGTATCTTATGGCCTGACCCAGGTCATGGTCTGCCCATGTGCCAAATCCGTTCAGTAACCAACAAACATACAAAAAAATCAAATCTTTTCTCTTTATAATATTATAATAGTTTGGAATAATGTTAATAAGATGATGCTGTTTATTACTTTATTTAATATAGCGGTGTTAAAATTAACATTAAAGTACTCTCTTTGTCGTTTTAGGGATTAGTCATACTCTTTTCTAAATTAAGTCCACATACAAACTAGCCAGACGTACGTTAGTCGCACTCTATAAGCTTTCACGTTTCTGTAAGTTCCAATTTGAACGCATACGTCATACTATGCTGACGTACAATACGCGCCACTGGCATTGACTTAGGTGACACAAAAATAGCCATAAACTTTCCACTGTCTTAAAGCATAGTACAGTTTTTTTTTTTTACTTTTGACAAAGTTATTGTGTAGTAGGCGTAGCCACCTTCTCATTCAAATGTGTAGTGATATTAATTAAATCTATTTCTCTCCACCTTTCAAGTTGTGTTTACTTTGAAAATTATTTCAAGAACACTATACATCCATATACTCGTAGCATCCTGAGTGTATTGTATGCTAGGAGGGACAGCCCCATGCTGGCTCACTGGATACGGTTGCATACGTAGGTGTCAGTCGTTTCAATTTTTGTACATAGTGTGTGGTTTTTACTAACTTTAGGTTAAGACTATTACTAACAACATAATAATTGATCTTTGATCTGAAATAAAATATTTATTATTATACAATTTACCTAATATTTCACTCATTTTCTTTTCAAGTACTACTGTACTTGTTTGTGTGACCCACTTGGTCACACAAACAAATACAGACACTCTTTCACGTAAACGTTTTGTATTTCTCAGAATATTTCCTATAATTTGGTTGTTTTGTGCTCGTTATTTCATATAATTTCCCATATTTGGAACTGATGCTAGATAATATGTAATCGTTCTGTCAACTGATAGTGACATTTACTGAATAGTACTCATATGGGTAGATAATTAGATATAGCTCACGTATATTCGATTTTGGATATTTCTTACAAATAACACATAACATAACATCACGCCTGTATTTCCCAGAGGATCAGGCAGAGGTGTATCTAAATTAAACCCACATTTTGCCAGTTATGTGTAATCGGTTGTCATGGTATGGGCATGCGATACAGAGGAATGATGAAATGTCGTGAGGAAAGCTTTGAGTATGAATGTCGATGGATATAAGAATAGGGGAAGACCAAAGAAACGATGGATGGACTGTGTGAATGATGATATGGTTGGAAAGGGGGTGACTACCGATATGACGACTAATAGAGAAGTATGGAAAAAAAATACACATTGCGCCGACCCCAAATAAATTAGGATAGGGGCAGGAGAATGATGATGATTTCACCAGTTATGTTTAAATCCCATGTAATAAAGGACGAGCCTATTGCCATCAAACGGGTAAAAATCCGGACCCCGGGTTGCAAAGAATACCCGGGCTGTAGAGAATTTCTTACAAATAATAATAAAAATACCCAATACAATAAGAAAACCTTTCAGTGACGGCACCATTAACGTAGTAGCTAAATGATAAGGGTCGTGGACTCGATCTCCGCATCAATATCATGTTTGTTTGGTGTACACATACTTGTTCCGAGTCTTGACGTTTACGTGCGTGATCTCTGTCGATAAACGTCTCTAAGAAACAGGAAAATGTAGTGTTATGATGTGTCAAATTTCCCTTTTGTCCCTCAAAAGGGTCAGTGCCATATTGGCGTAGCAACATACCGTCGTAGCAGCGTAGCATACATCTACGAAACAAACAATCAAGAGTATAAAGAAAGAAATTCTGTAGGTTACGGTAACCTTGTGAGATGACACGTGTCGAATTTCTCTTGTATTCTTAAAAATCGAAGTTCAAACAAAAGGGTCAGTGTCATAGTGGCGTAGCGTAGTAGCCGCGTAGCATGCATCTACGAAAAAAAACATTCAAGAGATTACAGAAAACCCTTTAGCTTATGTTATTCTAGTGGGATTATGGCTGTAAATTTGTTTTAAATCCTTCAAAAGGATCAGTGACATATTGGCGTAGCATCGTAGCGACGTAGCCGCGTAGCAGGCATCTACGAAAAAAGCGTTCTAGAGAATTTAGAATCAAAATCCGTAGCTTGTGTTGTAGCTTCAGTAACAAAGCAAAATTTGTTTTAATAAGTACGAGTACGTTAATGTTGATATTAAAATACGTAATATGTACTTTTAATTACTTTTCAGGCGCCCTGCCAGATATAAAATATTTACCACTCATCGGATATTAATTAGTAGTCAAAATACGGATGAGTTACGATTTGAGCTTTATTAGAATCCTTCGAGTTAATAAGTACGAGTATTTGCATAGTACCTATGAATGGAAAATCAATATCTTGGACTGAATCGAGATCTCAATCAGAGGTCTCCAATCAGTCTCAATTTATCACCGTCTCTCTACACAATTGTAGATAAATTGTATTATATTATTATGAAGACCATCGGAATTTAGAGAATATCGTATTGAATTGTATAGGATTTTGCTGTATAACTTACACGAATATTATTAGAGGCAAAGTAAAATAGGTATCTTTAAAGATAAGATCTCATTTTACTACATAAAGTACGATGTTATAACGCACATAAATATTAATTAAAACCACAAACCTGTGTCATCTGGGATTTCAATGAAGCTTGTTAGTATATCGCCGCGTTATTATTTAAGTTTTCACTCACCCATGTAGTTACGTAAGGTAAGTAGAGAGTGTTAACATTTCCCTAACAAGAGATTTATCGTCCACCTGTTTCCTTTATTCTCTTTAAAATAAAAACTGAATGAACAGTACATGTTCAGTCTATTTGCAGTATTTCCACAAGGCATTGGCGTAACTGCATGGTGTATTTAAATAGGATGTTGTAGTTATTTTACGATCAGACTGGGATTTAGGTAGTAAATAAATATACTGCACTGTTTGCGACGCAATTTAAAATAGTTTAAACTCCGTTTCAACTGTAACCAAGCCAATCTAGGAGCCATTTTTATTTAGCTTTGAAAACTCTGTTAAAATCTACTGAGTTACCCCATATTACAATGCCGTACGAGTATATCTAAGTACGGATGATACATAACCATGGTAAGCTAGCATTGCAGTATCACAGTTTACTGTTTGTCTTGTCTTTTTAACACATATATAAAACGATCTATTTTTGCAAGAATATTATCCATGTGTGTTTTCCTATTGCAATTTTTATCGACTGTTATACCCAAGAATACACAATTATCGATAGTGGTGAAGTGAGAATCTTTATAATGAATGTCTATTTTATTTATGTTTCAATTGTATGGCTGAAATTGTATTATGTTTGTTTTAGTCATATTTATTTTTAAGTTATTTTTTTCTAACCAATCGATAGCATTATCAAGAGCTCAGACAATTTCATGTCCTAAATTTTTATTATTGTCACTTTAGTCATTATTCTTTTTTCTTTTTTTTTTTTTAAAACGTTGCCCCACACTAGGAATTACTCCTGTATCGTGGGAGCGTTTACAAACATTTAAACTCACATACACAAACAGCCAGACCCAGAACAACTACCTGTAGGCAATACAAATTTTAAACACGCAGCGCAGCAGTCGATCGCTCAGCCACTGCGCCAACCGTGTCGTCGAATTATTGTAGTGCCATCAGCGAATAGTATGCAATCTTTGCCTATCGCGTCCGAAATGTCGTTGATGTAAACTAGAAAAAGTAATGGGGATACGATACATCCCTGTTGCGTGCCAGAATTATTTTGTTTATATCCCGACCTATAGGTTATTTTTTTTTTTAATTTTGACAAGTTTTTGGTATCTTCACGCATTGTACTCTTTCAGAAAGATAACTCTTGATCCAGTCGTTGGCCTTACCCCGGATTCCATAATGCTCAAGCTTTGAGAGTAGTGTTTTATGGCAAACAAAATCAAAGGCTTTTGTCATGTCTGTGTCTGTGACACGTAACTTAGTAATCTGAGCTAGCATTATCAAAGGCATTAGGTATAAAGAAAGGTCAAGTGGAAATATTTATCTTAAATATATTAATCTCAATAATCAAGAATCGAATTAAAATTATCTCACACAAATTATTGCCTAAGTAGTCTATAGCTCCACAGGTACGGCCCACAAGCGTGCTACGTCGTAGCAAGTAGTTTTTTTTTTCAAAACCTCAATCTGTTAGGCCACTTATGCACTGACGGGTGCTTAGCGCCTAGAGCCTAGCCAGGCGGCTAGCGATGGCGCATAGCACGCTGCGCGTCCGGTTGCGAAAAATTCTAGAGCGTTCGTATCACATCGCTACTGGTGTCTCGCTAGGCTCTAGGCGCTAAGCAAGTCACCTGTCAGTGTATACATAGCCTAAAGCTTTCAAATGGGTCAAAGTGCAGCAAACAAGCAAGCAAACTAACTCACTGGCTCAAGCAAGTAGTAGCTGTAGAAATTCTATAAACTTTGTGCATAAACTAAACTATAAATTATTACGCTTACAAATGTTGACGTGTGAATAAACTGTGCCCTAGAGGCAGCGCATTTATCATAGTATAATCCTAACATTACTCAACCATGATCGAACAAACTTTTCATTCGATACACGTATGTCACAATACGTGCACCGATACGATATCTCGTGTCTGCCAAAATTAATTTGCTTATCGCCTGAAATTAAATATTTATGCGTACTTAAGCGCGTTATTAGATACGTTTATCTACTATGTACATATTGGGTATGCAATCATGCATATATCGCGTTCAGTCTGCATCATACGTCACCGTGTTTCGTTTCGTATACGTTATCGATTTTTACGTTCCGAGCAAAAATTTACACAGCTAAAGAATTATTGAAGAAAATACTTCTTTGAAGAAGTTATAATTTGCAAGACAGACAGAGATTTTTAAAGAAAAATCTGGGGCTTAATCAGAAGCAAGAAAAGATTCAGAAGGTAATCGACATTCATGGAAAAAAAAATGAGGGTCTTCATCATCTACATCTATAAAATACGGTACAAAACTTGCACTGTACCAGTATTGTTATCACCATATCTGCTAGCTACAGGCATGTTTTAGGTAGCCGTTGTTTGCCATGGTCGTTTGCACATCGAGTCCCAATTCCGTCCATTGTCAAAGGTATACCTTTGACGGTACGGACAGTGGAAATTGTCACAAATTGCAATTAGTGTCGCCTCCTGGTTTATGGTAAAGTTTTTTGGCAAGCAGATAAAACTTACGACTTTTATTATTATATATAGATATATAAATCGTTTATTCAGTGCTCACAAAAGAAATAGCACAACACAAAAAAGCACAATTAAATAATAAAAATTCACATTAATACAAAGAAAGAAAAAACACTATACAAAAAAACCATAATTATTTATTTATATATACGTTATTGTACACCACAGAAATACATAGCATAAAAAATACATCGAACACTACAAAATATAAAATGGGCGGCTTTATCGCTTTCAACCTTGTACAGACACCAGCAGGTCAAGCTACCCGAAACTTTCAAATTTTCCCAATCAACCTTGAACCTTAAAGCTATAGTGATAAAGTTGAAAATCTATTAAAGAAATTTGACAGATTGTAGTAGCTTGATGTGCTGGCGTCTGTACAATGTTGGCATTATTGTATATTTTAAAGAAATAATGTGACACTATGACTATGACACATTTTAAATCATCAAACACCGTAATCATCACGTATGTAATCATAAAACAGTAACAAGCTTTCATGATTAAATGTTCATCTACGGGTATCGATACCCATCACGTCTGCAGAGTTTCGCTAGCTAATTTAATTTGACCCTGTATATTAGGTACACTAGTATCTAATATTTATTATATTTATAAGGGCCGTCAAGTTTGAGGTCACAAACTTAAAATATCTGAAAATACATCGGTATTAGGAGAATAAAATTCAGATACGAAAAATATGCTAGACGACGGATGTCTGTCCTAGTTTTTTTTCTATCATTTACATGGTATTTATTACGAAATTAACATAACCAATTGAACATGTCCAGTGAAATTACACTAGTCAGATAAGATTACCTACCTGTTTTAATTCAAGTGAACATGTCCCGTTTCATTTTACTCTCCGATCAAATTAGGATCACGTAAAATATGTTTTATGAATTATGGATTTAACGTACATTATCATAATTTATTGGCATCACTGTTATTTCAGTGCTGTTCAGTTTGCTGAAAATATAAGATAGATGGAGAAAAGATATCGCTACTGTTAATATTTTATGCAAGACTTAGGTACCATCTGGGGTTGCACATCATTAAATGTCCGTAAATGTCAACCCCTGTGAGCGTCGACACCCTCGAGACCGGTACAATGGTTGTGAGTGGGCAAAAGAGCGCACCGTCAAAGGTATAAATAAGGTCAAAGTTTTCTTGTTACTATTTAAAACTTCTCAATATCAACTTCTGGGGACTTTTACGTCAAAGACGTAACCCAGTTTCGTCATTAACGGACGTCTCGATCCCGAACTTTTGCTACTCGTCAAAAATGTGGGTCTATTTTTGTCAGTGTTTCAAATAATTAAAAAAAAGAAATATGTTTATATAATTTCCGCGTTTAATAAGTCTTTGTGATTGTTTTTTTATTAAAACAAATCCAAACATTTCTCTTTCATCTGTTAGACGAATCTTCAAACAAATATGTTGAAATCACGTTCAAAGTAAGACATTTCCCAGAATCTATTTTGATTTTTGCTGTCGGATCAGTTTGTGACTTTTTTATTCCAATATTTCTTTATTGGACGCTTTACTAGCTTCTATGAATTTATTATGACGGGCATTCGACGTCTTATGGACGTTCAATTTCTGACGCTTCGAGGCTTGTGTTATTATAGAGTCGGGCCAATAGAAATGTGAGGAAACCCTGAAGCCAAAATAAATAAACAACTATATATGAGTATAGTTACAAACCTACCTAAGCCTTTACAACTATACCATTGATTCAGTGTCCGAAAATAGAATCCTGTATGTTTCATCGAGATAAAAGGATATATATATGTACTTAATTACCTTTCACAAATCCTCGGCAAATAAATCCCTACAACTTACTGTAACCCTCTAGTTCCCTATTTTCTGAAAGCGAATGTGGCAGCCATTTCTGGGTCAACAGAATTTAATCTGCGGTTATTTAAGCTCCATTTGATCTCTATCACAATGAAAATAGATACAGATATTGAAGAACCGATAACTAAGAATGTTTTCAAATCCGTATCAAATAGATATGCTACTGAATGGGAGATTTCTATGGAGGAAATGACGTATCTATGTATAAAAGTATTCTCAGATCCGTGGAAAAATTTTCGCATTGGCACGTCAGTCGTTAAACTGTCTACAGACGATTAAACATACGCGCCGTTTAACAGATAGGTACAAAGACAGCGCATAATTGTACAGTATCTATCTTTCGTTAAACCCTGAAGTAAATAAACAGAGAGAAAATAGACTAATATCTTTAGCCGTACACACAGTGTTCACGGTTTCTTTAGTGTAGATACCTATATGTATTGTATACAGGGTAGCAAGGACAGGCATCGACGCGCGAACTGTAACCATGAATTCAGCACATGATTCTAGACGACAAATTGCTATGCCACCCGGAGTAGAAATTTTTCGTCAGTTATCAAAAAAAAAAAAACAGTTGTTTCATAGAAAAGTGCAATACCTACGCGGTCGAAATGTATCAACAGAACAGTTTTTTTTTTAAAGGACCGACCAATAATTTCGTCGCCCGTGCGTTGCAATAATTGGTCGGTTATTTAAAAAAAAAGGGTTCAGCGTCATGTACTGAATGGTAACAGGTTGCGCGTCGATATCCCTGCCACCCTGTATACCTACATCCTGTTCTTTAGGTACCTAGACGCTTTCAGACAAGAATGTATACAAATTTTGGTTTACATGATCAAAATAACGTCTTGTTTTGTATATAGTAACAAAGCGCAAGCATGCATAAATTTATTTCGTCGGACATTTTGACGTTTGCTACTTCATACATAATTCACCCCTATTTGTTTATTCAAGCACTTTATCCTCTTTGTCAAACAAGTACACCATTTATTAAAGTAGTTGCACGTAAGTGATACTTTGTTTTTGAAAAATAAAGACGTGAATCCAATATTCAGAGTGTGCCAATGACAGATAAATAACCTTTTGCTTGTGCGATCGTGTGTTGCCCATGGTCCACCCACCTAGTTCACCTAGGTGGGCCATGGGAAATTTATTTTTCCAATAATCCACCAAAAAGTCCATATTATGTTTTCTAGGTGGACTATGGGAAATTATTTTTCCCATAGTTCACCAGTTCACTACGATTCCCACAGTTCACTGCGATAAAAACATAATATGGACTTTCTGGTGAACTACGGGAAAAATAATTTCTTATAGTCCACCTGGAAAACATAATATGGACCTTCTGGTGGACTATGGGAAAAATAATTTCCCATAATCCACCTAGGTGAACTAGGCGGGTGGACCATGGGCAACAAACGAAAAAATCTAACTATATCTATATACTAGTAATAAAGCTGAAAATTTTGTTTGTTTAACGCGCTAATCTCTGGAACTACTAGTCAGATTTGCATTTTATAGCCCAATTCTAGACTACTTAACAACACGGTACGACCCTTAGGAGCCGAGCAAGAAAAAAAAAAAGTAAGAAAGATCGCTAAGCGAAAACGAATAGCGCGAGCACTCGACACGATGCGACGGGCTGGATCGGGGGAACAAGAAATTTGACGCGGGCAGAAGCTAGTATAGGTATATTTGCTTATGGATATTCAAATAAAGTCTATAATTAAACAACTCGAAAGACTGTCTTTCATTTGAAACACCATCATAACTGAACTTAGGATAGGCCTCTCGTCGTATGCAAGTTTTGACTTATAGGGTACTGTTACTTACCTATGGGGAGGGGGGACCAAATATCAAGTACTTTTAGTTTTGACCACCCGCACCACCGCCACCGATAGATTAGGGGTGTCTCCCGATTGATCTGGCAGGTCTCTTCAGCTGGATGTTGTACCGATGATCCTATTAAGAAATGGGTTCGAACATGTTTGTATGGGACCTGGCAAAGGTACCAACAGCCCGACATTTTGAAAAAAAGAGTACTGGTTTTGGCGACTCATGAAACTTCATGAGACTTCATTAATCAGTAATATTTTGCGGCTGTATTTTTGTTAATCGTAAAAAAAACCATACGTAATAATTTTCTACCACAATTAGGTAAAAAAACTCGTCTACTTCCACACAGAACAGGTCAATCGTATTCTATATTAAGTAGACACCTCACTTGGCCTGTTTCTGTCATTCGCTCTCATCCAAAGGTTCATTTACCTTCTTCACTACACTACCACAACACTTGTCAAACTCGAAAACTCCATTAAATATTTTAAGCTACGAGTAAGTACGTAATTTTTTTTATTTGCTAACTTCAGGCAAGGCAAGTGAGCCATGGGGAGTCAGGGTAAATATTAAATATTAAAATATTCATTTTATTATTATACCTAATTGGTGCCAACGGGATCCATTTTTGGGATATGCCATCTTACAGTCTGCGTGATGTCAGGGCTGTATCTTTTCAACTGTTATAAGCAGCGTGTAGTTTCACACGTTATCATTTGGTACAGTGACCTTGGCGTGGCTAGCTGACATGGCAAATAATTTAATTTTATGTTCTGTGTCTTGTAATGTTAATTACTTAACATAGGTACCTAGTATTGTATAACAGCTGTGCTGCTGGGGAGCTTGTTGCGCCACTTCTTCTTCCCAGCGATAGCACTAGGAAGTGGTGAATGGCGGGCGTTTTTGGGGGACTGTCTTTTGTAATTTTGACATTCGAACAGTGCTGATTCTCAGCCAAATTTGAATAAATGACTTTTGATTTTGATTTTCTATCATGGCAAATAATTAAAATAAGGCTAGCTATAAAAACTAGACGGTACCCTACTTCTTACTATATCGCTCGCGGTCGATTTTTTGCCTTACTTACGGCATACTAGAGCTGGCTTCCAACATTCGTAAAGGAAAGTCATGTTAGTGCTTCAAGTTGTAACTACGTCCCTAAAGGTTTATTGCGATATGTTATTTTCTCTGAACAATATTCCTGATATTGGTTTTATGAGAGTTTGACCTTGAACCTTGACACGCAATAACGCAAAGGTGCGCCAACGTACAACATGTGGCGATAAGTGGCGAACAAGAACCGCTGCGGCAAAGTTCCTACGGAGCCCGAAGTCAGCTTGCGTGCCGCAAAGCCGAACACACCGGTGTACATCTCCCGCCTACACTACACCACTAAGGCGGAGGACATCGTGGAGTACGTGCACCAGAAGATGAGGTACACGCCGAGGGTGCAGTTACTGGAGTCGCACCGCAACGGCGCAACTTCAAGGCGTTCGTAGTGCGCGTACCGAATTGCTATCTGCCCGTCGTCATGGAAGAAGACTTCTGGCCGCAGGACGTGGTATTCCGTCGCTTCCGCGGACAAGTACCACAGAACAAGCTAGTGAAGTGAAGTTTTATAATAAAAATATGTATGATTAGGTTAATATGTATGTTTAGGGTATGGGCCTGCGTCGCCTGAAATAAATAAATGTACAAATATCGTTGTCATTCAGTTTTATTTTGTTCAGAAACTTTGAAACAGATTTTGTATCAGAATATTTAGAAGGAATGTATATGATATTGCCATTCAGTTAAATAACAAGTTAGCTAACTCATTTAAGGAACTTCCCACCTCTATGTTCACGAAAAAGCAGACAAGTTGATTATTCAATCATTGTTTGTATGACATTGGCGAATATATGGAATATTGGAAAAATCCAAGTTAACGATAAGGTAACGATTACCTAATTGTAACAATATTAATTAATATTGGACTTATTGTTAATCACAAATCTTAAAATGAATTGTACTTTTTTATATAAGAATGACATTTGATTATTTGTACACCATGTGTTGCGGTAGAATGTATAGAACTTAAAAAATATTAAAACCATACTATATAAAACACAAATAAATAAATTTGTAATTAATAAATAAATTGTTCTTACAAATAAATAAATTTTAATTAGATTGTTTCGAATATTCTGATAAGCTCGCACTATAAAATCTATACCTCATTTTAGGATACTTATACATTGTATAAACTTCAATAACGAAGTTATCTTTTACGTCACATCGAATTAGGCAACGTTTGAGAGCTTGAAAAGTGTGTTTATATAAAATGATAGTTTAATTAAAGTATCTTCTTTCATATGAATTGAACAAAGTTGTTTGAATACTAAAGTAAGGTATCAGACAGTTAGTAATTATCCCTTCATTCAAGATAAATTCGATTCTCCAGCATTCCCAAATCCCGTTACAGAATTTTTGCCTCGGCGATTTATTCCTGCTCAGATACGAATTTTCTGTACCTAAGTAAATAGATTCTCTTTCAATCTTCTGCAGCTTTAAAAACCTTCGGGAGAAAAGGAACAAAATCCTAATTACATAATTTTGAAAGAGCGTTGAGCATTATGTAATTTGACGGTCACGAAATCACGCAATATGGTGACAAGTTAATTTATTACAACCCATATTTTCTGAAGTTCATATATGTACAGGGTGGCAGGGACATCAACGCGCAAACGTCGTGAAAAGGTTACACCTGATGCCATAAATAAAATAACGAAAGTCATTCATCCCAGAAATGACCGGTTAAAAAATGTCATTTTTGAGTGCGCAATGTATTGCTAACAACGCGATCAAAACGCTCCGCGGATGGCACGCGCGCGCGCGCGCGTTCATTCTACCGCGATACCGCGCGCTGCCCTTTCGAGTTATATTTACATTGCTGTTTTAAGTGCAACAAGTGAATTTACTATTTTTTAATTAAAACTATCATTGGGTTAGATAGAAATAATGATTTTATACAGTTAAAAAACATTGCAGAAAAAAACGTAAAAATTAAGAAAAAGTCGACGAAAAATTTCAACGCAGGGGGGTCCAGAATCATGTACTAATTCCATGATAAGCGGTTGCGAGTCGATGTCCCTGCCACCCTGTATATTGAATGACTATTTCATGAAATATCAATCAATAGGATTATATGAACTTGAAGGGTTGTATTGATGATTTTAATTTTGTAAAGTCATATTTGTTACGGTCGTGAATCACATTTTAATCAACATCCAACCTGACACTGACCTGCAAACTGCAAAAAAGCTAAGACAATTTGAATGTTCCGTGCTACTCTGACGCTTCCCCCATAAGGTCAATAAACCAGTCAAGTCACACACACAAGAAATGTGCGAATAGGAAGTAAAAGTAATAAAGCGATTGCTACGCCCATACATTTGTAAGAACGAATAGGACAAATGAACCGAAAAAGCAATTTTTAGAACAATGACTATCTGTTCCTTCAGGATTGCAGATCTGGTTTTATCTGGTTTTCCTAGAAAAGATTAGATCGAGATTAGATGCAATATTTTTTTCTTATCATTCTGTGAATACCTATTACAGCTGGGAATGGGTCTCTCAACGACATAATAAAATGAGAAAATGGGCATAATGACCAAGAGTTTTTAAAGAGATAAATAATTTTAATAGCCATTAACAAGTTCTCCTTGTTAAAAGATCCTCTTAAACAAAATTAATCTGACAAAAAACTAGGATAATTTTAGGGAAAAGGGTAATAATTCCTATACCACTTTGCTAAGAAGACCGTAGTTGTAACTATTTTAACTACATAGATGAAAATGTAACAAAAAATTCATATGAAAGATGTTCATAATGAAAAAGAGGATTATTTTTCATAGCTCTCAGCGCACGTGCGCAACCCAATATTAACATCGCTTTGTGCTATCATACGCAAAAACTTAAAAAAGAAACGAGCTTTTTGAGTCCCACTTTCAGCTACACACCGTGAAGCAATTTGGGTGAGCAACGTAGCACAAAGAATATATGTCAGTACTCTCTGAACAAGCCATTATTACTACACTTGATAACAGCAGCAATTACGAAGAAGAATTCCTTACGTTTAATGAAAAAGAAACTGCATTCGTATCTAGGTGAACTCGGAGGTAAAAGTTAAAGTAAGATAGTTTTATTACACTCATTTATTGAAGACGGTTGAGAGGAAGTAGGTACCTATAGCTTGTTTAATCAATGTTCCGTTCCGTGTTAAATTTTGTGATAGGGTAGTCACTAGTTTTAATTATTCTGCCTACGCTGTCAGACTGTTTCAGACTGGTAATGCTTTTGTATGTACATAAGTTCGAGTTTATTGAAGTTTCAGACAGTATTCTATTTTTTAATTAGACTGCAACTTTGAATTGTTTATTTACAGTAACGATACGTTTCGTATTTAAATCAGAGACTTTTAATTAGAAGAACACTCAGTATCAAAAATAAAATAATGTTATTTTTAGATACGAGTACCTACGTGAGATGTTACTATACTTTTATGCTTTCAACAGTTTAATAATCCAATTGAAAATAAAATTAAGTCTCAGTGCAATGCCTTTATGATCTTAAGTATCTTATAAAGCTGGTACATAATTATGTTACCTACATGAGAAAAATTAAATTGCTAACGTAATTAGGTCCAACGATACCCGACAGTATAATTTTTTCTTTTTTATTTAAATTGCTAGTATTTAAGGTTTCTGTGAGTTCTTAAGTTAAAACGTGATCGTTTTATAAATAGAGCAGTGGGGGCCAGTAGTAACGGCTGCGACTTACGAGTTGTAGGTCGTAGGTTCGAAGGCAGACAGGCGCATTACTTTTTGTAAATTATTTCATCACCACTGCTCTCAAAACGGTGAAGGAAAATATCGTGAGGGGTTTCCTCACGATATTTTCATGCATAGAACAAAAATTTTCAGACATGTGACATCTACCAAGCCCCACTCGGCCCGTGTGGTATACCTATTACGGCCCACTCCCTCTCAATGAGCGGAGGCCTGTGTCCCAGTGGGAACATTATGGACTGCTTAAGTGGGGTTAGGTTTTATAATTTGACATATCCGTTACACTCATTTTTAATGTGGTTTGTGTGTTCAGGACTTGAAATCATTCTGTTTTAAAGCAGGCACGTAAGGAAACTTAGTTTTCTCGTTCCGCACTGCGTTAGCACTTAGTGGATTCGTTGAGATTTGTAGTAGAAAGTAAAACGCATTAACCAATGTAAAAGGACGGGCATTTATGTGTCTTCCATTTCATCACCCGTCAAACGCTCGCCTACTAGAAGCCGTTTGTATGTAAGCACTCAACGGTTTTCACAATTATATTTGTTGTCGTATCGAGTATATTTTTGTTATAGACCGGTGGGGTTCATACGACATGTAAGAAGTTAATACACAAAGCTTAATTAAGCATCGCCTATGTTTGCAACACAAGTGCTCTGTCACGTTATTTGAAGACATTATTACATATTAAGGTTTTTAAGAAAAAATATACAGGAACGATTTTGCCAGTTCATATTTACAAATGTGAAGAAAAGAATTACTCTACCACATCAAGGAGTAAACACGTAAAAGCGTATGTTGTTTTCCTTATTCCTTTTAGGGCTGATTTTTCAATCATCTGATAACTTTATTCGTGGAATAATTTTGAAATTTTGACAGTTGTTTCATAGAAAAACTGTCAAACGTCAATTTTATTCCTCGAATAAATTATATAATGTAATTTAATTCCCTATCATCTCACAAAAATATTATATTAACTTTAGGAATATTAACTTCAGAAATGAAAATCGGAAATCAATTGGTATCGGAAGGATTTAGATTATGAACATCTCAAATATCAATAGACGATGATATCAGTGTACATTTAACTTAATGTTGTCGGGATGTTGTGCAGGACGAAATCGATTTAGTGAAGTGTTCGATGTTCCTGAATGCTTGTGGTTATCGTAGAGCCAAGCCGCAGCCTGCGGCGTCACAAATGCAATTATCTGAGCACTTTGTCTTAGGCGCCTCTGTAAGTGTCTATTAGCAAGACAATTGAAATGAATGCGAGATTTTCAATGATGTTGTTACAAGGATAAAGTAATGATTATAGACTGTACTGTTGTTATCTGAAGAAATCTCTCTGAATTACCGAGCGATTGAAGAGCCAATAATTATTAGTCTTAACAACAAAATGCTTTGACATAACAGATATTGAGACTCCTGAAGTCATTTTTAGCTTAGTAATCTTCCGGACCATTGATAAATGCTGAATTTATGATTAGTTTGATTCATCGGATTGTGAAAATTCACAATCCGATGGATCAAACTAATCATAAATTGCGGAACGAGAAAACAAAATGCTTTGACATAACAGATATTGGGACTCCTGAAGTCATTTCTAGCTTAGTAATCTTCCGGACCAGTGATAAATGCTGAATTTATGATTAGTTTGATTCATCGGATTGTGAAAATTCACAATCGGATGAATCAAACGAATCGTAAATAAACCTGAAAAAATGATCGAATATTCAGTTAGTTTGTATTCTAAATATGCTTGGCATTTGAATGAAGTAAAGCGAGCCCCATTTTTCCTCTCATAACATGCGAAGAATTATATCGCCGTGTTATTAGAATGAGTTCAATAAAATGAGTATCTGACAGTAACTCTTGTGTCTTGTGTACCTTTTTTTCGGGTGACCAATGAAAATCAGCGCTGTGATGTGGGTCCCCCATAGCACAGCTTCATGTTGAGTGAAAGCCTTCTTGTCACAGGCACGGCGCGGCGTACAGCTGCCGACTGTAAGTTCTGTGTTCGTAAGAATGTATAATATATATCTGTTTTGTTTTTTATTCGATTGATCTTATCTTTTTGTATGCAGGTGTTTCGGTGACAATAATCTATTTTCTTTAATTATTTATTTACTCTCATGATTTTTGAATACAACAAATTACTTTGACATAAAATTGTGATCAATATAGAGATACAAGGTAGAGAACTTTCCTAAGAGGGAACTTCCTTTAGCTGTAGCTAAAGCTTCGTTTATCTTTATTTATTTTAGGTATGTTCTCTTTACTGATTAGAAAAAGTGCCAGGAATTTATGACTCTATGAAAACAAAAGCAATTCACGACAAATTGTATCAGCAAACAGTAATAAACATCCAGAGATAATCATAATTCAAATGGTTATTTTTTCCCACGTTTCGCATCCAACGTTTAGTGTACTTTGATTCCAAAGTTACTCAAGGAAATTGAATGTCAACAAACGATAACTTTGTTCGAGTGCTTTCAATGTGGTCAAAGGAATATTCTTTCTCCGGTAAAGAAAATATTTCCAGACGGTTTCTGCTGGATTTTCCGCACTTATGATTTTAGACCTACCTATGAGTGAGAATCGTATGTACTCGTACATAGCACTTAGATGAATATACTTTGAAGTTAATAACTTTATTACACAGATGTTATTCCACGAGTATGTACTTAGGTACCTGCGGTTATCTTAAGTAATAAGTTAATTGTTCTAAATACGTTCATAGACAGCTGTCTCGCTACTAGTAGCGAGACAGCTGTCTATGAACGTATTTAGAACTAATTTTAATTTACACTTAGCCCTAGGGCTAAGTGTAAATTAAAATATATGCTTTGAAGGTTGCTCCTGAACCTATATGTATTGATTTATTTCTTTAATTAAAACGGTTTAAAACCAATTACAGTAATTAAGGACACAATTTGGATATACACGAAACACAAGATAAAATAAAAGATACACAATACAAGATACACAATACAAGATACACAAAAGATAAAATATAAAATCATCAAGTAAAACAACACTTTCATAAATCCCTCTCACAGTACTTGCGGACAAAATCTTCGTCCATTCGTCCGCAAACAGATCGTTTGTTGGATTGGAGTCCAAGAGATCATTAAGTGCGGCCAGAGTACGTGGTACTGGGGACTTAGCACGCGCAAGTGTGCGTCATGAAGGCACAGCAAACAGCCTGTGCTTTCTGCCGCGGCAGTAGTTGTCTGGCATAAAGAAGCAAGCCAGCACAGCATGTAGATCAGGCGCATCAATAGTGCCACGGAGCGTCTTACAGGCTATAGTGGTGAGCTGGTTTTTGATGATGTGATATTTGTCTACAATGTGTAACTGAATTAATGCACATAATATATGTATAACAGTTTGTTCAGAATAGTTTACTGAATCGATTTCTGTTATTCTGTTATTCTAAACCAAAATACACTAGCTACAAGATTTTTTTTTGTTGCGACTATGTGCTTGCGTAGATTTGTAATGTGTCCACAATTTTCTACCACAATCAGTTTAACTAATGTAATAGATAAACAATGTTTTATGCATAATGGTGTAAATTCAGTGTACACATCTACCTATTATGATTATAAAATAATAATCGAATTGGGGTCTTTGGTGATGTTGTATTATGCTGTGTAAATATCAACACAAACATCCAGGCCTGTGGAATTCGAGAATTAATTGTTTGGTGGAAACGACGTTAATTTCCGGCTTCCCATAAAATATTTGGCATCTGAATTTCCCCGGATTGTTTTCCGGAAATTAATTATTTTAAAGTACCGTCACAAGACCTGACATCCAATAAAAGCATTTCGCGCGCACACGCTTTTTTATAGGTACGTAAAATGATTTATATGCTGTCCAGCTCATAAATCCTTTTTGCAAGAGTGCAAATTCAGAACTGGAACTGAAGAGACCGCCGCAGTCGCAGAACATATGTTCAGTTTTGGTTCTGCTGATTTTCAAGCCATTTCTATAAATAAAGCCGTGTTTAAAATACATGTCTCAGAATTTTTAGTGCATCTACTGACCAAGATTAGGTCTGGACTTCAAAATTTCTTCTCAGGGGCTACCCCTGAGAAGAAAAGATACGAAATTCCTCATCTTCTGCCTAGTCTTTTCCTAACTATGTTTGGGTCGGCTTCCAGTCTATCCAGATGCAGCTAAATACCAGTATTGACTGACTGCCTATCTGACCTCCACAACCCGGTTACTGGGTAATACGATACCCCTTGGAAAGACTGGTTGTCAAACTTTCGGGCTTCTGACGACCCGTAACGACTGTCAAAGATCCACGAACGACAGCCGAGACCAACAGCTTAACGCGTTTTCCGAGGCGCGGAGGGTTCTCGGTATGTAAAGATGGTGGACCCATCCACGGACCGACCGCGGCAAGCATAGCTTAACCTAATCGATCGACCTGTGCAGCTGTTATTACTTAGCCACGAGCCAACTGTTTATTCTGTAAATAGGATATAGGATAGGTCCTATATCCTATTTACAGAATAAACAATTTCATTTCATTTGCTACCATTTTCACAATTATAAATAGGACGTTAAGCCTTACATCTCAATGCAAAATGTTGAACCTCGCTAACGGCTTAGGTGAGCTAATATTGTCATAGCTAAGTGCTCAGTTATGACTGCCTGCTCGCAAAATATGTGCATGTGATTATATCTATGTGTAACGAGCAATTCTTAGCATTTACTTAATGAAGATTACTTGTCGGTATCGACTCGAAAACAATTTAAAGTAATCACTATCTACGTATTTGAAACTTTATTTTGTGAGAGATTTTAACGAACGTTGTTATAAAACTTTTTCAGATAAATTATCAATAAAAAAATAAATAAAACCGGCAGATCAGTGCCGAGATACAAAAATGTATACTAACAAATAATAATAATCATTTATTTATCCAGATTATACAATCCAATTTGTTAGTAATAACATGCACATCTTAAAACTAGTTAGTACATTTGTGGGTATATTTGGCAAATTATTGAAATAACTACTAATAATGTCAAAACAACCAACAATAATGTCAAAATCACCGTTAATAATGTCAAAACTACCATCAAATTATGTCAACATCATTAACAAAACAATACCCTAATCAAATACAATAAATACAACATCAATACAATGAGAGCGAAATTGGCAGAAGTAAAATTTAAGTTGAACAGTTACGCAATTCTGTTGTATGTTCCCCTTTCGCAAACACATTTGTTAGGAAGCATTCTTCCATAATATAGTTACTTATTACATAAAAAAATATTATAATAAAAATATATAGTGAAACACGGTATCATGCCGACATTCAGTCGTGGGTTAGGCAGAGGTTAGCTAGCCTCCCATCCACTACCAACTCACCGAAATACCTCTGTAGATATAGAGTAGTAGGTACCAAGTAAGTATATTTTTTTCAGAGAACAGATAACCTCATTACACTTCCTTTGATATTTTATTTAAACCCAGAACCTAAGGTCGGCAGCTAAATTCCAATTGCTAACACTGCATTTTCGTTTACCAACATCATTTAAATAAATCAAAGATGAAATGAGAAGAAACTAACGTAATACACGTACGTAATAACGTACTTTTATCTAACATGGCCCAGTTTTTATTTAGAATTAAAATAATATGTAAGTAAATAACAATTAATACCTAATTAATTAATAAAATTAATAAAATAATTTTAATTCAGATATCAAGGATCCATATAAAAATAACTAAAATATAGCCTCGAAAAATTCATCCGCATATGAATTAGAATGAATTAGATGAAAATATACGACGTTCCATGATCAACATATTTTCTAATTTAAAAGTCAATAGGGAAAGTTTAAGGATAACTTGCGTTAGCATTGCCACACAAATTACCAATAAAATTTATTCAGTCTCTTCTAACAAAATCATGATAATAGATGTGACTTGTTATTTTCGTGAAATATGACACAGCCCAGAAACCACGGGCCAATGATTAAGAATAACATCGTGTCGATGTTATTCTTAATCGTAATCTCTAAATACTTAGCACGCGAAATACGTTACAAAAGCGTCATGTTACGCGATATGGGGGACTATATCAGATGACAATCCGATAATATCACAAGTATTTATCCTATTTTTAGTGCTTTATAAGTCTAGTAGAACACACACATTGTGAGGAAACCGGCATGTCCTAGAAACAAAAATTCGAAGTCATGTGACATCTACCAACCCGCACTGAGCCCGCGTGGTAGATTACGGCCCTCTCCCTGTCACAGAGAGGACACATCTCAGCAGTGGAAACATTATAGGCTGACGAAAATTTCTACTAGACTTAGCATAAACATATTATGCTAAGTCTAGTAGAAATTTTCGTGAAAATGTGGCAGTATTGTAATTTTATGACAAAGTCGCGTTTTCAATTACATATATTAAATAGGCCCCCGACGTTAAACACAAAACAGGAAATTCGTATTGTCGTCGGTGTGTAAGGTACCGAATGTTCGATAATTAAATCTAGTCCCATGTGGCGGTGCCGCTAGCCCCAGATTGTTTTTCTTATACCCTGTCCATTAGGTAAACCGTTTTTTGACAGATGGAACTAGTGATTGCAGCGCACAATGCATTGATTGACACATGTACGGTATTATAATGTATGTAAGAAGCCATAAATAAGATAATTCAATAAGATAAGGCAGTTTATATATTTATTTTATTACGCATTTTAAAGGTAACTTTTACGTAATCTGGAATATGTATGTTCTTAGACAGCTGTCAAAAAACGGTTAACCTAATGGACAATATATAAAGAGTGTTTTCTTTTCTTTCTTATAGGGAAAAATCTGCGCTTGCTGTCATAGCCCCAGTTTAGAGTACAACCTAGATTTATTACAGTTGCAGTTTCTTTCACAAGAGCATTAAATGACTTTGTTATTACTTTATAAGTCAGTTGTTTATCAACGTTACTCCCACTTCTTGAGAGTACAAGTAAAGTTAAATGATGCTATAGTATAGGTTGTATTTAGAAAGTTTTCCAACTATGGAGAGAAATAATATTGAACGTTCAGTTAGGAATGCCTGAACTTTTAAGTAAACAATATCTTGAGTACTTCCATAGCATACTCATTGATATTACACAATGTTTTCAAGCGTAAGGCAGAAATAGGTTTTGAGACGAAGATTGTATTTATAATAAAATTTTGTTGGAAAATGCCTACCTTTTACGTAATTACTTGCTTTAAAAGTCAAACATAAATAACGTTTAGGTACCTATAATCGAATTCTTAGACAGCGGCTGTTTCACCAACCGTTTCAATTCGAACTGCGCTGAATTGAATTCATGTTTCCGAAGTATCTCGCTGAGTGCTTCTATCGGTGGCTACTATCCAATGCTATGTAAAACTAAACTTGTTCGGCTCCTCATAGTCTTGTAAATGGCTAATATTACATTTTCCGTGAAGTCGTTTATATACCTATATAAAGGTATATCTGGATACAAATAAACATGTCAAACCAAACATATTACGTCTATTAAAAATAATATGAATTTACTCACAAAAAGAACAGCGATAGTAATTGACTGTTATGTAAATAAGTACATACGGCAAACATGATAAGAAAATTTAAACGTTCTTTTATTTATTTCACAAATTAACGTGTTTCTAGCGAGGTACGCTTAGTTAGCGTTGTGTAAAGATAATTGGGTATGTGTAGTAGGTCTAATTTGCCACGTCTCACAATTTCATTATATGATATAAAAAGCTCCCTAATTCTATTTCATCATGTCGTGGGTAAGCTTTTTCGGACTCGGCTTTAAAAGCAAAGCTTCTACAAAAAATGAAACCACATTGGCCGGAAAAACCTAACTCACAACCATTATGGCAAAGTAAACATTGACTTTAAAAATAACTTGTGGTGTAATTAAAATTATTTCTTTCTCGGAAATTGAGGAATTTGTTTTATTCGTTTTCTCTATAGGAATAGAGGAATGCGGAGCGTAACTGGAAACGACGAGGACGTCGTTTCCAGTTACGCTCCGCATTCCCATTAAAAAACTCTCAGTATAATTAAAACACAACGATAGCTGTATTTGATATAGTCGATGAAAACATAATCAGAACTTTTACCAGATACGGCACCTACATATCTATGGAAACTGCACTCAAACTAATCAATAGTTCACAAATTAGTTTCTTCACTTGTACATTCGATATGAAATTTCCATTTAGGAACAATGTACTTACAATGGTAAAGTGTTGCTGTTGATTCCAATGTTCCTTATTTTTCTTTGCATGTCAATACGTCTTTCCTTATCAGTAGATCAAATCATTCAATACGAGTATGCAGCGATCCACGTGGACAGTTCTGTCCAACTAAAATCTTTTGAACTTATTGAAGCACTCTTTACAGTAAGGAACTAACTTGACACAGTGCCTTGTATAGAAAGGCAAATAAGTATGTATTTTTTTTTAAACGTTGCCCCACTCTAGCAATTACTCCTGTATCGTGGGTGCGTTTACAAACATTTAAACTCACATGCACAAACAGCCAGACCCGGAACAACTACCTGTAGGCAATATAAATATTTGTTCCGTGCGGGAATTGAACCCGCGACACGTAGCGCAGCAGCAGTCGATCGCTCAGCCACTGCGCTAACCGTGTCGTCAGTATTGGATCGCTTCATTAACCAATGCAGAATTTATCAGTCGAATACGACTGACCGCTTTTCTATTTCATGGAGGCCCAGGAAAAGATGTTGTAACATAATTATTTATTACACATAACATCACACATGTAATCCCCAAAGGGTTAGGCAAAGGTGTACAGTCATCGGGCGAGGCGGCAAGCCTCCTTACCGGACTGCCGCCATGGGATCTGGAGGCGATAGTCCTCGCGCGCCTGTATGAGTGGCGCGCGGAGGCACTACGCCGGAGGGAAAGTCCGCTCCCGCGGCAAAATGCGGCGGAGCGGACAGATCTCCGGCTCGATCTCATGGCGACATGGAAAGAGCGACTGTCGCAACCCAGCGCAGGGCACGCCGCGATAGCGGCGATAAGACCCCTCTTTTAGGAGTGGCTAGAGAGGCGCCACGGCGCCCTCACCTACCGCCTGACGCAGGTCCTCACCGGACACGGAAGTTTCGGGAGGTTCCTGCACATCATTAGGCGGGAGGAAACGCCCGGGTGTCACTATTGCCAGGATCGCCCAGAGGACACGGTGGAGCACACGGTGGAGGTCTGCCCCGCTTGGGCGGAGCGCACCTCAAAGAGTTGTCAGCATAATTTGAGGGGCCCCTTAGGGCCGAAGCCTGCCGGGTCAGCGGGATTGTCCGAAAGGGTTACCGCTACCCCGGAACATAAAGGGCGAAGGAAGGAACATGGGTGGGTTTTAGTCAGTAAGAGTCTGACACTCCCTTCCGCTCCACCCAGAGCGGGAGGGGTCATTGAATGATTTCACATCCGGAAAAAAAAAAAAGGTGTACAGTCACGAGCACTAATATGTCAACGCATGGAAACTTTCAATAGCGGTTTTTGTGTGAAATAACGAAAACAACAATGAAATACAACACATTTCGAAAACCTATGGTTTCAAAATGCTATGTTCGTAGCAATATAAAATTTCATTCAAAAATGAAGGAGTAAAGCGCTTTTGAATAAAGCCAAGTGTATACACACTGTTACGAGCTTCGGGGTTCGTGACAATTAAACCTGCCGATATAAATTACCAAAAATTACACTTTAATTAAACAAAACTAATAAATAACAACTCAAAGACACTAATTATGAAACACAATCACACTTAAGTCGCACTTGAAGATCGCTTTCGATGTATTCACTCGTATCGCTTATCCAACTCTCTACCTCTGTCATCTAGAGATCGCGTCTTATATAGTGCCGCAGATAGTTCTAGTACCTTCTATTGTAGAAACATCTAAAATGTTCGAGTACATACCGGCCCCGACTGACCAGATATCGATAGTTCTAAAAAGTTCTAGCATCGCAATTTCCAGAAGGATCTTGACTTTATTAGTTCTGCTACTCGATACTAGATGGCGCTAGTGGTAACTAATGTCACCATGTAACAGGCATTAATTGTGGCGCGCAACAATACTTATGTTCATGACTGTACCTATAAAACACCCACATTTCACCAATTATGTCTAGATCCCATGCAATATTAGGCGAGCCTATCACAGCATCAACCGAGCACAAATCCAGTTTGCAGACTGATACTGAGAAATTCCTGATGGGACCTAATAACACTTTGCCTGACGTGGGAATCGCACCCAGGCCCTCATGGTCAGGAATAACGCTTGCGACCACTAGACTTACGGGGCAGACATATTGATCAAGTGCTCCAATTTTCCATTTTCTTTGGAAAAGATCCTTCAATGAACTCTACAATTACCTAATAAGTATTTATAAAAAAAATATTGTTCTTTAAGAATCGGGTTACAATTATCTATTATTAAAAAATACCCAAGTAGGATCATTTTCTGCTCACCAATTTTAATTAGAACCTTAAAGGCTTCGTAATCCAAGTTGGTGGTTCATTAAATGGAAACACAATCACGAACTTTTTATACCTATTGTTCTTTCACATCAAGGTTCTTTCACATCATCGATTAATTGTCAAAGAGATGCTGAGGTACAGAAATTACGAAGATTTCTACGTGAAACGAATAATTTTTAACGGGAACTTTTGTAGTTTCCGCCAGGAATCTCGCAGTAGCAGCACCACGCAGCCCGGACTCTGGATCCGTGCTTGGTTGATGGCAATAGGCTCGCAAAAACATCGGCGAAAGGTGAGTTTACAATTGGGTAGACCTCTGCCTAGCCCTTCGAGGATTACAGGCGTGATGTTATAGTTCGCATTTTGCACCACGTTGGTAATTAAAGTAATTCGCCTGGAGCCGTTTCAATTAGATGCACTCAGTAAAGTAAAAATATGTATGAAAACGTTAATTATTAGATACAATTCATTTTAACACGAAGTAAAACTATTTATTATTTAAAAAAAAAAAAACAAACAACATTGTAGGTACTAAATAACAACTAACTAAGTAGAAGTATTTATAGGTAATTCTTCATAAAATAAACTTACTGGGTTACAACGTACCTACTAGGTTTCTTTTTATGAAGTATCCTCCAGTTTCGATTACCTTTTTTGTAAAGGACAAAAGCTTGAACTGAAACAAATACAAGAATGGCCAGATGAAATGAGGCCTGGGCCAACAATAAGCACTCCCACTTAATCTTTTGGGCTTTGGAGAGTGTTTCAATGAAACACAGAGGTTAGTATATATAAAATGAATGACTATTTATTTACTTGTTTAGTACTAGCCTGTTACAATAATACCTATAGAAAATCAAGCCGAACTCTGATTCCGGCAATCTAAAAGTTTGATTGCTGAATCAGTCTATTTTATTACTTCCCATGAAAATGAAAATACATTTTATCGTATTATCTACAACCAACAGTACCTTCATATAAACAGTATCCCAACAGATTTGGTGAATTTGGGTTTGTACCTTATTACCTACATAAAAACTATCTAAGTATTGAAAATTATCAAGCTGATAATTTTGCCAGTCTTTCAATGTCAATTCGGACGAGTGCTTCGACGCCTAAGTGTCCTTTTGTATAGTTAATCAATTAATTTAGTACCTAGTATAAATAGTTAGTTGTGTGGAATATTGTAACAGTTGCATATCTTATAATAAATTTAACTGTCATCATGTTGATTAGATTTAGTTTGAGCGCTGGTTCAAAGTAACTTTCTTGTTGGGTATGTACCCTACCAAGACCACCGTGAGCTAAATAACTACTAAATTTTACTTATTTACTAAATTTTCAACTTATTAAGTCAAGAAAGTACAACGTCAACACATGTAAAGATAATTAAACTGATTTTCTCCTAAAGTAATTATGGAAGTACCTAGAATCCCTCATAATATTATGCTGAGTTCAGAATATCAGAAAGTCTGATCAATACATACTTTGAAACAAAAGTGTTTCTGAATTTTGCATGTGTATTACTAGTTTTTCCACGTGACTCATTCTAGATGATAGTTTTCTCGATAAAATAAATAGATTCCTGGAAGCATGGAAGTTACTGCCAATTACTTGATGGTTACCTACCTGCTTCATGCAACTAGAAATATGTCGCCAATTATTATTTGAACACGCTTTTACAATTTAATATGAGATTCGATAACATATCGAACGCCTGAAAAACTAGAATTAACAAGGGAAAACTTTATGTTTGTAAGGGTCTTTTTAAAATGAAGAGATTTTTATGAAATGATTATTATGATTCTTATAAAGTACGAGTAGGTACATTTTAAGAGTCGGTTTATTTTTATATCTAATCTCTAAACTAACATTTTACAACGCAAATCAGCAACAATAAAAATAATAATTAAGTAGGTATTTGCTCGAGATCAAAAAATTCAAGATTATTGTATGACGCAAAAAGTTAAAGCAAAGTTACAGCAATTGAAATATCAGATTATTTCCTTAATCAAAAGCGACGAATCAACTCCCAAGGCTTTTGTTTCATGATATTACAAAAAAGTCCCCATTTTTCATCGTCGACGTTCTTTTAGGAACAATGTGAAATCAATTTTACGAACTCAATCAATTTGCAGCTTATAGGTAGGTACGAAGGTATACCTATTGTTATTATGGTTTGCTCAATACTATGACGTGTGACTTCATCACCTTCACCATGATTCCGAGCTGTGTGGATACTATGAATAGATTGACGAATGTACACCTATAACAAACGCTGAAATATTTATGAAAACAACGCTTCAATCTACATCTCATCACAACTCGGTATGTAGTGCGAAATTTGATTGAGAAATACGAGCTTTCCTTGTTTACCATTCAAAGTTGCCAGCGGCTGTCAATTTGAATTTTGTTGTTTTCGCAAGGTCTTATGTCAGTGCACTCAATTCACCAAACGAGAATTCAACAATAACTCTGTGTTTCCATAAAATTTCGATAGAGATACTTACATATCATAAAGTTCTAACTAAACCAATAAAATGTTTAATGTGTTTGAAACTGTACACACACTAAAGTAAAAAAAGCACTCGTATTTCGTAGAAAACATATGACTGTGGCTAAAGTTTTAGGACCCATTTCACCAAACATTGACCTATGGGACAAAGTCTTTCAATATAACCCGTATAAAAATATTTGAACAAAATAAACTAAAGCATACGATAAGGGTATGAACAACCCCTAAACTTCTGATTTTCACTTATTTGTATTAAATGGGAATAGAAAAACCCAACCCACACCTAACTCGGATTTTCGTAGGAGTGTAGTACTCCTCCCGTCATTGCAAGTTGGGTATTTTTGTAGGTACTAAATACCTACAAAAATACCCAACTTGCAATGACGAAGAAATTGTTCAAGCGCCTCTCCCACAGGTACAACAAAGCTAATTAATAACGATAAAGATAATAAATATTTAATGTATTGTAAAGTTAATGAAGAATACACATTATCATTTAATTAAAGCATGCCATTGAACCACTGACCTCTAATAAACATTGTATAATATAGGTCAGTGAATTAAACAGTATTTAAATATTATATTATAGCATTAAATACATTGTAATGTTTTGCATGTCAAAATGTCTGACTATGTAATAATACCTATTGCAAATAAATGATTATGATAAATGTTAAATCCCTAAGTAGGTATAAATATTTTTTAAGGTAGTTATAGATGTTCATATCGCATTTCCAAGTCCGACTTCGACAATAATTTAATGTTGCTAAACAAGTATAAATCGATTTTTAATTCCCTCGCAGTTCAATGCGTATAAAAGTTCTTCTGTGATTTCTTCAACGAGTGGACGCTTCATCTAAACAGTGAGCAATACTGACGTCATCGAGCCACTGACCCATTTATTTTACTATTGTGATCATAAAGCACAGGAAAGTGATAGATATCCTTCAGCTAGCTATTTATTGGATGTCCTTATCTTGAAGAGCACTGAGAGCAGCCATGTATATCTCTGTTAATAATACCGTCTTATTATCTCCTTGACATCATTTATCATTTCCTATGAAGAATAATAGTTTTTCTTTCTTATTTATTTAATAAACTAGGATTCGTTTCTCAATGGTTTTGTTGAAATCTATATATTTATAGTCGATATTTTAGATATAATGTTATCATTGTGGAACAAAAAGGGGAAAAAGTATTATGATATCAAAGAATCTTTCTTTTTTATTTGCTTTGTCTTGTATCCTATTGTCTGTCTTACAATAACAGTATATGGCATCTACTTACTTTTTACACAAAACCAAAACCTAATAAAAAGTAGTTTGTGTGTTATGATTCCATAAAATATATTTTCAAAGCTAACCCTCCTATAAAACTCTACTATACTGTTGGCAATACTGACAACTTTTTATATCAAGTACTTTGCGCCATGTTTTATGTCCAGCGCTGGGCAAAGGTTACATCCGACCATTACTTTGGCGCCCACTGTTTGAAGTTGTGGGACAATAGTTGTTCACCTCCACAGGTTTATGTCTAAGATATGGCCAAACCGTTAACTTTGGAGGTTTACTCTCGTTCAACGGGATTTACAGCTTTGATTCCGCTATTATTTAACAATGTAGGCATGTGGATGGATATAGGTACGATGACACATACCTACACAAACTCATGGGGGTAGGTAGGCAGATACTATAGAACACCACTTGATACGATCCTTACATACTCCTTTTGCTTCGTTTACATTCATACATCTGATCATACACGTACGCCAGTTGCGAGTGCTATGCACCTGGCCTTTCTGAAGAACATCACCAGTAAGGAACCAACGATCAGTACGAAGAATCTATTTTATTTTAATAATAACGCCATTACACAATGACACCATTACTCCAGTAGGGCTCCGGTTCCCGTACAATTCTTTAGTGTATATTTTCAATTATTAACTCCAATTTTCACTTTATGGCTTCTTTGACTTTTCTTCCAATCGAAATAAAAGAAAATGCCATAGAAGTTCTGTTCTTCTGTGACGAAAGAAATGATCCATGTAGTTAGGTATGGTTTGATTTTTCAAGGTTTTTATTAACTCACAACAGGTTGTTACGAGTACAATGGTGTTAACAAATTATCTTATTCTATTTGTACAGAAATCGTGATTTATTTTGTTACATATGCTATATTTCCCCTTTCCAAACATTAAAACATATTTTCACTATCATAATTTGCGTTGAGATGAATTAACTTATACAATGTGTAACTGAATTAATGCACATTATGAAAGTAGTTTGTTCAGAATCGTTTTCTGAATCGATTTCTGTAATTTTTAATATAGGTAATTTTTTCTCCCAAAAATAATTAAAACTACGTAAATTACTGTCACACTTCCGCTCTACAGTCAAAACAAACCAAAATGGATGAAGTACCTACTGCGCTAGACCCTTATACGAGTGCGACTGTTTGCATGCGTAGATTTGTAATGTGACCACAATTTTCTCCCACAATCAGTGTAACTAATTTATGAGAAAAACAATGTTTATTACATAATAATAAAAATTCAGTGTATGTATTATGATTATAACATAACATTCTAATTGGGGTGTCTGGTGGTGTGCGTTAATTCCGGGACATGTTGTATATGTACTTCGTTAAACAACGTTGCAGGATGGCTAGTAGCAGCTGGATGAGAGTTGGCGAAAATCGAGTTGAATGGCGTGCAATAGGAGAGGCCTATGTCCAGCAGTGGACTGCTATAGGCTGATGATGATGATGTTGAACTACGATGTATAAGCAAGTCTTAGTATGGACCCACATTAACTATATCTAAGGGGGTTCATTTATAATCGATGATTAAAGTTATGTGACGTTCAAACGTCAAAAATGTACGGCTAAATGTACGCTTTATGGTGAGTATTCTTAAATACAAGGACAGAATATTATGAAAAGAACTAAGTAAGTAGTTAAATGTATCAGCGTTATTGTCTCAGCTGCAAGGAATAACTTGGTTTCTTTATTTCTGTGTGAGCTTTATCCGCGGTCGCGCGGCCACCATTTATGGTGTCATCATTGCCCACATAAAAAGAAGTAGTGGAATAAAACCCTGAAGAAGTTTTATTACTTATAATATATGAGTATTTCTACGGTGAAGATGAAATGGATGAAAAAGTTTGTGACTCGCTTTCTTATCATTTACAGATTAAACTACACTGAAACGATTTTCTTCCATAATTCCCGACATGATAATCTTTAAATTGATAGTTATAATAGTAGAACACGATAACTGTACACATTAATGTAACATTAGGTAATGCGTCACATTAAAGCAATGGTAGAATTATTACATTTTCTAATCTTAACTGCAGTCGTTAGTCTTCAATATATCGTAATATTTAGTAATAAATTTTAGGGTGTCTATAACCAATATTATTATGTTCGATTCGAGAGTGAGTTATATAATACAAAATTACACCTAAATTAATTAGGTACTATGTAGGTTTCGGGTAGTCTGGTCTGGATAGAAAATTAAGTAATATTATGTCGTTCTAATATTACCTGTGGCATAATCTACGAAAGAGGCTTGTAGGTGCTTTTACTTCTTACCGTATCGTACAGTACCGTTCTGTACCGTACTGTAACGTACTGTACCGTACAGCTAATTCTCCCGTGGCTAAATTGAAAAAACAAAAATTGTATACCTACCTTAGTTCCGAGCTAAATTAAGCTTAATTTTTTATTCAGAAGGACGCAGAATACAGATTTCGAAACCACACTCACTTCACCGGAAACTTTTTAGATTCATCAGAATGAATATCCATGGTATTTGTAAGTACAGTCGTTTGTAGGCAAAACAATATGAAATACCATAAACGAAAAGCATTTAGATCCACCAAATGTATACATATTAAAACTTTAACATTTAGAAATAGATATCTTCGTTCGGAAAATAACGCAGTTTTCCAATGTGAGATTGTACCGTATCCTACTTTGATCTTATGTGGGTGATAATACTGTTTTATAAGAGAACGAATACTTGGAAGAGGAATGTAAGCTTTGTGGGATAACCGTTTGAAGAGCCCACGCGACTTGAGAGCGTCGATGTAGGACGAGTACCTAGGTACTTATTTGCCTACTTATCTTTGTGACAAAGTCTAAGGAAGGTATTTTCTAATAAACAATAGGATAATTATTTTTGGTGCAAAGTCGTTGGGATACTTACATCCTATCTTTTCATTATGACGCACAATTCATTCTTATCCTACATGTATTTGTTCCGAGTCTGGGTGTTTTTCTATCTATAATATGTATGTATTTACAAAAAAAAAAAAAAAAAAATTGTATATAAGTAGTTTATCAGCCATCTTGTTACCATAACACAAGCATTAGGTTGCTTAGCTTGGGACAAATGGTGCTGTGTGAAATGTCCAGGGATTTATTTATTATTTATTTATTTATTAATGATTTTGATTTTTCCGCAACGAGGTGATCCGGCAGAGACGTCATGTTGTCGACATAGCTCACAGAATAAGCAAGCTGTAGTGACAATGGGCCGGCCATATTAGCCGTAGAACCGATGACTGTTGAGGTAGACGTATTCTTGAGTGGAGACCGTGAATAGGTAAACGTAAGGTGGTGGATCGACAATTTTCGCAGGATAGCTGGTAGCAGCTGGATGAGAGTTGCCGAAAATCGAGTTGAATGGCGTGCAATAGGAGAGGCCATGTCCAGCAGTGGACTGCTATAGGCTGATGATGATTAATGATTTTAAATTAGGCTACTATTCATAATCTACTAAATTGTCGTGCTTAACTTAGTTTCTCTGACAAATCTTTTACTGTTGAAGCAGTACGGTTATGGAATGACTTGCTCGTGTCGGTAAGGCGTGCACAATCTTTCTCTACTTTTAAAATTATGATGAAAAACACTTTATCTTTCCTAAAACATCATCATTATATTTTCTTTTCTCTTGTTTCATGATTATTTATTTATTTTAAAAAAAACGTTGCCCCGCACTAGGAATTACTCCTGTATCGTGGGTGCGTTTTCAAACATTTAAACTCACATACACAAACAGCCAGACCCGGAACAACTACCTGTAGGCACTAAAAATATTTGTTCCGTGCGGGAATCGAACCCGCGACACGCAGCGCAGCAGTCGATCGCTCAGCCACTGCACCAACCGTGTCGTCACCGTGTCGTATTATTTATATAGATTCGCTTATGCTTTAAAGTATTATGTAAATGGTATCATACACCACAGACTACCTACAGTATTGTCTCTTCTTACCCTTTTTAATCCATCCAAAGGTTGTCTTTAAAAGATCGCTTTTAGCGATAGGACCGTCCATTGTGGCACCCATTGTAAAATTTCTACATTTATATCTGTAATCTATATGGTGAACATACACAAAAACAATAAAGATTATTCCATTTTATTGTATATTGTAATAATTATAATTATGATCTTGTAAAATACATGTGAAATAGGTATTATGCAGCAAAGAATTGAATTGATATGGGTAACTAGCTGAAGGAACGTCAGAGTATGAGAAGTACGTATAATGCTGTTCCCCAATGTCACATTCCTGACGTTTAGAACGTCTTACTTAAACTTAGGTGATTAATGACGTAACACCACGCCTGTATTCCCCGAAGGAGCAGGCAGAAGTGTAGGTATAACAGTCCCATATTTCGCCAGTTTTCTTTACCTAAGTTCTATTTAGGTGCCTAGTAGGACGAATAGTTAACATAACGTAGAAGGATTGCCAGGTTATTCAAAAAGTTCGTGCAGCGTTATACGTGTAAACCCGATCATTTTTCATTTCCCAGTACGACACGAAAGATTTGTCAAAGGATTTTGCGTTCGAGAACCGATAAAACGTTTTGCGTTATTCTTGCTCCGTATTCACCAGTATTCTCCGTATTCTCCGTATTCCAGCATTCACTCGTAAATCAATATTGGTCTCAGAAAGATTCTCATCAATTGAAGTTTTGTATGAATATTTTTCATTTAAAAATTTTATATACCTTACTTAGGTACCTAAAATGTAATTCATTGTTTTATGTTTGATTGAGATGGACAAATTGTATTTGGCTTTTTGAAATAAAGATTATTATTATTATTACCTATAGAGGGTGGCAGGGACATCGACTCGCAAACTGTAACCATGAATTCAGCACATAATTGTAGAAAAAAAAAAAAAAAAAAATTAATAATCGACAAATAATTTCAACGCAGCGAGTGGGTTCAGAATCATGTGCTGAATTTTTACACCCTGTATAAAAATTCTCAATGAAAAACTTAGTTGGCAGTAAGCAGTTAGGAGAGATGTTGCTAGTGGAAATAATTGAGGGCTTACGTTAAAGTTTTAGGCGTACACATAACAAACGTTCGACGGGTTGTTGAAACGAAAATGACACATTTTCAATTGCTAATTTGCAAGGCAAATTGAATGGCGGTTTTCTATTTAATTTAACCTGACACAATTTTCGGGTTATGGATTTGTGAACAGCCTTTAGAGGATTCTCTTGACAACATTGATTGAAATTTGATTCGGCACGGAAGCATATCGATCGGTTTATATGAAGCTATCTAGCATAGCTAAATCCGAAAAACTTGCTTATGAAAATGGCAGAGTCAATACAGACTTCCTCTGTTAGGGCTATAGTAACCCGTTTAGCTTGTTTGACATTTACCGTAAATTTTATTTGTATTTATTTATTTATTAATCACAATTTGTACAAGAATAGAATAGACGGCGACCCCCAAACTAGGCATTTGCCTGTATCTTGGGAGTCAGAGTTGCGACATTTTCAAAGTGTGGTACATAGTGATTATTGCAAGATAGGAAAACAAAAACTAAATATTAACTAAACTAAAATTAATTAAAATAAAATAAAAGAACTTATAATATGCATTGCCATCATCGTGAGATCAAACTAAGCAAAATAAAATTAACAGTGTGAGATCAATTAAATAACAAAATAATAAGAAATAATATCGAAAGTAACAAAATATAAATCAACAAAAATCTAATCAATTATATATATCAATTTTTACAAAATAGAGTGTAGAGTGTAAATGTGGGTGTGTGTTAGAGAGTGTGAGTATGTGGGGTGTGTGTGTGTGTTGTGAACGTCAGCGAGAGCGTAGGAGTCCGTTTAGACTGTATAATGTTGCTTATCTAAGTATACATAATATTTTCTGTTTCATCGTAGGAGAGTGTAAGAAGCCATTTCTTTATTACCTTTTTGCACAGGGATATTTTGAGGTCTTTTATGTTGCAGCACCTTATGGCAAATAACACGATGAATTTTGTTGAACTGTCACAATGAAAGCGATTGCTATTGTGTGTGTTACGCAATTACTCCGCCGCTTGTCTAATTACTAGTTGTAGATATGTTGTCTTAATTACGAACAAAAGTACGAGTTCCAAATTATTAAAACTGAAATATTATAATTTTAACGAATGTCGTAAAGCTTCATCTAGAGTCGTCTAGACACGGTAATTAATGTATAAACATAAAATTAATCTTAATTAAAAAAGGTCTTTAGAGAGATAAAAATAGCAAAATCAAGTAGGTACTCGTACCTACCAGCGTAAAATATATTCAGGGATGATTTCAGAGTGTTTTTCCGTTGTTAAGCGATCTAGGTAGAGAGAACCTATGAGGGTAGATACAAAGTACGACGTGAAATCGCGTTAGACACGCTTTTAGCTAGGAGTGCCAACAGCCTTCATTTTAGAAAACGTATAGTGCTGCTTCATTGTGAATGATTGAATTTCCTCTTTGTTTCAGATGAGGGCGCGGTGAGCTGTGAGAATGAGTCGGAACTCGAGCGTGGCCGACTCCAATGGAGAACTCAGAATATTGCTAGTCGTGACCGTTATTATCGGTTTACTTCTTATGTTCTCCCTGCTTATGTGCTACGCCTGTGTCCTCAAACGACTGTGCTGCGGGACTCCAAGGGAACGAGCGAAGCATGTGGGCTGTGCGCGAAGAACCGAGAGCTACCCGATGGGTGATGTCACTCTACTCTCGCAACCGACGGAGAGCGAGCGCGTCTAACAATCAAATATAGCGCCACAAGATTTTTTTGGCGCGTGGCCAAAATCGGAACTAACGTCGCCATCTTGTTTTTTTAATACATTTCAAGTGACATTTCACAAAACAACAAATGTTCACCAACAACGCCCCTCTGTCAAAGTCATTTGAGCACCAAAAGATCCTTATAGCAGTGTACATAGCAATCAAAATAATGTGACCGCAAAACAACATTTATATACCACAATAATTCAATCTGAATGCGGAGTACCTAATAAAATAAATTTATCACGTAAACCATTAACCATGTTGAGTAATTGCCCTCGTACCTATATAGTCCTGAAAATAAGGGCAATTTCTTTATTTGCTAACGTTATTCTTAGTTGTGACACAAAACTAGTCAGTGGTGTAAGGTATTGAATCAATCTAATACTAATTTATACTGCATTTCATGAAAGACTGATTTAGGTATCGACTCTGTTCCCTGGTTTTATCAGACGATCCACTTTTATATTATTTAGCGTTTTGTAACTTCTATTTATATTTAAATTGTATATGAGTAAGTGGGTTCTTCTTCTTTTTTTGTAAGTAAAGTATACAATAATACGACAGAGACCGAAAAGGATTCAGCAAAAGTAGGTCTACTCTCATTTGTTATTTTCTAAATCTGCGGGGTAATTGCATAACACACAATCAGTAGCATTGTCTTTCATTTTGACAGTTCAACAACTGTCATTGCGTTATTTAAGATGCTGAGTAGGTAGATAAATTGTTCGAACATATGAAGCAATGGATTAGCAATATGATTCAGATTGAGATTGATAGTGTGTTACACAATTAGGGTGCAGGATTCCGTATAATATTTTTAAACAAACTAATGCGTTGTTAATGCTAATGTGTTGTTAATAAACCATCTGATCAATATACCAACTTATAACTATTTTAATTTGAGTAAATACCTACTGTATATAAATACATACTGTACTTTAGCTTCAGAAACGAATGTAACAGTCGTTGTAAACCTGTATTCTAGTGTTGTGTTGTACAGTTTCCTTAAACTTCTGAACTTCTGAACCTATCTGTTATCATGTAAACTTATGTTATGTATTATTGATAGAGTAGACATTTACCGACTTTTGATATAATGTATGGTGTTGAAAAGTGGAACAATAAGAAATAAACTATTACCCACTCGCTGTAGTTGCGTGTTTTATTCTCGATATTCTTTTATTGAAGTACCTACAGGACAACAAACAGCTATGCCAGAAGGATAATTGATGTAGGTATATGTAACACAGAGCCAATTATAAGTTCCTTGAGAACTTAAAAACAGAGCTGATCCGAGGATATTGCACGGTCTCCGCTGAGGCGGCGAGCCTCCTTGCCGGATTGTCGCCATGGGATCTGGAGGCAAAAGCCCTCGCCCACATATGGGAGTGGCGAGAGGAGGCAAAACGCCGGGGCGTAACTCCGCTGCCGCGAGAAATCACGGTACAGCGGACAGCTCCGGCGGGATCTCATGGCGACATGGAGAGTGCGATTGTCGCAACCCAGTGCTGGGCACGCCATAATTGCGGCAATAAGTCCCCTCTTTGAGGAGTGGTTGGATAGGCGCCACGGCGCCCTCACCTTCCGCCTGACGCAGCTCCTCACCGGACACGGTTGTTTCGGGAGGTTCCTGTTCAGGATAAGGCGGGAGGAAACGCCAGGGTGTCACCACTGTGTGGATCGCCCGGAGGACACGGTGGAGCATACGGTGGAGGTCTGCCCGGCTTGGGCGGAGCACCGCCGCGTCCTCGTGGCGGCGATCGGCGGCGGCGATCTCTCGCGTCCGGCCCTGGTCCAGGCCATGGTACGGAGCGAGAGTGCATGGGAAGCCGTCACCTCCTTCTGCGAAGCAGTAATGCTCGCAAAGGAGGAGGCGGAGCGCGTGAGAGAGAGGCAATCTCTGCGCCCTCACGCCCCTAGTCGCCGCAGGAGACACCCTGGACGTCGGGAGTCACCAGCCGACTCCCGGCCACCGTAGGCGCGGGCTTGCGGGCGGCGAACAATGGGCAGCTCGCCGCCCGGCAAGAACCAGACCCCGGTCGACGGCGCGTTGTGTTCCATGCGCGCCTCAAAAAGATGTCAGCACAAACTGACGGGGTCCGCTAGGTCCGATGCCTGCCAGGGCCGCGGGTTGTTCGAAAGAGATACCGTGGTCCCTGGCATAGGCAACTGAAGGAACACGGGTGGGTTTTAGTCAGTAAAAGTCTGACACGCCCTCCTGCTCCGCCCAGAGCGGGAGAAGGCATATGATGATTTCCCACCCAGAAAAAAAAAGGGATAAAAACAGAAAAAGTAATTGAAATCTTAGGATTAATAACAAGCACGTTAGTTTTGGATTTTATATGTTCATAGTTTTCACTGCTCGTGATGAAGTTGATGGGGACCCGAAATCAATCATCACTTCTTTATTGGGTAGGTAAGTATATAACTTTGAAACAATCACCAAACCATTAAAAGTAAACCAGGTGCAGGTGGCGATCCTGAGAAAACAATAGTAAAATGTTGGTAAGGAATTTAAATCTTATTTCGTAAGTTCCCACTAAAATAGTTGGTGCCTAAATGAATTATTGAAGAAGAAAACTTCATAATAAATATATTAACTTGCAAATTTCGTTCCTGAAACTTTCCCATTACCAATTTATAATTTGACAACAACTTGGGGGAGCTCTCCACACTTTGCTGACACAAGTTTGAATTGGCACACCTACATATTCAACGAAAACCGTAATGTAAGGCGGATATGTCAGTGGCAATATCGGAAAGGGCCATCCTCGAAGGATACAAACTGATCTTATTGATGAAGCAATTACATGCGTAGTTCTCGCAACGGGCGCGCAGGAATGGCGTGAACGTAAACAAAATAATCAAAAGGAGTATAGCATAGCGTTCCGTTGTTACTGCCTAGGTACCTCTATCTACTCCAATAGGAAATAGGCGTGAGTTTATGGATAAGATAAAGTTTTCAAAAACAATATAAATCGATTTCTACAAAGATGATCGGTAATCGTCTTGAATCAAGGTTTTTACATTTTTACATTTGCTACGAGCTACGAGGTGACCTACGCGGCTACGCTTCGATGACGCTACGTGACGCGTAGCGCGATGTCGTAGACCCCTATCTGCGTCACTTTAATAAATTAATTATTCTTATGTTAATTCATCAATGGTTATTTCCGTTCATTCTTAAACAGTATTCTCTAGTTGTAGCGTATTTCAAGGTGGTAATTTATAGGTATTTTGTCTCATTTGCGTCTTCTCCATAAAACCAGCTGCTAACATTTCCTACTTGGGTTTTTTTAACTAAACAAGCTTTGACCATTTTTTATTTGTAAGATGTGATTATTATTTATTATTCATAGCTCCTAGGGAATCTCCTTTAGGTCGGTAAGCACGTGTGGACGGTTATGTTACGTTAAATTAATTTTGCATATGGATTTAGCCGTTTGCGTTCTCAGTGGCAGATTGGTAGAGCAGTGGTGGCCCAGTGGTATTGGCCGCGACTTACGAGTTGTAGGTCGTAGGTTCGAACCCAGACAGGCGCTTTACTTTGTGTAAATTATTTCATCACCACTGCTCTCCAAACGGTGAAGGAAAACATCGTGAGGAAACCGACATGTCCTAGAAGCAAAAATTCGAAGATATGTGACATCTACCAACCCGCACTGGGCCCGCGTGGTGGATTACCACCCGCTCCCTCTCACTGAAAGGAGGCCTGTGTCCCAGCAGTGGGAACATTATAGGCTGATTGTTGTCAGTGGCGTAGTAGGGTCATCACGTAATTAGTAGGAAGTAGTTTCTATGATTAATAGAATCCAAAGTCAGAGGCATGTCCAAGTTGTAAAAATACGAACATAATTATAACCTGAGACATTCAGGTGACGGCGATTTGTACCTATTTTTGCACAGCAATTTGTTGTTAACAGCGGCTTGCCATGGTGGGTTTAAATGACTGGTATATGAAAGACCCAAAGGAGCCATGAGAATTATAATAACCGGCAATAAATTCCTTATCCGATTGTGCGCCTGTGGACAATATGATCCGCTGTTTATACTGCTATGCGGTGGACCTCTATTGGCTCTATTACTTTCAGAATGCTGTTGGAGCTTGCTGATACGGTGCAATAAGGAGCGCCGGCGTATCTTTCTCATTATGCCATGAAAGCAATCAATCCGAGCTTCCATAAACATGCCAGACAACAACATTGATGTGTTTGTTATACCTACTCGTACCAGTAATCAAGAACGTTAATGATCTCGAGGAGTGCGGTGGCCCTGCCTGGATGCTATAATAAGACACCAAATTGAAAGCTTTCGATGAATCAAGGAAGCATTCAAAAACAGGAGTCTTCCTATCCGTGTAGTGAGTTATTGTTATGATTTTTAGCCTTTATGCAATAACTTGTTCGTAGTATAAGTTTCGACTCTGTATCGTAGGTAGCCTAAGTAGTTGCCAAGAGCTGTTCTTGCACAGAAAAACAAATTAGGAAAGGATAATCACATGGTATAGAAGTTTCTTTTTGTTAGCCCACTTGGTGCCCCACCACTGGGCAACAACCTCCCCTGTCCTTTCTAGATCTCTCTATCTTTTGCGATATCTGGTCACATTTGCCCCACATACCTACCTATCCTGATCGTAACTCCACTTACGCCGCAGTCGTCGTCGACGGCGATGCCCTCCCTCAGTCAGCGCATCCATTCTTCGAGAATAGCAAATGGCTGAATGTTACAAAGTAAAAATGACAGTCGACCATGCGAAAGGTAAGTAACTTGAGTAAAATTGGTGTGACTTTCTGAATATAATTTTATTAGACGCTGGTATCAGTAGATATTAGACTTCGGGATAAAATCGTTTCGGGCAAAAACCGTATAGAGAAAAGGGACAGATATTATTATTTTATTGTCTGTTATGTGTTGTGTATTTTTATGAGATGTTGTTAGTATGTGTATTTTATTGTATGTTTCGTTCTATGTTTTGTAAGTGTACCTATGGACAGAAAGTCTGAAATAAACGTTTATTATTATTATGTCCTTTATTTCATTTAAATATCTACAAATTACATTTTTAAATATTTTTATAAACAAAAATATAAAAAAAACATTTAAAAATATAAAAAATAGTAGCCCACCGGTATCGGGAACAGGGTCCAAGCTACCGGCGATCAGGGCTCCAGAGAGAGGGACCTCCTGACAATGCGAGCCGTGTCCAGAAGTACCGCTTTCTGAATCAAGCCCTTGATCCAGCTGCACAACGAGAGCCTCCTCAGGTGTTGGTTGAGGCTCTTGGCTATTAAGCCATTGGCTGTCACGACTATCGGCACAATGATCGCTGAGTCCACATCCCACATGTCGACAACCTCGCGAGCCAAGTCAAGATACTTGATTTGTTTATCTTTCTCGGCTTTCACGAGGTTCTCATCATGCGGGACGGTTATGTCAACAAACATTGCGCGCCGCTCTGATCGATCCACTACCACTATATCAGGCTTATTGGCAACAATAGTCCTGACAGTGATGATGGATCGATCCCAGTACAATGTGATATTTCCATTTTCGAGAACTGGGTCGGGCACATACCTGTAGTACGGCACCTCAGATTCGACAAGGCTGTATTTCAGAGCAAGTTGCTGATGGATTATCCTGGCTACAAGGTTGTGTCTATGCAAGTACTCTCCGTTAGCTAGACGAGAACACCCGGAGATAATATGCCTGATTGGTTCTCCCGGCCGGTGGCATGCCCGACAGATGTCAACTGTGCCGTCTTTCACAATAAATCTCCGGTAATTGTTCGTCATCATAACTTCGTCCATAATTGCACAGACAAAACCTTCGGTTTCTCCAAAGAGGTCACCGAAACGCAGCCAGGCTACGGACGCTAGTAGATCTACATCGGGTCTATGTAGGGCCCGGTAAAAGCGTCCGTGAAGCTGCTTATTTTGCCATACTTCCATGCGATCATTGGTGTCAAGCACTACTGGCTTGCGCCAGTTCTCTTTAGCCAAGGAGAGCGGGGTGAGGCCCTTGTCCACCGCGACTACATCTCGATGCAACCCCACGTCGGTTTCTACGAAATATTCCCTGAGACTGCATATCTCGCGATTGTGGAGGGTCTTAGCGTTTAAAAAGCCTCGACCTCCACACTTTCGCGGGATATACAGCCTCATTACCGATGACCGTGGGTGATACATTCGATTTGCAGTCAACATTATTATTATGTCCTTTATTTCATTTAAATACCTACAAATTACCTTTTTAAATATTTTTATAAACAAAAAGATAAAAAAAACATTTAAAAATATAAAAAATAGTTGCCCATCGGTATCGGGAACAGGGTCCAAGCTACCAGCGGTCAGGGCTCCAGAGAGAGGAACCTGACAATGCGAGCCGTGTCCAGAAGTACCGCTTTCTGAATCAAGCCCTTGATCCAGATGCCCAACGAGAGCCTCCTCAGGTGTCGGTCGAGGCTCTCGTTGGGCAGCTGTCACGACTATCGGCACAATGATCGCTGAGTCCACATCCCACATGTCGGCAACCTCGCGAGCCAAGTCAAGATACTTGATTTGTTTATCTTTCTCGGCTTTCACGAGATTCTCATCATGCGGGACGGTTATGTCAACAATCATTGCGCGCCGCTCTGATCGATCCACCACCACTATATCAGGCTTATTGGCAACAATAGTCCTGTCAGTGATGATGGATCGATCCCAGTACAATGTGATATTTCCATTTTCGAGAACTGGGTCGGGCACATACCTGTAGTACGGCACCTCAGATTCGACAGGGCTGTATTTCAGAGCAAGTTGCTGATGGATTATCCTGGCTACAAGGTTGTGTAAGTAATTATTATTATTATTATTAAAAAAGGGAAAATAAGTTAACCGGAACTTATCCGGACTTATTAAGAGTTATGTTACGGTATGTCTATCTGTACCTGCACCCTAATTCCGTAAGACACTTTCAATTACAATCTAAATCGTTTTGAAGAATCTATTGCTTCATATGTCTGCTCCACAACGTAATTACCGCAATAAATGTTGTTAAACTGTCAAAATGAAACTTATTGCTACTGTTAGTGTGTTACGTAATTGCCCCGCTGGGTTCTTAAGATGAGCAAACTTGGTGTTAGTTACAATTTATGTGGAGTTATTTAAATACATGTTGCCGACGAACAAATAAAACTCAATTGTAACGAAACATGTATTTATTTACTTTGATTTGAAAACAGCAAACTGTTAAAGGCACTATCCATTATTGACATTCGTTTTCTTGAACAAATCCGTTAAGGCGAACTCCTTATTATCACAAAATTAAAAGTTTCTAAAATAAATTGTTGTCTAACAAAAAAATAAATAGACTCTTGCATACAGACTCTATGCATATTATCGATAAGGAATAATAATAATCTTCTTATACACATCAATTCCTGTCCAATCAAAAGTTTTATAATATTGAATTTACATACATTACTGTATCTTCATCATAAAAATATCATATGCATATTCATAAAAATATCTAATTCGTTCTCTTTTAATTATAAAGGCGCATTCGCATTAGGTCGGTGACCAAATGCGTCGGTCGCATTCGGTTTAACCGGATTCATTAACCGTATTGGCTGTTCACATTAGATCGGTGACCGAATGCGTCGATCGTCGCAGTCAAGTTTAGCTTGCGCGCTCCCTGATTAACAGCAAGTTTTTAACCGAATTACAGTGTATATGAGTCAGTGCCCGAAAACCGTTGCCGATGAGTACGGCAAAACCGACCTAATGTAAACGCGCCATAACTCTATAATTATGTCACAAAGACACATGAATAACAATAAAAATAAACAAATAGAAATCTACATACATTTTCTCTTATCACATTGAACATATAAGGACGTTTATCGCTTGCTCTATCGTCATTGTCAGCTTAAGTTTATTTGGCAGGTAAATAATAAATTGCAGTAGTATAAATATGTTATCTATGTCATAAAAAAAGGATCAAGTAAGTGTTATGGTAGCATAACACTTACTTGATCCTGCCTGCCTAGATATGAATGAAATAAGGACCTAGGAAGGAAGGCTATAGAAATAAAATATGATTTACTAAATTTGGCTACATTATCAGGCTTTGAAAAAGATTAATTCATTTGATGATCATATTATATGACGCCATATGAAGGTACTTTAGTTTTATATACACAGTAAAATGTAAAGAAAAACATAGATTAACAAGTATTTAACGAACATACAGAATGTAAGCCATATCATTTAAAAAAAACTACGAAAGGTAAAATTTTCATTCTCTGAATAATCTTTATCGAAGCCCAAAAGAAGGAGCAAGTTAGTGTTATGTTACATAGGAATGAAGTAAGGACGAAAGGCAATAGAAAACGTGTTTTAGCTACAATATCGGGCTTTGAAATAAAGAAACATTAATTTGAATTTTTCGATGAGGCCATATAGTTACTTTACTTTTCTATACACAGTAAATGTAAAGAAAAACATAGATTACCAAGTATTTAACGATCATACAGAATGTAAGCCATTTTATTTAAGAAAACTACCAATAGTAAAATTTTCATTCTAAGATTAATGTTTATCAAACCCCAATAAATGTAACCGTTTTATGATTATGTACAAACAATAAGACACGGCGGCTATATAGTATATAACATCTATGGCGTATAGCTCTGTTCCCTAAGTACCCCATGCACCATGGTTCTCAGCGACTGCGGTTTACAGTATTCCTCGAGCCAGTTGAACACGCCAGCTGAAAACTCCGCGAAATTATTCGTAGGCACCGACTCGAATGACTCGAATAGTTTGTCCATTATACCCTGGAACTGAATTAAAAGCATTTTTATAACAAAGTCAGTTTTAGGGCTGAGTTTTCAATCGACATATTTTTTATTCGTGGAATAAAGTTGACGTCTGACAGATTTTGTATGGAAGAACTGTCAAAAATTCAAAATTATTTCTCGGATAAATGTATCATATATCGGAAATTCAACCCTTAGTAAAATATGTAGGCACGATCTATACTATACTAAAGCTGAAGAGTTTGTTTGTTTCAACGCGCTAATCTCTGGAACTACCGGTGGGATTAGAAAAAATATTTTTGCATTTAATAGCCCAATTCTTGAGGAAGGTTATGAGATATATATTACATCACGCTATCTCTCTTAGGAGACGAGCAAACATAAAAAAGCCTGAAAGTACGCTAAGAGAAAACGAAGTGATAGCGCAGCTAGTGGTTAAATAATGTTATTCAAACAATAATTATGGTTGGAAAAAGTGGTAAGACATAAAGCCTTCCCTTTCGACCTTCTAAACACAGATGAATGTATTATTAACTCCCTTTAGTGTGTTGTTACGTAGGAATTTAACCTTAACAGGGTTTGTTTACATTTTCATCAGATAGTTTTGGAACAGAGTATAAATAAAAATATAGTATACACTGTACAGTGCTTGTATGTATAGTTTTCTCCATAAATGCCTTAGTTTCAAAACAAAACCAAGTAAGGAAATTACGAATTTTCAGATCAAACGTCTGTATAACGTAAAAGTAATTGAATTACGCAATACTCTACTAGTTTTATCATGAGAAATTAGGATTACATTTACAAGGAAAATATTTTATTTATGGTGGTAACAATGTTTAAGTTCTGTGATGGTAAACAAGTTTAATTATTTAAGAGTTTAGTTATGAATGTAAATTAGTTTGTTATTCAAACTTCAATCATTAGTTGACTGGCTTAAGGATGAAGTTTTGGAAAATCCTTTCCTCAATGGTCCCTAAATATATTTCCCATTACTATATATTCAGTGGTTTAGGCTATTCTTTGTGTGTCATGCAATTGATCAGCAAATCACACTCTTTTATAATTATTATTATGTTTTGACTAGCGACAGCGTCCCACCCCTGCTTACTTGCTAAAAAACATCGAGATTTCTTTATTATATGCAAGTTCTACATTAATGTAACACGCATAAACCTTCGGCAATAAATTCTATAAATTATGGTGAAAACCGCATAAAATTCCGTTGCGTATTTTAGAAGAACAACATGCTCACACAGATCTGCACGAAAAGCGACTTTATTTTATAATATAGATAACAGTGATATTCTGTTGCAACTCCTATGACTACTAGGAGGCTGCAAAGTACAGTATCTTAGAAAAAATGCGTAATTTTCATACTTACAACTTGAAATTTATCCTGATCAGTGAGCCTCTGTTCATTATGGCCGGGAACCGAGTGCTGCGCCTTCACAATCTGTTCGTAGTTAGCCTGCATGATGCGCAGTGCCACCACATCTTTACGCAACGCATTCCGTTCGTCCTCTTGCCTTCTTCGCTGCTGCAGTAAGTATTGGATGTAGTCTATGGATTTTTGGAGTACCTGGAATTATGATAATGAGTTTTTAATCACTAAGAATACTTTGACAAATCGAACTATCTACCCAACTAAGTATTCTGCTGCGCAGTTTATAAACGCAGTAAGAAAGAATTTGGCAAAGTTGAGTTAATCATTATTCTGCTAGTGCATAGCAATGCTGTTAGTGCATTAAAGTAGCCTCCAAGAGTGACGAGACCTAAATGTAGGTATATCCAGCGGACCCCGGGCAGCTCTGCTACCACGTCACTAACTAGATAAACCAGACCAGAAGGCTAATCCTCGTAATTTAAAACATTCAAAATCTAGTCGCAGTCTCATCTCGGCGACAAACAAATGTCAAAAACTGGTCAAAATGTAAGGGAATTAGAGGTATTTTTGACAGATTGACACTGAGATCAGACTGTGAACGTTCCTAAAATTACGGGAATTGCCCCTCAGGTTACAGGGCATCGTCATCATCATCAGACTAAAAATAAAAAAGCGGATAGTGGATTCAAAAGTCCACTGCTGGACATAGACCTCTCCTATTGCACGCCATTCAACTCGAGGGCAGGGCATGAGCTATTCTAATTAAGTTCGTGACGATGCGATAGAAAAATAATGCCGTTGAATGAAGCTGTGACTACAATATTCTATTTATTTTTCCCAAAACACCTCAAGGGTTACTCAACTAATCTGTCCAGATTTGTTTAAACATCATTAAACTTATGGAACTTTAAAGTTTACAATACACTATTTACTTTCTTCGAGGTTAACCAGAAATGTGCGTGGACACATGTCAGCATTTGTTTGTTATAAAATGAGGCTAACACAATCTGTCACTGCACTAACACGTGCTTGTGGAAAACAATGGTTTCTGTAACTATTCAGCCCTGTAAAGTTAGGGCGAACACCATCTACAGGGTCGCGTGCTAATGTTGGACACTCGAGTTTTTCGTAAAGAAACTCTGAGAAGGACGTAGCGTGTAGTCTTCACAAACGATTGTACACACGAAAAGTATTGTGGAAAACAACTTTGTTTCCCCTAGCTAGATGGCGTGCAATCACCGATATACATCTAATCGGAGATCCCGGAGCCTCCATCCAGAAGTGATAAGGATCTTGCTGAGCACCATATGATTTAAATAGATGTAAGTATGATGTAATCCCCAACCTCCTTTCGCCTTTAAACACGCGGATTTACACACGATAAAAAAAACCGGATTTCAGACGGAAGAATAGATTGGATACCGATAAAACATTGAGACCTCCACTTCCAAACTATGTCAAATTCTAATGTGCCTAGTAACCTATCGCATATTATTTACTATTACGAACTTAGATCTGGCACGTGCTTACCGCATGCTACTTCAAGAGGTGTCACTGGCCTCCATATCTATTCCGCAACAAGACAGCAAAATAAGACTGTAAAGTAGGTAAAATATCTAGATATGAATGTAACTAGTTCTCTAGTAACTCTATCAATAAAAAGTTTTGGAACAGGGTAGGTATGTACCTAGTTTATTTTGTCGTTAAAATATCCGGTATTTAGTCAAATTGTGTAAAAATATTAAAAAAATAGAAATTTAATTCAGCTAGATGGACCGACGACCTTAAGAAGCTGGGGCAGTCTGGATGCGGAAGGAGGAGGACAGGATGTTATTGCGCAGCCTGGGTGAGGAGGCCTATGTCCAGCAGTGCACTGCGATAGGCTGAGTTTATTGATTGATGGATTTGAAAAATAAATAATACGTTCAGATAACTATTAATAACTTAAAAGTTATTAGCATTAAATAAAGTATTATGCAACACAAAAAAGCATTGCAACAATTTATAAATAGCACCGCAAATATTACGCAAGCAACCTACATCGTAATACACAATATAGTCAGTATTGAGTATTGATTAATAACAAGGTCGGTAAAACAAAATTGTAAGATAACCTTCGCCATATAAATACGAACTGATAAGAAACTTACGGCTGCTTTACTTGGCTTGTACCCTGATGCGTCGGTCTGCTGGCAAGTCGGCACCAAGTCCTGAAGAGAATCGTAGCCCTTCTTTATGGCATCCCTTCTTTTCTGTTCAGCCTGGAATTTAAAAAAAAATACATTGGAACGCATCTACTATTTATGTTTTGTCGTGCGTTAGTAGCAGTGTTTGGTTTGCCAAAAAAACTCCTTTGACTAAAACCTTGACAAGTATTTGGTCATGGCTCCGTCTTTTTTGTAAAGGAAGTTATTGTCTTAGTTTGGCTAACTTTGGCTATTTTGTAACCCTTACTCTTATAGTCAGATAAGTCAACCTCTTACAGACCAAAACCATATGTTGTTCCTTCACATACCTTTCGTCTATGGAAGCGGGAGATACCTATGTATTCTTTCCGTTTTCCCGGCAAGAAAGGAAGGAGAGAGAAAATGACATGCCAACACAAAATAATTAATTGGGGCCAATTTCCCGGAGCAGCATAACCTAGGCCCGCTTTCACCACAAATCATAAAAAAGTATTTATAGCTAAACGGATTTATAGCGAAACGGAGAACAAAAGGAGTACTGCTCGGCTGTATTCCTGGACGTACAACAAGCGTTCGACAAGGTATGGCACCAGGGCTTGTTATTTAAGATAAAAAAACAACTACCACATAACCTGTACGTGTTATTGAAGTCTTACTTAGAGGGCAGATTCCTCCGGGTAAAAATCAATGACACTTACTCGAAATTCCACAACATACAGGCTGGCGTGCCCCAGGGCTCCGTATTAGGTCCAACGCTATACCTTATATACACGGCAGACTTACCAATGTCAGAAGAAGTTCTCTGTGCCACTTTCGCTGATGATACGGCTGCTTTGTGTAATAACAAAAACCCTCGTATGGCCTCACTAACGTTACAAAAGTACCTCGACAAAGTCTATAAGTGGATGAGAGAATGGAAAATAAAAGCTAGCGCCAACAAGTCAACACATGTGACATTTACCCTCAGAAAAGATGACTGCCCACCTGTCAAACTCGGAGATGACACACTTCCACACGGGACAACAACTAAGTACCTCGGCGTACATCTCGACAGGAAACAAACGTGGAGATACCATATTGAGAAAAAACGTGACAAGCTTAACATCCTACTCCGAAAACTAAACTGGCTCTTAGAAAGAACATCACATGTATCACTACAAAACAAAGTACTCATCTAGAAAGCAGTATTAAAACCTGTCTGGACATACGGAGTTGAGCTGTGGGGCTCTACAAAGAACTCTAATGTGGAAATACTCCAGCGATTTCAAAACACGAGGTTTACGAAGACCTCAGAATTACATGAACATCTACAAATCAGAACTGTAAAAGAAGAAATAGAACGCAGAATACACTCATAAAATATCGAATAACATCACATACCAACACCTTAGCCACAGCCCTAAGTGAACCAATAGCCATGAAAAGGTTCAAACGACACCACATATGGGACTTTATTGTATAAAGCCTAAACAATTTTGAGAGGCAGATTCTTTGCTGGAAGAATGGACCTCAGCAGTCAACATCCGCACAAAAAATTTGCTAAAGGTTTATAACCGATTGCAAGATAAACACAGAAAAAAAAAATAGCTAAACGGATTTAAAATATCGTCCATATAGAATTATGGTGCAATCGGGCTTCAGTTGTATAACTCGTTAGGACAGTTTTTGACATAAAAGGCACACTGGCACTATTAGCAAAAGCGCCGCGCCCCGATTCGACAAGCTGATGAGATAAGGGGAAGCTGACTTCATTTACCTCCATGTGGAGCTTGTTCACATTATTTATCTATTCGAAGAATGAATGGATTTATTGATTGTCCTTTTCTAATTGTATGGACGGATTCATATTCATTTAGTTAGCTAATCTATATAAAATGGATGGATTAATTTATTTGTATTTTCTAATGGATGGATAGATTCAAATTCATTTAATTAGCTAAGTATTTTTATTTTGATAGAGGGAAATATATTTATCTGTTCTATTTAGATAAGTTGATTCATATTTCTGAAGCTATTCTTTTTGCTATTCATATTTATTTATTACCAGCAGTCGCTCACAACTGTGTCTGCTTGTATTTTGGCATTTTTTTACACAAATATCCAGGATGAAACCAATGTACACTATTATCTAGGTCCGAGGTTACCTATCTATGAAATTTCATAACAATTGGTTCAGTGGTGCATGAAAATGTAAGAGACAGAGAACCTTTTGCATTAGATACTAATATTATCTAAGTGTGAATCTTTTCTTTCTTTCTTTCTATTTCAATGGATGGATTCTTTTTATTTATATGTTCTATTTGGTTTCATAAATATCCATAGTTTCTATTTGAAAGGATGTATTCAGTTTGATTTAGTTAACTGTCCTATTTTAATAGATGGTTTCTTTTATTTTTCTTTTCTAATTTAATGGATAGATTCTTATTTTTTATTTTTTATGGATGTAATTGATAATTATATAACTTTTCTTTATGAATGGATAGTTAGTTTATAATAAAGTTTTACCTGAGTATGGGCTTCTCGCCTCCTTTCCTTAAAACTAAGTGCGGATGCCTTGTTGTCACCACTGTCATCTTCATCTTCTGTAATGTGAAAAAGTGTCACAATAACATTATAACACTCTTATTTAATCTGTATTTATATTTTGCAATGAGCATAGGAAACATAAGAAAAGAAGAAGTTATACAAGAGTAAACATTGTTTTATTGCGCCAGCATTCCAGCAAACTATTTACATTTTGGAAACAGCAAAACAAGTCAACTTTCTTTAATATTCAAATGGTTTTGGAATTTAATATGATAATATGGGTCATGGTCTTAGGGGCGCTATTTTCACATTAGTGAACAATTGAAATTTGAGTTTTAATTAACTTTTAACAGAAGCCATAATTTACATACTTATAGTATGTTATGTTGCATCTGATAACAAACATCACAAAGAAGTTCTGGTAAAAAATCTGAGACATCTTCAAGCTCATTACATTTGAGACTGATGGAAGTCCACTAACAATATTTACATTTCAATATAAGATTAATAAGTAATACTTTGTTCTTTCACTTACCTGTGTTCTGGTTTGAAGACGACGGTGTCTGGTGTATATTTTGGATTGAACCATTACTACCACATCGTGGATACATTTTTAAAATATGTATATATTTACGAAAAATCTGCTGATAAACTAATCTATGAAATGATGATAGGGACTTACTTAAAACTAAAATTGAATTAAAACTAGGTTAGCGATGCAAGCAAGAAACTAAAATTCAACATGACACTATTTAAATAATTTGCATATTGATATAAATTTTAAGCGCTGCTTGTAAACAATTACGCACTTTATTTTCACCTCGCTATTCCATTCCGTTCCAATGATTCCATGACAAATATAGGAATAATGACATATGACATGATAATTGACACTCAAAATCAACCTTAACGTCAAATTGACAAATTCTATTAGCAATGGCGCAAACGGTGCTGCCAGCTTTAAAACTTATTGTACTTAGTTTTTCGTTGGAGTCTGACGAATCTAGAGAAACGTAATTTGTCACGACGTGTGCGGTTTGTGACGCGAACAAGTCTATGTCCGGTTTTCCCAAAGTCTGAAATATCTTTGAAGTTGCTGCCACCTGCAGGTGCCACTCGCTACCGGCGCGATTTCGCGACAAGTGGTCGGCTTCGGTGTTTTTGTTGTGGTAGGTGATGAGGGATCAGTACAACATTGAGGTCCTCTATCAGAGTCAACAATTCCCGCGTCAATTTCATCAAACGGTGTGATTTCGTGCCCCCTTCCTTCTGAATGTACGAAACCACTGTCTTGTTGTCGGGTCTGTAGAATAATCCTGGAGTCCCGGAGGGCTCTGGATTCCTTCGACAATACAGCAATCACAGCATACATCTCTTTGAGATTGAAATGCCATTTTTTCTGGTCGGGTTGCCATGCACCTCGTATGTACCTTGTTGTTGTTGACCAGGGCACCCCACAGAGTGTCGGAAGCGTCCGTGATGACAAAGTTTGTGGGTAGCACATCTCTGTGAATTACTGTCTTTTGACCTACATTCTCCATCCACCACTTGAATTCTTGGCGAATATCTTGTGTCAGCTGTACTGCTCCGAGAGGATTTTGACGCAGTACTTTGATGTGACATTGCAGCGCACGGCAATGCATCCTTCCCCGGTGGGTGATGAAGGACGCAAAGTTAAGAAACCCTAAGAGGCGTTGCGCCTGTTTGAGGGTCCAACTGCCCGCTGCGAGTTTGGTCGAGAGGAACTGTCGAATTTTTCTTACCTTCTCTGGTGGTAGGGACTTGCGGTTTGTGTGGGTGTCCCAATCGATGCCAAGATATTCGATCGACCTCGTTGGCCTGGTGATCGATTTCTCGTGATTTACACACCAGCCCAGACTGGACAAGAAGCGTACAGCTATGTTTAGATGCATGCTGAGTACTTCCTTGTTCTGGTGGACTAATAAATAGTCGTCTAGATACATGACCAGGCGCAGACCTTTTGTGCGGAAGGTATTCTGCAGTCCAATTTGTTACAGTAGCAAATATTCTGGGAGCAGCAGCCAGGCCGAATGGTAGACATGTCATCTGCAGAAGTTGACCACCATAGCTGATGCGCAAAAAACGCCTGTGTTCTGTGCGTATTGAGAGGTGATAATAGGCCTGGCTGAGGTCCAACTTGACCATCCAGTCGCCCTGTTGCAGAAACGAAGGCATTTGTTGATGGTGGAAAAGATGGAAATGCTTTGGCTCCATGTATAAATTTAGTGCTTTCAAGTTGAATATCACTCGAGTTTTGCCATAGCTCTTTGTGGCGATGAAAAGGGGGTAAATGAATGATGGGGTCGAAGGAGCAGGCTCTAACACTCGTTCTTGAATCATCTTGCGAATTTCTAGAGTCATTTTTCCGAAACAGGGGTTTGAAATTTTGACAGGTTGTCCGAAGTAGAATTAAGGGCGGTGCCTGATTGAAGGGGATACGAGCTCCCGGTATCATTTTTAAAATAGTTTTTGAGGGTCGAAACGATTTTTTTTTTTTTTTTTTAGCCTGGGAGGGCCCAACGCTCCTGGTGGGCTGGGTTTCCGCGCAGGTGAAACTCCTGGAACCCAGACCTCTGAGGTGCTTCCGCAGCCACGTGGGCAACCACGTGGGAGCTAAATGCACCTCGGAGGTGGACTGCAGCAGCCTCTGCTTCCGCTGCGGTCAGCCCGGTCACAAGGCCGGCTCATCTAATGCCTTGCCGCACTGTTATGGATGTGCGGCAACTGGCATGCCGGCCGATCACCGGGTTGGGAGCAAGGCCTGCACTCCACCCGCCAAAGCGAGGGGCAGGGGCAAGCCCTCCGCCACCGCCGTCACCGTCGCAGCCGCCGCCACCACTACCGCCGCTGCTGCCTCCATCGCTGTCGCCGCCGCATCCATCGCGGCTGGGCCCTCACAGGGGGCTCTAGAGGGGGCTGATATGGAGTGCCAATAATGGCCCCATTACGCCTCCTCCAGGCGAACATCAACCACTGCGCCTCCGCTCAGGATCTGCTGCTCCAGAGCATGGCGCAGTGGTCGATTAACATCGCCGTGGTCGCTGAGCCGTACTTTGTCCCGCCCAGGGACGACTGGGTGGAGGACCTAAGCGGCTCAGTGATCCTTATTTCGTCGGCCGCCGCCGGTACCCCGTCCCTCGAGGCGGTCAAGAGAGGACGGGGTTGCGTGGCAGCACGATTCGGGGAGATAGTCGTGGTAGGGGTATACTTCTCCTCGAGCCGAACTCTCGCCGAGTTCCACAACTCCCTTGCGGAGCTGAGAGTCGTCGTCGTTGGGCTCCGTTCCCTCCCCGTGCTCGTCCTCGGAGACTTCAATGCTAAGAACGTGGCTTGGGGTTCCCGGTATACGGACACACGGGGCAGGATGGTGGAGGACTGGGCTCTGGAGACAGGCCTGGTCCTCCTAAACCGGGGTTCGGTCTCAACATGCGTGCGGATGCGGGGTGAATCAGTGGTGGACATCTCGTTCGCCAGCCCCGCTCTGTCACCTATTCCGACCACCGGTACATCCGGTTCGACGTCTCCGCCCAGACCTCGAGCGCGCCAGTCCGACAGGCCCCGGGTGGTCCGCGGTGGGCGCTGAAGCAGCTGGACCGGGAGCTCCTCGTGGAAGCCTCGATCGTGCAGGCCTGGGTGTCACCACCGGACAGGCCTGCTGACATCAACGACGAGGCGGAGTGGTTCCGGGAGGCCATGTCCGAAATATGCGACGTGGCAATGCCCCGGGTCCAGCCCGGACGCGCCCGGCGCCAGGTGTGCTGGTGGTCGCCGGAGCTGACGTCTCTACGCGAGGTGTGCGTGGCTGCGCGACGTCGATACACCAGGCACCGCAGGTGGAGCTGTACGAGGATCTCGCTCTCGCCCTCCGAGCGGAGATCCTGCGGGCCAAGGGTTTGGCCCGCGAGGAGTCGCCGGGGATTCTGAACAGAGCGGTGGTGCGGAAGAAACTCCGCCCATGGGCTCCCCCGCTGACGCAGAGTCTCCGGCCCCAGCTCGTGGAGGACGTGGTGAGCCCTCTGTTTCCTTTGCGAGGGGAACATACTCCCCCGCCCATGACTCCGCCTCCTACGGTGCCAGATGCGGACCACACCACCGACGACGACGACGATGCTCCGGAGGTGACCGAGGTAGAGCTGAGAGTGGCGGTACGTAGGCTGAATGCCAAAAATACCGCCCCAGGACCCGACGGCTTACCTGGAAAAGCCTGGGTTCTGGCCTTGGAGGCTCTCGGGCCTCGACTAAGGGGGCTACTAAGCGTATGCTTGGAGAGGGGCCGGTTCCCACTACGTTGGAAAACGGGGAAACTGGTCCTCATCAAGAAACTGGGGCGCCCTGCGGACTCTCCATCCGCTTACCGGCCCATCGTGCTGCTCGACGAGGTGGGCAAGCTCTTTGAAAGAGTTATTGCAGACCGCCTTGTCGGGCGGCTGGTGCGGGTGGGGCCGGATTTGGCGGAAAGCCAGTTTGGTTTCCGCAGGGGGCGCTCTACAGTGGACGCCATCATGCGCGTGCGACCCTCATGACGGGGGATGCCGTGGCCCGGGGTGGGGTTGTCTTGGCGGTATCTCTAGACATCGCCAATGCCTTCAATACCCTGCCCTGGAGTTGCATCAGGGAGGCACTCCGGTGGGGTGCATGTTGAAGAGCCTCCTCGTGGCGCACTCTGGGCAACGTCGGCTCCAAGCGCCCACCAGGTTTTGGTGGACACTTGGGGCTGGCGGCTAATCTTCAACAAACGGGGAAGGGTCATGGTTCCAGTCACCGATCATCCTCGATGGTCGTTGAAGGGAACCTGGCTGCAGATGGTCATTACGTCTACTCCCCCTCTGCTTACAGAGGGAGGTGAGTGGGCGTAGACTGGGGAGGGGCGGTTCGCGCCGCTGCACTCACGAGAGTGTGGGTAGTGGAGGGTCTCCATACCCGCGCTGCGTCTGTCCGGTATCCGGCGGCAGCGTGGGGACGCTGGGGCGACGGTTGGTTCTGGCCAGCCGTCGGCCACCCCGTAATCCTGAGCTCAGGACCGGGGGTCCGGGCCACTGAGGCCCGGGCTGCGAGGAAGACAACCTCTCTAAAAAATTACCCCAATCCCAAGGTCTAGCGTGCCGAGGGGATGAATGGCTGGAGGGGATCCGGTCGTTAGCGCGGCCAGAAAGGGACCTCACCCTTAAAAAGGAAAACATGAATACCACGACTAATGGCAATATTCCCCAGGCGGGTACCCTCCTTAAGGAGGGTCAATCCCGCCCTTCTTCGGAAGGCAGCCCCACCGTATCTGGGGGGGGCACCACTAGTCTCGTGGGCCGGCAGACCACTGCCGACCCGCGTCAAACATGTCCTGCGTTGCAAGAAAAGGAGCTCCGGGTCAGCCTGGAGCGCCTGTGCGACGCAGAGGAGGTACCGCTTGCCGTCATTGACGGCAACAAGAGCCGAGGAGGCTCATGTCCTGGAAAGGACCTAGGGCGGAAGCGCATGCGAAGCGGGGACTCGGGGTCGATGGGCCTCTCCTCTAGTGAGGAGAACTTGTCGGCCCCCAAAGTGCCAACGGCACAGAGAGGGCGGGGTCGCGCGGTGGCGGGGGGAGCTCCCGCTCGGTTGCCGAGCCGTGACCGAGCGGGTCGCTTCCTGCCGATGTCTCGGCCCGCCACACCGGTTCCTGCAGAGCGTCCTGCGGAGACGACTGTGGACAGCGACCCCGGGCCCTCAATAATGGACCTGAGCGAGGGCTCCTCGTCCTCGCTCCTATCCTTGTTGGGGTCCAACAAGGCCGAGGCGAATGCCGCAAAGCGGGCGCAGCGAAAGGCGGTGGCAGCTGACGAGGTCAGCGAGATGGCACGGCTGGCCCGAGAGCGGCGCTCTGCTCAGGCGGCTGCCGGGGAGAGTCTGTCGGCGGTGGCGCTCAGTCGCCAAGTTTTGGACGGCGTGGACGTCGTCCTAAAGGTTGCCACTAAATCTGGCAGTCTGAAGGGCACGTTCACGCGCGCTCTAAAAGAGGCGGCTGACGACATCAAGGAGGCAGTTGGGGTCCTCCTTAGTCGTACGAGCACGGAGGAGACGGCGAAGCTGTGGGAGGAGAACGGCCGTCTCCGATCCGAGCTAGAGGACCTCAAGCGGGAGTTTGCCGCGCAGAGGGCCGAATGGCAGCAGAGGCGTCCTGCAGCCATCGGCTCCGCTCCCGTCGCTGCCCCGCCACCGTCGGCCCCGTCGTCAATCCCTATGCATGCGGATGCGGAGATCGAGAAGATCGTTCGCATCTGCATGCTGCAGTGCGGGGGTATGATGAATGCCCGTCTGCAGGGTCTGGAGTCTAGGCTCCTCCCTGCAGAGACTCTCCGGCCGCCGCTCGCTGCGGATAGGCGGAGAAAGGAGGAGCCCGCCAAGTCCGCCCCGGCAACGGAAGCCGGAAAGCCCAAGGGGGGCAAAAAGCCCGCGGAGGGGCCCAGGAAGTCCGGAGAGGGCGCGTCCGCGCAAACTTCCCGGACGACCGCACCCCCGGCGACCGTACCTTCGGCGACCGCGCCCACGTCTACCGCAGAGACCTGGACGACGGTCGTCAAGAAGGGTCGCCGTAAGACGGCGCCGGCGCCGCCGGCACCCGCTGGAGCACCGACATCGGCACCGAAGAAGGCTCAGGGACCGTCTAGGGTCAGAGCCCCACGCTCCGCGGCTGTAGTGATCACGCTGCAGCCCGGAGCCATCGAAAGGGGCCTGACATATAAGGCGGTCCTGACGGAGGCGAGAGCCAAAGTCGCGTTCCCCGACCTTGGCACACCGACCGGCTTCAAGATGAGGCCGGCAATGACGGGGGCGCGGCTGTTCGAGGTGTCGGGTGCCTCGAGCGGCGAGAAGGCGGACATCCTGGCCGCCAAGCTGAGGGAGGTCCTCAGCGCGGAGGACGTTCGAGTGTCCAGACCGGTGAAGACCGCAGAACTTCACATCGACGGTCTGGACGACTCGACGACTCCGGCCGAGGTCGTGGCGGCCGTCGCCCGAGTCGGCGGATGTTCGCCCGACGACGTGCGGACGGGCGAGATTCGCGTCGACGCTTCCGGGCTCGGCGCGATCTGGGTGCGGTGCCCGGTGGCGGCGGCGTACAAAGTCGCCGACACTGGGCGTCTGTTGGTGGGTTGGGTTGCAGCGAGGGTGAAGCCGCTGCAACCCAGGGCCTTGCGGTGCTACCGCTGCCTTGGCATTGGACATGTCAGGGCACGGTGCACCGCCGAAATAGACCGCAGCGAGCTCTGCTTTCGCTGCAGTCAGGCCGGCCACAAGGCGGCCCAGTGCTCCGCGGCGCCAAACTGCAGCCTCTGTACAGCTGCAGGGAGGCCCGCCGGGCACAGAGCGGGCGGAAAGGCCTGTGGCGCGCCCGCCCAGACCAAGAAGAGAAGGGGTGCCATGGCTGCCGGGGGCTCTTTACCCCCCCCTCAGCCTGGCAGCCCTTCGGCCGACTCCCGGCCTAGGAATGGTGTTGTGGAGGGAATGGATTGCGCATAAATGGCGCTCTACCATTTCCTCCAGGGCAATATCAACCACTCTGCTAGAGCTCAGGATCTCTTGCTCCAGAGCATGGCAGAGTGGTCGATCCAGGTGGCTGTGGTCGCCGAACCGTATTTCGTCCCCCCCAGGGATAACTGGGTGGGAGACCTGGACGGTTTGGTGGCCATCATTGGCGGGGCTCTCGTCAACCCGTCCCGAGGTCACGGCTGGGTAGCCGCCCTCGCGGACGGCATTGGCACTGTTGGCGCGTATTTCTCGCCCAACAAGAGTCTCGCCGACTTCGAGAGGTTCCTTGTCGAGTTGGGTGCCGTCGTGGGCCGACTCCACCCTCACCCGGTGCTGTTACTGGGGGATCTCAACGCCAAGTCTGCGGCTTGGGGGTCCCCTGTGACCGACGCTAGAGGCGAGGTGCTGGAGGAGTGGGCGGTCACGACTGGGCTGACCGTCCTGAATCGGGGCTCGGTCCACACGTGCGTGCGGCAGCGGGGCGGGTCTATAGTGGACGTATCGTTCGCTAGCCCCGCTGTCGCGCGTCGTGTCCGCGACTGGCGTGTCGCCGTGGAGGTGGAGACGTTGTCGGATCACAGATACATCCGCTTCGACGTCTCCGCCCAGACCGCGGGCGCACGCGGTTCACCGGCCCCGCGAACGGACGGTCCGCGCTGGGCGCGTAAGCGCATCGACAGGGAGCTTCTCGAGGAGGCCGCTATTGTCCAGGCCTGGTGCCGGGAGTCGGCAACGAACGGACCCGTCGACGTCGAGCAGGAGGCGCTGTGGTTCCGCGGGGCGATGACGCAAATCTGCGATGCGTCCATGCCCCGGGTCCACGCACAGTCTGCAAGGCGCCAGGTGTACTGGTGGACCGCCGAGATCGCGCAGCTGCGCGTCGCGTGCGTGGCGGTCAGGCGCCAGTACACCCGATACCGGAGGAGACGTCGTCGGGTCCCTGACGAAGAAGCCGCGCTGTATGAGGTGTACCGCGCGGCGAAGGGGACTCTGTGGCTGGCCATCGGCGAGGCGAAGACGCGAGCCAGGGAGGAGATGTTGGAGACTCTAAACGGGGATCCGTGGGGGCGCCCTTATCGCGCGGTTCGAGGGAAACTTCGAGCCGCGGCGCCCCCGCTTACGGAGAGTCTCCAACCCGAGCTGCTGGAGGAAGTGGTCGCAGCCCTCTTCCCGGCGAGAGCGGAGCATACGCCGCCGCCGATGGCTCTGTCCACAGCCACAGAGCCCACAGAGGAGAACGCCATCAGCGTCCCAGAGGTGACACAGGCAGAGATGGGGGCAGCCGTGATGCGGCTCCGGGCCAAGAACGTGGCTCCGGGGCCCGACGGGATCCACGGCTGCGCGTTAGCCCTCGCTCTGAAGGAGCTCGAGCCCCAACTGAGAGGACTCTACACGGCGTGTCTTGAGCAGGGCCAGTTTCCCTCCTTGTGGAAATCTGGTCGTCTGGTCCTGCTCAGGAAGGCGGGGCGCCCTGCGGACTCGTCGTCCGCGTACCGGCCCATAGTGCTGCTAGACGAGGTGGGTAAGCTGTTTGAGCGAATAATCGCGGCCCGCCTCGTCGGCCACTTGTGCAGAGAGGGGCCGGACCTGGACGACAGTCAGTTCGGGTTTCGGCATGGGCGCTCCACCGTACACGCTGTGTCGCGAGTGAGAGTCCTGGCGGAGGAAGCGGTGTCCCGGGGCGGGGTGATGTTGGCGGTGTCCTTGGACATCTCCAACGCCTTCAACACCCTGCCCTGGAGTTGCATTCGGGAGGCACTGCGGTATCATCGGGTGCCTCCCTACCTCCGCCACATCGTTGGGGCTTATCTGTCGGAGAGGTGTGTCACCTACATGGGACGCGATGGCGGAAACCAGCGCCGCATGTCGTGCGGCGTTCCCCAGGGCTCGGTCCTAGGACCGCTCCTGTGGAACGTCGGGTACGACTGGGTGCTGAGGGGCGAGCTCCGACCGGGGGTAGACCTGACGTGTTACGCGGATGACACGCTGGTCACTGCCCGGGGGAGCTCGCACAGGGAAGCAGCGTTGCTGGCGACGGCTGCGGTCTCACAGGTGGTGGGCCGCATACGTCGCCTAGGCCTGGAGGTGGCCCTCAGCAAGTCGGAGGCCATGGTGTTTCATGGCCCCCGGCGGGCGCCGCCGCCCGGTTCACATATCGTGGTCGGGGGGGCTCGGATCGCTGTCGAGTCTACCATGAAGTACCTAGGATTGGTGCTCGACAGCCGGTGGGATTTTGGCCCCCACTTCCGGCGGCTGGCGCCCAAGTTGTTGGGCGCGGCTGGGGCGCTGTCAACGCTGCTTCCCAATCTGGGGGGCCCGAGCGCCGCCTGTAGGCGGCTCTACGTGGGGGTCGTGCGATCGATGGCCCTGTATGGGGCCCCGGTGTGGGCCTCTGACCTGACGGCCGGCAGTATCGCGGTACTGCGGAAACCGCAGAGAGCGATGGCCGTCAGAGTCATCAGAGGATATCGCACGATCTCCTACGAGGCGGCCTGCGCACTGGCCGGATCCCCGCCCTGGGACCTAGAGGCGAAAGTACTCGCGTCACTGTTTCGGTGGCGCGAGGAAGCGAGGGCGCGGGGCGAGCGACCGATGCAGCGACACATGGAGCTGCGTCGGTCTCAGCTTCGCGAGGTCCTGGTGGCGGAGTGGCGGGACAGGCTCACACGCCCTACCGCCGGCCTCGTCACCATCGAGGCGGTCCGGCCGGTGCTCGAGCGCTGGCTCGGGAGGAGGCACGGCTCCCTGTCGTTTCGGGTGACGCAGGTGCTCTCGGGGCATGGTTGCTTCGGGAAGTACCTGTGTCGCATAAACAGGGAGCCGGACGCCCGGTGTCACCACTGCGTCGACTGTCGGGAGGACACGGCGCGGCATACGCTGGCAGAGTGTGCCGCTTGGGAGGAGCCGCGCCGTGCCCTCATCTCGGAAGTAGGCAGTGACCTGTCGCTGCCGGCCGTGGTCGAGTCGATGGTCGGCAGCGAAGAGTCCTGGGACGCGGTGGTTTCCTTCTGCGAAACGGTCGTCTCGCAGAAGGAGGCTGCGGAAAGGGAGAGGGAGATCTCGTCCTCTCACCCGGCCCGCAGCAGGCGCACCGGGCGTCGGCGGAGGGCGGATAACGCCCTCTTCCAGCCCCCCTAAATGGGTCCAGGGGCGACGGACTTGGGGACGTCCGTCGCCCCCCACACATCAGGACCCGAGATGGCGGCGCGTAGTGTTCCACGCGCGCCTCTCTTAGACGTCGCGGGGGGAGTCAAACACCTCACTCCCCCCCCTGACCCGAGGAGGCCCGCTGCGGTGGGCCGGCACCAGTCGGGGGTTGCGGAAGGATCTTACGTTCCCGCGACCCCCGGCGTAGGTGAGAGATGGAACACTGGGGTGGTTTTTAGTCAGTAAGAGTCTGACAGACCCCGTCGCCCGCCCCAGGGCGGCGGACATCCATGAGGATTTTCCACCCCGGAACAAAAAAAAAAAAAAAAGGGAGGCACTCCGGTATCACCGGATGCCGACCTACCTCTGTCGCATTGTCGAGGCCTATTTGACGGACAGAGCCGTCATCTACCCCGGTCACCGGGGAGAGTGGAACCGGCGAGAGATGTCGTGCGGTGTCCCACAGGGATCGGTCCTGGGGCCGCATCTGTGGGATATCGGGTACGACTGGGTGCTGCGCGCCGACCTCCCTAGCGGCGTCAGCGTGGTTTGCTACGCTGACGATACGCTGGTCATAGCGCAGGGGAGGTCGCACCAGGCGGCGGCCGAAATAGCGACACGCGGGGTTGCGATAATCGTTGAGAGGATCCGGCAATAGGGACTCGAGGTGGCCCTGCACAAGTTCGAGTCCATGTGTTTTCATGGTCCTCAGGACGCGCCACCGTCGGGTTCCCAAATAACGGTAGGAAGGGTTCACATTGGCGTCGAGTCGACGATGAAGTACCTGGGACTCGTCCTCGACAGCCGGTGGAACTTCGTGGAGCATTTCCGACGTTTGGCTCCGAGACTGGAGCGAGCCGGGGCTGCCTTGAGGCGGCTCCTGACCAATCTAGGGGGTCCAAATGCCTCCTGCCAGAGGCAATATGCGGGGGTCGTGCAGTCCATGGCCCTTTACGGGGCACCGGTGTGGGCGCGTTCCTTGAGGCGGCGACCAGTCCGCCGGTTGAACGCGTCCCAAAGGGTCATGGCCGTCCGGCTGATCCGAGGATACCGCACGGTCTCCGCTGAGGCGGCGAGCCTTCTTGCCAGATTGCCGCCATGGAATCTGGAGGCAAAAGCCCTCGCCCACATGGGAGTGGCGAGAGGAGGCAAAACGCCGGGGCGTAACTCCGCTGCCGCGAGAAATCACGGTACAGCGGACAGAGCTCCGGCGGGATCTCATGGCGACATGGAGTGTGCGATTGTCGCAACCCAGTGCTGGGCACGCCACAATTGCGGCGATAAGTCCCCTCTTTGAGGAGTTGCTGGAGAGGCGCCACGGCGCCCTCCCCTTCCGCCTGACGCAAGTCCTCACCGGACACGGTTGTTTCGGGAGGTTCTTGTTCAGGATAAGGCGGGAGGAAACGCCAGGGTGTCACCACTGTGTGGATCGTCCGGAGGACACGGTGGAACATACGGTGGAGGTCTGCCCGACTTGGGCGGAGCACCGCCGCGTCCTCGTGGCGGCGATCGGCGGCGGCGATCTCTCACGTCCGGCCCTGGTCCAGGCCATGGTACGGAGCGAGAGTGCGTGGGAAGCCGTCACCTCCTTCTGCGAAGCAGTAATGCTGGCAAAGGAGGAGGCGGAGCGCGTGAGGGAGAGGCAATCTCTGCGCCCTCACGCCCCTAGTCGCCGCAGGAGACGCCCTGGACGTCGGGAGTCACCAGCCGACTCCCGGCCACGGTAGGCGCGGGCTTGCGGGCGGTGAGCAATGGGCAGCTCGCCGCCCGGCAAGGACCAGGCCCGAGTCGACGGCGCGTTGTGTTCCACGCGCGCCTCAAAGAGATGTCAGCACAAACTGACGGGGTCCGCTAGGGCCGATGCCTGCCAGGGCCGCGGGTTGTTCGAAAGAGATACCGTGGTCCCTGGCATGGGCAACTGAAGGAACACGGGTGGGTTTTAGTCAGTAAAAGTCTGACACGCCCTCCTGCTCCGCCCAGAGCGGGAGAAGTCATATGATGATTTCCCACCCACAAAAAAAAAAAAAGGATCGAAACGATTCCATATTTTTATATAATGCTAAAGACAGCCGCCCCAAAATCTCGGTATTAAATAGTCATTTATGCTTATGTCCTGCTCGCCCCCCGTTCTTATTTTTTCGACCCCCTTCTTTTTTGACAAAGAGATTTAAGATATTGTCAAGTAAATAATTTAATGTCTTTGTTTTTTGAAGAGAAATCGTAGTTTCGTTTGTTGTCTTTTTTGTCGTTTCGCTTTGGTTTGTTTTGTCGCGGACGAAAAGTATTATCTTGAAAAGACGTCGAAGGCTCTAAAGATATCGGACGACTAGTTCCCGCACTATTATTCTGTTTTTCTAATTTTTCTATATCCCCAATTTTTTGTAGGTAGTGCGATAAATTTTGAGGATTGAATATATATTCGATTGAGGGTGGAATTTTTTCTATGTCGTCGCGTATGTATTTCCTTTTAACATTTTTCAATAGTGATCGGCGCCGCGTCCCTATGACCTCAGCTCTTTTACCGCAAATAATTTGGAGAATATCTTGATATACCGTTTTATAAGATGACTCAGCACCAAACAACTCTTTTAGTTTGTCATAGATGTTAGTTAAAGATAATTAGACGTTCGAATTAGCAGACTAATCAATTAGTTTCTGTAATGCCGCGTTCACATGCTCGTTTTGGGTTAGGAAAGCATTAGATAACGCCGCAAAACTGCGTTCCATTTGAAACCATCTTAATGGTGAAAATGGATCTTCAAAACGCCGCAATTCTTCATTCACTTTCAATTCGACAAAACTAGGAAAAGCTACATATTTTTTCTATACTTCTGTGTAATGTACAGCATTCCAATCCGGGGAATCGAACCTCTGCATTTCTGCTATTTTCGTTACACGTTCTGGATTTGCTTTAGGTACACTAGGTTCCTTAATGGAAACGTCTAGATTTGCAATATCTTCTAAGCAAGGGGTAAGCTGCGGCGAGCGTAAGAAATTTTCATGTAAATTGAGGGTAGGAACAGTCGATGTTGAAGGTAACGCGGTGCCAATATAATTTTGCGTGGCGGGTAGGCTTTGTGCTAATGGAGCACTATTTGACTCACCAACTACTGGGATAGTAGATCAAACCTCGATCCAGTTTGGACTCTTGCGAGAGCGCTCGCGTACCTGACGGGAGCGTTTGCGCGGCGCTGGATCACCTACATCGCTCTCCGATGACACCGTGTCACCTCCTTTCGATGACGATGAAGAACTCGAGCTCCGTGTCCTTTTCTGCGAAGTATCGTTTGGCGCGATAGTTTCGCCGTCCACTTTGCTTAAAATAAACACAGTTCACAAGACGGAAAATTAATTTAAATTATTAAAATACTAATGTAATGAACTTTCTACGTTAATCTCAAAAGTTCTAAAAATAAAAAAAATTCGCTTGATACGATATAGAGTCCGTTTCCCGAAAGAAGTCCCGCGGCAATAAGTGGAACTAATTATTATTATATAGTTACCAACATTTCAACAAAAACTCTACTACCCCAGACACCTTTCTCTATTTAAGAATGTTCATTTTATTAACCAATAATCAAGCCTGCTACTCGTATATGATGTCGAGATAAATAAATAAATCAATATTTATGATTCCGTCCTACGACAGTGGCGCCACGTCTACGAGACTTCTTTTGTAAAACGGACTTTAACTGACAATCTAACAAAGCTGCGCACAGTTCGGAACATAGATTATACACTGTTCGGAAAACGACGCAACAAGGACATAACACTTCATCATGGCGGCTTGTATGCGGTTTTTGAAAGTAGTTCGTTGGGGGGCGCCAGTGGCGCGATTACGAGGCGGAAAGTAAGGAGATCTAACAGCTGTTCATGGAACGAAGCGTGCACTCTCTCATAATGGACTTCGGACGTCAAACGGAACACATAATACACTCTAGAATATTATACTCTATTTCACGAACTTTATTATCTATGTAACAAAAGAAATCCATGAAAGAAATAGAGTACGATAAAATACTCTATTTATATTGATTATGATTTTCAATGGAGATAAAAATTGAAAGCTCGTCATAGGTGGCAGCACTTTTCACCGTCTACAATCCGGCATTGTTTTATGTTTACTTTTGTGTCGCTCACAAATTAAATGAATACTAGACAAATACATAGTACATAAATACTACTTAGTCCATGAATAAATATTTATGCGAGTAGCAGTGTAGCACTATTAAAATACGAGCTAAGGAAATGGGAAGCATCTACCACTGGTAAAAAAAAAAATAGCTGTAGTGGAAAAGTAAATAAAATATGAACAGCTTATAATTTACAACTTATTTTATGTTTGTTGACTTTAATTTTAATACGCGTAAAAGAAGTAGCTTGTTTACGAAAACAATGTATAATTCTTAGACCCATATAATTATTAAAATTATTTATAAGTAGTTTTTTTTTTAAATGTTTAACTAGCTGACCCAACAAACGTTGTACAACATACTGACCTAATTTCAGTAAGGGCTGATTTGTCAATCGACCGATAATTTTTATTCGTCGAATAAAATTGACGTCTGACAGTTTTTGTATGAAAAGACTGTCAAAAATTCAAAATTATTCCTTCGATAAACTTATCTGGTGTTGGAAAAATCAGCCCTAATACATACCTATTTTTACTGATTTTCCTTTTAAATTGTTTATGCCATAAAAACCTTATAACGAGGAAAAAAAATTCTGCCCAGCACTGTCCAACCTTTCTTAAGTGATGCGCTTACAACTTGTACCTACGAACAGAATTTCATTTTTATTCTTCTAGATACTAAAAATTAATAAGATCAACCCTTTTGTCACAAGATTGCCATCAATTTTATGGTACTCTGTGATTGCCATAAAATCAAGTTTTAAAGTCCGTTTCACAAAAGAAGTCTCGTAGACGCGGCACCACTGTCGTAGGACGGAATCATAAATATTGATTTATTTATTTATCTCGAGTAGCAGGCTTGGTTATTGGTTAATAAAATGCACATTCTTAAATAGAGAAAGGTGTCTGGGGTAGGAGAGTTGTTGTAGGAATGTTGCGGGAAACGGACTTTACAGAAGCTGTTGAGGTATGTATACAGTCCATAGAGCAACACGTGTGGCTCTATGGGTAAAGCATAGCATATCAAATGAAGTACTTATTTCATTCGAAATCGTATTCATTCACTCAGTTCATCCGTGTCTATTCCATGGTCTATCTATCCATGTAAAAAAAGAATATTTTTTGTGAAAGCGTAGCGCATTTGTGACTACTGCGTCTAATTATAATTTTGTTTGTGAAGATAATCACGATTTAATTAACGAAAGATGTGCATGAATTCTTCAGTGGGTGAATTGTTTGCAATATTACGATAGTTTCATATGCAATCCGTAAAAATCATACTTAATTTCTCAAGCGATTAGGTACCGATCTAGTCATCCATGGCCACCATTTTAGAATTTACTCGGTGGTGCTCTCAAGTAATTTATTTTTGTTGTATGAAAAAGATGCTTTGGTTTTATTGAAAATGTAGCTATTCTGGTCATAAGTTCTTTACCTTTGTGTTTAAATAAGTCACGGATTGCATTTGTAACAAGAAATTGTATATTTTTGAATTTTATGAGAGTGACTCCATTGACTAGCTTAGTTTTCAGGAATATCTAAGTGAAGACTAAATTGGTGGCAATATGGTGTCGACGAGACAAATGAGCAGCGTCGGAAGTGGCAATGGAGGCAGCGACGGTGCAGGTCCCTCTCACGCGGAGCCTGTGGCGGTGTCCCGCGTCACTCGCCACTCCAGCACTTTGATGCCGGGAGGGTCCTCGCCGCACGCTAGTACCTCCAAATGCAGTTTAGTGCCTGCCCCCAAGACTTACACTACAACCATACTTGATTTACCAGTTGAAGTTATTGAGAAGATTATTGGCTATACAGGCTTCAAACATGTCTCACAAATTAGAATGGTTAATATTTTTATATGCTTAATTACTCTTTAGAATTTAGTCAGGAAACTAATGGGTTTTGCATTAGATTTTTTTTTCCTTCATATTCTATAATTAAGTTACTAACACGTATATGAACTTTTCTAATTTCTATAGCATCTATCAGAGCATCTCTCATTTCTATAGCATCTTTACCTTTTATTAAGTACGATAAAAGTACATGTTGAATTGAACAGACTTGTGATACAAGCAAGATTATAATTATTCAATATGAATTTTAAATTTCCACTTGAATTTCTATGAGGTCCTGGATATACTAACTGTATTTTAATATTCTGTGTAATATTGTTTTCTTCCAATTCTTAGTTATTGTTTCACAAAAATAGATAGGTAGTAATTCAACCTTTGAATGTCCGTCACTTAGATCATGTACATTTTCATTATTTTCCTGTTTTGTTAACTGACATACATAAAACCATTGGTATACCTCATCTATAAAATACTGGTGTTACTGATGTATTTTTGAGAAAAAACTTCTTCCATTAAAAGTTTCATATAATTTAGCATTCCATAATAAATTAGTAATAACTGTTGTCTACACAGTATTCAGACCTCTTTTTATTTACAGGTTAACCGTCGGTTCAATTCTGTATGTAGCAGTTTATTGAACTCTACATTTCAACGGTTACAAAACCAGATGTTGCATAGATTTCAATCGATCAAAGCTAAGATGCCTCGCCGAGAATCTGCCCGTAGGAGTCACCCTCTGGCATGCGAGTCGGACATCATTGAAACTTTGCACATGAGACTAAGCCTTCTACAAATGACTTTTGGAAAACACATTGAGAGGAAACATTGCTGTTTCTTCCCAGGAGAGGTAAGCATCATTTCTTTAGTTACCTAGTATGTAACTTAAATTTTAATACAAGTTTATTGGTTTCTACTTGTCCAAGATAACAATCTATCAAGCTACTGATTAATTGGGTATCTGGGTCGTAAAACCCGTAGAGATGGTCACATTTATTTTAGAGAATTTGCCATCTCTTATTCTTCTCTATCATGCTGGTATTTTAACACTGCCTATGTCTTTGTGTAGTTAGTTTTATTAAGTATGAGTAGTATTCTTTGTCTCTCATTTTTATGTCCTAACAGTATTTATTCAATGTTGAACAGTAAAAGTGGTTGTTTTCACAAGTTATCAACAAAGTTATCTACTGTTATTATACCTACAATTTAGAAGTTTAGTTGATTATATGAATTGAATTACATGGAATGAATATTTTAAATACTTGAAGTACTTGAAACTTTATTAAATTCAGAAAACATAGAAGTGTGAATCATGGGTTCATCATGTGATTCATGTAATTGTGTTGGTAATTATTAGTTATAATTATCTGTATCAGCTTGTGCAGTGTGAATACTGATTAGTCTGAATTGCATATTTTTTTTTCGTCTTTTGAATATATCTAACAGGTGGTAAAAAAAGCTAGCAGCTATCCAACTAATGACCTGAGTATGTTTTTGTCTAGGCACGTATGTTTATCAAAAAGACGGAGTTATTCAAATGATAAAAATGAGTAATAATACCTATTAAAATGATGGTAAAAATAAAGGCTCACACACACGAAAAGAATTTCTCGCCCTTCGAAAGGGGACAATATCAAAACGAGTCTCGTAAGCGTGACTCGCCTCAAAAATTACACTCTTCAGTGAGAAACAATAATTTACCCAAGATCATGGCATAGAGACTTCTCAGGCGAAGTTTTCCGAACTGCCATGTGATTCGAAAACTCAAAATACAAGTTTTTGTTTACGCCTCCAAACTTCAAACCCGAAGTGTTTCTAGCCTTTCCATATGCGGGTGATGTTAACACGAGTCAACTTAATCCCCTTTCGATAATCGCTTATTCGAGGTAAGTAACTCATCGTGTGAGAGTCAATGAGCCTTAAGTCCGCAGTCGTGCTACTACGGAGGTGGCTTCGCGGTTTTTACGCAATGCTTTTTGCTCATGTTTTCTATACTTATCTAGGTACAAAGCTAAAGTGCACGCCGCGGTCGCTGTTGCGGCCTAAATCCATTTATTTTCTGTTTCTTTGTCAGCACATTATACCTAAATGTGAGAAAGTAGAAACGAATTGATGTTGCGATTGCTAATGTAATATTGTTCGAGTTTCGTAATAATAGCAATTTAGATCGATTTTAAAATGTCTCTTCAGGGTCTTCTAAATATTTTTAGCTTACGTAAGTATGTAGTTGCATATCTTACCGTCTATATCGTTTTTCTCACAAATAAGAGTAGGCTACTGTGGAGCCATTTATTTTTAACTTTGACAGACCCTAAATAGTTTTGGATTTCGGTAGCCCCTAGCAGGGTTCTTGAAAGCCTGGAGTCCAGGGCCGGAATAGCCACGTAGCAGGTGTAGTAAATGCTACAAGCCACGCACTTTTGGCGGCCCCGCCTTAGGATATTCAAAAATCAAGTCTTGTTACCTATGTTAACTTTAGGTCCACATATTAATGGTCAAAAGAATGACCTCTCTGAGGTGGGTTGCTAAAAACATTCAAGTTAGCTTTGCTCGCTCTTGCATCCTAGTTTCTCTTAACTTTTTCACTTTTCTGTACAAGACGACAAAGCAACTCTTGTTTCTGTACGAATCTATGAATTGTCAAAATAAGTCAGAAGGGTGCTTAAAAATTTCGCATGGGTCGCCAAAGTAACTTCTATTTCAGTACGAATGGCAGCAAGAAAACCTAATCCTAACTAATACGACGTGCTGAAATTGTCGAGCACGCTTCGCTTGCTCTTGCATCCAAGGTTTTCTCAAAAAATTCAAATTTAAACCACTGCTGGCAACAGCAATGCGAAAAATCAAACATGTATTCATGAGACTAAGTAGGTAATTTGGTTAAGTAGGAAAAGAACGTCTGGGTTTAGAAATGTTGATTTAACTAGCGTAATATTGAGAAATATCGAAAAACTATATTGTAAAGTACTGTTTTATTTTATCTCCTCATATTTAGCTCTTGGTAGAATTTGCTACAGACCTCGAGCTGGCTTAATCCGGAGTCACAGACAGCGCAAACAATCGACTCTAATATGGCGACATCGATCAATTGTATCAATGCGTCAAAATGCAAACTTATTTTTACAAAAGTCATTAAGGAAGTAAAAATAACGTTCTCTTGTGGTCTGGCCTAAAAATAGACTCCGAAATGGCCTACTGCGTTTACGGGACAGTGGCACGTGTCGAACGGCGTGACGACATAGGAAAATGTGCCATCAGGCACTTACGATAACTAATCTAACTGCCAAGCTTGCTGACTGACATAAAAACTGATGAGTTTCCGTCAATTGATTCTGTAACCATGCAGCAATAATTTTGTTTTCCAAGCAACTGCTCACAGCGAGGTAAGTTAAGGTTTGTTTTAAAGTTTTAATTACCGAAAATGATGATTACGTAACGGTTTGCGTAAAAAAACAGTGATCAGCCGCGGGCACCTTACGGTATACGGTGCACCTTGGTGGGAGGATAGCAACCAATTTTAGAACGCAGTTGCTTGGAAGCTAACTTGCTTAACCAACTCCATCAACCACGAGCATGAATATGATACGACTACTTTAGTACTTCAGCCACTTTTACTAGTCTCTTACTTATACGATTCGGAAACAATTTCAAATATCCGTGCTTCATACCCAATTGTTAACTTCTAAATTCGGTGACATGGTACTACACCAACTGCGTTATCGAAAGAAAAGATGAACCACCGTCAAACCGCAGAAACCGTGCTCAAAAATAGCGTAAAAAGATAATAATAGTGGATATCTAACCGCCGAATTCCTGTTGTAGCATTTTGTGTGCTAGAATCATACAATCAGCTACCGACCTAGCTAGTAAAAAGATACGAACTGCCTTGTGTCATTCTTCTTTTTGTCAGGTACCACTGCTTAAATGTTTCGAATCTCTTGTTTTGGTTCGTGATATTACAACATGGTCAGAAAATCAAGACAAGACGTCAACAAACGGGTTATCAACTTTTGGGATACTGGCTCCGCTGTAACTAGTTCTTACCGGATACTTAGCTGGCAAGAATTAAGTATGGCGTAGCGATGGTAAATTGAGAATATTCTCCTAGCGAGAACTATGCCGTAAAGTTCTCGAGAATTAAAAAATTGAATGTCTATTGTATCGATCAATTTTTATAGTAATGGTTTTGAGTGTATCTAAACTTTTTACGAGTTGATGTCAAAATAGTCTACATACTTCACAACTTACATTCTCAGTAAATAATTCTCGTATATTCTGCAATATTCTTTTGGACGGAGAATAATCAATTGACGGAAGATAATATTCTTTCGACCCATCACTAGGTCAGTGACTAGTATGAGTCGCACAAACTAAAACACCGCACCGCACCGCTTATGGACTTGTACGCATATATATTATGATTGTGGTATCTTGTGCCAGCCTAAGTTGTATAAATTGGACGTAGCCGTTGCCAGCGTCTTTACAGGAACCTTTCAACCCCTCAATTAGCTTGGGCGGAATTTTTCATAAATTCTTAGATTGCTTTTAATACTTAAGCAAACGAATTGTGAGAGCACTCTGCACCCTCTAAAATTAAAAACGCATTGGGTTTGTGGGGATTCATCCTATATCGTAAATTCCTCCCGTACTATGGAAAATAATGAATTGCTAAAATAAACAGTTCATGTTGCTGCGATTTTATTCTGATATCAAAGACCTATGTATTGCAATGACGCAAATATGCTACAAGATATCAATGCGAGATATAAGCGTCGTAATTACGATCATTGCCTCTTTTGGCGTCGAAATTTTGTGTATCACACACGTCACTAAAATAACCTACAAACAACATGGACCCTTGAAGCGAGCTCAGTGCTCATGTAACAAATTACGCGTCGACTACGGGCTAAACCGTAGGCCACATAAGAACACGAGAATAATAATATACAAGCATAAAGGTGCAGTTTCTAAAAGTTGCATGCCTAGGTTTTCCAAGGCAACTGATATTTTGATGCTACTTCAAGATTTCGAGGACACTATTAACTGAGGCTGAATAGAATCCATATTTTACGGAATTAGGAACTAACTTGTATTTTCTAAAATAGACTACTTAAAATGTTTAAGTGATGACATAATAATGATAAAATATGCATAGTCATGATGATAAACAAAACCACAAACATTTCATTGCTCTCTCAGATCTAGAAATACTTTTGTAAACAATAACCCCTTTTTATTATCTTTATTATAGATATTAGATGAAGTCTACAGTATTCTGTCATACTTAAAAACCACTACAAAACTGGCAAGACCTTACAAGGTGACTGATGAACTCTTTGATTTGACCACAATGGCTATGGAATACTTTAAAGAACACATTGAACCAGTCTTGCCGGAGATTACATACTTTGGTACAGATTTCTTTGATATGACTACAGCCTTTTCGCGTAAGTATTATCACACTTATATTTATTGTATCCAAGCAGAAGAACCAAACTGTAATTTCCTTATCTTAAGAAGATTCTTATCACTTACTTGAAAAATCGTCTTCATTACATGTTAAATTAATTTCAGCTGGCGAAAGTAGTAAATCGTATATATGTTTGGATTCGCCGCCGCCGAGTGGCTTTGAGTCGTCTTCGTCGCAGCAGGCTGGGGCGAACGTGTCGGAGCGTAGGAGGTCTTCTGTCAACAATATGTACATGGAGGAGAGTCTCCCGCCGTCCCCACCACCGCCGCAGAGCAATATGGTGCTGAGGAAACGGATACATCGCATTAAACAAGGGATGAAAAAGTAAGAGGCAATTTGGACATGCTAACTGTAGTTTTTTAATTAATGAGCAGCAGTTGGACATTTTATCAGTCTTTTAACTTGGGTTATCCAAGCTGCGTCAGATCGAGGCCCATGCTGTTGGCAATTCAGCTCCAGGAGCAAACTGCCCTTGGTCTGTTATCTAAGATTTGCTGACACTGCAAGCTATTGTTTGTAAAGCATAAGCAAAAAGCAATTCTTGGCTGGCTATTGATTACGCAAAACACGCAAGTTATTTTGTATAAATCGTTCTTATTTGTAATTTACTTCTTTCATTTTCAGGTACAACGATCAGCTATCGGTTTTACGCAGTGATCTTCGCAGTTGCAAGCGCAAAACTGCTCTTCAACAGAAACAAATTGCCGAGCAACAGAAGCAAATTGCCGAGCAACAAAAACAGACCTTGGAATACGCCAACCGTCTTGATGATTATGATAAGAAGAATGAAGAAACAAGCCGCAAGTTTCAAACTTTGTTGCAGGTAAAAATGTAGTATTGGTATGTAGTATATTTATTTATATATTCTATGGAAAAACACAAAGGAGGTTCGTCAACTGCAGATAATAATATTAATTTGTTAATGAACCATCACATGTTATGATCGCTGGTTGTCTTGCCAAATATTTATTTGCTACTAGTTATTGCCACAGATCCATTTGTTTCGAGTGTGCTTCACTTACATTTAAAATACAAATTTAATTGAGCATACTCATAACTATCCTGTGCTATGTAATGTATAGTTGTTGCGCTATATGAATGCAATACCTTTTTTTTATTTACATAATATTGTTTCGTTTTTATTTGTTGTCTGCCTTCTCATATTAATATGTAAAAAAATATTGTCATTTATTCTTTTTGCAGGAGTTAAACAAGTGTAAAACAGAGCTACAATACTGGCGGTCCCGTTCCCCGGCCGTCCCGCCGCTGTGTGCCGAGTGCGGCGCCTCGCTGCGACTGTCGCCGGCCCCCTCACTAGCACAGGTAAATAAAACCATTGATGTTCGAAAAGGCTGTATTAGTAGTCACAAAACTTCAAGGCAGATCTTACGTATCAGTATGGCTCGTCTGCGGTCCAGAGAAGAGTTTTACCTTTTCGTAGCTATGTTGTAGCTGAGATTTTTTGCCCAAATTGTTTGCATATGCATGGGCACCATCCCATGCATATGCAAACAAATTGGTTTGCGAATTTTCAACGTTTTATACCATTTCAGTGGGCGGCCGGCACAAGTTCAGAGCCGACGGAGTGTGAAGTGACCGCAGCCGACGCGGAGGTCGTCGCCGCTGCCAGCGCGCTACCCGAGCCCACCGCGGAGTTGCCGCGCGCTGAAGTCAAACCGGAAACGAAAACTAAACCGGAATCTAAATCCGAGTCCAAGTGCAAACCGGAATCGAAAGTGGAGATTACAACGAAATCTAAACCTGAGCTTAAAGGCGAAACCAGCAGTAAGTGTAAACCGGAGCCGAAAGCGGAGAGCAGCGCGGCGGAGTGCACGGCGTCGTCGCCGCCCTCGCGCCGCCGCGCCTCGGCCGACGCGGCCGGCACGCCCGAGCGCAAGAAGCGCCGCCTCACGCGCCCGCGCAAGCTGTGAGCGCGCCGCCGCGCCGCCGCGCAGCTCGCCCGTGCCGCGCAGAGCGAACAGAGCTGGGTGGTATATTCTCGAATCTTTGGTGAGTTGGATCATTCTTGCTTCATCTGCGGCCCGATGATATGACAAAAAAAGAGGACCCTGAACTTATCGCGCGATTCGTTGCGCAATATTTGTTATTATTTATTTTTCGCCACATATCCACTTAAATAAAATTGACAGTGGATCGATGCACGGTATACTACAATACGCTGATATGTGTGCTTAACTTATTGGTCTGTGCTGATTGCGCATGGTAAATCCGATCAAGCTTTCTTTTTATATATATTCTGGTTTTACAGATGATTTTCATTGGAAATATCTTTATGCACAACTAGTATCTCGTATCGGGCATCTAATGCTAGGTGCCGTCTTTCGGGGTCCGTGAAATCGTTAAAATGAACTGAATAGGTATACCTATTCTTTTATGATTATTTGCTTTGCGTGGTTTATATGTACATGAATATGGTAGTTTAATGGAGGCAATCATATTGGTGTGCAATCCATTAAAAAAAATGGGTGTGTTGGAAAGTTGTGTGTTGATAGTGCTAGCATTGAATGTTATATTTGGAGCGGGGTCTCCTAGTAAACCCGCTTTTGACGCGGGCTCACCTAGACCAGGACGTTGTTGAGTAACAATAAAACTTTATGTACGTACGACGATCCGCAGCCAGTAAACATTAATCTGAAGTCCATTATAAAATCCCATTCATTCATAGTAAGTATAAAATAATATTTTATAGATTTATTGAAATTTTGTAGTATTTAAAATTGGTTTCTGTCTCGGAATATGATAATACTTGCTACCTATGCACATAATAATTTTTAGTTACTGACCAAACGGAGTATTGCTTCGATTTTGTAATTTGTGAAACAACTTTATTCTATAAGGTGAATTTATTGCATGCATAGTTAATATTATTGTTTAATAAATTGCAAGATTATGCTGTAGAAAGTTTTTCTGAAACTTAGTTGTAATAGTTTGATTGATATGCAATTTACTGCTGAGTTTACATAGATATTGGGCCAACCGTGAACAAACTAAAAAATAAAATAGGTTTTAGCTAGCCCTGAGCTTCATCCATAAAAAATAATTAAGTTATTTTAATAAGAATTTAAGCTCATTTAATATGTCTATTAGTAAAAAAATGTGAATGTTATAGACACAAGAAAAATACAGCAATTTATTCGCGTGGTTTATTAGCGACGCGCTATTTTCCTGCAGTTACCATAGTGGATTCAGGGTAAAATCACAATTTCTGTCTAATTTAACAAACTTAACATTATAAACACGTGTGAAAGCCAGGACAATTTTTAATTACAGTTAATAAAACAATACTTATACGTCACGACATCACTGTCATTACAAAAATAACTGATCATGATTAATATAAGGAAGATTAAGGAAAAGTATAAATGTATGTCAATGATTTTTTTTTTACTATATTTCCTACATTTTAGGGCCATGTCCACACAAAACCGTAGTCACCTGCTGTCTGTGAGCCAGCATTATTGCTTTATTCATCATTTTTTTCGCTTCGAACCGAGAATACGCTATTAGTGAGCGCGATTAGTGTGAACGCGGCCTAAAATAAAACATTCTGAGTACCTACTCTACAATAACATACTATAAGCAATTCCTTTTTTTTTTTTGGTTTGTTTACGGAGTGTCATGGGTTCAGATGCATGCAGATTTTGTTCAGGGCAGTATTCATATACCAAATGGCTAAATAGATTTCTTTATGATGAGATATGATGTGTTATAAATTATAAAACATATAAATGACTTAAGTACTGGTCAATGCTACAATTGTGTCTTTGAGGTGAAGCTAGGAAAATTTTTGTAGTTTATTTATTACTTTAAACTATTTAATTTTATATCTCGGTATCGAAAAACGCAGGTTGCTTACACAACTTGAACAATGTTAAGACGTCTCCTGTCAAGTTTAACAGCAAGACAATTTAGTTAATTCTTAGTTCACCTCAAATATGCAATAAACTTATTCTGTTAAACTTATGTTTGAGTAAAAAAGTGTAACTTCTAAATGACGTTCACAGCATCGGCATCAGTCGTCGGTAGCGCTAAAACGGATGCTGTGATGGTTATTCAGAGTGGTACAAATAGTTTTAGTTTATGATAGGTTTTACAGCCCTGATAATTTTAGTTTAGTAAAATAGGTTTTGAAAAATGAATGTGAATAGAGATGAGAGTTGAATGTTGTGTTTATTTGTAAATATTCTAAAAGTAATATCACATGTGTAATGTACAAACGAATATATTTATGATTGTATAAATATAAAACAGTATAAATGAAATATTTTTGTGACATGGTGTACAGTTCGGTGACAGTAGATGCTAAAGCTATTTTCCATACGTTGTGTTTAAGAGATGTGCTCATGGGGCTTCACACAATTCTTTCATCATGTCACTTAACAATTTACGAACATATCAGCCAAATTCATCGAGTCATCATTGTGCAGGTTACCCAAACTATAAGCACTTAGTTCACTATTGTATTCTGTATCAAATACGCACAAGTACTACATATATATATTAACAGATTCTTTTATTTAATTTGCTGTTTGTGAGTCATTCACCTTTAATTGCGTTTGTGGTTTCCAAGCTACATTATTATGTACATAATATTCTTAGTGCATATAGTATATAAATATTTCCGATGTTTTTTACATATAGAAATCACGAGTACAAATTATTTTTCGTTATAATGCCACCAAGGCTTCTATGTTTCGAGTGCAGTTGTAATATTGCTTATTTAATACATCCTTTTTACTTAGTTATTATAACAATTACAATATGATACTTCGAACAATACAAAATAATGACTAATAAGTAATGACTACTACACCTATAGGTATATTTGTAATCTCAAGCATATTATTCAGGTGAAAGAAGTCAAACTCACCTTTTTGGACAATAAGAAATGTTAGTTACCACTTGTCTGCCACAGTAGCGAATATGCATTAGAAGCACATCTAAACGAAACTGCTTGGCGACTATCTCATTAGTGTGCTCACATTAAAATACACTTAACGTGTCTGTGGGTATAAAACGCTTATGCGTGTTCACAGTATGACAATGCTACCCTCGTTTTACACCTTTGCCATGTTATATTTGTGTATATAGTTACAATTGTACATACTATGTATGCCGTGTGTAGGACTGTAGGTTGTATCACATGTTGTAAGGCAAGTTATTAAATAAAAAGAAGTACACAGAATATTTTTAATTTTTAATAATTCTATATGATTCTTATTTGAGTTAAACGAAATCCGAGGTAAGTTGGTAAAGACGTGGGAGCGAGCGCCTCAGCCTGAGCCTTGCCGACACCACGCGGGACGTACCCAGCTCTGTCCGCCGTGCAATTTTGTGCATTTTATATGTACTGTTCATTCGATGGCTATGATGTTTCAACGACCTAATAACGAAGTTTACAAAGTAACGCTTATCATTCTCGTAAACTCGGTACATATTTATTGGACTATTTTCTTTTATATTTTATTTAAATGTTAATTTCCTATTAAAGGTGAATGTTACAAATGAGTTTATTATCATTTAGACAATTATTAGAGTACATTCTGTACATAATAATAACATACTAGGTTAAGTAGTCCACTTGAAATGATTTTCGAAGTGCATGCCACGGCGACAGGCGACCTATATTCATTTTATTGGTCGCGTGGGACTAGCTCACGTCATGTTACAAATGATTAAAATGTATAATAATACTAATTATCTTATATTAAAATAATAATTTCGTGTCGAGTTTATCTTTGAAAGTGTTCCATTATACTTAAGTTGAAGATTGTAAGGAATAAAACAACTGTATTTTATCTGAAAGCAAATTGGGAAGTTTAACGTATGGTAAATGTACTAATATGGTAAAACGATGTCATGTATGTGTTGTAGAGCTTAATGAACTTAAATTTTAGAATGTTACTTTAGATGAGAAAACGATTCGAAGTAAACATAATTGTGCCTAAATCAGTTAAGTACTTAATGTCATTGTAAATTAATGTGTGGACCGATATAAGACATTACGGTCTTGTGTACAATATAAACATTATATGTATTTTAATCACAATCTCTTCTAAAGATGCAGGACCCTTACTAAATATCTATAACAATGTTTGATAATCTATGTCTACAATAACTAGCTATTGTTGGGCAGTATAAAAAAACATGTGTTGTCGCCAGTTTTGGTTAAAATCATTGAATTATTTGTTATTTTATCTTATGATCCATAAAACCTTGAAAGTAATGAGATTCTTACTTTAGATACGTGTAACATATTATTCCTAACAATCCTACAAATTTTACAGACGAAAGGCACATAATAATAAATAACGCCTGTAGTTCTGATAAAAACAGACTTCTTATCCTACACTTTTCGTGAGATTTAAATCATACTACTGCAATTTTTCTGTAAATCCATTCAATATCCTGTTTTTTTGTCACTCAATAGTGCAATACGTGAATATATCCATTCAATGGTGTTATTTTGGCAAAATGTGCAGTTTTTATTCTTCGAAACTTTAAAATAGACGCGATAGGGCTGTAAATTAAGGTATAAAATAATGTTGTTAGAGAAGAAAATGATGTCCTGCCAAGTGCACTAAATGCATTACAGGAGATGTGCTCTGGCAAGTGTGTACAACCAGCAAGACTGTCAATTGCTGTAGATATTCTCTTTATAATAGTTATATGATATAGTATTTTTATTAGACAAAAATACAATAAATGTGTGAAGTCCAATTAAATATGTCTTTTTTTTATTACACCAAACACCCTCCGTCATTTCCATCTACACTTGTTTATCATCAAACTTCCTTGCATCAGTCTGTAATGTCTATATATTAGTTGTGGACATCTAATTAGGAACATAAACTGATATCGAAGTCACTTTTGGATAAACAAGTTTCTTTTACTTTTGTACTAACTTTGAACCACATAAAATAATGTTTTATTAGTAGCTTCTAATGATTCGTTCTCAATAATCAAAATTATTACACTTCCCTATAAAAATCAATTTGTCATAAAACTATTTCAAAAGTACTGGCCGCTGGAAAAATAAGAACGCAAAAACATACGCTCATAGTTTTAGATTTCGAAACCAAATAGCACATTTTTAGATTTCCCGCTTATCTTATGGTTATTTCTCAAGGTTGTTTTAGTCATCCTACAAAATATTAATGCTTAGTTTTGTAAGCAGTAGCAAAGCCGTATTGTTAATTTTCAATAGATTCTCATAAATGAAGTATTTTATACCTGTTCCGAATTATTTGTCCACAGGTAGGAAGTTTCAAATAGGTAGTCCTAATGGACCATAGTTAAATTATTAGATAATAGAAGTCCCAACTATGTTGTGTATCTTGATTGCATAGTATAACAGAAGCCTATTAAAATTGATGTTTAGCCATGTTGTTAAAAATTCAATTAAGTCAACATATCGCAGTCCACTGCTGGACATAACCCCCTCCCATGCCGTGTCACAGCACCCTGTCCTCCGCCTTCCGCATCCAGTCTGTCCCAGCCACCTTTTTGAGGACGTCTGTCCATCTAGCTGGGGGGCGTCCCCCACACTACGGTTGCCGATCCGCGGTCTCCGCTCCAGGTGCTCCCAACGGCCATCGGTCCTTCGACAAACATCCAGGCCAGCCCACTGCCACTTGAACTTGCTTACTCTGCAAGCTATGTCGGTAACTCCGGTTCTTTTCCGGATAGCTTCGTTAATTATTATCAGTAAATTGTTTAAAAAATAACATCTTATTTATCGAAAAGTAACTGGTATCGTTTCTTATTGTTTATTTATAATACTTTAAGCACACAAATGTACTGAGGCGGGCTTAATTCCATAGGTATTTTCTAATTATATGATCAATAATTTCTAATTGTAAGTCCACAAAACTGTATAGTGATGTTGTGATGTACCTATTATACGAGGGTGACACTGAAAGTTATTAGAAAATAAAAAACTGAACAAACTAGCCAGTTATTAGTTTTATTATATCTTTTCGAAATAGTGTCCATCTACATCAATAAATCGCTGCATCCGATGGAACCATTGAGAAAAGCACTTCGCCCACTCGTCCTTAGGGGTCTCTTCGACGGCATTTTGAAACGCAGCCACTGCTTCCTCGGCGTCCATAAAACGTTTTACTCGAAGTTTTTCTTTTATTTTCGGAAATAAAAATTGCAAGGTGCGAGGTCGGGGCTATACATAGGGCGGGTGACCCAGTAATTTCACGTCTGACGTCGCCAAGTAGTCAATTGTTTGCTTGGCGGTGTGCGACGAGGCAATGTCGTGGTGAAGGAGGATCCTACTGCGAGGTCGTTTCTCCCGAACTTTTTCCAAGACAAGTGGCAAACAATTGTTAGTGTACCACTCTGCAGTAACTGTTTTTCGATCCTCTAAAACAATTGTTGCGTAATGACCTTTCCTTCCGAAGAACGAGGCCACCATCTTTTATCCCACGCTTCGACCTCTCTTCACTTTAGTTGGCAACTCCTCGGAAGGAAACACCCAGACAGCAGACTGTCTCTTAGTTTCAGGATCATAACAATAAATCCACCTTTCGTCACCCGTAAGTATGTCGAACACAGCATTTGAGTCACCTCCGTTAAATTTTTGAACCATTTCACGACACCATTCAACACGACGGAGCTTTTGGGCCTCTGTCAAAATATTAGGTATCCACCGGGTACAAAGCTTCCTGACCGCTAAATGTTCATGGAGGATTTTGTGCACTTGACTCATACCGATGCCTAAGCTTGTCCGAATCTGCTGATAAGTCACTCTTTTGTCAGTCTCTATCATACGCTGCACAACGCTGATGTTATCTTCAGTCGTCGCCGTAGAAGGCCGTCCCTCACACAGACCATCGGTGAGATTAGTGCGATCACGTTTAAACTCATTAAACCAGTTGTAAACAGTGGCACGAGATGGGGCTTCATCGTGAAAGGCCAATCAAAGTCTACCATAACATTCTTGTTGACTTAAATGACATCGAAAGGCATAAAAAAATCATTGTACGAAAATTTTCTCGCGTTAAATTCATGCTGACGTGACGCAGACAATTTTCAATTTGCCGCCAAATCGTAAACAAATTGCAAATGAATAAAATACATACACAATAATATTGACAGAGTTCCATTTTCAAAATTTGAACTTATTTTTTTATTATATCGTTTAAAAGTGGTCAGTTCTGCCCTCGTATGTAGACAGACTTATGAGCATTAGAAATCAATTCATTATGTTCTTCAGAAAGGGCAGGTACGTAGTACCCGCAACCGGCGTGCGTGTATGAGCAGATGTATGAACTTAAACGAAACATATCTAAGGAGTATGATGTAGCAGCTTGGAGAGGCTTCTAAAATTTTGCCTTGGACTTCGTTTCGTGGCCCAGCCTGTAAATAGAAGTATCACAAAAAATGGTAGTTTCTATAAGATTTACTGCGGTGCGTTCCTATCCTTGACTTCAGCAAAAAAACCGAAATTTTGCAAGCCTTGCCATAAATGATTACTTTTACTGCATCTTTACCTACTACCTACGTGATCACCTCATTGGTCACAAAATGCGTTCATCGTAACTCGTGATGTGCGAGGTTTTGAAAGTTCTCAAGATCAATCCGAGTGCATCACGTGTGTAGATAAATTGTCAATATTGACATTTAACATAACATCACGCCTGTATAATCCTCGGAGGGTGAGGCAGCAGTGTACCTTTCTACAGGTAGGTACCGCCGTTTATATACCGTTGTTATGTTTAAGCCTCATGTAAAAGGGGGGCGAGCCTACTGCCATCAACCGGGCACAAATCTATACTCCAGGCTGCTACTGAGAATTTCCTGACTGAAAAACCCTGTAGCACTTTACCTGACCTAGGAATCGAACCCTCTTGCTATGCAGTAGCGTATGCAATCACTAGATCAACGATGTAGTCGAAAGTCTCAATATTGATTGGAGATATATTATAATTCCATAGCACATGGGAACCGACGAGATATATTTAGTTTATAATGGCAGTGGCAGTGGTGTGTGCTCGTATACGGTAGGATAATGTACGGACGCCAGCACATCAAGTTACTACAATCTGTCAAATTTCTTTAAGAGATTTTCAACTTTATCGCTAAATCATTAAGGTTCAAGGTTGATTGGGAAAATTTGACAGTTTCGGGTAGCTTGACCTGCTGGCGTCTGTACCAACCTGCATTTCTGCCCATTTAATCGACCTGTTTAATACAATGTTGTGTAAATAATGATAAGACTGCCTTGTTAGACTAGTGGTCGCAAGCGCGACTACGTAGCATTTTTTTTTTTTTTTTTTTTTGGGATGGGTAATCATCAAATGACTCCTCCCGCTCTGGGTGGAGCGGAAGGGAGTGTCAGACTCTTACTGACTAAAACCCACCCATGTTCCTTCCTTCGCCCTTTATGTTCCGGGGTAGCGGTAACCCTTTCGGACAAACCCGCTGCCCCGGCAGGCTTCGGCCCTGAGGGGCCCCTCGTTATGCTGACATCTCTTTGAGGCGCGCGTGGAACACTTACGCGCCGTCCGGCACGGGCCTGGTCCTGATCGGGCGGTGAGCTACCCATTGCTCTCCGCCCGCAGGCCCGCGCCTACGGTGGCCGGTAGTCGTCTCTCGACTCCCGACGCCCGGGGCGTCTCCCGCGGCGGCTGGGACGGGAGGCTCTCTCCCTCATCCGTCCCGCCACCTCCTTCGCTAGCATGACTGCTTCGCAGAAGGAGGCGACTGCCTCCCACTCCCTCTCGCTCCGGACCATGGCTTGCACCAGGTCCGGGCGCGAGAGGCCGCCGCCGCTGCCGATCGCCTCCACGAGGACACGGCGGTGCTCCGCCCAAGCGGGGCAGACCTCCACCGTGTGCTCCACCGTGTCCTCTGGGCGATCCTGGCAATGGTGACACCCGGGCGTTTCCTCCCGCCTGATCATGTGCAGGAACCTCCCGAAACTTCCGTGTCCGGTGAGGACCTGCGTCAGGCGGTAGGTGAGGGCGCCGTGGCGCCTCTCTAGCCACTCCTCAAAGAGGGGTCTTATCGCCGCTATCGCGGCGTGCCCGACTACGTAGCATGAGGTCTTGGATTTGATCCCCAGGTCGAACAGAGTCAATTGAATTTTCCAATTGAAATTTCTCAGTAAAAGCCCGGTAGTGTAGATTTGTGCCCGAGGATAGCGTTAAGCCTAATTTACAATACGAGCCTGTACTGTACTGTGTGTATTTGTTGCTTCAATTTTATTGTATGCCACAGGCAAGTACCTAACTTGCATCGTGTAAATGGTGCTTTAGGGTCGTCTCCTGTTACATGGGATTTGAAACATTGCGAATATCTGCTTACCCTTTCGGGGAATAAGCGTGATATTATGTTCAAGTGTGTTTTGTCAGTTATGTATGATACATAACTGATAATATACAGTCCATATACATGATATTATGTACATGAATATACATATATAAATGTTGATTGAAAGCGGCAATTATAGCTAGCGATCCCGCGCTCGACATGGGCTGTCGAGCGCGGGATCGCGAGTTCGAATCCTGCAGCACAATTGCGAACCTAACCCGAGCTAAATACTAGTTTCAGTTGTTACAACGTTAAAAGGAATAAATAATCTGTAATACAAATTACTACCTACCTATTTCTTTTTTTAATTTTGATTTTCGTCAATAATCAAACCCGCATGCCCGCACTGAAATCGAAAGCGAGCACTCCGCAGTAAACCATTTCAGTCCCTCGCTAGAACTTTCATAATAATTACATGATATTATGATACATAAATGATTGAAGTTTCCATAAGTATATACTTATTCCTAACATTGACAAAACACTGCATTTCTGCGTACACGCCAAAATACAGGGTTGCCGGTAAATTCTGATTAAATATTTACACATCTTCAAGGACTAAGGCAGTTAATAAGCCCTACTTAAATTTGACTCCACACGTTTATAGCCCGGAAAACTACATACCGAAAGCAGCTGACGTGCTTTCATTATAGGCAGGGGAATTTATAAGCGAGGGAAATCGGTGGCCGCGCACAGTTGTCTGTCGCAGTGAGTGTCGCGACGTTCACGACGCCTTGCTAGCGAACGCGATACACACGCTGGTTTTATCGTGTTATAATTTGTAAACAATAGGTGCTTAAACATGAATTGTATTCATTAAAAAACAACAGTTTATAAGTTTTGGGGATACAAGTGATTTGTTCAGTGACAAAATGCAAGTGGTTGCAGCTACATTATTTGTGTTCGCGCTTTTGCAAGGTATGTAGATTATAGCATTTATGGCAGTTGCATTGATTTATTTTATTCGGAAAAAATGTATGACTTAATAAAAATGAGGAATACTTTAATACGAACGTAATCGATTTTTGATGACTAACATAAGATACGTACTCAATTTTATTTGTCTTAAAAAGCCTGTAGAGTTCTAACCCCTGCAAAAAAATTGCTCTATAATTAAATGCAGCAGTAGAACAAGTGAAACTCTATTATTATACTTACTTAAATCCTATTTTATAATGGCAGATAAGTTTATGCCTAATACGTTCGTACGTACATATAGTTCTAAGCTTTCTGTAAATTACCATAATACAAAAAACACTATGCACGATAGGTACTTAGTAAGAAAAAAAGTCATTCTTCATTTTAAACATATATGACATATCTACTTAATTTCCTTCCTTATTCCTGATGGTCTTTAGAATAATTGACGCATCGCGATTCAAGGAATACTCGATAGTTCTAATAACTTCAGACAGGTACGTAAGTGGTCCTGATAAGGTTGGTCTAAGGAGGTTAATGTGCCAATATCATATCTTCTGACGCATTTCCGACTCCTAGAACTACGGAGACATTATTTAGCTCGTATTATTATTTTCAGTTACTGCCCTTTCAGTGTCTTAGTAGGTTAATAATAGTAGTTACGCTAAAATCAAACCTAATTACTAATTAGGTAGGTTTCATTTTATCATTTCGTTTTCCTAGTTTTCTAAACGCCGGCATCAAATATTGGTCTCTACCACAGATAAGGGTTGTCTCATCCTATTAGCTATTTTCAAAATGTGTAGGTCCTGCTAGGAACCTAGGGATCTACTGTAAGTTTGTCAGCAAAACTGAACCTTACATCCTCATCATCCTCATGCTGGCTGGTAGAAAAATTACTGGTTGCATTCAATCACTCAAGCGAATTTAAAATTAGTTACAAAATTAAAAAAGAGAAAAAGTGGCTTTTGTGTTATTATCTTTTAACCACGAAATAAAACAATAGCAATATCAAAATTTTAGGTAGCCTTCATATGTGGTCTGTGGGAAAAAGCCCCCGTACATATATAACAATTACATATTAATCATCCAATAAAAATTTACTGTTATTGAGCGTCATGCGATATTTTTATTAGTTTTCTGGTTTTACAACGGGTAAATAAATAAAGGATTGTATTAATAAATAGTTACTTATTGTTGACATTTATGTACTTTCCTGGATTTCTACGTACCAAATGTTTATTGTTGGGATATTGGAGGTACAGTTAGTAAGGAGGTCTCTACTTAATGGGGTAGTTCTTGGGTTGAGTAATGATTAACGACTGTTTACCCATACATTTTTGACGTTTAAACGTCTCTTAGCTTTAAACAACGTTTATAAATCCTAAAGGGACCCTTAACTTTTAGACTGGCCCATCGGCACAAACTATATATAATTCTTAATACTTTCACCTACTTAGGTCACAAACGAATCGAACCAAGTCCCTAATACAAACAACAAGTAGGTATAACTATCATCATTTTACACATATAAATTATATAATGAAGACGTCATAAAAATACTCTGCTACTTAACGCTCCCTAATAAGACCACTTAGATGCGTGCTTATGTAAGATTTTCAACAAAAGTTACGTGCACTTAGTTCCACGGGTTTATCATAGTAGACTAACCAATCGTATGATTCGTTAGTCTGACAGAAAGACAGAAAGAAAATAATATTCCTAGGCTGGACATTGAGGCGCTGAGTTATAAGTATTATAGAAGGTCAAATACCACGAACGAAACGATACCCATCACGTCTGCGTTTCGCTAGCTAATTTAATCTGACCCTGTATATTGAAATATCTAATAGATATCTTTTGATATGACTGCTTTGATGCGCCGGTCACGTTTTCTATTTAAATGATGCAAGCTACTCTGCGCCCGCGTCGTTGACTCGTTGCTCTGCATGGCTGCACTAGCAGCTGCATCGCTACCGGCCTGTGAGAGGCACTCCACACCAACATGTTTGTTCCCATATTAAAATTAACATAACATTACGCCTGTAATCCCAAAGGGTAACTCAGAGGTGTACCTAGTCTATTCAAATTGATGTTGTTTCAAGTTAAACAAATATCAACTTTATAACAATGGTAGGTAATTCAGTTGATTTCAGAGTTACTTGCACTCTTGAAAAAGTTAAAAAATATGTGTGAAGTTGTAGCGTAAACTGAACTTTATTTTGTAGAAATTAAAGTTATTTTTCCGTAAACTTATATTTGTTTACATTTTTGGCAAATAAGTTCGCGAATGCAGACTATCTACACTACATCCCTATTTCGCCAGATAGGTTTAAGTCCAATTATTTAAAAGCTCAACTGTCACTAATGAGACACAATTACTTTTTCTATTGTTACCGAACTTAATAAGCTTGCCTAACAGACGAGACAAAAATTCGCATCACAACCTGTTATGATAATTATGTTGTGATGCTAATTTGTTTTATAACTCGTTTACCATTGGATTGATGGCTAGCTTACCAAATGCTATTCTACAAATTGAACCAGATTATAATTCTTTGTTTATGTAAAAAGATAATTAAATATTCGAAACCGGAAGACCAATAAGTCTTGACGTCATTTATTATTTAATTCCGCAGATGCAATGTTTACTATCACTTAACGAAAGGCCGTATATGAGGTGTAAAATATGAAAAAAGGAAAGTAATTTGTGCTGCCTGCGTTGTTTTGCAACGAAAGTACCCGCTTCCAACGTTTGCCAAGATAATGTAAACTTAAATGGATTGTTTACAACAATTCTCTAGAAATAAGGTTATATATGTAAGTACTGGGTACGTATTGCAATATCTAAAATTAAAAGAACTAACGTAAAATAACCTACGTTCAAAATCCCTAAAATCTAAATACATAATGATTGTTTCACTTATATTCAAAATACCGAAAGCTTAAAATGTCAAATGGATATGTTACTGAAGTTCATAAAGCTAAAACTTGAAATTCCTATGAACAAAGTTCCTTAAATTGATTTACCTCACCGTTATATGTTTCTGTATCCACATGCGTAACACGCATGTACCTTTTTTAAATCCTAGGGATATTTAGATTTTAGGGATTTTGAACATAGGTTATTTTACGGTAGTTCTATTAATATTAGATATTGCAATACGTACCCGTAAGTACTACATAATTCTGGTCCAGATTTTTCTGTAGTTACCTAGCTAGGTGTAAGGCTAGATTACTTAACATAGCACACGTGTTAGCGTTACAATACTGAAGAGAAAGTCCGCACGGGAAATCTTAGCGGCTATAATAAACACTAGGCTGTAGGTAGATGTATTGTTCTTTTTTTGTACCTACCTCGGTAATCGACCATTATTTTACCTACCTACTCACATAATATACCATCACACCTGTATTCCCCGAAGGGTTAGGCAGAGGTTACTGGTGTACCTATAGTAGACCCATATTTCAGCAGTTATGTGCCTCGGAAAGCACGTTAACCCGTTTGTCCCGGCTGTCGTTCGTGGATCTTTGACAATCGTTACGGGTCGTCAGAAGTCCGAAAGTCTGCAAACCAGTCTTACCAAAAGGTTTTGTATTACCCATTAACTGGGTTGTGGAGGTCAGATAGGCAGTCGCTCCATGTAAAATACTGGTACTCAACTGCATCCGGTTAGACTGGAAGCCGACCCCAACATATTTGAGAAAAAGGCTAGGCAGATGATGCTGTTCAAGTCCCATTTATTACTACCATCCAGTTTACTACCTCCTCAACTTATAATTCAAATCATAACATCTACAAGCGGTCGTTGACTCTAAAAAAAAAACATCAAAGCTTTTTCATTTTTAATTCATCGTGTTTCGATGTCGATACCCATCACGACAGCAAAGTTTCGCTAGCTAATTTAATTTAACCCTGTATATAACAGTAACAACTATATATTATGTATTATTACTACTATTTTACGTATAAAAAAAGTAAGTACTAAGTAAGGTATTTTCATAGTAAACTTGTATGTAACTCTGATAAGCGTTCTAATAGGTATTTCCTAGCATGATATATTTAATCGGATAAGTTAGCTTAATAGGTTTACATAACCAGGTTGATAGTGTAGGTAGGTACCTAACTAGGCTACCTATCAGTTTCCAAGTTATCTTCTAAGCAAAATGCAATATATCCTAACAGACACAAATTGGTCAGTATCTGTCACTTCTACTTTTCAATTACCTGATAGAATAGAACCCTTATATAAGAACTCTAATTAATCGTGAAATCGGAACTTGTTATTATAGGTTACACTGGTTTCAGTAAATGCTGTTGTAAATTGATTGACATTATTGCTGATAATTGGCCAATTAGTGCCGTGAAGTACTTAAGTAGGACCTAATAATTAAAAATATCTAAGTATTTGTAAATACATATAAAAGGTAGGCAACTACGCTACCTACTACTTTTTTGAAAATTCAGAACGTCAAATCATAAATTTCTAATGGCAAAATAAAGGCACTTTTGAACGTCAAAAATTACAATGAAATAGAATTGTTTCTAGTCACCCCTTCTAAAGGGTAGTTTTCGTATGGAGAAGAATGGGGAAGTAACTCCACCGTTACTCTTTTAAAATGTTTATCAATATTTGGCATATATGTGAAGACGATGCACCTAGAATAAAATTATTATACCACAATAGGTAGAATTAAAAATGAAACCATGGCAGATAAATTAATTATGTGATAGATACATGTGTAATTTACAAAAAAACGAACGAACTGACTCACGCACACACACTGACGCACTGACTTATTACTCGTTAATTTTTCGTTTACGAAAAATTAACGAGTAATAAGTCAGTGTGTTGAGTTAAAGTAATAACAGAATGTAAATCAATGTCAAAAAAAGAATAGGTTTAGACGCCAGCAGGTCAAGCTATCCGAAACTGTCAAATTTTCCCAATCAACCTTGAACCTTAATGCTTTAGCGATAAAGTTGAAAATCTATTAAAGAAATTTGACAGATTGTAGTAGTTTGATGTGCTGGCATCTGTACATTTTACAATTAAATTAGCAACCAGTTTAATTTTGTCTAGAGCAATCAGTTTGATTTTGTATAGAGCAACCAGTTTAATTTTGTCTAGAGCAACCAATTTGATTTTGTCTAGGTCAGTTTGGTTTTCTCTTTTAGGTAAGTAGGTACCTACTCCTGAAAGCTCTCCGCCGCTTTTTGGAATATACCTTGTACCTAAGTAGTTATAGGAAACCGATAGGTAGTGTAGGTTCCTAATAAACTACTTACGTAGGTTCTAAGTAGTTTATTAATGTACCTACATGAATATCTGTAGGTACTCTAAGGTCGTGAAGATGCAGAATATCAAACGAAACACGTAGTAAGATATCGATTTATCAATTCGCTGAATAATCGCCAAATTCGCAAACTTGAGCTTCCATTTTCCATCAAAAGGCACGCAATCCTGAACAACATGGTAGCACGCAGGCTTAAAATATACTGATTAAATCATAATGCTTTTAGAAAATCGTCTAGTCGTTGCCCATAGATAGTCACAAGTTCACAACGTTGTAGTTCGGTGTTCGGTTAAGGTATCTACGCATTAGATAAACCTACCAGCGGGGTAACTGCGTAACACACTATCAGTAGCAATGGCTTTCATTTTGACAGTTCAACAACATCCATTGCGTTATTTCCCTTGTTGAGCAGACAAATTTTTCGAACATTTGAAGCAATGGATTAGCAATATCCTTCAAAATGATTCAAATTGCGATTGAAAGTGTGTTACGCAATTAGGGTATGTATAGGTTATTAATTTTTATTTATTAAACGCGGCCCAGATTTCGTCATCCGCCATAAGTTAATATGGAAGGTTACCTATTTTTATTACCTAACCTAACTATCTCATTACAAATTGTGACTACCTAAGTCATACTTAAGTTCCTTTGTATAATTTTACAAAGAATTTTTGTGATGCAGTGCCGTAGATTAAGTAGCTAAAAAAATAAAAATAAGTAATTATAAGTATATTTATTTGCATTAACACACGGTATAAAAGGGAGGTACAAGTACAATTTTGAACAAAAAATTATTTTTCATATACCTAAGCAAGCACACTTTTCAGTAGGTAACTGCCAGTTAGTTAGAATTTTATATGGCCCATAAATTGAGGTAATTAGAACTAAAATGAACCAAAGAAGATTAAAATGCAGACTGCTACGGTTTTGTTATATACCTAATTATGTTAATTCAGTTTAAAGCTTGTATAATGAGGGTTTACCTTGACATGAAGATAAAAGCCCCAAAAGTAATAAGCCTCTAAATCATTCAAAGGCGACTGTAAAGTGAAAATGCGATGTAACTCGTAATGCTGAAACATCTGTAAACAGTTCCGGGTTTTACGCGCTTCCTGTCATACCTATTATGATACTAAGGTACCTAATTAGCATGCTCAGCCTTTAGGTAATATTCCCACTGCTGCATGAGACACCTGAGGCCTCCTCTCTCCAAGAGGGAGTGGGCAGGCGGGCCCAGTGCTGGGTGGTAATGTCACATGTGTTTGAATATTTGGTTCTAGTACATGCCGGTTTACTCACGATGTTCTCCTTCACCGTTTTGAGAGGAGTGGTGATGAAATAATTTACACAAAGTAAAGCGCCTGCCTGGGTTGAACACAATTCGTAAGTTGCGGCCGTTACCACAGGGCCACCCTATGGGGCCACCACCGACCACTGCTTACGCCACTAAGGGTATTACCTTCTTACACTGAGGGAAATAGGTACCTATGTAATATTGTACCTACATAGGTACTGAAATTCTAGCTGTAGTTATAGATCTTATCTTATTTATTACTTCAACGTGAATAATGTGAATAATAATTACCTATGTGTCTGAATCAAACAAATATTAGATGGATAATAGGTATGCACACGTGATACCTACTTATATACCTACTGCGCATGTCTATAGGCAAGTAGGTCCTTATGTACAATATTTTTTGTTGCTCTAGTTCGAGTGGATTGAACTTTTTACTTTGGTAAATAAAACCGGTGTAAAAATAGTCATGGTTTAATCATAGAGTATGAATGAATGGGTTTATTTCTGTCACTATTATGTGAAACATGCATTTTCCAGAATAAAATCTCAAATTCCCATGCATCGAATTAACAGGATAATATATTTTTGCAGGAACATATACAAATACGTAATAATATACCTACCTACTTATGATTGAGTCATATTTATTTTATTATTAGACAATCATACAATTTTATTGACGTGTGTAAAGTGTACGGTGTGAAGTACCTATGTAGGTACTCATACTAGAATTTTACAATTAATGACGTTTCTGTCCCGTCATCCACTTATGTATTTAGATACTTAAGTACCTAAACTATTTTTTACGCTAGGTACTAAATTAAATAACTGACTAACTAACTATACCTACCAGCCACTTACGGGATGGCTCAACAAAATACCAGCTTGCTGCGCGACGACGCGCTAGTGGCCAGGCTTCACAGCCTGGGGGTCTACTACGAAGTGCAAAGTGCGAATGATCGGATCGGACCGACACATGGCCGAACCGAATATTATTGAGAAATGCGAAAAAAGTTCGGATCCGCTCAATTGGGTCGGGACCATAGTCAATATTCGAAAGATTGTAGGAGTGTAGGATCGGGACCGACCGAACCAAATAGTAACTTCGTAGCAGGAAACGGCCGATCATTCGGCCGATACTACTTCGGAGTAGACCCCTGGCTCGTGTTGCATGCCGGTCGGTTCGGACAGTGTGCGCAGGAGCTACAATCTCCCTTTCACTAACTGACTATCAGACGTACTGTAGGGTAACATCTGCACTTGGGCGATATACCGACTAATCGTACTCAGCGCTTCTCCTCCACATTTAATTTGCGCACAGCCAAAGTGTTGAACTCTCTGAGAGCGTCTGTGTTCCCTTCTGCATACAACCCGTCAGCCTTCAAAGCATGAGTGAACAGGCATCTTCTGGGCTTGCTCGTTCCGTCATAGACTTCATCCATCGCTTTCCACCAGGCGAGATCGAGGTCAAGAGTAGGCCCATTTATAGCAATAAAAAAACAAAAGGACAATTAGACGTCGAAGTCCGGATCCGCGTTCGGAATCGTGCCCAGAAGAATGGCAGCATTGCCACGCTGAATGGCAATGCTAACTCTTTGGCCAAATAACGAGTCAGCACTCTGTTTAAATTGGTAATTATTTCTTAAATAATTAATTTATGATTAATATGAATATCATACGTATAATAAAATAGTAACAACTACATTAAGTATTAAAAAATAAGTAATTTCAACGAGGCGTGGGAAAGACTCTGATGCCGGAAAATATGTTTTTTAGAATTTTTGTCCGTTTGTATGTATGACCCGGATTGGCGCAAAAACGACTGAACGAATTTGGATGAAATAATGCGCACAGATAGTTTATAACCTGGATTAACACATAGGGTACTTTTAAGGTAAGGTAGGTAGGTAAGTAGGTAAGTTCCCGTGGGATATTTATTATATTTTTATTACGAAGTCTCGGGAAAAAGTTAGTGATTAATGTAATAAGCAAAGGCTTATTATAAAAGAGGTAACCTATGTATAGAAAGTTATGTAAGGTTTTCCCTGTACCTACATTTTATTTGGATTCAATAATATCTATTCAAACGTTAGTAACCGAATCTTTATCGCATAAGCTTTATGGTATAGTCAAGAGTGTTGAGAGCGCAGACAGCACCCACAAGGTCATAATTTAGGAGCACCGTTAAAATGACAAAAAAGCTCTATATAAAAACCATTGCATCCTTTTTCGAAGCTTACAAGGTTGATTAAGACTATGTGTCAATGATCCTTGTGGTTAATGGTAGTCGGTATTTTATAAATAAAACTAGTGACTCGCCCCTGCTTCGCACGGTTTTTTCGACTTGACAAAACATCGCGATTTCTTCACCACATGTAAGTTTTATATTGTTGCATATAAACATTCCGGAATAAATTCTCTAAAGGATGATGAAAACAGCATCAAAGACGGTTGCAAAGTTTGGAACAACGTGGTCACATTTACAGACACGAAAAACGATTTTAATATGTAATATACTTAGATATATAATATAGTTATGCCACTCGATTCGCTGATTAAGGTTCCTACTCAATTTTTTTCTAAACATTGTGGTTACATGGAACCGGACTAATCTGAGGTTCATGATGGCGTTGATTTACTGCCTGCTACCGGACGTCAAAAAAAAACAAATCCGTGAGTGGATACTTAGCTACTATCTCGACCATTTTAGCTTTTATGTCTCATTGGGAAGAAATGTTAACAAAACTGAAATCGGTATGAGACAATAATAATGTTTTGGGACATAGTATCCGTCAAGACGATAGTGATATTGTGGTCCAGCACACTAACTGCATAACACACTATTACTCTCAATTTGAACCATTTAGAATCATCTATACTTATAATAAATCTGTAGAAGTGAAAATTCTGTACATTGAAAATATCAAAAAAATAAATGGCGGGGGGTGTTACTAGACCGACACCGAACCCAAAAAATGTGATTAAAAAAATGTTTGTCTGTCTGTCTGTCTGTCTGTTTGTTCAGGCATCACGCAAAAACTACTTAAAACTTGGTATAATTATTCTTTAATATCCTGGGCACCACACTGGGTACTTTTTATCCCGGAAAAGTATATACAATAAAAAACAAACTTCATTTTGCGGTTCGATCCCTAGACCCGATTACTGTACCAACCGCAAATAATAAGTTTGTCGTAGGTTACGTCACCCGCAGTGGAGTTCACTAAGGGGCGCTGCACACGGCTAAGATACTATAATATTTTATCTTAAGATACAATATCGCAAAATCCGTAAATACTTAGTTTTTAGAGATTTTGCTTATTTATTGAGTTTAGATTAGTTATCATCAGAAATAGGTTTAGGTTTATTTAGGTAGGTAGGTATTTTATTTTCTGTTATTGAGTTTATTTATTTTTTTAATTAGGTAGGTACTTAGGTTTACTTTTATAAGGCGTAGACGGAAATAATAAATAATGATTAAGATCTCATAATTCATTCATGTCTGAATGAATTATGAGATCTTAATCATTATTTTCAAAAACAACTACCTTTTGAAGTGGGGTCTTAAAAAATAACAGATTTGACTAAATGCGTATGAAAATGAAAATATACACGCTAAGTACTTATATAAAAAACATTTTTTTTTAATTTTTGTTTGTCTGTTTCTGCGGCTAATTTTCTGAACGGCTGGACCGGTTCTGACGGGACTTTCACTGGCACATAGCTGATGTTATGGAGTAACATAGATTTAATTGTTTAAACTTTTTGCATACAAAAAAGGTACAAAGGCTGACTTAATGCCTTAATAGGCTGTATAGGTTACTTTTTGTTTCGGTAGCATGTTCCCGTGGGATAATTTCCGACATCCACGCGGGCGAAGCTGCAGGCAGAAGCTAGTATAAAATATATATTTGAAAAATGTGTCTGCTCAACAACGTAAATAACGCAATCGATGTCGTTGATCTGTCAAAATGAAAGCCATTGCTACTGATAGTGTGTTACGCAATTACCCCGCAGATAATGTAGGTATATTATAATGTAGTTTCGGAAGAAATCCAAATACAAGGTCAAATTAAATTAGCTAACGAAACTCTGCAGACGTGATGAGAATCGATATCTAAATATGATTAAAAAATAACAATATTAAAAAAAAAAACTGCGGTGTCAACGACCGCTACGACTGTTGTTACTTAAGTATGAGTTGAGGAAATCTGCTTTCTTTTGTTTTATCACGTTGTACTGATGTTTCAAGTGACCACACTAACTGCGGTCGACGACCCCACAAAAAAGTCATCAAATGTTGAGTTTTACTGGCTAATTTAATTTGAAATGTATAAGCAAATATAATGTACCTACCTAAATTTAACTTACCTTTAATTTCGAATAAATAGAAAAGAAAATATAAATGTCAATGTTAACTAAATATCTAGTCTGTCATTTAAACGCGACACACATTCGTTGCAGGCATCTAACTTATGTATCAGTTCTTGAAAATGACAAATCGATTAATAAGTAATGACATACCTAGTTACTGGAAAATCGCATGCTACGTAGTGATAAATACAGTAATTATTTGTTTTTTATTTGTAGGTACGTATCTCTACCTATGTGAACTTGGTTTAATTAATCTATAGACATGGTGCACGAGTGTGAGAAATTAGGTCCTACTGGATCTAATTATACAGGGTTAAATAAAATTAGCTAGCGAAACTCAGCAGACGTGATGGAATATATTTAAACATGATCAAAAAAAAATATTTGATGATAATTTGTTTTGGGGTCAACGACCGCTGGTAGTGAAGTATTAGTTGAGATTTTTTTTGTGTATAGGTTTCGATACCCATCACGTCTGTGAAGTGTACAGAAACAAAAACAGATTTTTGAACTGATAGTTCTAGCAAATAAACTACATGCGGTCGTTGACCTCAAAATAAATCACCAACAGATTTTTTTTTATTTTATCATATTTAGATATGAATACCAATCACGTTTGCTGAGTTTCGCTAGCTAATTTAATTTGACACTTTATAGGGTCGCAGGGACATTTACGCGCACCATGGATTTACACCCCTGCGTTGAAATTTTCCGTCGCTTATTAAAAAAAAAAAATTGTATTCCTATTAATTTTTCTATGAAACAGCTGATTTTTTTTTATAACCGACGAACAATGTCTACACCAGGGGATCTAGAATTCAGCGGGATTGTCCGAAAGGGTTACCGCTACCCCGGAACATAAAGGGCAAAGGAAGGAACAAGGGTGGGTTTTAGTCAGTAAGAGTCTAACACTTCCTTCCGCTCCACCCAGAGCGGGAGGAGTCATTTAATGGTTTCCCATCCGGAAAAAAAAGGGGGATCTAGAATCATGTGTTCACGGTTACAATTTTCACGTCGATATCCCTGCCACCACGCAATAATATACCTACGTAGGTACGTTCGAATCTATAGTTCGTTAGGTATCCTATATACCTAACGAACTATGGATTGTTAGACATAAATAACCATGTATAGCCTAGATCACGATAGATTACTAATTAATAGTGAGTTCTTTGCATCCGTTACGAGGCGTCACGTGTCTACTTTGTTAATTATATTATGTATAATATAATAGGTGTAATATTTTATGACAACCAATAAATTACAATGGATTATTTTTATGGCAGGTTACAATCCTAACACAGTACAAATAATCATTAATTTTAATATGTCACATGGCGTTAAGCACGTGTCTTGCATGATACGAGTATTTAATTATGAATAAAGGAACTAATGTCTTCATCACCATTCATGACGTCATCAATCTTTACCTACCTATGTTTAGTAGATATCTACTTATCTGTAGATATATTGGATCCGGGCTCCTTTCAATGTCGTTTCAACATCCTGTTAAATAAAAATATGTATGTAGTTAATAAAAACTAAAAAAAACCCGCTTTTATCACGCACTAAAAATAATAAAATATTTAAATTGACTGCTTTTATATACAATGGTTAATTCAAATAACGTGGCACGCTTTTTTAAACTAATTAAAAGTACACACAAACAAAAAGCGCTCCACGCTTTTTGAATTAATCATTGGGTATATAAAAAAAGTGACAAGCTTACTAATAACTACCGAAGGTATCTGTCACCCAGCATACGTTTTATGGCATTTTCCATCACTTGTGTCAGAACTTTCGGCGATAGGTTCTCGCATTCCTGTCAGATATTCTCTTTAAGGGCTTCAAGAGTCTGAGGCTTGTTTACATAAACCCGGGACTTCAAGTAATCTCGCAAAAGAAAGTCTGGAGCGGTCAAATCGGGTGATCTGGCCGGCCAGTGCAAATCGCCAAATCGAGAGATTAGACGAAGCCACACGACGACGCAATTATACCGCGTTCTTGAGGAGTGTAGCGTTCCATGGCTTATTGACGTGTATTCTGCATCTGTTTACTTCACAAATGTCAAAACAGATTTGACATTTGCCGCTATTTGCAAAAGTTTTAGCGCATTCCAATAGGGTGATTACTTTTGCCCCACCGTGTACATATACATACAAAGTTTCATTTCGATACGACGACATTGTTAAAATTGATTTCTAAGATTTTATTACATTGTTTGTTTGTTACAAGAGAAACTAATAAAAAGAAGCATGGTAAAATCACGCAAGTGATTGCTGCCTAATCGGTCTCTGTTCACTTACAGATATGAGGATCACAGCAGTTCCCATACAGAATAGTAAGTACACATAATTCCTGACTTTATGAGTGAATTGATAGGCGAATAAATAAAATGATTTTCGCACTGAAAATATGAATGGTCGGAAAATCAGTTAGGAGGAAAATAAAATTGGGATAGAATTCATAGAATATTCAGTGTGTACGGTCATCAAAGGAAATAAGTAACCAGGGTCGTCGAATATTGTTGAAGTTTAATACAAAACCGGTGGATGTTTTTCAATATAATTAAACGAATGGGAAAAAAAACAGTTAATTTATAAAATTAAATTTAATTAAAAACATCCATCAGTTTCTTACTAAACTTCAACTATAACCGACGACCCTGGTGACTTAAATCTTGTGGTGCCTGTACCTAAAATACATAATCAGCCTATAATGCTCCCACTGCTGGGACACAGGCCTCCTCTCTGTGAGAGGAAGTGGGCATTAATCCACCACGCGGACCCAGTGCGGGTTGGTAGATGTCACATGTTTTCGAATGTTTGGTTCTAGGACATGCCGGTTTCCTCACGATGTTTTCCTTCACCGTTTAGAGAGCACTGGTGATGAAATAATTACCTACCTAAAATGTAAGTACATACCTAAAATGTACAAGCAATATAGTTTTTTTTTTTTGCCTACCTAATGTAATCCTAGTAAGAATGACTTGAAAATATGTATGACATGCAAATTCATTGCCGAATATCCTTAGAGCTTGCTAATAAAAAACCGTTGAAGAAAAAATTTACCCACGGGTTTAAAGTAGATAGGTATATATTACGACATACCTTACCCATAGGTATGTAAGAAAAAATATGTATATCAGATAGATGTACGTAAGCAGGCACGTCATTATACACAATTAACGTATGTAGACTTGATTGTCTAGATTCTAGAAGATCATCCAGATATGAACATATTTGCGGAATAGAACAATAGCTAATTAATTTTTTTTATTTATTTTATTGTACCATTTTTGTGCACACATATATAAACAGAAGAAAAACAGAACAGTAAAAGTAGGTACAGAGTTGATGCTTATTTCACAAGAAAAGACAATAGATACATAGATGTAGACAGCGTGTGAAATAGTAAAGGAGATAAAAAAAAATACATATAAACAAAAAAAATCACTTAAAAACTAAACAAAAATTACGAGAATATACTAAAATACATATAAATAAAAATACATACATACTTCTAAAATAAATATCACTATAATGATAATAATTATATCATACTCAAAATAATAAATACATACACAACTATGATGAAGTGGACAGATAGTGTTCTCTCTTCTTTTAAAAACTGCAACAGTTTGGCAGTCCCTTATGTCAGGCGGTAGTGAATTTCACAACCGCACCGCGTGCACTGTGAAGGAGTAGGAGTAGAAGTCGGTGGAGTGGGGAGGGGACTTGAGAAGGTTTTTCAGATGCGACCTGCAAAGTGCATCTGAAGGACGGGCGTAGGAAAAACGCTCCCGCAGATAGGATGGTGTTTTAGGATTGTGAAGGAGATTGAATAACAAACACAAAATCCGCGAGTTCCTGCGAAGTCGAATGGGGAGACACTTGAGTGTCTTGCGCAAGTTGGAGATGTGATCATACTTTTTCAGGTTAAAAACAAAACGAATACAGATATTTTGCAAACGCTCAAGTTTATTTAAAAGCTCCTTGGTGGCATTCAAATAACAGGTATCGGCGTAATCAATATCTAATAAATTATCTAATTATTAAGTTTTACAGACAAATAAATTATAGGTTTGTACAGGTAAATAAACATTAATTATCTTCGAACTCCACCAAGATCGGTAGTTAGTGCTCACGAATGTTCCTCTTATAAAAGAGGCTTATTAGTATAATTCGCACGAATTTACTCGCCCGAAACGGGCTAATCGTCACTTTTAAATAATATTATTTTTATTTTATAAAATTCAAAATGTGCCAATTGCCGAATACATATTTCCGGAGTTGTCGACTCGCCCACAAATAAGTTCGCAACTCCCACGAAGTTAGCTATAGAAAAAATAATATTGTTTAAAAGGGACGATACGTCCGTTTCGGGCGAGTAAATTCGTGCGAATCGACTAATGAGCCAAAAGAGAACATTGTTTTTTGAAACATAAGCGACAATGTGTACCGTTAAGAACATAAAAGGAATCTTTAGTCGGTTATTTCTCGAACAATGTAACAGCCATATATTTAGGCACCGTATTGAACATTATGAATATAAACATACTTAATTACAGTGATTTCACAGTTTAGTGCGCGAACATGTTAAAGTATTGTAACAATAATGTTTTTCTGGTGCTTTATTAAGATGTCAAAACATTTGTGATGGACTTAATAACGCGAACGGGTAGACAAACCATAAGTAGTTACGTAGGTATCTACCTTACCTAAGGTTGTATTGTAGATAAACAAATTAATTTTGACATGTTTTGGGCTACGGTATATACTACTGAATTTAGGTGCCGGGTATTCTTTGTACCATACAGAAAACAATAGAAAAACCAAGGTAAGCAAGCTATGTAGGCCATCATTCTCCTACCCTTATCCCAATTTATTTGGGATCGGCGCAACTTGTCTTTTTCTTTCATACTTTTCTGTTAGTCTTCATCTCGGTGGTCACCTCCTTTCTAACCATATCATCTTTCACATGGTCCATCCATGGTTTCGTTGGTCTTCCTCTACTTAAAGCTATCCACGTTCATACTTTAAGTACTACAAAAATTTCCACACACCTCCGTACTTATTACATGCCCATACCATGACAACTGATTTCCACACAATTGTATATTCACTAGTGTCACTTTCAGACTTCCTCTTATATACTCATTTCTTATTCTATCCATTCGCGTAACACCACACATCCCTCTTAACACTCTCAGAGGGATGGGTGGTGTTACGTCAGGTAGGTAGGTATAAAAAACAGTACAAAAAATATCAAGTGAAAGAGAAGTTAATTCCACCCAGTCGACATTGCTTGCAGTTGCAGCGCCTTAGCACTAGCTTAGGTACCTGAAATAGGCGGAAATACAGGATATCTACAGGAGCCCATAAATGCCCATAATAGAGCCTATTTCAGGCAGATAAGAGAAGACATGGGTGCCTAATGATTTTTTTCACTATTACTTCTTAAATTCAATTACACAGCTGCTCAGCTGATTGAAGCTTATTGTAACCATCTAAATAATGAATTTGGTTAAATACGATATAATGATTGTCGTTATTCAACGTACATGCTGTAAATCGGCAATGCACTGTAAAACGGGTTTGAAATCGTTGTAATCCTAGAAAATAGCCTTGTTACGAGTATAGGTACAACTTACATTAAACTGACGCTGGTCAGTTGGCATGCTAATGTATGATGCCTCTTCAGATATGTACATAGATAGGGTCTGAGATAATCACTATTCCATTGTGTATTATTATGATGCATCCTGAGAGATTTTGTGGCAGTGCTAGTGGTTCAAGATAGGTCTGGCAATACAGGAACTACCTTTATCCTTATTGGGAAGTTATTTATTTATTTAATAAAAACACTAGCATTTACATTCAACATTGGTTTATGTGTGTATTTAGGAAAGGTATTACTATGTATACACAAATTATAAGAATACCTATATAACGTATAAAGAGAAAAAACATTAGACAGATGCTGCTTATAGATAAACTAGAAGTAACATTTAAACAAAGTTAATTAATTTCAATAATATAAATGTTTGATGTTATATTTCAAATTAAGTATGTAACTGATCAGAAAAAAAAAATTGTAAAACCTTTCTGTTACTGACTGTGGGAAATTTATAATCAAAACAAAATGACAATACAAAAATAAATAAATAGATATGTACGTAATGCTTTTTTACGTGATAATCGCCCAAATTACATGTAACAAAATTGTTGGAAATATAACGTAATTATACCTATGTAAATGTGTCGTAATTACGAAATAATATCTATTACGTTAATTCATAATCATTACTGTAAAATGAGGTTGTACAGTTTTTTGAATGTCAACTGATGTTGTCATTCATTTTTATTAAGGCTTTACTTGATAAAGCGTTTATCCACATTCGGGTTGGTAAGTAGGCGAAAACTGCAGTGTTGCAAAAGAACTTGAAATCGTTTGTTTGCCAAGAATTCCTTTAGCGTTCATTGCCTGCTGTTTCAACATACTGTAATGCAAAATTATTAATTGATTCACTTTTAATTCAGATGCATGTGCAAAACGACATTAAATGTTGAATGCAGTTTAAATGTTATAATTAAACGAAAATTGGCGCTGTTCGCTTGGATCCAACGACCAACCATAAAAAGAATTTATGTCATTTGGACTAGAACCAAGAGCAATCACAGCTTTTATATTTACGTTCGTTATATTGAAATAAACAATGGCGTTTGATTTACAGGAGTAATTATGTGTAACTACATACATTGGAGGTATGAAGGTCAACCATGCATTGAAAGCTGACAGAAAAATATGATCAGTCTACACGTGTTTACCCGAACCTGCCTGCCGAACGAAAAACCTTTATTAGTTACAAGTAATGAGGGGATTTTGTTACTAGCCTTTTCCCAAATATGTTGGGGTAGGCTTCCAGTCAAAATCAAAATATTTTATTTCACATAAACCTACATGGGCACTTATTAAACATCAGGAGCTAGGTGCACGGTTCCAATTGGTTGTTTCCTATGGAGAGGAGCCGCCAAAACAGTCCACGGTTACTCTTGGACACTGTAGACCTGTCAACAAGTACCAGGTACTTACTATTACATTATATTTATTAACAAATTCACAATAAATTAATAATTACACACAAAAACATAAGGACAAGAACAACACGTCAGCCTAGTCAAATAACCCGCCCCTAACTGTACCCGGCGCAAAAGTGCCCAAAACGCTTGCTGCATTGCCACGTTGGATGGCAATGGCTAACCTTTGCACCAAGAACGAGCCGGAGCGGGAGTCACCCGTTTTGTCACGGAGCTTGTGCCCTATCTCACTAATGAGGTTCCTGGCCTCAGCGCCCCAAGCACCCATGGTCTCCACGGCAATGGGCACAAAATGGTAACGTTCCACCAACGGTGCGTACTTACTTAATAAAATGGAAAATGGTTTACAAATCTACAGTCTACAAGGCGCTCTCACATTCACAAAATATAAAAGAATCTATCTAAAACATGAATAATTAATAAAATATAAAAACCTATTTAAACCAAATGACATGATTGTCATTACAACCACTAATACAATCACCGGCGGGGTAATTGCGCAACACACTAACAGTAGGAATGGCTTTCAGTTTGGTTGTTCAACAACATTCATTGCGTTATTTACGTTGTTGAACAGACACATTATTCGCAGTTATGAAGCAATGGTTTAGCAATATCCTTCAAAATGATTCAGATTGTGATTGATAGTGCTTTACGCAATTAGGGTGCTGATTTGTCTTATCGGATGCAGCTAAATATCAGTATTTTACATGGGGCGACTACCTACTTCTATCTGTCTGGCCTCCACCACAATCCAGTTAGATACTGGGTAACCAAGGTAACACGATATCCATTGGTAAGACTGGTTATCAGACTTTCGGGCTTCTGACCAAGTTGATATCATCGGGTGGACGTGCTTTCCGAGGCATAGAGAGGTCTCGGTATGGATGGTCACCCATCTGATATCGGCAAGCGTAGCTTCATCTTCTGAAAAAATACATAGATGATCACGTCACATAGACAGTTTAAGAAGTCTTGTTATAGGTACCCTCCTTTCTTTACTAAAACTAAAAAGGGTTTCATTTCCAGTGCTACTGTTATTAAGGTTGACAATTACACCCACTTAATAAATGACGCGCGGTACAGCGACACCTGCATTTTACCACGCCATTTAGCACTTCTCAAAATGCTATGATGTCATAAATATTGAACGATAGACTCTAATCCATGGGGTAATAAGACTGATTGACAGAACAAGGTCCCACTTATTATATAAACTACAGTTTTGTTGAGCTCTGTAATTTCCACTTATTTATTACCTATTCGTAGACCGGACTATCGTTGTACTCTTACTTCATTGTGCTTGAGCATTATTGTTTTATAATATTTTTAGCTTCTGCCCGCGACTTAGTCCGCGTGAAATTTCTTATTTCCTCGATCCACGCCGTCGCATCGCATCGCCTGGGCAACGCTATTACTTCGTTTTCGCTTAACTTATTTCTGACTCTTTTTCTTGTAGCTCTATCCTAAGGACCCTAGCGTGATGTTTAATAGCTTATATAGCTTTCTTCAAGAATTGGGCTATCAAATCAATAATATTTGTTCAAATCCGACTGGAAGTCTCAGAGATTAACGCGTTCAAACAAATAAATTCTTCAGGTTTATTATTAGTAGATTCCTAGACCGTACGTACGGTCTAGGAATCGTTACGGTCTACTATACGTTATGCTCTTACTTCATTGCACATCGCCATTAGTCATTATTTTATAATATTATTACTATGAAAGAAGTAACAAAGTGTTAATATTATGTAGGCACGTGTATTGTGGAAACATATCTGATTTTTTATGCTCCATGGAGTTACTAAAATAATTTCCTATTGTTGTTTTTTTAACGTAGTGTGAATTCTGAACTTAGATTAGTGTGTACTTATGTTTAAGTGATTTTAGGTTAATCCCAATAAAAAAATTGATTGAAAGCCGAGACAATGCTCCACAGCTTCGCACTGTTTGGTAACAATGAAGGTAAAACAATTGTTATACAAATGTCCTTTATGGCATTTGTTTCAATAACAACAGAATACCTACAGGTGTGCAGCACCTATGTATGTCTCATAATTCATACCATAAGTGTCACTACGTGTGTTAAGTACAACAATCAATGGAAAGAAAATAAGAACCTTATGACAAATAAGTTCTTACGTTATATTTGTACATGCACCTCTTTAAGGTATCCGGATAGATAAACCATTTATAGGAAAAGTTATGATGCATTTGCGCTATCAGCACAACATGAATCATATAAACACGCAAGAATGTTTACGAAATCTAGTTCACATTGTCACACACAAGTTTCTTTGTACTTAAACATGTTGTTGACAACCCTGCGCAAGCGCATTGCGCGTCCCCCGTCACCAAAACATAAGAATTATGTCTTCATCTGTATGCAAACCAGGTGTTCTGTAAGTGGTGCAGACGTAGAGGTCATTGCCGGCTGAACTTGACTAACGGACCTCCGCGACAGATTACTCAATAGTTCCTACCTTCTACGGAAACAATTATACATAGGTATCATATCATGGTTTACGACAAGACATTAATCGCTGGAAGTGTTAGATACCTACAATTAGACCTAGATCTATGGTAATAAAATTCTATTAAGCACTTTGTCTCGTTTACATTGATAGTTCATAGTTGTTCTTGTAATGGTTCTTCAGTTACTTAAAAGGAGGTCCTTAAGTAAGATTTACGTTTCCAGAAACATTCTTGTCGCTTTCGAGAGTCACGATTGCTCAAACACCACTTTTATGGACAGTCGTCTTCACGAGCGGAGATAATTGTAGAGCTATCTTAAAATGTTGTCAAGTCGTGCACCACGACACCTACTTTTACTTTTATTTTTGGTATTTTAGCGTAAATTGTTAATCTATACTTTCTTGAACCTATATGATGAACTAATAGACAATGAAGTCCCTACTTCTCTCTAAGCGTGGATACAGGGGAGGAGGCAACGGGTGCAGTTGCCCTTTGGCCAAACTGAGTCTAAAACATGAAATTCGTCTTATACATAGTTTTATAACCTGTATTTTACTTTACATATACAGTATATTACTAAGATATAGGTGTCGTCATTCCTCGAAAAAGGGGGCACATTGTTCAGTTTAAGGAAAATAAGTGGCGAACTTTTTTTTTTAACGATATTTCAGTCTGATGAATTATGGGCCCCCCGTTGAGCGAAAACCTAGATCCGCGCCTGCTTCTCTCTAGATATATATTATAATTTAAATAATCAAAAACTAACTGAATTACTTTCGTATGCATTTCATTTGTTCGTTTAAACAATATAATTTGAATTATGAAACAATGATGACCTTCTGGTTGGGGTGAGGCAAGATCTTGACGTCACAGTTCCTTAATATGTCGTATTTTATAACAAGTAGGTATTAATCACCCCTTTTCATTTATTTACCTACTAGCTGCACCCCGCGGTTTCACCCGCATAGGTTTCGATCCCATGGGAATATCGGGATAAAAAGTATCCTGGTAATAAACCATCTGTCTGTCTGCCAAATTTCATACTAATCCGTTTAGTAGTTTTTGCGTGAAAAAGTAACAAACATCCATCCATCCATCCATCTATCCATCCATCCATCCATACAAACTTTCACGTTTATAATATTAGTAGTTAATTGGTAGTGTCGTGTTGTTTTGTAATTAACTAATTCGTCCCTCGTTTTGACAAATCGCCATCTTCGCTGATCCGTAACAGCGCTTTCCGAAATAAATAATGGTATGAAATTGATCCATCCACTATGGACAATTATGTAGAGCCAATACCTGCCTCCAGACCCACCTTTGAAGGTGTTTTGTCATTCACAAACTGAGGGAGATCAATGATAAAATATGCCTTGACCTACATGCCCTCGGAGCGAGACCTTGTAGTTGCCGAAAGAAGCGCTTTCGCAAATCTTGAGAAGATACAAGAGCCAATGGACAGTGGACTGCCTTTGAGGATGCCAAAGAGGGACAAAGTGGACGAGTCAGCTGAAGGCGAACTGCCAGTACGTAGTCTAGATCATATGATAATCACACCAGGTTGCAGAATTTGTGGGATCCCAAGAATGTAGATACAGGGAACGCCAACAATCATACCGGACACCGACGACCGGCGCCGGCGCAGTCTTCAGCGCCAAGTTTCATTTCTATTCGCATTTAAAACCAATTAGACGAATCACTGAACGTATCGTTTCAAGATGAAAGAGATGCATGTCTACTGTGCATTTCCTGTCTACAGTCACGGTCGTAAATCAAAACGAAATGAACTCGTAAGTAATGCCAATACGCGTCTCGTGACAATAGCTCAACACAAAGCAAGCCACATAATAACTACGCTATTTAATTCATGAGTTCATGACGGTATTTGCCGTGCCGTGTACGAAAGATTGATTGTTTTACTACTGCACTGACGTAGTCAGACGAGTTAGAAGCCTATTTCACATAACATTTGCGGTTCAACAAAATTATCCATGAAATAATGCAAATAAAACTGTGACTCGATAACCGGCCCCCTAATCATGACCATTTTATATGATTAGGGAATTACAGTTGAAATATCAAACTAAATTACACACAACGCTACAAATGGATCGGTAAATAAAGTAAATTGAGGTTTTCTTTTGTACTGATTTGTTTAAAGTCTGAATGGCATTTACCATTGCAATCTGTATCTACCTATATATAAAAAATATTAGAGAGAATGAAAGCTTCCAATTACAGAATTGGAAGCTTTCATTCTCTCTAATATTTTTTAAGTTCTTTTCGATTGCTTAGCAAGTTGCTGCTGGCAAAATTTCAGCAGTTGCAGCTGGCTATTTGTTGATTTAAATCGATGTTCTTAGCGATAGCTATAGAGGACCACCAGTTGTAAAGGAATATTACTAGGTGATGTGATGCCTCGCCTTATCAAGAGGTTAATGATTGCTTGTATCAGTCGATAACTTTGAGTAATAAGCAATATAACGAGAACGACTATATAGTAATACGAAGGAGCATTATTCTAAGGATATAAACAACTTATTCAAAGCTTCATTATCGCTATATTAATCCATCAGTAACATTATTATCACCTCAACACTAGAACTGTCACATTGTTGTTTTAACATTATAAATACCGATGTTCCTACACCCTTTTATTATAAGTTCTATATTTGTCAGACGTCTGAGAGTTAGGTCACCAACCCTGTAATTCAAAGAACGTTGATATTGGTACTACTCTTTGATAATGAAGGCGAACATTGAACAGTCGCCAACGCCAAGGCGAGCTAATAACCATGTAACTACAATAGTGCCGCGTAACAGTAATACACAATAGAACAAAACCTATTTTCTTTGGCATGGTATAGGTACGTATACCCAAACTGATTTCTGGGACCTTCGCTGCTTCTATGCCAATTAACGAATTAAAACAATGCGAAACCGTATGAAGCGTTTCACATCGCGTCATACCATAAGACAATCGGCTTTTATGTCCATTGAGAACAACGTTCATCCTTTACGTCGGACACGCCGTAAATAATAAACAATATTGTCATTGTATGTATATTTGGACTTTCAAAAGTAACAGCCTGGTTAGTGAAAGCGTGGCTTCACATAGACATGCCCACAATTGACCTTGTTCCTCTAATCCATGCAGTGCAACAGGATTTCCACCCACCGCCTCAAAGTGTAATATAATTGTCTAGCACATGCCCATGAGCATTGGCACTTGTAAAAGGTCGCTAAAGCTATTATTGTCTTGAGTAATTTATTTTTATCAATGAGTTTGACACGCGTCACTAGTTGTTACGGTATAATTATGTTTACATAGATCAATTTGTAATTTAGTGAACCTTAATGTTAAATAACCGTGAATTTTATTTACTTATCACTTTTTAAAATTCAAACTGGCCAATGCAATGTCAGGATTCACATGACTGTTATCTGGCTGCTTTGTCTTTTGGAACGCGGTAAAAGAAAAATATAATATACAATTTTCCTAGTGTAATAATTTTCGGCCTCCAGTTACATCTCTGGGTCGCCGAAAAAGTGGTGGAATAAAAAAAAAGATTGATCGAAACCTTGAGCCGCTGGCACAAGGTGAATAAGAACTTAAGAAGACATCGTACTCTTCAAGGCGATATCTTTGTAACTATAGCAACTTGTTCATCTACATCCTTATCACTTTAACCATTTTATAGTTCTACAAACCCTTTCCTTCCTGAACTGATCCCGTTTTGATTGAGAGCCATATTTGGACTAAAGCTATGATAAATTCTACTTCATTACTGATGCTATCGAAGTCGTAGACTCCTAAATTGTTGGTATCCGACTTCCGACATACCGACATTTATGGAAGCGTAGGTAATTGTCAACGTTGAAAGCCTTACTGAAGATGGTATAGCAGCATCGCTGACGAGAATCCCTATCTACAACTAATAAAATGTGGAATGTAGAAGATTTAATGAGCAGATACCGGTTCTTACCAAACGAAACATGCAAGTCACCATAAGTCTAAGTTTAAGATTATAATAGAATATTGATCTCTATAGTGTAAGTAAATAGGGCGTTTTGTCAAGTAAGCAAAAGGTACGCCGTTAGGTATTTAAATCGAATCTGGAGAGGTGCAGTTTGAAGTGCACTTTCATGGTTTCGAAGTGCCTATCTATATTTTCGTACGTCAACGGTTTGTTAGACAGCTATTGCTGTCTAACAAACGTACGAAAATATGATGATGATATTTGTCGTCATGATATTTTTCGTCTTATTAGACGAAAAATATCCTAAATAAAACAGATCAAAATATACAGAATATAATACAGAAACTCAACCGTTGGTTTCCCTTGGAAAACATCAGTTGCAGCCATGTAGCTATTAGGTAGGTGGGAAATTAAGTTCCTGCAGAAATGCTATTGGAAAATGGAAGATGATTATCGCGGAAGTGCAAAGATGGATATACAGCCCGTCCCTAACTCCTAGATCACACTTTAAATTCATGAATGCTGATGTTCTTGACTTTCCTATATGCATTGCACTTAATTGCCTTCGGAAGTGGTTTTCCGTCATGTTATAATGGACGCGACCGTAATCAAAGCAAGAGCCCTCGTGTATATCAACCGGTTGTCTGTGTGTGACTGTGTGTTGTATTCAGGAAACCCATGGACCATTTGATAATAAGTATAATGACAATGTTCCGTTGTTAAAGGTATACAAAGGCAAAACACGCTTGAACTGGCTTCGACCGTTAAATACCTACTATTTCTATTAGTGTAGGTACCAACCTACACAAGTTACATGGATGAAATAAAAGGCCAATGGATGGGCTACTTTCCTCACTTTTCAATTCCAATATGTATACGTTGATAATTTAGCTTACACGGAAATGAGTTAAAAAAAGGTTTAATGTGAAAACAGCGGGGTAATTGCGTAACACACTAACAGTAGCAATGGCTTTCATTTTGACAGTTTCGCAACATTCATTGCGTTATTTACGTTGTTGAGCAGACACATTTTTCGAACATCGAAGCAATGGATTAGCAATATCCTTCAAAAAGATTCAGATTGTGATTGATAGCGTGTTACGCAATTAGGGTGCTGTTAAAAAGTGTGACAATTTGTTACAGAAACAAATTGTCACTGTTTTTTTTAACTCATCATTTCCGTCCCTTTTTTCACGCGTACGGGCTATGTATTTCAACGTTGTAACATGCGTATTAGTAGGTATGGCATGGTAGTTTATCTCCATTTGTATTCATGAAGGAAAGATAACTTATATTTACATATACACACACCCATAAACCTTTCAAGCGTCTGAAATTGAAGTCTAAGGTTCTTTTGAAAACTTGTTTTTTTGAAAGGTTCTTTTGAAACATTACGTGTCTACTTTAATTTGTAACTGCTAACAATCTCATATTTTATTCTTTTGTTTTATTACAGAGCTCACGCATGGCGAGGAGTTTGGCTACGATGGAAGTATCGGTAAGAATCAATTCTATATGTACAGACGCCAGCACATCAAGCTACTACAATATGTCAAATTTCTTTAATAGATTTTCAACTTTATCGCTAAACCATTAGGTTCAAGGTTGATTGGGAAAATTTGACAGTTTCGGGTAGCGTGATGTGCTGTCGTCTGTACTTATATCGAGGCTATACGCAAAAACTTAGGTGGAATTTAAACGTTCACTATTTGCTCTATTAAATAGCGATTGGAGTATCGCTGTCATAGATCGATTTTTTTTGAATGACCAATCGTCTTGTATGTCGATTACTTACGATATATTAGATAAGTACCTACCTAGTTACGTAATAATTACTGCTACGGCGTATCACTATAGTAAATGGAAGAAAGAACGAAAATAAATAAATATATTTTATTTGGGACACGCACAGGAAATATAAACAGTAAAAAGGAGCATTTAATTTTAGAACCAAAATTAAAATTAAAAACAACCAAAAAAATAAACAAGAAAAAAATACCTGTGTGAGGCCCAAATGGCTCCTATCTCTGCAAAATCTAGTCTTTACTGTGATCTATGAGTTTAGAGAGGTAGAGAGGAAACATTTGAAAGATTTATTTGAGTTTCTTCCGTTAAAATTGTAGAACCTAGACACCGTAGGACACCTGTGTACGCTGCGGACCACCTGCTACTATTAATTACCAGAAATCAATTTCCTTGCCCGATTTCCGTTATGTAAGCAGCAACCGATAAATATGAAAGCATTTAGAGATACATTACTATTATGCTCAAGAGTTTTTGCCTATATCACGAATGTGTTGGTACGCTCAGCTGCCCTACCCCATTTTGAGCAAACCCAAACCCGGGTGGTGGCTATATTTTAGAAAACTGTATTAGTCATTTCAGGGACACGACCTTCAGTAATGAAGTACGCAACCTAGAAGAGAAGATAAGAGTCATGAACTCATGAATAGTCATGATATTATTAAAATGCTAACAGAACAGATCCGGGATTAGGTTGGTTAGGTAGATTTGTGTTTACCTTTATCGATAATGCTTTGAATTTCTCTTGCAGTGGAGTCACACCAAAAAGTAGGCACCAAGGTGGTACGAGCCCTTGGCCTAACTTGCTTGTTGCGCTTAGAAGAAAATCAGCATGAACACAATACCTAATGCTATTATGTAACCGGGTACACATTGTTTCACCAAAAACAATGTAATTGCTTACTTCCACTATGGTTTTTATGGCGTGCTCGAATTAACGGCACCTAATATTGCTGAATTATTCGTGAATAGAATGCAATTGACAAGGTTATATTTAATTAATGCTTGGTAATTATATGTGCTAGTGTTTATAGATTAGATTACAGATTTAACAATACCGCGTAGTTAACAGTTTTTATAGATTTAGTTAAGTTCTATAAATAAAAATGCCATTGCATGGTTGCGTGTGCTTTTTAATCGGATATCTGATTGTTTGAAAGTTATCGCACTGCCGCAATGATGAAGGCTATACGTAAGTTATTTGCGTGCCAAAAAACGTTAAAGAACGGAACACTTTTTGCTGGTACATGGACTCTATAGGTACAATGTTAAGTGCCGGATAGAAGCAACAAAATAGACCTAGAATACATAAATCCCACAGCTTAAAACAATTGTTTCCTTTGTAGGTCCTGAATACTGGGGCGAGAGGTACCGGGAGTGCGCAGGCAAGCATCAGAGCCCGATCAACATCAACGTGCTTCGGGTGAAGCAGGTCACATTACCCGACCTTGTACTCGTGGGCTTCGACGACTCCATTGATGACGTACACGTCACCAACAATGGACACACAGGTAAGGTTTCACACATGAAGGTGTTAAGACATAGGTACACTTACGCACAACGAAATTCGCTATTGTGCTGCCGTATAAATATGGTTCCCAGAAGTAAATAAGCAAACACAGTGGATGCTGTACAAGACTGAAGGTTGCACTTTTAACGTAAGCACCTAACACAAACACATAGCAGCTTATGTAGTTGGAGGACTTAATGGATCAAGTGCATGAGCTACTTCTTCATATTAAAACCTAATTGCCACCGCGGCACATCCAAAGTGGAAGCTTTGTGATATCATGAATTTGAATTACCCTGATTAGACTCCGGACCCAAGTTGACCGAAGCAAGGAAAACCTGCTCAGGTGGAGATTCATAGACGACTCTGACTTGGAGTGTAAATGTGGTGCTGTTCCACAAACGATGGGACACTTAATATCGTGTCCTGCGTGTCCTGTCAGCTGCACGTTACAAGAACTGATGGACGTTGGTGATGGCACCAAACAAGTAGCCGAATTCTGGGCCGACACGCTAAGAAGAAGCCTGTTATGATAATGTTGGCTCCTGTTTTCGTATTTATTGTGCCTCTTACATATGGTTGCATGCCGCTGGACCCACTTTTAAATGACTTGATGCATGACTGACATCCTATGGGCGATGGAGTCATGCTTTTTGTTGTATAACTGATGAATTGAAGTGTATTGTGATGTAAATATTTGATACCACACGTTTATTGGTAATCCTCTCACAATTTATTGCTAATTTTGCTCAAGGATTAAGATGTGGCACCAAGGTAATTTCATTCTGTCAGTCACGGGTCTGGCGTAATTTTTGCTCTAAGCAGATGGATTCGGCTATTCCAACTTTACCCCATAAACTAGACATTTTATTTCACAACAATAAGGTTTCGATAGAGCAGAGCGCTCTGCCAACTGTTGCAGGTATAGGACGATTTCTCTCAGTAGATTTCTATTGCATTTTTTTATGACTTTTTTATTTGGTCTTAAAATTTGCGTGTAAATAGTATCATTGATAATAGATAAGCGAAGTTCACGCCTATCACGGTTCAAGTATAAATGCGGTCAAGGTTCAATACAACTTTACGAAACTTCTTATAGAGCAAACAAACGTCTTTATCTACTGGGTAGGTAGGTATAGTACTCGTATACACAGTAGTAAAAAGCTGCAACGAAGTTAAGGAGACGACATAAGGAACATCATGTCTGTATGGTGAAGGGGTCGGCCATGCAGAGTTCGCACGCCCTTTTTGGGAATATGAGCCTAATTGCCATCAACCGAGAACAAATCTAGACACGGATAAATATATTGGAAAACCCAATAGCATTATATAACCCGATCTGGGAATAAAACCGACTACACATTCACCAATTGCGCTTGCGGGATGTTTAGAATATTTGTTATTGTAAATATCTCTATTGCAGTAGTGTATTGGTGTTTATGAAGCTATAAAATTAACGAACCCTAAATAAAATATGTTTTTTTCCTCAGTTTTGATAGAGGTGAAGAACGAGCCCCATCCACGGGTGAGAGGAGGCCCCCTCGACGGTGACTACATATTCAGTCAAATGCACTTCCACTGGGGAGACAACGACACCTTCGGCTCCGAAGATAAGATTAACCATAGAAGGTGAGATCATTATTTACGAATAACATTTACAGATAATCTGCTCATAAAAAACCAGTCCTTTACAAACAAGGATTGATTGTATTTTATACAAAATATTGAGGAAAAAATATGATTTTAATACGTCGTGCAAACAAATGAAAGCTGGTACATTTAATGCATCGTGATTTTGTCATTTTAACGACTTGCCATTTTCGGGATCATTTCAAGGTAAGTGTAAAATTATGTGTTAGTCGTGTTATTAACTTTTATTCTTGCATCTTTCCAGTTTCCCGATGGAACTGCACATGGTGTTCTTCAAAGAGGAGTACGGGTCAGCAACAGAGGCTGTCAAACATTCAGACGGCCTAACAGTGCTCGCGTTCTTTTATGAGGTTCGTTGTACACAAGATACGTCCCTATTTTGTACTTTTTTTTATTTTTAGCTTGATCGGGAGACCAGCGCCCTAATTGCGTAACATAGGTACTATCAATCTCAATCTGAACTATTTTGAAGGATATTGCTAATCCATTGCTTCATATGTTCTAAAAATGTGTCTGCTCAAAAACGTAATTAACGCAATGAATGTTGTTGAACTGTCAAAATGAAACCCATTGCTATAGGTAGTGTGTTACGCAATTACCCCGCAGGGTAGGTACATAGGTACCTTGCATGGATTCCATTTCAACAATTTGCCGTTCTTATCTGCAAGAATTCAATACTATTCATTCAGCTCTGTGCATCATGACAATAGGTCTAGGTCCGGTGAGTTTACTAATAGAAGCGAGTTATCGCAGCATGCACGTGCAAAATAATAGCATTGGTCGATAGTAGTACGTTGGCTGCCAAATGTGGTGATATGATAACGGCTAGATGAGTGTAATGTATTACATGTCTAATTCATCACGTTTGGCAATCTGCCGCCTCGGCTCTTCTGCATTCAGCATAGCAAATCCAAATAAGAAGCTTACCTACGTTCATAAATTCATTGTTTCAGCTGATTAGGAACGACTACTAAATATATACTTAGCACCCGTTCTTTTTGCACTTTTTGTAGACCTACTTTAGATCGCAGTGCGTTCAACCGTAGTTTTAGAATACAACATACCTACCTATCTAATCACTTTGGGGCGCTAGCCGTGACTTCCGAATCCGAAGTCACGGTCAATGTTCGAAAGTGAATGAGAGTTACGGTACGGTAATTTTGTTACGAGCCCTAAATCCTACTGATTTGGAGCATCTGTATTTTTTTGGTGTATATTGACAAATGGTGCTTTTGTAACGCATGTTTTTATGGTAGAATAGGTAGGGCAGAGGTGTAGGTAGATACTAGGTTCACGTAGTTTTCGGATGGTCTTTGAGATTAGGACAAGCGAGAGCGTAGATTTTTGTAACTTGCAACTTGATGAGACAATACGAACCTTGGACGGCAGATTACCGCCACCAAGCATCACAATTGAAAATTCGTTTCACCTTGGTGGGAAAACAGCGCTTAAAATACACGATTATTTACCTACGAAATCCTTCTGAAATCTTTTTTCGATAGTTACTACGCGAAATACCTACTCACTCAATGATTAATCAGAAACTCTCAAGAACCATAGCTTTTTTTATTGCTTCTGTAAATCCTCATGAATACCCTCCGTCTGAGGAAAAAGGAGGTTATGTCGGTATCCTATCGACTAAAACCTTCAACTCTACTACCATGTGTCAGGGGCCCGGGAGATACTTGTACATTCGCTGCACTGCCGACTGGTAGAAGCCCGCCATGCTCAGCAGGCCCATCACCAACTGCCGTCGATAAGGGTGCGCTTGGAATACTGCGTGGCACCTCTGGGCCTGACCGTTCGAGCGACTATACAGACCCAATTTCGCCGCCAATCTTGACATTTGGGCATCAGCTAAAAAAATATATTAGGAAAACCTACCCCTACATGGGATGATACATAAGTAGGTAGGTACGCATTGAAACTAATTGGAAGGTTAAATCATTTCAGTTGGATCGTCACCAGCACCCTGCCTACGACGACATAACATCAGCGCTGGTGAACGTCACAGAACCCCACACCAGCGTAGTCATGAGCCACCCTTTCTCATTCCTCAACATCTTGCCGTACGACCTCAAGAGATACTTCACGTACAAAGGATCGTTGACCACGCCACCTTGCTCCGAAGTCGTCATCTGGCTTGACTTTGAGCAACCGATCAGGCTAACACATGAACAGGTGAGAAAGTATTGAATATTGTTGGTGACTGATCTTTACAAGACGTCAGTTTAAACCTTAGAATATCCTATTGACTCGCTAGGCTGGTTGACATTAACTTATGACGGTTTTTGCCACCATTGTTGCAGATAAAGACGTATATTGTATACAAGTACAATATACGTCTTTTATGTTGTATTAGCACACCACTAAACTGTTAAATAGGTGCAACATGACAACCATTATTTGACTGGTAATGCAATTGCAGATATTACTCCCCCGTGGGCTGTCGTATGGCGCAAACAGTAAACTGTAAAGTAATTTACATTAGAAAGGACCTAATAACTCTACAACTGCACACTTTGCTAATGAGCAATTCAGTGGGCACATATGGGAATACTGAGGCGTAAATATTGTGTCGTTATATAACTTTGTACATATTCAAACAGACAGATGTGCAGGCTGCACGTGACACACGGTAATTACAAACGTTTTATGTTCACAGATAGAGGCATTCAGAGAGATAAGATCTTCGCATGGAAAGATCACTCACAACTTCAGGCCGATACAGCCTATCGGTGACCGAGTAGTGTTCTACAATATTGACAGCAACTACTACGTGTACAATGAGATCGAAGATCATGAAGAAACGACAACTCTGAGACCATCGAGGAGGAAAAAGGGTCGCAACAATGCTCATAGTATAGTTCCTACGGTTTTATATACAATCAGCTTTACTTTAATGGCGTTGTTCAGCTTGTGATAATCTTTAAAGACCCTTGTTTACTCAGCTACATACAGTTCATATTTTGTTATTTACATTTGTATATGTAATAGAGTGGTAGGATTTTGTTACTAAACAATGTTACTAATTTAATAATTGTTGCATGTTAGTATCTGATGCAAGAGGATGAACTGTGCTTTAAGAAAAAAATATTTATAATATTTAATAATAAACTAAGTAGATACTCTGCTTAATTTATATAAAATGTAAGCACATGCTTACATATTTTCTTATTAGAACTGGAAATTTGTATTTGTGATTAGATGAGTGGGTAGCTACTTTTTGCTCTCATCTTTATGCTTCCCAGATGTGTAAACATTTCGAGCACCCTGTGTTTAATAGCGAGTTGAAAATGGAGTGAAATATGTTAGTGACCAGTCATCATTAACACTAAATATGCTTTTAAGCACACATTGGGTTGATAAATTGTGAAAAATCTGAAACTGTTGACTACCGAGTCAATTGTTACTAACCAAAATACAGGACACACCTTATTTACCCTTAGTTTAAGTCTAACTATACACCATTAGAGAAATTTTATTATAAATTTTGATGACTGAGATAGTTAATTTTGTTTCTAAAAAGGAATATACAATTGTACACTATTTATTGTATTCTGTGATATTAAACTAATTGCTAGTGTGAAATTAAAGTTCTGTGCAATAAATTTCACTAATAAAATTCATCAACTTGTTTTTCTTTATGCCCAAAATGTTTATCTCAACCTGCAGGGTAATTACGTTACACGCTAGCAGTAAGAATGGCTTTAATTTTGACAGTTCAACAACATTAATTGCGTTATTTACGTTGTAGTTCAAACAAATTTTTAAAACCTATGAAGCAATAGATTGTCAATATCCTTCAAAACTCTTGGATTGTGATTGAAAGTGTGTTACCCAATTAGGGTGCTGATCCAAGTGAACTCAACCACTTTATAGAACATTTTGTAGAATTAAAAAGAAATATTGTCCCTTATTGGTTTTACTTACACATAACTTACAATAGATATTATTCATACTTCATCAAATGTATTAGAAAATTGTTCAGTCCTCTTCAGTAGCTCTATTATCGGTCATTGTGACCATGGCTCCCAAATTATCTTCACTGCCTTGTTTTAGTCTCTCCCATATCAATTCTGCTATTGCCTTCTGTGTTCTTCTCTCTAGTTTCTCTAACTTCTTTGCTACATCTCTCTTGAGATCCCAATCCGGTTTTCGTGGTGCTAAACTTGAAATGTCCAGGTCTTGTAGAACTATCTGTAATTGCAGAAATAAATAGTATTAGTTGTTTAATTACGTATGGTTCTCAAACATGGTCTTTGACAATTCAGCAGAGGTCCACGCTCGAGGTTTGCCAGAGATCTATTAAACAGAGTATTCTAGGTATTAAACTTGTGGCCCGGGTTAAGAATACAACAATCCGTTCCATCACTAAAATAGTTGATGTCACTCGGAAAGCTGCCACGCTTAAATGGAATTCAGCTGGACACATCTGCCACATGTCAGACGATCAATGGGCCAAACATACGACCCAGTGGGTCCCGCTTAATGGCAAACGACATCGCGGCAAACCACGACGCAGATTGCGGGATGAGCTGGACTGCTTTCATAAAGATTGGTCCTTGGCAGCTCTGGACAGAGAGAGGTGGAACGAGAGTAGGGAGGCCTTTGCCCAGCAGTGGGACATTAACGGCTAATAAAAAAAAAGGTGTTTAGTTATGATTTCTATAGAACATGTCTCACAGACAACAAAAATAAATAAGGTCTGACGAAGTACTATCACCATAACAATTCCTGCCACCAAGCAGTATTACTATGAACTAAATGAAATGTTTCTTTATGAAAGTAAATATTTTAAGACACTTTTACACATCAGTATTATAAATACTAGATGGCGCCGGCATTTCTTCTAAGGCATCAGCCTGAGAAGAAATGCCAAACAAACATGGTCATGGTCTCTTTTAAAGTCCAAACATGATATTATTAGGATTTTATGTCAGTCTAACAATGCAGGGACATGTCTGGAAGGGCCTTTTGAAGAAACAGCCATTGCAGCTTTGACTTGACCTGTCCCAACAGACGGTGTGCATGCCTCAGTCATATTTTTTAAGATGCTCAACAACCTGCCTCACAATGCTACTAGATCTGCAGAACAGTACTATGTTCTGATTTGAGTAGTATGGGTGCCAGTGTAACTGTATGACATGAGACTTTACAGTTTTGATTCTGGGATGGTACAAATCTCTGACACATTTAATTCGGCAAGTGCTTGTATTGGCACAAGCCAATGTTATTGTATGTTATTGGATAGCACAATTGCTATGTAATAACATAGAAAAATTACTATAAAGTTCATTTTCGAGAAGGCAACACTCAAGTAAAATGGAAAGCCATGGGAGAGATCTTTACTCAGCAGTGGGACCATTCAGATTAAGTAAAAAAATAAAAGTTCACCTTCTTCATATATTGTTATTATATTACACCTGTTTTACATGAAGGTAAAAATGGCGTGAGGAGGTTTTAGGACCTACTAGACTTTTACCTTTTCTTTTCCTGCTTCCAGTAAATCCTTAACCTCAGCCTCTACGGCAGCAGGTTCTGCATCCTCTAATTTGGCCTCTTGCAGTGATTCATCCTGCGGCTTATAACTTCTGAATTTCGGTCTGTAATTTAACAAAATAAGCCAATTTAGAAAAACAAAAATACAAGCAATAAGAAGTTACTTATTATAGTTTTAAAATAGTATAAACTTTTTTCATTAGTATAACTTTCGTGTTTGAAGAATAGTTAATTATAATTATGTTTGGAGAACCCTTAAATTCTAACGATACAAGGGTGACCACAATTCGAAACAAGTCTTGTTTGTTTGTGTTCTTGTTTATCACAAACAAAACATAACCTCAATATTTTCTCAACTGAACGATACTCACTTGGGAAGTGGTACAAACTCACTGGGCGTATCATTTGAGGAACTTTCATTAGTAGGATTTTTGCGCTTAAGGTTTTTAAGTCTTTCTTTCCTCTTGAGAGCTTGTTCTTCTAAACTGCCAACACCTTCCGCCGTATCCATGATAACCATAACGTTACCGAGACTTTGTATTAATTGATACGTAGTAGGCAAAACTGGTAATATTATAATACCAGCATTGCCTTTCTAAATTCAATTAGAATAATCTCAAGTGATTTTGTGATTACTGATGTTTACGAAAATTTCTCAAAATTCTCAAGTTTACGTTTGACACATTGATTAGATAGCGATGACAGCAAACAGCAACAGCAAGGGAAAATAACATTGATGTTTTGCTCATTGACAGATAAAAAAATGTTGCCAACACTTCATAATAAGGCTGATATGCATTGCTCCGTTATCAGTTCAATCTGGTCAATCTGATTGACACAAATCAAAATTTATGAAATGCTCGGAAGTTTTTACTAGCCCGACATAAATCTAACCCGAACTATTACCGTCACAGATTGCATTAACACCAGATTGGTCGTCTTTTTTTTTTTTTTTTCCGGATGGTAAATCATCTAATGACCCCCTCCCGAGATTGGTCGTCTCAGGTCCCCCTAATCAAACTCAAACTGAGCATAATAATAATAATAATAATTGTTTATTGGGTCTCAAACAGTTACATTTGCAGGTGTGATTGAGACAGCCCCGGAAAGTAGGTAATTAATAATACTTGTGTTGGGGAGCATAATAATGGTAGTTCAGAGAGGGGGCTTACTATGAGCCTTTAGAAAAACATTCAATTTCCAGTCATTTCAAAAGCCGGCCTGCTTCTGAATTGCATTGAGTAATAAAGGTGAACGACTATTGAACGAAGTTGAACGGTAATGCATGCTATGCTGGTGCATGCTATGTTGTGCATGCTATGCTATGCTATGCAAGCTATGCTATGCTGTGCATGCTATGCTATGCTGTGCATGCTATGCATGCTGTGCTATGCATTTCATCGTGTTTAGATATCGATACCGATCACCTCTGTAGTTTCGCTAGCTAATTTAATGTTACCCTATATACACAGTCTGGCCATAAATACTCTTACAATCAAAAATAAGAAAGATATTACATTTGAATTTGGAATCTGTCATTTTTATACGATTGTTCATTGAGTTTTCTAATTTTGGCGCCAATACATTGTACAACATTTTGCGATATTAAAATGGATTGGGGTGATAAAGAGAACCGAATCGCTGTGATTCCATTACCCAAAGTTGGTATGGAGCCAAATGCAATTTTTAAAACTCTCCATACACTTGGTATTAGTCAAATGTTTGTGTACCGGGCTATTAATAGGTACAATGAGACCTCCTCTGTTTGTGACAGAAAAAGATCTGGCCGTCCACGTAGTGTTCGTACGAAAAAGGTGGTCAAAGCAGTAAGGCAAAGAATTCAAAGAAATCCTGTCCGAAAGCAAAAGATTTTATCTCGGGAGATGAAGATAGCACCCAGAATCATGACGCGTATTTTAAAAGATGACTTAGGACTTGCAGCCTATAAGAGACGCACTGGTCATTTTTTAACTGATAATTTAAAAAGAACAGGGTGGTAAAATCGAAACAACTACTGAAGCGGTACGCAACAAACAAAATGACCGTATTTATGCTCAAAGCTCTAAGGAAGCTTCCCAATTAGTCGACAGAGTGCAAAGTGTGAGTGTGAGTGCGTGGGCATTATCCGACTTCAGTGATGGTTTGGTGGGGTGTTAGCCATGAAGGAGTGACTGAGCCATATTTTTGTGAAAAAGGTATCAAAACATCGGCACAAGTGTATCAAGATAACATTCTTGAGAAGGTAGTCAACACCATGTTCATTTACCAAGTATGGTCCTTCCAACAAGACTCGGCGCCGGGTCATAAAGCTCGGTCCACGCAGTCTTGGTTGGAAGTGAACGTTTCGGACTTCATCAGAGCTGAAGACTGGCCGTCGTCTGGTCCCGATCTTAATCCGCCGGATTATGATTTATGGTCAGTTTTAGAGAGTACGGCTTGCTCTAAACGCCATGATAATTTGGAGTCCCTAACACAATCCATACGATTGGCAGTGAAGAATTTTCCCATGGAAAGAGTGCGTGCTTCTATTGTTAACTGGCCTCAATGTATAAAGCACTGCATTGCAGCCAATGGAGACCACTTCGAATAACCTTTATAAATTTTAAATTGTTTTATATTTATGTATTAAACTAACACACTGTAAAAGTAATAAATGTTATTTGCAATAAAAAAAAAAATTTTTTTTTGGTTACAATATTTATGGCAAGACTAGGTACAGCTATACGTTACATTTTTCGGCGGTTCCAACCCGCCTGCGTTTATTCGTAATACGTGCTAAGCCTATTATCTAGATCTTGATTTAATTAAGAAAATTATTTGTAGGAAGGCAGGTACCTAGTAACATGTTGTTCCTTAATTATCTGGGATTCATTTATAAACGAAGATTAAAGTTAAGAGACGTCAAGAATGTATGGCTAAACAGTCGCTAAGTAGGTAATAATTACATAACTTTAAGCAACGTTTATAAATAAAGGGGAAAGTGTCTAGGTAATCTGTGAGGGGTGTTATAAAAAGAAAACTCATAATTAATATGTGAATAATAATATATTTACACAATGTATAAGAGGTACTTACTTATAATAATGTATGACTCTATAAAATTCTTTAGCGACGACACAAACGGTATAGGTCAATAAAAACTAAGTAACTCAAGGTTTATTTGTAAGCAATCAGTAATTAGTGTAAAAAAGATATCCTACGATAATCTATAGGTACCCTTAGAGATCATCTAAGAGTAAATAAAACTTGTGCACCCCTACACTGAATTTTCGGTACAAAAAATTAAACGGTTTCTACCCTCGGTACCTACGAATTTAAACAAGCAATGGAAGGGCGCCCAATTACAAATTAGATTAGGTATTCATTCCTAATTTTAACTTGCATTATCTATTGTCGTGGCTAAGTAATAACAACTGCACGGGTCGATCGATCAGGTTAAGCTACGCTTGCCGTGGTCGGTCTTGGATGGGTGACCGTCTTTACAGACCGAGACCTCTCCGTGCCTCGGAAAGACGTTTGTCCCGGCTGTCATTCTTGAATCTTTGACAGTCGTTACGGGTCGTCAGAAGCCCGAAAGTCTGACAACCAGTCTTACCAAGGAGTATCGTGTTACCCAGTAATTGAGTTGTGGTTGTGGAGATGTGTAGGCTGTTGCTCCATGTAAAATACTGGTATTCAACTGCATCCGGTTAGACTGGAAGCTGACCCCAACATAGTTGGGAAAAGGCTAGGCAGATTAATTGACTTAGGTACTGCTATCTATTCGTTTTATTGCTGTAGGCAAAGGACAAGAAAATTATTATAGTCATAAAATTTCGATTCTATAGGGATAGTAATTTTCTTGTATGTCTTATGTGGGTAAGGTAATTACATCATATTTACCTATTGATTTTCCTATAATGTTTAAAAATATGCATCTACAAGATCTGTTTTGATTTTAAGTTTCACATCATAATAATTGTCATATCATAATAATTATATTGAGTTTATAGCCTTATAAATAATGTAAAATGTATTCGTCATTTGTAAGAATTCTAAGATCTAAGTGTCTCATACTACCTAGGTACTTATAATTTAAAGCTAGACTTATAATTACGAGTGCTTAATAATGTTGTAATTACAGGCTATATAAGCTGCTTTTTCCATAATAAATTCGTCAAAAATGCAATTACAAATAATTGCAATATTGACAAAGAGCATGACATTGCTACTATTGCTAGCACAAGAGTCAAACAGCTCGTGGTAAACGACAATTAAATACCTATTAACTACCTTCCCATCTTCAACCTTTAGGTATACACCTATATAATTTTTGCAAATAAATGGTGTTTATTGTTATTCTCTTAAGTCAGCAGCTGGATCCGGCTTTTATGTATATTTTGAGCAAAGCAGGTGCCGATATAATATCTATTATTTTTCATGATAATATACCTAAACCTTTTTAGTCTTACGGATAAGCACTTAGAAATCCTAGCAAAGGACCGGCTAATTGGAAGCTAAGAAAGATTTTCGTAATAATAAGAGCTATTCATTGTCACGTTCATTTATTAAAGTTTTAAATTAAGTAATAACCATATAATTTCTATTTCAACTTGTGCTTACCTAATCAGAATGAATCGGCTGCATCATAGTCATAACATTACTTTCATCACTCTCATAACTATACTACTTATGGCAGTTCGTAAAACATATTAAAGTAAAATAAATAATTATCTTAAACTATTATAAAACAGTTGTAGAAGACGGAGTTAGGGGTGTGCTGTATTTTTTTTTTGTAAATACATAAGTTTCAGCATTTCTTTGGTTATTTTATGTTATAGGTATGTGATTTTGTGATTGTTTAAAGATTGTATTTTAAAATTAATAACGTTTCTGACCCCATTTGGTAATACTTATGAATACCTCGTTGGCTTTAAAAGTAACAATCTAATTTTGAACTCATAACTTTTCGAGTGATCAAACTAAATGGTACTTTTTACTAATCATTACATGTTTTTTTTAACACCTTAGATGATTTATATAAGTGGTCTTACATGTCTCCGGCTGTCAAAGAGTAGCCTATTGGAAACATTGTTATTTACCAATACACCATGGTTCAAAGACAAAACCTTCGATACAATATTTAAATCTTCTTGATTTCTTCCATTCAAACCGTTCTGTACTAACAATTGTTTTAATTCTGCATCTACATTGTACTGGTTTTGCGCATTTATCGGAAAGAAACGATTTGCATGAGTTGGGTTAAAAGAGTTAAACGTATTAAAATTTTGATTTTGATTGTAATTGTTTAACCCAGAATTACCGACTCCACTATCATGACGGAAAACACGATGTTTTTGTTGACCAAACTGATCAGGTCTTACTTGATTAAAATTAATTCCTTGGTGAAAGGTCTGAGCAGAGTTAGGATGTAGAAAATTACTTATTCCTTGAGGCAAATGGTTTTCCTGTAATGGAAACTGATCGGGCTGCTGACTGTGCAAATGAATAAGAAAATCGACAGCCTCACGATTAGGCAACTGTTGATTTGTTACTGTGCTGCTCGATTCTAAAGGTACACTGGGTTGAATTGATACACCATTATTTGGTCTTATTTGCGTATTGTGATTTATAAACTGGTTCTGAGGAATATTTTTCTGGACTTGAAAAGTATTCACAGAGCCCTGTGCCTGATATTTCTGGGTATTTTGAAGAAGTTGTTGCCGCTGTGAATCTTTTTGCTGCAAAAGATATTGCTGTTTCCTAAGGAGTTCCTCTTGTTGTCTTTGCTGTTGTTGTAAAATATGAAGCTGTTCTTCGAGGATTCTTTGCTTTTCTTCAAGCTGTCTTTGTAATACTAACTGTTGGTTTATGTAGTCCGATTGGGGTATATGATTTAAACTGACGCTGGGAATTAGTTGACCTAAGGATTGAGGTTGTGAAACCCCAGATGCCAAATTTGTATCGGGTAGCGTTTGCATAAAGTGATGTTGACTATTCGTTTGCTGATAAAGAGGTATCACTTTTTTCGGTAGGCCTTGTGGATCTTGGTGAACTGTAAACGCTGCAACTAAAGGAGCTTGATATACTTGTACATCACGTTGATTTACTTCTTCTATATTTTCCCCATCATCATTGTGAGTCGGTTTCGGAGTAGTGGTCGTTGTTGTAGTTGTCGTTGTAGTTGTAGAAATTACAGGCTTGAGTGTGGGTTTCTTAGTACTGACGGAGCTTTCCGTGCTCAATTTAGAGGGACCGGCTATACTTCTTGTTTGTTGAAAATTGTTACCGCTCTCCCTTGTTTGGAATATTTCGGGAAACGGTGCTGACGTTGGTAAAGACGCTGTTACCTGACTTTCAACGTTACCTGCAGTAGTGCTCAGAATAGAAATATTGTTATCAACTATTGCTGCTGTGTTTGTACTGTTATTAGCAAAAGCAGATTGTCCATTAACGACGAATGAATGAATTTGTATTCCGGCTTTGTCTGTCTGAGCGTCGGGTTCAGCTTCACCGGTTGTATATGCATCCGAATCTAAGTCAGTAGTTCCATCGAGTTCCGATCCTGTAGTAGTAGAGTCTTCAAGATCACTTAGAGCTTTTAGTAAGGCCTTTCTTATGTACGGATCCAACCGCACCGACGGTTTAGGCTCTATAGTATTAAACTGGTCATTGTACGCATCAGTAGTAGTCTCTTCAGCCAAACCCAAGGCAAACAGAGAAAGGAGCATTAACGCCAACATCTGAAAAGTAAAAACAAACAAATTGTAATTATCAAAATACGTAGCTTAGTAGTTATTGAACATATAACATTATGTGCGATAATCAAAACTAAAGGAAAGTCAGCCACGTTTAGTGCACTGTCTTGACTTGATTTGGTATAGTAGAACTAAGTCAAATCATATACGTTTGTAGGAATAACTTAAATTTAATATTGTAGACCGTACATGAAAATTCGAAACATTGGTTTGTGAAAAACTACATTGCTAAAATTTGCATAATATGGAACTGCATTTAGGAAATCTCCAATCCCGCGCGTTCAATACGTGATTACGATAGCTATTGATACTTCCACATTTCCAACATCTTGTGTTTTTACACAAGGTGCTCAGTTACACTGTTTCTGTGATGTTGAACAATAGCTGTTTTCTTATGGATCTATTACACAACGGTAATGGGTACTATCGTCTGACGTAGATCGATGATGCCGAAAGTAAAACGTATGACTGGAAATGTCATTGATTGAGATCTAAATACATAATAACATAATGGCAGTGTAATATATAATTCTAGTTTGGTAGGTAGTAATGCCTACTTTGCAGAATCAATAAAAATCGATTACTTTAGTAAGATAATTACATAGTTGGATATTCTATCAATTTCATAAAAATACTTGATAAGGTCATTTATGTAGAAACTAGACGTTATACGGTAACGTCTAGTTTCTACATAAATGACCTCATCAAGTACGGTATTTATTTATTTACGGCCGACGAGAGTATGCTTCCTGACACCTGTCAGTGTGACAATTCTAGTAGGTAATAAAGGTCAAAACACGTATTCGTTTGTATGAAACTGACAGATGTCAAGAATGCATTCTCTCGACGCGACGGCCGGACTCTAGTAGGTAAGCAAGGGTAATTATACGTTTTGCGAAACTCATTTAATTAACATTAAATGTTCAAATAATTAATGGTGTTAATTAAATGAGTTTCGCAAAACGTATAATTTATTCAATCTTTTGTTGGATATGTAGTGTTGCGTATGCGTGCGTGACCTCTGAAATATGTAAACAAAACATGCATTGATACACACATCATTCATCATCATCCGATAATTAATCTTATTGTAATGTTTCTATTGTGCCGTAAGTGTTGAAGCTTACGTACTCGTACATGGAAGGGGGCGTGACATTGTAGTTAGCACTTACGAACTTTTATCATATACTTATATCTATTTGTTTCATTCATTCGTTGTTTCTATTTTTATTTATTTTTTAATGGGTAACAATTTATTTAGAATTAAAACAATATGTAAGTAAATAACAACTAATACCTAATTAATTACTAAAAATAAAAAAATATATCCTAACTTCACTAAAACTATTACTACAAACTAAAATATAGCGTCGAAAAATCATCCGCATCGCTGTCAATTGTAACCAAGAGACTAGCGGTATTACCACGTTGTATGTACCTATATATTAGATTGAAATCGTCATGTAGCTAAAGATGGTTTTCTTTAACAATTAAGTAATTAAAAACTACACACATGTATGAAGCTATAAATCTCCAGTTTTAGCTGAGCTCGCATTTGTATAGGCTTTCCGTACAATGACAGGTCAGTTTATACAGGGAATGTATAGTTGGTATGTCGTCGTGCGTATAGCCGAATGGTGCCCGCTGACGTTGAAATTGAAATGCAAAGAAGATTGATGACCGTATAGAGGTTAAAGTTAATCAAATATTAACAGCGTGATAAATTACTTGATGACGTTCTAGTACCTACTTAAAACTAAAGCAATTTGATTTTATTACCAATGCAGATATACTCGTATAACCTACCTAGGTATAATATAGGATGCAGTTACGTTATAATTTCACCAAAATTGACTAGACATTATTTCATCAAGTCATGATTTTTGCATATATATGGTTATGTAATAATAACTATTACCTAAGTAAGATGTGAGACGACGAAGTGCATGTTTGTTCTTAGACGGATTTTTCGTAAGCTTCCTCAGTAGGTAAGAGATCTCTATCATTTTCCAACCAATTACTTCCGAAGAGGGTCACGAGAGGCTGCAAGCTGCAATACATAATGAGAGCTACCTATTGTTTCAGTATATCAAGCGATTTTAGTAGGAAATTTTGTATTATTCAATTCAGCTTCTGAATACCTACTTAAGTATCTACCTATTTTATGAAATATTTTCGCAGAAACAAAGTACACCAACAAAGAAAAATTATGTGACCTACATGTTTAGGTAATAATTAGTGTTTAAATTAAGATTTATTTTTTATATTTATTTGTTTGTACACAATTTATTATTGGTATACTGTTGACATTACAATAAATACATATAAGGCCTCCAGTAACAGTCACAATGCCCCCTGTACTAGTTGATACTGTATCTTCTTAATACATATAGCTCTTCTGTACGTGTGTTTGTCACCTAACTCCTCCTAAACGGCTAAACGGATTTGGATGAAATTTTGTGTGTATATTTCAATGGGTTCCTGGATGGTTTGAAAACACAATTGCACCCGGTAGATGGCGCTAACCTGTGTTATCCAGCTTCAAAAGTTCTCACAGATCACATTGCTGATTGCTCTCATTTAGGTGAGTGCATATATGTATACGATGCGATTGAAATGGTAAAGGTCCTGGCTGTATGACCTATAGATAGTTAGACCACTCAGCCAAAGGTCAAATAGTTGGCCATTGCTTTGTTTGTAAGTATGATACGAGTATATATGCTGTGGATAACGGTGTGAGTTTCACATTTAGACAATATTTTTGTTTATATTGTTTGCGCAGATATAATGTGTTACTGTTTGTTTGTCTCAAATAAATACATAAATAAATAAGTAGAGCTGAGATATTTATAAGTACAGCTTTTGCCTTTATAGTCTTCTAGAGGGTTAAATTAAATTCAACAGCGAAACTCCGCAGACGTGATGGGTGATGGGATATATAAACATAATACAACAAAAAAAAAATATTTTCTAAACTGATACTCACAATAAAAGCACGCGCGGTCGTAGACCCATTTTTTTTTGTTTTATCATGTTTACATACAACCCATCACGCGTTAGCGGATTTTTTTTTTTAATCGATAGCCACTGATAGGCACCACAATAATTATCCAAATATCAATGGAAGCCGGCGACCAATGGTATGTGGCGTCTGAATCATCACTTTCACCGGACATTGGTAATTCACGGAGAGACGTCTCTCCGCGAACGTCAAATTCAATAACGTACCTTAGGCACACCTACATATGCGTAAGCGACGCGACGGTGACATAAGCCTGGGACCCAACGGCACACGCTTCTCGCCCATTCTTAACATATTACCTACTTCTATCTTAATATGTGGGAAAACCTGCAATACCCTACCTACTGGCAGTAGAACAGTGGTTGAATAATACAATTAAGAAGCGAGCGTAAACATTTACTTTATAAGTTTATTTAAACCGTGTAGGCGTATTAACCATATACAAAGTTATACACACATTACCTAAGAATCTACGATCCTTAAACATCCTGTTGACATTGTTATTAAGCCAAAAAAGACAAACGCATTTCTGAATATGTTAATTTTGCAAAACTCCCACTTTCAAAAAATTTGCCGAATTTGTAATTTAATAGTAAATAAGATAGCCTTATATTGTAGTTGTTGAAACAGTGACCTCATAGGCTAATACAACAAACAACAAACGACAACAAACGGTGAAATGGCATGTTGCAGTGCAGGGGTGGCCTACTTTTAAGAGGAACCGGGACCATCCCTATGTGCGGATGGTGATCACCGGGGTGGTTTTAGTGAGGTAAAAATCCCACACTCCCCGACCTCACTCCCCGGAGGTCGGGTGCCTTTTGAAGGTTTCCCCCCGAAAACAAAAAAAAAAAGGGGTGGCCTAGTGGTAAAGGCCTCGACTTACGAGTTGTAGGTCGTGGGTTCGAACCCAGACAGGCGCTTTACTTTGTGTAAATAATTTAATTACCACTACTCTCAAAACGGTGAAGAAAACCGACATGACATAGAATCAAAAATTCGAAGACATGTGATGTCTACCAACTGGGCCCGCTTGGTAGATTACAGCCCACTCCCATCTCTAAGAGAGGAGGCCTGTGTCCCAACAGTGGGAATATTATAGGATGATTATGCTTGGTGAAATATCAGTGAGTCAGTGGTTTGAGAGTAGTTGTTCCGGGTCTGGCTGTTTGTGTATGTGAGTTTAAATGTTTGTAAACGCACCCACGATACAGGAGAAATTCCTAGGGTGGGGCAACGTTTTTTAAAAAAAGAAAATAATGGAGATTTGAGAAACATTAGGATAATTATTTGAATGCAATAAAACCCTGTTACTATTAACTGTTATTTCAGTGTAACACGCTAAGTGCCCAATAAAATTGATAGGCGTTTCTCTCTGTGCCTCAAATTGGAAATATCTTGTCTATACCTAATTGCGTAACACACTATAAATCTCAATCTGAACCATTTTGAAGGATATTGCTAATCCATTGCATCATATGTTCGAAAAATGTGTCTGCTCAACAACATAAATAACGCAATGAATATTGTTGAACTGTCAAAATGAAAGCCATTCCTACTGTTAGTGTGTTACGCAATTACAACCTAACCATTTTCTACAATTACTTGATAGATATGTGGTCTATTTAGTGCGAAATTCTGAATGATAAGTGGAACATAAGTATATAATTATATAATCTAGGCCTATCTTTATTATATATAATCCTGCGCCTGTGCGTCGCGGGGCCTGTTCGCGGCGCCCATACTGCTCGTTATATTTCCACAACCCAGGCGATCAATCTGCTGAACGCCCTGATTATTCAGGAGCCGGAAACATATTTTATGTACAGCAGTAACTCTGTCTATTCTAATTGCAGCAAGCAATTTTTATCTAAATAAATAAATCTTCTGTACGTGTGTATTGTCACTGAACTCCTCCTAAACGGCTGGACCGAGTTTGATGAAATTTTTTGCGTGTGTTTGAGTGGGCCCCTGGATCGTTTAGATTCACAATTGCACCCGGTAGATGGCGCCTTAATACATTCTAGGAAACAGGACAACTTCTGTCCGGTCAGCTAGTGTTATTGTGTAATCATCTCAATCAATCAACCGAACTATGCAAAATGAATTTATTTATTCGTACCCAGATAAAACACGTTTTCAGTGCAATTTACCTACGAATATAGTAATTAGCCAGTAGAATACTTCCTATGTAATGTTTGACATAACATTATTTGTACAACTATGACAAATATCCTCCTAATTACTCACAAACCATCCGGATGCGAATATCGTCGGAAGTAATTTAGAATTAGAGTGGTTTCACACGCGACTTCGAAATCTAATTCAGGTGAACTCATGTATTTGAGAGATTGTACTCAGGGCAGTGTTGGCATTTGGTGAAAAGCAGTGGTGGCCCAGTGGTGAGGACGAGTTGTAGGTCCTAGGTTCGAACACTGACAGGCGCTTTACTTTGTGTAAATTGTTTCATCACCACTGCTCTCGAAACGGTGAAGGAAAACATCGTGAGGAAACCGGCATGTCCTAGAACCAAAAAAAATCAAAGACATGTGACATCCACCAACCCGCACTGGGCTCGCGTGGTGGATTAAGGCCCACTCCCTCTCACCGAGACGAGGCCTATGTCCCAGCAGTGGGAACATTATAGGCTGATTATGCTCATTCATAATTATGATCTCCTTAATTTAATTTAAATTCTTATAAATTACATTTTTAAATATTTTTATAAACAAAAAGATAAAAAAAACATTTAAAATATATAAAAAATATAGTAGCCCATCGGTATCGGGAACAGGGCCAAGCTACCGGCGGTCAGGGCTCCAGAGAGAGGAATCTCCTGACAATGCGAGCCGTGTCGAGAAGTACCGCTTTCTGAATCAAGCTCTTGATCCAGCTGCCTAACGAGAGCCTCCTCAGGTGTTGGTCGAGGCTCTTGGCTATTAACCCATTGGCTGTCACGACTATCGGCACAATGTTTGCTGATTATTATGCTTATATAATTATGATTATTACTATCATTTTGATGTTATTTACTTCTTACTAATATTATAAATGTGAAAGTTTGTATGGATGGATGGATGGATGGATGTTTGTTTGTTACTCTTTCACGCAAAAACTACTGAATGCATTTGGATGAAATTTGGCACACAGGTGGTTTATTACCTGGATTAAGATATAGGATACTTTTTATCCCGATATTCCTACGGGATCGAAACTTATGCGAGTGAAACCGCGGGGCGCAGCTAGTCATCTATAAAATAACCGAAATTAAAGGCGTTTTTTGCCGGACAGTAACATCTAGTTAATTTATAGCAATACTCAGATAGAGGAACTTCCTAGCTTTCCGCAGTCTGTTTGTAACGTCAAAATAACAGGTTTTTACTAAATGCATATGAAGAAATATACGGTACCTACTTACAACATTTTTTCTTTTTTTAAATTTTGTCTGTAAATCTGTCTGTTTGTTCCGGGTAATCTCCGAAACTTCTGGACCAATTTTGACCGGACTATCACTGGCAGATAGCTAATGTTATATGGAGTAACTTAGGCTACTTTTATTTTAGAAAAAGAATTAGTGTTCCCTGTAAAAAAAAAAAACAAGAAATCTAATTTGTTTTCCGTCATGTACGCGAACGAAGTCACGAGCACAGCTAGTACTAATATAACAAAGACTTAGACTTACTTAGACTTACTAGTATAACAAAGACTTTAGAAACATTAGTACTTACTAGGTAGGTAATACCTATATACACATCAGGGTGCCAGTTTTACAATTAGGTAAAGCTTTTGAAAAAACTCTACAAAAGCTTTAGTGAGTAATTACATAATGAATGCTGTTTGTTCCTCGTCGGTAAAAACAGCCCGGAGCAACTTTAAATGATGCGCCTGTTATTCGGTATCAAAGGTCGGACGTGAAGTCGTGAACACTTCTTATGTCAAAACAACGTCGTCAATACATTTCTCTTGATGCAGTCACGTATGAAACCTCGATAATAACGTCTGATCAAGTACTTTAGCTGTGTTCAATTACAGCTTCAACAGTATTGAAGAAATCAATAAACTGTTCTTGGAAAAGTTGTTAAAGCGGTTGCCTACTTTCTTATTACGAGGTACTAAGAGGAAAACTGTTTGACTACGTTTTTTCCACTTAAACGTAAAGCATGACGTTATATAATATGGTTTACAAGTCAAAGTTTACCTACATTACATAAGAAAGTAACTAAGTGCGAGGAGCAGTATCGGTGAAACCTCCCAGTCGACTTGAAATCGTGTGCTTGACCCGCCATGGCACCCTTGCTAGCAGCGGCTACCGATGAATATCTAAATATACCTTCTGGGTATACGCGGTAGGTATACTTTCATCTTGTTTACGGACTTATAAGTAATACTCTTTTGTCATTCAAAGCACTCACCCTATAAAGATAAATGAAGAAAGGGAAATCATTGTCTTAATAAATGATATACGAGTAACTCATATCAGTCGTCATAAAGACAATGCATTAATATTTCACTTTCCCTTTTAATAATAGTTTTAAAGACCTTCAAAATAAATAATAGTCAACGATTTAGTCAGTAAACGAAAACTGAGAAGATGGGATATTGATGCGCAGAGGTCACTGACATTCCGTAAAAACATAAATAAATATGTACTCAATCTCGTAGTTACTAGCGTCACGTGTGAGTGACCGGTCCCAGATTGTCGTTTGGTTTTGTCGCGTTCCTCCTACGTGATGCACTCAAGTTAGTGTGGGAACTAACACACCAAAGCCGGTTCTAACTTCCAGAAATAGGTGTTATTTTATTATGCCTATGGCCAAGTCAACAACACTGTTAAAGTACAATGGCACGTAATTATATAAGGCGCTATTGTCAACAAATATGAAATTCGCTTTCTATGGTTGGCAAATATTAGCGAGTACATCAAAGGATTTGGTATTCGTCGTGCACGTATCGATTATTATCTATTGACGATGTATTCATCTCATCGGAGCTTTGAATGCTCGACCTCTTAAATGAATGGGTCGGACTGGATTTCCTTTTACAATGTTTAGATTGACACTAATCATTAGTTACACGGCTTTGTAATTTGTATCTAAACGTGCAAAGCGACGTGTTATGTCTTCATTAAGGCTGTAAAATAGCTTTAGGTTACGCTATCGAAGTTGATTTTTTGGCTACCAAAATTTAAAATATTAATTAAAAACCTTGACCCAATTATTTGCGAAATCGAAACGGTTTGGTCATTTATTACGACTTTCGATTTTTCAGTTATGATGATGCTGAAAATTTTTAAACGCGGTTTTTCTCAATCAAAAAATCAGCAAGATCCTTTTAGAGAAGAGATTTTTAGAGTTTCCTGGTATGTATGTCATGTTCTAACATACTACAACCACGAAACTACTTGTCTCTGATGAGTAGTTTCTTTTCTCATACTGAACCAACTCATTGGAATGTAGGTATATGTATATACCTGTCTGCCGAGATTTCGAACCAGGAATTTAAATTTTTGAATTAAAAGTCAAAACTAAGGTGGAATCATTTGTCACTAACAAAACCTGCTTGTTTTATCACCGAAAAAGTTATGGATATCACTATTTATCTACCGAGCTAATAGAACTCTAAATTCAATTAACATACAAACTACGTGTTTATTGGTATGTTAATTAATAACAGTAGGGATAAGAACATGGGAAATCATTGTGTAACACATAAGCCTGTGCTTATTACTGTGCTACTTTTTGTAAATCACGGTGCTCCAAAACTAACGCAATCCTAATATCCGATGACGTTGCGTTATTCGAGCAGCAATGTTCAATTGTACGAGGTTGGGCATATCATATTCGTATAATACAGTTATCTATTACACGGAAACGACCTGCGGCTTAAACCAATTATTCTGTAGGCGTCGGTGAGTATTGTGCAAGTAAATAACATGGTCGAAGTTCCAATGCCTGTGATAATTATCCTAAGAGCAGTGACCGCCACAAGCTCTGCGTGACACCCGCCTGCGATGCTATTATATCCGAAACCAGAACAATTATTCTTTATTGCCGTAACGGCCTACGATTTGATTTATCATTGCGCAACTCTACACATGTATTGTTCTGAAGCAATTCCATATTATAAACTAATTCTAGAAATTGCTACCTGTCTTTTACATTGTTAATGCTATTATATTGATTCATTATTCAAGATACCCTTTTGTGGAGAAAGTCGTTCAACAGATAGTTGTTTTTAAATTTATTGTTGGTGCAAAATATCTTTTAGATATTCAAAGATCAATTAATTGGGGGAAAGCTTTGTATATATATGAATATGTTCAGAGACTCGTTATAGTATCTATGTATATATGTGTAAACAACAGAACATATTAAATTAGGTACCTACTACGCTTTGGAATGGGCAACTAGCTTCATTTTTCTGACTGACCGACCCCTTGACAATTCAAAAGTGCCTGTAATTGGTTTAATTGAAATAAATACTTTGAGTTTGAATTATACTTATAATAATAAAGCCCGAAATTCTGACAACCAATCTTGCCAAGGGGTATCGTATTACATTGCTCATGGAAAATACTGGTATTCAGCTGCATCCGGTTAGACTAGAAGCCGACCCCCAACATAGCTGGGAAATGGCTAGGCAGATGATGATGACTTAAAAATAATAATTTATTTAGTTACATAAAGGTTTTGTGGTACATGAGGGATTTACAAAGTATCTGTTAATTATACAATGAATGAAGATACATGATTATACTTCTGTCAGTAGGTTTGCAACTTTGCACAAACACTTTACGCGTCAATTATATTTTTAAAACTAGATGAGGTCGGTGCAGGTACAACAAATTAGAATGAGGAGTGTTGATGTGGTGAGTCGAGGGAGTACATGTGTATGAGTGTGTGAATTTGAATTAGGAAATACGGTTACTTTCATGTAAGTGGCAATATGTACTTTTCTGTCTCGTCGCAGGTTTTGTTCAGGAGGCATGCCTTGAGAGTTGAGAGTTGCCGAGTTTGCATTAAATATACTTAGGTAGAAACATTTTTTTACACGAGTACACATATACAACATAATACTATCTTCCTACTTGACAATAATTACTTACATTTATCAATATATTTATTTTATGATGTATTGGCAAAACATTTGAAAACTAGCTAACTAACTATTGATAATATTTATTGCAAAAAGCACGCGGAAACATTTTGCCATTCAACTATGCTTTCGAAGCTTTATGACATGTCATAAAACAAAATGTGCCATAGTGAGCGCGGTTTGGTAATAACATTTCTATCGCCACATAGTACTATGTGCTTACATTCCGACACGACAGAATTCCGGGAAATCCGGAATGTAGCTACGAGTGCATTCTGTTTATCTTACTTAAAGTGATGTTTTTAATTTGCCTTGGGTCTTCTTCTTCTTGTTGGTCGCGTGGTTCATTACTGAAGGTCGTGTCCCTGAAAGGCCTTGATGGCTTTATGTAACTACGATGTTCTTCCACTTTGTTCGGTTCTCAGCTTCTCTCAGGCGGCCGTAACAGAGAGTCCAGTGAGGGTGGGTACTTGGTCTGACCAGTGGTTAGGTGACAAGGAAAAAGAAAATGCGATTACTTTTTAATTTCTCAACCGATTTTATCGCGTACCAGCGTGGAATGGTTTTTCGGGCAAGTCCTGTGAGCGTTTGGTCGTGTACTTAAGTTTTTATGGATACATAAACATAAAAAACTTAAGTGATATTAGAAAAATCGGCTGGATTAGGTATCATCATTATAGCACATTATATATTACAAAATACTTATTTGTATTGCTGTAAGTAGGGTACGTAATATACATATATATGGGTCTTATTGTCTCTTGCACCATCCCATCTTCCTAGCACGGTGGGCTGTGCTGGAGTGGGTGTTGCTTGTGCAGAAAACCTCAAACGGCGAAAATATTCCAACCTGATTGGGAGTTATATGTTCGAGCCGTTTGGGGTTAAAGCTAGTGCTTCCCTGACTACCCAGCCACCAGGCCCACTAGGGCCTGGTGGCCAGGAGAGTTACGGCCACTCATGTTCGTATACTCTCTGACAGCGCCTCAGTCCTCCAATCCCTAAAGAAATGATGCATCACATCGAATCTAATACTAGAATGTCACAAGGCGCTTGAACAAGCAACTGTATCGAACCGCGACACATAAAAAGACACAGTGGATCACTAGGTAACGACGCGGCTGACGAGCTGGCCAGAAGGGCATCCAGCACGTCAGTCTATGGACCGGAACCAGTCGTGCCCATCCCCTTCAATTAACTACGCAGGTGGGTATAGAAGCACACCCACACACAAGCAGAGAACTGGTGGTCCTCATCACCGGGCTGTAGGCAGTCCAAGGAAGCCATGCTATCACTAGATGGTAAGCTAACCAAAAGATTACTACGCCTGGACAGGTAAGGCCTGCGCCTGGTGACGGTGACCATCACGGGACACTGCTCACTAAACAAACACTTCCACACGATAGGCATAACGGACAGCCCCCCGTGCAGAGCTTGCATGGAGGCTGATGAAACCGTCGCGAATGTGATCTTTGAATGCACAGGCGTCACCCAGATTAGGTCAGAAACCCTTGGGACACCCAGATCTTACACAGATGTTCTCAACAGACCAGAAGACTTAATAAGCTTCTGGAGGGAGGTAGGCTGGTTGGAATAATCACCGACGGCCGCCATGGCCCACGCACAATGGTCCACCTGAAGTACTAAGTGCGGAAACCAAACCCGTAACATAGAACTAGGGCCTGGTCCGAGTGCCCACTTGGTTTTTCGAGATATCGCCAAGCGGTTAGTCAACTCTTCACGTGACCACAGGGCTGGCCTGTTTCTTGGCCAAATAATTAGCATCGCCATACAACGTGGCAATGCTGCCAGCCTTTTGGGCACTGTTCCTGTTGACAGCGATGGGTACGAATTTTTTGATGCCCTATGATTATTTTGCTTATTTTTTCACACGTACATATCATTATTTTAAATGTTAACTTATATAATGTAAATGTCGCCTTATTGTATATATTGACAGCCACTACGATGCCGTGCGAAATTGATTACAAAATACTTGGAAGTTTGTGGTGTACCACAAAGTATTCAATTTTCTATGTCGTTGCTCAGACCACATACTTGTAGATATGATAGAGTCTGTTTTCAATCAAATAATTTTACCTGGGTATGTGTCATTTAAGGACAAACTAAATGTATACAAGGTTAGCTTCAGGTTTTGCCAGAGAGTGCCGTGTTACAAAATACGTTTTATCCACCTATTGTAGATTTTTGTGTTTATGTCCTGAAGGCAATTTAAGTTGTCGTGGACTCCGTAATAGGTTTTTATACTTTAAAACGTCCAACCTATGTAACACTTCCAGTTATGTACATAAGTACCTACTAGATATGTCTCTTTCGGGTTCAGTTAGGTAAAGGTCGGGTCAAGCCTATCCATATATCAAGAGTTTAATAACTTAATTACGCCAGCATAAGTGATCATTGTCGCTAGAATAATAGTATTTATGTAGGTAGGTAATTACGAAACTGCACCATTCATGGGGGTGTTGTGTTTTTACAATGTACGACAATACGAGGCAGTAGCTTACGACGATAGGTTTCTCTTCCGCGGTAACTTATGTATAGTAAATTTACATAAATATTAATTAACAGATGTGCCTCGGGCAACGTGCGTTATGTGTGTTCACGAAATTTCTTGCGAAATGGATTATACAAGTCTCTCAAGACTGGGTTATCTCAATAAAGCAAAAAATTATACAAAATGAAATTGCATAGGTGCGCCGAATTAAAATATCTAATTCAACGTGCTATAAATAAAATTTAGAGCATGTCATTATGGAAAGGGATGCACATACGTGAGCGTAGGCAAGCGATTTGGCAATGTCATCGCGCGCTCTTTTTTTCGTAGGAACAGTGAAAATTTGGTACCTAAATGACCGCTGGTTCAACCCGTTGCCATCTTGCTTCATGTTGTGAACTCTGCGATTAATGGATTACGTATCGGGCGCGCGCCTAAATGGACACTTTAATTTTCTTATATGATATGTAACTGTTACTGCACCTCCTATTTCGAGATAGCGTAAGTTTTCAATTTCATCCTGTATATATTTTCTGCTAAAAATATGCCTATGACCATTATGTTTAGGTACAAAGGTGAATTGTCGCTGCAATAATATTACCGTATTCTTGAAAGAAAGTGTACCTACTTAGTTTGTATTGTGGCTCACGTTCAGGTACTTGGACGGCGCCTTTTGTTTTCTTGACAAGGTATGAATGCAGGCTACGTTGAGCTTAGTTCGTGAGTCTACATCGTCGCTCTCCCTCCGTGACTCGCGATGCATGCACTCAGTGCACCGTTAGATTACATGTGATTTCCAAATGTTGATATTCATCCGTGTAAGAACACGAAATCAGTGGTTTGTATAATCTCTGGGAAAAATATGCTGGGAACTCATCCTCGTGTTGATTCTCCACGTAATATGACGTGAGACGATGAGATGCAGCGAGGTAGCTATTATTAACAACAATACATGTTGTGATTATTAAAATTTCATTATTGTTATTGACGTTTAAGAGTATGATAATGTTATTTTAGAGATAAAATAGTCCCTAAATTAGAACTTTAGCACATGATCATGACTTTTTTGTTTTTATGAAAGCAGGTAGTTGTAGGTACCTCTTATGCACTTAGCATAATCAGCCTATAATGTTCCCAGGCCAGTTCTCAGGCCTGGAGTGGGCTGTAATCCACCTCGCGGGCCCAGCGCGGGTTGGTAGATGTCGCATGTCTTCGAATTGTTTGGTTCTAGGACATGCCGGTTTCCTCACGACGTTTTCCTTCACTGTTTTGAGAGCAGTGGTGTTAAAATTATTTACGCAAAGTAAAGCGCTCGCCTGGATTCGAACACCGACAACTCATAATCCGGGGCCGTTGTCACTGGGCCATCACTGCTCTCCTATGGTTGAATCTAATAATCTATCCTTGGTTGAATCTAACGGAACCTTGTTATAGCCGACCTCGTTCTAAAATTCAATTATAGTTTTTATCTTTGTGCCGTACTGTGTTATTGTAAACATGCTCGTTGTAGCAAACACGTTGACGGCACGGTTGGTGCAGTGGTTAAGCGATTGACTGCTGCGCTGCGTGTCGCAGGTTCGATTCCCGCACGGAACAAATATTTGCATGACCTACAAGTAGTTGTTCCGGGTCTGGGTCTGTTTGTGTATGTGAGTTTAAATGTTTGTAAACGCACCCACGATACAGGAGAAATAAAAAAAATAAAAAAAAATATGTACAATCAGAACAAATCCGCAATGCAATATGAGGAAGTTATTCCAATAACCTGTCCAAAATTGCTATACCTACATTAAAGCATAACTGAGTGACTAATGTGGTTCACAAACCTGTCATTACGCGGATATTAAGATAAGTTAGACGCAACGTGAGATGTTACGACTTGTCGACTTACGAGTCTGTTGGATTTAAACGTTCATGACTTGTGAAGTTCGTGAACTGTAAAGTAGGTTTGAGTTAATGTATTCAATGTTCATGCTTTTTTAATTACTAAATAACTAGGCGATACAGCAGCAGCAGTTGTACCTTTAGTGGGATATGTTGCGTAACTTTAATTTAACCACAGTAGTTAACTACATGGGGTTTATGGGGAAAACCGTTTTAATTAATTTCGAATATTCAAATGTCAATATTAAATTGAAAACAGTAACGATCGACGTGTTCCCAATTAATAGAAATGGCTACTATTGCATTATAGCCTTCGATTTTTTTCCGAACTTGTAAATACATTGAGAACTGTGGTGAAACAATTTTTTTTATATCAAATATAGTATATTTTCGAACATACAAAAAAGTTGGCCATTGCCTGTAAGAATATAGTAGATCGCGAAAAATAAAACATATAGCAGGTAAGGTAGAGTATGTTGGAACCGCTTTTACAATGTTTACATCTTATTTTGTACCCACATTCATTGCAAAATAAATGATTTCTGATAAGTATGTTTAAAAAAAATATATGTTTTAAATTCATATTTTTTGCTATTTTCAACATCTATTAACAGTTTTTTTTTAATGTCTCAGTGGCAACTGTCTGTGGGAAAAACAACATAGCGATCAATCACGTAGGCCAGCAATCTCTATCCGTAACACCTTATGCTTGCCTGAATCTAAGGTCAAAGGTAATTCGTATGCTCCGACACTCCGAGACACGATGAGTTTTCGATAGCTACGAACGACCAAAAATATAAACATGCACTTGCTTTTTTAATAAACTTTAAATGAAATATCCGCTTTGACAAACTAACATCATTAGACGCCAGTGAAAGTTTACGTCATCACAACGCGCACAATTTGCGCAAATTACCTCTTGTGATGTGTTGTGTCTAGTGTCCTTACGTTGCGCTTTGCTGCTGCGAGGGAAATGAGATTCCTCGCTAATGCTATGGAAAGGGCTATTTAAATACACACGTTAAGTAAATACCACTTAAATGGTTTGTTGTTGCGAGAAAACAGCGTGGTCAGGGAATTATTCATCAAGGTATTTGACGAGTAACAAACTTGTTGTGTAATATTTCAAAGAGACTACTATAAGTAAACTATCAGTAACTTTCAATTTTATTTGGGATCCGCGATGTAATCTATGGCATTTAAAGTTGTGTTTTTTTAATTGTTTTTGACCGGGTCATGATTGTTAATTGCAAAACTATTCTTACGAAGACGTCCTACCCACAGAACAGATACTGTTCTGTGGTCCTACCTATGCAACCTACTTAGATATGTGTGGCTCTATTTTATTCTAAACTAGCGGACCCGGCAGACGTCTTCTTGCCCGAAAAAAACAGCGCCACCTACCGGGTCCAATTGTGTATACAAACCTTGTCCTGACAATAACAAATACAAAAAAAGAATTATCCAAATTGGTGCAGTCGATCGGAAGTTAGCTTATATGGCTTAGATGATACAGTTAAGCAATAACGCAGCTAGAAGGTCAAAGAAGCAGTTTGATGGTCACTGCACTATGACAGCAGTTAAAAAGAGGAGACGTAAGTAAGCAAATTATGTATTAGGGAATAGTTAGCTACTGCTATGCGGAAACTAGCATGTAATCCTAACACCACGTCTCGGATTGAAATATCTGGGAAGTCAACGACATAATGAGCGCATGCCGCCTTTCTTTACATTGAGTTTTTGTGTTAAGTTTCCTTCAGTGCATAATATCTGTATTACTAAGAATTATTAATAGATTAAGTACCTAAGCAGTTAATTGTTTAATGGAGGTGACGATAGACCGGAAAAACAAATATAATTATTTAAATATTCGGCTCGTGGCTAAAGTGATAAGCCAACTATGTTTCAAAGGCACAAATAGCTACATTACGTAGGTAGGTACTATCTCGCTTAAACCGACACATACCTACATATTTTCAAAAAGGACGAAATTAATTGAGAATTCAATGCTAACCAACAAAGAAATTTCTTGATAAAAATCGCATCGCGAAATCTCTATTACGTTGATTTCATCACTGTTCGATTTTTTCAATTACATAATTCTTTTTTCGTAACGATACACTGCAGAGATGACTACCGCCAGAGTCGTAAAACGAAAGCTCCTTTACCGAATGCGGCGCGGTCAGTCAACGCGTTTACAACTTGGCGCGTAACCGTCTCATCAATGAACAGCATTCCTCACACGAGCACAATTCGCGTAAAATATTTTTGTTACTATGTCCTATAGTTATTGTAACACCGTGGGAAACCTGAGAGAGCTATTTAAAAAAATAAGTAGTACAATCCAAGTGACTTTAACAGATATATCCATGGATAGCTTGCGACATCTTATTAGTTAAGTTAAGACCCAGTTATGAATGAGCATTGTTTTACGTCCTAGAATTGTTTACAACCTTTTTATTTCACCGTATCTGCTGTGATGTGCAATATTTTGTTAGTAGGTACCTACGTACGTGTCAGTTACTCATTGTCTTTTTGTTGCGGTCTAATTAATACCGATAGAGCGATAAAAGTCAACGGTGCATTTAGAACTATTTGTGGGATTTTCGTTTATAATTCGTGTGAACTGTTTTTTGTCCGTACCATATTTGATTACTATTCAACAAACTGAGAAAAAATATTTCAAATACAGAATACCAATAAAATTTTCGAAGTCTGTCTATTTTATTTAAATACAATCAAAAAGCCTTAATTACACTATACAAGCTAAGACACACTTGCACATAACGTAACTGTATATAATAAAAAATGGAAGAGCTCATTGTGCATCAAAAAAATCGTCCGCATCGCTGTCAATGGGATAAGTGCCCAAAACGCTGGCAGCATTACCACGTTGGATGGCAATGCTGATTCTTTGGGCTAAAAATAGGCCCGCCCTCTGGTCACGTAAATAAATAAATACAACCTGTTGTGTTATTTATGAGTATCTGTTATGTTTTTGACTTTAATAAAATCTGTAAATCGTAAACTCACTTGGACATTTCACGACATAATGACCTTTGATTTATGTAGTATCTGTTTGCTAATCAGCTATAAATTGCCAATTTATTATTATTATTATTTGGGAGACACACTAGCAGCTAATTATCTGAAACGTGTGTTTCAAATAGTTCGGAGATATTTAATCTGTCCAGTCGATTCTTGAAGCAGTTTAGTGTAGGGGACGTCCGTCAGAACATTTTCCGGGGCCTATTCTATGCTATTTATTACAACTCGGCTAGACAAGAATTACTTCAAAGGTTTTTTCTTTGACGAATTTTCGCATTCCTTTATGGAATGTCCACGCAAATGTTTGTTGGCAT